>CAKAJA020000257.1:1432490-2864981 GCA_916610235.2 Lasioglossum morio
GTTATGCGTTATACGTTATGCGTTATGAGTAATGCGTGATCCGTTATGTGTTATGCGTTATGCGTTATGCGTTATGCGTTTTGCGTTATGCGTTATGCCTTATGCGTTATGCATTATGCGTTATGCGTTATGCGTTATGCGTTATGCGTTATGCGTTATGAGTAATGCGTGATCCGTTATGCGTTATGCGTTATGCGTGATCCGTTATGCGTTATGCGTTATGCGTTATGCGTTATGCGTTATGCGTTATGCGTTATGCGTTATGCGTTATGCGTTATGCGTTATGCGTTATGAGAAATGCGTGATCCGTTATGCGTTATGCGTTATGAGTAATGCGTGATCCGTTATGCGTTATGCGTTATGCGTTATGCGTTATGCGTTATGCGTTATGCGTTATGCGTTATGCGTTATGCGTTATGCGTTATGCGTTATGCGTGTTCGTTATGCGTTATGCGTTATGAGTAATGCGTGATCCGTTATGCGTTATGCGTTATGCGTTATGCGTTATGCATTATGGGTTATGCGTTATGTGTTATGCGTTATGCGTTATGCGTTATGCGTTATGGGTTATGAGTAATGCGTGACCCGTTATGCGTTATGCTTTTTGCGTTATGAGTTACGCGTAATGCGTTATGCGCTATGGGTCATGCGTTAAGCGTTATGCGTTATGCGTTATGCGTTATGGGTTATGCGTTATGCGTTATGCGTTATGCGTTATGCGTTATGCGTTATGCGTTATGCGTTATGGGTTATGCGTTATGCGTTATCCGTTATGCGTTATGCGTTATGCGTTATGCGTTATGCGTTATGCGTTATGCTTTATGCGTTATGCTATATGCGTTATGCGTTATGCGTTATGCGTTATGCGTTATGCGTTATGCGTTATGCGTTATGCGTTATGCGTTATGCGTTATGCGTTATGCGTTATGAGTAATGCGTGATCCGTTATGCGTTATGCGTTATGCGTTATGTTTTATGCGTTGTGCGTTATCCGCTATGCGTTATGCGTTTTGCGTTATGCGTTATGCGTTATGCGTTGTGCGTTATGCGTTATGCGTTATAGGTTATGCGTTATGTGTTATGCGTTATGCGTTATGCGTTATGCGTTATGCGTTATGCGTTATGCGTTATGCTTTATGCGTTATGCGTTATACGTTATACGTTATGAGTAATGCGTGATCCGTTATGTGTTATGCGTTATGCGTTATGCGTTATGCGTTTTGCGTTATGCGTTATGCCTTATGCGTTATGCATTATGCGTTATGCGTTATGCGTTATGCGTTATGCGTTATGCGTTATGCGTTATGCGTTATGCGTTATGCGTTATGCGTTATGCGTTATGCGTTATGCGTTATGCGTTATGCGTTATGCGTTATGCGTTATGCGTTATGCGTTATGCGTTATGCGTTATGCGTTATGCGTTATGCGTTATGCGTTATCCGCTATGCGATATGCGTTTTGCGTTATGCGTTATGCGTTATACGTTATGCGTAATGCGTTATGCGTTATGCGTTATGCGATTTGCGTTATGCGTTATGCGTTATGCGTTATGCGTTATGCGTTATGCGTTATGCGTTATGCGTTATGCGTTATGCGTTATGCGTTATGCGTTATGCGTTATGCGTTATGCGTTATGCGTTATGCGTTATGCGTTATGCGTTATGCGTTATGCGTTATGCGTTATGCGTTATGCGTTATGCGTTATGAGTGATGCGTGATCCGTTATGCGTTATGCGTTATGCGTTATGCGTTATGCGTGATCCGTTATGCGTTATGCGTTATGAGTAATGCGTGATCCGTTATGCGTTATGCGTTATGCGTTATGCGTTATGCGTTATGCGTTATGCGTTATGCATTATGGGTTATGCATTATGTGTTATGCGTTATGCGTTATGCGTTATGGGTTATGAGTAATGCGTGACCCGTTATGCGTTATGCTTTTTGCGTTATGAGTTACGCGTAATGCGTTATGCGCTATGGGTCATGCGTTAAGCGTTATGCGTTATGCGTTATGCGTTATGCGTTATGGGTTATGCGTTATGTGTTATGCGTTATGCGTTATGCGTTATGCGTTATGCGTTATGCGTTATGCGTTATGGGTTATCCGTTATGCGTTATCCGTTATGCGTTATGCGTTATGCGTTATGCGTTATGCGTTATGCTTTATGCGTTATGCGATATGCGTTATGCGTTATGCGTTATGCGTTATGCGTTATGCGTTATGCGTTATGCGTTATGCGTTATGCGTAATGCGTTATGCGTTATGCGTTATGCGTTATGTGTTATGCGTTGTGCGTTATCCGCTATGCGTTATGCGTTTTGCGTTATGCGTTATGCGTTATGCGTTATGCGTTGTGCGTTATGCGTTATGCGTTATCGGTTATGCGTTATGTGTTATGCGTTATGCGTTATGCGTGATCCGTTATGCGTTATGCGTTATGCGTTATGCGTTATGCATTATGGGTTATGCGTTATGTGTTATGCGTTATGCGTTATGCGTTATGGGTTATGAGTAATGCGTGACCCGTTATGCGTTATGCTTTTTGCGTTATGAGTTACGCGTAATGCGTTATGCGCTATGGGTCATGCGTTAAGCGTTATGCGTTATGCGTTATGCGTTATGGGTTATGCGTTATGTGTTATGCGTTATGCGTTATGCGTTATGCGTTATGCGTTATGCGTTATGGGTTATCCGTTATGCGTTATCCGTTATGCGTTATGCGTTATGCGTTATGCGTTATGCGTTATGCGTTATGCTTTATGCGTTATGCTATATGCGTTATGCGTTATGCGTTATGCGTTATGCGTTATGCGTTATGCGTTATGCGTTATGCGTTATGCGTTATGCGTTATGCGTTATGCGTTATGCGTTATGAGTAATGCGTGATCCGTTATGCGTTATGCGTTATGCGTTATGTTTTATGCGTTGTGCGTTATCCGCTATGCGTTATGCGTTTTGCGTTATGCGTTATGCGTTATGCGTTGTGCGTTATGCGTTATGCGTTATAGGTTATGCGTTATGTGTTATGCGTTATGCGTTATGCGTTATGCGTTATGCATTATGCGTTATGCGTTATGCTTTATGCGTTATGCGTTATACGTTATACGTTATGAGTAATGCGTGATCCGTTATGTGTTATGCGTTATGCGTTATGCGTTATGCGTTATGCGTTTTGCGTTATGCGTTATGCCTTATGCGTTATGCATTATGCGTTATGCGTTATGCGTTATGCGTTATGCGTTATGCGTTATGCGATATGCGTTATGCGTTATGCGTTATGCGTTATGCGTTATGCGTTATGCGTTATGCGTTATGCGTTATGCGTTATGCGTTATGCGTTATGCGTTATGCGTTATGCGTTATGCGTTATCCGCTATGCGATATGCGTTTTGCGTTATGCGTTATGCGTTATACGTTATGCGTAATGCGTTATGCGTTATGCGTTATGCGATTTGCGTTATGCGTTATGCGTTATGCGTTATGCGTTATGCGTTATGCGTTATGCGTTATGCGTTATGCGTTATGCGTTATGCGTTATGCGTTATGCGTTATGCGTTATGCGTTATGCGTTATGCGTTATGCGTTATGCGTTATGCGTTATGCGTTATGCGTTATGCGTTATGCGTTATGAGTGATGCGTGATCCGTTATGCGTTATGCGTTATGCGTTATGCGTTATGCGTGATCCGTTATGCGTTATGCGTTATGAGTAATGCGTGATCCGTTATGCGTTATGCGTTATGCGTTATGCGTTATGCGTTATGCGTTATGCGTTATGCATTATGGGTTATGCATTATGTGTTATGCGTTATGCGTTATGCGTTATGGGTTATGAGTAATGCGTGACCCGTTATGCGTTATGCTTTTTGCGTTATGAGTTACGCGTAATGCGTTATGCGCTATGGGTCATGCGTTAAGCGTTATGCGTTATGCGTTATGCGTTATGCGTTATGCGTTATGGGTTATGCGTTATGTGTTATGCGTTATGCGTTATGCGTTATGCGTTATGCGTTATGCGTTATGCGTTATGGGTTATCCGTTATGCGTTATCCGTTATGCGTTATGCGTTATGCGTTATGCGTTATGCTTTATGCGTTATGCTTTATGCGTTATGCGATATGCGTTATGCGTTATGCGTTATGCGTTATGCGTTATGCGTTATGCGTTATGCGTTATGCGTTATGCGTAATGCGTTATGCGTTATGCGTTATGCGTTATGTGTTATGCGTTGTGCGTTATCCGCTATGCGTTATGCGTTTTGCGTTATGCGTTATGCGTTATGCGTTATGCGTTGTGCGTTATGCGTTATGCGTTATCGGTTATGCGTTATGTGTTATGCGTTATGCGTTATGCGTTATGCGTTATGCATTATGCGTTATGCGTTATGCTTTATGCGTTATGCGTTATGAGTAATGCGTGATCCGTTATGTGTTATGCGTTATGCGTTATGCGTTATGCGTTTTGCGTTATGCGTTATGCGTTATGCGTTATGCGTTATGAGAAATGCGTGATCCGTTATGCGTTATGCGTTATGAGTAATGCGTGATCCGTTATGCGTTATGCGTTATGCGTTATGCGTTATGCGTTATGCGTTATGCGTTATGCGATATGCGTTATGCGTTATGCGTTATGCCTTATGCGTTATGCGATTTGCGTTATGCGTTATGCGTTATGCGTTATGCGTTATGCGTTATGTGTTATACGTTATGCGTTATGCGTTATGCGTTATGCGTTATGCGTTATGCGTTATGCGTTATGCGTTATGCGTTATGCGTTATGCGTTATGCGTTATGTGTTATGGGTTATGCGTTATGCGTTATGCGTTATGCGTTATGCGTTATGCGTTATGCGTTATGCGTTATGCGTTATGCGTTATGCGTTATGCGTTATGCGTTATGCGTTATGCGTTATGCGTTATGCGTTATGCGTTATGCGTTATGCGTTATGCGTTATGCGTTATGCGTTATGCGTTATGCGTTACGCAATATGCGTTATGCGTTATGAGTAATGCGTGATCCGTTATGCGTTATGCGTTATGAGTAATGCTTGATCCGTTACGCGTTATGCGTTATGCGTTATGCGTTATGGGTTATGCGTTATGTGTTATGAGTTATGCGTTATGCGTTATGCGTTATGCGTTATGCGTTATGGGTTATGAGTAATGCGTGATCCGTTATGCGTTATGCTTTATGCGTTATGAGTTACGCGTAATGCGTTATGCGTTATGCGTTATGGGTTATGCGTTATGTGTTATCCGTTATGCGTTATGCGTTATGCGTTATGCGGTATGCGTTATGCGTTATGCTTTACGCGTTGTGCGTTATAAGTAATGCGTGATCCGTTATGTGTTATGCGTTATGCGTTATGCGTTATGCGTTTTGCGTTATGCGTTATGCCTTATGCGTTATGCGTTATGCGTTATGCTTTATGCGTTATGCGTTATGCGTTATGCGTTATGCGTTATGCCGTATGCGTTATGCGTTATGCGATATGCGTTATGCGTTATGCGTTATGCGTTATGCGTTATGCGTTATGCGTTATGCGTTATGCGTTATGCGTTATGCGTTATGCGTTATGCGTTATGAGTTATGCTTGATCCGTTACGCGTTATGCGTTATGCGTTATGCGTTATGGGTTATGAGTAATGCGTGATCCGTTATGCGTTATGCTTTATGCGTTATGAGTTACGCGTAATGCGTCATGCGTTATGCGTTATGGGTTATGAGTAATGCGTGATCCGTTATGCGTTATGCTTTATGCGTTATGAGTTACGCGTAATGCGTTATGCGCTATGGGTCATGCGTTAAGCGTTATGCGTTATGCGTTATGCGTTATGGGTTATGCGTTATGGGTTATGAGTAATGCGTGATCCGTTATGCGTTATGCGTTATGAGTAATGCGTGATCCGTTATGCGTTATGCGTTATGCGTTATGCGTTATGCGTTATGCGTTTTGCGTTATGCGTTATGGGTTATGCGTTATGTGTTATGCGTTATGCGTTATGCGTTATGCGTTATGCGTTATGGGTTATGAGTAATGCGTGACCCGTTATGCATTATGCTTTATGCGTTATGAGTTACGCGTAATACGTTGTGCGCTATGGGTCATGCGTTAAGCGTTATGCGTTATGCGTTATGCGTTATGGGTTATGCGTTATGTGTTATGCGTTATGCGTTATGCGTTATGCGTTATGCGTTATGGGTTATCCGTTATGCGTTATCCGTTATGCGTTATGCGTTATGCGTTATGCGTTATGCGTTATGCGATATGCGTTATGCGTTATGCGTTATGCGTTATGCGTTATGCGTTATGCGTTATGCGATATGCGTTATGCGTTATGCGTTATGCGTTATGCGTTATGCGTTATGCGTTATGCGTTATGCGTTATGCGTTATGCGTTATGAGTAATGCTTGATCCGTTATGCGTTATGCGTTATGCGTTATGCGTTATGTGTTATGCGTTGTGCGTTATCCGCTAAGCGTTATGCGTTTTGCGTTATGCGTTATGCGTTATGCGTTGTGCGTTATGCGTTATGCGTTATAGGTTATGCGTTATGTGTTATGCGTTATGCGTTATGCGTTATGCGTTATGCATTGTGCGTTATGCGTTATGCTTTATGCGTTATGCGTTATGAGTAATGCGTGATCCGTTATGTGTTATGCGTTATGCGTTATGCGTTTTGCGTTATGCGTTATGCGTTATGCGTTATGCGTTATGCGTTATGCGTTATGCGTTATGCGTTATGCGTTATGCGTTATGCGTTATGCGTTATGCGTTATGCGTTATGCGTTATGAGAAATGCGTGATCCGTTATGCGTTATGCGTTATGCGTTATGGGTTATCCGTTATGCGTTATCCCTTATGCGTTATGCGTTATGCGTTATGCGTTATGCGTTATGCGTTATGCTATATACGTTATGCGTTATGCGTTATGCGTTATGCGTTATGCGTTATGCGTTATGCGTTATGCGTTATGCGTTATGCGTTATGCGTTATGCGTTATGCGTTATGCGTTATGCGTTATGCGTTATGTGTAATGCGTGATCCGTTATGCGTTATGCGTTATGCGTTATGTTTTATGCGTTGTGCGTTATCCGCTATGCGTTATGCGTTTTGCGTTATGCGTTATGCGTTGTGCGTTATGCGTTATGCGTTATAGGTTATGCGTTATGTGTTATGCGTTATGCGTTATGCGTTATGCGTTATGCATTATGCGTTATGCGTTATGCTTTATGCGTTATGCGTTATACGTTATGCGTTATGAGTAATGCGTGATCCGTTATGTGTTATGCGTTATGCGTTATGCGTTTTGCGTTATGCGTTATGCCTTATGCGTTATGCGTTATACGTTATGCGTTATGCGTTATGCGTTATGCGTTATGCGTTATGCGTTATGCGTTATGCGTTATGCGTTATGCGTTATGCGTTATGCGTTATGCGTTATGCGTTATGCGTTATGCGTTATGCGTTATGCGTTATGCGTTATGCGTTATGCGTTATGCGTTATGCGTTATGCGTTATGCGTTATGCGTTATGCGTTATGCGTTATGCGTTATGCGTTATGCGTTATGCGTTATGCGTTATGCGTTATGCGTTATGAGAAATGCGTGATCCGTTATGCGTTATGCGTTATGAGTAATGCGTGATCCGTTATGCGTTATGCGTTATGCGTTATGCGTTATGCGTTATGCGTTATGCGTTATGCGTTATGCGTTATGCGTTATGCGTTATGCGTTATGAGTAATGCTTGATCCGTTATGCGTTATGCGTTATGCGTTATGTGTTATGCGTTGTGCGTTATCCGCTAAGCGTTATGCGTTTTGCGTTATGCGTTATGCGTTATGCGTTGTGCGTTATGCGTTATGCGTTATAGGTTATGCGTTATGTGTTATGCGTTATGCGTTATGCGTTATGCGTTATGCATTGTGCGTTATGCGTTATGCTTTATGCGTTATGCGTTATGAGTAATGCGTGATCCGTTATGTGTTATGCGTTATGCGTTATGCGTTTTGCGTTATGCGTTATGCGTTATGCGTTATGCGTTATGCGTTATGCGTTATGCGTTATGCGTTATGCGTTATGCGTTATGCGTTATGCGTTATGCGTTATGCGTTATGCGTTATGAGAAATGCGTGATCCGTTATACGTTATGCGTTATGCGTTATGGGTTATCCGTTATGCGTTATCCCTTATGCGTTATGCGTTATGCGTTATGCGTTATGCGTTATGCGTTATGCTATATACGTTATGCGTTATGCGTTATGCGTTATGCGTTATGCGTTAAGCGTTATGCGTTATGCGTTATGCGTTATGCGTTATGCGTTATGCGTTATGCGTTATGCGTTATGCGTTATGCGTTATGCGTTATGTGTAATGCGTGATCCGTTATGCGTTATGCGTTATGCGTTATGTTTTATGCGTTGTGCGTTATCCGCTATGCGTTATGCGTTTTGCGTTATGCGTTATGCGTTGTGCGTTATGCGTTATGCGTTATAGGTTATGCGTTATGTGTTATGCGTTATGCGTTATGCGTTATGCGTTATGCATTATGCGTTATGCGTTATGCTTTATGCGTTATGCGTCATACGTTATGCGTTATGAGTAATGCGTGATCCGTTATGTGTTATGCGTTATGCGTTATGCGTTTTGCGTTATGCGTTATGCCTTATGCGTTATGCGTTATGCGTTATGCGTTATGCGTTATGCGTTATGCGTTATGCGTTATGCGTTATGCGTTATGCGTTATGCGTTATGCGTTATGCGTTATGCGTTATGCGTTATGCGTTATGCGTTATGCGTTATGCGTTATGCGTTATGCGTTATGCGTTATGCGTTATGCGTTATGCGTTATGCGTTATGCGTTATGCGTTATGCGTTATGCGTTATGCGTTATGCGTTATGCGTTATGCGTTATGCGTTATGAGAAATGCGTGATCCGTTATGCGTTATGCGTTATGAGTAATGCGTGATCCGTTATGCGTTATGCGTTATGCGTTATGCGTTATGCGTTATGCGTTATGCGTTATGCGTTATGCGTTATGCGTTATGCGTTATGCGTTATGCGTTATGCGTTATGCGTTATGCGTTATGCGTTATGCGTTATGCGTTATGCGTTATGCGTTATGCGTTATGCGTTATGCGTTATGAGAAATGCGTGATCCGTTATGCGTTATGCGTTGTGAGTAATGCGTGATCCGTTATGCGTTATGCGTTATGCGTTATGCGTTATGCGTTATGCGTTATGCGTTATGCGTTATGCGTGTTCGTTATGCGTTATGAGTAATGCGTGATCCGTTATGCGTTATGCGTTATGCGTTATGCGTTATGCGTTATGCATTATGGGTTATGCGTTATGTGTTATGCGTTATGCGTTATGCGTTATGGGTTATGAGTAATGCGTGACCCGTTATGCATTATGCTTTATGCGTTATGAGTTACGCGTAATACGTTGTGCGCTATGGGTCATGCGTTAAGCGTTATGCGTTATGCGTTATGCGTTATGGGTTATGCGTTATGTGTTATGCGTTATGCGTTATGCGTTATGCGTTATGCGTTATGCGTTATGCGTTATGCGTTATGCGTTATGCGTTATGCGTTATGCGTTATGCGTTATGCGTTATGCGTTATGTGTTATGCGTTGTGCGTTATCCGCTATGCGTTATGCGTTTTGCGTTATGCGTTATGTGTTATGCGTTATGCGTTATGCGTTATGCGTTATGCGTTATGCGTTATGCGTTATGTGTTATGCGTTATGTGTTATGCGTTATGCGTTATGCGTTATGCGTTATGAGTTACGCGTAATACGTTGTGCGCTATGGGTCATGCGTTATGCGTTATGCGTTATGCGTTATGCGTTATGCATTATGGGTTATGCGTTATGTGTTATGCGTTATGCGTTATGCGTTATGGGTTATGCGTTATGTGTTATGCGTTATGCGTTATGCGTTATGCGTTATGCGTTATGCGTTATGCGTTATGCGTTATGCGTTATGTGTTATGCGTTGTGCGTTATCCGCTATGCGTTATGCGTTTTGCGTTATGCGTTATGCGTTATGCGTTGTGCGTTATGCGTTATGCGTTATAGGTTATGCGTTATGTGTTATGCGTTATGCGTTATGCGTTATGCGTTATGCATTATGCGTTATGCGTTATGCTTTATGCGTTATGCGTTATGAGTAATGCGTGACCCGTTATGCGTTATGCTTTTTGCGTTATGAGTTACGCGTAATGCGTTATGCGCTATGGGTCATGCGTTAAGCGTTATGCGTTATGCGTTATGCGTTATGCGTTATGGGTTATGCGTTATGTGTTATGCGTTATGCGTTATGCGTTATGCGTTATGCGTTATGGGTTATCCGTTATGCGTTATCCGTTATGCGTTATGCGTTATGCGTTATGCGTTATGCGTTATGCTTTATGCGTTATGCGATATGCGTTATGCGTTATGCGTTATGCGTTATGCGTTATGCGTTATGCGTTATGCGTTATGCGTTATGCGTTATGCGTTATGCGTAATGCGTTATGCGTTATGCGTTATGCGTTATGCGTTATGTGTTATGCGTTGTGCGTTATCCGCTATGCGTTATGCGTTTTGCGTTATGCGTTATGCGTTATGCGTTATGCGTTGTGCGTTATGCGTTATGCGTTATCGGTTATGCGTTATGTGTTATGCGTTATGCGTTATGCGTTATGCGTTATGCATTATGCGTTATGCGTTATGCTTTATGCGTTATGCGTTATGAGTAATGCGTGATCCGTTATGTGTTATGCGTTATGCGTTATGCGTTATGCGTTTTGCGTTATGCGTTATGCGTTATGCGTTATGCGTTATGCGTTATGCGTTATGCGTTATGCGTTATGCGTTATGCGTTATGCGTTATGTGTTATGCGTTGTGCGTTATCCGCTATGCGTTATGCGTTTTGCGTTATGCGTTATGCGTTATGCGTTGTGCGTTATGCGTTATGCGTTATAGGTTATGCGTTATGTGTTATGCGTTATGCGTTATGCGTTATGCGTTATGCATTATGCGTTATGCGTTATGCTTTATGCGTTATGCGTTATGAGTAATGCGTGACCCGTTATGCGTTATGCTTTTTGCGTTATGAGTTACGCGTAATGCGTTATGCGCTATGGGTCATGCGTTAAGCGTTATGCGTTATGCGTTATGCGTTATGCGTTATGGGTTATGCGTTATGTGTTATGCGTTATGTGTTATGCGTTATGCGTTATGCGTTATGGGTTATCCGTTATGCGTTATCCGTTATGCGTTATGCCTTATGCGTTATGCGTTATGCGTTATGCTTTATGCGTTATGCGTTATGCGTTATGCGTTATGCGTTATGCCGTATGCGTTATGCGTTATGCGATATGCGTTATGCGTTATGCGTTATGCGTTATGCGTTATGCGTTATGCGTTATGCGTTATGCGTTATGCGTTATGCGTTATGCGTTATGAGTTATGCTTGATCCGTTACGCGTTATGCGTTATGCGTTATGCGTTATGGGTTATGAGTAATGCGTGATCCGTTATGCGTTATGCTTTATGCGTTATGAGTTACGCGTAATGCGTTATGCGTTATGCGTTATGGGTTATGAGTAATGCGTGATCCGTTATGCGTTATGCTTTATGCGTTATGAGTTACGCGTAATGCGTTATGCGCTATGGGTCATGCGTTAAGCGTTATGCGTTATGCGTTATGCGTTATGGGTTATGCGTTATGGGTTATGAGTAATGCGTGATCCGTTATGCGTTATGCGTTATGAGTAATGCGTGATCCGTTATGCGTTATGCGTTATGCGTTATGCGTTATGCGTTTTGCGTTATGCGTTATGGGTTATGCGTTATGTGTTATGCGTTATGCGTTATGCGTTATGCGTTATGCGTTATGCGTTATGGGTTATGAGTAATGCGTGACCCGTTATGCATTATGCTTTATGCGTTATGAGTTACGCGTAATACGTTGTGCGCTATGGGTCATGCGTTAAGCGTTATGCGTTATGCGTTATGCGTTATGGGTTATGCGTTATGTGTTATGCGTTATGCGTTATGCGTTATGCGTTATGCGTTATGGGTTATCCGTTATGCGTTATCCGTTATGCGTTATGCGTTATGCGTTATGCGTTATGCGTTATGCGATATGCGTTATGCGTTATGCGTTATGCGTTATGCGTTATGCGTTATGCGTTATGCGTTATGCGATATGCGTTATGCGTTATGCGTTATGCGTTATGCGTTATGCGTTATGCGTTATGCGTTATGCGTTATGCGTTATGCGTTATGAGTAATGCTTGATCCGTTATGCTTTATGCGTTATGCGTTATACGTTATGCGTTGTGCGTTATCCGCTATGCGTTATGCGTTTTGCGTTATGCGTTATGCGTTATGCGTTGTGCGTTATGCGTTATGCGTTATAGGTTATGCGTTATGTGTTATGCGTTATGCGTTATGCGTTATGCGTTATGCATTATGCGTTATGCGTTATGCTTTATGCGTTATGCGTTATGAGTAATGCGTGATCCGTTATGTGTTATGCGTTATGCGTTATGCGTTTTGCGTTATGCGTTATGCGTTATGCGTTATGCGTTATGCGTTATGCGTTATGCGTTATGCGTTATGCGTTATGCGTTATGCGTTATGCGTTATGCGTTATGCGTTATGCGTTATGCGTTATGCGTTATGCGTTATGAGAAATGCGTGATCCGTTATACGTTATGCGTTATGCGTTATGGGTTATCCGTTATGCGTTATCCCTTATGCGTTATGCGTTATGCGTTATGCGTTATGCGTTATGCTTTATACGTTATGCGTTATGCGTTATGCGTTATGCGTTATGCGTTATGCGTTATGCGTTATGCGTTATGCGTTATGCGTTATGCGTTATGCGTTATGCGTTATGTGTAATGCGTGATCCGTTATGCGTTATGCGTTATGCGTTATGTTTTATGCGTTGTGCGTTATCCGCTATGCGTTATGCGTTTTGCGTTATGCGTTATGCGTTGTGCGTTATGCGTTATGCGTTATAGGTTATGCGTTATGTGTTATGCGTTATGCGTTATGCGTTATGCGTTATGCATTATGCGTTATGCGTTATGATTTATGCGTTATGCGTTATACGTTATGCGTTATGAGTAATGCGTGATCCGTTATGTGTTATGCGTTATGCGTTATGCGTTTTGCGTTATGCGTTATGCCTTATGCGTTATGCGTTATGCGTTATGCGTTATGCGTTATGCGTTATGCGTTATGCGTTATGCGTTATGCGTTATGCGTTATGCGTTATGCGTTATGCGTTATGCGTTATGCGTTATGCGTTATGCGTTATGCGTTATGCGTTATGCGTTATGCGTTATGCGTTATGCGTTATGAGAAATGCGTGATCCGTTATGCGTTATGCGTTATGAGTAATGCGTGATCCGTTATGCGTTATGCGTTATGCGTTATGCGTTATGCGTTATGCGTTATGCGTTATGCGTTATGCGTTATGCGTTATGCGTTATGCGTTATGCGTTATGCGTTATGCGTTATGCGTTATGCGTTATGCGTTATGCGTTATGCGTTATGAGAAATGCGTGATCCGTTATGCGTTATGCGTTGTGAGTAATGCGTGATCCGTTATGCGTTATGCGTTATGCGTTATGCGTTATGCGTTATGCGTGTTCGTTATGCGTTATGCGTTATGAGTAATGCGTGATCCGTTATGCGTTATGCGTTATGCGTTATGCGTTATGCGTTATGCATTATGGGTTATGCGTTATGTGTTATGCGTTATGCGTTATGCGTTATGGGTTATGAGTAATGCGTGACCCGTTATGCATTATGCTTTATGCGTTATGAGTTACGCGTAATACGTTGTGCGCTATGGGTCATGCGTTAAGCGTTATGCGTTATGCGTTATGCGTTATGGGTTATGCGTTATGTGTTATGCGTTATGCGTTATGCGTTATGCGTTATGCGTTATGCGTTATGCGTTATGCGTTATGCGTTATGCGTTATGCGTTATGCGTTATGCGTTATGCGTTATGCGTTATGCGTTATGTGTTATGCGTTGTGCGTTATCCGCTATGCGTTATGCGTTTTGCGTTATGCGTTATGTGTTATGCGTTATGCGTTATGCGTTATGCGTTATGCGTTATGCGTTATGCGTTATGTGTTATGCGTTATGTGTTATGCGTTATGCGTTATGCGTTATGCGTTATGAGTTACGCGTAATACGTTGTGCGCTATGGGTCATGCGTTATGCGTTATGCGTTATGCGTTATGCGTTATGCGTTATGGGTTATGCGTTATGTGTTATGCGTTATGCGTTATGCGTTATGGGTTATGCGTTATGTGTTATGCGTTATGCGTTATGCGTTATGCGTTATGCGTTATGCGTTATGCGTTATGCGTTATGCGTTATGCGTTATGTGTTATGCGTTGTGCGTTATCCGCTATGCGTTATGCGTTTTGCGTTATGCGTTATGCGTTATGCGTTGTGCGTTATGCGTTATGCGTTATAGGTTATGCGTTATGTGTTATGCGTTATGCGTTATGCGTTATGCGTTATGCATTATGCGTTATGCGTTATGCTTTATGCGTTATGCGTTATGAGTAATGCGTGACCCGTTATGCGTTATGCTTTTTGCGTTATGAGTTACGCGTAATGCGTCATGCGCTATGGGTCATGCGTTAAGCGTTATGCGTTATGCGTTATGTGTTATGCGTTGTGCGTTATCCGCTATGCGTTATGCGTTTTGCGTTATGCGTTATGCGTTATGCGTTATGCGTTGTGCGTTATGCGTTATGCGTTATCGGTTATGCGTTATGTGTTATGCGTTATGCGTTATGCGTTATGCGTTATGCATTATGCGTTATGCGTTATGCGTTATGCGTTATGCGTTATGAGTAATGCGTGATCCGTTATGTGTTATGCGTTATGCGTTATGCGTTATGCGTTTTGCGTTATGCGTTATGCGTTATGCGTTATGCGTTATGCGTTATGAGAAATGCGTGATCCGTTATGCGTTATGCGTTATGAGTAATGCGTGATCCGTTATGCGTTATGCGTTATGCGTTATGCGTTATGCGTTATGCGTTATGCGTTATGCGTTATGCGTTATGCGTTATGCGTTATGCCTTATGCGTTATGCGATTTGCGTTATGCGTTATGCGTTATGCGTTATGCGTTATGCGTTATGTGTTATGCGTTATGCGTTATGCGTTATGCGTTATGCGTTATGCGTTATGCGTTATGCGTTATGCGTTATGCGTTATGCGTTATGCGTTATGCGTTATGTGTTATGGGTTATGCGTTATGCGTTATGCGTTATGCGTTATGCGTTATGCGTTATGCGTTATGCGTTATGCGTTATGCGTTATGCGTTATGCGTTATGCGTTATGCGTTATGCGTTATGCGTTATGCGTTATGTGTTATGCGTTGTGCGTTATGCGTTATGCGTTATGCGTTATGCGTTATGCGTTATGCGTTACGCAATATGCGTTATGCGTTATGAGTAATGCGTGATCCGTTATGCGTTATGCGTTATGAGTAATGCTTGATCCGTTATGCGTTATGCGTTATGCGTTATGCGTTATGGGTTATGCGTTATGTGTTATGAGTTATGCGTTATGCGTTATGCGTTATGCGTTATGCGTTATGGGTTATGAGTAATGCGTGATCCGTTATGCGTTATGCTTTATGCGTTATGAGTTACGCGTAATGCGTTATGCGTTATGCGTTATGGGTTATGCGTTATGTGTTATCCGTTATGCGTTATGCGTTATGCGGTATGCGTTATGCGTTATGCTTTACGCGTTGTGCGTTATAAGTAATGCGTGATCCGTTATGTGTTATGCGTTATGCGTTATGCGTTATGCGTTTTGCGTTATGCGTTATGCCTTATGCGTTATGCGTTATGCGTTATGCTTTATGCGTTATGCGTTATGCGTTATGCGTTATGCGTTATGCCGTATGCGTTATGCGTTATGCGATATGCGTTATGCGTTATGCGTTATGCGTTATGCGTTATGCGTTATGCGTTATGCGTTATGCGTTATGCGTTATGCGTTATGCGTTATGCGTTATGCGTTATGCGTTATGCGTTATGAGTTATGCTTGATCCGTTACGCGTTATGCGTTATGCGTTATGCGTTATGGGTTATGAGTAATGCGTGATCCGTTATGCGTTATGCTTTATGCGTTATGAGTTACGCGTAATGCGTTATGCGTTATGCGTTATGGGTTATGAGTAATGCGTGATCCGTTATGCGTTATGCTTTATGCGTTATGAGTTACGCGTAATGCGTTATGCGCTATGGGTCATGCGTTATGCGTTATGCGTTATGCGTTATGCGTTATGGGTTATGCGTTATGGGTTATGAGTAATGCGTGATCCGTTATGCGTTATGTGTTATGAGTAATGCGTGATCCGTTATGCGTTATGCGTTATGCGTTATGCGTTATGCGTTATGCGTTATGCGTTATGCGTTATGGGTTATGCGTTATGTGTTATGCGTTATGCGTTGTGCGTTATGCGTTATGCGTTATGCGTTATGCGTTATGGGTTATGAGTAATGCGTGACCCGTTATGCATTATGCTTTATGCGTTATGAGTTACGCGTAATACGTTGTGCGCTATGGGTCATGCGTTAAGCGTTATGCGTTATGCGTTATGCTTTATGGGTTATGCGTTATGTGTTATGCGTTATGCGTTATGCGTTATGCGTTATGCGTTATGGGTTATCCGTTATGCGTTATCCGTTATGCGTTATGCGTTATGCGTTATGCGTTATGCGTTATGCGATATGCGTTATGCGTTATGCGTTATGCGTTATGCGTTATGCGTTATGCGTTATGCGTTATGCGTTATGCGTTATGCGTTATGCGTTATGCGTTATGCGTTATGCGTTATGCGTTATGCGTTATGCGTTATGCGTTATGCGTTATGAGTAATGCTTGATCCGTTATGCGTTATGCGTTATGCGTTATGTGTTTTGCGTTGTGCGTTATCCGCTATGCGTTATGCGTTTTGCGTTATGCGTTATGCGTTATGCGTTGTGCGTTATGCGTTATGCGTTATAGGTTATGCGTTATGTGTTATGCGTTATGCGTTATGCGTTATGTGTTATGCGTTATGCGTTATGCGTTATGCGTTATGCGTTATGCGTTATGCGTTATGCGTTATGGGTTATGAGTAATGCGTGACCCGTTATGCATTATGCTTTATGCGTTATGAGTTACGCGTAATACGTTGTGCGCTATGGGTCATGCGTTAAGCGTTATGCGTTATGCGTTATGCGTTATGGGTTATGCGTTATGTGTTATGCGTTATGCGTTATGCGTTATGCGTTATGAGTTACGCGTAATACGTTGTGCGCTATGGGTCATGCGTTATGCGTTATGCGTTATGCGTTATGCGTTATGGGTTATGCGTTATGCGTTATGCGTTATGCGTTATGCGTTATGGGTTATGCGTTATGCGTTATGCGTTATGCGTTATGCGTTATGCGTTATGCGTTGTGCGTTATGCGTTATGCGTTATGTGTTATGCGTTGTGCGTTATCCGCTATGCGTTATGCGTTTTGCGTTATGCGTTATGCGTTATGCGTTGTGCGTTATGCGTTATGCGTTATAGGTTATGCGTTATGTGTTATGCGTTATGCGTTATGCGTTATGCGTTATGCATTATGCGTTATGCGTTATGCTTTATGCGTTATGCGTTATGAGTAATGCGTGATCCGTTATGTGTTATGCGTTATGCGTTATGCGTTTTGCGTTATGCGTTATGCGTTATGCGTTATGCGTTATGCGTTATGCGTTATGCGTTATGCGTTATGCGTTATGCGTTATGCGTTATGCGTTATGCGTTATGCGTTATGCGTTATGCGTTATGCGTTATGCGTTATGAGAAATGCGTGATCCGTTATACGTTATGCGTTATGCGTTATGGGTTATCCGTTATGCGTTATCCCTTATGCGTTATGCGTTATGCGTTATGCGTTATGCGTTATGCGTTATGCTATATACGTTATGCGTTATGCGTTATGCGTTATGCGTTATGCGTTATGCGTTATGCGTTATGCGTTATGCGTTATGCGTTATGCGTTATGCGTTATGCGTTATGTGTAATGCGTGATCCGTTATGCGTTATGCGTTATGCGTTATGTTTTATGCGTTGTGCGTTATCCGCTATGCGTTATGCGTTTTGCGTTATGCGTTATGCGTTATGCGTTGTGCGTTATGCGTTATGCGTTATAGGTTATGCGTTATGTGTTATGCGTTATGCGTTATGCGTTATGCGTTATGCATTATGCGTTATGCGTTATGCTTTATGCGTTATGCGTTATACGTTATGCGTTATGAGTAATGCGTGATCCGTTATGTGTTATGCGTTATGCGTTATGCGTTATGCGTTATGCGTTTTGCGTTATGCGTTATGCCTTATGCGTTATGCGTTATGCTTTATGCGTTATGCGTTATACGTTATGCGTTATGAGTAATGCGTGATCCGTTATGTGTTATGCGTTATGCGTTATGCGTTATGCGTTTTGCGTTATGCGTTATGCCTTATGCGTTATGCATTATGCGTTATGCGTTATGCGTTATGCGTTATGCGTTATGCGTTATGCGTTATGCGTTATGCGTTATGCGTTATGAGTAATGCGTGATCCGTTATGCGTTATGCGTTATGCGTGATCCGTTATGCGTTATGCGTTATGCGTTATGCGTTATGCGTTATGCGTTATGCGTTATGCGTTATGCGCTATGGGTCATGCGTTAAGCGTTATGCGTTATGCGTTATGCGTTATGGGTTATGCGTTATGTGTTATGCGTTATGCGTTATGCGTTATGCGTTATGCGTTATGCGTTATGGGTTATCCGTTATGCGTTATCCGTTATGCGTTATGCGTTATGCGTTATGCGTTATGCGTTATGCGTTATGCGTTATGCGTTATGCTTTATGCGTTATGCTATATGCGTTATGCGTTATGCGTTATGCGTTATGCGTTATGCGTTATGCGTTATGCGTTATGCGTTATGCGTTATGCGTTATGCGTTATGAGTAATGCGTGATCCGTTATGCGTTATGCGTTATGCGTTATGTTTTATGCGTTGTGCGTTATCCGCTATGCGTTATGCGTTTTGCGTTATGCGTTATGCGTTATGCGTTGTGCGTTATGCGTTATGCGTTATAGGTTATGCGTTATGTGTTATGCGTTATGCGTTATGCGTTATGCGTTATGCATTATGCGTTATGCGTTATGCTTTATGCGTTATGCGTTATACGTTATGCGTTATGAGTAATGCGTGATCCGTTATGTGTTATGCGTTATGCGTTATGCGTTATGCGTTTTGCGTTATGCGTTATGCCTTATGCGTTATGCATTATGCGTTATGCGTTATGCGTTATGCGTTATGCGTTATGCGTTATGCGTTATGCGTTATGCGTTATGCGTTATGCGTTATGCGTTATGCGTTATGCGTTATGCGTTATGCGTTATGCGTTATCCGCTATGCGATATGCGTTTTGCGTTATGCGTTATGCGTTATACGTTATGCGTAATGCGTTATGCGTTATGCGTTATGCGATTTGCGTTATGCGTTATGCGTTATGCGTTATGCGTTATGCGTTATGCGTTATGCGTTATGCGTTTGCGTTATGCGTTATGCGTTATGCGTTATGCGTTATGCGTTATGCGTTATGCGTTATGCGTTATGCGTTATGAGTGATGCGTGATCCGTTATGCGTTATGCGTTATGCGTTATGCGTTATGCGTGATCCGTTATGCGTTATGCGTTATGAGTAATGCGTGATCCGTTATGCGTTATGCGTTATGCGTTATGCGTTATGCGTTATGCGTTATGCGTTATGCGTGTTCGTTATGCGTTATGCGTTATGAGTAATGCGTGATCCGTTATGCGTTATGCGTTATGCGTTATGCGTTATGCATTATGGGTTATGCGTTATGTGTTATGCGTTATGCGTTATGCGTTATGGGTTATGCGTTATGTGTTATGCGTTATGCGTTATGCGTTATGCGTTATGCGTTATGCGTTATGGGTTATGAGTAATGCGTGACCCGTTATGCATTATGCTTTATGCGTTATGAGTTACGCGTAATACGTTGTGCGCTATGGGTCATGCGTTAAGCGTTATGCGTTATGCGTTATGCGTTATGGGTTATGCGTTATGTGTTATGCGTTATGCGTTATGCGTTATGCGTTATGCGTTATGCGTTATGCGTTATGCGTTATGCGTTATGCGTTATGCGTTATGCGTTATGCGTTATGCGTTATGCATTATGCGTTATGCGTTATGCTTTATGCGTTATGCGTTATGAGTAATGCGTGATCCGTTATGTGTTATGCGTTATGCGTTATGCGTTATGCGTTTTGCGTTATGCGTTATGCGTTATGCGTTATGCGTTATGCGTTATGAGAAATGCGTGATCCGTTATGCATTATGCGTTATGCGTTATGCTTTATGCGTTATGCGTTATGAGTAATGCGTGACCCGTTATGCGTTATGCTTTTTGCGTTATGAGTTACGCGTAATGCGTCATGCGCTATGGGTCATGCGTTAAGCGTTATGCGTTATGCGTTATGTGTTATGCGTTGTGCGTTATCCGCTATGCGTTATGCGTTTTGCGTTATGCGTTATGCGTTATGCGTTATGCGTTGTGCGTTATGCGTTATGCGTTATCGGTTATGCGTTATGTGTTATGCGTTATGCGTTATGCGTTATGCGTTATGCATTATGCGTTATGCGTTATGCTTTATGCGTTATGCGTTATGAGTAATGCGTGATCCGTTATGTGTTATGCGTTATGCGTTATGCGTTATGCGTTTTGCGTTATGCGTTATGCGTTATGCGTTATGCGTTATGCGTTATGAGAAATGCGTGATCCGTTATGCGTTATGCGTTATGAGTAATGCGTGATCCGTTATGCGTTATGCGTTATGCGTTATGCGTTATGCGTTATGCGTTATGCGTTATGCGATATGCGTTATGCGTTATGCGTTATGCCTTATGCGTTATGCGATTTGCGTTATGCGTTATGCGTTATGCGTTATGCGTTATGCGTTATGTGTTATGCGTTATGCGTTATGCGTTATGCGTTATGCGTTATGCGTTATGCGTTATGCGTTATGCGTTATGCGTTATGCGTTATGCGTTATGCGTTATGCGTTATGTGTTATGGGTTATGCGTTATGCGTTATGCGTTATGCGTTATGCGTTATGCGTTATGCGTTATGCGTTATGCGTTATGCGTTATGCGTTATGCGTTATGCGTTATGCGTTATGCGTTATGCGTTATGCGTTATGCGTTATGCGTTATGCGTTATGCGTTATGCGTTATGCGTTATGCGTTATGCGTTATGCGTTACGCAATATGCGTTATGCGTTATGAGTAATGCGTGATCCGTTATGCGTTATGCGTTATGAGTAATGCTTGATCCGTTACGCGTTATGCGTTATGCGTTATGCGTTATGGGTTATGCGTTATGTGTTATGAGTTATGCGTTATGCGTTATGCGTTATGCGTTATGCGTTATGGGTTATGAGTAATGCGTGATCCGTTATGCGTTATGCTTTATGCGTTATGAGTTACGCGTAATGCGTTATGCGTTATGCGTTATGGGTTATGCGTTATGTGTTATCCGTTATGCGTTATGCGTTATGCGGTATGCGTTATGCGTTATGCTTTACGCGTTGTGCGTTATAAGTAATGCGTGATCCGTTATGTGTTATGCGTTATGCGTTATGCGTTATGCGTTTTGCGTTATGCGTTATGCCTTATGCGTTATGCGTTATGCGTTATGCTTTATGCGTTATGCGTTATGCGTTATGCGTTATGCGTTATGCCGTATGCGTTATGCGTTATGCGATATGCGTTATGCGTTATGCGTTATGCGTTATGCGTTATGCGTTATGCGTTATGCGTTATGCGTTATGCGTTATGCGTTATGCGTTATGCGTTATGCGTTATGCGTTATGAGTTATGCTTGATCCGTTACGCGTTATGCGTTATGCGTTATGCGTTATGGGTTATGAGTAATGCGTGATCCGTTATGCGTTATGCTTTATGCGTTATGAGTTACGCGTAATGCGTTATGCGTTATGCGTTATGGGTTATGAGTAATGCGTGATCCGTTATGCGTTATGCTTTATGCGTTATGAGTTACGCGTAATGCGTTATGCGCTATGGGTCATGCGTTAAGCGTTATGCGTTATGCGTTATGCGTTATGGGTTATGCGTTATGGGTTATGAGTAATGCGTGATCCGTTATGCGTTATGTGTTATGAGTAATGCGTGATCCGTTATGCGTTATGCGTTATGCGTTATGCGTTATGCGTTATGCGTTATGCGTTATGCGTTATGGGTTATGCGTTATGTGTTATGCGTTATGCGTTGTGCGTTATGCGTTATGCGTTATGCGTTATGCGTTATGGGTTATGAGTAATGCGTGACCCGTTATGCATTATGCTTTATGCGTTATGAGTTACGCGTAATACGTTGTGCGCTATGGGTCATGCGTTAAGCGTTATGCGTTATGCGTTATGCTTTATGGGTTATGCGTTATGTGTTATGCGTTATGCGTTATGCGTTATGCGTTATGCGTTATGGGTTATCCGTTATGCGTTATCCGTTATGCGTTATGCGTTATGCGTTATGCGTTATGCGTTATGCGATATGCGTTATGCGTTATGCGTTATGCGTTATGCGTTATGCGTTATGCGTTATGCGTTATGCGATATGCGTTATGCGTTATGCGTTATGCGTTATGCGTTATGCGTTATGCGTTATGCGTTATGCGTTATGCGTTATGCGTTATGAGTAATGCTTGATCCGTTATGCGTTATGCGTTATGCGTTATGTGTTTTGCGTTGTGCGTTATCCGCTATGCGTTATGCGTTTTGCGTTATGCGTTATGCGTTATGCGTTGTGCGTTATGCGTTATGCGTTATAGGTTATGCGTTATGTGTTATGCGTTATGCGTTATGCGTTATGTGTTATGCGTTATGCGTTATGCGTTATGCGTTATGCGTTATGCGTTATGCGTTATGCGTTATGGGTTATGAGTAATGCGTGACCCGTTATGCATTATGCTTTATGCGTTATGAGTTACGCGTAATACGTTGTGCGCTATGGGTCATGCGTTAAGCGTTATGCGTTATGCGTTATGCGTTATGGGTTATGCGTTATGTGTTATGCGTTATGCGTTATGCGTTATGCGTTATGAGTTACGCGTAATACGTTGTGCGCTATGGGTCATGCGTTATGCGTTATGCGTTATGCGTTATGCGTTATGGGTTATGCGTTATGTGTTATGCGTTATGCGTTATGCGTTATGGGTTATGCGTTATGTGTTATGCGTTATGCGTTATGCGTTATGCGTTATGCGTTGTGCGTTATGCGTTATGCGTTATGTGTTATGCGTTGTGCGTTATCCGCTATGCGTTATGCGTTTTGCGTTATGCGTTATGCGTTATGCGTTGTGCGTTATGCGTTATGCGTTATAGGTTATGCGTTATGTGTTATGCGTTATGCGTTATGCGTTATGCGTTATGCATTATGCGTTATGCGTTATGCTTTATGCGTTATGCGTTATGAGTAATGCGTGATCCGTTATGTGTTATGCGTTATGCGTTATGCGTTTTGCGTTATGCGTTATGCGTTATGCGTTATGCGTTATGCGTTATGCGTTATGCGTTATGCGTTATGCGTTATGCGTTATGCGTTATGCGTTATGCGTTATGCGTTATGCGTTATGCGTTATGCGTTATGAGTAATGCGTGATCCGTTATACGTTATGCGTTATGCGTTATGGGTTATCCGTTATGCGTTATCCCTTATGCGTTATGCTTTATGCGTTATGCGTTATGCGTTATGCGTTATGCTATATGCGTTATGCGTTATGCGTTATGCGTTATGCGTTATGCGTTATGCGTTATGCGTTATGCGTTATGCGTTATGCGTTATGCGTTATGCGTTATGTGTAATGCGTGATCCGTTATGCGTTATGCGTTATGCGTTATGTTTTATGCGTTGTGCGTTATCCGCTATGCGTTATGCGTTTTGCGTTATGCGTTATGCGTTATGCGTTGTGCGTTATGCGTTATGCGTTATAGGTTATGCGTTATGTGTTATGCGTTATGCGTTATGCGTTATGCGTTATGCATTATGCGTTATGCGTTATGCTTTATGCGTTATGCGTTATACGTTATGCGTTATGAGTAATGCGTGATCCGTTATGTGTTATGCGTTATGCGTTATGCGTTATGCGTTATGCGTTTTGCGTTATGCGTTATGCCTTATGCGTTATGCGTTATGCTTTATGCGTTATGCGTTATACGTTATGCGTTATGAGTAATGCGTGATCCGTTATGTGTTATGCGTTATGCGTTATGCGTTATGCGTTTTGCGTTATGCGTTATGCCTTATGCGTTATGCATTATGCGTTATGCGTTATGCGTTATGCGTTATGCGTTATGCGTTATGCGTTATGCGTTATGCGTTATGCGTTATGAGTAATGCGTGATCCGTTATGCGTTATGCGTTATGCGTGATCCGTTATGCGTTATGCGTTATGCGTTATGCGTTATGCGTTATGCGTTATGCGTTATGCGTTATGCGTTATGCGTTATGCGTTATGAGAAATGCGTGATCCGTTATGCGTTATGCGTTATGAGTAATGCGTGATCCGTTATGCGTTATGCGTTATGCGTTATGCGTTATGCGTTATGCGTTATGCGTTATGCGTTATGCGTTATGCGTTATGCGTTATGCGTTATGCGTGTTCGTTATGCGTTATGCGTTATGAGTAATGCGTGATCCGTTATGCGTTATGCGTTATGCGTTATGCGTTATGCATTATGGGTTATGCGTTATGTGTTATGCGTTATGCGTTATGCGTTATGCGTTATGGGTTATGAGTAATGCGTGACCCGTTATGCGTTATGCTTTTTGCGTTATGAGTTACGCGTAATGCGTTATGCGCTATGGGTCATGCGTTAAGCGTTATGCGTTATGCGTTATGCGTCATGGGTTATGCGTTATGTGTTATGCGTTATGCGTTATGCGTTATGCGTTATGCGTTATGCGTTATGGGTTATCCGTTATGCGTTATCCGTTATGCGTTATGCGTTATGCGTTATGCGTTATGCGTTATGCGTTATGCGTTATGCGTTATGCTTTATGCGTTATGCTATATGCGTTATGCGTTATGCGTTATGCGTTATGCGTTATGCGTTATGCGTTATGCGTTATGCGTTATGCGTTATGCGTTATGCGTTATGAGTAATGCGTGATCCGTTATGCGTTATGCGTTATGCGTTATGTTTTATGCGTTGTGCGTTATCCGCTATGCGTTATGCGTTTTGCGTTATGCGTTATGCGTTATGCGTTGTGCGTTATGCGTTATGCGTTATAGGTTATGCGTTATGTGTTATGCGTTATGCGTTATGCGTTATGCGTTATGCATTATGCGTTATGCGTTATGCTTTATGCGTTATGCGTTATACGTTATGCGTTATGAGTAATGCGTGATCCGTTATGTGTTATGCGTTATGCGTTATGCGTTATGCGTTTTGCGTTATGCGTTATGCCTTATGCGTTATGCATTATGCGTTATGCGTTATGCGTTATGCGTTATGCGTTATGCGTTATGCGTTATGCGTTATGCGTTATGCGTTATGCGTTATGCGTTATGCGTTATGCGTTATGCGTTATGCGTTATGCGTTATCCGCTATGCGATATGCGTTTTGCGTTATGCGTTATGCGTTATACGTTATGCGTAATGCGTTATGCGTTATGCGTTATGCGATTTGCGTTATGCGTTATGCGTTATGCGTTATGCGTTATGCGTTATGCGTTATGCGTTATGCGTTTGCGTTATGCGTTATGCGTTATGCGTTATGCGTTATGCGTTATGCGTTATGCGTTATGCGTTATGCGTTATGAGTGATGCGTGATCCGTTATGCGTTATGCGTTATGCGTTATGCGTTATGCGTGATCCGTTATGCGTTATGCGTTATGAGTAATGCGTGATCCGTTATGCGTTATGCGTTATGCGTTATGCGTTATGCGTTATGCGTTATGCGTTATGCGTGTTCGTTATGCGTTATGCGTTATGAGTAATGCGTGATCCGTTATGCGTTATGCGTTATGCGTTATGCGTTATGCATTATGGGTTATGCGTTATGTGTTATGCGTTATGCGTTATGCGTTATGCGTTATGCGTTATGTGTTATGCGTTATGCGTTATGCGTTATGCGTTATGCGTTATGCGTTATGGGTTATGAGTAATGCGTGACCCGTTATGCATTATGCTTTATGCGTTATGAGTTACGCGTAATACGTTGTGCGCTATGGGTCATGCGTTAAGCGTTATGCGTTATGCGTTATGCGTTATGGGTTATGCGTTATGTGTTATGCGTTATGCGTTATGCGTTATGCGTTATGCGTTATGCGTTATGCGTTATGCGTTATGCGTTATGCGTTATGCGTTATGCGTTATGCGTTATGCGTTATGCGTTATGCGTTATGCGTTATGTGTTATGCGTTGTGCGTTATCCGCTATGCGTTATGCGTTTTGCGTTATGCGTTATGTGTTATGCGTTATGCGTTATGCGTTATGCGTTATGCGTTATGCGTTATGCGTTATGCGTTATGTGTTATGCGTTATGTGTTATGCGTTATGCGTTATGCGTTATGCGTTATGAGTTACGCGTAATACGTTGTGCGCTATGGGTCATGCGTTATGTGTTATGCGTTGTGCGTTATCCGCTATGCGTTATGCGTTTTGCGTTATGCGTTATGCGTTATGCGTTGTGCGTTATGCGTTATGCGTTATTGGTTATGCGTTATGTGTTATGCGTTATGCGTTATGCGTTATGCGTTATGCATTATGCGTTATGCGTTATGCTTTATGCGTTATGCGTTATGAGTAATGCGTGATCCGTTATGTGTTATGCGTTATGCGTTATGCGTTTTGCGTTATGCGTTATGCGTTATGCGTTATGCGTTATGCGTTATGCGTTATGCGTTATGCGTTATGCGTTATGCGTTATGCGTTATGCGTTATGCGTTATGCGTTATGCGTTATGCGTTATGCGTTATGCGTTATGCGTTATGAGAAATGCGTGATCCGTTATACGTTATGCGTTATGCGTTATGGGTTATCCGTTATGCGTTATCCCTTATGCGTTATGCGTTATGCGTTATGCGTTATGCGTTATGCTATATACGTTATGCGTTATGCGTTATGCGTTATGCGTTATGCGTTATGCGTTATGCGTTATGCGTTATGCGTTATGCGTTATGCGTTATGCGTTATGCGTTATGCGTTATGCGTTATGCGTTATGCGTTATGTGTAATGCGTGATCCGTTATGCGTTATGCGTTATGCGTTATGTTTTATGCGTTGTGCGTTATCCGCTATGCGTTATGCGTTTTGCGTTATGCGTTATGCGTTATGCGTTGTGCGTTATGCGTTATGCGTTATAGGTTATGCGTTATGTGTTATGCGTTATGCGTTATGCGTTATGCGTTATGCATTATGCGTTATGCGTTATGCTTTATGCGTTATGCGTTATACGTTATGCGTTATGAGTAATGCGTGATCCGTTATGTGTTATGCGTTATGCGTTATGCGTTATGCGTTTTGCGTTATGCGTTATGCCTTATGCGTTATGCGTTATGCGTTATGCGTTATGCGTTATGCGTTATGCGTTATGCGTTATGCGTTATGCGTTATGCGTTATGCGTTATGCGTTATGCGTTATGCGTTATGCGTTATGCGTTATGCGTTATGCGTTATGCGTTATGCGTTATGCGTTATGCGTTATGAGAAATGCGTGATCCGTTATGCGTTATGCGTTATGAGTAATGCGTGATCCGTTATGCGTTATGCGTTATGCGTTATGCGTTATGCGTTATGCGTTATGCGTTATGCGTTATGCGTTATGCGTTATGCGTTATGCGTTATGCGTTATGCGTTATGCGTTATGCGTTATGCGTTATGCGTTATGCGTTATGCGTTATGAGAAATGCGTGATCCGTTATGCGTTATGCGTTATGAGTAATGCGTGATCCGTTATGCGTTATGCGTTATGCGTTATGCGTTATGCGTTATGCGTTATGCGTTATGCGTTATGCGTTATGCGTTATGCGTGTTCGTTATGCGTTATGCGTTATGAGTAATGCGTGATCCGTTATGCGTTATGCGTTATGCGTTGTGCGTTATGCGTTATGCATTATGGGTTATGCGTTATGTGTTATGCGTTATGCGTTATGCGTTATGCGTTATGGGTTATGAGTAATGCGTGACCCGTTATGCGTTATGCTTTTTGCGTTATGAGTTACGCGTAATGCGTTATGCGCTATGGGTCATGCGTTAAGCGTTATGCGTTATGCGTTATGCGTTATGGGTTATGCGTTATGTGTTATGCGTTATGCGTTATGCGTTATGCGTTATGCGTTATGCGTTGTGCGTTATGCATTATGCGTTATAGGTTATGCGTTATGTGTTATGCGTTATGCGTTATGCGTTATGCGTTATGCATTATGCGTTATGCGTTATGCTTTATGCGTTATGCGTTATACGTTATGCGTTATGAGTAATGCGTGATCCGTTATGTGTTATGCGTTATGCGTTATGCGTTTTGCGTTATGCGTTATGCCTTATGCGTTATGCGTTATGCGTTATGCGTTATGCGTTATGCGTTATGCGTTATGCGTTATGCGTTATGCGTTATGCGTTATGCGTTATGCGTTATGCGTTATGCGTTATGCGTTATGCGTTATGCGTTATGCGTTATGCGTTATGCGTTATGCGTTATGCGTTATGCGTTATGCGTTATGCGTTATGCGTTATGCGTTATGCGTTATGCGTTATGCGTTATGCGTTATGAGAAATGCGTGATCCGTTATGCGTTATTCGTTATGAGTAATGCGTGATCCGTTATGCGTTATGCGTTATGCGTTATGCGTTATGCGTTATGTGTTATGCGTTATGCGTTATGCGTTATGCGTTATGCGTTATGCGTTATGCGTTATGCGTTATGCGTTATGCGTTATGCGTTATGCGTTATGCGTTATGCGTTATGCGTTATGCGTTATGCGTTATGAGAAATGCGTGATCCGTTATGCGTTATGCGTTATGAGTAATGCGTGATCCGTTATGCGTTATGCGTTATGCGTTATGCGTTTTGCGTTATGCGTTATGCCTTATGCGTTATGCGTTATGCGTTATGCGTTATGCGTTATGCGTTATGCGTTATGCGTTATGCGTTATGCGTTATGCGTTATGCGTTATGCGTTATGCGTTATGCGTTATGCGTTATGCGTTATGCGTTATGCGTTATGCGTTATGCGTTATGAGAAATGCGTGATCCGTTATGCGTTATGCGTTATGAGTAATGCGTGATCCGTTATGCGTTATGCGTTATGCGTTATGCGTTATGCGTTATGCGTTATGCGTTATGCGTTATGCGTTATGCGTTATGCGTTATGCGTTATGCGTTATGCGTTATGCGTTATGCGTTATGCGTTATGCGTTATGCGTTATGCGTTATGAGAAATGCGTGATCCGTTATGCGTTATGCGTTATGAGTAATGCGTGATCCGTTATGCGTTATGCGTTATGCGTTATGCGTTATGCGTTATGCGTTATGCGTTATGCGTTATGCGTTATGCGTGTTCGTTATGCGTTATGCGTTATGAGTAATGCGTGATCCGTTATGCGTTATGCGTTATGCGTTATGCGTTATGCGTTATGCATTATGGGTTATGCGTTATGTGTTATGCTTTATGCGTTATGCGTTATGCGTTATGGGTTATGAGTAATGCGTGACCCGTTATGCGTTATGCTTTTTGCGTTATGAGTTACGCGTAATGCGTTATGCGCTATGGGTCATGCGTTAAGCGTTATGCGTTATGCGTTATGCGTTATGGGTTATGCGTTATGTGTTATGCGTTATGCGTTATGCGTTATGCGTTATGCGTTATGCGTTATGCGTTGTGCGTTATGCGTTATGCGTTATAGGTTATGCGTTATGTGTTATGCGTTATGCGTTATGCGTTATGCGTTATGCATTATGCGTTATGCGTTATGCTTTATGCGTTATGCGTTATGCGTTATGCGTTATGCGTTATGAGTAATGCGTGATCCGTTATGTGTTATGCGTTATGCGTTATGCGTTATGCGTTTTGCGTTATGCGTTATGCCTTATGCGTTATGCGTTATGCGTTATGCGTTATGCGTTATGCGTTATGCGTTATGCGTTATGCGTTATGCGTTATGCGTTATGCGTTATGCGTTATGCGTTATGCGTTATGCGTTATGAGTAAAGCTTGATCCGTTACGCGTTATGCGTTATGCGTTATGCGTTATGGGTTATGCGTTATGTGTTATGAGTTATGCGTTATGCGTTATGCGTTATGCGTTATGCGTTATGCGTTATGCGTTATGGGTTATGAGTAATGCGTGATCCGTTATGCGTTATGCTTTATGCCTTATGAGTTACGCGTAATGCGTTATGCGCTATGGGTCATGCGTTAAGCGTTATGCGTTATGCGTTATGGGTTATGAGTAATGCGTGATCCATTATGCGTTATGCTTTATGCGTTATGAGTTACGCGTAATGCGTTATGCGTTATGCGATATGGGTTATGAGTAATGCGTGATCCGTTATGCGTTATGCTTTATGCGTTATGAGTTACGCGTAATGCGTTATGCGCTATGGGTCATGCGTTAAGCGTTATGCGTTATGCGTTATGGGTTATGCGTTATGGGTTATGAGTAATGCGTGATCCGTTATGCGTTATGCTTTATGCGTTATGTGTTACGCGTAATGCGTTATGCGCTATGGGTCATGCGTTAAGCGTTATGCGTTATGCGTTATGCGTTATGGGTTATGCGTTATGTGTTATGAGTTATGCCTTATGCGTTATGCGTTATGCGTTATGCGTTATGGGTTATCCGTTATGTGTTATCCGTTATGAGTTTTGCGTTATGCGTTATGCGTTATGAGTTGTGCGTTATGCGTTATGCGTTATGCGTTATGCGTTATGCGTTATGCGTTATGCGTTATGCGTTATGCGTTATGCGTTATGCGTTATGCGTTATGCGTTATGCGTTATGCGTTATGCGTTATGCGTTATGCGTGATCCTTTATGCGTTATGCGTTATGAGTAATGCGTGATCCGTTATGCGTTATGCGTTATGCGTTATGCGTTATGCGTTATGGGTTATCCGTTATGCGTTATCCGTTATGCGTTATGCGTTATGCGTTATGCGTTGTGCGTTATCCGCTATGCGTTATGCGTTTTGCGTTATGCGTTATGCGTTATGCGTTGTGCGTTATGCGTTATGCGTTATAGGTTATGCGTTATGTGTTATGCGTTATGCGTTATGCGTTATGCGTTATGCATTATGCGTTATGCGTTATGCTTTATGCGTTATGCGTTATGAGTAATGCGTGATCCGTTATGTGTTATGCGTTATGCGTTATGCGTTTTGCGTTATGCGTTATGCGTTATGCGTTATGCGTTATGCGTTATGCGTTATGCGTTATGCGTTATGCGTTATGCGTTATGCGTTATGCGTTATGCGTTATGCGTTATGCGTTATGCGTTATGCGTTATGAGAAATGCGTGATCCGTTATACGTTATGCGTTATGAGTAATGCGTGATCCGTTATGCGTTATGCGTTATGGGTTATGCGTTATGCGTTATGCGTTATGCGTGATCCGTTATGCGTTATGCGTTATGAGTAATGCGTGATCCGTTATGCGTTATGCGTTACGCGTTATGCGTTTAGCGTTATGGGTTATGCGTTATGTGTTATGCGTTATGCGTTATGCGTTATGCGTTATGCGTTATGCGTTATGGGTTATGAGTAATGCGTGACCCGTTATGCGTTATGCTTTTTGCGTTATGAGTTACGCGTAATGCGTTATGCGCTATGGGTCATGCGTTAAGCGTTATGCGTTATGCGTTATGCGTTATGGGTTACGCGTTATGTGTTATGCGTTATGCGTTATGCGTTATGCGTTATGCGTTATGCGTTATGCGTTATGGGTTATCCGTTATGCGTTATCCGTTATGCGTTATGCGTTATGCGTTATGCGTTATGCGTTATGCTATATACGTTATGCGTTATGCGTTATGCGTTATGCGTTATGCGTTATGCGTTATGCGTTATGCGTTATGCGTTATGCGATATGCGTTATGCATTATGCGTTATGCGTTATGCGTTATGCGTTATGCGTTATGCTTTATGCGTTATGCGTTATGCGTTATGCGTTATGCGTTATGAGTAATGCGTGATCCGTTATGCGTTATGTTTTATGCGTTGTGCGTTATCCGCTATGCGTTATGCGTTTTGCGTTATGCGTTATGCGTTATGCGTTGTGCGTTATGCGTTATGCGTTATAGGTTATGCGTTATGTGTTATGCGTTATGCGTTATGCGTTATGCGTTATGCATTATGCGTTATGCGTGATCCGTTATGCGTTATGCGTTATGCGTTATGCGTTATGCGTTATGCGTTATGCGTTATGCATTATGGGTTATGCGTTATGTGTTATGCGTTATGCGTTATGCGTTATGCGTTATGCGTTATGGGTTATGAGTAATGCGTGACCCGTTATGCGTTATGCTTTTTGCGTTATGAGTTACGCGTAATGCGTTATGCGCTATGGGTCATGCGTTAAGCGTTATGCGTTATGCGTTATGCGTTATGCGTTATGCGTTATGCGTTATGCGTTATGCGTTATGCGTTATGTGTTATCCGTTATGAGTTATGAGTAATGCGTGATCCGTTATGCGTTATGCGTTATGAGTAATGCGTGATCCGTTATGCGTTATGCGTTATGAGTAATGCTTGATCCGTTACGCGTTATGCGTTATGCGTTATGCGTTATGGGTTATGCGTTATGTGTTATGAGTTATGCGTTATGCGTTATGCGTTATGCGTTATGCGTTATGGGTTATGAGTAATGCGTGATCCGTTATGCGTTATGCTTTATGCGTTATGAGTTACGCGTAATGCGTTATGCGTTATGCGTTATGGGTTATGCGTTATGTGTTATGAGTTATGCGTTATGGGTTATCCGTTATGCGTTATCCGTTATGCGTTATGCGTTATGCGTTATGCGTTATGCGTTATGCGATATGCGTTATGAGTTATGAGTAATGCGTGATCCGTTATGCGTTATGCGTTATGAGTAATGCGTGATCCGTTATGCGTTATGCGTTATGAGTAATGCTTGATCCGTTACGCGTTATGCGTTATGCGTTATGGGTTATGCGTTATGTGTTATGAGTTATGCGTTATGCGTTATGCGTTATGCGTTATGCGTTATGGGTTATGAGTAATGCGTGATCCGTTATGCGTTATGCTTTATGCGTTATGAGTTACGCGTAATGCGTTATGCGTTATGCGTTATGGGTTATGCGTTATGGGTTATGCGTTATGTGTTATGAGTTATGCGTTATGCGTGATCCGTTATGCGTTATGCGTTATGAGTAATGCGTGATCCGTTATGCGTTATGCGTTATGCGTTATGCGTTATGCGTTTAGCGTTATGGGTTATGCGTTATGCGTTATGCGTTATGCGTTATGCGTTAAGCGTTATGCGTTATGCGTTATGCGTGATCCGTTATGCGTTATGCGTTATGAGTAATGCGTGATCCGTTATGCGTTATGCGTTATGCGTTATGCGTTATGCGTTATGCGTTATGCGTTATGCGTTATGGGTTATGCGTTATGTGTTATGCGTTATGCGTTATGCGTTATGCGTTATGCGTTATGCGTTATGGGTTATGAGTAATGCGTGACCCGTTATGCATTATGCTTTATGCGTTATGAGTTACGCGTAATGCATTGTGCGCTATGGGTCATGCGTTAAGCGTTATGCGTTATGCGTTATGCGTTATGGGTTATGCGTTATGTGTTGTGCGTTATGCGTTATGCGTTATGCGTTATGCGTTATGGGTTATCCGTTATGCGTTATCCGTTATGCGTTATGCGTTATGCGTTATGCGTTATGCGTTATGCGATATGCGTTATGCGTTATGCGTTATGCGTTATGCGTTATGCGTTATGCGTTATGCGTTATGCGTTATGCGTTATGCGTTATGCGTTATGCGTTATGCGTTATGCGTTATGCGTTATGCGTTATGCGTTATGCGTTATGCGTTATGCGTTATGAGTAATGCTTGATCCGTTATGCGTTATGCGTTATGCGTTATGCGTTATGTGTTATGCGTTGTGCGTTATCCGCTATGCGTTATGCGTTTTGCGTTATGCGTTATGCGTTATGCGTTGTGCGTTATGCGTTATGCGTTATAGGTTATGCGTTATGTGTTATGCGTTATGCGTTATGCGTTATGCGTTATGCATTATGCGTTATGCGTTATGCTTTATGCGTTATGCGTTATGAGTAATGCGTGATCCGTTATGTGTTATGCGTTATGCGTTATGCGTTTTGCGTTATGCGTTATGCGTTATGCGTTATGCGTTATGCGTTATGCGTTATGCGTTATGCGTTATGAGAAATGCGTGATCCGTTATACGTTATGCGTTATGAGTAATGCGTGATCCGTTATGCGTTATGCGTTATGCGTTATGCGTTATGCGTTATGCGTTATGCGTTATGCGTTATGCGTTATGCGTGATCCGTTATGCGTTATGCGTTATGAGTAATGCGTGATCCGTTATGCGTTATGCGTTATGCGTTATGCGTTATGCGTTATGCGTTATGCGTTATGCGTTATGGGTTATGCGTTATGTGTTATGCGTTATGCGTTATGCGTTATGCGTTATGCGTTATGCGTTATGCGTTATGCGTTATGGGTTATGAGTAATGCGTGACCCGTTATGCATTATGCTTTATGCGTTATGAGTTACGCGTAATGCGTTGTGCGCTATGGGTCATGCGTTAAGCGTTATGCGTTATGCGTTATGCGTTATGGGTTATGCGTTATGTGTTGTGCGTTATGCGTTATGCGTTATGCGTTATGGGTTATCCGTTATGCGTTATCCGTTATGCGTTATGCGTTATACGTTATGCGTTATGCGTTATGCGATATGCGTTATGCGTTATGCGTTATGCGTTATGCGTTATGCGTTATGCGTTATGCGTTATGCGTTATGCGTTATGCGTTAAGCGATATGCGTTATGCGTTATGCGTTATGCGTTATGCGTTATGCGTTATGCGTTATGCGTTATGCGTTATGCGTTATGCGTTATGCGTTATGCGTTATGCGTTATGCGTTATGCGTTATGCGTTATGCGTTATGCGTTATGCGTTATGAGTAATGCTTGATCCGTTATGCGTTATGCGTTATGCGTTATGTGTTATGCGTTGTGCGTTATCCGCTATGCGTTATGCGTTTTGCGTTATGCGTTATGTGTTATGCGTTGTGCGTTATGCGTTATGCGTTATAGGTTATGCGTTATGTGTTATGCGTTATGCGTTATGCGTTATGCGTTATGCGTTATGCATTATGCGTTATGCGTTATGCTTTATGCGTTATGCGTTATGAGTAATGCGTGATCCGTTATGTGTTATGCGTTATGCGTTATGCGTTTTGCGTTATGCGTTATGCGTTATGCGTTATGCGTTATGCGTTATGCGTTATGCGTTATGAGAAATGCGTGATCCGTTATACGTTATGCGTTATGAGTAATGCGTGATCCGTTATGCGTTATGCGTTATGCGTTATGCGTTATGCGTTATGCGTTATGCGTTATGCGTTATGCGTGATCCGTTATGCGTTATGCGTTATGAGTAATGCGTGATCCGTTATGCGTTATGCGTTATGCGTTATGCGTTATGCGTTTAGCGTTATGGGTTATGCGTTATGTGTTATGCGTTATGCGTTATGCGTTATGCGTTATGCGTTATGGGTTATGAGTAATGCGTGACCCGTTATGCGTTATGCTTTTTGCGTTATGAGTTAGGCGTAATGCGTTATGCGCTATGGGTCATGCGTTAAGCGTTATACGTTATGCGTTATGCGTTATGGGTTATGCGTTATGTGTTATGCGTTATGCGTTATGCGTTATGCGTTATGCGTTATGCGTGATCCGTTATGCGTTATGCGTTATGAGTAATGCGTGATCCGTTATGCGTTTTGCGTTATGCGTTATGCGTTATGCGTTTAGCGTTATGGGTTATGCGTTATGTGTTATGCGTTATGCGTTATGCGTTATGCGTTATGCGTTATGGGTTATGAGTAATGCGTGACCCGTTATGCGTTATGCTTTTTGCGTTATGAGTTACGCGTAATGCGTTATGCGCTATGGGTCATGCGTTAAGCGTTATGCGTTATGCGTTATGCGTTATGGGTTATGCGTTATGTGTTATGCGTTATGCGTTATGCGTTATGCGTTATGCGTTATGCGTTATGCGTTATGGGTTATCCGTTATGCGTTATCCGTTATGCGTTATGCGTTATGCGTTATGCGTTATGCGTTATGCTATATACGTTATGCGTTATGCGTTATGCGTTATGCGTTATGCGTTATGCGTTATGCGATATGCGTTATGCATTATGCGTTATGCGTTATGCGTTATGCGTTATGCGTTATGCGTTATGCGTTATGCTTTATGCGTTATGCGTTATGCGTTATGCGTTATGCGTTATGAGTAATGCGTGATCCGTTATGCGTTATGCGTTATGCGTTATGTTTTATGCGTTGTGCGTTATCCGCTATGCGTTATGCGTTTTGCGTTATGCGTTATGCGTTATGCGTTGTGCGTTATGCGTTATGCGTTATAGGTTATGCGTTATGTGTTATGCGTTATGCGTTATGCGTTATGCGTTATGCATTATGCGTTATGCGTTATGCTTTATGCGTTATGCGTTATGCGTTATGCGTTATGAGTAATGCGTGATCCGTTATGTGTTATGCGTTATGCGTTATGCGTTATGCGTTTTGCGTTATGCGTTATGCCTTATGCGTTATGCGTTATGCGTTATGCGTTATGCGTTATGCGTTATGCGTTATGCGTTATGCGTTATGCGTTATGCGTTATGCGTTATGCGTTATGCGTTATGCGTTATGCGTTATGCGTTATGCGTTATGCGTTATGCGTTATGCGTTATGCGTTATGCGTTATGCGTTACGCAATATGCGTTATGCGTTATGCGTTATGCGTTATGCGTCATGAGTAATGCGTGATCCGTTATGCGTTATGCGTTATGCGTTATGCGTTATGCGTTATGCGTTATGCGTTATGCGTTATGCGTTATGCGTTATGCGTTATGCGTGATCCGTTATGCGTTATGCGTTATGAGTAATGCGTGATCCGTTATGCGTTATGCGTTATGCGTTATGCGTTATGCGTTATGCGTTATGCGTTATGCATTATGGGTTATGCGTTATGTGTTATGCGTTATGCGTTATGCGTTATGCGTTATGGGTTATGAGTAATGCGTGACCCGTTATGCGTTATGCTTTTTGCGTTATGAGTTACGCGTAATGCGTTATGCGCTATGGGTCATGCGTTAAGCGTTATGCGTTATGCGTTATGGGTTATCCGTTATGCGTTATCCGTTATGCGTTATGCGTTATGCGTTATGCGTTATGCGTTATGCTTTATGCGTTATGCGATATGCGTTATGCGTTATGCGTTATGCGTTATGCGTTATGCGTTATGCGTTATGCGTTATGCGTAATGCGTTATGCGTTATGCGTTATGCGTTATGCGTTATGTGTTATGCGTTGTGCGTTATCCGCTATGCGTTATGCGTTTTGCGTCATGCGTTATGCGTTATGCGTTATGCGTTGTGCGTTATGCGTTATGCGTTATAGGTTATGCGTTATGTGTTATGCGTTATGCGTTATGCGTTATGCGTTATGCGTTATGCATTATGCGTTATGCGTTATGCTTTATGCGTTATGCGTTATGAGTAATGCGTGATCCGTTATGTGTTATGCGTTATGCGTTATGCGTTATGCGTTTTGCGTTATGCGTTATGCGTTATGCGTTATGCGTTATGCGTTATGCGTTATGCGTTCTGCGTTATGCGTTATGCGTTATGCGTTATGCGTTATGCGTTATGCGTTATGCGTTATGCGTTATGCGTTATGCGTTATGCGTTATGCGTTATGCGTTATGCGTTATGCGTTATGCGTTATGCGTTATGCGTTATGCGTTATGCGTTATGCGTTATGCGTTATGCGTTATGCGTTATGCGTTATGCGTTATGCGTTATGAGAAATCCGTGATCCGTTATGCGTTATGCGTTATGAGTAATGCGTGATCCGTTATGCGTTATGCGTTATGCGTTATGCGTTATGCGTTATGCGTTATGCGTTCTGCGTTATGCGTTATGCGTTATGCGTTATGCGTTATGCGTTATGCGTTATGCGTTATGCGTAATGCGTTATGCGTTATGCGTTATGCGTTATGCGTTATGCGTTATGTGTTATGCGTTGTGCGTTATCCGCTATGCGTTATGCGTTTTGCGTTATGCGTTATGCGTTATGCGTTATGAGTTGTGCGTTATGCGTTATGCGTTATGCGTTATGCGTTATGCGTTATGCGTTATGCGTTATGCGTTATGCGTTATGCGTTATGCGTTATGGGTTATGCGTTATGCGTTATGCGTTATGCGTTATGCGTTATGCGATATGCGTTATGCGTTATGCGTTATGCGTTATGCGTTATGCGTTATGCGTTATGCGTTATGCGTTATGCGTTATGCATTATGGGTTATGCGTTATGCGTTATGCGTTATGCGTTATGCGTTATGCGTTATGCGTTATGCGTTATGCGTTATGCGTTATGCGTTATGCGTTATGCGTTATGCGTTATGCGTTATGCGTTATGCGTTATGCGTTATGCGTTATGCGTTATGCGTTATGCGTTATGCGTTATGCGTTACGCAATATGCGTTATGCGTTATGCGTTATGCGTTATGCGTTATGCGTTATGCGTTATGCGTTATGCGTTATGCGTTATGCGTTATGCGTTATGCGTTATGCGTTATGCGTTATGCGTTATGCGTTATGCGTTATGCGTTATGCGTTATGTGTTATGCGTTGTGCGTTATCCGCTATGCGTTATACGTTTTGCGTTATGCGTTATGCGTTATGCGTTATCCGTTATGCGTTATCCGTTATGCGTTATGCGTTATGCGTTATGCGTTATGCGTTATGCGTTATGCGTTATGCGATATGCGTTATGCGTTATGCGTTATGCGTTATGCGTTATGCGTTATGCGTTATGCGATATGCGTTATGCGTTATGCGTTATGCGTTATGCGTTATGCGTTATGCGTTATGCGTTATGCGTTATGCGTTATGCGTTCTGCGTTATGCGTTATGCGTTATGAGTAATGCGTGATCCGTTATGCGTTATGCGTTATGCGTTATGCGTTATGTGTTATGCGTTGTGAGTTATCCGCTATGCGTTATGCGTTTTGCGTTATGCGTTATGCGTTATGCGTTGTGCGTTATGCGTTATGCGTTATGCGTTATAGGTTATGCGTTATGTGTCATGCGTTATGCGTTATGCGTTATGCGTTTTGCGTTATGCGTTATGCATTATGCGTTATGCGTTATGCTTTATGCGTTATGCGTTATAAGTAATGCGTGATCCGTTATGTGTTATGCGTTATGCGTTATGCGTTATGTGTTATGCGTTGTGCGTTATCCGCTATGCGTTATGCGTTTTGCGTTATGCGTTATGCGTTATGCGTTGTGCGTTATGCGTTATGCGTTATAGGTTATGCGTTATGTGTCATGCGTTATGCGTTATGCGTTATGCGTTATGCGGTATGCGTTATGCGTTATGCGTTATGCGTTATGCGTTATGCGTTATGCGTTATGCGTTATGCGTTATGCGTTATGCCTTATGCGTTATGCGTTATGCGTTATGCGTTATGCGTTATGCGTTATGCGTTATGCGTTATGCGTTATGCGTTATGCGTTATGCGTTATGCGTTATGCGTTATGCGTTATGCGTTATGCGTTATGCGTTATGCGTTATGCGTTATGCGTTATGTGTTATCCGTTATGAGTTATGAGTAATGCGTGATCCGTTATGCGTTATGCGTTATGAGTAATGCTTGATCCGTTACGCGTTATGCGTTATGCGTTATGGGTTATGCGTTATGTGTTATGAGTTATGCGTTATGCGTTATGCGTTATGCGTTATGCGTTATGGGTTATGAGTAATGCGTGATCCGTTATGCGTTATGCTTTATGCGTTATGAGTTACGCGTAATGCGTTATGCGTTATGCGTTATGGGTTATGCGTTATGTGTTATCCGTTATGCGTTATGCGTTATGCGGTATGCGTTATGCGTTGTGCTTTACGCGTTGTGCGTTATAAGTAATGCGTGATCCGTTATGTGTTATGCGTTATGCGTTATGCGTTATGCGTTTTGCGTTATGCGTTATGCAATATGCGTTATGCGTTATGCGTTATGCGTTATGCGTTATGCGTTATGCGTTATGCCGTATGCGTTATGCGTTATGCGTTATGCGTTATGCGTTATGCGTTATGCGTTATGCGTTATGCGTTATGCGTTATGCGTTATGCGTTATGCGTTATGCGTTATGCGTTATGCGTTATGCGTTATGCGTTATGCGTTATGCGTTATGCGTTATGCGTTATGCGTTATGAGTAATGCTTGATCCGTTACGCGTTATGCGTTATGCGTTATGCGTTATGGGTTATGCGTTATGGGTTATGCGTTATGGGTTATGAGTAATGCGTGATCCGTTATGCGTTATGCGTTATGAGTAATGCGTGATCCGTTATGCGTTATGCGTTATGCGTTATGCGTTATGCGTTATGCGTTATGCGTTATGCGCTATGGGTCATGCGTTAAGCGTTATGCGTTATGCGTTATGCGTTATGCGTTATGCGTTATGCGTTATGCTTTATGCGTTATGAGTTACGCGTAATGCGTTATGCGCTATGGGTCATGCGTTATGTGTTATGCGTTGTGCGTTATCCGCTATGCGTTATGCGTTTTGCGTTATGCGTTATGCGTTATGCGTTATGCGTTATGAGTTGTGCGTTATGCGTTATGCGTTATGCGTTATGCGTTATGCGTTATGCGTTATGCGTTATGGGTTATCCGTTATGCGTTATCCGTTATGCGTTATGCGTTATGCGTTATGCGTTATGCGATATGCGTTATGCGTTATGCGTTATGCGTTATGTGTTATCCGTTATGCGTTATGCGTTATGCGGTATGCGTTATGCGTTGTGCTTTACGCGTTGTGCGTTATAAGTAATGCGTGATCCGTTATGTGTTATGCGTTATGCGTTATGCGTTATGGGTTATCCGTTATGCGTTATGCAATATGCGTTATGCGTTATGCGTTATGCGTTATGCGTTATGCGTTATGCGTTATGCCGTATGCGTTATGCGTTATGCGTTATGCGTTATGCGTTATGCGTTATGCGTTATGCGTTATGCGTTATGCGTTATGCGTTATGCGTTATGCGTTATGCGTTATGCGTTATGCGTTATGCGTTATGCGTTATGCGTTATGAGTAATGCTTGATCCGTTACGCGTTATGCGTTATGCGTTATGCGTTATGGGTTATGCGTTATGGGTTATGCGTTATGGGTTATGAGTAATGCGTGATCCGTTATGCGTTATGCGTTATGAGTAATGCGTGATCCGTTATGCGTTATGCGTTATGCGTTATGCGTTATGCGTTATGCGTTATGCGCTATGGGTCATGCGTTATGCGTTATGCGTTATGCGTTATGCGTTATGCGTTATGCGTTATGCTTTATGCGTTATGAGTTACGCGTAATGCGTTATGCGCTATGGGTCATGCGTTATGTGTTATGCGTTGTGCGTTATCCGCTATGCGTTATGCGTTTTGCGTTATGCGTTATGCGTTATGCGTTATGCGTTATGAGTTGTGCGTTATGCGTTATGCGTTATGCGTTATGCGTTATGCGTTATGCGTTATGCGTTATGGGTTATCCGTTATGCGTTATCCGTTATGCGTTATGCGTTATGCGTTATGCGTTATGCGTTATGCGATATGCGTTATGCGTTATGCGTTATGCGTTATGCGTTATGCGTTATGCGTTATGCGTTATGCGATATGCGTTATGCGTTATGCGTTATGCGTTATGCGTTATGCGTTATGCGTTATGCGTTATGCGTTATGCGTTATGCGTTATGCGTTATGCGTTATGCGTTATGCGTTATGCGTTATGCGTTATGCGTTATGCGTTATGCGTTATGCGTTATGCGTTATGCGTTATGCGTTATGCGTTATGCGTTATGCGTTATGCGTTATGCGTTATGCGTTATGCGTTATGCGTAATGCGTTATGCGTTATGCGTTATGCGTTATGCGTTATGTGTTATGCGTTGTGCGTTATCCGCTATGCGTTATGCGTTTTGCGTTATGCGTTATGCGTTATGCGTTATGCGTTATGAGTTGTGCGTTATGCGTTATGCGTTATGCGTTATGCGTTATGCGTTATGCGTTATGGGTTATGCGTTATGGGTTATGAGTAATGCGTGATCCGTTATGCGTTATGCGTTATGAGTAATGCGTGATCCGTTATGCGTTATGCGTTATGCGTTATGCGTTATGCGTTATGCGTTATGCGTTATGCGTTATGCGCTATGGGTCATGCGTTAAGCGTTATGCGTTATGCGTTATGCGTTATGCGTTATGCTTTATGCGTTATGAGTTACGCGTAATGCGTTATGCGCTATGGGTCATGCGTTATGTGTTATGCGTTGTGCGTTATCCGCTATGCGTTATGCGTTTTGCATTATGCGTTATGCGTTATGCGTTATGCGTTATGCGTTATGCGTTATGCGTTATGCGTTATGCGTTATGCGTTATGCGTTATGCGTTATGCGTTATGCGTTATGGGTTATCCGTTATGCGTTATCCGTTATGCGTTATGCGTTATGCGTTATGCGTTATGCGTTATGCGTTATGCGATATGCGTTATGCGTTATGCGTTATGCGTTATGCGTTATGCGTTATGCGTTATGCGTTATGCGTTATGCGATATGCGTTATGCGTTATGCGTTATGCGTTATGCGTTATGCGTTATGCGTTATGCGTTATGCGTTATGCGTTATGCTTTATGCGTTATGCGTTATGCGTTATGCGTTATGCGTTATGCGTTATGCGTTATGCGTTATGCGTTATGCGTTATGCGTTATGCGTTATGCGTTATGCGTTATGCGTTATGCGTTATGCGTTATGCGTTATGCTTTATGCGTTATGCGTTATAAGTAATGCGTGATCCGTTATGTGTTATGCGTTATGCGTTATGCGTTATGTGTTATGCGTTGTGCGTTATCCGCTATGCGTTATGCGTTTTGCGTTATGCGTTATGCGTTATGCGTTATGCGTTATGCGTTATGCGATATGCGTTATGCGTTATGCGTTATGCGTTATGCGTTATGCGTTATGCGTTATGCGTTATGCGTTATGCGATATGCGTTATGCGTTATGCGTTATGCGTTATGCGTTATGCGTTATGCGTTATGCGTTATGCGTTATGCGTTATGCGTTATGCGTTATGCGTTAAGCGTTATGCGTTATGAGTAATGCGTGATCCGTTATGCGTTATGCGTTATGCGTTATGCGTTATGCGTTATGTGTTATGCGTTGTGAGTTATCCGCTATGCGTTATGCGTTTTGCGTTATGCGTTATGCGTTATGCGTTGTGCGTTATGCGTTATGCGTTATGCGTTATGCGTTATGCGTTATGCGCTATGGGTCATGCGTTAAGCGTTATGCGTTATGCGTTATGCGTGATCCGTTATGTGTTATGCGTTATGCGTTATGCGTTATGTGTTATGCGTTGTGCGTTATCCGCTATGCGTTATGCGTTTTGCGTTTTGCGTTATGCGTTATGCGTTGTGCGTTATGCGTTATGCGTTATAGGTTATGCGTTATGTGTCATGCGTTATGTGTCATGCGTTATGCGTTATGCGTTATGCGTTATGCGGTATGCGTTATGCGTTATGCGTTATGCGTTATGCGTTATGCGTTATGCGTTATGCGTTATGCCTTATGCGTTATGCGTTATGCGTTATGCGTTATGCGTTATGCGTTATGCGTTATGCGTTATGCGTTATGAGAAATGCGTGATCCGTTATACGTTATGCGTTATGCGTTATGGGTTATCCGTTATGCGTTATCCGTTATGCGTTATGCGTTATGCGTTATGCGTTATGCGTTATGCGTTATGCGTTATGCGATATGCGTTATGCGTTATGCGTTATGCGTTATGCGTTATGCGTTATGCGTTATGCGTTATGCGTTATGCGATATGCGTTATGCGTTATGCGTTATGCGTTATGCGTTATGCGTTATGCGTTATGCGTTATGCGTTATGCGTTATGCGTTATGCGTTATGCGTTATGAGTAATGCGTGATCCGTTATGCGTTATGCGTTATGCGTTATGCGTTATGCGTTATGTGTTATGCGTTGTGAGTTATCCGCTATGCGTTATGCGTTTTGCGTTATGCGTTATGCGTTATGCGTCGTGCGTTATGCGTTATGCGTTATGCGTTATAGGTTATGCGTTATGTGTCATGCGTTATGCGTTATGCGTTATGCGTTATGCGTTATGCGTTATGCATTATGCGTTATGCGTTATGCTTTATGCGTTATGCGTTATAAGTAATGCGTGATCCGTTATGTGTTATGCGTTATGCGTTATGTGTTATGCGTTGTGAGTTATCCGCTATGCGTTATGCGTTTTGCGTTATGCGTTATGCGTTATGCGTTATGCGTTGTGCGTTATGCGTTATGCGTTATGCGTTATAGGTTATGCGTTATGTGTCATGCGTTATGCGTTATGCGTTATGCGTTATGCGTTATGCGTTATGCATTATGCGTTATGCGTTATGCTTTATGCGTTATGCGTTATAAGTAATGCGTGATCCGTTATGTGTTATGCGTTATGCGTTATGCGTTATGCGTTATGTGTTATGCGTTATGCGTTATGCGTTATGCGTTATGCGTTATGCGTTATGCGTTATGCGTTATGCGTTATGCGTTATGCGTTATGCGTTATGCGTTATGCGTAATGCGTTATGCGTTATGCGTTATGCGTTATGCGTTATGTGTTATGCGTTGTGCGTTATCCGCTATGCGTTATGCGTTTTGCGTTATGCGTTATGCGTTATGCGTTATGCGTTATGAGTTGTGCGTTATGCGTTATGCGTTATGCGTTATGCGTTATGCGTTATGCGTTATGCGTTATGGGTTATGCGTTATGCGTTATGCGTTATGCGTTATGCGTTATGCGATATGCGTTATGCGTTATGCGTTATGCGTTATGCGTTATGCGTTATGCGTTATGCGTTATGCGTTATGGGTTATGCGTTATGCGTTATGCGTTATGCGTTATGCGTTATGCGTTATGCGTTATGCGTTATGCGTTATGCGTTATGCGTTATGCGTTATGCGTTATGCGTTATGCGTAATGCGTTATGCGTTATGCGTTATGCGTATGCGTTATGCGTTACGCAATATGCGTTATGCGTTATGCGTTATGCGTTATGCGTTATGCGTTATGCGTTATGCGTTATGCGTTATGCGTTATGCGTTATGCGTTATGCGTTATGCGTAATGCGTTATGCGTTATGCGTTATGCGTTATGCGTTATGTGTTATGCGTTGTGCGTTATCCGCTATGCGTTATGCGTTTTTCGTTATGCCTTATGCGTTATGCGTTATGCGTTATGAGTTGTGCGTTATGCGTTATGCGTTATGCGTTATGCGTTATGCGTTATGCGTTATGCGTTATGCGTTATGCGTTATGCGTTATGCGTTATGGGTTATCCGTTATGCGTTATCCGTTATGCGTTATGCGTTATGCGTTATGCGTTATGCGTTATGCGTTATGCGATATGCGTTATGCGTTATGCGTTATGCGTTATGCGTTATGCGTTATGCGTTATGCGATATGCGTTATGCGTTATGCGTTATGCGTTATGCGTTATGCGTTATGCGTTATGCGTTATGCGTTATGCGTTATGCGTTATGCGTTATGCGTTATGAGTAATGCGTGATCCGTTATGCGTTATGCGTTATGCGTTATGCGTTATGCGTTATGTGTTATGCGTTGTGAGTTATCCGCTATGCGTTATGCGTTTTGCGTTATGCGTTATGCGTTATGCGTTATGCGATATGCGTTATGCGTTATGCGTTATGCGTTATGCGTTATGCGTTATGCGTTATGCGATATGCGTTATGCGTTATGCGTTATGCGTTATGCGTTGTGCGTTATGCGTTATGCGTTATGCGTTATAGGTTATGCGTTATGTGTCATGCGTTATGCGTTATGCGTTATGCGTTATGCGTTATGCGTTATGCGTTATGCATTATGCGTTATGCGTTATGCTTTATGCGTTATGCGTTATAAGTAATGCGTGATCCGTTATGTGTTATGCGTTATGCGTTATGTGTTATGCGTTGTGCGTTATCCGCTATGCGTTATGCGTTTTGCGTTATGCGTTATGCGTTATGCGTTGTGCGTTATGCGTTATGCGTTATAGGTTATGCGTTATGTGTCATGCGTTATGCGTTATGCGTTATGCGTTATGCGTTATGCGTTATGCGTTATGCGTTATGCGTTATGCGTTATGCGTTATGCGTTATGCGTTATGCGTTATGCGTTATGCCTTATGCGTTATGCGTTATGCGTTATGCGTTATGCGTTATGCGTTATGCGTTATGCGTTATGCGTTATGCGTTATGCGTTATGCGTTATGCGTTATGCGTTATGCGTTATGCGTTATGCGTTATGCGTTATGCGTTATGCGTTATGCGTTATGCGTTATGTGTTATCCGTTATGAGTTATGAGTAATGCGTGATCCGTTATGCGTTATGCGTTATGAGTAATGCTTGATCCGTTACGCGATATGCGTTATGCGTTATGCGTTATGGGTTATGCGTTATGTGTTATGAGTTATGCGTTATGCGTTATGCGTTATGCGTTATGCGTTATGCGTTATGCGTTATGCGTTATGGGTTATGAATAATGCGTGATCCGTTATGCGTTATGCTTTATGCGTTATGAGTTACGCGTAATGCGTTATGCGTTATGCGTTATGGGTTATGCGTTATGTGTTATCCGTTATGCGTTATGCGTTATGCGGTATGCGTTATGCGTTATGCTTTACGCGTTGTGCGTTATAAGTAATGCGTGATCCGTTATGTGTTATGCGTTATGCGTTATGCGTTTTGCGTTATGCGTTATGCAATATGCGTTATGCGTTATGCGTTATGCGTTATGCGTTATGCGTTATGCGTTATGCGTTATGCCGTATGCGTTATGCGTTATGCGTTATGCGTTATGCGTTATGCGTTATGCGTTATGCGTTATGCGTTATGCGTTATGCGTTATGCGTTATGCGTTATCCGTTATGCGTTATGCGTTATGCGTTATGCGTTATGCGTTATGCGTTATGCGTTATGAGTAATGCTTGATCCGTTACGCGTTATGCGTTATGCGTTATGTGTTATGGGTTATGCGTTATGGGTTATGCGTTATGGGTTATGAGTAATGCGTGATCCGTTATGCGTTATGCGTTATGAGTAATGCGTGATCCGTTATGCGTTATGCGTTATGCGTTATGCGTTATGCGTTATGCGTTATGCGTTATGCGTTATGCGTTATGCGCTATGGGTCATGCGTTAAGCGTTATGCGTTATGCGTTATGCGTTATGCGTTATGCTTTATGCGTTATGAGTTACGCGTAATGCGTTATGCGCTATGGGTCATGCGTTATGTGTTATGCGTTGTGCGTTATCCGCTATGCGTTATGCGTTTTGCGTTATGCGTTATGCGTTATGCGTTATGCGTTATGAGTTGTGCGTTATGCGTTATGCGTTATGCGTTATGCGTTATGCGTTATGCGTTATGCGTTATGCGTTATGCGTTATGGGTTATCCGTTATGCGTTATCCGTTATGCGTTATGCGTTATGCGTTATGCGTTATGCGTTATGCGTTATGCGATATGCGTTATGCGTTATGCGTTATGCGTTATGCGTTATGCGTTATGCGTTATGCGTTATGCGTTATGCGATATGCGTTATGCGTTATGCGTTATGCGTTATGCGTTATGCGTTATGCGTTATGCGTTATGCGTTATGCGTTATGCGTTATGCGTTATGCGTTATGCGTTATGCGTTATGCGTTATGCGTTATGCGTTATGCGTTATGCGTTATGCGTTATGCGTTATGCGTTATGCGTTATACGTTATGCGTTATGCGTTATGCGTTATGCGTTATGCGTTATGCGTTATGCGTTATGCGTTATGCGTTATGCGTTATACGTTATGCGTTATGCGTTATGCGTTATGCGTTATGCGTTATGCGTTATGTGTTATGCGTTGTGCGTTATCCGCTATGCGTTATGCGTTTTGCGTTATGCGTTATGCGTTATGCGTTATGCGTTATGCGTTATGCGTTATGCGATATGCGTTATGCGTTATGCGTTATGCGTTATGCGTTATGCGTTATGCGTTATGCGTTATGCGATATGCGTTATGCGTTATGCGTTATGCGTTATGCGTTATGCGTTATGCGTTATGCGTTATGCGTTATGCGTTATGCGTTATGCGTTATGCGTTATGCGTTATGCGTTATGCGTTATGCGTTATGCGTTATGCGTTATGAGTAATGCGTGATCCGTTATGCGTTATGCGTTATGCGTTATGCGTTATGTGTTATGCGTTGTGAGTTATCCGCTATGCGTTATGCGTTTTGCGTTATGCGTTATGCGTTATGCGTTGTGCGTTATGCGTTATGCGTTATGCGTTATAGGTTATGCGTTATGTGTCATGCGTTATGCGTTATGCGTTATGCGTTATGCGTTATGCGTTATGCATTATGCGTTATGCGTTATGCTTTATGCGTTATGCGTTATAAGTAATGCGTGATCCGTTATGTGTTATGCGTTATGCGTTATGCGTTATGTGTTATGCGTTGTGCGTTATCCGCTATGCGTTATGCGTTTTGCGTTCTGCGTTATGCGTTATGCGTTGTGCGTTATGCGTTATGCGTTATAGGTTATGCGTTATGTGTCATGCGTTATGCGTTATGCGTTATGCGTTATGCGGTATGCGTTATGCGTTATGCGTTATGCGTTATGCGTTATGCGTTATGCGTTATGCGTTATGCGTTATGCGTTATGCGTTATGCCTTATGCGTTATGCGTTATGCGTTATGCGTTATGCGTTATGCGTTATGCGTTATGCGTTATGCGTTATGAGAAATGCGTGATCCGTTATACGTTATGCGTTATGCGTTATGGGTTATCCGTTATGCGTTATCCGTTATGCGTTATGCGTTATGCGTTATGCGTTATGCGTTATGCGTTATGCGTTATGCGATATGCGTTATGCGTTATGCGTTATGCGTTATGCGTTATGCGTTATGCGTTATGCGTTATGCGATATGCGTTGTGCGTTATGCGTTATGCGTTATGCGTTATGCGTTATGCGTTATGCGTTATGCGTTATGCGTTATGCGTTATGCGTTATGCGTTATGCGTTATGAGTAATGCGTGATCCGTTATGCGTTATGCGTTATGCGTTATGCGTTATGCGTTATGTGTTATGCGTTGTGAGTTATCCGCTATGCGTTATGCGTTTTGCGTTATGCGTTATGCGTTATGCGTTGTGCGTTATGCGTTATGCGTTATGCGTTATAGGTTATGCGTTATGTGTCATGCGTTATGCGTTATGCGTTATGCGTTATGCGTTATGCGTTATGCATTATGCGTTATGCGTTATGCTTTATGCGTTATGCGTTATAAGTAATGCGTGATCCGTTATGTGTTATGCGTTATGCGTTATGCGTTATGCGTTATGTGTTATGCGTTGTGCGTTATCCGCTATGCGTTATGCGTTTTGCGTTTTGCGTTATGCGTTATGCGTTGTGCGTTATGCGTTATGCGTTATAGGTTATGCGTTATGTGTCATGCGTTATGCGTTATGCGTTATGCGTTATGCGGTATGCGTTATGCGTTATGCGTTATGCGTTATGCGTTATGCGTTATGCGTTATGCGTTATGCGTTATGCGTTATGCGTTATGCCTTATGCGTTATGCGTTATGCGTTATGCGTTATGCGTTATGCGTTATGCGTTATGCGTTATGCGTTATGCGTTATGAGAAATGCGTGATCCGTTATACGTTATGCGTTATGCGTTATGGGTTATCCGTTATGCGTTATCCGTTATGCGTTATGCGTTATGCGTTATGCGTTATGCGTTATGCTATATACGTTATGCGTTATGCGTTATGCGTTATGCGTTATGCGTTATGCGTTATGCGTTATGCGTTATGCGTTATGCGTTATGTGTAATGCGTGATCCGTTATGCGTTATGCGTTATGTTTTATGCGTTGTGCGTTATCCGCTATGCGTTATGCGTTTTGCGTTATGCGTTATGGGTTATGCGTTGTGCGTTATGCGTTATGCGTTATAGGTTATGCGTTATGTGTTATGCGTTATGCGTTATGCGTTATGCGTTATGCATTATGCGTTATGCGTTATGCTTTATGCGTTATGCGTTATACGTTATGCGTTATGAGTAATGCGTGATCCGTTATGTGTTATGCGTTATGCGTTATGCGTTATGCGTTTTGCGTTATGCGTTATGCCTTATGCGTTATGCGTTATGCGTTATGCGTTATGCGTTATGCGTTATGCGTTATGCGTTATGCGTTATGCGTTATGCGTTATGCGTCATGCGTTATGCGTCATGCGTTATGCGTTATGCGTTATGCGTTATGCGTTATGCGTTATGCGTTATGCGTTATGCGTTATGCGTTATGCGTTATGCGTTATGCGTTATGCGTTATGCGTTATGCGTTATGCGTTATGCGTTATGCATTATGCGTTATGCGTTATGCGTTATGCGTTATGCGTTATGCGTTATGCGTTATGTGTTATCCGTTATGAGTTATGAGTAATGCGTGATCCGTTATGCGTTATGCGTTATGAGTAATGCTTGATCCGTTACGCGTTATGCGTTATGCGTTATGCGTTATGGGTTATGCGTTATGTGTTATGAGTTATGCGTTATGCGTTATGCGTTATGCGTTATGCGTTATGGGTTATGAGTAATGCGTGATCCGTTATGCGTTATGCTTTATGCGTTATGAGTTACGCGTAATGCGTTATGCGTTATGCGTTATGGGTTATGCGTTATGTGTTATCCGTTATGCGTTATGCGTTATGCGGTATGCGTTATGCGTTATGCTTTACGCGTTGTGCGTTATTAGTAATGCGTGATCCGTTATGTGTTATGCGTTATGCGTTATGCGTTATGCGTTATGCGTTTTGCGTTATGCGTTATGCCTTATGCGTTATGCGTTATGCGTTATGCTTTATGCGTTATGCGTTATGCGTTATGCGTTATGCGTTATGCCGTATGCGTTATGCGTTATGCGTTATGCGTTATGCGTTATGCGTTATGCGTTATGCGTTATGCGTTATGCGTTATGCGTTATGCGTTATGCGTTATGAGTAATGCTTGATACGTTACGCGTTATGCGTTATGCGTTATGCGTTATGGGTTATGCGTTATGTGTTATGAGTTATGCGTTATGCGTTATGCGTTATGCGTTATGCGTTATGCGTTATGCGTTATGCGTTATGCGTTATGCGTTATGCGTTATGCGTTATGGGTTATGAGTAATGCGTGATCCGTTATGCGTTATGCTTTATGCGTTATGAGTTACGCGTAATGCGTTATGCGCTATGGGTCATGCGTTAAGCGTTATGCGTTATGCGTTATGGGTTATGAGTAATGCGTGATCCGTTATGCGTTATGCTTTATGCGTTATGAGTTACGCGTAATGCGTTATGCGTTATGCGTTATGGGTTATGAGTAATGCGTGATCCGTTATGCGTTATGCTTTATGCGTTATGAGTTACGCGTAATGCGTTATGCGCTATGGGTCATGCGTTAAGCGTTATGCGTTATGCGTTATGCGTTATGGGTTATGCGTTATGGGTTATGAGTAATGCGTGATCCGTTATGCGTTATGCGTTATGAGTAATGCGTGATCCGTTATGCGTTATGCGTTATGCGTTATGCGTTATGCGTTATGCGTTATGCGTTATGCGTTATGCGTTATGCGTTATGGGTTATGCGTTATGTGTTATGCGTTATGCCTTATGCGTTATGCGTTATGCGTTATGCGTTATGGGTTATGAGTAATGCGTGACCCGTTATGCATTATGCTTTATGCGTTATGAGTTACGCGTAATACGTTGTGCGCTATGGGTCATGCGTTAAGCGTTATGCGTTATGCGTTATGCCGTATGCGTTATGCGTTATGCGTTATGCGTTATGCGTTATGCGTTATGCGTTATGCGTTATGCGTTATGCGTTATGCGTTATGCGTTATGCGTTATGCGTTATGCGTTATGCGTTATGCGTTATGCGTTATGAGTAATGCTTGATCCGTTACGCGTTATGCGTTATGCGTTATGCGTTATGCGTTATGCGTTATGAGAAATGCGTGATCCGTTATGCGTTATGCGTTATGAGTAATGCGTGATCCGTTATGCGTTATGCGTTATGCGTTATGCGTTATGCGTTATGCGTTATGCGTTATGCGTTATGCGTTATGCGTGTTCGTTATGCGTTATGCGTTATGAGTAATGCGTGATCCGTTATGCGTTATGCGTTATGCGTTATGCGTTATGCGTTATGCATTATGGGTTATGCGTTATGTGTTATGCGTTATGCGTTATGCGTTATGCGTTATGGGTTATGAGTAATGCGTGACCCGTTATGCGTTATGCTTTTTGCGTTATGAGTTACGCGTAATGCGTTATGCGCTATGGGTCATGCGTTAAGCGTTATGCGTTATGCGTTATGCGTTATGGGTTATGCGTTATGTGTTATGCGTTATGCGTTATGCGTTATGCGTTATGCGTTATGCGTTATGGGTTATCCGTTATGCGTTATCCGTTATGCGTTATGCGTTATGCGTTATGCGTTATGCGTTATGCGTTATGCGTTATGCTTTATGCGTTATGCTATATGCGTTATGCGTTGTGCGTTATGCGTTATGCGTTATGCGTTATGCGTTATGCGTTATGCGTTATGCGTTATGCGTTATGCGTTATGCGTTATGCGTTATGAGTAATGCGTGATCCGTTATGCGTTATGCGTTATGCGTTATGTTTTATGCGTTGTGCGTTATCCGCTATGCGTTATGCGTTTTGCGTTATGCGTTATGCGTTATGCGTTGTGCGTTATGCGTTATGCGTTATAGGTTATGCGTTATGTGTTATGCGTTATGCGTTATGCGTTATGCGTTATGCGTTATGCATTATGCGTTATGCGTTATGCTTTATGCGTTATGCGTTATACGTTATGCGTTATGAGTAATGCGTGATCCGTTATGTGTTATGCGTTATGCGTTATGCGTTATGCGTTATGCGTTATGCGTTATGCGTTATGCGTTATGCGTTATGCGTTATGCGTTATGCGTTATGCGTTATGCGATTTGCGTTATGCGTTATGCGTTATGCGTTATGCGTTATGCGTTATGCGTTATGCGTTATGCGTTATGCGTTATGCGTTATGCGTTATGCGTTATGCGTTATGCGTTATGCGTTATGAGTGATGCGTGATCCGTTATGCGTTATGCGTTATGCGTTATGCGTTATGCGTGATCCGTTATGCGTTATGCGTTATGAGTAATGCGTGATCCGTTATGCGTTATGCGTTATGCGTTATGCTTTATGCGTTATGCGTTATGCGTTATGCGTTATGCATTATGGGTTATGCATTATGTGTTATGCGTTATGCGTTATGCGTTATGGGTTATGAGTAATGCGTGACCCGTTATGCGTTATGCTTTTTGCGTTATGAGTTACGCGTAATGCGTTATGCGCTATGGGTCATGCGTTAAGCGTTATGCGTTATGCGTTATGCGTTATGCGTTATGGGTTATGCGTTATGTGTTATGCGTTATGCGTTATGCGTTATGCGTTATGCGTTATGCGTTATGGGTTATCCGTTATGCGTTATCCGTTATGCGTTATGCGTTATGCGTTATGCGTTATGCGTTATGCTTTATGCGTTATGCGATATGCGTTATGCGTTATGCGTTATGCGTTATGCGTTATGCGTTATGCGTTATGCGTTATGCGTTATGCGTTATGCGTTATGCGTAATGCGTTATGCGTTATGCGTTATGCGTTATGTGTTATGCGTTGTGCGTTATCCGCTATGCGATATGCGTTTTGCGTTATGCGTTATGCGTTATGCGTTATGCGTTGTGCGTTGTGCGTTATGCGTTATGCGTTATCGGTTATGCGTTATGTGTTATGCGTTATGCGTTATGCGTTATGCGTTATGCATTATGCGTTATGCGTTATGCTTTATGCGTTATGCGTTATGAGTAATGCGTGATCCGTTATGTGTTATGCGTTATGCGTTATGCGTTATGCGTTTTGCGTTATGCGTTATGCGTTATGCGTTATGCGTTATGCGTTATGAGAAATGCGTGATCCGTTATGCGTTATGCGTTATGAGTAATGCGTGATCCGTTATGCGTTATGCGTTATGCGTTATGCGTTATGCGTTATGCGTTATGCGTTATGCGATATGCGTTATGCGTTATGCGTTATGCCTTATGCGTTATGCGACTTGCGTTATGCGTTATGCGTTATGCGTTATGCGTTATGCGTTATGCGTTATGTGTTATGCGTTATGCGTTATGCGTTATGCGTTATGCGTTATGCGTTATGCGTTATGCGTTATGCGTTATGCGTTATGCGTTATGCGTTATGCGTTATGTGTTATGGGTTATGCGTTATGCGTTATGCGTTATGCGTTATGCGTTATGCGTTATGCGTTATGCGTTATGCGTTATGCGTTATGCGTTATGCGTTATGCGTTATGCGTTATGCGTTATGCGTTACGCAATATGCGTTATGCGTTATGAGTAATGCGTGATCCGTTATGCGTTATGCGTTATGAGTAATGCTTGATCCGTTACGCGTTATGCGTTATGCGTTATGCGTTATGGGTTATGGGTTATGCGTTATGTGTTATGAGTTATGCGTTATGCGTTATGCGTTATGCGTTATGCGTTATGGGTTATGAGTAATGCGTGATCCGTTATGCGTTATGCTTTATGCGTTATGAGTTACGCGTAATGCGTTATGCGTTATGCGTTATGGGTTATGCGTTATGTGTTATCCGTTATGCGTTATGCGTTATGCGGTATGCGTTATGCGTTATGCTTTACGCGTTGTGCGTTATAAGTAATGCGTGATCCGTTATGTGTTATGCGTTATGCGTTATGCGTTATGCGTTATGCGTTATGCGTTATGCGTTATGCGTTATGCGTTATGCGTTATGCGTTATGCGTTATGCGTTATGCGTTATGCGTTATCCGCTATGCGATATGCGTTTTGCGTTATGCGTTATGCGTTATACGTTATGCGTAATGCGTTATGCGTTATGCGTTATGCGATTTGCGTTATGCGTTATGCGTTATGCGTTATGCGTTATGCGTTATGCGTTATGCGTTATGCGTTATGCGTTATGCGTTATGCGTTATGCGTTATGCGTTATGCGTTATGCGTTATGAGTGATGCGTGATCCGTTATGCGTTATGCGTTATGCGTTATGCGTTATGCGTGATCCGTTATGCGTTATGCGTTATGAGTAATGCGTGATCCGTTATGCGTTATGCGTTATGCGTTATGCGTTATGCGTTATGCGTTATGCATTATGGGTTATGCATTATGTGTTATGCGTTATGCGTTATGCGTTATGGGTTATGAGTAATGCGTGACCCGTTATGCGTTATGCTTTTTGCGTTATGAGTTACGCGTAATGCGTTATGCGCTATGGGTCATGCGTTAAGCGTTATGCGTTATGCGTTATGCGTTATGGGTTATGCGTTATGTGTTATGCGTTATGCGTTATGCGTTATGCGTTATGCGTTATGCGTTATGGGTTATCCGTTATGCGTTATCCGTTATGCGTTATGCGTTATGTGTTATGGGTTATGCGTTATGCGTTATGCGTTATGCGTTATGCCTTATGCGTTATGCGACTTGCGTTATGCGTTATGCGTTATGCGTTATGCGTTATGCGTTATGTGTTATGCGTTATGCGTTATGCGTTATGCGTTATGCGTTATGCGTTATGCGTTATGCGTTATGCGTTATGCGTTATGCGTTATGCGTTATGCGTTATGTGTTATGGGTTATGCGTTATGCGTTATGCGTTATGCGTTATGCGTTATGCGTTATGCGTTATGCGTTATGCGTTATGCGTTATGCGTTATGCGTTATGCGTTATGCGTTATGCGTTATGCGTTATGCGTTAAGCAATATGCGTTATGCGTTATGAGTAATGCGTGATCCGTTATGCGTTATGCGTTATGAGTAATGCTTGATCCGTTACGCGTTATGCGTTATGCGTTATGCGTTATGGGTTATGCGTTATGTGTTATGAGTTATGCGTTATGCGTTATGCGTTATGCGTTATGCGTTATGGGTTATGAGTAATGCGTGATCCGTTATGCGTTATGCTTTATGCGTTATGAGTTACGCGTAATGCGTTATGCGTTATGCGTTATGGGTTATGCGTTATGTGTTATCCGTTATGCGTTATGCGTTATGCGGTATGCGTTATGCGTTATGCTTTACGCGTTGTGCGTTATAAGTAATGCGTGATCCGTTATGTGTTATGCGTTATGCGTTATGCGTTATGCGTTATGCGTTATGCGTTATGCGTTATGCGTTATGCGTTATGCGTTATGCGTTATGCGTTATGCGTTATGCGTTATGCGTTATCCGCTATGCGATATGCGTTTTGCGTTATGCGTTATGCGTTATACGTTATGCGTAATGCGTTATGCGTTATGCGTTATGCGATTTGCGTTATGCGTTATGCGTTATGCGTTATGCGTTATGCGTTATGCGTTATGCGTTATGCGTTATGCGTTATGCGTTATGCGTTATGCGTTATGAGTGATGCGTGATCCGTTATGCGTTATGCGTTATGCGTTATGCGTTATGCGTGATCCGTTATGCGTTATGCGTTATGAGTAATGCGTGATCCGTTATGCGTTATGCGTTATGCGTTATGCGTTATGCGTTATGCGTTATGCATTATGGGTTATGCATTATGTGTTATGCGTTATGCGTTATGCGTTATGGGTTATGAGTAATGCGTGACCCGTTATGCGTTATGCGTTATGGGTTATCCGTTATGCGTTATCCGTTATGCGTTATGCGTTATGCGTTATGCGTTATGCGTTATGCGTTATGCGTTATGCGTTATGGGTTATCCGTTATGCGTTATCCGTTATGCGTTATGCGTTATGCGTTATGGGTTATCCGTTATGCGTTATCCGTTATGCGTTATGCGTTATGCGTTATGCGTTATGCGTTATGCTTTATGCGTTATGCGATATGCGTTATGCGTTATGCGTTATGCGTTATGCGTTATGCGTTATGCGTTATGCGTTATGCGTTATGCGTTATGCGTTATGCGTAATGCGTTATGCGTTATGCGTTATGCGTTATGTGTTATGCGTTGTGCGTTATCCGCTATGCGTTATGCGTTTTGCGTTATGCGTTATGCGTTATGCGTTATGCGTTGTGCGTTATGCGTTATGCGTTATCGGTTATGCGTTATGTGTTATGCGTTATGCGTTATGCGTTATGCGTTATGCATTATGCGTTATGCGTTATGCTTTATGCGTTATGCGTTATGAGTAATGCGTGATCCGTTATGTGTTATGCGTTATGCGTTATGCGTTATGCGTTTTGCGTTATGCGTTATGCGTTATGCGTTATGCGTTATGCGTTATGAGAAATGCGTGATCCGTTATGCGTTATGCGTTATGAGTAATGCGTGATCCATAATGCGTTATGCGTTATGCGTTATGCGTTATGCGTTATGCGTTATGCGTTATGCGATATGCGTTATGCGTTATGCGTTATGCCTTATGCGTTATGCGATTTGCGTTATGCGTTATGCGTTATGCGTTATGTGTTATGCGTTATGCGTTATGCGTTATGCGTTATGCGTTATGCGTTATGCGTTATGCGTTATGCGTTATGCGTTATGCGTTATGCGTTATGCGTTATGCGTTATGTGTTATGGGTTATGCGTTATGCGTTATGCGTTATGCGTTATGCGTTATGCGTTATGCGTTATGCGTTATGCGTTATGCGTTATGCGTTATGCGTTATGCGTTATGCGTTATGCGTTATGCGTTACGCAATATGCGTTATGCGTTATGAGTAATGCGTGATCCGTTATGCGTTATGCGTTATGAGTAATGCTTGATCCGTTACGCGTTATGCGTTATGCGTTATGCGTTATGGGTTATGCGTTATGTGTTATGAGTTATGCGTTATGCGTTATGCGTTATGCGTTATGCGTTATGCGTTATGGGTTATGAGTAATGCGTGATCCGTTATGCGTTATGCTTTATGCGTTATGAGTTACGCGTAATGCGTTATGCGTTATGCGTTATGGGTTATGCGTTATGTGTTATCCGTTATGCGTTATGCGTTATGCGGTATGCGTTATGCGTTATGCTTTACGCGTTGTGCGTTATAAGTAATGCGTGATCCGTTATGTGTTATGCGTTATGCGTTATGCGTTATGCGTTATGCGTTATGCGTTATGCGTTATGAGTTATGCTTGATCCGTTACGCGTTATGCGTTATGCGTTATGCGTTATGGGTTATGAGTAATGCGTGATCCGTTATGCGTTATGCTTTATGCGTTATGAGTTACGCGTAATGCGTTATGCGTTATGCGTTATGGGTTATGAGTAATGCGTGATCCGTTATGCGTTATGCTTTATGCGTTATGAGTTACGCGTAATGCGTTATGCGCTATGGGTCATGCGTTAAGCGTTATGCGTTATGCGTTATGCGTTATGGGTTATGCGTTATGGGTTATGAGTAATGCGTGATCCGTTATGCGTTATGTGTTATGAGTAATGCGTGATCCGTTATGCGTTATGCGTTATGCGTTATGCGTTATGCGTTATGCGTTATGCGTTATGCGTTATGGGTTATGCGTTATGTGTTATGCGTTATGCGTTATGCGTTGTGCGTTATGCGTTATGCGTTATGCGTTATGCGTTATGGGTTATGAGTAATGCGTGACCCGTTATGCATTATGCTTTATGCGTTATGAGTTACGCGTAATACGTTGTGCGCTATGGGTCATGCGTTAAGCGTTATGCGTTATGCGTTATGCGTTATGGGTTATGCGTTATGTGTTATGCGTTATGCGTTATGCGTTATGCGTTATGCGTTATGGGTTATCCGTTATGCGTTATCCGTTATGCGTTATGCGTTATGCGTTATGCGTTATGCGTTATGCGATATGCGTTATGCGTTATGCGTTATGCGTTATGCGTTATGCGTTATGCGTTATGCGTTATGCGTTATGCGTTATGCGTTATGCGTTATGCGTTATGCGTTATGCGTTATGCGTTATGCGTTATGCGTTATGCGTTATGCGTTATGCGTTATGCGTTATGAGTAATGCTTGATCCGTTATGCGTTATGCGTTATGCGTTATGTGTTATGCGTTGTGCGTTATCCGCTATGCGTTATGCGTTTTGCGTTATGCGTTATGCGTTATGCGTTGTGCGTTATGCGTTATGCGTTATAGGTTATGCGTTATGTGTTATGCGTTATGCGTTATGCGTTATGTGTTATGCGTTATGCGTTATGCGTTATGCGTTATGCGTTATGCGTTATGCGTTATGCGTTATGGGTTATGAGTAATGCGTGACCCGTTATGCATTATGCTTTATGCGTTATGAGTTACGCGTAATACGTTGTGCGCTATGGGTCATGCGTTAAGCGTTATGCGTTATGCGTTATGCGTTATGGGTTATGCGTTATGTGTTATGCGTTATGCGTTATGCGTTATGCGTTATGAGTTACGCGTAATACGTTGTGCGCTATGGGTCATGCGTTATGCGTTATGCGTTATGCGTTATGCGTTATGCGTTATGGGTTATGCGTTATGTGTTATGCGTTATGCGTTATGCGTTATGGGTTATGCGTTATGTGTTATGCGTTATGCGTTATGCGTTATGCGTTATGCGTTATGCGTTATGCGTTATGCGTTATGTGTTATGCGTTGTGCGTTATCCGCTATGCGTTATGCGTTTTGCGTTATGCGTTATGTGTTATGCGTTGTGCGTTATGCGTTATGCGTTATAGGTTATGCGTTATGTGTTATGCGTTATGCGTTATGCGTTATGCGTTATGCGTTATGCATTATGCGTTATGCGTTATGCTTTATGCGTTATGCGTTATGAGTAATGCGTGATCCGTTATGTGTTATGCGTTATGCGTTATGCGTTTTGCGTTATGCGTTATGCGTTATGCGTTATGCGTTATGCGTTATGCGTTATGCGTTATGCGTTATGCGTTATGCGTTATGCGTTATGCGTTATGCGTTATGCGTTATGCGTTATGCGTTATGCGTTATGCGTTATGAGAAATGCGTGATCCGTTATACGTTATGCGTTATGCGTTATGCGTTATGGGTTATCCGTTATGCGTTATCCCTTATGCGTTATGCGTTATGCGTTATGCGTTATGCGTTATGCGTTATGCTATATACGTTATGCGTTATGCGTTATGCGTTATGCGTTATGCGTTATGCGTTATGCGTTATGCGTTATGCGTTATGCGTTATGCGTTATGTGTAATGCGTGATCCGTTATGCGTTATGCGTTATGCGTTATGTTTTATGCGTTGTGCGTTATCCGCTATGCGTTATGCGTTTTGCGTTATGCGTTATGCGTTATGCGTTGAGCGTTATGCGTTATGCGTTATAGGTTATGCGTTATGTGTTATGCGTTAAGCGTTATGCGTTATGCGTTATGCATTATGCGTTATGCGTTATGCTTTATGCGTTATGCGTTATACGTTATGCGTTATGAGTAATGCGTGATCCGTTATGTGTTATGCGTTATGCGTTATGCGTTTTGCGTTATGCGTTATGCCTTATGCGTTATGCGTTATGCTTTATGCGTTATGCGTTATACGTTATGCGTTATGAGTAATGCGTGATCCGTTATGTGTTATGCGTTATGCGTTATGCGTTATGCGTTTTGCGTTATGCGTTATGCCTTATGCGTTATGCATTATGCGTTATGCGTTATGCGTTATGCGTTATGCGTTATGCGTTATGCGTTATGAGTAATGCGTGATCCGTTATGCGTTATGCGTTATGCGTGATCCGTTATGCGTTATGCGTTATGCGTTATGCGTTATGCGTTATGCGTTATGCGTTATGCGTTATGCGTTATGCGTTATGCGTTATGCGTTATGAGAAATGCGTGATCCGTTATGCGTTATGCGTTATGAGTAATGCGTGATCCGTTATGCGTTATGCGTTATGCGTTATGCGTTATGCGTTATGCGTTATGCGTTATGCGTTATGCGTTATGCGTTATGCGTGTTCGTTATGCGTTATGCGTTATGAGTAATGCGTGATCCTTTATGCGTTATGCGTTATGCGTTATGCGTTATGCATTATGGGTTATGCGTTATGTGTTATGCGTTATGCGTTATGCGTTATGCGTTATGGGTTATGAGTAATGCGTGACCCGTTATGCGTTATGCTTTTTGCGTTATGAGTTACGCGTAATGCGTTATGCGCTATGGGTCATGCGTTAAGCGTTATGCGTTATGCGTTATGCGTTATGGGTTATGCGTTATGTGTTATGCGTTATGCGTTATGCGTTATGCGTTATGCGTTATGCGTTATGGGTTATCCGTTATGCGTTATCCGTTATGCGTTATGCGTTATGCGTTATGCGTTATGCGTTATGCTTTATGCGTTATGCTATATGCGTTATGCGTTATGCGTTATGCGTTATGCGTTATGCGTTATGCGTTATGCGTTATGCGTTATGCGTTATGCGTTATGCGTTATGCGTTATGAGTAATGCGTGATCCGTTATGCGTTATGCGTTATGCGTTATGTTTTATGCGTTGTGCGTTATCCGCTATGCGTTATGCGTTTTGCGTTATGCGTTATGCGTTATGCGTTGTGCGTTATGCGTTATGCGTTATAGGTTATGCGTTATGTGTTATGCGTTATGCGTTATGCGTTATGCGTTATGCATTATGCGTTATGCGTTATGCTTTATGCGTTATGCGTTATACGTTATACGTTATGAGTAATGCGTGATCCGTTATGTGTTATGCGTTATGCGTTATGCGTTATGCGTTTTGCGTTATGCGTTATGCCTTATGCGTTATGCATTATGCGTTATGCGTTATGCGTTATGCGTTATGCGTTATGCGTTATGCGTTATGCGTTATGCGTTATGCGTTATGCGTTATGCGTTATGCGTTATGCGTTATGCGTTATGCGTTATGCGTTATGCGTTATGCGTTATGCGTTATGCGTTATCCGCTATGCGATATGCGTTTTGCGTTATGCGTTATGCGTTATACGTTATGCGTAATGCGTTATGCGTTATGCGTTATGCGATTTGCGTTATGCGTTATGCGTTATGCGTTATGCGTTATGCGTTATGCGTTATGCGTTATGCGTTATGCGTTATGCGTTATGCGTTATGCGTTATGCGTTATGCGTTATGCGTTATGCGTTATGCGTTATGCGTTATGCGTTATGCGTTATGAGTGATGCGTGATCCGTTATGCGTTATGCGTTATGCGTTATGCGTTATGCGTGATCCGTTATGCGTTATGCGTTATGAGTAATGCGTGATCCGTTATGCGTTATGCGTTATGCGTTATGCGTTATGCGTTATGCGTTATGCGTTATGCATTATGGGTTATGCATTATGTGTTATGCGTTATGCGTTATGCGTTATGGGTTATGAGTAATGCGTGACCCGTTATGCGTTATGCTTTTTGCGTTATGAGTTACGCGTAATGCGTTATGCGCTATGGGTCATGCGTTAAGCGTTATGCGTTATGCGTTATGCGTTATGCGTTATGGGTTATGCGTTATGTGTTATGCGTTATGCGTTATGCGTTATGCGTTATGCGTTATGCGTTATGCGTTATGGGTTATCCGTTATGCGTTATCCGTTATGCGTTATGCGTTATGCGTTATGCGTTATGCGTTATGCGTTATGCTTTATGCGTTATGCGATATGCGTTTTGCGTTATGCGTTATGCGTTATGCGTTATGCGTTATGCGTTATGCGTTATGCGTTATGCGTAATGCGTTATGCGTTATGCGTTATGCGTTATGTGTTATGCGTTGTGCGTTATCCGCTATGCGTTATGCGTTTTGCGTTATGCGTTATGCGTTATGCGTTATGCGTTGTGCGTTATGCGTTATGCGTTATCGGTTATGCGTTATGTGTTATGCGTTATGCGTTATGCGTTATGCGTTATGCATTATGCGTTATGCGTTATGCTTTATGCGTTATGCGTTATGAGTAATGCGTGATCCGTTATGTGTTATGCGTTATGCGTTATGCGTTATGCGTTTTGCGTTATGCGTTATGCGTTATGCGTTATGCGTTATGAGAAATGCGTGATCCGTTATGCGTTATGCGTTATGAGTAATGCGTGATCCGTTATGCGTTATGCGTTATGCGTTATGCGTTATGCGTTATGCGTTATGCGTTATGCGATATGCGTTATGCGTTATGCGTTATGCCTTATGCGTTATGCGATTTGCGTTATGCGTTATGCGTTATGCGTTATGCGTTATGCGTTATGTGTTATGCGTTATGCGTTATGCGTTATGCGTTATGCGTTATGCGTTATGCGTTATGCGTTATGCGTTATGCGTTATGCGTTATGCGTTATGCGTTATGTGTTATGGGTTATGCGTTATGCGTTATGCGTTATGCGTTATGCGTTATGCGTTATGCGTTATGCGTTATGCGTTATGCGTTATGCGTTATGCGTTATGCGTTATGCGTTATGCGTTATGCGTTATGCGTTATGCGTTATGCGTTATGCGTTATGCGTTATGCGTTATGCGTTATGCGTTACGCAATATGCGTTATGCGTTATGAGTAATGCGTGATCCGTTATGCGTTATGCGTTATGAGTAATGCTTGATCCGTTACGCGTTATGCGTTATGCGTTATGCGTTATGGGTTATGCGTTATGTGTTATGAGTTATGCGTTATGCGTTATGCGTTATGCGTTATGCGTTATGGGTTATGAGTAATGCGTGATCCGTTATGCGTTATGCTTTATGCGTTATGAGTTACGCGTAATGCGTTATGCGTTATGCGTTATGGGTTATGCGTTATGTGTTATCCGTTATGCGTTATGCGTTATGCGGTATGCGTTATGCGTTATGCTTTACGCGTTGTGCGTTATAAGTAATGCGTGATCCGTTATGTGTTATGCGTTATGCGTTATGCGTTATGCGTTTTGCGTTATGCGTTATGCCTTATGCGTTATGCGTTATGCGTTATGCTTTATGCGTTATGCGTTATGCGTTATGCGTTATGAGTTATGCCGTATGCGTTATGCGTTATGCGATATGCGTTATGCGTTATGCGTTATGCGTTATGCGTTATGCGTTATGCGTTATGCGTTATGCGTTATGCGTTATGCGTTATGCGTTATGAGTTATGCTTGATCCGTTACGCGTTATGCGTTATGCGTTATGCGTTATGGGTTATGAGTAATGCGTGATCCGTTATGCGTTATGCTTTATGCGTTATGAGTTACGCGTAATGCGTCATGCGTTATGCGTTATGGGTTATGAGTAATGCGTGATCCGTTATGCGTTATGCTTTATGCGTTATGAGTTACGCGTAATGCGTTATGCGCTATGGGTCATGCGTTAAGCGTTATGCGTTATGCGTTATGCGTTATGGGTTATGCGTTATGGGTTATGAGTAATGCGTGATCCGTTATGCGTTATGCGTTATGAGTAATGCGTGATCCGTTATGCGTTATGCGTTATGCGTTATGCGTTATGCGTTATGCGTTTTGCGTTATGCGTTATGGGTTATGCGTTATGTGTTATGCGTTATGCGTTATGCGTTATGCGTTATGCGTTATGCGTTATGGGTTATGAGTAATGCGTGACCCGTTATGCATTATGCTTTATGCGTTATGAGTTACGCGTAATACGTTGTGCGCTATGGGTCATGCGTTAAGCGTTATGCGTTATGCGTTATGCGTTATGGGTTATGCGTTATGTGTTATGCGTTATGCGTTATGCGTTATGCGTTATGCGTTATGGGTTATCCGTTATGCGTTATCCGTTATGCGTTATGCGTTATGCGTTATGCGTTATGCGTTATGCGATATGCGTTATGCGTTATGCGTTATGCGTTATGCGTTATGCGTTATGCGTTATGCGTTATGCGATATGCGTTATGCGTTATGCGTTATGCGTTATGCGTTATGCGTTATGCGTTATGCGTTATGCGTTATGCGTTATGCGTTATGCGTTATGAGTAATGCTTGATCCGTTATGCGTTATGCGTTATGCGTTATGTGTTATGCGTTGTGCGTTATCCGCTAAGCGTTATGCGTTTTGCGTTATGCGTTATGCGTTATGCGTTGTGCGTTATGCGTTATGCGTTATAGGTTATGCGTTATGTGTTATGCGTTATGCGTTATGCGTTATGCGTTATGCATTGTGCGTTATGCGTTATGCTTTATGCGTTATGCGTTATGAGTAATGCGTGATCCGTTATGTGTTATGCGTTATGCGTTATGCGTTTTGCGTTATGCGTTATGCGTTATGCGTTATGCGTTATGCGTTATGCGTTATGCGTTATGCGTTATGCGTTATGCGTTATGCGTTATGCGTTATGCGTTATGAGAAATGCGTGATCCGTTATACGTTATGCGTTATGCGTTATGGGTTATCCGTTATGCGTTATCCCTTATGCGTTATGCGTTATGCGTTATGCGTTATGCGTTATGCGTTATGCTATATACGTTATGCGTTTTGCGTTATGCGTTATGCGTTATGCGTTATGCGTTATGCGTTATGCGTTATGCGTTATGCGTTATGCGTTATGCGTTATGTGTAATGCGTGATCCGTTATGCGTTATGCGTTATGCGTTATGTTTTATGCGTTGTGCGTTATCCGCTATGCGTTATGCGTTTTGCGTTATGCGTTATGCGTTGTGCGTTATGCGTTATGCGTTATAGGTTATGCGTTATGTGTTATGCGTTATGCGTTATGCGTTATGCGTTATGCATTATGCGTTATGCGTTATGCTTTATGCGTTATGCGTTATACGTTATGCGTTATGAGTAATGCGTGATCCGTTATGTGTTATGCGTTATGCGTTATGCGTTTTGCGTTATGCGTTATGCCTTATGCGTTATGCGTTATGCGTTATGCGTTATGCGTTATGCGTTATGCGTTATGCGTTATGCGTTATGCGTTATGCGTTATGCGTTATGCGTTATGCGTTATGCGTTATGCGTTATGCGTTATGCGTTATGCGTTATGCGTTATGCGTTATGCGTTATGCGTTATGCGTTATGCGTTATGCGTTATGCGTTATGCGTTATGCGTTATGCGTTATGCGTTATGCGTTATGAGAAATGCGTGATCCGTTATGCGTTATGCGTTATGAGTAATGCGTGATCCGTTATGCGTTATGCGTTATGCGTTATGCGTTATGCGTTATGCGTTATGCGTTATGCGTTATGCGTTATGCGTTATGCGTTATGCGTTATGCGTTATGCGTTATGCGTTATGCGTTATGCGTTATGCGTTATGCGTTATGCGTTATGAGAAATGCGTGATCCGTTATGCGTTATGCGTTGTGAGTAATGCGTGATCCGTTATGCGTTATGCGTTATGCGTTATGCGTTATGCGTTATGCGTTATGCGTTATGCGTTATGCGTTATGCGTTATGCGTGTTCGTTATGCGTTATGAGTAATGCGTGATCCGTTATGCGTTATGCGTTATGCGTTATGCGTTATGCATTATGGGTTATGCGTTATGTGTTATGCGTTATGCGTTATGCGTTATGGGTTATGAGTAATGCGTGACCCGTTATGCATTATGCTTTATGCGTTATGAGTTACGCGTAATACGTTGTGCGCTATGGGTCATGCGTTAAGCGTTATGCGTTATGCGTTATGCGTTATGGGTTATGCGTTATGTGTTATGCGTTATGCGTTATGCGTTATGCGTTATGCGTTATGCGTTATGCGTTATGCGTTATGCGTTATGCGTTATGCGTTATGCGTTATGCGTTATGCGTTATGCGTTATGTGTTATGCGTTGTGCGTTATCCGCTATGCGTTATGCGTTTTGCGTTATGCGTTATGTGTTATGCGTTATGCGTTATGCGTTATGCGTTATGCGTTATGCGTTATGCGTTATGTGTTATGCGTTATGTGTTATGCGTTATGCGTTATGCGTTATGCGTTATGAGTTACGCGTAATACGTTGTGAGCTATGGGTCATGCGTTATGCGTTATGCGTTATGCGTTATGCGTTATGCATTATGGGTTATGCGTTATGTGTTATGCGTTATGTGTTATGCGTTATGCGTTATGCGTTATGCGTTATGCATTATGCGTTATGCGTTATGCTTTATGCGTTATGCGTTATGAGTAATGCGTGATCCGTTATGTGTTATGCGTTATGCGTTATGCGTTATGCGTTTTGCGTTATGCGTTATGCGTTATGCGTTATGCGTTATGCGTTATGCGTTATGCGTTATGCGTTATGCGTTATGCGTTATGCGTTATGCGTTATGTGTTATGCGTTGTGCGTTATCCGCTATGCGTTATGCGTTTTGCGTTATGCGTTATGCGTTATGCGTTGTGCGTTATGCGTTATGCGTTATAGGTTATGCGTTATGTGTTATGCGTTATGCGTTATGCGTTATGCGTTATGCATTATGCGTTATGCGTTATGCTTTATGCGTTATGCGTTATGAGTAATGCGTGACCCGTTATGCGTTATGCTTTTTGCGTTATGAGTTACGCGTAATGCGTTATGCGCTATGGGTCATGCGTTAAGCGTTATGCGTTATGCGTTATGCGTTATGCGTTATGGGTTATGCGTTATGTGTTATGCGTTATGTGTTATGCGTTATGCGTTATGCGTTATGGGTTATCCGTTATGCGTTATCCGTTATGCGTTATGCCTTATGCGTTATGCGTTATGCGTTATGCTTTATGCGTTATGCGTTATGCGTTATGCGTTATGCGTTATGCCGTATGCGTTATGCGTTATGCGTTATGCGTTATGCGTTATGCGTTATGCGTTATGCGTTATGCGTTATGCGTTATGCGTTATGCGTTATGCGTTATGCGTTATGCGTTATGAGTTATGCTTGATCCGTTACGCGTTATGCGTTATGCGTTATGCGTTATGGGTTATGAGTAATGCGTGATCCGTTATGCGTTATGCTTTATGCGTTATGAGTTACGCGTAATGCGTTATGCGTTATGCGTTATGGGTTATGAGTAATGCGTGATCCGTTATGCGTTATGCTTTATGCGTTATGAGTTACGCGTAATGCGTTATGCGCTATGGGTCATGCGTTAAGCGTTATGCGTTATGCGTTATGCGTTATGGGTTATGCGTTATGGGTTATGAGTAATGCGTGATCCGTTATGCGTTATGCGTTATGAGTAATGCGTGATCCGTTATGCGTTATGCGTTATGCGTTATGCGTTATGCGTTATGCGTTTTGCGTTATGCGTTATGGGTTATGCGTTATGTGTTATGCGTTATGCGTTATGCGTTATGCGTTATGCGTTATGCGTTATGGGTTATGAGTAATGCGTGACCCGTTATGCATTATGCTTTATGCGTTATGAGTTACGCGTAATACGTTGTGCGCTATGGGTCATGCGTTAAGCGTTATGCGTTATGCGTTATGCGTTATGGGTTATGCGTTATGTGTTATGCGTTATGCGTTATGCGTTATGCGTTATGCGTTATGGGTTATCCGTTATGCGTTATCCGTTATGCGTTATGCGTTATGCGTTATGCGTTATGCGTTATGCGATATGCGTTATGCGTTATGCGTTATGCGTTATGCGTTATGCGTTATGCGTTATGCGTTATGCGATATGCGTTATGCGTTATGCGTTATGCGTTATGCGTTATGCGTTATGCGTTATGCGTTATGCGTTATGCGTTATGCGTTATGCGTTATGAGTAATGCTTGATCCGTTATGCGTTATGCGTTATGCGTTATGTGTTATGCGTTGTGCGTTATCCGCTATGCGTTATGCGTTTTGCGTTATGCGTTATGCGTTATGCGTTGTGCGTTATGCGTTATGCGTTATAGGTTATGCGTTATGTGTTATGCGTTATGCGTTATGCGTTATGCGTTATGCATTATGCGTTATGCGTTATGCTTTATGCGTTATGCGTTATGAGTAATGCGTGATCCGTTATGTGTTATGCGTTATGCGTTATGCGTTTTGCGTTATGCGTTATGCGTTATGCGTTATGCGTTATGCGTTATGCGTTATGCGTTATGCGTTATGCGTTATGCGTTATGCGTTATGCGTTATGCGTTATGCGTTATGCGTTATGCGTTATGCGTTATGCGTTATGCGTTATGCGTTATGAGAAATGCGTGATCCGTTATACGTTATGCGTTATGCGTTATGGGTTATCCGTTATGCGTTATCCCTTATGCGTTATGCGTTATGCGTTATGCGTTATGCGTTATGCTATATACGTTATGCGTTATGCGTTATGCGTTATGCGTTATGCGTTATGCGTTATGCGTTATGCGTTATGCGTTATGCGTTATGCGTTATGCGTTATGTGTAATGCGTGATCCGTTATGCGTTATGCGTTATGCGTTATGTTTTATGCGTTGTGCGTTATCCGCTATGCGTTATGCGTTTTGCGTTTTGCGTTATGCGTTGTGCGTTATGCGTTATGCGTTATAGGTTATGCGTTATGTGTTATGCGTTATGCGTTATGCGTTATGCGTTATGCATTATGCGTTATGCGTTATGCTTTATGCGTTATGCGTTATACGTTATGCGTTATGAGTAATGCGTGATCCGTTATGTGTTATGCGTTATGCGTTATGCGTTTTGCGTTATGCGTTATGCCTTATGCGTTATGCGTTATGCGTTATGCGTTATGCGTTATGCGTTATGCGTTATGCGTTATGCGTTATGCGTTATGCGTTATGCGTTATGCGTTATGCGTTATGCGTTATGCGTTATGCGTTATGCGTTATGCGTTATGCGTTATGCGTTATGCGTTATGAGAAATGCGTGATCCGTTATGCGTTATGCGTTATGAGTAATGCGTGATCCGTTATGCGTTATGCGTTATGCGTTATGCGTTATGCGTTATGCGTTATGCGTTATGCGTTATGCGTTATGCGTTATGCGTTATGCGTTATGCGTTATGCGTTATGCGTTATGCGTTATGCGTTATGCGTTATGCGTTATGCGTTATGCGTTATGCGTTATGCGTTATGCGTTATGCGTTATGAGAAATGCGTGATCCGTTATGCGTTATGCGTTGTGAGTAATGCGTGATCCGTTATGCGTTATGCGTTATGCGTTATGCGTTATTTGTTATGCGTTATGCGTGTTCGTTATGCGTTATGCGTTATGAGTAATGCGTGATCCGTTATGCGTTATGCGTTATGCGTTATGCGTTATGCGTTATGCATTATGGGTTATGCGTTATGTGTTATGCGTTATGCGTTACGCGTTATGGGTTATGAGTAATGCGTGACCCGTTATGCATTATGCTTTATGCGTTATGAGTTACGCGTAATACGTTGTGCGCTATGGGTCATGCGTTAAGCGTTATGCGTTATGCGTTATGCGTTATGGGTTATGCGTTATGTGTTATGCGTTATGCGTTATGCGTTATGCGTTATGCGTTATGCGTTATGCGTTATGCGTTATGCGTTATGCGTTATGCGTTATGCGTTATGCGTTATGCGTTATGCGTTATGCGTTATGCGTTATGCGTTATGTGTTATGCGTTGTGCGTTATCCGCTATGCGTTATGCGTTTTGCGTTATGCGTTATGTGTTATGCGTTATGCGTTATGCGTTATGCGTTATGCGTTATGCGTTATGCGTTATGTGTTATGCGTTATGTGTTATGCGTTATGCGTTATGCGTTATGCGTTATGAGTTACGCGTAATACGTTGTGCGCTATGGGTCATGCGTTATGCGTTATGCGTTATGCGTTATGCGTTATGCATTATGGGTTATGCGTTATGTGTTATGCGTTATGCGTTATGCGTTATGGGTTATGCGTTATGTGTTATGCGTTATGCGTTATGCGTTATGCGTTATGCGTTATGCGTTATGCGTTATGCGTTATGCGTTATGCGTTATGTGTTATGCGTTGTGCGTTATCCGCTATGCGTTATGCGTTTTGCGTTATGCGTTATGCGTTATGCGTTGTGCGTTATGCGTTATGCGTTATAGGTTATGCGTTATGTGTTATGCGTTATGCGTTATGCGTTATGCGTTATGCATTATGCGTTATGCGTTATGCTTTATGCGTTATGCGTTATGAGTAATGCGTGACCCGTTATGCGTTATGCTTTTTGCGTTATGAGTTACGCGTAATGCGTTATGCGCTATGGGTCATGCGTTAAGCGTTATGCGTTATGCGTTATGTGTTATGCGTTGTGCGTTATCCGCTATGCGTTATGCGTTTTGCGTTATGCGTTATGCGTTATGCGTTATGCGTTATGCGTTATGCGTTATGCGTTATCGGTTATGCGTTATGTGTTATGCGTTATGCGTTATGCGTTATGCGTTATGCATTATGCGTTATGCGTTATGCTTTATGCGTTATGCGTTATGAGTAATGCGTGATCCGTTATGTGTTATGCGTTATGCGTTATGCGTTATGCGTTTTGCGTTATGCGTTATGCGTTATGCGTTATGCGTTATGCGTTATGAGAAATGCGTGATCCGTTATGCGTTATGCGTTATGAGTAATGCGTGATCCGTTATGCGTTATGCGTTATGCGTTATGCGTTATGCGTTATGCGTTATGCGTTATGCGATATGCGTTATGCGTTATGCGTTATGCTTTATGCGTTATGCGATTTGCGTTATGCGTTATGCGTTATGCGTTATGCGTTATGCGTTATGTGTTATGCGTTATGCGTTATGCGTTATGCGTTATGCGTTATGCGTTATGCGTTATGCGTTATGCGTTATGCGTTATGCGTTATGGGTTATGCGTTATGCGTTATGCGTTATGCGTTATGCGTTATGCGTTATGCGTTATGCGTTATGCGTTATGCGTTATGCGTTATGCGTTATGCGTTATGCGTTATGCGTTATGCGTTATGCGTTATGCGTTATGCGTTATGCGTTATGCGTTATGCGTTATGCGTTATGCGTTATGCGTTACGCAATATGCGTTATGCGTTATGAGTAATGCGTGATCCGTTATGCGTTATGCGTTATGAGTAATGCTTGATCCGTTACGCGTTATGCGTTATGCGTTATGCGTTATGGGTTATGCGTTATGTGTTATGAGTTATGCGTTATGCGTTATGCGTTATGCGTTATGCGTTATGGGTTATGAGTAATGCGTGATCCGTTATGCGTTATGCTTTATGCGTTATGAGTTACGCGTAATGCGTTATGCGTTATGCGTTATGGGTTATGCGTTATGTGTTATCCGTTATGCGTTATGCGTTATGCGGTATGCGTTATGCGTTATGCTTTACGCGTTGTGCGTTATAAGTAATGCGTGATCCGTTATGTGTTATGCGTTATGCGTTATGCGTTATGCGTTTTGCGTTATGCGTTATGCCTTATGCGTTATGCGTTATGCGTTATGCTTTATGCGTTATGCGTTATGCGTTATGCGTTATGCGTTATGCCGTATGCGTTATGCGTTATGCGTTATGCGTTATGCGTTATGCGTTATGCGTTATGCGTTATGCGTTATGCGTTATGCGTTATGCGTTATGCGTTATGCGTTATGCGTTATGCGTTATGCGTTATGCGTTATGCGTTATGCGTTATGCGTTATGCGTTATGAGAAATGCGTGATCCGTTATGCGTTATGCGTTATGAGTAATGCGTGATCCGTTATGCGTTATGCGTTATGCGTTATGCGTTATGCGTTATGCGTTATGCGTTATGCGTTATGCGTTATGCGTTATGCGTTATGCGTTATGCGTTATGCGTTATGCGTTATGCGTTATGCGTTATGCGTTATGCGTTATGAGAAATGCGTGATCCGTTATGCGTTATGCGTTGTGAGTAATGCGTGATCCGTTATGCGTTATGCGTTATGCGTTATGCGTTATGCGTTATGCGTTATGCGTGTTCGTTATGCGTTATGCGTTATGAGTAATGCGTGATCCGTTATGCGTTATGCGTTATGCGTTATGCGTTATGCGTTATGCATTATGGGTTATGCGTTATGTGTTATGCGTTATGCGTTATGCGTTATGGGTTATGAGTAATGCGTGACCCGTTATGCATTATGCTTTATGCGTTATGAGTTACGCGTAATACGTTGTGCGCTATGGGTCATGCGTTAAGCGTTATGCGTTATGCGTTATGCGTTATGGGTTATGCGTTATGTGTTATGCGTTATGCGTTATGCGTTATGCGTTATGCGTTATGCGTTATGCGTTATGCGTTATGCGTTATGCGTTATGCGTTATGCGTTATGCGTTATGCGTTATGCGTTATGCGTTATGCGTTATGTGTTATGCGTTGTGCGTTATCCGCTATGCGTTATGCGTTTTGCGTTATGCGTTATGTGTTATGCGTTATGCGTTATGCGTTATGCGTTATGCGTTATGCGTTATGCGTTATGTGTTATGCGTTATGTGTTATGCGTTATGCGTTATGCGTTATGCGTTATGAGTTACGCGTAATACGTTGTGCGCTATGGGTCATGCGTTATGCGTTATGCGTTATGCGTTATGCGTTATGCGTTATGGGTTATGCGTTATGTGTTATGCGTTATGCGTTATGCGTTATGGGTTATGCGTTATGTGTTATGCGTTATGCGTTATGCGTTATGCGTTATGCGTTATGCGTTATGCGTTATGCGTTATGCGTTATGCGTTATGTGTTATGCGTTGTGCGTTATCCGCTATGCGTTATGCGTTTTGCGTTATGCGTTATGCGTTATGCGTTGTGCGTTATGCGTTATGCGTTATAGGTTATGCGTTATGTGTTATGCGTTATGCGTTATGCGTTATGCGTTATGCATTATGCGTTATGCGTTATGCTTTATGCGTTATGCGTTATGAGTAATGCGTGACCCGTTATGCGTTATGCTTTTTGCGTTATGAGTTACGCGTAATGCGTTATGCGCTATGGGTCATGCGTTAAGCGTTATGCGTTATGCGTTATGTGTTATGCGTTGTGCGTTATCCGCTATGCGTTATGCGTTTTGCGTTATGCGTTATGCGTTATGCGTTATGCGTTGTGCGTTATGCGTTATGCGTTATCGGTTATGCGTTATGTGTTATGCGTTATGCGTTATGCGTTATGCGTTATGCATTATGCGTTATGCGTTATGCTTTATGCGTTATGCGTTATGAGTAATGCGTGATCCGTTATGCGTTATGCGTTATGCGTTATGCGTTATGCGTTTTGCGTTATGCGTTATGCGTTATGCGTTATGCGTTATGCGTTATGAGAAATGCGTGATCCGTTATGCGTTATGCGTTATGAGTAATGCGTGATCCGTTATGCGTTATGCGTTATGCGTTATGCGTTATGCGTTATGCGTTATGCGTTATGCGATATGCGTTATGCGTTATGCGTTATGCCTTATGCGTTATGCGATTTGCGTTATGCGTTATGCGTTATGCGTTATGCGTTATGCGTTATGTGTTATGCGTTATGCGTTATGCGTTATGCGTTATGCGTTATGCGTTATGCGTTATGCGTTATGCGTTATGCGTTATGCGTTATGCGTTATGCGTTATGTGTTATGGGTTATGCATTATGCGTTATGCGTTATGCGTTATGCGTTATGCGTTATGCGTTATGCGTTATGCGTTATGCGTTATGCGTTATGCGTTATGCGTTATGCGTTATGCGTTATGCGTTATGCGTTATGCGTTATGCGTTATGCGTTATGCGTTATGCGTTATGCGTTATGCGTTACGCAATATGCGTTATGCGTTATGAGTAATGCGTGATCCGTTATGCGTTATGCGTTATGAGTAATGCTTGATCCGTTACGCGTTATGCGTTATGCGTTATGCGTTATGGGTTATGCGTTATGTGTTATGAGTTATGCGTTATGCGTTATGCGTTATGCGTTATGCGTTATGGGTTATGAGTAATGCGTGATCCGTTATGCGTTATGCTTTATGCGTTATGAGTTACGCGTAATGCGTTATGCGTTATGCGTTATGGGTTATGCGTTATGTGTTATCCGTTATGCGTTATGCGTTATGCGGTATGCGTTATGCGTTATGCTTTACGCGTTGTGCGTTATAAGTAATGCGTGATCCGTTATGTGTTATGCGTTATGCGTTATGCGTTATGCGTTTTGCGTTATGCGTTATGCCTTATGCGTTATGCGTTATGCGTTATGCTTTATGCGTTATGCGTTATGCGTTATGCGTTATGCGTTATGCCGTATGCGTTATGCGTTATGCGATATGCGTTATGCGTTATGCGTTATGCGTTATGCGTTATGAGTTATGCTTGATCCGTTACGCGTTATGCGTTATGCGTTATGCGTTATGGGTTATGAGTAATGCGTGATCCGTTATGCGTTATGCTTTATGCGTTATGAGTTACGCGTAATGCGTTATGCGTTATGCGTTATGGGTTATGAGTAATGCGTGATCCGTTATGCGTTATGCTTTATGCGTTATGAGTTACGCGTAATGCGTTATGCGCTATGGGTCATGCGTTAAGCGTTATGCGTTATGCGTTATGCGTTATGGGTTATGCGTTATGGGTTATGAGTAATGCGTGATCCGTTATGCGTTATGTGTTATGAGTAATGCGTGATCCGTTATGCGTTATGCGTTATGCGTTATGCGTTATGCGTTATGCGTTATGCGTTATGCGTTATGCGTTATGGGTTATGCGTTATGTGTTATGCGTTATGCGTTGTGCGTTATGCGTTATGCGTTATGCGTTATGCGTTATGGGTTATGAGTAATGCGTGACCCGTTATGCATTATGCTTTATGCGTTATGAGTTACGCGTAATACGTTGTGCGCTATGGGTCATGCGTTAAGCGTTATGCGTTATGCGTTATGCTTTATGGGTTATGCGTTATGTGTTATGCGTTATGCGTTATGCGTTATGCGTTATGCGTTATGGGTTATCCGTTATGCGTTATCCGTTATGCGTTATGCGTTATGCGTTATGCGTTATGCGTTATGCGATATGCGTTATGCGTTATGCGTTATGCGTTATGCGTTATGCGTTATGCGTTATGCGTTATGCGTTATGCGTTATGCGTTATGCGTTATGCGTTATGCGTTATGCGTTATGCGTTATGCGTTATGCGTTATGCGTTATGCGTTATGAGTAATGCGTGATCCGTTATGCGTTATGCGTTATGCGTTATGTGTTTTGCGTTGTGCGTTATCCGCTATGCGTTATGCGTTTTGCGTTATGCGTTATGCGTTATGCGTTGTGCGTTATGCGTTATGCGTTATAGGTTATGCGTTATGTGTTATGCGTTATGCGTTATGCGTTATGTGTTATGCGTTATGCGTTATGCGTTATGCGTTATGCGTTATGCGTTATGCGTTATGCGTTATGGGTTATGAGTAATGCGTGACCCGTTATGCATTATGCTTTATGCGTTATGAGTTACGCGTAATACGTTGTGCGCTATGGGTCATGCGTTAAGCGTTATGCGTTATGCGTTATGCGTTATGGGTTATGCGTTATGCGTTATGCGTTATGCGTTATGCGTTATGCGTTATGAGTTACGCGTAATACGTTGTGCGCTATGGGTCATGCGTTATGCGTTATGCGTTATGCGTTATGCATTATGGGTTATGCGTTATGCGTTATGCGTTATGCGTTATGCGTTATGCGTTATGCGTTATGTGTTATGCGTTATGCGTTATGCGTTATGCGTTATGCGTTGTGCGTTATGCGTTATGCGTTATGTGTTATGCGTTGTGCGTTATCCGCTATGCGTTATGCGTTTTGCGTTATGCGTTATGCGTTATGCGTTGTGCGTTATGCGTTATGCGTTATAGGTTATGCGTTATGTGTTATGCGTTATGCGTTATGCGTTATGCGTTATGCATTATGCGTTATGCGTTATGCTTTATGCGTTATGCGTTATGAGTAATGCGTGATCCGTTATGTGTTATGCGTTATGCGTTATGCGTTTTGCGTTATGCGTTATGCGTTATGCGTTATGCGTTATGCGTTATGCGTTATGCGTTATGCGTTATGCGTTATGCGTTATGCGTTATGCGTTATGCGTTATGCGTTATGCGTTATGCGTTATGCGTTATGCGTTATGAGAAATGCGTGATCCGTTATACGTTATGCGTTATGCGTTATGGGTTATCCGTTATGCGTTATCCCTTATGCGTTATGCGTTATGCGTTATGCGTTATGCGTTATGCGTTATGCGTTATGCTATATACGTTATGCGTTATGCGTCATGCGTTATGCGTTATGCGTTATGCGTTATGCGTTATGCGTTATGCGTTATGCGTTATGCGTTATGCGTTATGTGTAATGCGTGATCCGTTATGCGTTATGCGTTATGCGTTATGTTTTATGCGTTGTGCGTTATCCGCTATGCGTTATGCGTTTTGCGTTATGCGTTATGCGTTATGCGTTGTGCGTTATGCGTTATGCGTTATAGGTTATGCGTTATGTGTTATGCGTTATGCGTTATGCGTTATGCGTTATGCATTATGCGTTATGCGTTATGCTTTATGCGTTATGCGTTATACGTTATGCGTTATGAGTAATGCGTGATCCGTTATGTGTTATGCGTTATGCGTAATGCGTTATGCGTTTTGCGTTATGCGTTATGCCTTATGCGTTATGCGTTATGCTTTATGCGTTATGCGTTATACGTTATGCGTTATGAGTAATGCGTGATCCGTTATGTGTTATGCGTTATGCGTTATGCGTTATGCGTTTTGCGTTATGCGTTATGCCTTATGCGTTATGCATTATGCGTTATGCGTTATGCGTTATGCGTTATGCGTTATGCGTTATGCGTTATGCGTTATGCGTTATGCGTTATGAGTAATGCGTGATCCGTTATGCGTTATGCGTTATGCGTGATCCGTTATGCGTTATGCGTTATGCGTTATGCGTTATGCGTTATGCGTTATGCGTTATGCGTTATGCGTTATGCGTTATGCGTTATGCGTTATGCGTTATGCGTTATGAGAAATGCGTGATCCGTTATGCGTTATGCGTTATGAGTAATGCGTGATCCGTTATGCGTTATGCGTTATGCGTTATGCGTTATGCGTTATGCGTTATGCGTTATGCGTTATGCGTTATGCGTTATGCGTTATGCGTGTTCGTTATGCGTTATGCGTTATGAGTAATGCGTGATCCGTTATGCGTTATGCGTTATGCGTTATGCGTTATGCATTATGGGTTATGCGTTATGTGTTATGCGTTATGCGTTATGCGTTATGCGTTATGGGTTATGAGTAATGCGTGACCCGTTATGCGTTATGCTTTTTGCGTTATGAGTTACGCGTAATGCGTTATGCGCTATGGGTCATGCGTTAAGCGTTATGCGTTATGCGTTATGCGTTATGGGTTATGCGTTATGTGTTATGCGTTATGCGTTATGCGTTATGCGTTATGCGTTATGCGTTATGGGTTATCCGTTATGCGTTATCCGTTATGCGTTATGCGTTATGCGTTATGCGTTATGCGTTATGCGTTATGCGTTATGCGTTATGCGTTATGCTTTATGCGTTATGCTATATGCGTTATGCGTTATGCGTTATGCGTTATGCGTTATGCGTTATGCGTTATGCGTTATGCGTTATGCGTTATGCGTTATGCGTTATGAGTAATGCGTGATCCGTTATGCGTTATGCGTTATGCGTTATGTTTTATGCGTTGTGCGTTATCCGCTATGCGTTATGCGTTTTGCGTTATGCGTTATGCGTTATGCGTTGTGCGTTATGCGTTATGCGTTATAGGTTATGCGTTATGTGTTATGCGTTATGCGTTATGCGTTATGCGTTATGCATTATGCGTTATGCGTTATGCTTTATGCGTTATGCGTTATACGTTATGCGTTATGAGTAATGCGTGATCCGTTATGTGTTATGCGTTATGCGTTATGCGTTATGCGTTTTGCGTTATGCGTTATGCCTTATGCGTTATGCATTATGCGTTATGCGTTATGCGTTATGCGTTATGCGTTATGCGTTATGCGTTATGCGTTATGCGTTATGCGTTATGCGTTATGCGTTATGCGTTATGCGTTATGCGTTATGCGTTATGCGTTATGCGTTATCCGCTATGCGATATGCGTTTTGCGTTATGCGTTATGCGTTATACGTTATGCGTAATGCGTTATGCGTTATGCGTTATGCGATTTGCGTTATGCGTTATGCGTTATGCGTTATGCGTTGTGCGTTATGCGTTATGCGTTATAGGTTATGCGTTATGTGTTATGCGTTATGCGTTATGCGTTATGCGTTATGCATTATGCGTTATGCGTTATGCTTTATGCGTTATGCGTTATACGTTATGCGTTATGAGTAATGCGTGATCCGTTATGTGTTATGCGTTATGCGTTATGCGTTATGCGTTTTGCGTTATGCGTTATGCCTTATGCGTTATGCATTATGCGTTATGCGTTATGCGTTATGCGTTATGCGTTATGCGTTATGCGTTATGCGTTATGCGTTATGCGTTATGCGTTATGCGCTATGGGTCATGCGTTATGCGTTATGCGTTATGCGTTATGCATTATGGGTTATGCGTTATGTGTTATGCGTTATGCGTTATGCGTTATGGGTTATGCGTTATGTGTTATGCGTTATGCGTTATGCGTTATGCGTTATGCGTTGTGCGTTATGCGTTATGCGTTATGTGTTATGCGTTGTGCGTTATCCGCTATGCGTTATGCGTTTTGCGTTATGCGTTATGCGTTATGCGTTGTGCGTTATGCGTTATGCGTTATAGGTTATGCGTTATGTGTTATGCGTTATGCGTTATGCGTTATGCGTTATGCATTATGCGTTATGCGTTATGCTTTATGCGTTATGCGTTATGAGTAATGCGTGATCCGTTATGTGTTATGCGTTATGCGTTATGCGTTTTGCGTTATGCGTTATGCGTTATGCGTTATGCGTTATGCGTTATGCGTTATGCGTTATGCGTTATGCGTTATGCGTTATGCGTTATGCGTTATGCGTTATGCGTTATGCGTTATGCGTTATGCGTTATGCGTTATGAGAAATGCGTGATCCGTTATACGTTATGCGTTATGCGTTATGGGTTATCCGTTATGCGTTATCCCTTATGCGTTATGCGTTATGCGTTATGCGTTATGCGTTATGCGTTATGCGTTATGCTATATACGTTATGCGTTATGCGTCATGCGTTATGCGTTATGCGTTATGCGTTATGCGTTATGCGTTATGCGTTATGCGTTATGCGTTATGCGTTATGTGTAATGCGTGATCCGTTATGCGTTATGCGTTATGCGTTATGTTTTATGCGTTGTGCGTTATCCGCTATGCGTTATGCGTTTTGCGTTATGCGTTATGCGTTATGCGTTGTGCGTTATGCGTTATGCGTTATAGGTTATGCGTTATGTGTTATGCGTTATGCGTTATGCGTTATGCGTTATGCATTATGCGTTATGCGTTATGCTTTATGCGTTATGCGTTATACGTTATGCGTTATGAGTAATGCGTGATCCGTTATGTGTTATGCGTTATGCGTTATGCGTTATGCGTTTTGCGTTATGCGTTATGCCTTATGCGTTATGCGTTATGCTTTATGCGTTATGCGTTATACGTTATGCGTTATGAGTAATGCGTGATCCGTTATGTGTTATGCGTTATGCGTTATGCGTTATGCGTTTTGCGTTATGCGTTATGCCTTATGCGTTATGCATTATGCGTTATGCGTTATGCGTTATGCGTTATGCGTTATGCGTTATGCGTTATGCGTTATGCGTTATGAGTAATGCGTGATCCGTTATGCGTTATGCGTTATGCGTGATCCGTTATGCGTTATGCGTTATGCGTTATGCGTTATGCGTTATGCGTTATGCGTTATGCGTTATGCGTTATGCGTTATGCGTTATGCGTTATGCGTTATGAGAAATGCGTGATCCGTTATGCGTTATGCGTTATGAGTAATGCGTGATCCGTTATGCGTTATGCGTTATGCGTTATGCGTTATGCGTTATGCGTTATGCGTTATGCGTTATGCGTTATGCGTTATGCGTTATGCGTTATGCGTGTTCGTTATGCGTTATGCGTTATGAGTAATGCGTGATCCGTTATGCGTTATGCGTTATGCGTTATGCGTTATGCATTATGGGTTATGCGTTATGTGTTATGCGTTATGCGTTATGCGTTATGCGTTATGGGTTATGAGTAATGCGTGACCCGTTATGCGTTATGCTTTTTGCGTTATGAGTTACGCGTAATGCGTTATGCGCTATGGGTCATGCGTTAAGCGTTATGCGTTATGCGTTATGCGTTATGGGTTATGCGTTATGTGTTATGCGTTATGCGTTATGCGTTATGCGTTATGCGTTATGCGTTATGGGTTATCCGTTATGCGTTATCCGTTATGCGTTATGCGTTATGCGTTATGCGTTATGCGTTATGCGTTATGCGTTATGCGTTATGCGTTATGCTTTATGCGTTATGCTATATGCGTTATGCGTTATGCGTTATGCGTTATGCGTTATGCGTTATGCGTTATGCGTTATGCGTTATGCGTTATGCGTTATGCGTTATGAGTAATGCGTGATCCGTTATGCGTTATGCGTTATGCGTTATGCTTTATGCGTTGTGCGTTATCCGCTATGCGTTATGCGTTTTGCGTTATGCGTTATGCGTTATGCGTTGTGCGTTATGCGTTATGCGTTATAGGTTATGCGTTATGTGTTATGCGTTATGCGTTATGCGTTATGCGTTATGCATTATGCGTTATGCGTTATGCTTTATGCGTTATGCGTTATACGTTATGCGTTATGAGTAATGCGTGATCCGTTATGTGTTATGCGTTATGCGTTATGCGTTATGCGTTTTGCGTTATGCGTTATGCCTTATGCGTTATGCATTATGCGTTATGCGTTATGCGTTATGCGTTATGCGTTATGCGTTATGCGTTATGCGTTATGCGTTATGCGTTATGCGTTATGCGTTATGCGTTATGCGTTATGCGTTATGCGTTATGCGTTATCCGCTATGCGATATGCGTTTTGCGTTATGCGTTATGCGTTATACGTTATGCGTAATGCGTTATGCGTTATGCGTTATGCGATTTGCGTTATGCGTTATGCGTTATGCGTTATGCGTTATGCGTTATGCGTTATGCGTTATGCGTTTGCGTTATGCGTTATGCGTTTGCGTTATGCGTTATGCGTTATGCGTTATGCGTTATGCGTTATGCGTTATGCGTTATGAGTGATGCGTGATCCGTTATGCGTTATGCGTTATGCGTTATGCGTTATGCGTGATCCGTTATGCGTTATGCGTTATGAGTAATGCGTGATCCGTTATGCGTTATGCGTTATGCGTTATGCGTTATGCGTTATGCGTTATGCGTTATGCGTGTTCGTTATGCGTTATGCGTTATGAGTAATGCGTGATCCGTTATGCGTTATGCGTTATGCGTTATGCGTTATGCATTATGGGTTATGCGTTATGTGTTATGCGTTATGCGTTATGCGTTATGGGTTATGCGTTATGTGTTATGCGTTATGCGTTATGCGTTATGCGTTATGCGTTATGCGTTATGGGTTATGAGTAATGCGTGACCCGTTATGCATTATGCTTTATGCGTTATGAGTTACGCGTAATACGTTGTGCGCTATGGGTCATGCGTTAAGCGTTATGCGTTATGCGTTATGCGTTATGGGTTATGCGTTATGTGTTATGCGTTATGCGTTATGCGTTATGCGTTATGCGTTATGCGTTATGCGTTATGCGTTATGCGTTATGCGTTATGCGTTATGCGTTATGCGTTATGCGTTATGCGTTATGCGTTATGCGTTATGCGTTATGTGTTATGCGTTGTGCGTTATCCGCTATGCGTTATGCGTTTTGCGTTATGCGTTATGTGTTATGCGTTATGCGTTATGCGTTATGCGTTATGCGTTATGCGTTATGCGTTATGCGTTATGTGTTATGCGTTATGTGTTATGCGTTATGCGTTATGCGTTATGCGTTATGAGTTACGCGTAATACGTTGTGCGCTATGGGTCATGCGTTATGTGTTATGCGTTGTGCGTTATCCGCTATGCGTTATGCGTTTTGCGTTATGCGTTATGCGTTATGCGTTGTGCGTTATGCGTTATGCGTTATAGGTTATGCGTTATGTGTTATGCGTTATGCGTTATGCGTTATGCGTTATGCATTATGCGTTATGCGTTATGCTTTATGCGTTATGCGTTATGAGTAATGCGTGATCCGTTATGTGTTATGCGTTATGCGTTATGCGTTTTGCGTTATGCGTTATGCGTTATGCGTTATGCGTTATGCGTTATGCGTTATGCGTTATGCGTTATGCGTTATGCGTTATGCGTTATGCGTTATGCGTTATGCGTTATGCGTTATGCGTTATGCGTTATGAGAAATGCGTGATCCGTTATACGTTATGCGTTATGCGTTATGGGTTATCCGTTATGCGTTATCCCTTATGCGTTATGCGTTATGCGTTATGCGTTATGCGTTATGCTATATACGTTATGCGTTATGCGTTATGCGTTATGCGTTATGCGTTATGCGTTATGCGTTATGCGTTATGCGTTATGCGTTATGCGTTATGCGTTATGCGTTATGTGTAATGCGTGATCCGTTATGCGTTATGCGTTATGCGTTATGTTTTATGCGTTGTGCGTTATCCGCTATGCGTTATGCGTTTTGCGTTATGCGTTATGCGTTATGCGTTGTGCGTTATGCGTTATGCGTTATAGGTTATGCGTTATGTGTTATGCGTTATGCGTTATGCGTTATGCGTTATGCATTATGCGTTATGCGTTATGCTTTATGCGTTATGCGTTATACGTTATGCGTTATGAGTAATGCGTGATCCGTTATGTGTTATGCGTTATGCGTTATGCGTTATGCGTTTTGCGTTATGCGTTATGCCTTATGCGTTATGCGTTATGCGTTATGCGTTATGCGTTATGCGTTATGCGTTATGCGTTATGCGTTATGCGTTATGCGTTATGCGTTATGCGTTATGCGTTATGCGTTATGCGTTATGCGTTATGCGTTATGCGTTATGCGTTATGCGTTATGCGTTATGAGAAATGCGTGATCCGTTATGCGTTATGCGTTATGAGTAATGCGTGATCCGTTATGCGTTATGCGTTATGCGTTATGCGTTATGCGTTATGCGTTATGCGTTATGCGTTATGCGTTATGCGTTATGCGTTATGCGTTATGCGTTATGCGTTATGCGTTATGCGTTATGCGTTATGCGTTATGCGTTATGCGTTATGCGTTATGAGAAATGCGTGATCCGTTATGCGTTATGCGTTATGAGTAATGCGTGATCCGTTATGCGTTATGCGTTATGCGTTATGCGTTATGCGTTATGCGTTATGCGTTATGCGTTATGCGTTATGCGTGTTCGTTATGCGTTATGCGTTATGAGTAATGCGTGATCCGTTATGCGTTATGCGTTATGCGTTGTGCGTTATGCGTTATGCATTATGGGTTATGCGTTATGTGTTATGCGTTATGCGTTATGCGTTATGCGTTATGGGTTATGAGTAATGCGTGACCCGTTATGCGTTATGCTTTTTGCGTTATGAGTTACGCGTAATGCGTTATGCGCTATGGGTCATGCGTTAAGCGTTATGCGTTATGCGTTATGCGTTATGGGTTATGCGTTATGTGTTATGCGTTATGCGTTATGCGTTATGCGTTATGCGTTGTGCGTTATGCATTATGCGTTATAGGTTATGCGTTATGTGTTATGCGTTATGCGTTATGCGTTATGCGTTATGCATTATGCGTTATGCGTTATGCTTTATGCGTTATGCGTTATACGTTATGCGTTATGAGTAATGCGTGATCCGTTATGTGTTATGCGTTATGCGTTATGCGTTTTGCGTTATGCGTTATGCCTTATGCGTTATGCGTTATGCGTTATGCGTTATGCGTTATGCGTTATGCGTTATGCGTTATGCGTTATGCGTTATGCGTTATGCGTTATGCGTTATGCGTTATGCGTTATGCGTTATGCGTTATGCGTTATGCGTTATGCGTTATGCGTTATGCGTTATGCGTTATGCGTTATGCGTTATGCGTTATGCGTTATGAGAAATGCGTGATCCGTTATGCGTTATTCGTTATGAGTAATGCGTGATCCGTTATGCGTTATGCGTTATGCGTTATGCGTTATGCGTTATGTGTTATGCGTTATGCGTTATGCGTTATGCGTTATGCGTTATGCGTTATGCGTTATGCGTTATGCGTTATGCGTTATGCGTTATGCGTTATGCGTTATGCGTTATGAGAAATGCGTGATCCGTTATGCGTTATGCGTTATGAGTAATGCGTGATCCGTTATGCGTTATGCGTTATGCGTTATGCGTTATGCGTTTTGCGTTATGCGTTATGCGTTATGCGTTGTGCGTTATGCGTTATGCGTTATAGGTTATGCGTTATGTGTTATGCGTTACGCGTTATGCGTTATGCGTTATGCATTATGCGTTATGCGTTATGCTTTATGCGTTATGCGTTATACGTTATGCGTTATGAGTAATGCGTGATCCGTTATGTGTTATGCGTTATGCGTTATGCGTTATGCGTTTTGCGTTATGCGTTATGCCTTATGCGTTATGCGTTATGCGTTATGCGTTATGCGTTATGCGTTATGCGTTATGCGTTATGCGTTATGCGTTATGCGTTATGCGTTATGCGTTATGCGTTATGCGTTATGAGAAATGCGTGATCCGTTATGCGTTATGCGTTATGAGTAATGCGTGATCCGTTATGCGTTATGCGTTATGCGTTATGCGTTATGCGTTATGCGTTATGCGTTATGCGTTATGCGTTATGCGTGTTCGTTATGCGTTATGCGTTATGAGTAATGCGTGATCCGTTATGCGTTATGCGTTATGCGTTATGCGTTATGCGTTATGCATTATGGGTTATGCGTTATGTGTTATGCGTTATGCGTTATGCGTTATGCGTTATGGGTTATGAGTAATGCGTGACCCGTTATGCGTTATGCTTTTTGCGTTATGAGTTACGCGTAATGCGTTATGCGCTATGGGTCATGCGTTAAGCGTTATGCGTTATGCGTTATGCGTTATGGGTTATGCGTTATGTGTTATGCGTTATGCGTTATGCGTTATGCGTTATGCGTTATGCGTTATGCGTTGTGCGTTATGCGTTATGCGTTATAGGTTATGCGTTATGTGTTATGCGTTATGCGTTATGCGTTATGCGTTATGCATTATGCGTTATGCGTTATGCTTTATGCGTTATGCGTTATACGTTATGCGTTATGAGTAATGCGTGATCCGTTATGTGTTATGCGTTATGCGTTATGCGTTTTGCGTTATGCGTTATGCCTTATGCGTTATGCGTTATGCGTTATGCGTTATGCGTTATGCGTTATGCGTTATGCGTTATGCGTTATGCGTTATGCGTTATGCGTTATGCGTTATGCGTTATGCGTTATGCGTTATGCGTTATGCGTTATGCGTTATGCGTTATGAGAAATGCGTGATCCGTTATGCGTTATGCGTTATGAGTAATGCGTGATCCGTTATGCGTTATGCGTTATGCGTTATGCGTTATGCGTGTTCGTTATGCGTTATGCGTTATGAGTAATGCGTGATCCGTTATGCGTTATGCGTTATGCGTTATGCGTTATGCGTTATGCATTATGGGTTATGCGTTATGTGTTATGCGTTATGCGTTATGCGTTATGGGTTATGCGTTATGTGTTATGCGTTATGCGTTATGCGTTATGCGTTATGGGTTATGAGTAATGCGTGACCCGTTATGCATTATGCTTTATGCGTTATGAGTTACGCGTAATACGTTGTGCGCTATGGGTCATGCGTTAAGCGTTATGCGTTATGCGTTATGCGTTATGGGTTATGCGTTATGTGTTATGCGTTATGCGTTATGCGTTATGCGTTATGCGTTATGCGTTATGCGTTATGCGTTATGCGTTATGCGTTATGCGTTATGCGTTATGCGTTATACGTTATGCGTTATGTGTTATGCGTTGTGCGTTATCCGCTATGCGTTATGCGTTTTGCGTTATGCGTTATGTGTTATGCGTTATGCGTTATGCGTTATGCGTTATGCGTTATGCGTTATGCGTTATGCGTTATGTGTTATGCGTTATGTGTTATGCGTTATGCGTTATGCGTTATGCGTTATGAGTTACGCGTAATACGTTGTGCGCTATGGGTCATGCGTTATGCGTTATGCGTTATGCGTTATGCGTTATGCATTATGGGTTATGCGTTATGTGTTATGCGTTATGCGTTATGCGTTATGGGTTATGCGTTATGTGTTATGCGTTATGCGTTATGCGTTATGCGTTATGCGTTATGCGTTATGCGTTATGCGTTATGTGTTATGCGTTGTGCGTTATCCGCTATGCGTTATGCGTTTTGCGTTATGCGTTATGCGTTATGCGTTGTGCGTTATGCGTTATGCGTTATAGGTTATGCGTTATGTGTTATGCGTTATGCGTTATGCGTTATGCGTTATGCATTATGCGTTATGCGTTATGCTTTATGCGTTATGCGTTATGAGTAATGCGTGATCCGTTATGTGCTATGCGTTATGCGTTATGCGTTATGCGTTATGCGTTATGCGTTATGCGTTATGCGTTATGCGTTATGCGTTATGCGTTATGCGTTATGCGTTATGCGTTATGCGTTATGCGTTATGCGTTATGAGAAATGCGTGATCCGTTATGCGTTATGCGTTATGAGTAATGCGTGATCCGTTATGCGTTATGCGTTATGCGTTATGCGTTATGCGTTATGCGTTATGCGTTATGCGTTATGCGTGTTCGTTATGCGTTATGCGTTATGAGTAATGCGTGATCCGTTATGCGTTATGCGTTATGCGTTATGCGTTATGCGTTATGCATTATGGGTTATGCGTTATGTGTTATGCGTTATGCGTTATGCGTTATGGGTTATGCGTTATGTGTTATGCGTTATGCGTTATGCGTTATGCGTTATGCGTTATGCGTTATGGGTTATGAGTAATGCGTGACCCGTTATGCATTATGCTTTATGCGTTATGAGTTACGCGTAATACGTTGTGCGCTATGGGTCATGCGTTAAGCGTTATGCGTTATGCGTTATGGGTTATGCGTTATGTGTTATGCGTTATGCGTTATGCGTTATGCGTTATGCGCTATGCGTTATGCGTTATGCGTTATGCGTTATGCGTTATGCGTTATGCGTTATGCGTTATGTGTTATGCGTTGTGCGTTATCCGCTATGCGTTATGCGTTTTGCGTTATGCGTTATGTGTTATGCGTTATGCGTTATGCGTTATGCGTTATGCGTTATGCGTTATGCGTTATGCGTTATGTGTTATGCGTTATGTGTTATGCGTTATGCGTTATGCGTTATGCGTTATGAGTTACGCGTAATACGTTGTGCGCTATGGGTCATGCGTTATGTGTTATGCGTTGTGCGTTATCCGCTATGCGTTATGCGTTTTGCGTTATGCGTTATGCGTTATGCGTTGTGCGTTATGCGTTATGCGTTATAGGTTATGCGTTATGTGTTATGCGTTATGCGTTATGCGTTATGCGTTATGCATTATGCGTTATGCGTTATGCTTTATGCGTTATGCGTTATGAGTAATGCGTGATCCGTTATGTGTTATGCGTTATGCGTTATGCGTTTTGCGTTATGCGTTATGCGTTATGCGTTATGCGTTATGCGTTATGCGTTATGCGTTATGCGTTATGCGTTATGCGTTATGCGTTATGCGTTATGCGTTATGCGTTATGCGTTATGCGTTATGCGTTATGAGAAATGCGTGATCCGTTATACGTTATGCGTTATGCGTTATGGGTTATCCGTTATGCGTTATCCCTTATGCGTTATGCGTTATGCGTTATGCGTTATGCGTTATGCTTTATACGTTATGCGTTATGCGTTATGCGTTATGCGTTATGCGTTATGCGTTATGCGTTATGCGTTATGCGTTATGCGTTATGTGTAATGCGTGATCCGTTATGCGTTATGCGTTATGCGTTATGTTTTATGCGTTGTGCGTTATCCGCTATGCGTTATGCGTTTTGCGTTATGCGTTATGCGTTATGCGTTGTGCGTTATGCGTTATGCGTTATAGGTTATGCGTTATGTGTTATGCGTTATGCGTTATGCGTTATGCGTTATGCATTATGCGTTATGCGTTATGCTTTATGCGTTATGCGTTATACGTTATGCGTTATGAGTAATGCGTGATCCGTTATGTGTTATGCGTTATGCGTTATGCGTTATGCGTTTTGCGTTATGCGTTATGCCTTATGCGTTATGCGTTATGCGTTATGCGTTATGCGTTAATGGTTATGCGTTATGCGTTATGCGTTATGCGTTATGCGTTATGCGTTATGCGTTATGCGTTATGCGTTATGCGTTATGCGTTATGCGTTATGCGTTATGCGTTATGCGTTATGCTTTATGCGTTATGCGTTATGCGTTATGCGTTATGAGAAATGCGTGATCCGTTATGCGTTATGCGTTATGAGTAATGCGTGATCCGTTATGCGTTATGCGTTATGCGTTATGCGTTATGCGTTATGCGTTATGCGTTATGCGTTATGCGTTATGCGTTATGCGTTATGCGTTATGCGTTATGCGTTATGCGTTATGCGTTATGCGTTATGCGTTATGAGAAATGCGTGATCCGTTATGCGTTATGCGTTATGAGTAATGCGTGATCCGTTATGCGTTATGCGTTATGCGTTATGCGTTATGCGTTATGCGTTATGCGTTATGCGTTATGCGTTATGCGTGTTCGTTATGCGTTATGCGTTATGAGTAATGCGTGATCCGTTATGCGTTATGCGTTATGCGTTATGCGTTATGCGTTATGCATTATGGGTTATGCGTTATGTGTTATGCGTTATGCGTTATGCGTTATGCGTTATGGGTTATGAGTAATGCGTGACCCGTTATGCGTTATGCTTTTTGCGTTATGAGTTACGCGTAATGCGTTATGCGCTATGGGTCATGCGTTAAGCGTTATGCGTTATGCGTTATGCGTTATGGGTTATGCGTTATGTGTTATGCGTTATGCGTTATGCGTTATGCGTTATGGGTTATCCGTTATGCGTTATCCGTTATGCGTTATGCGTTATGCGTTATGCGTTATGCGTTATGCTTTATGCGTTATGCGATATGCGTTATGCGTTATGCGTTATGCGTTATGCGTTATGCGTTATGCGTTATGCGTTATGCGTTATGCGTTATGCGTTATGAGTAATGCGTGATCCGTTATGCGTTATGCGTTATGCGTTATGTTTTATGCGTTGTGCGTTATCCGCTATGCGTTATGCGTTTTGCGTTATGCGTTATGCGTTATGCGTTGTGCGTTATGCGTTATGCGTTATAGGTTATGCGTTATGTGTTATGCGTTATGCGTTATGCGTTATGCGTTATGCATTATGCGTTATGCGTTATGCTTTATGCGTTATGCGTTATACGTTATGCGTTATGAGTAATGCTTGATCCGTTATGTGTTATGCGTTATGCGTTATGCGTTATGCGTTTTGCGTTATGCGTTATGCCTTATGCGTTATGCGTTATGCGTTATGCTTTATGCGTTATGCGTTATGCGTTATGCGTTATGCGTTATGCCGTATGCGTTATGCGTTATGCGATATGCGTTATGCGTTATGCGTTATGCGTTATGCGTTATGCGTTATGCGTTATGCGTTATGCGTTATGCGTTATGAGTAATGCTTGATCCGTTACGCGTTATGCGTTATGCGTTATGCGTTATGGGTTATGCGTTATGTGTTATGAGTTATGCGTTATGCGTTATGCGTTATGCGTTATGCGTTATGCGTTATGCGTTATGGGTTATGAGTAATGCGTGATCCGTTATGCGTTATGCTTTATGCGTTATGAGTTACGCGTAATGCGTTATGCGCTATGGGTCATGCGTTAAGCGTTATGCGTTATGCGTTATGGGTTATGAGTAATGCGTGATCCGTTATGCGTTATGCTTTATGCGTTATGAGTTACGCGTAATGCGTTATGCGTTATGGGTTATGAGTAATGCGTGATCCGTTATGCGTTATGCTTTATGCGTTATGAGTTACGCGTAATGCGTTATGCGCTATGGGTCATGCGTTAAGCGTTATGCGTTATGCGTTATGCGTTATGGGTTATGCGTTATGGGTTATGAGTAATGCGTGATCCGTTATGCGTTATGCGTTATGAGTAATGCGTGATCCGTTATGCGTTATGCGTTATGCGTTATGCGTTATGCGTTATGCGTTATGCGTTATGCGTTATGCGTTATGCGTTATGCGTTATGCGTTATGCGTTATGCGATATGCGTTATGCGTTATGCGTTATGCGTTATGCGTTATGCGTTATGCGTTATGCGTTATGCGTTATGCGTTATGAGAAATGCGTGATCCGTTATGCGTTATGCGTTATGAGTAATGCGTGATCCGTTATGCGTTATGCGTTATGCGTTATGCGTTATGCGTTATGCGTTATGCGTTATGCGTTATGCGTTATGCGTTATGCGTTATGCGTTATGCGTTATGCGTTATGCGTTATGCGTTATGCGTTATGAGAAATGCGTGATCCGTTATGCGTTATGCGTTATGAGTAATGCGTGATCCGTTATGCGTTATGCGTTATGCGTTATGCGTTATGCGTTATGCGTTATGCGTTATGCGTTATGCGTTATGCGTTGTGCGTTATGAGAAATGCGTGATCCGTTATGCGTTATGCGTTATGAGTAATGCGTGATCCGTTATGCGTTATGCGTTATGCGTTATGCGTTATGCGTTATTCGTTATGCGTTATGCGTTATGCGTTATGCGTTATGCGTTATGCGTGTTCGTTATGCGTTATGCGTTATGAGTAATGCGTGATCCGTTATGCGTTATGCGTTATGCGTTATGCGTTATGCATTATGGGTTATGCGTTATGTGTTATGCGTTATGCGTTATGCGTTATGGGTTATGAGTAATGCGTGACCCGTTATGCGTTATGCTTTTTGCGTTATGAGTTACGCCTAATGCGTTATGCGCTATGGGTCATGCGTTAAGCGTTATGCGTTATGCGTTATGCGTTATGGGTTATGCGTTATGTGTTATGCGTTATGCGTTATGCGTTATGCGTTATGCGTTATGGGTTATCCGTTATGCGTTATCCGTTATGCGTTATGCGTTATACGTTATGCGTTATGCGTTATGCTTTATGCGTTATGCGATATGCGTTATGCGTTATGCGTTATGCGTTATGCGTTATGCGTTATGCGTTATGCGTTATGCGTTATGCGTTATGCGTTATGCGTTATGCGTTATGAGTAATGCGTTATCCGTTATGCGTTATGCGTTATGCGTTATGTTTTATGCGTTGTGCGTTATCCGCTATGCGTTATGCGTTTTGCGTTATGCGTTATGCGTTATGCGTTGTGCGTTATGCGTTATGCGTTATAGGTTATGCGTTATGTGTTATGCGTTATGCGTTATGCGTTATGCGTTATGCGTTATGCATTATGCGTTATGCGTTATGCTTTATGCGTTATGCGTTATACGTTATGCGTTATGAGTAATGCGTGATCCGTTATGTGTTATGCGTTATGCGTTATGCGTTATGCGTTTTGCGTTATGCGTTATGCCTTATGCGTTATGCGTTATGCGTTATGCGTTATGCGTTATGCGTTATGCGTTATGCGTTATGCGTTATGCGTTATGCGTTATGCGTTTTGCGTTATGCGTTATGCCTTATGCGTTATGCGTTATGCGTTATGCGTTATGCGTTATGCGATATGCGTTATGTGTTATGCGTTATGCGTTATGCGTTATGCGTTATGCGTTATGCGTTATGGGTTATGAGTAATGCGTGACCCGTTATGCATTATGCTTTATGCGTTATGAGTTACGCGTAATACGTTGTGCGCTATGGGTCATGCGTTAAGCGTTATGCGTTATGCGTTATGCGTTATGGGTTATGCGTTATGTGTTATGCGTTATGCGTTATGCGTTATGCGTTATGCGTTATGCGTTATGCGTTATGCGTTATGCGTTATGCGTTATGTGTTATGCGTTGTGCGTTATCCGCTATGCGTTATGCGTTTTGCGTTATGCGTTATGTGTTATGCGTTATGCGTTATGCGTTATGCGTTATGCGTTATGCGTTATGCGTTATGCGTTATGTGTTATGCGTTATGTGTTATGCGTTATGCGTTATGCGTTATGCGTTATGAGTTACGCGTAATACGTTGTGCGCTATGGGTCATGCGTTATGCGTTATGCGTTATGCGTTATGCATTATGGGTTATGCGTTATGTGTTATGCGTTATGCGTTATGCGTTATGGGTTATGCGTTATGTGTTATGCGTTATGCGTTATGCGTTATGCGTTATGCGTTATGCGTTATGCGTTATGCGTTATGCGTTATGTGTTATGCGTTGTGCGTTATCCGCTATGCGTTATGCGTTTTGCGTTATGCGTTATGCGTTATGCGTTGTGCGTTATGCGTTATGCGTTATAGGTTATGCGTTATGTGTTATGCGTTATGCGTTATGCGTTATGCGTTATGCATTATGCGTTATGCGTTATGCTTTATGCGTTATGCGTTATGAGTAATGCGTGATCCGTTATGTGTTATGCGTTATGCGTTATGCGTTTTGCGTTATGCGTTATGCGTTATGCGTTATGCGTTATGCGTTATGCGTTATGCGTTATGCGTTATGCGTTATGCGTTATGCGTTATGCGTTATGCGTTATGCGTTATGCGTTATGCGTTATGCGTTATGCGTTATGCGTTATGCGTTATGCGTTATGCGTTATGAGAAATGCGTGATCCGTTATACGTTATGCGTTATGCGTTATGGGTTATCCGTTATGCGTTATCCCTTATGCGTTATACGTTATGCGTTATGAGTAATGCGTGATCCGTTATGTGTTATGCGTTATGCGTTATGCGTTATGCGTTTTGCGTTATGCGTTATGCCTTATGCGTTATGCGTTATGCGTTATGCGTTATGCGTTATGCGTTATGCGTTATGCGTTATGCGTTATGCGTTATGCGTTATGCGTTATGCGTTATGCGTTATGCGTTATGCGTTATGCGTTATGCGTTATGCGTTATGCGTTATGCGTTATGCGTTATGCGTTATGCGTTATGAGAAATGCGTGATCCGTTATGCGTTATGAGTAATGCGTGATCCGTTATGCGTTATGCGTTATGCGTTATGCGTTATGCGTTATGCGTTATGCGTTATGCGTTATGCGTTATGCGTTATGCGTTATGCGTTATGCGTTATGCGTTATGCGTTATGCGTTATGCGTTATGCGTTATGCGTTATGAGAAATGCGTGATCCGTTATGCGTTATGCGTTATGAGTAATGCGTGATCCGTTATGCGTTATGCGTTATGCGTTATGCGTTATGCGTTATGCGTTATGCGTTATGCGTTATGCGTTAGGCGTTATGCGTTATGCGTTATGCGTGTTCGTTATGCGTTATGCGTTATGAGTAATGCGTGATCCGTTATGCGTTATGCGTTATGCGTTATGCGTTATGCGTTATGCATTATGGGTTATGAGTTATGTGTTATGCGTGACCCGTTATGCATTATGCTTTTTGCGTTATGAGTTACGCGTAATACGTTGTGCGCTATGGGTCATGCGTTAAGCGTTATGCGTTATGCGTTATGCGTTATGGGTTATGCGTTATGTGTTATGCGTTATGCGTTATGCGTTATGCGTTATGCGTTATGCGTTATGCGTTATGCGTTATGCGTTATGCGTTATGCGTGTTCGTTATGCGTTATGCGTTATGAGTAATGCGTGATCCGTTATGCGTTATGCGTTATGCGTTATGCGTTATGCGTTATGCATTATGGGTTATGCGTTATGTGTTATGCGTTATGCGTTATGCGTTATGCGTTATGGGTTATGAGTAATGCGTGACCCGTTATGCGTTATGCTTTTTGCGTTATGAGTTACGCCTAATGCGTTATGCGCTATGGGTCATGCGTTAAGCGTTATGCGTTATGCGTTATGCGTTATGGGTTATGCGTTATGTGTTATGCGTTATGCGTTATGCGTTATGCGTTATGCGTTATGGGTTATCCGTTATGCGTTATCCGTTATGCGTTATGCGTTATACGTTATGCGTTATGCGTTATGCTTTATGCGTTATGCGATATGCGTTATGCGTTATGCGTTATGCGTTATGCGTTATGCGTTATGCGTTATGCGTTATGCGTTATGCGTTATGCGTTATGCGTTATGCGTTATGAGTAATGCGTGATCCGTTATGCGTTATGCGTTATGCGTTATGTTTTATGCGTTGTGCGTTATCCGCTATGCGTTATGCGTTTTGCGTTATGCGTTATGCGTTATGCGTTGTGCGTTATGCGTTATGCGTTATAGGTTATGCGTTATGTGTTATGCGTTATGCGTTATGCGTTATGCGTTATGCATTATGCGTTATGCGTTATGCTTTATGCGTTATGCGTTATACGTTATGCGTTATGAGTAATGCGTGATCCGTTATGTGTTATGCGTTATGCGTTATGCGTTATGCGTTTTGCGTTATGCGTTATGCCTTATGCGTTATGCGTTATGCGTTATGCGTTATGCGTTATGCGTTATGCGTTATGCGTTATGCGTTATGCGTTATGCGTTATGCGTTTTGCGTTATGCGTTATGCCTTATGCGTTATGCGTTATGCGTTATGCGTTATGCGTTATGCGTTATGCGTTATGCGTTATGCGTTATGCGTTATGCGTTATGCGTTATGCGTTATGCGTTATGCGTTATGGGTTATGCGTTATGCGTTATGCGTTATGCGTTATGCGTTATGCGTTATGCGTTATGCGTTATGCGTTATGCGTTATGCGTTATGCGTTATGCTTTATGCGTTATGCGATATGCGTTATGCGTTATGCGTTATGCGTTATGCGTTATGCGTTATGCGTTATGCGTTATGCGTTATGCGTTATGCGTTATGAGTAATGCGTGATCCGTTATGCGTTATGCGTTATGCGTTATGTTTTATGCGTTGTGCGTTATCCGCTATGCGTTATGCGTTTTGCGTTATGCGTTATGCGTTATGCGTTGTGCGTTATGCGTTATGCGTTATAGGTTATGCGTTATGTGTTATGCGTTATGCGTTATGCGTTATGCGTTATGCATTTTGCGTTATGCGTTATGCTTTATGCGTTATGCGTTATACGTTATGCGTTATGAGTAATGCGTGATCCGTTATGTGTTATGCGTTATGCGTTATGCGTTATGCGTTTTGCGTTATGCGTTATGCCTTATGCGTTATGCGTTATGCGTTATGCTTTATGCGTTATGCGTTATGCGTTATGCCGTATGCGTTATGAGTTATGCGATATGCGTTATGCGTTATGCGTTATGCGTTATGCGTTATGCGTTATGCGTTATGCGTTATGCGTTATGCGTTATGAGTAATGCTTGATCCGTTACGCGTTATGCGTTATGCGTTATGCGTTATGGGTTATGCGTTATGTGTTATGAGTTATGCGTTATGCGTTATGCGTTATGCGTTATGCGTTATGCGTTATGCGTTATGCGTTATGGGTTATGAGTAATGCGTGATCCGTTATGCGTTATGCGTTATGCTTTATGCGTTATGAGTTACGCGTAATGCGTTATGCGCTATGGGTCATGCGTTAAGCGTTATGCGTTATGCGTTATGGGTTATGAGTAATGCGTGATCCGTTATGCGTTATGCTTTATGCGTTATGAGTTACGCGTAATGCGTTATGCGTTATGCGTTATGGGTTATGAGTAATGCGTGATCCGTTATGCGTTATGCTTTATGCGTTATGAGTTACGCGTAATGCGTTATGCGCTATGGGTCATGCGTTAAGCGTTATGCGTTATGCGTTATGCGTTATGGGTTATGCGTTATGGGTTATGAGTAATGCGTGATCCGTTATGCGTTATGCGTTATGAGTAATGCGTGATCCGTTATGCGTTATGCGTTATGCGTTATGCGTTATGCGTTATGCGTTATGCGTTATGCGTTATGGGTTATGCGTTATGTGTTATGCGTTATGCGTTATGCGTTATGCGTTATGCGTTATGCGTTATGCGTTATGGGTTATGAGTAATGCGTGACCCGTTATGCATTATGCTTTATGCGTTATGAGTTACGCGTAATACGTTGTGCGCTATGGGTCATGCGTTAAGCGTTATGCGTTATGCGTTATGCGTTATGGGTTATGCGTTATGTGTTATGCGTTATGCGTTATGCGTTATGCGTTATGCGTTATGGGTTATCCGTTATGCGTTATCCGGTATGCGTTATGCGTTATGCGTTATGCGTTATGCGTTATGCGTTATGCGTTATGCGATATGCGTTATGCGTTATGCGTTATGCGTTATGCGTTATGCGTTATGCGTTATGCGTTATGCGATATGCGTTATGCGTTATGCCTTATGCGTTATGCGTTATGCGTTATGCGTTATGCGTTATGCGTTATGCGTTATGCGTTATGCGTTATGCGTTATGCGTTATGCGTTATGAGTAATGCTTGATCCGTTATGCGTTATGCGTTATGTGTTATGCGTTGTGCGTTATCCGCTATGCGTTATGCGTTTTGCGTTATGCGTTATGCGTTATGCGTTGTGCGTTATGCGTTATGCGTTATAGGTTATGCGTTATGTGTTATGCGTTATGCGTTATGCGTTATGCGTTATGCGTTATGCGTTATGCGTTATGCGTTATGCGTTATGCGTTATGCGTTATGCGTTATGCGTTATGCGTTATGCGTTATGCGTTATGAGAAATGCGTGATCCGTTATGCGTTATGCGTTATGAGTAATGCGTGATCCGTTATGCGTTATGCGTTATGCGTTATGCGTTATGCGTTATGCGTTATGCGTTATGCGTTGTGCGTTATGAAAAATGCGTGATCCGTTATGCGTTATGCGTTATGCGTTATGCGTTATGCGTTATGAGAAATGCGTGCTCCGTTATGCGTTATGCGTTATGAGTAATGCGTGATCCGTTATGCGTTATGCGTTATGCGTTATGCGTTATGCGTTATGAGAAATGCGTGATCCGTTATGCGTTATGCGTTATGAGTAATGCGTGATCCGTTATGCGTTATGCGTTATGCGTTATGCGTTATGCGTTATGCGTTATGCTTTATGCGTTATGCGTTATGCGTGTTCGTTATGCGTTATGCGTTATGAGTAATGCGTGATCCGTTATGCGTTATGCGTTATGAGTAATGCGTGATCCGTTATGCGTTATGCGTTATGCGTTATTCGTTATGCGTTATGCGTTATGCGTTATGCGATATGCGTTATGCGTTATGCGTTATGCGTTATGCGTTATGCGGTATGCGTTATGCGTTATGCGATATGCGTTATGCGTTATGCGTTATGCGTTATGCGTTATGCGTTATGCGTTATGCGTTATGCGTTATGCGTTATGCGTTATGCGTTATGAGTAATGCTTGATCCGTTATGCGTTATGCGTTATGCGTTATGTGTTATGCGTTGTGCGTTATCCGCTATGCGTTATGCGTTTTGCGTTATGCGTTATGCGTTATGCGTTGTGCGTTATGCGTTATGCGTTATAGGTTATGCGTTATGTGTTATGCGTTATGCGTTATGCGTTATGCGTTATGCGTTATGCGTTATGCGTTATGCGTTATGCGTTATGCGTTATGCGTTATGCGTTATGCGTTATGAGAAATGCGTGATCCGTTATGCGTTATGCGTTATGAGTAATGCGTGATCCGTTATGCGTTATGCGTTATGCGTTATGCGTTATGCGTTATGCGTTATGCGTTATGCGTTATGCGTTGTGCGTTATGAGAAATGCGTGATCCGTTATGCGTTATGCGTTATGAGTAATGCGTGATCCGTTATGCGTTATGCGTTATGCGTTATGCGTTATGCGTTATGCGTTATGCGTTATGCGTTATGCGTTATGCGTTATGCGTTATGCGTTATGCGTTATGAGAAATGCGTGATCCGTTATGCGTTATGCGTTATGAGTAATGCGTGATCCGTTATGCGTTATGCGTTATGCGTTATGCGTTATGCGTTATGCGTTATGGGTTATGAGTAATGCGTGATCCGTTATGCGTTATGCTTTATGCGTTATGAGTTACGCGTAATGCGTTATGCGCTATGGGTCATGCGTTAAGCGTTATGCGTTATGCGTTATGGGTTATGAGTAATGCGTGATCCGTTATGCGTTATGCTTTATGCGTTATGAGTTACGCGTAATGCGTTATGCGTTATGCGTTATGGGTTATGAGTAATGCGTGATCCGTTATGCGTTATGCTTTATGCGTTATGAGTTACGCGTAATGCGTTATGCGCTATGGGTCATGCGTTAAGCGTTATGCGTTATGCGTTATGCGTTATGGGTTATGCGTTATGGGTTATGAGTAATGCGTGATCCGTTATGCGTTATGCGTTATGAGTAATGCGTGATCCGTTATGCGTTATGCGTTATGCGTTATGCGTTATGCGTTATGCGTTATGCGTTATGCGTTATGCGTTATGGGTTATGCGTTATGTGTTATGCGTTATGCGTTATGCGTTATGCGTTATGCGTTATGGGTTATGAGTAATGCGTGACCCGTTATGCATTATGCTTTATGCGTTATGAGTTACGCGTAATACGTTGTGCGCTATGGGTCATGCGTTAAGCGTTATGCGTTATGCGTTATGCGTTATGGGTTATGCGTTATGTGTTATGCGTTATGCGTTATGCGTTATGCGTTATGCGTTATGGGTTATCCGTTATGCGTTATCCGGTATGCGTTATGCGTTATGCGTTATGCGTTATGCGTTATGCGATATGCGTTATGCGTTATGCGTTATGCGTTATGCGTTATGCGTTATGCGTTATGCGTTATGCGATATGCGTTATGCGTTATGCGTTATGCGTTATGCGTTATGCGTTATGCGTTATGCGTTATGCGTTATGCGTTATGCGTTATGCGTTATGCGTTATGCGTTATGAGTAATGCTTGATCCGTTATGCGTTATGCGTTATGTGTTATGCGTTGTGCGTTATCCGCTATGCGTTATGCGTTTTGCGTTATGCGTTATGCGTTATGCGTTGTGCGTTATGCGTTATGCGTTATGCGTTATGCGTTATGTGTTATGCGTTATGCGTTATGCGTTATGCGTTATGCGTTATGCGTTATGTGTTATGGGTTATGCGTTATGCGTTATGCGTTATGCGTTATGCGTTATGCGTTATGCGTTATGCGTTATGCGTTATGCGTTATGCGTTATGCGTTATGCGTTATGCGTTATGCGTTATGCGTTATGCGTTATGCGTTACGCAATATGCGTTATGCGTTATGAGTAATGCGTTATGCGTTATGCGTTATGCGTTATGCGTTATGCGTTATGCGTTATGCGTTATGCGTTATGCGTTATGCGTTATGCGTTATGCGTTATGCGTTATGCGTTATGCGTTATGCGTTATGCGTTATGCGTTATGCGTTATGAGAAATGCGTGATCCGTTATGCGTTATGCGTTATGAGTAATGCGTGATCCGTTATGCGTTATGCGTTATGCGTTATGCGTTATGCGTTATGCGTTATGCGTTATGCGTTATGCGTTATGCGTTATGCGTTATGCGTTATGCGTTATGCGTTATGCGTTATGCGTTATGAGAAATGCGTGATCCGTTATGCGTTATGCGTTATGAGTAATGCGTGATCCGTTATGCGTTATGCGTTATGCGTTATGCGTTATGCGTTATGCGTTATGCGTTATGCATGTGCGTGTTCGTTATGCGTTATGCGTTATGAGTAATGCGTGATCCGTTATGCGTTATGCGTTATGCGTTATGCGTTATGCGTTATGCATTATGGGTTATGCGTTATGTGTTATGCGTTATGCGTCATGCGTTATGCGTTATGGGTTATGAGTAATGCGTGACCCGTTATGCGTTATGCTTTTTGCGTTATGAGTTACGCGTAATGCGTTATGCGCTATGGGTCATGCGTTAAGCGTTATGCGTTATGCGTTATGCGTTATGGGTTATGCGTTATGTGTTATGCGTTATGCGTTATGCGTTATGCGTTATGCGTTATGCGTTATGGGTTATCCGTTATGCGTTATCCGTTATGCGTTATGCGTTATGCGTTATGCGTTATGCTTTATGCGTTATGCGATATGCGTTATGCGTTATGCGTTATGCGTTATGCGTTATGCGTTATGCGTTATGCGTTATGCGTTATGCGTTATGCGTTATGCGTTATGCGTTATGAGTAATGCGTGATCCGTTATGCGTTATGCGTTATGCGTTATGTTTTATGCGTTGTGCGTTATCCGCTATGCGTTATGCGTTTTGCGTTATGCGTTATGCGTTATGCGTTATGCGTTGTGCGTTATGCGTTATGCGTTATAGGTTATGCGTTATGTGTTATGCGTTATGCGTTATGCGTTATGCGTTATGCATTATGCGTTATGCGTTATGCTTTATGCGTTATGCGTTATACGTTATGCGTTATGAGTAATGCGTGATCCGTTATGTGTTATGCGTTATGCGTTATGCGTTATGCGTTTTGCGTTATGCGTTATGCCTTATGCGTTATGCGTTATGCGTTATGCTTTATGCGTTATGCGTTATGCGTTATGCGTTATGCGTTATGCGTTATGCGTTATGCGTTATGCGATATGCGTTATGCGTTATGCGTTATGCGTTATGCGTTATGCGTTATGCGTTATGCATTATGCGTTATGCGTTATGCGTTATGCGTTATGAGTAATGCTTGATCCGTTACGCGTTATGCGTTATGCGTTATGCGTTATGGGTTATGCGTTATGTGTTATGAGTTATGCGTTATGCGTTATGCGTTATGCGTTATGCGTTATGCGTTATGCGTTATGCGTTATGCGTTATGGGTTATGAGTAATGCGTGATCCGTTATGCGTTATGCTTTATGCGTTATGAGTTACGCGTAATGCGTTATGCGTTATGCGTTATGGGTTATGAGTAATGCGTGATCCGTTATGCGTTATGCTTTATGCGTTATGAGTTACGCGTAATGCGTTATGCGCTATGGGTCATGCGTTAAGCGTTATGCGTTATGCGTTATGCGTTATGGGTTATGCGTTATGGGTTATGAGTAATGCGTGATCCGTTATGCGTTATGCGTTATGAGTAATGCGTGATCCGTTATGCGTTATGCGTTATGCGTTATGCGTTATGCGTTATGCGTTATGCGTTATGCGTTATGGGTTATGCGTTATGTGTTATGCGTTATGCGTTATGCGTTATGCGTTATGCGTTATGGGTTATGAGTAATGCGTGACCCGTTATGCATTATGCTTTATGCGTTATGAGTTACGCGTAATACGTTGTGCGCTATGGGTCATGCGTTAAGCGTTATGCGTTATGCGTTATGCGTTATGGGTTATGCGTTATGTGTTATGCGTTATGCGTTATGCGTTATGCGTTATGCGTTATGCGTTATGGGTTATCCGTTATGCGTTATCCGTTATGCGTTATGCGTTATGCGTTATGCGTTATGCGTTATGCTTTATGCGTTATGCGATATGCGTTATGCGTTATGCGTTATGCGTTATGAGTTATGCGTTATGCGTTATGCGTTATGCGTTATGCGTTATGCGTTATGCGTTATGAGTAATGCGTGATCCGTTATGCGTTATGCGTTATGCGTTATGTTTTATGCGTTGTGCGTTATCCGCTATGCGTTATGCGTTTTGCGTTATGCGTTATGCGTTATGCGTTGTGCGTTATGCGTTATGCGTTATAGGTTATGCGTTATGTGTTATGCGTTATGCGTTATGCGTTATGCGTTATGCATTATGCGTTATGCGTTATGCGTTATGCGTTATGCGTTATACGTTATGCGTTATGAGTAATGCGTGATCCGTTATGTGTTATGCGTTATGCGTTATGCGTTATGCGTTTTGCGTTATGCGTTATGCCTTATGCGTTATGCGTTATGCGTTATGCTTTATGCGTTATGCGTTATGCGTTATGCGTTATGCGTTATGCCGTATGCGTTATGCGTTATGCGATATGCGTTATGCGTTATGCGTTATGCGTTATGCGTTATGCGTTATGCGTTATGCGTTATGCGTTATGCGTTATGCGTTATGCGTTATGCGTTATGAGTAATGCTTGATCCGTTACGCGTTATGCGTTATGCGTTATGCGTTATGGGTTATGCGTTATGTGTTATGAGTTATGCGATATGCGTTATGCGTTATGCGTTATGCGTTATGCGTTATGCGTTATGCGTTATGAGTAATGCGTGATCCGTTATGCGTTATGCTTTATGCGTTATGAGTTACGCGTAATGCGTTATGCGCTATGGGTCATGCGTTAAGCGTTATGCGTTATGCGTTATGGGTTATGAGTAATGCGTGATCCGTTATGCGTTATGCTTTATGCGTTATGAGTTACGCGTAATGCGTTATGCGTTATGCGTTATGGGTTATGAGTAATGCGTGATCCGTTATGCGTTATGCTTTATGCGTTATGAGTTACGCGTAATGCGTTATGCGCTATGGGTCATGCGTTAAGCGTTATGCGTTATGCGTTATGCGTTATGGGTTATGCGTTATGGGTTATGAGTAATGCGTGATCCGTTATGCGTTATGCGTTATGAGTAATGCGTGATCCGTTATGCGTTATGCGTTATGCGTTATGCGTTATGCGTTATGCGTTATGCGTTATGCGTTATGCGTTATGGGTTATGCGTTATGTGTTATGCGTTATGCGTTATGCGTTATGCGTTATGCGTTATGGGTTATGAGTAATGCGTGACCCGTTATGCATTATGCTTTATGCGTTATGAGTTACGCGTAATACGTTGTGCGCTATGGGTCATGCGATAAGCGTTATGCGTTATGCGTTATGCGTTATGGGTTATGCGTTATGTGTTATGCGTTATGCGTTATGCGTTATGCGTTATGAGAAATGCGTGATCCGTTATACGTTATGCGTTATGCGTTATGGGTTATCCGTTATGCGTTATCCCTTATGCGTTATGCGTTATGCGTTATGCGTTATGCGTTATGCGTTATGCTATATACGTTATGCGTTATGCGTTATGCGTTATGCGTTATGCGTTATGCGTTATGCGTTATGCGCTATGCGTTATGCGTTATGCGTTATGTGTAATGCGTGATCCGTTATGCGTTATGCGTTATGCGTTATGTTTTATGCGTTGTGCGTTATCCGCTATGCGTTATGCGTTTTGCGTTATGCGTTATGCGTTATGCGTTGTGCGTTATGCGTTATGCGTTATAGGTTATGCGTTATGTGTTATGCGTTATGCGTTATGCGTTATGCGTTATGCATTATGCGTTATGCGTTATGCTTTATGCGTTATGCGTTATACGTTATGCGTTATGAGTAATGCGTGATCCGTTATGTGTTATGCGTTATGCGTTATGCGTTATGCGTTATGCGTTTTGCGTTATGCGTTATGCCTTATGCGTTATGCGTTATGCGTTATGCGTTATGCGTTATGCGTTATGCGTTATGCGTTATGCGTTATGCGTTATGCGTTATGCGTTATGCGTTATGCGTTGTGCGTTATGCGTTATGCGTTATGCGTTATGCGTTATGCGTTATGCGTTATGCGTTATGCGTTATGCTTTATGAGAAATGCGTGATCCGTTATGCGTTATGCGTTATGAGTAATGCGTGATCCGTTATGCGTTATGCGTTATGCGTTATGCGTTATGCGTTATGCGTTATGCGTTATGCGTTATGAGAAAAGCGTGATCCGTTATGCGTTATGCGTTATGAGTAATGCGTGATCCGTTATGCGTTATGCGTTATGCGTTATGCGTTATGCGTTATGCGTTATGCGTGTTCGTTATGCGTTATGCGTTATGAGTAATGCGTGATCCGTTATGCGTTATGCGTTATGCGTTATGCGTTATGCGTTATGCATTATGGGTTATGCGTTATGTGTTATGCGTTATGCGTTATGCGTTATGCGTTATGGGTTATGAGTAATGCGTGACCCGTTATGCGTTATGCTTTTTGCGTTATGAGTTACGCGTAATGCGTTATGCGCTATGGGTCATGCGTTAAGCGTTATGCGTTATGCGTTATGCGTTATGGGTTATGCGTTATGTGTTATGCGTTATGCGTTATGCGTTATGCGTTATGCGTTATGCGTTATGGGTTATCCGTTATGCGTTATCCGTTATGCGTTATGCGTTATGCGTTATGCTTTATGCGTTATGCGATATGCGTTATGCGTTATGCGTTATGCGTTATGCGTTATGCGTTATGCGTTATGCGTTATGCGTTATGCGTTATGCGTTATGCGTTATGCGTTATGAGTAATACGTGATCCGTTATGCGTTATGCGTTATGCGTTATGTTTTATGCGTTGTGCGTTATCCGCTATGCGTTATGCGTTTTGCGTTATGCGTTATGCGTTATGCGTTGTGCGTTATGCGTTATGCGTTATAGGTTATGCGTTATGTGTTATGCGTTATGCGTTATGCGTTATGCGTTATGCATTATGCGTTATGCGTTATGCTTTATGCGTTATGCGTTATACGTTATGCGTTATGAGTAATGCGTGATCCGTTATGTGTTATGCGTTATGCGTTATGCGTTATGCGTTTTGCGTTATGCGTTATGCCTTATGCGTTATGCGTTATGCGTTATGCTTTATGCGTTATGCGTTATGCGTTATGCGTTATGCGTTATGCCGTATGCGTTATGCGTTATGCGATATGCGTTATGCGTTATGCGTTATGCGTTATGCGTTATGCGTTATGCGTTATGCGTTATGCGTTATGCGTTATGCGTTATGCGTTATGAGTAATGCTTGATCCGTTACGCGTTATGCGTTATGCGTTATGCGTTATGGGTTATGCGTTATGTGTTATGAGTTATGCGTTATGCGTTATGCGTTATGCGTTATGCGTTATGCGTTATGCGTTATGGGTTATGAGTAATGCGTGATCCGTTATGCGTTATGCTTTATGCGTTATGAGTTACGCGTAATGCGTTATGCGCTATGGGTCATGCGTTAAGCGTTATGCGTTATGCGTTATGGGTTATGAGTAATGCGTGATCCGTTATGCGTTATGCTTTATGCGTTATGAGTTACGCGTAATGCGTTATGCGTTATGCGTTATGGGTTATGCGTAATGCGTGATCCGTTATGCGTTATGCTTTATGCGTTATGAGTTACGCGTAATGCGTTATGCGCTATGGGTCATGCGTTAAGCGTTATGCGTTATGCGTTATGCGTTATGGGTTATGCGTTATGGGTTATGAGTAATGCGTGATCCGTTATGCGTTATGCGTTATGAGTAATGCGTGATCCGTTATGCGTTATGCGTTATGCGTTATGCGTTATGCGTTATGCGTTATGCGTTATGGGTTATGCGTTATGTGTTATGCGTTATGCGTTATGCGTTATGCGTTATGCGTTATGGGTTATGAGTAATGCGTGACCCGTTATGCATTATGCTTTATGCGTTATGAGTTACGCGTAATACGTTGTGCGCTATGGGTCATGCGTTAAGCGTTATGCGTTATGCGTTATGCGTTATGGGTTATGCGTTATGTGTTATGCGTTATGCGTTATGCGTTATGCGTTATGCGTTATGGGTTATCCGTTATGCGTTATCCGTTATGCGTTATGCGTTATGCGTTATGCGTTATGCGTTATGCGTTATGCGTTATGAGTAATGCGTGATCCGTTATGTGTTATGCGTTATGCGTTATGCGTTTTGCGTTATGCGTTATGCGTTATGCGTTATGCGTTATGCGTTATGCGTTATGCGTTATGCGTTATGCGTTATGCGTTATGCGTTATGCGTTATGCGTTATGCGTTATGCGTTATGCGTTATGAGAAATGCGTGATCCGTTATGCGTTATGCGTTATGAGTAATGCGTGTTCCGTTATGCGTTATGCGTTATGCGTTATGCGTTATGCGTTATGCGTTATGCGTTATGCGTTATGCGTTATGCGTTATGCGTTATGAGAAATGCGTGATCCGTTATGCGTTATGCGTTATGAGTAATGCGTGATCCGTTATGCGTTATGCGTTATGCGTTATGCATTATGCGTTATGCGTTATGCGTTATGCGTTATGCGTTATGCGATTTGCGTTATGCGTTATGCGTTATGCGTTATGCGTTATGCGTTATGCGTTATGCGTTATGCGTTATGCGTTATGCGTTATGCGTTATGCGTTATGCGTTATGCGTTATGCGTTATGCGTTATCCGCTATGCGATATGCGTTTTGCGTTATGCGTTATGCGTTATACGTTATGCGTAATGCGTTATGCGTTATGCGTTATGCGTTATGCGATTTGCGTTATGCGTTATGCGTTATGCGTTATGCGTTATGCGTTATGCGTTATGCGTTATGCGTTATGCGTTATGCGTTATGCGTTATGCGTTATGCGTTATGCGTTATGCGTTATGCGTTATGCGTTATGCGTTATGCGTTATGCGTTATGCGTTATGAGTGATGCGTGATCCGTTATGCGTTATGCGATATGCGTTATGCGTTATGCGTTATGCGTTATGCGTTATGCGTTATGCGTTATGCGTTATGCGTTATGCGTTATGCGTTATGCGTTATGCGTTATGCGTTATGGGTTATGCGTTATGTGTTATGAGTTATGCGTTATGCGTTATGCGTTATGCGTTATGCGTTATGCGTTATGCGTTATGGGTTATGAGTAATGCGTGATCCGTTATGCGTTATGCTTTATGCGTTATGAGTTACGCGTAATGCGTTATGCGCTATGGGTCATGCGTTAAGCGTTATGCGTTATGCGTTATGGGTTATGAGTAATGCGTGATCCGTTATGCGTTATGCTTTATGCGTTATGAGTTACGCGTAATGCGTTATGCGTTATGCGTTATGGGTTATGAGTAATGCGTGATCCGTTATGCGTTATGCTTTATGCGTTATGAGTTACGCGTAATGCGTTATGCGCTATGGGTCATGCGTTAAGCGTTATGCGTTATGCGTTATGCGTTATGGGTTATGCGTTATGGGTTATGAGTAATGCGTGATCCGTTATGCGTTATGCGTTATGAGTAATGCGTGATCCGTTATGCGTTATGCGTTATGCGTTATGCGTTATGCGTTATGCGTTATGCGTTATGCGTTATGGGTTATGCGTTATGCGTTATGCGTTATGCGTTATGCGTTATGCGTTATGCGTTATGCGTTATGCGTTATGGGTTATGAGTAATGCGTGACCCGTTATGCATTATGCTTTATGCGTTATGAGTTACGCGTAATACGTTGTGCGCTATGGGTCATGCGTTAAGCGTTATGCGTTATGCGTTATGCGTTATGGGTTATGCGTTATGTGTTATGCGTTATGCGTTATGCGTTATGCGTTATGCGTTATGGGTTATCCGTTATGCGTTATCCGTTATGCGTTATGCGTTATGCGTTATGCGTTATGCGTTATGCGTTATGCGTTATGCGTTATGCGTTATGCGTTATGCGTTATGCGTTATGCGTTATGCGTTATAGGTTATGCGTTATGTGTTATGCGTTATGCGTTATGCGTTATGCGTTATGCATTATGCGTTATGCGTTATGCTTTATGCGTTATGCGTTATGAGTAATGCGTGATCCGTTATGTGTTATGCGTTATGCGTTATGCGTTTTGCGTTATGCGTTATGCGTTATGCGTTATGCGTTATGCGTTATGCGTTATGCGTTATGCGTTATGCGTTATGCGTTATGCGTTATGCGTTATGCGTTATGCGTTATGCGTTATGCGTTATGAGAAATGCGTGATCCGTTATGCGTTATGCGTTATGAGTAATGCGTGATCCGTTATGCGTTATGCTTTATGCGTTATGCGTTATGCGTTATGCGTTATGCGTTATGCGTTATGCGTTATGCGTTATGCGTTATGCGTTATGCGTTATGCGTTATGCGTTATGCGTTATGCGTTATGAGAAATGCGTGATCCGTTATGCGTTATGCGTTATGAGTAATGCGTGATCCGTTATGCGTTATGCGTTATGCGTTATGCGTTATGCGTTATGCGTTATGCGTTATGCGTTATGCGTGTTCGTTATGCGTTATGCGTTATGAGTAATGCGTGATCCGTTATGCGTTATGCGTTATGCGTTATGCGTTATGCGTTATGCATTATGGGTTATGCGTTATGTGTTATGCGTTATGCGTTATGCGTTATGCGTTATGGGTTATGAGTAATGCGTGACCCGTTATGCGTTATGCTTTTTGCGTTATGAGTTACGCGTAATGCGTTATGCGCTATGGGTCATGCTTTAAGCGTTATGCGTTATGCGTTATGCGTTATGGGTTATGCGTTATGTGTTATGCGTTATGCGTTATGCGTTATGCGTTATGCGTTATGGGTTATCCGTTATGCGTTATCCGTTATGCGTTATGCGTTATGCGTTATGCGTTATGCTTTATGCGTTATGCGATATGCGTTATGCGTTATGCGTTATGCGTTATGCGTTATGCGTTATGCGTTATGCGTTATGCGTTATGCGTTATGAGTAATGCGTGATCCGTTATGCGTTATGCGTTATGCGTTATGTTTTATGCGTTGTGCGTTATCCGCTATGCGTTATGCGTTTTGCGTTATGCGTTATGCGTTATGCGTTGTGCGTTATGCGTTATGCGTTATAGGTTATGCGTTATGTGTTATGCGTTATGCGTTACGCGTTATGCGTTATGCATTATGCGTTATGCGTTATGCTTTATGCGTTATGCGTTATACGTTATGCGTTATGAGTAATGCGTGATCCGTTATGTGTTATGCGTTATGCGTTATGCGTTATGCGTTGTGCGTTATGCGTTATGCCTTATGCGTTATGCGTTATGCGTTATGCGTTATGCGTTATGCGTTATGCGTTATGCGTTATGCGTTATGCGTTATGCGTTATGCGTTATGCGTTATGCGTTATGCGTTATGCGTTATGCGTTATGCGTTATGCCTTATGCCTTATGCGTTATGCGTTATCCGCTATGCGATATGCGTTTTGCGTTATGCGTTATGCGTTATACGTTATGCGTAATGCGTTATGCGTTATGCGTTATGCGATTTGCGTTATGCGTTATGCGTTATGCGTTATGCGTTATGCGTTATGCGTTATGCGTTATGCGTTATGCGTTATGCGTTATGCGTTATGCGTTATGCGTTATGCGTTATGCGTTATGCGTTATACGTTATGCGTTATGAGTAATGCGTGATCCGTTATGTGTTATGCGTTATGCGTTATGCGTTATGCGTTTTGCGTTATGCGTTATGCCTTATGCGTTATGCGTTATGCGTTATGCGTTATGCGTTATGCGTTATGCGTTATGCGTTATGCGTTATGCGTTATGCGTTATGCGTTATGCGTTATGCGTTATGCGTTATGCGTTATGAGAAATGCGTGATCCGTTATGCGTTATGCGTTATGAGTAATGCGTGATCCGTTATGCGTTATGCGTTATGCGTTATGCATTATGCGTTATGCGTTATGCGTTATGCGTTATGCGTTATGCGATTTGCGTTATGCGTTATGCGTTATGCGTTATGCGTTATGCGTTATGCGTTATGCGTTATGCGTTATGCGTTATGCGTTATGCGTTATGCGTTATGCGTTATGCGTTATGCGTTATGCGTTATGCGTTATGCGTTATGCGTTATGCGTTATGCGTTATGCGTTATCCGCTATGCGATATGCGTTTTGCGTTATGCGTTATGCGTTATACGTTATGCGTAATGCGTTATGCGTTATGCGTTATGCGTTATGCGATTTGCGTTATGCGTTATGCGTTATGCGTTATGCGTTATGCGTTATGCGTTATGCGTTATGCGTTATGCGTTATGCGTTATGCGTTATGCGTTATGCGTTATGCGTTATGCGTTATGCGTTATGCGTTATGCGTTATGCGTTATGCGTTATGAGTGATGCGTGATCCGTTATGCGTTATGCGATATGCGTTATGCGTTATGCGTTATGCGTTATGCGTTATGCGTTATGCGTTATGCGTTATGCGTTATGCGTTATGCGTTATGCGTTATGCGTTATGCGTTATGGGTTATGCGTTATGTGTTATGAGTTATGCGTTATGCGTTATGCGTTATGCGTTATGCGTTATGCGTTATGCGTTATGGGTTATGAGTAATGCGTGATCCGTTATGCGTTATGCTTTATGCGTTATGAGTTACGCGTAATGCGTTATGCGCTATGGGTCATGCGTTAAGCGTTATGCGTTATGCGTTATGGGTTATGAGTAATGCGTGATCCGTTATGCGTTATGCTTTATGCGTTATGCGTTATGCGTTATGCGTTATGCGTTATGCGTTATGCGTTATGCGTTATGCGTTATGCGTTATGAGTAATGCTTGATCCGTTACGCGTTATGCGTTATGCGTTATGCGTTATGGGTTATGCGTTATGTGTTATGAGTTATGCGTTATGCGTTATGCGTTATGCGTTATGCGTTATGCGTTATGCGTTATGGGTTATGAGTAATGCGTGATCCGTTATGCGTTATGCTTTATGCGTTATGCGTTATGCGTTATGCGTTATGCGTTATGCGTTATGCGTTATGCGTTATGGGTTATGCGTTATGTGTTATGCGTTATGCGTTATGCGTTATGCGTTATGCGTTATGCGTTATGCGTTATGGGTTATGAGTAATGCGTGACCCGTTATGCATTATGCTTTATGCGTTATGAGTTACGCGTAATACGTTGTGCGCTATGGGTCATGCGTTAAGCGTTATGCGTTATGCGTTATGCGTTATGGGTTATGCGTTATGTGTTATGCGTTATGCGTTATGCGTTATGCGTTATGCGTTATGGGTTATCCGTTATGCGTTATCCGTTATGCGTTATGCGTTATGCGTTATGCGTTATGCGTTATGCGTTATGCGTTATGCGTTATGCGTTATGCGTTATGCGTTATGCGTTATGCGTTATGCGTTATAGGTTATGCGTTATGTGTTATGCGTTATGCGTTATGCGTTATGCGTTATGCATTATGCGTTATGCGTTATGCTTTATGCGTTATGCGTTATGAGTAATGCGTGATCCGTTATGTGTTATGCGTTATGCGTTATGCGTTTTGCGTTATGCGTTATGCGTTATGCGTTATGCGTTATGCGTTATGCGTTATGCGTTATGCGTTATGCGTTATGCGTTATGCGTTATGCGTTATGCGTTATGCGTTATGCGTTATGAGTAATGCGTGATCCGTTATGCGTTATGCGTTATGAGTAATGCGTGATCCGTTATGCGTTATGCTTTATGCGTTATGCGTTATGCGTTATGCGTTATGCGTTATGCGTTATGCGTTATGCGTTATGCGTTATGCGTTATGCGTTATGCGTTATGCGTTATGCGTTATGCGTTATGAGAAATGCGTGATCCGTTATGCGTTATGCGTTATGAGTAATGCGTGATCCGTTATGCGTTATGCGTTATGCGTTATGCGTTATGCGTTATGCGTTATGCGTTATGCGTTATGCGTGTTCGTTATGCGTTATGCGTTATGAGTAATGCGTGATCCGTTATGCGTTATGCGTTATGCGTTATGCGTTATGCGTTATGCATTATGGGTTATGCGTTATGTGTTATGCGTTATGCGTTATGCGTTATGCGTTATGGGTTATGAGTAATGCGTGACCCGTTATGCGTTATGCTTTTTGCGTTATGAGTTACGCGTAATGCGTTATGCGCTATGGGTCATGCTTTAAGCGTTATGCGTTATGCGTTATGCGTTATGGGTTATGCGTTATGTGTTATGCGTTATGCGTTATGCGTTATGCGTTATGCGTTATGGGTTATCCGTTATGCGTTATCCGTTATGCGTTATGCGTTATGCGTTATGCGTTATGCTTTATGCGTTATGCGATATGCGTTATGCGTTATGCGTTATGCGTTATGCGTTATGCTTTATGCGTTATGCGTTATGCGTTATGCGTTATGAGTAATGCGTGATCCGTTATGCGTTATGCGTTATGCGTTATGTTTTATGCGTTGTGCGTTATCCGCTATGCGTTATGCGTTTTGCGTTATGCGTTATGCGTTATGCGTTGTGCGTTATGCGTTATGCGTTATAGGTTATGCGTTATGTGTTATGCGTTATGCGTTACGCGTTATGCGTTATGCATTATGCGTTATGCGTTATGCTTTATGCGTTATGCGTTATACGTTATGCGTTATGAGTAATGCGTGATCCGTTATGTGTTATGCGTTATGCGTTATGCGTTATGCGTTGTGCGTTATGCGTTATGCCTTATGCGTTATGCGTTATGCGTTATGCGTTATGCGTTATGCGTTATGCGTTATGCGTTATGCGTTATGCGTTATGCGTTATGCGTTATGCGTTATGCGTTATGCGTTATGCGTTATGCGTTATGCGTTATGCCTTATGCCTTATGCGTTATGCGTTATCCGCTATGCGATATGCGTTTTGCGTTATGCGTTATGCGTTATACGTTATGCGTAATGCGTTATGCGTTATGCGTTATGCGATTTGCGTTATGCGTTATGCGTTATGCGTTATGCGTTATGCGTTATGCGTTATGCGTTATGCGTTATGCGTTATGCGTTATGCGTTATGCGTTATGCGTTATGCGTTATGCGTTATGCGTTATACGTTATGCGTTATGAGTAATGCGTGATCCGTTATGTGTTATGCGTTATGCGTTATGCGTTATGCGTTTTGCGTTATGCGTTATGCCTTATGCGTTATGCGTTATGCGTTATGCGTTATGCGTTATGCGTTATGCGTTATGCGTTATGCGTTATGCGTTATGCGTTATGCGTTATGCGTTATGCGTTATGCGTTATGCGTTATGCGTTATACGTTATGCGTTATGAGTAATGCGTGATCCGTTATGTGTTATGCGTTATGCGTTATGCGTTATGCGTTTTGCGTTATGCGTTATGCCTTATGCGTTATGCGTTATGCGTTATGCGTTATGCGTTATGCGTTATGCGTTATGCGTTATGCGTTATGCGTTATGCGTTATGCGTTATGCGTTATGCGTTATGCGTTATGCGTTATGCGTTATGCGTTATGCGTTATGCGTTATGCGTTATGCGTTATGCGTTATGAGTGATGCGTGTTCCGTTATGCGTTATGCGTTATGCGTTATGCGTTATGCGTGATCCGTTATGCTTATGCGTTATGAGTAATGCGTGATCCGTTATGCGTTATGCGTTATGCGTTATGCGTTATGCGTTATGCGTTATGCGTTATGCGTTATGCATTATGGGTTATGCATTATGTGTTATGCGTTATGCGTTATGCGTTATGGGTTATGAGTAATGCGTGACCCGTTATGCGTTATGCTTTTTGCGTTATGAGTTACGCGTAATGCGTTATGCGCTATGGGTCATGCGTTAAGCGTTATGCGTTATGCGTTATGCGTTATGCGTTATGGGTTATGCGTTATGTGTTATGCGTTATGCGTTATGCGTTATGCGTTATGCGTTATGCGTTATGGGTTATCCGTTATGCGTTATCCGTTATGCGTTATGCGTTATGCGTTATGCGTTATACGTTATGCGTTATGCTTTATGCGTAATGCGATATGCGTTATGCGTTATGCGTTATGCGTTATGCGTTATGCGTTATGCGTTATGCGTTATGCGTTATGCGTAATGCGTTATGCGTTATGCGTTATGCGTTATGTGTTATGCGTTGTGCGTTATCCGCTATGCGTTATGCGTTTTGCGTTATGCGTTATGCGTTATGCGTTATGCGTTGTGCGTTATGCGTTATGCGTTATAGGTTATGCGTTATGTGTTATGCGTTATGCGTTATGCGTTATGCGTTATGCATTATGCGTTATGCGTTATGCTTTATGCGTTATGCGTTATGAGTAATGCGTGATCCGTTATGTGTTATGCGTTATGCGTTATGCGTTATGCGTTTTGCGTTATGCGTTATGCGTTATGCGTTATGCGTTATGCGTTATGCGTTATGAGAAATGCGTGATCCGTTATGCGTTATGCGTTATGAGTAATGCGTGATCCGTTATGCGTTATGCGTTATGCGTTATGCGTTATGCGTTATGCGTTATGCGTTATGCATTATGGGTTATGCATTATGTGTTATGCGTTATGCGTTATGCGTTATGGGTTATGAGTAATGCGTGACCCGTTATGCGTTATGCTTTTTGCGTTATGAGTTACGCGTAATGCGTTATGCGCTATGGGTCATGCGTTAAGCGTTATGCGTTATGCGTTATGCGTTATGCGTTATGCGTTATACGTTATGCGTAATGCGTTATGCGTTATGCGTTATGCGTAATGCGTTATGCGTTATGCGTTATGCGTTATGCATTATGGGTTATGCATTATGTGTTATGCGTTATGCGTTACGCGTTATGGGTTATGAGTAATGCGTGATCCGTTATGCGTTATGTGTTATGCGTTATGCGTTATGCGTTATGCGTTATGCGTTATGCGTTATGCGTTATGCGTTATGCGTTATGCGTTATGCGTTATGCGTTATGCGTTATGCGTTATGAGAAATGCGTGATCCGTTATGCGTTATGCGTTATGAGTAATGCGTGATCCGTTATGCGTTATGCGTTATGCGTTATGCGTTATGCGTTATGCGTTATGCGTTATGCGTTATGCGTTATGCGTTATGCGTTATGAGAAATGCGTGATCCGTTATGCGTTATGCGTTATGAGTAATGCGTGATCCGTTATGCGTTATGCGTTATGCGTTATGCGTTATGCGTTATGCGTTATGCGTTATGCGTTATGCGTGTTCGTTATGCGTTATGCGTTATGAGTAATGCGTGATCCGTTATGCGTTATGCGTTATGCGTTATGCGTTATGCGTTATGCATTATGGGTTATGCGTTATGTGTTATGCGTTATGCGTTATGCGTTATGCGTTATGGGTTATGAGTAATGCGTGACATGTTATGCGTTATGCTTTTTGCGTTATGAGTTACGCGTAATGCGTTATGCGCTATGGGTCATGCGTTAAGCGTTATGCGTTATGCGTTATGCGTTATGGGTTATGCGTTATGTGTTATGCGTTATGCGTTATGCGTTATGCGTTATGCGTTATGCGTTATGGGTTATCCGTTATGCGTTATCCGTTATGCGTTATGCGTTATGCGTTATGCGTTATGCGTTATGCTTTATGCGTTATGCGATATGCGTTATGCGTTATGCGTTATGCGTTATGCGTTATGCGTTATGCGTTATGCGTTATGCGTTATGAGTAACGCGTGATCCGTTATGCGTTATGCGTTATGTGTTATGTTTTATGCGTTGTGCGTTATCCGCTATGCGTTATGCGTTTTGCGTTATGCGTTATGCGTTATGCGTTGTGCGTTATGCGTTATGCGTTATAGGTTATGCGTTATGTGTTATGCGTTATGCGTTATGCGTTATGCGTTATGCATTATGCGTTATGCGTTATGCTTTATGCGTTATGCGTTATACGTTATGCGTTATGAGTAATGCGTGATCCGTTATGTGTTATGCGTTATGCGTTATGCGTTATGCGTTTTGCGTTATGCGTTATGCCTTATGCGTTATGCGTTATGCGTTATGCGTTATGCGTTATGCGTTATGCGTTATGCGTTATGCGTTATGCGTTATGCGTTATGCGTTATGCGTTATGCGTTATGCGTTATGCGTTATGCGTTATGCGTTATGCGTTATGCGTTATCCGCTATGCGATATGCGTTTTGCGTTATGCGTTATGCGTTATACGTTATGCGTTATGCGTTATGCGTTATGCGTTATGCGATTTGCGTTATGCGTTATGCGTTATGCGTTATGCGTTATGCGTTATGCGTTATGCGTTATGCGTTATGCGTTATGCGTTATGCTTTATGCGTAATGCGATATGCGTTATGCGTTATGCGTTATGCGTTATGCGTTATGCGTTATGCGTTATGCGTTATGCGTTATGCGTAATGCGTTATGCGTTATGCGTTATGCGTTATGTGTTATGCGTTGTGCGTTATCCGCTATGCGTTATGCGTTATGCGTTATGCGTTATGCGTTATGCGTTGTGCGTTATGCGTTATGCGTTATAGGTTATGCGTTATGTGTTATGCGTTATGCGTTATGCGTTATGCGTTATGCATTATGCGTTATGCGTTATGCGTTATGCGTTATGCGTTATGAGTAATGCGTGATCCGTTATGTGTTATGCGTTATGCGTTATGCGTTATGCGTTTTGCGTTATGCGTTATGCGTTATGCGTTATGCGTTATGCGTTATGAGAAATGCGTGATCCGTTATGCGTTATGCGTTATGAGTAATGCGTGATCCGTTATGCGTTATGCGTTATGCGTTATGCGTTATGCGTTATGCGTTATGCGATATGCGTTATGCGTTATGCGTTATGCGTTATGCGTTATGCGTTATGCGTTATGCGTTATGCGTTATGCGTTATGCGTTATGCGTTATGCGTTATGCGTTATGCGTTATGTGTAATGCGTGATCCGTTATGCGTTATGCGTTATGCGTTATGTTTTATGCGTTGTGCGTTATCCGCTATGCGTTATGCGTTTTGCGTTATGCGTTATGCGTTATGCGTTGTGCGTTATGCGTTATGCGTTATAGGTTATGCGTTATGTGTTATGCGTTATGCGTTATGCGTTATGCGTTATGCATTATGCGTTATGCGTTATGCGTTATGCGTTATGCGTTATACGTTATGCGTTATGAGTAATGCGTGATCCGTTATGTGTTATGCGTTATGCGTTATGCGTTATGCGTTTTGCGTTATGCGTTATGCGTTATGCTATATACGTTATGCGTTATGCGTTATGCGTTATGCGTTATGCGTTATGCGTTATGCGTTATGCGTTATGCGTTATGCGTTATGCGTTATGCGTTATGTGTAATGCGTGATCCGTTATGCGTTATGCGTTATGCATTATGTTTTATGCGTTGTGCGTTATCCGCTATGCGTTATGCGTTATGCGTTATGCGTTATGCGTTATGCGTTATGCGTTATGCGTTATGCGTTATAGGTTATGCGTTATGTGTTATGCGTTATGCGTTATGCGTTATGCGTTATGCATTATGCGTTATGCGTTATGCTTTATGCGTTATGCGTTATACGTTATGCGTTATGAGTAATGCGTGATCCGTTATGCGTTATGCGTTATGCGTTATGCGTTATGCGTTATGCGTTATGCGTTATGCGTTATGCGTTATGCGTTATGCGTTATGCGTTATGCGTTATGCGTTATGCGTTATGCGTTATGAGAAATGCGTGATCCGTTATGCGTTATGCGTTATGAGTAATGCGTGATCCGTTATGCGTTATGCGTTATGCGTTATGCGTTATGCGTTATGCGTTATGAGTAATGCGTGATCCGTTATGCGTTATGCGTTATGCGTTATGCGTTATGCGTTATGCGTTATGCGTTATGCGTTATGCGTTATGCGTTATGAGAAATGCGTGATCCGTTATGCGTTATGCGTTATGAGTAATGCGTGATCCGTTATGCGTTATGCGTTATGCGTTATGCGTTATGGGTTATCCGTTATGCGTTATCCGTTATGCGTTATGCGTTATGCGTTATGCGTTATGCGTTATGCTTTATGCGTTATGCGTTATGCGTTATGCGTTATGCGTTATGCGTTATGCGTTATGCGTTATGCGTTATGCGTTATGCGTTATGCGTTATGCGTTATGCGTTATGAGTAATGCGTGATCCGTTATGCGTTATGCGTTATGCGTTATGTTTTATGCGTTGTGCGTTATCCGCTATGCGTTATGCGTTTTGCGTTATGCGTTATGCGTTATGCGTTGTGCGTTATGCGTTATGCGTTATAGGTTATGCGTTATGTGTTATGCGTTATGCGTTATGCGTTATGCGTTATGCATTATGCGTTATGCGTTATGCTTTATGCGTTATGCGTTATACGTTATGCGTTATGAGTAATGCGTGATCCGTTATGTGTTATGCGTTATGCGTTATGCGTTATGCGTTTTGCGTTATGCGTTATGCCTTATGCGTTATGCGTTATGCGTTATGCGTTATGCGTTATGCGTTATGCGTTATGCGTTATGCGTTATGCGTTATGCGTTATGCGTTATGCGTTATGCGTTATGCGTTATGCGTTATGCGTTATGCGTTATGCGTTATGCGTTATGCGTTATGCGTTATGCGTTATGCGTTATGCGTTATCCGCTATGCGATATGCGTTTTGCGTTATGCGTTATGCGTTATACGTTATGCGTAATGCGTTATGCGTTATGCGTTATGCGATTTGCGTTATGCGTTATGCGTTATGCGTTATGCGTTATGCGTAATGCGTTATGCGTTATGCGTTATGCGTTATGTGTTATGCGTTGTGCGTTATCCGCTATGCGTTATGCGTTTTGCGTTATGCGTTATGCGTTATGCGTTATGCGTTGTGCGTTATGCGTTATGCGTTATAGGTTATGCGTTATGTGTTATGCGTTATGCGTTATGCGTTATGCGTTATGCATTATGCGTTATGCGTTATGCTTTATGCGTTATGCGTTATGAGTAATGCGTGATCCGTTATGTGTTATGCGTTATGCGTTATGCGTTATGCGTTTTGCGTTATGCGTTATGCGTTATGCGTTATGCGTTATGCGTTATGAGAAATGCGTGATCCGTTATGCGTTATGCGTTATGAGTAATGCGTGATCCGTTATGCGTTATGCGTTATGCGTTATGCGTTATGCGTTATGCGATATGCGTTATGCGTTATGCGTTATGCGTTATGCGTTATGCGTTATGCGTTATGCGTTATGCGTTATGCGTTATGCGTTATGCGTTATGCGTTATGCGTTATGCGTTATGTGTAATGCGTGATCCGTTATGCGTTATGCGTTATGCGTTATGTTTTATGCGTTGTGCGTTATCCGCTATGCGTTATGCGTTTTGCGTTATGCGTTGTGCGTTATGCGTTATGCGTTATAGGTTATGCGTTATGCGTTATGCGTTATGCGTTATGAGAAATGCGTGATCCGTTATGCGTTATGCGTTATGAGTAATGCGTGATCCGTTATGCGTTATGCGTTATGCGTTATGCGTTATGCGTTATGCGTTATGCGATATGCGTTATGCGTTATGCGTTATGCGTTATGCGTTATGCGTTATGCGTTATGCGTTATGCGTTATGCGTTATGCGTTATGCGTTATGCGTTATGCGTTATGCGTTATGTGTAATGCGTGATCCGTTATGCGTTATGCGTTATGCGTTATGTTTTATGCGTTGTGCGTTATCCGCTATGCGTTATGCGTTTTGCGTTATGCGTTATGCGTTATGCGTTGTGCGTTATGCGTTATGCGTTATAGGTTATGCGTTATGTGTTATGCGTTATGCGTTATGCGTTATGCGTTTTGCGTTATGCGTTATGCGTTATGCGTTGTGCGTTATGCGTTATGCGTTATAGGTTATGCGTTATGTGTTATGCGTTATGCGTTATGCGTTATGCGTTATGCATTATGCGTTATGCGTTATGCTTTATGCGTTATGCGTTATACGTTATGCGTTATGAGTAATGCGTGATCCGTTATGCGTTATGCGTTATGCGTTATGCGTTATGCGTTATGCGTTATGCGTTATGCGTTATGCGTTATGCGTTATGCGTTATGCGTTATGAGAAATGCGTGATCCGTTATGCGTTATGCGTTATGAGTAATGCGTGATCCGTTATGCGTTATGCGTTATGCGTTATGCGTTATGCGTTATGCGTTATGAGTAATGCGTGATCCGTTATGCGTTATGCGTTATGCGTTATGCGTTATGCGTTATGCGTTATGCGTTATGCGTTATGCGTTATGCGTTATGAGAAATGCGTGATCCGTTATGCGTTATGCGTTATGAGTAATGCGTGATCCGTTATGCGTTATGCGTTATGCGTTATGCGTTATGGGTTATCCGTTATGCGTTATCCGTTATGCGTTATGCGTTATGCGTTATGCGTTATGCGTTATGCTTTATGCGTTATGCGATATGCGTTATGCGTTATGCGTTATGCGTTATGCGTTATGCGTTATGCGTTATGCGTTATGCGTTATGCGTTATGCGTTATGCGTTATGAGTAATGCGTGATCCGTTATGCGTTATGCGTTATGCGTTATGTTTTATGCGTTGTGCGTTATCCGCTATGCGTTATGCGTTTTGCGTTATGCGTTATGCGTTATGCGTTGTGCGTTATGCGTTATGCGTTATAGGTTATGCGTTATGTGTTATGCGTTATGCGTTATGCGTTATGCGTTATGCATTATGCGTTATGCGTTATGCTTTATGCGTTATGCGTTATACGTTATGCGTTATGAGTAATGCGTGATCCGTTATGTGTTATGCGTTATGCGTTATGCGTTATGCGTTTTGCGTTATGCGTTATGCCTTATGCGTTATGCGTTATGCGTTATGCGTTATGCGTTATGCGTTATGCGTTATGCGTTATGCGTTATGCGTTATGCGTTATGCGTTATGCGTTATGCGTTATGCGTTATGCGTTATGCGTTATGCGTTATGCGTTATGCGTTATGCGTTATGCGTTATCCGCTATGCGATATGCGTTTTGCGTTATGCGTTATGCGTTATACGTTATGCGTAATGCGTTATGCGTTATGCGTTATGCGATTTGCGTTATGCGTTATGCGTTATGCGTTATGCGTTATGCGTAATGCGTTATGCGTTATGCGTTATGCGTTATGTGTTATGCGTTGTGCGTTATCCGCTATGCGTTATGCGTTTTGCGTTATGCGTTATGCGTTATGCGTTATGCGTTGTGCGTTATGCGTTATGCGTTATAGGTTATGCGTTATGTGTTATGCGTTATGCGTTATGCGTTATGCGTTATGCATTATGCGTTATGCGTTATGCTTTATGCGTTATGCGTTATGAGTAATGCGTGATCCGTTATGTGTTATGCGTTATGCGTTATGCGTTTTGCGTTATGCGTTATGCGTTATGCGTTATGCGTTATGCGTTATGAGAAATGCGTGATCCGTTATGCGTTATGCGTTATGAGTAATGCGTGATCCGTTATGCGTTATGCGTTATGCGTTATGCGTTATGCGTTATGCGTTATGCGATATGCGTTATGCGTTATGCGTTATGCGTTATGCGTTATGCGTTATGCGTTATGCGTTATGCGTTATGCGTTATGCGTTATGCGTTATGCGTTATGCGTTATGCGTTATGCGTTATGTGTAATGCGTGATCCGTTATGCGTTATGCGTTATGCGTTATGTTTTATGCGTTGTGCGTTATCCGCTATGCGTTATGCGTTTTGCGTTATGCGTTATGCGTTATGCGTTGTGCGTTATGCGTTATGCGTTATAGGTTATGCGTTATGTGTTATGCGTTATGCGTTATGCGTTATGCGTTATGCATTATGCGTTATGCGTTATGCTTTATGCGTTATGCGTTATACGTTATGCGTTATGAGTAATGCGTGATCCGTTATGTGTTATGCGTTATGCGTTATGCGTTATGCGTTTTGCGTTATGCGTTATGCGTTATGCTATATACGTTATGCGTTATGCGTTATGCGTTATGCGTTATGCGTTATGCGTTATGCGTTATGCGTTATGCGTTATGCGTTATGCGTTATGCGTTATGTGTAATGCGTGATCCGTTATGCGTTATGCGTTATGCATTATGTTTTATGCGTTGTGCGTTATCCGCTATGCGTTATGCGTTTTGCGTTATGCGTTATGCGTTATGCGTTGTGCGTTATGCGTTATGCGTTATAGGTTATGCGTTATGTGTTATGCGTTATGCGTTATGCGTTATGCGTTATGCATTATGCGTTATGCGTTATGCTTTATGCGTTATGCGTTATACGTTATGCGTTATGAGTAATGCGTGATCCGTTATGCGTTATGCGTTATGCGTTATGCGTTATGCGTTATGCGTTATGCGTTATGCGTTATGCGTTATGCGTTATGCGTTATGCGTTATGCGTTATGAGAAATGCGTGATCCGTTATGCGTTATGCGTTATGAGTAATGCGTGATCCGTTATGCGTTATGCGTTATGCGTTATGCGTTATGCGTTATGCGTTATGAGTAATGCGTGATCCGTTATGCGTTATGCGTTATGCGTTATGCGTTATGCGTTATGCGTTATGCGTTATGCGTTATGCGTTATGCGTTATGCGTTATGCGTTATGAGAAATGCGTGATCCGTTATGCGTTATGCGTTATGAGTAATGCGTGATCCGTTATGCGTTATGCGTTATGCGTTATGCGTTATGCGTTATGCGTTATGCGTTATGCATTATGCGTGTTCGTTATGCGTTATGCGTTATGAGTAATGCGTGATCCGTTATGCGTTATGCGTTATGCGTTATGCGTTATGCATTATGGGTTATGCGTTATGTGTTATGCGTTATGCGTTATGCGTTATGCGTTATGGGTTATGAGTAATGCGTGACCCGTTATGCGTTATGCTTTTTGCGTTATGAGTTACGCGTAATGCGTTATGCGCTATGGGTCATGCGTTAAGCGTTATGCGTTATGCGTTATGCGTTATGGGTTATGCGTTATGTGTTATGCGTTATGCGTTATGCGTTATGCGTTATGCGTTATGCGTTATGGGTTATCCGTTATGCGTTATCCGTTATGCGTTATGCGTTATGCGTTATGCGTTATGCGTTATGCTTTATGCGTTATGCGATATGCGTTATGCGTTATGCGTTATGCGTTATGCGTTATGCGTTATGCGTTATGCGTTATGCGTTATGCGTTATGCGTTATGAGTAATGCGTGATCCGTTATGCGTTATGCGTTATGCGTCATGTTTTATGCGTTGTGCGTTATCCGCTATGCGTTATGCGTTTTGCGTTATGCGTTATGCGTTATGCGTTGTGCGTTATGCGTTATGCGTTATAGGTTATGCGTTATGTGTTATGCGTTATGCGTTATGCGTTATGCGTTATGCATTATGCGTTATGCGTTATGCTTTATGCGTTATGCGTTATACGTTATGCGTTATGAGTAATGCGTGATCCGTTATGTGTTATGCGTTATGCGTTATGCGTTATGCGTTTTGCGTTATGCGTTATGCCTTATGCGTTATGCGTTATGCGTTATGCGTTATGCGTTATGCGTTATGCGTTATGCGTTATGCGTTATGCGTTATGCGTTATGCGTTATGCGTTATGCGTTATGCGTTATGCGTTATGCGTTATGCGTTATGCGTTATGCGTTATGCGTTATGCGTTATGCGTTATGCGTTATGCGTTATGCGTTATGCGTTATGCGTTATGCGTTATCCGCTATGCGATATGCGTTTTGCGTTATGCGTTATGCGTTATACGTTATGCGTAATGCGTTATGCGTTATGCGTTATGCGATTTGCGTTATGCGTTATGCGTTATGCGTTATGCGTTATGCGTTATGCGTTATGCGTTATGCGTTATGCGTTATGCGTTATGCGTTATGCGTTATGCGTTATGCGTTATGCGTTATGCGTTATGCGTTATGCGTTATGCGTTATGCGTGATCCGTTATGCGTTATGTGTTATGCGTTATGCGTTATGCGTGATCCGTTATGCGTTATGCGTTATGAGTAATGCGTGATCCGTTATGCGTTATGCGTTATGCGTTATGCGTTATGCGTTATGCGTTATGCATTATGGGTTATGCATTATGTGTTATGCGTTATGCGTTATGCGTTATGGGTTATGAGTAATGCGTGACCCGTTATGCGTTATGCTTTTTGCGTTATGAGTTACGCGTAATGCATTATGCGCTATGGGTCATGCGTTAAGCGTTATGCGTTATGCGTTATGCGTTATGGGTTATGCGTTATGTGTTATGCGTTATGCGTTATGCGTTATGCGTTATGCGTTATGGGTTATCCGTTATGCGTTATCCGTTATGCGTTATGCGTTATGCGTTATGCGTTATGCGTTATGCGTTATGCGTTATGCGTTATGCGTGTTCGTTATGCGTTATGCGTTATGAGTAATGCGTGATCCGTTATGCGTTATGCGTTATGCGTTATGCGTTATGCATTATGGGTTATGCGTTATGTGTTATGCGTTATGCGTTATGCGTTATGCGTTATGGGTTATGAGTAATGCGTGACCCGTTATGCGTTATGCTTTTTGCGTTATGAGTTACGCGTAATGCGTTATGCGCTATGGGTCATGCGTTAAGCGTTATGCGTTATGCGTTATGCGTTATGGGTTATGCGTTATGTGTTATGCGTTATGCGTTATGCGTTATGCGTTATGCGTTATGCGTTATGGGTTATCCGTTATGCGTTATCCGTTATGCGTTATGCGTTATGCGTTATGCGTTATGCGTTATGCTTTATGCGTTATGCGATATGCGTTATGCGTTATGCGTTATGCGTTATGCGTTATGCGTTATGCGTTATGCGTTATGCGTTATGCGTTATGAGTAATGCGTGATCCGTTATGCGTTATGCGTTATGCGTTATGTTTTATGCGTTGTGCGTTATCCGCTATGCGTTATGCGTTTTGCGTTATGCGTTATGCGTTATGCGTTGTGCGTTATGCGTTATGCGTTATAGGTTATGCGTTATGTGTTATGCGTTATGCGTTATGCGTTATGCGTTGTGCATTATGCGTTATGCGTTATGCTTTATGCGTTATGCGTTATACGTTATGCGTTATGAGTAATGCGTGATCCGTTATGTGTTATGCGTTATGCGTTATGCGTTATGCGTTTTGCGTTATGCGTTATGCCTTATGCGTTATGCGTTATGCGTTATGCGTTATGCGTTATGCGTTATGCGTTATGCGTTATGCGTTATGCGTTATGCGTTATGCGTTATGCGTTATGCGTTATGCGTTATGCGTTATGCGTTATGCGTTATGCGTTATGCGTTATGCGTTATGCGTTATGCGTTATGCGTTATGCGTTATGCGTTATGCGTTATGCGTTATGCGTTATGCGTTATGCGTTATGCGTTATGCGTTATGCGTTATGCGTTATGCGTTATGCGTTATGCGTTATCCGCTATGCGATATGCGTTTTGCGTTATGCGTTATGCGTTATACGTTATGCGTAATGCGTTATGCGTTATGCGTTATGCGATTTGCGTTATGCGTTATGCGTTATGCGTTATGCGTTATGCGTTATGCGTTATGCGTTATGCGTTATGCGTTATGCGTTATGCGTTATGCGTTATGCGTTATGCGTTATGCGTTATGCGTTATGCGTTATGCGTTATGCGTTATGCGTGATCCGTTATGCGTTATGTGTTATGCGTTATGCGTTATGCGTGATCCGTTATGCGTTATGCGTTATGAGTAATGCGTGATCCGTTATGCGTTATGCGTTATGCGATATGCGTTATGCGTTATGCGTTATGCATTATGGGTTATGCATTATGTGTTATGCGTTATGCGTTATGCGTTATGGGTTATGAGTAATGCGTGACCCGTTATGCGTTATGCTTTTTGCGTTATGAGTTACGCGTAATGCATTATGCGCTATGGGTCATGCGTTAAGCGTTATGCGTTATGCGTTATGCGTTATGCGTTATGGGTTATGCGTTATGTGTTATGCGTTATGCGTTATGCGTTATGCGTTATGCGTTATGGGTTATCCGTTATGCGTTATCCGTTATGCGTTATGCGTTATGCGTTATGCGTTATGCGTTATGCTTTATGCGTAATGCGATATGCGTTATGCGTTATGCGTTATGCGTTATGCGTTATGCGTTATGCGTTATGCGTTATGCGTTATGAGTAATGCGTGATCCGTTATGCGTTATGCGTTATGTTTTATGCGTTGTGCGTTATGCGTTATGCGTTATGCGTTATGCGTTATGGGTTATGAGTAATGCGTGACCCGTTATGCGTTATGCTTTTTGCGTTATGAGTTACGCGTAATGCGTTATGCGCTATGGGTCATGCGTTAAGCGTTATGCGTTATGCGTTATGCGTTATGGGTTATGCGTTATGTGTTATGCGTTATGCGTTATGCGTTATGCGTTATGCGTTATGGGTTGTGCGTTATGCGTTATGCGTTATAGGTTATGCGTTATGTGTTATGCGTTATGCGTTATGCGTTATGCGTTATGCATTATGCGTTATGCGTTATGCGTTATGCGTTATGCGTTATGCGTTATGCGTTATGCGTTATGGGTTATGAGTAATGCGTGACCCGTTATGCGTTATGCTTTTTGCGTTATGAGTTACGCGTAATGCGTTATGCGCTATGGGTCATGCGTTAAGCGTTATGCGTTATGCGTTATGCGTTATCGGTTATGCGTTATGTGTTATGCGTTATGCGTTATGCGTTATGCGTTATGCGTTATGGGTTATCCGTTATGCGTTATCCGTTATGCGTTATGCGTTATGCGTTATGCGTTATGCGTTATGCTTTATGCGTTATGCGATATGCGTTATGCGTTATGCGTTATGGGTTATGCGTTATGTGTTATGTGTTATGCGTTATGCGTTATGCGTTATGCGTTATGGGTTATCCGTTATGCGTTATCCGTTATGCGTTATGCGTTATGCGTTATGCGTTATGCGTGATCCGTTATGCGTTATGCGTTATGAGTAATGCGTGATCCGTTATGCGTTATGCGTTATGCGATATGCGTTATGCGTTATGCGTTATGCATTATGGGTTATGCATTATGTGTTATGCGTTATGCGTTATGCGTTATGGGTTATGAGTAATGCGTGACCCGTTATGCGTTATGCTTTTTGCGTTATGAGTTACGCGTAATGCATTATGCGCTATGGGTCATGCGTTAAGCGTTATGCGTTATGCGTTATGCGTTATGCGTTATGGGTTATGCGTTATGTGTTATGCGTTATGCGTTATGCGTTATGCGTTATGCGTTATGGGTTATCCGTTATGCGTTATCCGTTATGCGTTATGCGTTATGCGTTATGCGTTATGCGTTATGCTTTATGCGTAATGCGATATGCGTTATGCGTTATGCGTTATGCGTTATGCGTTATGCGTTATGCGTTATGCGTTATGCGTTATGAGTAATGCGTGATCCGTTATGCGTTATGCGTTATGTTTTATGCGTTGTGCGTTATGCGTTATGCGTTATGCGTTATGCGTTATGGGTTATGAGTAATGCGTGACCCGTTATGCGTTATGCTTTTTGCGTTATGAGTTACGCGTAATGCGTTATGCGCTATGGGTCATGCGTTAAGCGTTATGCGTTATGCGTTATGCGTTATGGGTTATGCGTTATGTGTTATGCGTTATGCGTTATGCGTTATGCGTTATGCGTTATGGGTTGTGCGTTATGCGTTATGCGTTATAGGTTATGCGTTATGTGTTATGCGTTATGCGTTATGCGTTATGCGTTATGCATTATGCGTTATGCGTTATGCGTTATGCGTTATGCGTTATGCGTTATGCGTTATGCGTTATGGGTTATGAGTAATGCGTGACCCGTTATGCGTTATGCTTTTTGCGTTATGAGTTACGCGTAATGCGTTATGCGCTATGGGTCATGCGTTAAGCGTTATGCGTTATGCGTTATGCGTTATGGGTTATGCGTTATGTGTTATGCGTTATGCGTTATGCGTTATGCGTTATGCGTTATGGGTTATCCGTTATGCGTTATCCGTTATGCGTTATGCGTTATGCGTTATGCGTTATGCGTTATGCTTTATGCGTTATGCGATATGCGTTATGCGTTATGCGTTATGGGTTATGCGTTATGTGTTATGCGTTATGCGTTATGCGTTATGCGTTATGCGTTATGGGTTATCCGTTATGCGTTATCCGTTATGCGTTATGCGTTATGCGTTATGCGTTATGCGTTATGCTTTATGCGTTATGCGATATGCGTTATGCGTTATGCGTTATGCGTTATGCGTTATGCGTTATGCGTTATGCGTTATGCGTTATGCGTTATGCGTTATGCGTTATGAGTAATGCGTGATCCGTTATGCGTTATGCGTTATGGGTTATCCGTTATGCGTTATCCGTTATGCGTTATGCGTTATGCGTTATGCGTTATGCGTTATGCGTTATGCGTGTTCGTTATGCGTTATGCGTTATGAGTAATGCGTGATCCGTTATGCGTTATGCGTTATGCGTTATGCGTTATGCATTATGGGTTATGCGTTATGTGTTATGCGTTATGCGTTATGCGTTATGCGTTATGGGTTATGAGTAATGCGTGACCCGTTATGCGTTATGCTTTTTGCGTTATGAGTTACGCGTAATGCGTTATGCGCTATGGGTCATGCGTTAAGCGTTATGCGTTATGCGTTATGCGTTATGGGTTATGCGTTATGTGTTATGCGTTATGCGTTATGCGTTATGCGTTATGCGTTATGGGTTATCCGTTATGCGTTATCCGTTATGCGTTATGCGTTATGCGTTATGCGTTATGCGTTATGCTTTATGCGTTATGCGATATGCGTTATGCGTTATGCGTTATGCGTTATGCGTTATGCGTTATGCGTTATGCGTTATGCGTTATGCGTTATGCGTTATGCGTTATGCGTTATGAGTAATGCGTGATCCGTTATGCGTTATGCGTTATGCGTTATGTTTTATGCGTTGTGCGTTATCCGCTATGCGTTATGCGTTTTGCGTTATGCGTTATGCGTTATGCGTTGTGCGTTATGCGTTATGCGTTATAGGTTATGCGTTATGTGTTATGCGTTATGCGTTATGCGTTATGCGTTATGCATTATGCGTTATGCGTTATGCGTTATGCGTTATGCGTTATGCGTTATGCGTTATGCGTTATGCGTTATGCGTTATGCGTTATGCGTTATGCGTTATGCGTTATCCGCTATGCGATATGCGTTTTGCGTTATGCGTTATGCGTTATACGTTATGCGTAATGCGTTATGCGTTATGCGTTATGCGATTTGCGATATGCGTTATGCGTTATGCGTTATGCGTTATGCGTTATGCGTTATGCGTTATGCGTTATGCGTTATGCGTTATGCGTTATGCGTTATGCGTTATGCGTTATGCGTTATGCGTTATGCGTTATACGTTATGCGTAATGCGTTATGCGTTATGCGTTATGGGTTATGCGTTATGTGTTATGCGTTATGCGTTATGCGTTATGCGTTATGCGTTATGCGTTATGGGTTATCCGTTATGCGTTATCCGTTATGCGTTATGCGTTATGCGTTATGCGTTATGCGTTATGCTTTATGCGTTATGCGATATGCGTTATGCGTTATGCGTTATGCGTTATGCGTTATGCGTTATGCGTTATGCGTTATGCGTTATGCGTTATGAGTAATGCGTGATCCGTTATGCGTTATGCGTTATGCGTTATGTTTTATGCGTTGTGCGTTATCCGCTATGCGTTATGCGTTTTGCGTTATGCGTTATGCGTTATGCGTTGTGCGTTATGCGTTATGCGTTATAGGTTATGCGTTATGTGTTATGCGTTATGCGTTATGCGTTATGCGTTATGCATTATGCGTTATGCGTTATGCTTTATGCGTTGTGCGTTATACGTTATGCGTTATGAGTAATGCGTGATCCGTTATGTGTTATGCGTTATGCGTTATGCGTTATGCGTTTTGCGTTATGCGTTATGCCTTATGCGTTATGCGTTATGCGTTATGCGTTATGCGTTATGCGTTATGCGTTATGCGTTATGCGTTATGCGTTATGCGTTTTGCGTTATGCGTTATGCGTTATACGTTATGCGTAATGCGTTATGCGTTATGCGTTATGCGATTTGCGTTATGCGTTATGCGTTATGCGTTATGCGTTATGCGTTATGCGTTATGCGTTATGCGTTATGCGTTATGCGTTATGCGTTATGCGTTATGCGTTATGCGTTATGCGTTATGCGTTATGCGTTATGCGTTATGCGTTATGCGTTATGCGTTATGCGTGATCCGTTATGCGTTATGTGTTATGCGTTATGCGTTATGCGTGATCCGTTATGCGTTATGCGTTATGAGTAATGCGTGATCCGTTATGCGTTATGCGTTATGCGTTATGCGTTATGCATTATGCGTTATGCATTATGGGTTATGCATTATGTGTTATGCGTTATGCGTTATGCGTTATGGGTTATGAGTAATGCGTGACCCGTTATGCGTTATGCTTTTTGCGTTATGAGTTACGCGTAATGCATTATGCGCTATGGGTCATGCGTTAAGCGTTATGCGTTATGCGTTATGCGTTATGCGTTATGGGTTATGCGTTATGTGTTATGCGTTATGCGTTATGCGTTATGCGTTATGCGTTATGGGTTATCCGTTATGCGTTATCCGTTATGCGTTATGCGTTATGCGTTATGCGTTATGCGTTATGCTTTATGCGTAATGCGATATGCGTTATGCGTTATGCGTTATGCGTTATGCGTTATGCGTTATGCGTTATGCGTTATGCGTTATGCGTTATGAGTAATGCGTGATCCGTTATGCGTTATGCGTTATGTTTTATGCGTTGTGCGTTATCCGCTATGCGTTATGCGTTTTGCGTTATGCGTTATGGGTTATGCGTTGTGCGTTATGCGTTATGCGTTATAGGTTATGCGATATGTGTTATGCGTTATGCGTTATGCGTTATGCGTTATGCATTATGCGTTATGCGTTATGAGAAATGCGTGATCCGTTATGCGTTATGCGTTATGAGTAATGCGTGACCCGTTATGCGTTATGCTTTTTGCGTTATGAGTTACGCGTAATGCGTTATGCGCTATGGGTCATGCGTTAAGCGTTATGCGTTATGCGTTATGCGTTATGGGTTATGCGTTATGTGTTATGCGTTATGCGTTATGCGTTATGCGTTATGCGTTATGCGTTATGGGTTATCCGTTATGCGTTATCCGTTATGCGTTATGCGTTATGCGTTATGCGTTATGCGTTATGCGTTATGCTTTATGCGTTATGCGATATGCGTTATGCGTTATGCGTTATGCGTTATGCGTTATGCGTTATGCGTTATGCGTTATGCGTTATGAGTAATGCGTGATCCGTTATGCGTTATGCGTTATGCGTTATGTTTTATGCGTTGTGCGTTATCCGCTATGCGTTATGCGTTTTGCGTTATGCGTTATGCGTTATGCGTTGTGCGTTATGCGTTATGCGTTATAGGTTATGCGTTATGTGTTATGCGTTATGCGTTATGCGTTATGCGTTATGCATTATGCGTTATGCGTTATGCTTTATGCGTTATGCGTTATACGTTATGCGTTATGAGTAATGCGTGATCCGTTATGTGTTATGCGTTATGCGTTATGCGTTATGCGTTTTGCGTTATGCGTTATGCCTTATGCGTTATGCGTTATGCGTTATGCGTTATGCGTTATGCGTTATGCGTTATGCGTTATGCGTTATGCGTTATGCGTTATGCGTTATGCGTTATGCGTTATGCGTTATGCGTTATGCGTTATGCGTTATGCGTTATGCGTTATGCGTTATGCGTTATGCGTTATGCGTTATGCGTTATGCGTTATGCGTTATGCGTTATGCGTTATGCGTTATGCGTTATGCGTTATGCGTTATGCGTTATGCGTTATGCGTTATGCGTTATCCGCTATGCGATATGCGTTTTGCGTTATGCGTTATGCGTTATACGTTATGCGTAATGCGTTATGCGTTATGCGTTATGGGATTTGCGTTATGCGTTATGCGTTATGCGTTATGCGTTATGCGTTATGCGTTATGCGTTAAGCGTTATGCGTTATGCGTTATGCGTTATGCGTTATGCGTTATGCGTTATGCGTTATGCGTTATGCGTTATGCGTTATGCGTTATGCGTGATCCGTTATGCGTTATGTGTTATGCGTTATGCGTTATGCGTGATCCGTTATGCGTTATGCGTTATGAGTAATGCGTGATCCGTTATGCGTTATGCGTTATGCGTTATGCGTTATGCGTTATGCGTTATGCATTATGGGTTATGCATTATGTGTTATGCGTTATGCGTTATGCGTTATGGGTTATGAGTAATGCGTGACCCGTTATGCGTTATGCTTTTTGCGTTATGAGTTACGCGTAATGCATTATGCGCTATGGGTCATGCGTTAAGCGTTATGCGTTATGCGTTATGCGTTATGCGTTATGGGTTATGCGTTATGTGTTATGCGTTATGCGTTATGCGTTATGCGTTATGCGTTATGGGTTATCCGTTATGCGTTATCCGTTATGCGTTATGCGTTATGCGTTATGCGTTATTCGTTATGCTTTATGCGTAATGCGATATGCGTTATGCGTTATGCGTTATGCGTTATGCGTTATGCGTTATGCGTTATGCGTTATGCATTATGGGTTATGTGTTATGTGTTATGCGTTATGCGTTATGCGTTATGCGTTATGGGTTATGAGTAATGCGTGACCCGTTATGCGTTATGCTTTTTGCGTTATGAGTTACGCGTAATGCGTTATGCGCTATGGGTCATGCGTTAAGCGTTATGCGTTATGCGTTATGCGTTATGGGTTATGCGTTATGTGTTATGCGTTATGCGTTATGCGTTATGCGTTATGCGTTATGGGTTATCCGTTATGCGTTATCCGTTATGCGTTATGCGTTATGCGTTATGCGTTATGCGTTATGCTTTATGCGTTATGCGATATGCGTTATGCGTTATGCGTTATGCGTTATGCGTTATGCGTTGTGCGTTATGCGTTATGCGTTATGCGTTATGCGTTATGCGTTATGAGTAATGCGTGATCCGTTATGCGTTATGCGTTATGCGTTATGTTTTATGCGTTGTGCGTTATCCGCTATGCGTTATGCGTTTTGCGTTATGCGTTATGCGTTATGCGTTGTGCGTTATGCGTTATGCGTTATAGGTTATGCGTTATGTGTTATGCGTTATGCGTTATGCGTTATGCGTTATGCATTATGCGTTATGCGTTATGCGTTATGCGTTATGCGTTATGCGTTATGCGTTATGCGTTATGCGTTATGCGTTATGCGTTATGCGTTATGCGTTATCCGCTATGCGATATGCGTTTTGCGTTATGCGTTATGCGTTATACGTTATGCGTAATGCGTTATGCGTTATGCGTTATGCGATTTGCGTTATGCGTTATGCGTTATGCGTTATGCGTTATGCGTTATGCGTTATGCGTTATGCGTTATGCGTTATGCGTTATGCGTTATGCGTTATGCGTTATGCGTTATGCGTTATGCGTTATGCGTTATGCGTTATGCGTTATGCGTTATGCGTTATGCGTTATGCGTTATGCGTTATGCGTGATCCGTTATGCGTTATGTGTTATGCGTTATGCGTTATGCGTGATCCGTTATGCGTTATGCGTTATGAGTAATGCGTGATCCGTTATGCGTTATGCGTTATGCGTTATGCGTTATGCGTTATGCGTTATGCGTTATGCATTATGGGTTATGCATTATGTGTTATGCGTTATGCGTTATGCGTTATGGGTTATGAGTAATACGTGACCCGTTATGCGTTATGCTTTTTGCGTTATGAGTTACGCGTAATGCGTTATGCGCTATGGGTCATGCGTTAAGCGTTATGCGTTATGCGTTATGCGTTATGCGTTATGCGTTATGCGTTATGCGTTATGCGTAATGCGTTATGCGTTATGCGTTATGCGTTATGCGTTATGCGTTGTGCGTGATCCGCTATGCGTTATGCGTTTTGCGTTATGCGTTATGCGTTATGCGTTATGCGTTGTGCGTTATGCGTTATGCGTTATAGGTTATGCGTTATGTGTTATGCGTTATGCGTTATGCGTTATGCGTTATGCATTATGCGTTATGCGTTATGCTTTATGCGTTATGCGTTATGAGTAATGCGTGATCCGTTATGTGTTATGCGTTATGCGTTATGCGTTATGCGTTTTGCGTTATGCGTTATGCGTTATGCGTTATGCGTTATGCGTTATGAGAAATGCGTGATCCGTTATGCGTTATGCGTTATGAGTAATGCGTGATCCGTTATGCGTTATGCGTTATGCGTTATGCGTTATGCGTTATGCGTTATGCGTTATGCGATATGCGTTATGCGTTATGCGTTATGCCTTATGCGTTATGCGATTTGCGTTATGCGTTATGCGTTATGCGTTATGCGTTATGTGTTATGCGTTATGCGTTATGCGTTATGCGTTATGCGTTATGCGTTATGCGTTATGCGTTATGCGTTATGCGTTATGCGTTATGCGTTATGCGTTATGCGTTATGCGTTATGAGAAATGCGTGATCCGTTATGCGTTATGCGTTATGAGTAATGCGTGATCCGTTATGCGTTATGCGTTATGCGTTATGCGTTATGCGTTATGCGTTATGCGATATGCGTTATGCGTTATGCGTTATGCGTTATGCGTTATGCGTTATGCGTTATGCGTTATGCGTTATGCGTTATGCGTTATGAGAAATGCGTGATCCGTTATACGTTATGCGTTATGCGTTATGGGTTATCCGTTATGCGTTATCCGTTATGCGTTATGCGTTATGCGTTATGCGTTATGCGTTATGCGTTATGCTATATACGTTATGCGTTATGCGTTATGCGTTATGCGTTATGCGTTATGCGTTATGCGTTATGCGTTATGCGTTATGCGTTATGTGTAATGCGTGATCCGTTATGCGTTATGCGTTATGCGTTATGTTTTATGCGTTGTGCGTTATCCGCTATGCGTTATGCGTTTTGTGTTATGCGTTATGCGTTGTGCGTTATGCGTTATGCGTTATAGGTTATGCGTTATGTGTTATGCGTTATGCGTTATGCGTTATGCGTTATGCATTATGCGTTATGCGTTATGCTTTATGCGTTATGCGTTATACGTTATGCGTTATGAGTAATGCGTGATCCGTTATGTGTTATGCGTTATGCGTTATGCGTTATGCGTTTTGCGTTATGCGTTATGCCTTATGCGTTATGCGTTATGCGTTATGCGTTATGCGTTATGCGTTATGCGTTATGCGTTATGCGTTATGCGTTATGCGTTATGCATTATGCGTTATGCGTTATGCTTTATGCGTTATGCGTTATACGTTATGCGTTATGAGTAATGCGTGATCCGTTATGTGTTATGCGTTATGCGTTATGCGTTATGCGTTATGCGTTATGCATTATGCGTTATGCGTTATGCTTTATGCGTTATGCGTTATACGTTATGCGTTATGAGTAATGCGTGATCCGTTATGTTTTATGCGTTATGCGTTATGCGTTATGCGTTTTGCGTTATGCGTTATGCCTTATGCGTTATGCGTTATGCGTTATGCGTTTTGCGTTATGCGTTATGCCTTATGCGTTATGCGTTATGCGTTATGCGTTATCCGTTATGCGTTATGCGTTATGCGTTATGCGTTATGCGTTATGCGTTATGCGTTATGCGTTATGCGTTATGCGTTATGCGTTATGCGTTATGCGTTATGCGTTATGCGTTATGCGTTATGCTTTATGCGTTATGCGTTATACGTTATGCGTTATGAGTAATGCGTGATCCGTTATGTGTTATGCGTTATGCGTTATGCGTTATGCGTTATGCGTTATGCATTATGCGTTATGCGTTATGCTTTATGCGTTATGCGTTATACGTTATGCGTTATGAGTAATGCGTGATCCGTTATGTTTTATGCGTTATGCGTTATGCGTTATGAGTAATGCGTGATCCGTTATGTTTTATGCGTTATGCGTTATGCGTTATGCGTTTTGCGTTATGCGTTATGCCTTATGCGTTATGCGTTATGCGTTATGCGTTATCCGTTATGCGTTATGCGTTATGCGTTATGCGTTATGCGTTATGCGTTATGCGTTATGCGTTATGCGTTATGCGTTATGCGTTATGCGTTATGCGTTATGCGTTATGCGTTATGAGAAATGCGTGATCCGTTATGCGTTATGCGTTATGAGTAATGCGTGATCCGTTATGCGTTATGCGTTATGCGTTATGCGTTATGCGTTATGCGTTATGCGTGTTCGTTATGCGTTATGCGTTATGAGTAATGCGTGATCCGTTATGCGTTATGCGTTATGCGTTATGCGTTATGCGTTATGCGTTATGCGTTATGCATTATGGGTTATGCGTTATGTGTTATGCGTTATGCGTTATGCGTTATGCGTTATGGGTTATGAGTAATGCGTGACCCGTTATGCGTTATGCTTTTTGCGTTATGAGTTACGCGTAATGCGTTATGCGCTATGGGTCATGCGTTAAGCGTTATGCGTTATGCGTTATGCGTTATGGGTTATGCGTTATGTGTTATGCGTTATGCGTTATGCGTTATGCGTTATGCGTTATGCGTTATGCGTTATGGGTTATCCGTTATGCGTTATCCGTTATGCGTTATGCGTTATGCGTTATGCGTTATGCGTTATGCGTTATGCGTTATGGGTTATCCGTTATGCGTTATCCGTTATGCGTTATGCGTTATGCGTTATGCGTTATGCGTTATGCTTTATGCGTTATGCGATATGCGTTATGCGTTATGCGTTATGCGTTATGCGTTATGCGTTATGCGTTATGCGTTATGCGTTATGCGTTATGCGTTATGCGTTATGCGTTATCCGCTATGCGATATGCGTTTTGCGTTATGCGTTATGCGTTATACGTTATGCGTAATGCGTTATGCGTTATGCGTTATGCGATTTGCGTTATGCGTTATGCGTTATGCGTTATGCGTTATGCGTTATGCGTTATGCGTTATGCGTTATGCGTTATGCGTTATGCGTTATGGGTTATGAGTAATGCGTGACCCGTTATGCGTTATGCTTTTTGCGTTATGAGTTACGCGTAATGCGTTATGCGCTATGGGTCATGCGTTAAGCGTTATGCGTTATGCGTTATGCGTTATGCGAAATGCGTTTTGCGTTATGCGTTATGCGTTATACGTTATGCGTAATGCGTTATGCGTTATGCGTTATGCGATTTGCGTTATGCGTTATGCGTTATGCGTTATGCGTTATGCATTATGGGTTATGCATTATGTGTTATGCGTTATGCGTTATGCGTTATGGGTTATGAGTAATGCGTGACCCGTTATGCGTTATGCTTTTTGCGTTATGAGTTACGCGTAATGCGTTATGCGCTATGGGTCATGCGTTAAGCGTTATGCGTTATGCGTTATGCGTTATGCGTTATGGGTTATGCGTTATGTGTTATGCGTTATGCGTTATGCGTTATGCGTTATGCGTTATGGGTTATCCGTTATGCGTTATCCGTTATGCGTTATGCGTTATGCGTTATGCGTTATGCTTTATGCGTAATGCGATATGCGTTATGCATTATGCGTTATGCGTTATGCGTTATGCGTTATGCGTTATGCGTTATGCGTTATGGGTTATCCGTTATGCGTTATCCGTTATGCGTTATGCGTTATGCGTTATGCGTTATGCGTTATGCTTTATGCGTTATGCGATATGCGTTATGCGTTATGCGTTATGCGTTATGCGTTATGCGTTATGCGTTATGCGTTATGCGTTATGCGTTATGCGTTATGCGTTATGAGTAATGCGTGATCCGTTATGCGTTATGCGTTATGCGTTATGTTTTATGCGTTGTGCGTTATCCGCTATGCGTTATGCGTTTTGCGTTATGCGTTATGCGTTATGCGTTGTGCGTTATGCGTTATGCGTTATAGGTTATGCGTTATGTGTTATGCGTTATGCGTTATGCGTTATGCGTTATGCATTATGCGTTATGCGTTATGCTTTATGCGTTATGCGTTATACGTTATGCGTTATGAGTAATGCGTGATCCGTTATGTGTTATGCGTTATGCGTTATGCGTTATGCGTTATGCGTTTTGCGTTATGCGTTATGCGTTATGCGTTATGCGATTTGCGTTATGCGTTATGCGTTATCCGCTATGCGATATGCGTTTTGCGTTATGCGTTATGCGTTATACGTTATGCGTAATGCGTTATGCGTTATGCGTTATGCGATTTGCGTTATGCGTTATGCGTTATGCGTTATGCGTTATGCGTTATGCGTTATGCGTTATGCGTTATGCGTTATGCGTTATGCGTTATGCGTTATGCGTTATGCGTTATGCGTTATGCGTTATGCGTTATGCGTTATGCGTTATGCGTTATGCGTTATGCGTTATGCGTTATGCGTTATGCGTTATGCGTTATGCGTTATGCGTTATGCGTTATGAGTGATGCGTGATCCGTTATGCGTTATGTGTTATGCGTTATGCGTTATGCGTGATCCGTTATGCGTTATGCGTTATGAGTAATGCGTGATCCGTTATGCGTTATGCGTTATGCGTTATGCGTTATGCGTTATGCGTTATGCGTTATGCATTATGGGTTATGCATTATGTGTTATGCGTTATGCGTTATGCGTTATGGGTTATGAGTAATGCGTGACCCGTTATGCGTTATGCTTTTTGCGTTATGAGTTACGCGTAATGCGTTATGCGCTATGGGTCATGCGTTAAGCGTTATGCGTTATGCGTTATGCGTTATGCGTTATGGGTTATGCGTTATGTGTTATGCGTTATGCGTTATGCGTTATGCGTTATGCGTTATGGGTTATCCGTTATGCGTTATCCGTTATGCGTTATGCGTTATGCGTTATGCGTTATGCGTTATGCGTTATGCTTTATGCGTAATGCGATATGCGTTATGCGTTATGCGTTATGCGTTATGCGTTATGCGTTATGCGTTATGCGTTATGGGTTATCCGTTATGCGTTATCCGTTATGCGTTATGCGTTATGCGTTATGCGTTATGCGTTATGCTTTATGCGTTATGCGATATGCGTTATGCGTTATGCGTTATGCGTTATGCGTTATGCGTTATGCGTTATGCGTTATGCGTTATGAGTAATGCGTGATCCGTTATGCGTTATGCGTTATGCGTTATGTTTTATGCGTTGTGCGTTATCCGCTATGCGTTATGCGTTTTGCGTTATGCGTTGTGCGTTATGCGTTATGCGTTATAGGTTATGCGTTATGTGTTATGCGTTATGCGTTATGCGTTATGCGTTATGCGTTATGCGTTATGCGTTATGCGTTATGCGTTATGCGTTATGCGTTATGCGTTATGCGTTATGCGTTATGCGTTATGCGTTATGTGTTATGGGTTATGCGTTATGCGTTATGCGTTATGCGGTATGCGTTATGCGTTATGCGTTATGCGTTATGCGTTATGCGTTGTGCGTTATGCGTTATGCGTTATAGGTTATGCGTTATGTGTTATGCGTTATGCGTTATGCGTTATGCGTTATGCGTTATGCATTATGCGTTATGCGTTATGCGTTATGCTTTATGCGTTATGCGTTATGAGTAATGCGTGATCCGTTATGTGTTATGCGTTATGCGTTATGCGTTATGCGTTTTGCGTTATGCGTTATGCGTTATGGGTTATGCGTTATGCGTTATGCGTTATGCGTTATGCGTTATGCGTTATGCGTTATGCGTTATGCGTTATGCGTTATGCGTTATGCGTTATGCGTTATGCGTTATGCGTTATGCGTTATGCGTTATGCGTTATGCGTTATGCGTTATGCGTTATGCGTTATGCGTTATGCGTTATGCGTTATGCGTTATGCGTTATGGGTTATGAGTAATGCGTTATGCGTTATGCGTTATGCGTTATGAGTAATGCGTGATCCGTTATGCGTTATGCGTTATGCGTTATGTTTTATGCGTTGTGCGTTATCCGCTATGCGTTATGCGTTTTGCGTTATGCGTTATGCGTTATGCGTTGTGCGTTATGCGTTATGCGTTATAGGTTATGCGTTATGTGTTATGCGTTATGCGTTATGCGTTATGCGTTATGCATTATGCGTTATGCGTTATGCTTTATGCGTTATGCGTTATGCGTTATGCGTTATGTGTTATGGGTTATGCGTTATGCGTTATGCGTTATGCGGTATGCGTTATGCGTTATGCGTTATGCTTTATGCGTTATGCGTTATACGTTATGCGTTATGAGTAATGCGTGATCCGTTATGTGTTATGCGTTATGCGTTATGCGTTATGCGTTTTGCGTTATGCGTTATGCGTTATGCGTTATGCGATTTGCGTTATGCGTTATGCGTTATCCGCTATGCGATATGCGTTTTGCGTTATGCGTTATGCGTTATGCGTTATGCGTTATGCGTTATGCGTTATGCGTTATGCGTTATGCGTTATGCGTTATGCGTTATGCGTTATGAGTGATGCGTGATCCGTTATGCGTTATGTGTTATGCGTTATGCGTTATGCGTTATGCGTTATGCGTTATGCGTTATGCGTTATGCGTTATGCGTTATGAGTAATGCGTGATCCGTTATGCGTTATGCGTTATGCGTTATGTTTTATGCGTTGTGCGTTATCCGCTATGCGTTATGCGTTTTGCGTTATGCGTTGTGCGTTATGCGTTATGCGTTATAGGTTATGCGTTATGTGTTATGCGTTATGCGTTATGCGTTATGCGTTATGCGTTATGCGTTATGCGTTATGCGTTATGCGTTATGCGTTATGCGTTATGCGTTATGCGTTATGCGTTATGCGTTATGCGTTATGCGTTATGCGTTATGTGTTATGGGTTATGCGTTATGCGTTATGCGTTATGCGGTATGCGTTATGCGTTATGCGTTATGCGTTATGCGTTATGCGTTGTGCGTTATGCGTTATGCGTTATAGGTTATGCGTTATGTGTTATGCGTTATGCGTTATGCGTTATGCGTTATGCGTTATGCATTATGCGTTATGCGTTATGCGTTATGCTTTATGCGTTATGCGTTATGAGTAATGCGTGATCCGTTATGCGTTATGCGTTATGCGTTATGCGTTATGCGTTTTGCGTTATGCGTTATGCGTTATGGGTTATGCGTTATGCGTTATGCGTTATGCGTTATGCGTTATGCGTTATGCGTTATGCGTTATGCGTTATGCGTTATGCGTTATGCGTTATGCGTTATGCGTTATGCGTTATGCGTTATGCGTTATGCGTTATGCGTTATGCGTTATGCGTTATGCGTTATGCGTTATGCGTTATGGGTTATGAGTAATGCGTTATGCGTTATGCGTTATGCGTTATGAGTAATGCGTGATCCGTTATGCGTTATGCGTTATGCGTTATGTTTTATGCGTTGTGCGTTATCCGCTATGCGTTATGCGTTTTGCGTTATGCGTTATGCGTTATGCGTTGTGCGTTATGCGTTATGCGTTATAGGTTATGCGTTATGTGTTATGCGTTATGCGTTATGCGTTATGCGTTATGCATTATGCGTTATGCGTTATGCTTTATGCGTTATGCGTTATACGTTATGCGTTATGAGTAATGCGTGTTCCGTTATGTGTTATGCGTTATGCGTTATGCGTTATGCGTTTTGCGTTATGCGTTATGCGTTATGCGTTATGCGATTTGCGTTATGCGTTATGCGTTATCCGCTATGCGATATGCGTTTTGCGTTATGCGTTATGCGTTATGCGTTATGCGTTATGCGTTATGCGTTATGCGTTATGCGTTATGCGTTATGCGTTATGCGTTATGAGTGATGCGTGATCCGTTATGCGTTATGTGTTATGCGTTATGCGTTATGCGTTATGCGTTATGCGTTATGCGTTATGCGTTATGCGTTATGCGTTATGCGTTATGCGTTATGCGTTATGCGTTATGCGTTATGCGTTATGCGTTATGCGTTATGCGTTATGCGTTATGCGTTATGCGTTATGCGTTATGAGTGATGCGTGATCCGTTATGCGTTATGTGTTATGCGTTATGCGTTATGCGTGATCCGTTATGCGTTATGCGTTATGAGTAATGCGTGATCCGTTATGCGTTATGCGTTATGCGTTATGCGTTATGCGTTATGCGTTATGCGTTATGCATTATGGGTTATGCATTATGTGTTATGCGTTATGCGTTATGCGTTATGGGTTATGAGTAATGCGTGACCCGTTATGCGTTATGCTTTTTGCGTTATGAGTTACGCGTAATGCGTTATGCGCTATGGGTCATGCGTTAAGCGTTATGCGTTATGCGTTATGCGTTATGCGTTATGGGTTATGCGTTATGTGTTATGCGTTATGCGTTATGCGTTATGCGTTATGCGTTATGGGTTATCCGTTATGCGTTATCCGTTATGCGTTATGCGTTATGCGTTATGCGTTATGCGTTATGCGTTATGCTTTATGCGTAATGCGATATGCGTTATGCGTTATGCGTTATGCGTTATGCGTTATGCGTTATGCGTTATGCGTTATGCGTTATGGGTTATCCGTTATGCGTTATCCGTTATGCGTTATGCGTTATGCGTTATGCGTTATGCGTTATGCTTTATGCGTTATGCGATATGCGTTATGCGTTATGCGTTATGCGTTATGCGTTATGCGTTATGCGTTATGCGTTATGCGTTATGCGTTATGCGTTATGCGTTATGCGTTATGCGTTATGAGTAATGCGTGATCCGTTATGCGTTATGCGTTATGCGTTATGTTTTATGCGTTGTGCGTTATCCGCTATGCGTTATGCGTTTTGCGTTATGCGTTGTGCGTTATGCGTTATGCGTTATAGGTTATGCGTTATGTGTTATGCGTTATGCGTTATGCGTTATGCGTTATGCGTTATGCGTTATGCGTTATGCGTTATGCGTTATGCGTTATGCGTTATGCGTTATGCGTTATGCGTTATGCGTTATGCGTTATGCGTTATGTGTTATGGGTTATGCGTTATGCGTTATGCGTTATGCGGTATGCGTTATGCGTTATGCGTTATGCGTTATGCGTTATGCGTTGTGCGTTATGCGTTATGCGTTATAGGTTATGCGTTATGTGTTATGCGTTATGCGTTATGCGTTATGCGTTATGCGTTATGCATTATGCGTTATGCGTTATGCGTTATGCTTTATGCGTTATGCGTTATGAGTAATGCGTGATCCGTTATGTGTTATGCGTTATGCGTTATGCGTTTTGCGTTATGCGTTATGCGTTATGGGTTATGCGTTATGCGTTATGCGTTATGCGTTATGCGTTATGCGTTATGCGTTATGCGTTATGCGTTATGCGTTATGCGTTATGCGTTATGCGTTATGCGTTATGCGTTATGCGTTATGCGTTATGCGTTATGCGTTATGCGTTATGCGTTATGCGTTATGCGTTATGCGTTATGCGTTATGCGTTATGCGTTATGCGTTATGCGTTATGCGTTATGCGTTATGGGTTATGAGTAATGCGTGATCCGTTATGCGTTATGCTTTATGCGTTATGAGTTACGCGTAATGCGTTATGCGTTATGCGTTATGGGTTATGCGTTATGTGTTATGAGTTATGCGTTATGCGTTATGCGTTATGCGTTATGCGTTATGCGTTATGCGTTATGCGTTATGGGTTATGCGTTATGCGATATGCGTTATGCGTTATGCGTTATGCCTTATGCGTTATGCGATTTGCGTTATGCGTTATGCGTTATGCGTTATGCGTTATGTGTTATGCGTTATGCGTTATGCGTTATGCGTTATGCGTTATGCGTTATGCGTTGTGCGTTATGCGTTATGCGTTATGCGTTATGTGTTATGGGTTATGCGTTATGCGTTATGCGTTATGCGTTATGCGTTATGCGTTATGCGTTATGCGTTATGCGTTATGCGTTATGCGTTATGCGTTACGCAATATGCGTTATGCGTTATGCGTTATGCCTTATGCGTTATGCGTTATGCGTTATGCGTTATGCGTTATGCGTTATGCGTGATCCGTTATGCGTTATGCGTTATGAGTAATGCGTGATCCGTTATGCGTTTTGCATTATGCGTTATGCGTTATGCGTTATGCGTTATGGGTTATGCGTTATGTGTTATGCGTTATGCGCTATGCGTTATGCGTTATGAGTTGTGCGTTATGCGTTATGCGTTATGCGTTATGCGTTATGCGTTATGCGTTATGCGTTATGCGTTATGGGTTATCCGTTATGCGTTATCCGTTATGCGTTATGCGTTATGCGTTTTGCGTTGTGCGTTATGCGTTATGGGTTATGCGTTATGCGTTATGCGTTATGCGTTATGCGTTATGCGTTATGCGTTATGCGTTATGCGTTATGCGTTATGCGTTATGCGTTATGCGTTATGCGTTATGCGTTATGCGTTATGCGTTATGCGTTATGAGAAATGCGTGATCCGTTATGCGTTATGCGTTATGAGTAATGCGTTATGCGTTATGTGTTATGGGTTATGCGTTATGCGTTATGCGTTATGCGTTATGCGTTATGCGTTATGCGTTATGCGTTATGCGTTATGCGTTATGCGTTACGCAATATGCGTTATGCGTTATGCGTTATGCGTTATGCGTTATGCGTTATGCGTTATGCGTTATGCGTGATCCGTTATGCGTTATGCGTTATGAGTAATGCGTGATCCGTTATGCGTTTTGCGTTATGCGTTATGCGTTATGCGTTATGCGTTATGGGTTATGCGTTATGTGTTATGCGTTATGCGTTATGCGTTATGCGTTATGCGTTATGAGTTGTGCGTTATGCGTTATGCGTTATGCGTTATGCGTTATGCGTTATGCGTTATGCGTTATGCGTTATGCGTTATGCGTTATGCGTTATGGGTTATCCGTTATGCGTTATCCGTTATGCGTTATGCGTTATGCGTTTTGCGTTATGCGTTATGCGTTATGGGTTATGCGTTATGCGTTATGCGTTATGCGTTATGCGTTATGCGTTATGCGTTATGCGTTATGCGTTATGCGTTATGCGTTATGCGTTATGCGTTATGCGTTATGCGTTATGCGTTATGCGTTATGAGAAATGCGTGATCCGTTATGCGTTATGCGTTATGAGTAATGCGTGATCCGTTATGCGTTATGCGTTATGCGTTATGCGTTATGCGTTATGCGTTATGCGTTATGGGTTATGCGTTATTTGTTATGCGTTATGCGTTATGCGTTATGCGTTATGCGTTATGCGTTATGCGTTATGCGTTATGCGTTATGCGTTATGCGTTATGCGATATGCGTTATGCGTTATGCGTTATGCGTTATGCGTTATGCGTTATGTGTTATGCGTTATGCGTTATGCGTTATGCGTTATGCGTTATGCGTTATGCGTTATGCGTTATGCGTTATGCGTTATGCGTTATGAGTAATGCGTGATCCGTTATGCGTTATGCGTTATGCGTTATGCGTTATGCGTTATGCGTTATGCGTTATGCGTTATGAGTAATGCGTGATCCGTTATGCGTTATGCGTTATGCGTTATGCGTTATGTGTTATGCGTTGTGAGTTATCCGCTATGCGTTTTGCGTTATGCGTTATGCGTTATGCGTTATGCGTTATGCGTTATGCATTATGCGTTATGCGTTATGCTTTATGCGTTATGCGTTATAAGTAATGCGTGATCCGTTATGTGTTATGCGTTATGCGTTATGCGTTATGTGTTATGCGTTGTGCGTTATCCGCTATGCGTTATGCGTTTTGCGTTATGCGTTATGCGTTATGCGTTGTGCGTTATGCGTTATGCGTTATGCGTTATGCGTTATGCGTTATGCGTTATGCGTTATGCGTTATGCGTAATGCGTTATGCGTTATGCGTTATGCGTTATGCGTTATGTGTTATGCGTTGTGCGTTACCCGCTTTGCGTTATGCGTTTTGCGTTATGCGTTATGCGTTATGCGTTATAGGTTATGCGTTATGTGTTATGCGTTATGCGTTATGCGTTATGCATTATGCGTTATGCGTTATGCTTTATGCGTTATGCGTCATGAGTAATGCGTGATCCGTTATGTGTTATGCGTTATGCGTTATGCGTTATGCGTTTTGCGTTATGCGTTATGCGTTATGCGTTATGCGTTATGCGTTATGCGTTCTGCGTTATGCGTTATGCGTTATGCGTTATGCGTTATTCCGTTATGCGTTATGCGTTATGCGTTATGAGTAATGCGTGATCCGTTATGCGTTATGCGTTATGCGTTATGCGTTATGCGTTATGCGTTATGCGTTATGCGTTATGCGTTATGGGTTATGCGTTATTTGTTATGCGTTATGCGTTATGCGTTATGCGTTATGCGTTATGCGTTATGCGTTATGCGTTATGCGTTATGCGTTATGCGTTATGCGTTATGCGTTATGCGTTATGCGTTATGCGTTATGCGATATGCGTTATGCGTTATGCGTTATGCGTTATGCGTTATGCGTTATGTGTTATGCGTTATGCGTTATGCGTTATGCGTTATGCGTTATGCGTTATGCGTTATGCGTTATGCGTTATGCGTTATGCGTTATGCGTTATGCGTTATGCGTTATGAGTAATGCGTGATCCGTTATGCGTTATGCGTTATGCGTTATGCGTTATGCGTTATGTGTTATGCGTTGTGAGTTATCCGCTATGCGTTATGCGTTTTGCGTTATGCGTTATGCGTTATGCGTTGTGCGTTATGCGTTATGCGTTATGCGTTATAGGTTATGCGTTATGTGTCATGCGTTATGCGTTATGCGTTATGCGTTATGCGTTATGCATTATGCGTTATGCGTTATGCTTTATGCGTTATGCGTTATAAGTAATGCGTGATCCGTTATGTGTTATGCGTTATGCGTTATGCGTTATGTGTTATGCGTTGTGCGTTATCCGCTATGCGTTATGCGTTTTGCGTTATGCGTTATGCGTTATGCGTTGTGCGTTATGCGTTATGCGTTATGCGTTATGCGTTATGCGTTATGCGTTATGCGTTATGCGTTATGCGTTATGCGTAATGCGTTATGCGTTATGCGTTATGCGTTATGCGTTATGTGTTATGCGTTGTGCGTTACCCGCTTTGCGTTATGCGTTTTGCGTTATGCGTTATGCGTTATGCGTTATAGGTTATGCGTTATGTGTTATGCGTTATGCGTTATGCGTTATGCGTTGTGCGTTATGCGTTATGCGTTATGCGTTATGCGTTATGCGTTATGCGTTATGCGTTATGCGTTATGCGTTATGCGTTATGCGTTATGCGTAATGCGTTATGCGTTATGCGTTATGTGTTATGCGTTATGCGTTATGCGTTATGCGTTATGCGTTATGCGTTATGCGTTATGCGTTATGCGTTATGCGTTATGCGTTATGCGTTATGTGTTATGGGTTATGCGTTATGCGTTATGCGTTATGCGTTATGCGTTATGCGTTATGCGTTATGCGTTATGCGTTATGCGTTATGCGTTATGCGTTATGCGTTATGCGTTATGCGTTACGCAATATGCGTTATGCGTTATGCGTTATGCGTTATGCGTTATGCGTTATGCGTTATGCGTTATGCGTTATGCGTTATGCGTTATGCGTTATGCGTTATGCGTTATGCGTTATGCGTTATGTGTTATGCGTTGTGCGTTATCGGCTATGCGTTATGCGTTTTGCGTTATGCGTTATGCGTTATGCGTTGTGCGTTATAGGTTATGCGTTATGTGTTATGCGTTATGCGTTATGCGTTATGCATTATGCGTTATGCGTTATGCGTTATGCGTTATGCGTTATGCGTTATGAGTAATGCGTGATCCGTTATGTGTTATGCGTTATGCGTTATGCGTTATGCGTTTTGCGTTATGCGTTATGCGTTATGGGTTATGCGTTATGCGTTATGCGTTATGCGTTATGCGTTATGCGTTATGCGTTATGCGTTATGCGTTATGCGTTATGCGTTATGCGTTATGCGTTATGCGTTATGCGTTATGCGTTATGCCTTATGCGTTATGCGTTATGCGTTATGCGTTATGCGTTATGCGTTATGCGTTATGAGAAATGCGTGATCCGTTATGCGTTATGCGTTATGAGTAATGCGTGATCCGTTATGCGTTATGCGTTATGCTTTATGCGTTATGCGTTATGCGTTATGCGTTATGCGTTATGCGTTATGCGTTATGGGTTATGCGTTATTTGTTATGCGTTATGCGTTATGCGTTATGCGTTATGCGTTATGCGTTATGCGTTATGCGTTATGCGTTATGCGTTATGCGTTATGCGTTATGCGTTATGCGTTATGCGTTATGGGTTATCCGTTATGCGTTATCCGTTATGCGTTATGCGTTATGCGTTATGCGTTATGCGTTATGCGTTATGCGATATGCGTTATGCGTTATGCGTTATGCGTTATGCGTTATGCGTTATGCGTTATGCGTTATGCGTTATGCGATATGCGTTATGCGTTATGCGTTATGCGTTATGCGTTATGCGTTATGCGTTATGCGTTATGCGTTATGCGTTATGCGTTATGCGTTATGCGTTATGAGTAATGCGTGATCCGTTATGCGTTATGCGTTATGCGTTATGCGTTATGCGTTATGTGTTATGCGTTGTGCGTTATCCGCTATGCGTTATGCGTTTTGCGTTATGCGTTATGCGATATGCGTTATGCGTTATGCGTTATGCGTTATGCGTTATGCGTTATGCGTTATGCGTTATGCGATATGCGTTATGCGTTATGCGTTATGCGTTATGCGTTATGCGTTATGCGTTATGCGTCATGCGTTATGCGTTATGCGTTATGCGTTATGCGTTATGCGTTATGCGTTATGCGTTACGCAATATGCGTTATGCGTTATGCGTTATGCGTTATGCGTTATGCGTTATGCGTTATGCGTTATGCGTTATGCGTTATGCGTGATCCGTTATGCGTTATGCGTTATGAGTAATGCGTGAACCGTTATGCGTTATGCGTTATGCGTTATGCGTTATGCGTTATGCGTTATGCGTTATGGGTTATGCGTTATGCGTTATGCGTTATGCGTTATGCGTTATGCGTTATGCGTTATGAGTTGTGCGTTATGCGTTATGCGTTATGCGTTATGCGTTATGCGTTATGCGTTATGCGTTATGCGTTATGCGTTATGCGTTATGCGTTATGCGTTATGCGTTATGCGTTATGCGTTATGCGTTATGCGTTATGCGTTATGCGTTATGCGTTATGCGTTATGCGTTATGCGTTATGCGTTATGCGTTATGCGTTATGCGTTATGCGTTATGCGTTATGCGTTATGCGTTATGCGTTATGCGTTATGCGTTATGCGTTATGCGTTATGCGTTATGCGTTATGCGTTATGATTAATGCGTGATCCGTTATGCGTTATGCGTTATGCGTTATGCGTTATGCGTTATGTGTTATGCGTTGTGAGTTATCCGCTATGCGTTATGCGTTTTGCGTTATGCGTTATGCGTTATGCGTTATGTGTTATGCGTTATGCGTTATGCGTTATGCGTTATGCGTTATGCGTTATGCGTTATGCGTTATGCGTTATGCGTTATGCGTTATGCGTTATGCGTTATGCGTTATGCGTTATGCGTTATGCGTTATGCGTTATGCGTTATGCGTTATGCGTTATGCGTTATGCGTTATGCGTTATGCGTTATGCGTTATGCGTTATGCGTTATGCGTTATGCGTTATGCGTTATGCGTTATGCGTTATGCGTTATGCGTTATGCGTTATGCGTTATGCGTTATGCGTTATGCGTTATGCGTTATGCGTTATGCATTATGAGAAATGCGTGATGCGTTATGCGTTATGCGTTATGAGTAATGCGTGATCCGTTATGCGTTATGCGTTATGCGTTATGCGTTATGGGTTATGCGTTATTTGTTATGCGTTATGCGTTATGCGTTATGCGTTATGCGTTATGCGTTATGCGTTATGCGTTATGCGTTATGCGTTATGCGTTATGCGTTATGCGTTATGCGTTATGCGTTATGCGTTATGCGTTATGCGTTATGCGTTATGCGTTATGCGTTATGCGTTATGCGTTATGCGTTATGCGTTATGCGTTATGCGTTATGGGTTATGAGTAATGCGTGATCCGTTATGCGTTATGCTTTATGCGTTATGAGTTACGCGTAATGCGTTATGCGTTATGCGTTATGGGTTATGCGTTATGTGTTATGAGTTATGCGTTATGCGTTATGCGTTATGCGTTATGCGTTATGGGTTATGCGTTATGCGATATGCGTTATGCGTTATGCGTTATGCCTTATGCGTTATGCGATTTGCGTTATGCGTTATGCGTTATGCGTTATGCGTTATGCGTTATGTGTTATGCGTTATGCGTTATGCGTTATGCGTTATGCGTTATGCGTTATGCGTTATGCGTTATGCGTTATGCGTTATGCGTTATGCGTTATGCGTTATGCGTTATGTGTTATGGGTTATGCGTTATGCGTTATGCGTTATGCGTTATGCGTTATGCGTCATGCGTTATGCGTTATGCGTTATGCGTTATGCGTTATGCGTTATGCGTTATGCGTTACGCAATATGCGTTATGCGTTATGCGTTATGCGTTATGCGTTATGCGTTATGCGTTATGCGTTATGAGAAATGCGTTATGCGTTATGCGTTATGCGTCATGCGTTATGCGTTATGCGTTATGCGTTATGCGTTATGCGTTATGCGTTATGTGTTATGGGTTATGCGTTATGCGTTATGCGTTATGCGTTATGCGTTATGCGTCATGCGTTATGCGTTATGCGTTATGCGTTATGCGTTATGCGTTATGCGTTATGCGTTATGCGTTATGCGTTATGCGTTATGCGTTATGCGTTATGCGTTATGCGTTATGCGTTATGCGTTATGCGTTATGCGTTATGCGTTATGCGTTATGCGTTATGCGTTATGCGTTATGCGTTATGCGTTATGCGTTATGCGTTATGCGATATGCGTTATGCGTTATGCGTTATGCCTTATGCGTTATGCGATTTGCGTTATGCGTTATGCGTTATGCGTTATGCGTTATGCGTTATGTGTTATGCGTTATGCGTTATGCGTTATGCGTTATGAGTAATGCGTGATCCGTTATGCGTTATGCGTTATGCTTTATGCGTTATGCGTTATGCGTTATGCGTTATGCGTTATGCGTTATGCGTTATGGGTTATGCGTTATTTGTTATGCGTTATGCGTTATGCGTTATGCGTTATGCGTAATGCGTTATGCGTTATGCGTTATGCGTTATGCGTTATGTGTTATGCGTTGTGCGTTACCCGCTTTGCGTTATGCGTTTTGCGTTATGCGTTATGCGTTATGCGTTATAGGTTATGCGTTATGTGTTATGCGTTATGCGTTATGCGTTATGCGTTGTGCGTTATGCGTTATGCGTTATGCGTTATGCGTTATGCGTTATGCGTTATGCGTTATGCGTTATGCGTTATGCGTTATGCGTTATGCGTAATGCGTTATGCGTTATGCGTTATGTGTTATGCGTTATGCGTTATGCGTTATGCGTTATGCGTTATGCGTTATGCGTTATGCGTTATGCGTTATGCGTTATGCGTTATGCGTTATGTGTTATGGGTTATGCGTTATGCGTTATGCGTTATGCGTTATGCGTTATGCGTTATGCGTTATGCGTTATGCGTTATGCGTTATGCGTTATGCGTTATGCGTTATGCGTTATGCGTTATGCGTTACGCAATATGCGTTATGCGTTATGCGTTATGCGTTATGCGTTATGCGTTATGCGTTATGCGTTATGCGTTATGCGTTATGCGTTATGCGTTATGCGTTATGCGTTATGCGTTATGCGTTATGTGTTATGCGTTGTGCGTTATCGGCTATGCGTTATGCGTTTTGCGTTATGCGTTATGCGTTATGCGTTGTGCGTTATAGGTTATGCGTTATGTGTTATGCGTTATGCGTTATGCGTTATGCATTATGCGTTATGCGTTATGCGTTATGCTTTATGCGTTATGCGTTATGAGTAATGCGTGATCCGTTATGTGTTATGCGTTATGCGTTATGCGTTATGCGTTTTGCGTTATGCGTTATGCGTTATGGGTTATGCGTTATGCGTTATGCGTTATGCGTTATGCGTTATGCGTTATGCGTTATGCGTTATGCGTTATGCGTTATGCGTTATGCGTTATGCGTTATGCGTTATGCGTTATGCGTTATGCCTTATGCGTTATGCGTTATGCGTTATGCGTTATGCGTTATGCGTTATGCGTTATGAGTAATGCGTGATCCGTTATGCGTTATGCGTTATGAGTAATGCGTGATCCGTTATGCGTTATGCGTTATGCTTTATGCGTTATGCGTTATGCGTTATGCGTTATGCGTTATGCGTTATGCGTTATGGGTTATGCGTTATTTGTTATGCGTTATGCGTTATGCGTTATGCGTTATGCGTTATGCGTTATGCGTTATGCGTTATGCGTTATGCGTTATGCGTTATGCGTTATGCGTTATGCGTTATGCGTTATGGGTTATCCGTTATGCGTTATCCGTTATGCGTTATGCGTTATGCGTTATGCGTTATGCGTTATGCGTTATGCGATATGCGTTATGCGTTATGCGTTATGCGTTATGCGTTATGCGTTATGCGTTATGCGTTATGCGTTATGCGATATGCGTTATGCGTTATGCGTTATGCGTTATGCGTTATGCGTTATGCGTTATGCGTTATGCGTTATGCGTTATGCGTTATGCGTTATGCGTTATGAGTAATGCGTGATCCGTTATGCGTTATGCGTTATGCGTTATGCGTTATGCGTTATGTGTTATGCGTTGTGCGTTATCCGCTATGCGTTATGCGTTTTGCGTTATGCGTTATGCGATATGCGTTATGCGTTATGCGTTATGCGTTATGCGTTATGCGTTATGCGTTATGCGTTATGCGATATGCGTTATGCGTTATGCGTTATGCGTTATGCGTTATGCGTTATGCGTTATGCGTCATGCGTTATGCGTTATGCGTTATGCGTTATGCGTTATGCGTTATGCGTTATGCGTTACGCAATATGCGTTATGCGTTATGCGTTATGCGTTATGCGTTATGCGTTATGCGTTATGCGTTATGCGTTATGCGTTATGCGTGATCCGTTATGCGTTATGCGTTATGAGTAATGCGTGAACCGTTATGCGTTATGCGTTATGCGTTATGCGTTATGCGTTATGCGTTATGCGTTATGGGTTATGCGTTATGTGTTATGCGTTATGCGTTATGCGTTATGCGTTATGCGTTATGAGTTGTGCGTTATGCGTTATGCGTTATGCGTTATGCGTTATGCGTTATGCGTTATGCGTTATGCGTTATGCGTTATGCGTTATGCGTTATGCGTTATGCGTTATGCGTTATGCGTTATGCGTTATGCGTTATGCGTTATGCGTTATGCGTTATGCGTTATGCGTTATGCGTTATGCGTTATGCGTTATGCGTTATGCGTTATGCGTTATGCGTTATGCGTTATGCGTTATGCGTTATGCGTTATGCGTTATGCGTTATGCGTTATGCGTTATGCGTTATGCGTTATGATTAATGCGTGATCCGTTATGCGTTATGCGTTATGCGTTATGCGTTATGCGTTATGTGTTATGCGTTGTGCGTTATCCGCTATGCGTTATGCGTTTTGCGTTATGCGTTATGCGTTATGCGTTATGTGTTATGCGTTATGCGTTATGCGTTATGCGTTATGCGTTATGCGTTATGCGTTATGCGTTATGCGTTATGCGTTATGCGTTATGCGTTATGCGTTATGCGTTATGCGTTATGCGTTATGCGTTATGCGTTATGCGTTATGCGTTATGCGTTATGCGTTATGCGTTATGCGTTATGCGTTATGCGTTATGCGTTATGCGTTATGCGTTATGCGTTATGCGTTATGCGTTATGCGTTATGCGTTATGCGTTATGCGTTATGCGTTATGCGTTATGCGTTATGCGTTATGCGTTATGCGTTATGCATTATGAGAAATGCGTGATCCGTTATGCGTTATGCGTTATGAGTAATGCGTGATCCGTTATGCGTTATGCGTTATGCGTTATGCGTTATGGGTTATGCGTTATTTGTTATGCGTTATGCGTTATGCGTTATGCGTTATGCGTTATGCGTTATGCGTTATGCGTTATGCGTTATGCGTTATGCGTTATGCGTTATGCGTTATGCGTTATGCGTTATGCGTTATGCGTTATGCGTTATGCGTTATGCGTTATGCGTTATGCGTTATGCGTTATGCGTTATGCGTTATGCGTTATGCGTTATGGGTTATGAGTAATGCGTGATCCGTTATGCGTTATGCTTTATGCGTTATGAGTTACGCGTAATGCGTTATGCGTTATGCGTTATGGGTTATGCGTTATGTGTTATGAGTTATGCGTTATGCGTTATGCGTTATGCGTTATGCGTTATGGGTTATGCGTTATGCGTTATGCGTTATGCGTTATGCGTTATGCCTTATGCGTTATGCGATTTGCGTTATGCGTTATGCGTTATGCGTTATGCGTTATGCGTTATGTGTTATGCGTTATGCGTTATGCGTTATGCGTTATGCGTTATGCGTTATGCGTTATGCGTTATGCGTTATGCGTTATGCGTTATGCGTTATGCGTTATGCGTTATGTGTTATGGGTTATGCGTTATGCGTTATGCGTTATGCGTTATGCGTTATGCGTCATGCGTTATGCGTTATGCGTTATGCGTTATGCGTTATGCGTTATGCGTTATGCGTTACGCAATATGCGTTATGCGTTATGCGTTATGCGTTATGCGTTATGCGTTATGCGTTATGCGTTATGAGAAATGCGTTATGCGTTATGCGTTATGCGTCATGCGTTATGCGTTATGCGTTATGCGTTATGCGTTATGCGTTATGCGTTATGTGTTATGGGTTATGCGTTATGCGTTATGCGTTATGCGTTATGCGTTATGCGTCATGCGTTATGCGTTATGCGTTATGCGTTATGCGTTATGCGTTATGCGTTATGCGTTATGCGTTATGCGTTATGCGTTATGCGTTATGCGTTATGCGTTATGCGTTATGCGTTATGCGTTATGCGTTATGCGTTATGCGTTATGCGTTATGCGTTATGCGTTATGCGTTATGCGTTATGCGTTATGCGTTATGCGTTATGCGTTATGCGTTATGCGTTATGGGTTATGAGTAATGCGTGATCCGTTATGCGTTATGCTTTATGCGTTATGAGTTACGCGTAATGCGTTATGCGTTATGCGTTATGGGTTATGCGTTATGTGTTATGAGTTATGCGTTATGCGTTATGCGTTATGCGTTATGCGTTATGCGTTATGGGTTATGCGTTATGCGATATGCGTTATGCGTTATGCGTTATGCCTTATGCGTTATGCGATTTGCGTTATGCGTTATGCGTTATGCGTTATGCGTTATGCGTCATGCGTTATGCGTTATGCGTTATGCGTTATGCGTTATGCGTTATGCGTTATGCGTTACGCAATATGCGTTATGCGTTATGCGTTATGCGTTATGCGTTATGCGTTATGCGTTATGCGTTATGTGTTATGCGTTGTGCGTTATCCGCTATGCGTTATGCGTTTTGCGTTATGCGTTATGCGTTGTGCGTTATAGGTTATGCGTTATGTGTTATGCGTTATGCGTTATGCGTTATGCATTATGCGTTATGCGTTGTGCGTTATGCTTTATGCGTTATGCGTTATGAGTAATGCGTGATCCGTTATGTGTTATGCGTTATGCGTTATGCGTTATGCGTTTTGCGTTATGCGTTATGCGTTATGGGTTATGCGTTATGCGTTATGCGTTATGCGTTATGCGTTATGCGTTATGCGTTATGCGTTATGCGTTATGCGTTATGCGTTATGCGTTATGCGTTATGCGTTATGCGTTATGCGTTATGCGTTATGCGTTATGCGTTATGCGTTATGCGTTATGGGTTATGAGTAATGCGTGATCCGTTATGCGTTATGCTTTATGCGTTATGAGTTACGCGTAATGCGTTATGCGTTATGCGTTATGGGTTATGCGTTATGTGTTATGAGTTATGCGTTATGCGTTATGCGTTATGCGTTATGCGTTATGCGTTATGGGTTATGCGTTATGCGATATGCGTTATGCGTTATGCGTTATGCCTTATGCGTTATGCGATTTGCGTTATGCGTTATGCGTTATGCGTTATGCGTTATGCGTTATGTGTTATGCGTTATGCGTTATGCGTTATGCGTTATGCGTTATGCGTTATGCGTTATGCGTTATGCGTTATGCGTTATGCGTTATGCGTTATGCGTTATGCGTTATGCGTTATGTGTTATGGGTTATGCGTTATGCGTTATGCGTTATGCGTTATGCGTTATGCGTCATGCGTTATGCGTTATGCGTTATGCGTTATGCGTTATGCGTTATGCGTTATGCGTTACGCAATATGCGTTATGCGTTATGCGTTATGCGTTATGCGTTATGCGTTATGCGTTATGCGTTATGAGAAATGCGTTATGCGTTATGCGTTATGCGTTATGCGTTATGCGTTATGCGTTATGCGTTATGCGTTATGCGTTATGCGTTATGTGTTATGGGTTATGCGTTATGCGTTATGCGTTATGCGTTATGCGTTATGCGTCATGCGTTATGCGTTATGCGTTATGCGTTATGCGTTATGCGTTATGCGTTATGCGTTATGCGTTATGCGTTATGCGTTATGCGTTATGCGTTATGCGTTATGCGTTATGCGTTATGCGTTATGCGTTATGCGTTATGCGTTATGCGTTATGCGTTATGCGTTATGCGTTATGCGTTATGCGTTATGCGTTATGCGTTATGCGTTATGCGTTATGCGTTATGCGTTATGGGTTATGAGTAATGCGTGATCCGTTATGCGTTATGCTTTATGCGTTATGAGTTACGCGTAATGCGTTATGCGTTATGCGTTATGGGTTATGCGTTATGTGTTATGAGTTATGCGTTATGCGTTATGCGTTATGCGTTATGCGTTATGCGTTATGGGTTATGCGTTATGCGATATGCGTTATGCGTTATGCGTTATGCCTTATGCGTTATGCGATTTGCGTTATGCGTTATGCGTTATGCGTTATGCGTTATGCGTCATGCGTTATGCGTTATGCGTTATGCGTTATGCGTTATGCGTTATGCGTTATGCGTTACGCAATATGCGTTATGCGTTATGCGTTATGCGTTATGCGTTATGCGTTATGCGTTATGCGTTATGCGTTATGTGTTATGCGTTGTGCGTTATCCGCTATGCGTTATGCGTTTTGCGTTATGCGTTATGCGTTGTGCGTTATAGGTTATGCGTTATGTGTTATGCGTTATGCGTTATGCGTTATGCGTTATGCGTTATGCGTTGTGCGTTATGCTTTATGCGTTATGCGTTATGAGTAATGCGTGATCCGTTATGTGTTATGCGTTATGCGTTATGCGTTATGCGTTTTGCGTTATGCGTTATGCGTTATGGGTTATGCGTTATGCGTTATGCGTTATGCGTTATGCGTTATGCGTTATGCGTTATGCGTTATGCGTTATGCGTTATGCGTTATGCGTTATGCGTTATGCGTTATGCGTTATGTGTTATGCGTTGTGCGTTATCCGCTATGCGTTATGCGTTTTGCGTTATGCGTTATGCGTTATGCGTTATGCGTTGTGCGTTATAGGTTATGCGTTATGTGTTATGCGTTATGCGTTATGCGTTATGCATTATGCGTTATGCGTTGTGCGTTATGCTTTATGCGTTATGCGTTATGAGTAATGCGTGATCCGTTATGTGTTATGCGTTATGCGTTATGCGTTATGCGTTTTGCGTTATGCGTTATGCGTTATGTGTTATGGGTTATGCGTTATGCGTTATGCGTTATGCGTTATGCGTTATGCGTTATGCGTTATGCGTTATGCGTTATGCGTTATGCGTTATGCGTTATGCGTTATGCGTTATGCGTTATGCGTTATGCGTTATGCGTTATGCGTTATGCGTTATGCGTTATGAGAAATGCGTGATCCGTTATGCGTTATGCGTTATGAGTAATGCGTGATCCGTTATGCGTTATGCGTTATGCGTTATGCGTTATGCGTTATGGGTTATGCGTTATTTGTTATGCGTTATGCGTTATGCGTTATGCGTTATTCGTTATGCGTTATGCGTTATGCGTTATGCGTTATGCGTTATGCGTTATGCGTTATGCGTTATGCGTTATGCGTTATGCGTTATGCGTTATGCGTTATGCGTTATGCGTTATGCGTTATGGGTTATGAGTAATGCGTGATCCGTTATGCGTTATGCTTTATGCGTTATGAGTTACGCGTAATGCGTTATGCGTTATGCGTTATGGGTTATGCGTTATGTGTTATGAGTTATGCGTTATGCGTTATGCGTTATGCGTTATGCGTTATGCGTTATGCGTTATGGGTTATGCGTTATGCGATATGCGTTATGCGTTATGCGTTATGCCTTATGCGTTATGCGATTTGCGTTATGCGTTATGCGTTATGCGTTATGCGTTATGCGTTATGTGTTATGCGTTATGCGTTATGCGTTATGCGTTATGCGTTATGCGTTATGCGTTATGCGTTATGCGTTATGCGTTATGCGTTATGCGTTATGCGTTATGCGTTATGCGTTATGTGTTATGGGTTATGCGTTATGCGTTATGCGTTATGCGTTATGCGTTATGCGTTATGCGTTATGCGTTATGCGTTATGCGTTATGTGTTATGGGTTATGCGTTATGCGTTATGCGTTATGCGTTATGCGTTATGCGTCATGCGTTATGCGTTATGCGTTATGCGTTATGCGTTATGCGTTATGCGTTATGCGTTACGCAATATGCGTTATGCGTTATGCGTTATGCGTTATGCGTTATGCGTTATGCGTTATGCGTTATGTGTTATGCGTTGTGCGTTATCCGCTATGCGTTATGCGTTTTGCGTTATGCGTTATGCGTTATGCGTTGTGCGTTATAGGTTATGCGTTATGTGTTATGCGTTATGCGTTATGCGTTATGCATTATGCGTTATGCGTTGTGCGTTATGCTTTATGCGTTATGCGTTATGAGTAATGCGTGATCCGTTATGTGTTATGCGTTATGCGTTATGCGTTATGCGTTTTGCGTTATGCGTTATGCGTTATGGGTTATGCGTTATGCGTTATGCGTTATGCGTTATGCGTTATGCGTTATGCGTTATGCGTTATGCGTTATGCGTTATGCGTTATGCGTTATGCGTTATGCGTTATGGGTTATGCGTTATGCGATATGCGTTATGCGTTATGCGTTATGCCTTATGCGTTATGCGATTTGCGTTATGCGTTATGCGTTATGCGTTATGCGTTATGCGTTATGTGTTATGCGTTATGCGTTATGCGTTATGCGTTATGCGTTATGCGTTATGCGTTATGCGTTATGCGTTATGCGTTATGCGTTATGCGTTATGCGTTATGCGTTATGTGTTATGGGTTATGCGTTATGCGTTATGCGTTATGCGTTATGCGTTATGCGTCATGCGTTATGCGTTATGCGTTATGCGTTATGCGTTATGCGTTATGCGTTATGCGTTACGCAATATGCGTTATGCGTTATGCGTTATGCGTTATGCGTTATGCGTTATGCGTTATGCGTTATGAGAAATGCGTGATCCGTTATGCGTTATGCGTTATGAGTAATGCGTGATCCGTTATGCGTTATGCGTTATGCGTTATGCGTTATGCGTTATGGGTTATGCGTTATTTGTTATGCGTTATGCGTTATGCGTTATGCGTTATGCGTTATGCGTTATGCGTTATGCGTTATGCGTTATGCGTTATGCGTTATGCGTTATGCGTTATGCGTTATGCGTTATGCGTTATGCGTTATGCGTTATGCGTTATGCGTTATGCGTTATGCGTTATGCGTTATGCGTTATGCGTTATGCGTTATGGGTTATGAGTAATGCGTGATCCGTTATGCGTTATGCTTTATGCGTTATGAGTAACGCGTAATGCGTTATGCGTTATGCGTTATGGGTTATGCGTTATGTGTTATGAGTTATGCGTTATGCGTTATGCGTTATGCGTTATGCGTTATGAGTTATGGGTTATGCGTTATGCGATATGCGTTATGCGTTATGCGTTATGCCTTATGCGTTATGCGATTTGCGTTATGCGTTATGCGTTATGCGTTATGCGTTATGCGTTATGTGTTATGCGTTATGCGTTATGCGTTATGCGTTATGCGTTATGCGTTATGCGTTATGCGTTATGCGTTATGCGTTATGCGTTATGCGTTATGCGTTATGCGTTATGTGTTATGGGTTATGCGTTATGCGTTATGCGTTATGCGTTATGCGTTATGCGTCATGCGTTATGCGTTATGCGTTATGCGTTATGCGTTATGCGTTATGCGTTATGCGTTATGCGTTACGCAATATGCGTTATGCGTTATGCGTTATGCGTTATGCGTTATGCGTTATGCGTTATGCGTTATGCGTTATGTGTTATGCGTTGTGCGTTATCCGCTATGCGTTATGCGTTTTGCGTTATGCGTTATGCGTTATGCGTTGTGCGTTATAGGTTATGCGTTATGTGTTATGCGTTATGCGTTATGCGTTATGCATTATGCGTTATGCGTTGTGCGTTATGCTTTATGCGTTATGCGTTATGAGTAATGCGTGATCCGTTATGTGTTATGCGTTATGCGTTATGCGTTATGCGTTTTGCGTTATGCGTTATGCGTTATGGGTTATGCGTTATGCGTTATGCGTTATGCGTTATGCGTTATGCGTTATGCGTTATGCGTTATGCGTTATGCGTTATGCGTTATGCGTTATGCGTTATGCGTTATGCGTTATGTGTTATGCGTTGTGCGTTATCCGCTATGCGTTATGCGTTTTGCGTTATGCGTTATGCGTTATGCGTTATGCGTTGTGCGTTATAGGTTATGCGTTATGTGTTATGCGTTATGCGTTATGCGTTATGCATTATGCGTTATGCGTTGTGCGTTATGCGTTATGCGTTATGCGTTATGCGTTATGCGTTATGCGTTATGCGTTATGCGTTATGTGTTATGGGTTATGCGTTATGCGTTATGCGTTATGCGTTATGCGTTATGCGTCATGCGTTATGCGTTATGCGTTATGCGTTATGCGTTATGCGTTATGCGTTATGCGTTACGCAATATGCGTTATGCGTTATGCGTTATGCGTTATGCGTTATGCGTTATGCGTTATGCGTTATGCGTTATGCGTTATGCGTTATGCGTGATCCGTTATGCGTTATGCGTTATGAGTAATGCGTGAACCGTTATGCGTTATGCGTTATGCGTTATGCGTTATGCGTTATGGGTTATGCGTTATGTGTTATGCGTTATGCGTTGTGCGTTATCCGCTATGCGTTATGCGTTTTGCGTTATGCGTTATGCGTTATGCGTTATGCGTTGTGCGTTATAGGTTATGCGTTATGTGTTATGCGTTATGCGTTATGCGTTATGCATTATGCGTTATGCGTTGTGCGTTATGCTTTATGCGTTATGCGTTATGAGTAATGCGTGATCCGTTATGTGTTATGCGTTATGCGTTATGCGTTATGCGTTTTGCGTTATGCGTTATGCGTTATGTGTTATGGGTTATGCGTTATGCGTTATGCGTTATGCGTTATGCGTTATGCGTTATGCGTTATGCGTTATGCGTTATGTGTTATGCGTTATGCGTTATGCGTTATGCGTTATGCGTTATGCGTTATGCGTTATGCGTTATGAGAAATGCGTGATCCGTTATGCGTTATGCGTTATGAGTAATGCGTGATCCGTTATGCGTTATGCGTTATGCGTTATGCGTTATGCGTTATGGGTTATGCGTTATTTGTTATGCGTTATGCGTTATGCGTTATGCGTTATTCGTTATGCGTTATGCGTTATGCGTTATGCGTTATGCGTTATGCGTTATGCGTTATGCGTTATGCGTTATGCGTTATGCGTTATGCGTTATGCGTTATGCGTTATGCGTTATGCGTTATGCGTTATGCGTTATGCGTTATGCGTTATGCGTTATGCGTTATGCGTTATGCGTTATGCGTTATGGGTTATGAGTAATGCGTGATCCGTTATGCGTTATGCTTTATGCGTTATGAGTTACGCGTAATGCGTTATGCGTTATGCGTTATGGGTTATGCGTTATGTGTTATGAGTTATGCGTTATGCGTTATGCGTTATGCGTTATGCGTTATGCGTTATGCGTTATGGGTTATGCGTTATGCGATATGCGTTATGCGTTATGCGTTATGCCTTATGCGTTATGCGATTTGCGTTATGCGTTATGCGTTATGCGTTATGCGTTATGCGTTATGTGTTATGCGTTATGCGTTATGCGTTATGCGTTATGCGTTATGCGTTATGCGTTATGCGTTATGCGTTATGCGTTATGCGTTATGCGTTATGCGTTATGCGTTATGTGTTATGGGTTATGCGTTATGCGTTATGCGTTATGCGTTATGCGTTATGCGTCATGCGTTATGCGTTATGCGTTATGCGTTATGCGTTATGCGTTATGCGTTATGCGTTACGCAATATGCGTTATGCGTTATGCGTTATGCGTTATGCGTTATGCGTTATGCGTTATGCGTTATGCGTTATGCGTTATGCGTGATCCGTTATGCGTTATGCGTTATGAGTAATGCGTGAACCGTTATGCGTTATGCGTTATGCGTTATGCGTTATGCGTTATGCGTTATGGGTTATGCGTTATGTGTTATGCGTTATGCGTTATGCGTTATGCGTTATGAGTTGTGCGTTATGCGTTATGCGTTATGCGTTATGCGTTATGCGTTATGCGTTATGCGTTATGTGTTATGGGTTATGCGTTATGCGTTATGCGTTATGCGTTATGCGTTATGCGTCATGCGTTATGCGTTATGCGTTATGCGTTATGCGTTATGCGTTATGCGTTATGCGTTAAGCAATATGCGTTATGCGTTATGCGTTATGCGTTATGCGTTATGCGTTATGCGTTATGCGTTATGCGTTATGCGTTATGCGTTGTGCGTTATCCGCTATGCGTTATGCGTTTTGCGTTATGCGTTATGCGTTATGCGTTGTGCGTTATAGGTTATGCGTTATGTGTTATGCGTTATGCGTTATGCGTTATGCATTATGCGTTATGCGTTGTGCGTTATGCTTTATGCGTTATGCGTTATGAGTAATGCGTGATCCGTTATGTGTTATGCGTTATGCGTTATGCGTTATGCGTTTTGCGTTATGCGTTATGCGTTATGGGTTATGCGTTATGCGTTATGCGTTATGCGTTATGCGTTATGCGTTATGCGTTATGCGTTATGCGTTATGCGTTATGCGTTATGCGTTATGCGTTATGTGTTATGCGTTGTGCGTTATCCGCTATGCGTTATGCGTTTTGCGTTATGCGTTATGCGTTATGCGTTATGCGTTGTGCGTTATAGGTTATGCGTTATGTGTTATGCGTTATGCGTTATGCGTTATGCATTATGCGTTATGCGTTGTGCGTTATGCTTTATGCGTTATGCGTTATGAGTAATGCGTGATCCGTTATGTGTTATGCGTTATGCGTTATGCGTTATGCGTTTTGCGTTATGCGTTATGCGTTATGTGTTATGGGTTATGCGTTATGCGTTATGCGTTATGCGTTATGCGTTATGCGTTATGCGTTATGCGTTATGCGTTATGCGTTATGCGTTATGCGTTATGCGTTATGCGTTATGCGTTATGCGTTATGCGTTATGCGTTATGCGTTATGCGTTATGCGTTATGCGTTATGCGTTATGCGTTATGCGTTATGAGAAATGCGTGATCCGTTATGCGTTATGCGTTATGAGTAATGCGTGATCCGTTATGCGTTATGCGTTATGCGTTATGCGTTATGCGTTATGCGTTATGCGTTATGCGTTATGCGTTATGGGTTATGAGTAATGCGTGATCCGTTATGCGTTATGCTTTATGCGTTATGAGTTACGCGTAATGCGTTATGCGTTATGCGTTATGGGTTATGCGTTATGTGTTATGAGTTATGCGTTATGCGTTATGCGTTATGCGTTATGCGTTATGCGTTATGCGTTATGGGTTATGCGTTATGCGATATGCGTTATGCGTTATGCGTTATGCCTTATGCGTTATGCGATTTGCGTTATGCGTTATGCGTTATGCGTTATGCGTTATGTGTTATGCGTTATGCGTTATGCGTTATGCGTTATGCGTTATGCGTTATGCGTTATGCGTTATGCGTTATGCGTTATGCGTTATGCGTTATGCGTTATGCGTTATGTGTTATGGGTTATGGGTTATGCGTTATGCGTTATGCGTTATGCGTTATGCGTCATGCGTTATGCGTTATGCGTTATGCGTTATGCGTTATGCGTTATGCGTTATGCGTTACGCAATATGCGTTATGCGTTATGCGTTATGCGTTATGCGTTATGCGTTATGCGTTATGCGTTATGCGTTATGCGTTATGCGTTATGCGTGATCCGTTATGCGTTATGCGTTATGAGTAATGCGTGAACCGTTATGCGTTATGCGTTATGCGTTATGCGTTATGCGTTATGCGTTATGCGTTATGGGTTATGCGTTATGTGTTATGCGTTATGCGTTATGCGTTATGCGTTATGAGTTGTGCGTTATGCGTTATGCGTTATGCGTTATGCGTTATGCGTTATGCGTTATGCGTTATGCGTTATGTGTTATGGGTTATGCGTTATGCGTTATGCGTTATGCGTTATGCGTTATGCGTCATGCGTTATGCGTTATGCGTTATGCGTTATGCGTTATGCGTTATGCGTTACGCAATATGCGTTATGCGTTATGCGTTATGCGTTATGCGTTATGCGTTATGCGTTATGCGTTATGCGTTATGTGTTATGCGTTGTGCGTTATCCGCTATGCGTTATGCGTTTTGCGTTATGCGTTATGCGTTATGCGTTGTGCGTTATAGGTTATGCGTTATGTGTTATGCGTTATGCGTTATGCGTTATGCATTATGCGTTATGCGTTGTGCGTTATGCTTTATGCGTTATGCGTTATGAGTAATGCGTGATCCGTTATGTGTTATGCGTTATGCGTTGTGCGTTATGCTTTATGCGTTATGCGTTATGAGTAATGCGTGATCCGTTATGTGTTATGCGTTATGCGTTATGCGTTATGCGTTTTGCGTTATGCGTTATGCGTTATGTGTTATGGGTTATGCGTTATGCGTTATGCGTTATGCGTTATGCGTTATGCGTTATGCGTTATGCGTTATGCGTTATGCGTTATGCGTTATGCGTTATGCGTTATGCGTTATGCGTTATGCGTTATGCGTTATGCGTTATGCGTTATGCGTTATGCGTTATGCGTTATGCGTTATGCGTTATGCGTTATGCGTTATGCGTTATGCGTTATGAGAAATGCGTGATCCGTTATGCGTTATGCGTTATGAGTAATGCGTGATCCGTTATGCGTTATGCGTTATGCGTTATGCGTTATGCGTTATGGGTTATGCGTTATTTGTTATGCGTTATGCGTTATGCGTTATGCGTTATGCGTTATGCGTTATGCGTTATGCGTTATGCGTTATGCGTTATGCGTTATGCGTTATGCGTTATGCGTTATGCGTTATGCGTTATGCGTTATGCGTTATGCGTTATGCGTTATGCGTTATGCGTTATGCGTTATGCGTTATGCGTTATGCGTTATGCGTTATGCGTTATGCGTTATGCGTTATGGGTTATGAGTAATGCGTGATCCGTTATGCGTTATGCTTTATGCGTTATGAGTTACGCGTAATGCGTTATGCGTTATGCGTTATGGGTTATGCGTTATGTGTTATGAGTTATGCGTTATGCGTTATGCGTTATGCGTTATGCGTTATGCGTTATGGGTTATGCGTTATGCGATATGCGTTATGCGTTATTCGTTATGCCTTATGCGTTATGCGATTTGCGTTATGCGTTATGCGTTATGCGTTATGCGTTATGCGTTATGTGTTATGCGTTATGCGTCATGCGTTATGCGTTATGCGTTATGCGTTATGCGTTATGCGTTATGAGTTGTGCGTTATGCGTTATGCGTTATGCGTTATGCGTTATGCGTTATGCGTTATGCGTTATGCGTTATGCGTTATGCGTTATGCGGTATGCGTTATGCGTTATGCGTTATGCGTTATGCGTTATGCGTTATGCGTTATGCGTTATGCGTTATGCGTTATGCGTTATGCGTTATGCGTTATGCGTTATGCGTTATGCGTTATGCGTTATGCGTTATGCGTTATGCGTTATGCGTTATGAGTAATGCGTGATCCGTTATGCGTTATGCGTTATGCGTTATGCGTTATGCGTTATGCGTTATGTGTTATGCGTTGTGAGTTACCCCTATGCGTTATGCGTTTTGCGTTATGCGTTATGCGTTATGCGTTGTGCGTTATGCGTTATGCGTTATGCGTTATAGGTTATGCGTTATGTGTCATGCGTTATGCGTTATGCGTTAAGCGTTATGCGTTATGCGTTATGCATTATGCGTTATGCGTTATGCTTTATGCGTTATGCGTTATAAGTAATGCGTGATCCGTTATGTGTTATGCGTTATGCGTTATGTGTTATGCGTTGTGCGTTATCCGCTATGCGTTATGCGTTTTGCGTTATGCGTTATGCGTTATGCGTTGTGCGTTATGCGTTATGCGTTATAGGTTATGCGTTATGTGTCATGCGTTATGCGTTATGCGTTATGCGTTATGCGGTATGCGGTATGCGTTATGCGTTATGCGTTATGCGTTATGCGTTATGCGTTATGCGTTATGCGTTATGCGTTATGCGTTATGCGGTATGCGTTATGCGTTATGCGTTATGCGTTATGCGTTATGCGTTATGCGTTATGCGTTATGGGTTATGCGTTATGCGATATGCGTTATGCGTTATGCGTTATGCCTTATGCGTTATGCGTTTTGCGTTATGCGTTATGCGTTATGCGTTATGCGTTATGCGTTATGTGTTATGCGTTATGCGTTATGCGTTATGCGTTATGCGTTATGCGTTATGCGTTATGCGTTATGCGTTATGCGTTATGCGTTATGCGTTATGCGTTATGCGTTATGTGTTATGGGTTATGCGTTATGCGTTATGCGTTATGCGTTATGCGTTATGCGTTATGCGTTATGCGTTATGCGTTATGCGTTATGCGTTATGCGTTATGCGTTATGCGTTATGCGTTATGCGTTATGCGTTACGCAATATGCGTTATGCGTTATGCGTTATGCGTTATGCGTTATGCGTTATGCGTTATGCGTGATCCGTTATGCGTTATGCGTTATGAGTAATGCGTGATCCGTTATGCGTTATGCGTTATGCGTTATGCGTTATGCGTTATGCGTTATGCGTTATGCGTTATGCGTTATGCGTTATGCGTTATGCGTTATGCGTTATGCGTTGTGAGTTATCCGCTATGCGTTATGCGTTGTGCGTTATGCGTTATGCGTTATAGGTTATGCGTTATGTGTCATGCGTTATGCGTTATGCGTTATGCGTTATGCGGTATGCGTTATGCGTTATGCGTTATGCGTTATGCGTTATGCGTTATGCGTTATGCGTTATGCGTTATGCGTTATGCGTTATGCGTTATGCGTTGTGCGTTATGCGTTATGCGTTATAGGTTATGCGTTATGTGTCATGCGTTATGCGTTATGCGTTATGCGTTATGCGTTATGCGTTATGCGTTATGCGTTATGCGTTATGCGTTATGCGTTATGCGTTATGCGTTATGCGTTATGCGGTATGCGTTATGCGTTATGCGTTATGCGTTATGCGTTATGCGTTATGCGTTATGCGTTATGCGTTATGGGTTATGCGTTATGCGATATGCGTTATGCGTTATGCGTTATGCCTTATGCGTTATGCGATTTGCGTTATGCGTTATGCGTTATGCGTTATGCGTTATGCGTTATGCGTTATGTGTTATGCGTTATGCGTTATGCGTTATGCGTTGTGCGTTATGCGTTATGCGTTATGCGTTATAGGTTATGCGTTATGTGTCATGCGTTATGCGTTATGCGTTAAGCGTTATGCGTTATGCATTATGCATTATGCGTTATGCGTTATGCTTTATGCGTTATGCGTTATAAGTAATGCGTGATCCGTTATGTGTTATGCGTTATGCGTTATGCGTTATGTGTTATGCGTTGTGCGTTATCCGCTATGCGTTATGCGTTTTGCGTTATGCGTTATGCGTTATGCGTTGTGCGTTATGCGTAATGCGTTATAGGTTATGCGTTATGTGTCATGCGTTATGCGTTATGCGTTATGCGTTATGCGGTATGCGTTATGCGTTATGCGTTATGCGTTATGCGTTATGCGTTATGCGTTATGCGTTATGCGTTATGCGGTATGCGTTATGCGTTATGCGTTATGCGTTATGCGTTATGCGTTATGCGTTATGCGTTATGCGTTATGGGTTATGCGTTTTGCGATATGCGTTATGCGTTATGCGTTATGCCTTATGCGTTATGCGATTTGCGTTATGCGTTATGCGTTATGCGTTATGCGTTATGCGTTATGTGTTATGCGTTATGCGTTATGCGTTATGCGTTATGCGTTATGCGTTATGCGTTATGCGTTATGCGTTATGCGTTATGCGTTATGCGTTATGCGTTATGTGTTATGGGTTATGCGTTATGCGTTATGCGTTATGCGTTATGCGTTATGCGTTATGCGTTATGCGTTATGCGTTATGCGTTATGCGTTATGCGTTATGCGTTATGCGTTACGCAATATGCGTTATGCGTTATGCGTTATGCGTTATGCGTTATGCGTTATGCGTTATGCGTTATGCGTGATCCGTTATGCGTTATGCGTTATGAGTAATGCGTGATCCGTTATGCGTTATGCATTATGCGTTATGCGTTATGGGTTATCCGTTATGCGTTATCCGTTATGCGTTATGCGTTATGCGTTATGCGTTATGCGATATGCGTTATGCGTTATGCGTTATGCGTTATGCGTTATGCGTAATGCGTTATGCGTTATGCGTTATGCGTTATGGGTTATGAGTAATGCGTGATCCGTTATGCGTTATGCTTTATGCGTTATGAGTTACGCGTAATGCGTTATGCGTTATGCGTTATGGGTTATGCGTTATGTGTTATGAGTTATGCGTTATGCGTTATGCGTTATGCGTTATGCGTTATGCGTTATGGGTTATGCGTTATGCGATATGCGTTATGCGTTATGCGTTATGCCTTATGCGTTATGCGATTTGCGTTATGCGTTATGCGTTATGCGTTATGTGTTATGCGTTATGCGTTATGCGTTATGCGTTATGCGTTATGCGTTATGCGTTATGCGTTATGCGTTATGCGTTATGCGTTATGCGTTATGCGTTATGCGTTATGTGTTATGGGTTATGCGTTATGCGTTATGCGTTATGCGTTATGCGTTATGCGTCATGCTTTATGCGTTATGCGTTATGCGTTATGCGTTATGCGTTATGCGTTATGCGTTATGCGTTATGCGTTACGCAATATGCGTTATGCGTTATGCGTTATGCGTTATGCGTTATGCGTTATGCGTTATGCGTTATGCGTTATGCGTTATGCGTTATGCGTTATGCGTTATGCGTGATCCGTTATGCGTTATGCGTTATGAGTAATGCGTGAACCGTTATGCGTTATGCGTTATGCGTTATGCGATTTGCGTTATGCGTTATGCGTTATGCGTTATGCGTTATGTGTTATGCGTTATGCGTTATGCGTTATGCGTTATGCGTTATGCGTTATGCGTTATGCGTTATGCGTTATGCGATATGCGTTATGCGTTATGCGTTATGCGTTATGCGTTATGCGTTATGCGTTATGCATTATGCTTTATGCGTTATGCGTTATGCGTTATGCGTTATGCGTTATGCGTTATGCGTTATGCGTTATGAGTAATGCGTGATCCGTTATGCGTTATGCGTTATGCGTTATGCGTTATGTGTTATGCGTTGTGAGTTATCCGCTATGCGTTATGCGTTTTGCGTTATGCGTTATGCGTTATGAGTTGTGCGTTATGCGTTATGCGTTATGCGTTATGCGTTATGCGTTATGCGTTATGCGTTATGCGTTATGCGTTATGCGTTATGCGTTATGCGTTATGCGTTATGCGTTATGTGTTATCCGTTATGAGTTATGCGTTATGCGTTATGCGTTATGCATTATGCGTTATGCGTTATGCGTTATGCGTTATGCGTTATGAGTAATGCGTGATCCGTTATGCGTTATGCGTTATGCGTTATGCGTTATGTGTTATGCGTTGTGAGTTATCCGCTATGCGTTATGCGTTTTGCGTTATGCGTTATGCGTTATGCGGTATGCGTTATGCGTTATGCGTTATGCGTTATGCGTTATGCGTTATGCGTTATGCGTTATGCGTTATGCGTTATGCGTTATGCGTTATGCGTTATGGGTTATGAGTAATGCGTGATCCGTTATGCGTTATGCTTTATGCGTTATGAGTTACGCGTAATGCGTTATGCGTTATGCGTTATGGGTTATGCGTTATGTGTTATCAGTTATGCGTTATGCGTTATGCGTTATGCGTTATGCGTTATGGGTTATCCGTTATGCGTTATCCGTTATGAGTTTTGCGTTATGCGTTATGCGCTATGAGTTGTGCGTTATGCGTTATGCGTTATGCGTTATGCGTTATGCGTTATGCGTTATGCGTTATGCGTTATGCGTTATGTGTTATCCGTTATGAGTTATGAGTAATGCGTGATCCGTTATGCGTTATGCGTTATGAGTAATGCGTGATCCGTTATGCGTTATGCGTTATGAGTAATGCTTGATCCGTTACGCGTTATGCGTTATGCGTTATGCGTTATGGGTTATGCGTTATGTGTTATGAGTTATGCGTTATGCGTTATGCGTTATGCGTTATGCGTTATGGGTTATGAGTAATGCGTGATCCGTTATGCGTTATGCTTTATGCGTTATGAGTTACGCGTAATGCGTTATGCGTTATGCGTTATGGGTTATGCGTTATGTGTTATGAGTTATGCGTTATGCGTTATGCGTTATGCGTTATGCGTTATGGGTTATGAGTTATGCGTTATGCGTTATGCGTTATGCGTTATGCGTTATGCGTTATGCGTTATGCGTTATGCGTTATGCGTTATGCGTTATGCGTTATGCGTTATGCGTTATGCGTTATGCGTTATGCGTTATGCGTTATGCGTTATGCGTTATGCGTTATGCGTTATGCGTTATGCGTTATGCGTTATGAGAAATGCGTGATCCGTTATGCGTTATGCGTTATGAGTAATGCGTGATCCGTTATGCGTTATGCGTTATGCGTTATGCGTTATGCGTTATGCGTTATGGGTTATGCGTTATGCGTTATGCGTTATGCGTTATGCGTTATGCGTTATGCGTTATGCGTTATGCGTTATGCGTTATGCGTTATGCGTTATGCGTTATGTGTTATCCGTTATGAGTTATCCGTTATGCGTTTTGCGTTATGCGTCATGCGTTATGCGTTATGCGTTATGCGTTATGCGTTATGCGTTATGCGTTATGCGTTATGCGTTATGCGATATGCGTTATGCGTTATGCGTTATGCCTTATGCGTTATGCGATTTGCGTTATGCGTTATGCGTTATGCGTTATGCGTTATTCGTTATGAGTAATGCGTGATCCGTTATGCGTTATGCGTTATGCGTTATGCGTTATGCGTTATGCGTTGTGCGTTATCCGCTATGCGTTATGCGTTTTGCGTTATGCGTTATGCGTTATGCGTTGTGCGTTATGCGTTATGCGTTATGCGTTATAGGTTATGCGTTATGTGTCATGCGTTATGCGTTATGCGTTATGCGTTATGCGGTATGCGTTATGCGTTATGCTTTATGCTTTATGCGTTATGCGTTATGCGTTATGCGTTATGCGTTATGCGTTATGCGTTATGTGTTATCCGTTATGAGTTATGAGTAAAGCGTGATCCGTTATGCGTTATGCGTTATGAGTAATGCGTGATCCGTTATGCGTTATGCGTTATGCGTTATGCGTTATGTGTCATGCGTTATGCGTTATGCGTTATGCGTTATGCGTTATGCGTTATGCATTATGCGTTATGCGTTATGCTTTATGCGTTATGCGTTATAAGTAATGCGTGATCCGTTATGTGTTATGCGTTATGCGTTATGCGTTATGTGTTATGCGTTGTGCGTTATCCGCTATGCGTTATGCGTTATGGGTTATGAGTTATGCGTTATGCGTTATGCGTTATGCGTTATGCGTTATGCGTTATGCGTTATGCTTTATGCGTTATGCGTTATGCGTTATGTGTTATGCGTTGTGCGTTATCCGCTATGCGTTATGCGTTTTGCGTTATGCGTTATGCGTTATGCGTTGTGCGTTATGCGTTATGCGTTATAGGTTATGCGTTATGTGTTATGCGTGATGCGTTATGCGTTATGCGTTATGCATTATGCGTTATGCGTTATGCTTTATGCGTTATGCGTTATGAGTAATGCGTGATCCGTTATGTGTTATGCGTTATGCGTTATGCGTTATGCGTTATGCGTTATGCGTTATGCGTTATGCGTTATGCGTTATGCGTTATGCGTTATGCGTTATGCGTTATGCGTTATGCGTTATGCGTTATGCGTTATGCGTTATGTGTTATGGGTTATGCGTTATGCGTTATGCGTTATGCGTTATGCGTTATGCGTTATGCGTTATGCGTTATGCGTTATGCGTTATGCGTTATGCGTTATGCGTTATGCGTTATGCGTTATGCGTTACGCAATATGCGTTATGCGTTATGCGTTATGCGTTATGCGTTATGCGTTATGCGTTATGCGTGATCCGTTATGCGTTATGCGTTATGAGTAATGCGTGATCCGTTATGCGTTATGCGTTATGCGTTATGCGTTATGCGTTATGCGTTATGCGTTATGCGTTATGCGTTATGCGTTATGCGTTATGCGTTATGCGTTATGCGTTATGCGTTGTGAGTTATCCGCTATGCGTTATGCGTTGTGCGTTATGCGTTATGCGTTATAGGTTATGCGTTATGTGTCATGCGTTATGCGTTATGCGTTATGCGTTATGCGGTATGCGTTATGCGTTATGCGTTATGCGTTATGCGTTATGCGTTATGCGTTATGCGTTATGCGTTATGCGTTATGCGTTATGCGTTATGCGTTGTGCGTTATGCGTTATGCGTTATAGGTTATGCGTTATGTGTCATGCGTTATGCGTTATGCGTTATGCGTTATGCGGTATGCGTTATGCGTTATGCGTTATGCGTTATGCGTTATGCGTTATGCGTTATGCGTTATGCGTTATGCGGTATGCGTTATGCGTTATGCGTTATGCGTTATGCGTTATGCGTTATGCGTTATGCGTTATGCGTTATGGGTTATGCGTTATGCGATATGCGTTATGCGTTATGCGTTATGCCTTATGCGTTATGCGATTTGCGTTATGCGTTATGCGTTATGCGTTATGCGTTATGCGTTATGCGTTATGTGTTATGCGTTATGCGTTATGCGTTATGCGTTGTGCGTTATGCGTTATGCGTTATGCGTTATAGGTTATGCGTTATGTGTCATGCGTTATGCGTTATGCGTTAAGCGTTATGCGTTATGCGTTATGCATTATGCGTTATGCGTTATGCTTTATGCGTTATGCGTTATAAGTAATGCGTGATCCGTTATGTGTTATGCGTTATGCGTTATGCGTTATGTGTTATGCGTTGTGCGTTATCCGCTATGCGTTATGCGTTTTGCGTTATGCGTTATGCGTTATGCGTTGTGCGTTATGCGTAATGCGTTATAGGTTATGCGTTATGTGTCATGCGTTATGCGTTATGCGTTATGCGTTATGCGGTATGCGTTATGCGTTATGCGTTATGCGTTATGCGTTATGCGTTATGCGTTATGCGTTATGCGTTATGCGGTATGCGTTATGCGTTATGCGTTATGCGTTATGCGTTATGCGTTATGCGTTATGCGTTATGCGTTATGGGTTATGCGTTTTGCGATATGCGTTATGCGTTATGCGTTATGCCTTATGCGTTATGCGATTTGCGTTATGCGTTATGCGTTATGCGTTATGCGTTATGCGTTATGTGTTATGCGTTATGCGTTATGCGTTATGCGTTATGCGTTATGCGTTATGCGTTATGCGTTATGCGTTATGCGTTATGCGTTATGCGTTATGCGTTATGCGTTATGCGTTATGTGTTATGGGTTATGCGTTATGCGTTATGCGTTATGCGTTATGCGTTATGCGTTATGCGTTATGCGTTATGCGTTATGCGTTATGCGTTATGCGTTATGCGTTATGCGTTATGCGTTACGCAATATGCGTTATGCGTTATGCGTTATGCGTTATGCGTTATGCGTTATGCGTTATGCGTTATGCGTGATCCGTTATGCGTTATGCGTTATGGGTTATGAGTAATGCGTGATCCGTTATGCGTTATGCTTTATGCGTTATGAGTTACGCGTAATGCGTTATGCGTTATGCGTTATGGGTTATGCGTTATGTGTTATGAGTTATGCGTTATGCGTTATGCGTTATGCGTTATGCGTTATGCGTTATGGGTTATGCGTTATGCGTTATGCCTTATGCGTTATGCGATTTGCGTTATGCGTTATGCGTTATGCGTTATGTGTTATGCGTTATGCGTTATGCGTTATGCGTTATGCGTTATGCGTTATGCGTTATGCGTTATGCGTTATGCGTTATGCGTTATGCGTTATGCGTTATGTGTTATGGGTTATGCGTTATGCGTTATGCGTTATGCGTTATGCGTTATGCGTCATGCTTTATGCGTTATGCGTTATGCGTTATGCGTTATGCGTTATGCGTTATGCGTTATGCGTTATGCGTTACGCAATATGCGTTATGCGTTATGCGTTATGCGTTATGCGTTATGCGTTATGCGTTATGCGTTATGCGTTATGCGTTATGCGTTATGCGTTATGCGTGATCCGTTATGCGTTATGCGTTATGAGTAATGCGTGAACCGTTATGCGTTATGCGTTATGCGTTATGCGATTTGCGTTATGCGTTATGCGTTATGCGTTATGCGTTATGTGTTATGCGTTATGCGTTATGCGTTATGCGTTATGCGTTATGCGTTATGCGTTATGCGTTATGCGTTATGCGATATGCGTTATGCGTTATGCGTTATGCGTTATGCGTTATGCGTTATGCGTTATGCATTATGCTTTATGCGTTATGCGTTATGCGTTATGCGTTATGCGTTATGCGTTATGCGTTATGCGTTATGAGTAATGCGTGATCCGTTATGCGTTATGCGTTATGCGTTATGCGTTATGTGTTATGCGTTGTGAGTTATCCGCTATGCGTTATGCGTTTTGCGTTATGCGTTATGCGTTATGAGTTGTGCGTTATGCGTTATGCGTTATGCGTTATGCGTTATGCGTTATGCGTTATGCGTTATGCGTTATGCGTTATGCGTTATGCGTTATGCGTTATGCGTTATGTGTTATCCGTTATGAGTTATGCGTTATGCGTTATGCGTTATGCATTATGCGTTATGCGTTATGCGTTATGCGTTATGCGTTATGAGTAATGCGTGATCCGTTATGCGTTATGCGTTATGCGTTATGCGTTATGTGTTATGCGTTGTGAGTTATCCGCTATGCGTTATGCGTTTTGCGTTATGCGTTATGCGTTATGCGTTGTGCGTTATGCGTTATGCGTTATGCGTTATAGGTTATGCGTTATGTGTCATGCGTTATGCGTTATGCGTTATGCGTTATGCGTTATGCGTTATGCGTTATGCATTATGCGTTATGCGTTATGCTTTATGCGTTATGCGTTATAAGTAATGCGTGATCCGTTATGTGTTATGCGTTATGCGTTATGTGTTATGCGTTGTGCGTTATCCGCTATGCGTTATGCGTTTTGCGTTATGCGTTATGCGTTATGCGTTGTGCGTTATGCGTTATGCGTTATAGGTTATGCGTTATGTGTCATGCGTTATGCGTTATGCGTTATGCGTTATGCGGTATGCGTTATGCGTTATGCGTTATGCGTTATGCGTTATGCGTTATGCGTTATGCGTTATGCGTTATGCGTTATGCGTTATGCGTTATGGGTTATGAGTAATGCGTGATCCGTTATGCGTTATGCTTTATGCGTTATGAGTTACGCGTAATGCGTTATGCGTTATGCGTTATGGGTTATGCGTTATGTGTTATCAGTTATGCGTTATGCGTTATGCGTTATGCGTTATGCGTTATGGGTTATCCGTTATGCGTTATCCGTTATGAGTTTTGCGTTATGCGTTATGCGCTATGAGTTGTGCGTTATGCGTTATGCGTTATGCGTTATGCGTTATGCGTTATGCGTTATGCGTTATGCGTTATGCGTTATGCGTTATGTGTTATCCGTTATGAGTTATGAGTAATGCGTGATCCGTTATGCGTTATGCGTTATGAGTAATGCGTGATCCGTTATGCGTTATGCGTTATGAGTAATGCTTGATCCGTTACGCGTTATGCGTTATGCGTTATGCGTTATGGGTTATGCGTTATGTGTTATGAGTTATGCGTTATGCGTTATGCGTTATGCGTTATGCGTTATGGGTTATGAGTAATGCGTGATCCGTTATGCGTTATGCTTTATGCGTTATGAGTTACGCGTAATGCGTTATGCGTTATGCGTTATGGGTTATGCGTTATGTGTTATGAGTTATGCGTTATGCGTTATGCGTTATGCGTTATGCGTTATGGGTTATGAGTTATGCGTTATGCGTTATGCGTTATGCGTTATGCGTTATGCGTTATGCGTTATGCGTTATGCGTTATGCGTTATGCGTTATGCGTTATGCGTTATGCGTTATGCGTTATGCGTTATGCGTTATGCGTTATGCGTTATGCGTTATGCGTTATGCGTTATGAGAAATGCGTGATCCGTTATGCGTTATGCGTTATGAGTAATGCGTGATCCGTTATGCGTTATGCGTTATGCGTTATGCGTTATGCGTTATGCGTTATGGGTTATGCGTTATGCGTTATGCGTTATGCGTTATGCGTTATGCGTTATGCGTTATGCGTTATGCGTTATGCGTTATGCGTTATGCGTTATGCGTTATGTGTTATCCGTTATGAGTTATCCGTTATGCGTTTTGCGTTATGCGTCATGCGTTATGCGTTATGCGTTATGCGTTATGCGTTATGCGTTATGCGTTATGCGTTATGCGTTATGCGTTATGCGTTATGCGTTATGCGTTATGCGTTATGCGTTATGCGATTTGCGTTATGCGTTATGCGTTATGCGTTATGCGTTATTCGTTATGAGTAATGCGTGATCCGTTATGCGTTATGCGTTATGCGTTATGCGTTATGTGTTATGCGTTGTGCGTTATCCGCTATGCGTTATGCGTTTTGCGTTATGCGTTATGCGTTATGCGTTGTGCGTTATGCGTTATGCGTTATGCGTTATAGGTTATGCGTTATGTGTCATGCGTTATGCGTTATGCGTTATGCGTTATGCGGTATGCGTTATGCGTTATGCTTTATGCTTTATGCGTTATGCGTTATGCGTTATGCGTTATGCGTTATGCGTTATGCGTTATGCGTTATGTGTTATCCGTTATGAGTTATGAGTAAAGCGTGATCCGTTATGCGTTATGCGTTATGAGTAATGCGTGATCCGTTATGCGTTATGCGTTATGCGTTATGCGTTATGTGTCATGCGTTATGCGTTATGCGTTATGCGTTATGCGTTATGCGTTATGCATTATGCGTTATGCGTTATGCTTTATGCGTTATGCGTTATAAGTAATGCGTGATCCGTTATGTGTTATGCGTTATGCGTTATGCGTTATGTGTTATGCGTTGTGCGTTATCCGCTATGCGTTATGCGTTATGGGTTATGAGTTATGCGTTATGCGTTATGCGTTATGCGTTATGCGTTATGCGTTATGCGTTATGCTTTATGCGTTATGCGTTATGCGTTATGTGTTATGCGTTGTGCGTTATCCGCTATGCGTTATGCGTTTTGCGTTATGCGTTATGCGTTATGCGTTGTGCGTTATGCGTTATGCGTTATAGGTTATGCGTTATGTGTTATGCGTGATGCGTTATGCGTTATGCGTTATGCGTTATGCGTTATGCGTTATGCTTTATGCGTTATGCGTTATGAGTAATGCGTGATCCGTTATGTGTTATGCGTTATGCGTTATGCGTTATGCGTTTTGCGTTATGCGTTATGCGTTATGCGTTATGCGTTATGCGTTATGCGTTATGCGTTATGCGTTATGCGTTATGCGTTATGCGTTATGCGTTATGCGTTATGCGTTATGCGTTATGCGTTATGCGTTATGCGTTATGCGTTATGCGTTATGCGTTATGCGTTATTCGTTATGCGTTATGCGTTATAGGTTATGCGTTATGTGTCATGCGTTATGCGTTATGCGTTATGCGTTATGCGGTATGCGTTATGCGTTATGCTTTATGCTTTATGCGTTATGCGTTATGCGTTATGCGTTATGCGTTATGCGTTATGTGTTATCCGTTATGAGTTATGAGTAATGCGTGATCCGTTATGCGTTATGCGTTATGAGTAATGCGTGATCCGTTATGCGTTATGCGTTATGAGTAATGCTTGATCCGTTACGCGTTATGCGTTATGCGTTATGCGTTATGGGTTATGCGTTATGTGTTATGAGTTATGCGTTATGCGTTATGCGTTATGCGTTATGCGTTATGCGTTATGGGTTATGAGTAATGCGTGATCCGTTATGCGTTATGCTTTATGCGTTATGAGTTACGCGTAATGCGTTATGCGTTATGCGTTATGGGTTATGCGTTATGTGTTATGAGTTATGCGTTATGCGTTATGCGTTATGCGTTATGCGTTATGCGTTATGGGTTATGAGTTATGCGTTATGCGTTATGCGTTATGCGTTATGCGTTATGCGTTATGCGTTATGCGTTATGCGTTATGCGTTATGTGTTATGCGTTGTGCGTTATCCGCTATGCGTTATGCGTTTTGCGTTATGCGTTATGCGTTATGCGTTGTGCGTTATGCGTTATGCGTTATAGGTTATGCGTTATGTGTTATGCGTTATGCGTTATGCGTTATGCGTTATGCGTTATGCATTATGCGTTATGCGTTATGCTTTATGCGTTATGCGTTATGAGTAATGCGTGATCCGTTATGTGTTATGCGTTATGCGTTATGCGTTATGCGTTTTGCGTTATGCGTTATGCGTTATGCGTTATGCGTTATGCGTTATGCGTTATGCGTTATGCGTTATGCGTTATGCGTTATGCGTTATGCGTTATGCGTTATGCGTTATGCGTTATGCGTTATGCGTTATGAGAAATGCGTGATCCGTTATGCGTTATGCGTTATGAGTAATGCGTGATCCGTTATGCGTTATGCGTTATGCGTTATGCGTTATGCGTTATGCGTTATGCGTTATGGGTTATGCGTTATTTGTTATGCGTTATGCGTTATGCGTTATGCGTTATGCGTTATGCGTTATGCGTTATGCGTTATGCGTTATGCGTTATGCGTTATGCGTTATGCGTTATGCGTTATGCGTTATGCGTTATGCGTTATGCGTTATGCGTTATGCGTTATGCGTTATGCGTTATACGTTATGTGTTATCCGTTATGAGTTATCCGTTATGCGTTTTGCGTTATGCGTTATGCGTTATGCGTTATGCGTTATGCGTTATGCGTTATGCGTTATGCGTTATGCGTTATGCGTTATGCGTTATGCGTTATGCGTTATGCGTTATGCGTTATGCGTTATGCGTTATGGGTTATGAGTAATGCGTGACCCGTTATGCGTTATGCTTTATGCGTTATGAGTTACGCGTAATGCGTTATGCGTTATGCGTTATGCGTTATGCGTTATGCGTTATGCGTTATGCGTTATGCGTTATGGGTTATGCGTTATGCGTTATGCGTTATGCGTTATGCGTTATGCGTTATGCGTTATGCGTTATGCGTTATGCGTTATGCGTTATGCGTTATGCGTTATGCGTTATGCGTTATGCGTTACGCAATATGCGTTATGCGTTATGCGTTATGCGTTATGCGTTATGCGTTATGCGTTATGCGTGATCCGTTATGCGTTATGCGTTATGAGTAATGCGTGATGCGTTATGCGTTATGCGTTATGCGTTATGCGTTATGCGTTATGCGTTATGCGTTATGGGTTATGAGTAATGCGTGACCCGTTATGCGTTATGCTTTATGCGTTATGAGTTACGCGTAATGCGTTATGCGCTATGGGTCATGCGTTAAGCGTTATGCGTTATGCGTTATGCGTTATCTGTTATGCGTTATGTGTTATGCGTTATGCGTTATGCGTTATGCGTTATGCGTTATGCGTTATGCGTTATGCGTTATGCGTTATGCGTTATGCGTTATGCGTTATGCGTTATGCGTTATGCGTTATGCGTTATGCGTTATGCGTTATGCGTTATGCGTTATGTGTTATCCGTTATGAGTTATGAGTAATGCGTGATCCGTTATGCGTTATGCGTTATGAGTAATGCGTGATCCGTTATGCGTTATGCGTTATGAGTAATGCTTGATCCGTTACGCGTTATGCGTTATGCGTTATGCGTTATGGGTTATGCGTTATGTGTTATGAGTTATGCGTTATGCGTTATGCGTTATGCATTATGGGTTATGAGTAATGCGTGATCCGTTATGCGTTATGCTTTATGCGTTATGAGTTACGCGTAATGCGTTATGCGTTATGCGTTATGGGTTATGCGTTATGTGTTATGAGTTATGCGTTATGCGTTATGCGTTATGCGTTATGCGTTATGGGTTATGAGTAATGCGTGATCCGTTATGCGTTATGCTTTATGCGTTATGAGTTACGCGTAATGCGTTATGCGTTATGCGTTATGGGTTATGCGTTATGTGTTATGAGTTATGCGTGATGCGTTATGCGTTATGCGTTATGCGTTATGGGTTATCCGTTATGCGTTATCCGTTATGAGTTTTGCGTTATGCGTTATGCGTTATGAGTTGTGCGTTATGCGTTATGCGTTATGCGTTATGCGTTATGCGTTATATGTTATGCGTTATGCGTTATGCGTTATGGGTTATCCGTTATGCGTTATCCGTTATGCGTTATGCGTTATGCGTTATGCGTTATGCGTTATGCGTTATGCGATATGCTTATGCGTTATGCGTTATGCGTTATGCGTTATGCGTTATGCGTTATGCGTTATGCGATATGCGTTATGCGTTATGCGTTATGCGTTATGCGTTATGCGTTATGCGTTATGCGTTATGCGTTATGCGTTATGCGTTATGCGTTATGCGTTATGCGTTATGCGTTATGCGTTATGCGTTATGCGTTATGCGTTAGTAGTAATGCGTGATCCGTTATGCGTTATGCGTTATGCGTTATGCGTTATGCGTTATGCGTTATGTGTTATGCGTTGTGAGTTATCCGCTATGCGTTATGCGTTTTGCGTTATGCGTTATGCGTTATGCGTTGTGCGTTATGCGTTATGCGTTATGCGTTATAGGTTATGCGTTATGTGTTATGCGTTGTGCGTTATGCGTTATGCGTTATAGGTTATGCGTTATGTGTCATGCGTTATGCGTTATGCGTTATGCGTTATGCGGTATGCGTTATGCGTTATGCGTTATGCGTTATGCGTTATGCGTTATGCGTTATGCGTTATGCGTTATGGGTTATGAGTAATGCGTGATCCGTTATGCGTTATGCTTTATGCGTTATGAGTTACGCGTAATGCGTTATGCGTTATGCGTTATGGGTTATGCGTTATGTGTTATGAGTTATGCGTTATGCGTTATGCGTTATGCGTTATGCGTTATGGGTTATCCGTTATGCGTTATCCGTTAAGAGTTTTGCGTTATGCGTTATGCGTTATGAGTTGTGCGTTATGCGTTATGCGTTATGCGTTATGCGTTATGCGTTATGCGTTATCCGTTAAGAGTTTTGCGTTATGCGTTATGCGTTATGAGTTGTGCGTTATGCGTTATGCGTTATGCGTTATGCGTTATGCGTTATGCGTTATGCGTTATGCGTTATGCGTTATGCGTTATGCGTTATGCGTTATGCGTTATGCGTTATGCGTTATGCGTTATGCGTTATGCGTTATGCGTTATGCGTTATGCGTTATGCGTTATGCGTTATGCGTTATGCGTTATGAGAAATGCGTGATCCGTTATGCGTTATGCGTTATGAGTAATGCATGATCCGTTATGCGTTATGCGTTATGCGTTATGCGTTATGCGTTATGCGTTATGCGTTATGCGTTATGCGTTATGGGTTATGCGTTATTTGTTATGCGTTATGCGTTATGCGTTATGCGTTATGCGTTATGCGTTATGCGTTATGCGTTATGCGTTATGCGTTATGCGTTATGCGTTATGCGTTATGCGTTATGCGTTATGCGTTATGCGTTATGCGTTATGCGTTATGCGTTATGCGTTATGCGTTATGCGTTATGCGTTATGTGTTATCCGTTATGAGTTATCCGTTATGCGTTTTGCGTTATGCGTTATGCGTTATGCGTTATGCGTTATGCGATATGCGTTATGCGTTATGCGTTATGCCTTATGCGTTATGCGATTTGCGTTATGCGTTATGCGTTATGCGTTATGCGTTATGCGTTATGCGTTATGGGTTATGCGTTATGCGTTATGCGTTATGCGTTATGCGTTATGCGTTATGCGTTATGCGTTATGCGTTATGCGTTATGCGTTATGTGTTATGGGTTATGCGTTATGCGTTATGCGTTATGCGTTATGCGTTATGCGTTATGCGTTATGCGTTATGCGTTATGCGTTATGCGTTATGCGTTATGCGTTATGCGTTATGCGTTATGCGTTATGCGTTATGCGTTATGCGTTATGCGTTATGCGTTATGCGTTATGCGTTACGCAATATGCGTTATGCGTTCTGCGTTATGCGTTATGCGTTATGCGTTATGCGTTATGCGTGATCCGTTATGCGTTATGCGTTATGAGTAATGCGTGATCCGTTATGCGTTATGCGTTATGCGTTATGCGTTATGCGTTATGCGTTATGGGTTATGCGTTATGTGTTATGCGTTATGCGTTATGCGTTATGCGTTATGCGTTATGGGTTATGAGTAATGCGTGACCCGTTATGCGTTATGCTTTATGCGTTATGAGTTACGCGTAATGCGTTATGCGCTATGGGTCATGCGTTAAGCGTTATGCGTTATGCGTTATGCGTTATGGGTTATGCGTTATGTGTTATGCGTTATGCGTTATGCGTTATGCGTTATGCGTTATGCGTTATGGGTTATCCGTTATGCGTTATCCGATATGCGTTATGCGTTATGCGTTATGCGTTATGCGTTATGCGTTATGCGTTATGCGTTATGCGTTATGCGTTATGCGTTATGCGTTATGCGTTATGCGTTATGCGTTATGCGTTATGCGTTATGCGTTATGCGTTATGCGTTATGCGTTATGCGTTATGCGTTATGCGTTATGCGTTATGCGTTATGTGTTATCCGTTATGAGTTATCCGTTATGCGTTTTGCGTTATGCGTTATGCGTTATGCGTTATGCGTTATGCGTTATGCGTTATGCGATATGCGTTATGCGTTATGCGTTATGCCTTATGCGTTATGCGTTATGCGTTATGCGTTATGCGTTATGCGTTATGCTTTATGCGTTATGCGTTATGCGTTATGCGTTACGCAATATGCGTTATGCGTTATGCGTTATGCGTTATGCGTTATGCGTTATGCGTTATGCGTTATGCGTGATCCGTTATGCGTTATGCGTTATGAGTAATGCGTGATCCGTTATGCGTTATGCGTTATGCGTTATGCGTTATGCGTTATGGGTTATGCGTTATGTGTTATGCGTTATGCGTTATGCGTTATGCGTTATGCGTTATGGGTTATGAGTAATGCGTGACCCGTTATGCGTTATGCTTTATGCGTTATGAGTTACGCGTAATGCGTTATGCGCTATGGGTCATGCGTTAAGGGTTATGCGTTATGCGTTATGCGTTATGGGTTATGCGTTATGTGTTATGCGTTATGCGTTATGCGTTATGTGTTATGCGTTATGCGTTATGCGTTATGCGTTATGCGTTATGGGTTATGCGTTATAGGTTATGCGTTATGTGTCATGCGTTATGCGTTATGCGTTATGCGTTATGCGTTATGCGTTATGCATTATGCGTTATGCGTTATGCTTTATGCGTTATGCGTTATAAGTAATGCGTGATCCGTTATGCGTTATGCTTTATGCGTTATGAGTTACGCGTAATGCGTTATGCGTTATGCGTTATGGGTTATGCGTTATGTGTTATGTGTTATGAGTTATGCGTTATGCGTTATGCGTTATGCGTTATGCGTTATGGGTTATCCGTTATGCGTTATCCGTTATGAGTTTTGCGTTATGCGTTATGCGTTATGAGTTGTGCGTTATGCGTTATGCGTTATGCGTTATGCGTTATGCGTTATGCGTTATGGGTTATCCGTTATGCGTTATACGTTATGCGTTATGCGTTATGCGTTATGCGTTATGCGTTATGCGTTATGCGTTATGCGTTATGCGTTATGCGTTATGCGTTATGCGTTATGCGTTATGCGTTATGCGTTATGCGTTATGCGTTATGCGTTATGCGTTATGAGTAATGCGTGATCCGTTATGCGTTATGCGTTATGCGTTATGCGTTATGTGTTATGCGTTGTGAGTTATCCGCTATGCGTTATGCGTTTTGCGTTATGCATTATGCGTTATGCGTTGTGTGTTATGCGTTATGCGTTATAGGTTATGCGTTATGTGTCATGCGTTATGCGTTATGCGTTATGCGTTATGCGTTATGCGTTATGCATTATGCGTTATGCGTTATGCTTTATGCGTTATACGTTATAAGTAATGCGTGATCCGTTATGTGTTATGCGTTATGCGTTATGCGTTATGTGTTATGCGTTGTGCGTTATCCGCTATGCGTTATTCGTTTTGCGTTATGCGTTATGCGTTATGCGTTGTGCGTTATGCGTTATGCGTTATAGGTTATGCGTTATGTGTCATGCGTTATGCGTTATGCGTTATGCGTTATGCGGTATGCGTTATGCGTTATGCGTTATGCGTTATGCGTTATGCGTTATGCGTTATGCGTTATGGGTTATGCGTTATGCGTTATGCGTTATGCGTTATGCGTTATGCGTTATGCGATATGCGTTATGCGTTAAGCGTAATGCATTATGCGTTATGCGTTATGCGTTATGCGTTATGCGTTATGCGTTATGCGTTATGCGTTATGCGTTATGCGTTATGCGTTATGCGTTATGCGTTATGCGTTATGCGTTATGCGTTATGCGTTATGCGTTATGTGTTATCCGTTATGAGTTATGAGTAATGCGTGATCCGTTATGCGTTATGCGTTATGAGTAATGCGTGATCCGTCATGCGTTATGCGTTATGAGTAATGCTTGATCCGTTAAGCGTTATGCGTTATGCGTTATGCGTTATGCGTTATGCGTTATGCGTTATGCGTTATGCGTTATGCGTTATGCGTAATGCGTTATGCGTTATGCGTTATTCGTTATGCGTTATGCGTTATGCGTTATGAGAAATGCGTGATCCGTTATGCGTTATGCGTTATGCGTTATGCGTTATGCGTTATGCGTTATACGTTATGCGTTATGGATTATGCGTTATGTGTTATGCGTTATGCGTTATGCGTTATGCGTTATGCGTTATGCGTTATGCGTTATGCGTTATGAGTTATGCGTTATGCGTTATGCGTTATGCGTTATGCGTTATGCGTTATGCGTTATGCGTTATGCGTTATGCGTTATGCGTTATGCGTTATGCGTTATGCGTTATGCGTTATGCGTTATGCGTTATGCGTTATGTGTTATCCGTTATGAGTTATGAGTAATGCGTGATCCATTATGCGTTATGCGTTATGAGTAATGCGTGATCCGTTATGCGTTATGCGTTATGAGTAATGCTTGATCCGTTACGCGTTATGCGTTATGCGTTATGGGTTATGCGTTATGTGTTATGAGTTATGCGTTATGCGTTATGCGTTATGCGTTATGCGTTATGCGTTATGCGTTATGCGTTATGCGTTATGGGTTATGAGTAATGCGTGATCTGTTATGCGTTATGCTTTATGCGTTATGAGTTACGCGTAATGCGTTATGCGTTATGCGTTATGCGTTATGGGTTATCCGTTATGCGTTATCCGTCATGAGTTTTGCGTTATGCGTTATGCGTTATGAGTTGTGCGTTATGCGTTATGCGTTATGCGTTATGCGTTATGCGTTATGCGTTATGCGTTATGCGTTATGGGTTATCCGTTATGCGTTATGCGTTATGCGTTATGCGTTATGCGTTATGCGTTATGCGTTATGCGTTATGCGTTATGCGTTATGCGTTATGCGTTATGCGTTATGCGTTATGCGTTATGCGTTATGCGTTATGAGTAATGCGTGATCCGTTATGCGTTATGCGTTATGCGTTATGCGTTATGTGTTATGCGTTGTGAGTTATCCTCTATGCGTTGTGCGTTATGCGTTATGCGTTATAGGTTATGCGTTATGTGTCATGCGTTATGCGTTATGCGTTATGCGTTATGCGTTATGCGTTATGCATTATGCGTTATGCGTTATGCTTTATGCGTTATGCGTTATAAGTAATGCGTGATCCGTTATGTGTTATGCGTTATGCGTTATGCGTTATGTGTTATGCGTTGTGCGTTATCCGCTATGCGTTATTCGTTTTGCGTTATGCGTTATGCGTTATGCGTTGTGCGTTATGCGTTATGCGTTATAGGTTATGCGTTATGTGTCATGCGTTATGCGTTATGCGTTATGCGGTATGCGTTATGCGTTATGCGTTATGCGTTATGCGTTATGCGTTATGCGTTATGCGTTATGCGTTATGCGTTATGGGTTATGCGTTATGCGTTATGCGTTATGCGTTATGCGTTATGCGTTATGCGATATGCGTTATGCGTTATGCGTTATGCGTTATGCGTTATGCGTTATGCGTTATGCGTTATGCGTTATGCGTTATGCGTTATGCGTTATGCGTTATGCGTTATGCGTTATGCGTTATGCGTTATGCGTTATGCGTTATGCGTTATGCGTTATGCGTTATGCGTTATGCGTTATGCGTTATGCGTTATGCGTTATGCGTTATGCGTTATGCGTTATGCGTTATGCGTTATGTGTTATCCGTTATGAGTTATGAGTAATGCGTTATCCGTTATGCGTTATGCGTTATGAGTAATGCGTGATCCGTTATGCGTTATGCGTTATGAGTAATGCTTGATCCGTTACGCGTTATGCGTTATGCGTTATGCGTTATGGGTTATGCGTTATGTGTTATGAGTTATGCGTTATGCGTTATGCGTTATGCGTTATGCGTTATGGGTTATGAGTAATGCGTGATCCGTTATGCGTTATGCTTTATGCGTTATGCGTTATGCGTTATGCGTTATGCGTTATGCGTTATGCGTTATGCGTTATGGGTTATGCGTTATGTGTTATGCGTTATGCGTTATGAGTTATGCGTTATGCGTTATGCGTTATGCGTTATGCGTTATGGGTTATGAATAATGCGTGATCCGTTATGCGTTATGCGTGATCCGTTATGCGTTATGCGTTATGAGTAATGCGTGATCCGTTATGCGTTATGCGTTATGCGTTATGCGTTATGCGTTATGCGTTATGCGTTATGCGTTGTGCGTTATCCGCTATGCGTTATTCGTTTTGCGTTATGCGTTATGCGTTATGCGTTGTGCGTTATGCGTTATGCGTTATAGGTTATGCGTTATGTGTCATGCGTTATGCGTTATGCGTTATGCGTTATGCGGTATGCGTTATGCGTTATGCGTTATGCGTTATGCGTTATGCGTTATGCGTTATGCGTTATGCGTTATGCGTTATGCGTTATGGGCTATGCGTTATGCGTTATGCGTTATGCGTTATGCGTTATGCGTTATGCGATATGCGTTATGCGTTATGCGTTATGCGTTATGCGTTATGCGTTATGCGTTATGCGTTATGCGTTATGCGTTATGCGTTATGCGTTATGCGTTATGCGTTATGCGTTATGCGTTATGCGTTATGCGTTATGCGTTATGCGTTATGCGTTATGCGTTATGCGTTATGCGGTATGCGTTATGCGTTATGCGTTATGCGTTATGCGTTATGCGTTATGTGTTATCCGTTATGAGTTATGAGTAATGCGTGATCCGTTATGCGTTATGCGTTATGAGTAATGCGTGATCCGTTATGCGTTATGCGTTATGAGTAATGCTTGATCCGTTACGCGTTATGCGTTATGCGTTATGCGTTATGGGTTATGCGTTATGTGTTATGAGTTATGCGTTATGCGTTATGCGTTATGCGTTATGGGTTATGAGTAATGCGTGATCCGTTATGCGTTATGCTTTATGCGTTATGCGTTATGCGTTATGCGTTATGCGTTATGCGTTATGCGTTATGCGTTATGCGTTATGCGTTATGCGTTATGGGTTATGCGTTATGTGTTATGCGTTATGCGTTATGAGTTATGCGTTATGCGTTATGCGTTATGCGTTATGCGTTATGGGTTATGAATAATGCGTGATCCGTTATGCGTTATGCGTGATCCGTTATGCGTTATGCGTTATGAGTAATGCGTGATCCGTTATGCGTTATGCGTTATGCGTTATGCGTTATGCGTTATGTGTTATGCGTTATGGGTTATGCGTTATGCGTTATGCGTGATCCGTTATGCGTTATGCGTTATGCGTTATGCGTTATGGGTTATGCGTTATGTGTTATGCGTTATGCGTTATGCGTTATGCGCTATGCGTTATGGGTTATGAGTAATGCGTGACCCGTTATGCGTTATGCTTTTTGCGTTATGAATTACGCGTAATGCGTTATGCGCTATCGGTCATGCGTTAAGCGTTATGCGTTATGCGTTATGCGTTATGCGTTATGCGTTATGCGTTATGCGTTATGCGTTATGCGTTATGCGTTATGCGTTATGCGTTATGCGTTATGCGTTATGCGTTATGCGTTATGCGTTATGCGTTATGCGTTATGCGTTATGCGTTATGCGTTATGCGTTATGCGTTATGCGTTATGAGAAATGCGTGATCCGTTATACGTTATGCGTTATGAGTAATGCGTGATCCGTTATGCGTTATGCGTTATGCGTTATGCGTTATGCGTTATGTGTTATGCGTTATGGGTTATGCGTTATGCGTTATGCGTGATCCGTTATGCGTTATGCGTTATGCGTTATGCGTTATGGGTTATGCGTTATGTGTTATGCGTTATGCGTTATGCGTTATGCGCTATGCGTTATGGGTTATGAGTAATGCGTGACCCGTTATGCGTTATGCTTTTTGCGTTATGAATTACGCGTAATGCGTTATGCGCTATGGGTCATGCGTTAAGCGTTATGCGTTATGCGTTATGCGTTATGGGTTATGCGTTATGTGTTATGCGTTATGCGTTATGCGTTATGCGTTATGCGTTATGGGTTATCCGTTATGCGTTATCCGTTATGCGTTATCCGTTATGCGTTATGCGTTATGCGTTATGCGTTATGCGTTATGCGTTATGCGTTATGCGTTATGCGTTATGCGTTATGCGTTATGCGTTATGCGTTATGCGTTATGCGTTATGCGTTATGCGTTATGCGTTATGCGTTATGCGTTATGCGTTATGAGTTATGCGTTATGCGTTATGCGTTATGCGTTATGCGTTTTGCGGTATTCGTTATGCGTTGTGCATTATGCGTTATGCGTTGTGCGTTATGGGTTATGATTTATGCGTTATGCGTTATGCGTTATGCGTTATGCGTGATCCGTTATGCGTTATGCGTTATGAGTAATGCGTGATCCGTTATGCGTTATGCGTTATGCGTTATGCGTTATGCGTTATGCATTATGGGTTATGCGTTATGTGTTATGCGTTATGCGTTATGCGTTATGCGTTATGCGTTATGGGTAATGAGTAATGCGTGACCCGTCATGCGTTATGCTTTTTGCGTTATGCGTTATGCTTTTTGCGTTATGCGTTATGCGTTATGCGTTATGCGTGATCCGTTATGCGTTATGCGTTATGAGTAATGCGTGATCCGTTATGCGTTATGCGTTATGCGTTATGCGTTATGCGTTATGCGTTACGCAATATGTATTATGCGTTATGCGTTATGCGTTAAGCGTTATGCGTTATGCGTTATGCGTTATGCGTTATGCGTGATCCGTTATGCGTTATGCGTTATGAGTAATGCGTGATCCGTTATGCGTTATGCGTTATGCGTTATGCGTTATGCGTTATGCGTTATGCGTTATGGGTTATGCGTTATGTGTTATGCGTTATGCGTTATGCGTTATGGGTTATGAGTAATGCGTGACCCGTTATGCATTATGCTTTATGCGTTATGAGTTACGCGTAATGCGTTGTGCGCTATGGGTCATGCGTTAAGCGTTATGCGTTATGCGTTATGCGTTATGGGTTATGCGTTATGTGTTATGCGTTATGCGTTATGCGTTATGCGTTATGCGTTATGGGTTATCCGTTATGCGTTATCCGTTATGCGTTATGCGTTATGCGTTATGCGTTATGCGTTATGCGTTATGCGTTATGCGATATGCGTTATGCGTTATGCGTTATGCGTGATCCGTTATGCGTTATGAGTAATGCGTGATCCGTTATGCGTTATGCGTTATGCGTTATGCGTTATGCGTTATGCGTTACGCAATATGCGTTATGCGTTATGCGTTATGCGTTAAGCGTTATGCGTTATGCGTTATGCGTTATGCGTTATGCGTTATGCGTGATCCGTTATGCGTTATGCGTTATGAGTAATGCGTGATCCGTTATGCGTTATGCGTTATGCGTTATGCGTTATGCGTTATGCGTTATGGGTTATGCGTTATGTGTTATGCGTTATGCGTTATGCGTTATGCGTTATAGGTTATGAGTAATGCGTGACCCGTTATGCATTATGCTTTATGCGTTATGAGTTACGCGTAATGCGTTGTGCGCTATGGGTCATGCGTTAAGCGTTATGCGTTATGCGTTATGCGTTATGAGTAATGCGTGATCCGTTATGCGTTATGCGTTATGCGTTATGCGTTATGTGTTATGCGTTGTGAGTTATCCGCTATGCGTTATGCGTTTTGCGTTATGCATTATGCGTTATGCGTTGTGCGTTATGCGTTATGCGTTATGCGTTATGCGTTATGCGTTATGCGTTATGCGTTATGCGTTATGCGTTATGCGTTATGCGTTATGCGTTATGCGTTATGCGTTATGCGTTATGTGTTATCCGTTATGAGTTATGAGTAATGCGTGATCCGTTATGCGTTATGCGTTATGAGTAATGCGTGATCCGTTATGCGTTATGCGTTATGAGTAATGCTTGATCCGTTACGCGTTATGCGTTATGCGTTATGCGTTATGGGTTATGCGTTATGTGTTATGAGTTATGCGTTATGCGTTATGCGTTATGCGTTATGCGTTATGGGTTATGAGTAATGCGTGATCCGTTATGCGTTATGCTTTATGCGTTATGCGTTATGCGTTATGCGTTATGCGTTATGCGTTATGCGTTATGCGTTATGCGTTATGGGTTATGCGTTATGTGTTATGCGTTATGCGTTATGAGTTATGCGTTATGCGTTATGCGTTATGCGTTATGCGTTATGCGTTATGGGTTATGAATAATGCGTGATCCGTTATGCGTTATGCGTGATCCGTTATGCGTTATGCGTTATGCGTTATGCGTTATGGGTTATGCGTTATGTGTTATGCGTTATGCGTTATGAGTTATGCGTTATGCGTTATGCGTTGTGCGTTATGCGTTATGCGTTATAGGTTATGCGTTATGTGTCATGCGTTATGCGTTATGCGTTATGCGTTATGCGGTATGCGTTATGCGTTATGCGTTATGCGTTATGCGTTATGCGTTATGCGTTATGCGTTATGCGTTATGCGTTATGCGTTATGGGTTATGCGTTATGCGTTATGCGTTATGCGTTATGCGTTATGCGTTATGCGATATGCGTTATGCGTTATGCGTTATGCGTTATGCGTTATGCGTTATGCGTTATGCGTTATGCGTTATGCGTTATGCGTTATGCGTTATGCGTTATGCGTTATGCGTTATGCGTTATGCGTTATGCGTTATGCGTTATGCGTTATGCGTTATGTGTTATCCGTTATGAGTTATGAGTAATGCGTGATCCGTTATGCGTTATGCGTTATGAGTAATGCGTGATCCGTTATGCGTTATGCGTTATGAGTAATGCTTGATCCGTTACGCGTTATGCGTTATGCGTTATGCGTTATGGGTTATGCGTTATGTGTTATGAGTTATGCGTTATGCGTTATGCGTTATGCGTTATGCGTTATGGGTTATGAGTAATGCGTGATCCGTTATGCGTTATGCTTTATGCGTTATGCGTTATGCGTTATGCGTTATGCGTTATGCGTTATGCGTTATGCGTTATGGGTTATGCGTTATGTGTTATGCGTTATGCGTTATGAGTTATGCGTTATGCGTTATGCGTTATGCGTTATGCGTTATGCGTTATGGGTTATGAATAATGCGTGATCCGTTATGCGTTATGCGTGATCCGTTATGCGTTATGCGTTATGAGTAATGCGTGATCCGTTATGCGTTATGCGTTATGCGTTATGCGTTATGCGTTATGCGTTATGCGTTATGCGTTATGCGTTATGGGTTATGCGTTATGTGTTATGCGTTATGCGTTATGCGTTATGCGTTATGGGTTATGAGTAATGCGTGACCCGTTATGCGTTATGCTTTTTGCGTTATGAGTTACGCGTAATGCGTTATGCGCTATGGGTCATGCGTTAAGCGTTATGCGTTATGCGTTATGCGTTATGGGTTATGCGTTATGTGTTATGCGTTATGCGTTATGCGTTATGCGTTATGCGTTATGCGTTATGGGTTATCCGTTATGCGTTATCCGTTATGCGTTATGCGTTATGCGTTATGCGTTATGCGTTATGCGTTATGCGTTATGCGTTATGAGTAATGCGTGATCCGTTATGCGTTATGCGTTATGCGTTATGAGTAATGCGTGATCCGTTATGCGTTATGCGTTATGAGTAATGCGTGATCCGTTATGCGTTATGCGTTATGCGTTATGCGTTGTGCGTTATCCGCTATGCGTTATGCGTTTTGCGTTATGCGTTATGCGTTATGCGTTATGCGTTGTGCGTTATGCGTTATGCGTTATAGGTTATGCGTTATGTGTCATGCGTTATGCGTTATGCGTTATGCGTTATGCGGTATGCGTTATGCGTTATGCTTTATGCGTTATGCGTTATAAGTAATGCGTGATCCGTTATGGGTTATGCGTTATGCGTTATGCGTTTTGCGTTATGCGTTATGCCTTATGCGTTATGCGTTATGCGTTATGCGTTATGCGTTATGCGTTATGCGTTATGCGTTATGCGTTATGCGTTATGCGTTATGCGTAATGCGTTATGCGTTATGCGTTATGCGTTATGCGTTATGCGTTATGCGTTATGCGTTATGCGTTATGCGTTATGAGAAATGCGTTATGCGTTATGAGTAATGCGTGATCCGTTATGCGTTATGCGTTATGAGTAATGCGTGATCCGTTATGCGTTATGCGTTATGCGTTATGCGTTGTGCGTTATCCGCTATGCGTTATGCGTTTTGTGTTATGCGTTATGCGTTATGCGTTGTGCGTTATGCGTTATGCGTTATAGGTTATGCGTTATGTGTCATGCGTTATGCGTTATGCGTTATGCGTTATGCGGTATGCGTTATGCGTTATGCTTTATGCGTTATGCGTTATAAGTAATGCGTGATCCGTTATGGGTTATGCGTTATGCGTTATGCGTTTTGCGTTATGCGTTATGCCTTATGCGTTATGCGTTATGCGTTATGCGTTATGCGTTATGCGTTATGCGTTATGCGTTATGCGTTATGCGTTATGCGTTATGCGTAATGCGTTATGCGTTATGCGTTATGCGTTATGCGTTATGCGTTATGCGTTATGCGTTATGCGTTATGAGAAATGCGTGATCCGTTATGCGTTATGCGTTATGCGTTATGCGTTATGCGTTATGCGTTATACGTTATGCGTTATGGGTTATGCGTTATGTGTTATGCGTTATGCGTTATGCGTTATGCGTTATGCGTTATGCGTTATGCGTTATGCGTTATGAGTTATGCGTTATGCGTTATGCGTTATGCGTTATGCGTTATGCGTTATGCGTTATGCGTTATGCGTTATGCGTTATGCGTTATGCGTTATGCGTTATGCGTTATGCGTTATGCGTTATGTGTTATCCGTTATGAGTTATGAGTAATGCGTGATCCATTATGCGTTATGCGTTATGAGTAATGCGTGATCCGTTATGCGTTATGCGTTATGAGTAATGCTTGATCCGTTACGCGTTATGCGTTATGCGTTATGGGTTATGCGTTATGTGTTATGAGTTATGCGTTATGCGTTATGCGTTATGCGTTATGCGTTATGCGTTATGCGTTATGGGTTATGAGTAATGCGTGATCCGTTATGCGTTATGCTTTATGCGTTATGAGTTACGCGTAATGCGTTATGCGTTATGCGTTATGCGTTATGGGTTATCCGTTATGCGTTATCCGTCATGAGTTTTGCGTTATGCGTTATGCGTTATGAGTTGTGCGTTATGCGTTATGCGTTATGCGTTATGCGTTATGCGTTATGCGTTATGCGTTATGCGTTATGCGTTATGGGTTATCCGTTATGCGTTATGCGTTATGCGTTATGCGTTATGCGTTATGCGTTATGCGTTATGCGTTATGCGTTATGCGTTATGCGTTATGCTTTATGCGTTATGCGTTATGAGTAATGCGTTATCCGTTATGTGTTATGCGTTATGCGTTATGCGTTTTGCGTTATGCGTTATGCGTTATGCGTTATGCGTTATGCGTTATGCGTTATGCGTTATGCGTTATGCGTTATGCGTTATGCGTTATGCGTTATGCGTTATGCGTTATGCGTTATGCGTTATGCGTTATGCGTTATGCGTTATGCGTTATGCGTTATGCGTTATGAGAAATGCGTGATCCGTTATACGTTATGCGTTATGAGTAATGCGTGATCCGTTATGCGTTATGCGTTATGCGTTATGCGTTATGCGTTATGTGTTATGCGTTATGGGTTATGCGTTATGCGTTATGCGTGATCCGTTATGCGTTATGCGTTATGCGTTATGCGTTATGGGTTATGCGTTATGTGTTATGCGTTATGCGTTATGCGTTATGCGCTATGCGTTATGGGTTATGAGTAATGCGTGACCCGTTATGCGTTATGCTTTTTGCGTTATGAATTACGCGTAATGCGTTATGCGCTATGGGTCATGCGTTAAGCGTTATGCGTTATGCGTTATGCGTTATGCGTTATGCGTTATGCGTTATGCGTTATGCGTTATGCGTTATGCGTTATGCGTTATGCGTTATGCGTTATGCGTTATGCGTTATGCGTTATGCGTTATGCGTTATGCGTTATGCGTTATGCGTTATGCGTTATGCGTTATGCGTTATGAGAAATGCGTGATCCGTTATACGTTATGCGTTATGAGTAATGCGTGATCCGTTATGCGTTATGCGTTATGCGTTATGCGTTATGCGTTATGTGTTATGCGTTATGGGTTATGCGTTATGCGTTATGCGTGATCCGTTATGCGTTATGCGTTATGCGTTATGCGTTATGGGTTATGCGTTATGTGTTATGCGTTATGCGTTATGCGTTATGCGCTATGCGTTATGGGTTATGAGTAATGCGTGACCCGTTATGCGTTATGCTTTTTGCGTTATGAATTACGCGTAATGCGTTATGCGCTATGGGTCATGCGTTAAGCGTTATGCGTTATGCGTTATGCGTTATGGGTTATGCGTTATGCGTTATGCGTTATGCGTTATGCGTTATGCGTTATGCGTTATGGGTTATCCGTTATGCGTTATCCGTTATGCGTTATCCGTTATGCGTTATGCGTTATGCGTTATGCGTTATGCGTTATGCGTTATGCGTTATGCGTTATGCGTTATGCGTTATGCGTTATGCGTTATGCGTTATGCGTTATGCGTTATGCGTTATGCGTTATGCGTTATGCGTTATGCGTTATGCGTTATGAGTTATGCGTTATGCGTTATGCGTTATGCGTTATGCGTTTTGCGGTATTCGTTATGCGTTGTGCATTATGCGTTATGCGTTGTGCGTTATGGGTTATGATTTATGCGTTATGCGTTATGCGTTATGCGTTATGCGTTATGCGTGATCCGTTATGCGTTATGCGTTATGAGTAATGCGTGATCCGTTATGCGTTATGCGTTATGCGTTATGCGTTATGCGTTATGCATTATGGGTTATGCGTTATGTGTTATGCGTTATGCGTTATGCGTTATGCGTTATGCGTTATGGGTAATGAGTAATGCGTGACCCGTCATGCGTTATGCTTTTTGCGTTATGCGTTATGCTTTTTGCGTTATGCGTTATGCGTTATGCGTTATGCGTGATCCGTTATGCGTTATGCGTTATGAGTAATGCGTGATCCGTTATGCGTTATGCGTTATGCGTTATGCGTTATGCGTTATGCGTTACGCAATATGTATTATGCGTTATGCGTTATGCGTTAAGCGTTATGCGTTATGCGTTATGCGTTATGCGTTATGCGTGATCCGTTATGCGTTATGCGTTATGAGTAATGCGTGATCCGTTATGCGTTATGCGTTATGCGTTATGCGTTATGCGTTATGCGTTATGCGTTATGGGTTATGCGTTATGTGTTATGCGTTATGCGTTATGCGTTATGGGTTATGAGTAATGCGTGACCCGTTATGCATTATGCTTTATGCGTTATGAGTTACGCGTAATGCGTTGTGCGCTATGGGTCATGCGTTAAGCGTTATGCGTTATGCGTTATGCGTTATGGGTTATGCGTTATGTGTTATGCGTTATGCGTTATGCGTTATGCGTTATGCGTTATGGGTTATCCGTTATGCGTTATCCGTTATGCGTTATGCGTAATGCGTTATGCGTTATGCGTTATGCGTTATGCGATATGCGTTATGCGTTATGCGTTATGCGTGATCCGTTATGCGTTATGAGTAATGCGTGATCCGTTATGCGTTATGCGTTATGCGTTATGCGTTATGCGTTATGCGTTATGCGTTACGCAATATGCGTTATGCGTTATGCGTTATGCGTTAAGCGTTATGCGTTATGCGTTATGCGTTATGCGTTATGCGTTATGCGTGATCCGTTATGCGTTATGCGTTATGAGTAATGCGTGATCCGTTATGCGTTATGCGTTATGCGTTATGCGTTATGCGTTATGCGTTATGGGTTATGCGTTATGCGTTATGCGTTATGCGTTATGCGTTATGCGTTATAGGTTATGAGTAATGCGTGACCCGTTATGCATTATGCTTTATGCGTTATGAGTTACGCGTAATGCGTTGTGCGCTATGGGTCATGCGTTAAGCGTTATGCGTTATGCGTTATGCGTTATGAGTAATGCGTGATCCGTTATGCGTTATGCGTTATGCGTTATGCGTTATGTGTTATGCGTTGTGAGTTATCCGCTATGCGTTATGCGTTTTGCGTTATGCATTATGCGTTATGCGTTGTGCGTTATGCGTTATGCGTTATAGGTTATGCGTTATGCGTTATGTGTTATGCGTTATGCGTTATGCGTTATGCGTTATGCGTTATGCGTTATGGGTTATCCGTTATGCGTTATCCGTTATGCGTTATGCGTTATGCGTTATGCGTTATGCGTTATGCGTTATGCGATATGCGTTATGCGTTATGCGTTATGCGTTATGCGTTATGCGTTATGCGTTATGCGTTATGCGTTATGCGTTATGCGTTATGCGTTATGCGTTATGCGTTATGCGTTATGCGTTATGCGTTATGCGTTATGCGTTATGCGTGATCCGTTATGCGTTATGCGTTATGAGTAATGCGTGATCCGTTATGCGTTATGCGTTATGCGTTATGCGTTATGCATTATGGGTTATGCGTTATGTGTTATGCGTTATGCGTTATGCGTTATGCGTTATGCGTTATGGGTAATGAGTAATGCGTGACCCGTCATGCGTTATGCTTTTTGCGTTATGCGTTATGCGTTATGCGTTATGCGTGATCCGTTATGCGTTATGCGTTATGTGTAATGCGTGATCCGTTATGCGTTATGCGTTATGCGTTATGCGTTATGCGTTATGGGTTATGCGTTATGTGTTATGCGTTATGCGTTATGCGTTATGCGTTTTGCATTATGCGTTATGCCTTATGCGTTATGCGTTATGCGTTATGCGTTATGCGTTATGCGTTATGCGTTATGCGTTATGCGTTATGCGTTATGCGTTATGCGAAATGCGTGATCCGTTATGCGTTATGCGTTATGAGTAATGCGTGATCCGTTATGCGTTATGCGTTATGCGTTATGCGTTATGCGTTATGCGTTATGCGTTATGGGTTATGCGTTATGTGTTATGCGTTATGCGTTATGCGTTATGCGTTATGCGTTATGCGTTATGGGTTATCCGTTATGCGTTATCCGTTATGCGTTATGCGTTATGTGTTATGCGTTATGCGTTATGCTTTATGCGTTATGCGATATGCGTTATGCGTTATGCGTTATGCGTTATGCGTTATGCGTTATGCGTGATCCGTTATGCGTTATGCGTTATGAGTAATGCGTGATCCGTTATGCGTTATGCGTTATGCGTTATGCGTTATGCGTTATGCGTTATGGGTTATGCGTTATGTGTTACGCGTTATGCGTTATGCGTTATGCGTTATGCGTTATGCGTTATGGGTTATCCGTTATGCGTTATCCGTTATGCGTTATGCGTTATGCGTTATGCGTTATGCGTTATGCTTTATGCGTTATGCGATATGCGTTATGCGTTATGCGTTATGCGTTATGCGTTATGCGTTATGCGTTATGCGTTATGCGTTATGCGTTATGCGTTATGCGTTATGCGTTATGCGTTATGCGTTATGCGTTATGCGTTATGCGTTATGCGTTATGCGTTATGCGTTATGAGTAATGCTTGATCCGTTATGCGTTATGCGTTATGCGTTATGTGTTATGCGTTGTGCGTTATCCGCTATGCGTTATGCGTTTTGCGTTATGCGTTATGCGTTATGCGTTGTGCGTTATGCGTTATGCGTTATAGGTTATGCGTTATGTGTTATGCGTTATGCGTTATGCGTTATGCGTTATGCATTATGCGTTATGCGTTATGCTTTATGCGTTATGCGTTATGAGTAATGCGTGATCCGTTATGTGTTATGCGTTATGCGTTATGCGTTTTGCGTTATGCGTTATGCGTTATGCGTTATGCGTTATGCGTTATGCGTTATGCGTTATGCGTTATGCGTTATGCGTTATGCGTTATGCGTTATGCGTTATGCGTTATGAGAAATGCGTGATCCGTTATACGTTATGCGTTATGAGTAATGCGTGATCCGTTATGCGTTATGCGTTATGCTTTATGCGTTATGCGTTATGCGTTATGTGTTATGCGTTATGGGTTATGCGTTATGCGTTATGCGTGATCCGTTATGCGTTATGCGTTATGCGTTATGGGTTATGCGTTATGTGTTATGCGTTATGCGTTATGCGTTATGCGCTATGCGTTATGGGTTATGAGTAATGCGTGACCCGTTATGCGTTATGCTTTTTGCGTTATGAATTACGCGTAATGCGTTATGCGCTATGGGTCATGCGTTAAGCGTTATGCGTTATGCGTTATGCGTTATGGGTTATGCGTTATGTGTTATGCGTTATGCGTTATGCGTTATGCGTTATGCGTTATGCGTTATGGGTTATCCGTTATGCGTTATCCGTTATGCGTTATCCGTTATGCGTTATCCGTTATGCGTTATGCGTTATGCGTTATGCGTTATGCGTTATGCGTTATGCGTTATGCGTTATGCGTTATGCGTTATGCGTTATGCGTTATGCGTTGTGCGTTATGGGTTATGATTTATGCGTTATGCGTTATGCGTTATGCGTTATGCGTGATCCGTTATGCGTTATGCGTTATGAGTAATGCGTGATCCGTTATGCGTTATGCGTTATGCGTTATGCGTTATGCGTTATGCATTATGGGTTATGCGTTATGTGTTATGCGTTATGCGTTATGCGTTATGCGTTATGCGTTATGGGTAATGAGTAATGCGTGACCCGTCATGCGTTATGCTTTTTGCGTTATGCGTTATGCGTTATGCGTGATCCGTTATGCGTTATGCGTTATGAGTAATGCGTGAACCGTTATGCGTTATGCGTTATGCGTTATGCGTTATGCGTTATGGGTTATGCGTTATGTGTTATGCGTTATGCGTTATGCGTTATGCGTTTTGCGTTATGCGTTATGCCTTATGCGTTATGCGTTATGCGTTATGCGTTATGCGTTATGCGTTATGCGTTATGCGTTATGCGTTATGCGTTATGCGAAATGCGTGATCCGTTATGCGTTATGCGTTATGAGTAATGCGTGATCCGTTATGCGTTATGCGTTATGCGTTATGCGTTATGCGTTATGCGTTATGCGTTATGCGTTATGCGTTATGCGTTATGAGAAATGCGTGATTTGCGGTATTCGTTATGCGTTGTGCATTATGCGTTATGCATTGTGCGTTATGGGTTATGGTTTATGCGTTATGCGATATGCGTTATGCGTTATGCGTTATGCGTTATGCGTTATGCGTTATGTGTTATGCGTTATGCGTTATGCATTATGCGTTATGTGTTTTTCGTTATGCGTTATGCGTTGGGCGTTATACGTTTGCGTTATGCGATATGCGTTATGCTTTATGCGTTATGTGTTATGCGTTATACGTTATACGGTATGCGTTATGCGTTATGCGTTATGTGTTATGCGTTATGCGTTTTGCGTTATGCGTTATGCCTTATGCGTTATGCGTTATGCGTTCTGCGTTATGCGTTATGCGTTATGCGTTATGCGTTATGCGTTATGCGTTATGCGAAATGCGTGATCCGTTATGCGTTATGCGTTATGAGTAATGCGTGATCCGTTATGCGTTATGCGTTATGCGTTATGCGTTATGCGTTATGCGTTATGCGTTATGCGTTATGCGTTATGCGTTGTGCGTTGTGCGTTATGCGTTATGCGTTATGCGTTATGCGTTATGCGTTATGCGTAATGCGTTATGCGTTACGCGTTACGCGTTATGCGTTATGCGTTATGCGTTATGCGTTATGCGTTATGCGTCATGCGTTATGCGTTATGCGTTACGCGTTATGCGTTACGTGTTATGCGTTACGCGTTATATGTTATGCGTTATGCGTTATGCGTTATGCGTTATGCGTTATGCGTTATGCGTTATGCTTTATCCGTTAAGCGTTATGCTTTATGCGTTATGCGTTATACGTTATGCGTTATGCGTTATGCGTTATGCGTTATGCGTTATGCGTTATGCGTTTTGCGGTATTCGTTATGCGTTGTGCATTATGCGTTGTGCGTTATGGGTTATGATTTATGCGTTATGCGATATGCTTTATGGGTCATGCGTGATCTGTTATGCGTTAGGCGTTATGCGATTTGCGGTACTCGTTATGCGTTGTGCATTATGCGTTATGCGTTATGCGTTAAGGGTTATGGGTTATGCGTTATGCTTTATGCGTTATTCATTTTGCGTTATGCGTTATTCGTCATGAGTTATGAGTAATAAGTTATGCGTAATGCGTTATGCCTTATGCGTTATGCATTATGCGTTATGTGTTTTTCGTTATGCGTTATGCGTTGGGCGTTATACGTTTGCGTTATGCGATATGCGTTATGCTTTATGCGTTATGTGATATGGGTTATACGTTATACGGTATGCGTTATGCGTTATGCGTTATGCGTTATGCGTTATGTGTTATGCGTTATGCGTTCTGTTTTATGCGTTCTGCTTTATGCGTTATGCGTTATGCGTTATGCGTTATGCGTTATGCGTTATGCGTTATGCGTAATGCGTTATGCTTTATGCGTTATGCGTTATGCGTTATGAGTTATACGTTATGCGTTAAGCGCTATGCGTTATGCCTGATCCGTTATGCGTTAGGCGTTATGCGATTTGCGGTATTCGTTATGCGTTGTGCATTATGTGTTATGCGTTATGCGTTAAGGGTTATGGGTTATGCGTTATGCTTTATGCGTTATGCGTTATGCATTTTGCGTTATGCGTTATCCGTTATGAGTTATGAGTTATGAGTTATAAGTTATGCTTAATGCGTTATGCCGTATGCGTTATGCATTATGCGCTATGCGTTATGCGTCATGCGTTATGCGTTATGCGTTATGCGTTATGCGTTATGCCTAATACGTTATGCTTTATGCGTTACGCGTTATGAGTTATACGTTATGCGTTAAGCGTTATGTGTGATCCGTTATGCGTTGGGCGTTTTGCGTTTTGCGGTATTCGTTATGCGTTGTGCATTATGCGTTATGCATTGTGCGTTATGGGTTATGGTTTATGCGTTATGCGATATGCGTTATGCGTTATGCGTTATGCGTTATGCGTTATGCGTTATGCGTTATGCGTTATGCGTTATGCGTAATGCGTTATGCGTTATGCGTTATGCGTTATGAGTTATACATTATGCGTTAAGCGTTATGCGTTATGACTGATCCGTTATGCGTTAGGCGTTATGCGATTTGCGGTATTCGTTATGCGTTGTGCATTATGCGTTATGCGTTATGCGTTAAGGGTTATGCATTAAGGGTTATGGGTTATGCGTTATGCTTTATGCGTTATGCGTTACGCATTTTGCGTTATGCGTTATCCGTTATGAGTTATGAGTTATGAGTTATAAGTTATGCTTAATGCGTTATGCCTTATGCGTTATGCATTATGCGCTATGCGTTATGCGTCATGCGTTATGCGTTATGCGTTATGCGTTATGCGTTATGCCTAATACGTTATGCTTTATGAGTTACGCGTTATGAGTTATACGTTATGCGTTAAGCGTTATGCGTGATCCGTTATGCGTTGGGCGTTTTGCGTTTTGCGGTATTCGTTATGCGTTGTGCATTATGCGTTATGCATTGTGCGTTATGGGTTATGGTTTATGCGTTATGCGATATGCGTTATGCGTTATGCGTTATGCGTTATGCGTTATGCGTTATGCGTTATGCGTTATGCGTTATGCGTTATGCGTTATGCGTAATGCGTTATGCGTTATGCGTTATGCGTTATGCGTTATGGGTTATACGTTATGCGTTAAGCGTTATGCGTTATGCCTGATCCGTTATGCGTTAGGCGTTATGCGACCTGCGGTATTCGTTATGCGTTGTGCATTATGCGTTATGCGTTATGCGTTAAGGGTTATGGGTTATGGGTTATGCGTTATGCTTTATGCGTTATGCGTTATGCGTTATGCATTTTGCGTTATGCGTTATCCGTTATGAGTTATGAGTTATGAGTTATAAGTTATGCGTAATGCGTTATGCCTTATGCGTTATGCATTATGCGTTATGCGTTATGCGTTATGCGTTATGCGTTTTGCGTTATGCGTTATGCGTAATACGTTATGCTTTATGCGTTACGCGTTATGAGTTATACGTTATGCGTTAAGCGTTATGCGTGATCCGTTATGCGTTGGGCGTTTTGCGTTTTGCGGTATTCGTTATGCGTTGTGCATTATGCGTTATGCATTGTGCGTTATGGGTTATGGTTTATGCGTTATGCGATATGCGTTATGCGTTATGCGTTATGCGTTATGCGTTATGCGTTATGCGTTATGCGTTATGCGTTATGCGTTATGCGTTATGCGTTATGCGTTATGCGTTATGCGTTATGAGTTATACGTTATGCGTTAAGCGTTATGCGTGATCCGTTATGCGTTGGGCGTTATGCGTTTTGCGGTATACGTTATGCGTTATGCGTTATGCGTTAGGCGTTATGCGATTTGCGGTATTCGTTATGCGTTGTGCATTATGCGTTATGCGTTATGGGTTAAGGGTTATGGGTTATGCGTTATGCTTTATGCGTTATGCGTTTTGCATTTTGCGTTATGCGTTATCCGTTATGAGTTATGAGTTATGAGTTATAAGTTATGCGTAATGCGTTATGCCTTATGCGTTATGCATTATGCGTTATGCGTTATGCGTTATGCGTTATGCATCATGCGTTATGCGTAATGCGTTATGCTTTATGCGTTATGCGTTATGAGTTATGCGTTATGCGTTTTGCATTTTGCGTTATGCGTTATCCGTTATGAGTTATGAGTTATGAGTTATAAGTTATGCGTTATGCGTTATGCGTTATGCGTTATGCGTTATGCGTTATGCGTTATGCGTTATGCGTTATGCGTTATGCGTTATGCGTTCTGCGTTATGCGTTATGCGTTATGCGTTATGCGTTATGCGTTATGCGTCATGCGTTATGCGTAATGCGTTATGCGTCATGCGTTATGCGTTAAGGGTTAAGGGTTATGGGTTATGCGTTATGCTTTATGCGTTATGCGTTTTGCATTTTGCGTTATGCGTTATGCGTTCTGCGTTATGCGTTATGCGTTATGCGTTATGCGTTATGCGTTATGCGTCATGCGTTATGCGTAATGCGTTATGCTTTATGCGTTATGCGTTATGAGTTATACGTTATGCGTTAAGCGTTATGCGTTATGCCTGATCCGTTATGCGTTAGGCGTTATGCGATTTGCGGTATTCGTTATGCGTTGTGCATTATGCGTTATGCGTTAAGGGTTAAGGGTTATGGGTTATGCGTTATGCTTTATGCGTTATGCGTTTTGCATTTTGCGTTATGCGTTATCCGTTATGCGTTATGCGTTATGCGTTATGCGTTATGCGTTATGCGTTATGCGTTATGCGTTCTGCGTTATGCGTTATGCGTTATGCGTTATGCGTTATGCGTCATGCGTTATGCGTAATGCGTTATGCTTTATGCGTTTTGCGTTATGAGTTATACGTTATGCGTTAAGCGTTATGCGTTATGCCTGATCCGTTATGCGTTAGGCGTTATGCTATTTGCGGTATTCGTTATGCGTTGTGCATTATGCGTTATGCGTTAAGGGTTAAGGGTTATGGGTTATGCGTTATGCTTTATGCGTTATGCGTTTTGCATTTTGCGTTATGCGTTATCCGTTATGAGTTATGAGTTATGAGTTATAAGTTATGCGTAATGCGTTATGCCTTATGCGTTATGCATTATGCGTTATGCGTTATGCGTTATGCGTTATGCGTTATGCGTTATGCGTTATGCGTAATGCGTTATGCCTTATGCGTTATGCATTATGCGTTATGCGTTATGCGTTATGCGTTATGCGTTATGCGTTATGCGTTATGCGTTATGCGTTATGCGTTATGCGTTATGCATTTTGCGTTATGCGTTATCCGTTATGAGTTATGAGTTATGAGTTATGAGTTATAAGTTATGCGTTATGCGTTATGCGTTATGCGTTATGCGTAATGTGTTATGCTTTATGCGTTATGCGTTATGAGTTATACGTTATGCGTTAAGCGTTATGCGTGATCCGTTATGCGTTGGGCGTTATGCGTTTTGCGGTATTCGTTATGCGTTGTGCATTATGCGTTATGCATTGTGCGTTATGGGTTATGGTTTATGCGTTATGAGATATGCGTTGTGCGTTATGCGTTATGCGTTCTGCGTTATGCGTTATGCGTTATGCGTTATGCGTTATGCGTTATGCGTTATGCGTTATGCGTCATGCGTTATGCGTTATGCGTTATGCGTTGTGCGTTATGCGTTATGCGTTATGCGTTGTGCGTTGTGCGTTATGCGTTATGCGTTATGCGTTATGCGTTATGCGTTATGCGTTATGCGTTGTGCATTATGCGTTATGCGTTAAGGGTTAAGGGTTATGGGTTATGCGTTATGCTTTATGCGTTATGCGTTTTGCATTTTGCGTTATGCGTTATCCGTTATGAGTTATGAGTTATGAGTTATAAGTTATGCGTAATGCGTTATGCCTTATGCGTTATGCATTATGCGTTATGCGTTATGCGTTATGCGTTATGCGTTATGCGTTATGCGTTGGGCGTTATGCGTTTTGCGGTATTCGTTATGCGTTGTGCATTATGCGTTATGCATTGTGCGTTATGGGTTATGGTTTATGCGTTATGAGATATGCGTTGTGCGTTATGCGTTATGCGTTCTGCGTTATGCGTTATGCGTTATGCGTTATGCGTTATGCGTTATGCGTTATGCGTTATGCGTCATGCGTTATGCGTTATGCGTTATGCGTTGTGCGTTATGCGTTATGCGTTGTGCGTTGTGCGTTATGCGTTATGCGTTATGCGTTATGCGTTATGCGTTATGCGTTATGCGTTACGCGTTATGCGTTATGCGTTATGCGTTATGCATTATGCGTTATGCATTATGCGTTATGCGATATGTGTTATGCGTTATGCGTTATGCGTTATGCGATATGCGTTACGCGTTATGCGTTATGCGTTATGCGTCATGCGTTATGCGTAATGCGTTATGCTTTATGCGTTTTGCGTTATGAGTTATACGTTATGCGTTAAGCGTTATGCGTTATGCCTGATCCGTTATGCGTTAGGCGTTATGCGATTTGCGGTATTCGTTATGCGTTGTGCATTATGCGTTATGCGTTAAGGGTTAAGGGTTATGGGTTATGCGTTATGCTTTATGCGTTATGCGTTTTGCATTTTGCGTTATGCGTTATCCGTTATGAGTTATGAGTTATGAGTTATAAGTTATGCGTAATGCGTTATGCCTTATGCGTTATGCATTATGCGTTATGCGTTATGCGTTATGCGTTATGCGTTATGCGTTATGCGTTATGCGTTATGCGTTATGCGTTATGCGTTATGCGTTATGCGTAATGCGTTATGCTTTATGCGTTATGCGTTATGAGCTATACGTTATGCGTTAAGCGTTATGCGTGATCCGTTATGCGTTGGGCGTTATGCGTTTTGCGGTATTCGTTATGCGTTGTGCATTATGCGTTATGCATTGTGCGTTATGGGTTATGGTTTATGCGTTATGCGATATGCGTTATGCGTTATGCGTTATGCGTTATGCGTTTTGCGTTATGCGTTATGCGTTATGCGTTATGCGTTATGCGCTATGCGTTATGCGTTATGCGTTATGCGTTATGCGTTATGCGTTATGCGTTATGCGTTATGCGTTATGCGTTATGCGTTATGCGTTATGGGTTATGCGTTATGCGTTATTCGTTATGCGATATGCGTTATGCTTTATGCGTTATGTGTTATGCGTTATACGTTATACGGTATGCTTTATGCGTTATGCGTTATGCGTTATGTGTTATGCGTTATGCGTTATGCGTTCTGCGTTATGCGTTCTGCGTTATGCGTTATGCGTTATGCGTTATGCGTTATGCGTTATGCGTTATGCGTCATGCGTTATGCGTAATGCGTTATGCTTTATGCGTTATGCGTTATGAGTTATACGTTATGCGTTAAGCTTTATGCGTTATGCCTGATCCGTTATGCGTTAGGCGTTATGCGATTTGCGGTATTCGTTATGCGTTGTGCATTATGCGTTATGCGTTAAGGGTTAAGGGTTATGGGTTATGCGTTATGCTTTATGCGTTATGCGTTTTGCATTTTGCGTTATGCGTTATCCGTTATGAGTTATGAGTTATGAGTTATAAGTTATGCGGAATGCGTTATGCCTTATGCGTTATGCGTTATGCGTAATGCGTTATGCTTTATGCGTTATGCGTTATGCGTTATGAGTTATACGTTATGCGTTAAGCGTTATGCGTTATGCCTGATCCGTTATGCGTTAGGCGTTATGCGATTTGCGGTATTCGTTATGCGGTGTGCATTATGCGTTATGCGTTAAGGGTTAAGGGTTATGGGTTATGCGTTATGCTTTATGCGTTATGCGTTTTGCATTTTGCGTTATGCGTTATCCGTTATGAGTTATGAGTTATGAGTTATGAGTTATAAGTTATGTTTAATGCGTTATGCCTTATGCGTCATGCATTATGCGTTATGCGTTATGCGTTATGCGTTATGCGTTATGCGTTATGCGTTATGCGTTATCCGTTATGCGTTATGAGTTATACGTTATGGTTTATGCGTTATGCGATATGCGTTATGTGTTATGCGTTAAGCGCTATGCGTGATCCGTTATGCGTTGGGCGTTATGCGTTATGCGTTATGCGTTATGCGTTATGCGTTATGCGTTATGCGTTATGCGTTATGCTTTATGCGTTATGCGTTATGCGTTATGTGTTATGCGTTATGCGATATGCGTTATGCTTTATGCGTTATGTGTTATGCGTTATACGTTATACGGTATGCTTTATGCGTTATGCGTTATGCGTTATGTGTTATGCGTTATGCGTTATGCGTTATGCGTTTTGCGTTATGCGTTATGCGTTATGCGTTATGCGTTCTGCGTTATGCGTTCTGCGTTATGCGTTATGCGTTATGCGTTATGCGTTATGCGTTATGCGTTATGCGTTATGCGTTATGCGCTATGCGTTATGCGTTATGCGTTATGCGTTATGCGTTATGCGTTATGCGTTATGCGTTATGCGTTATGCGTTATGCGTTATGCGTTATGCGTTATGGGTTATGCGTTATGCGTTATTCGTTATGCGATATGCGTTATGCTTTATGCGTTATGTGTTATGCGTTATACGTTATACGGTATGCTTTATGCGTTATGCGTTATGCGTTATGTGTTATGCGTTATGCGTTATGCGTTCTGCGTTATGCGTTCTGCGTTATGCGTTCTGCGTTATGCGTTATGCGTTATGCGTTATGCGTTATGCGTTATGCGTTATGCGTTATGCGTTATGCGTAATGCGTTATGCTTTATGCGTTATGCGTTATGAGTTATACGTTATGCGTTAAGCGTTATGCGTTATGCCTGATCCGTTATGCGTTAGGCGTTATGCGATTTGCGGTATACGTTATGCGTTGTGCATTATGCGTTATGCGTTAAGGGTTAAGGGTTATGGGTTATGCGTTATGCTTTATGCGTTATGCGTTTTGCATTTTGCGTTATGCGTTATCCGTTATGAGTTATGAGTTATGAGTTATAAGTTATGCGGAATGCGTTATGCCTTATGCGTTATGCGTTATGCGTAATGCGTTATGCTTTATGCGTTATGCGTTATGAGTTATACGTTATGCGTTAAGCGTTATGCGTTATGCCTGATCCGTTATGCGTTAGGCGTTATGCGATTTGCGGTATTCGTTATGCGTTGTGCATTATGCGTTATGCGTTAAGGGTTAAGGGTTATGGGTTATGCGTTATGCTTTTTGCGTTATGCGTTTTGCATTTTGCGTTATGCGTTATCCGTTATGAGTTATGAGTTATAAGTTATGTTTAATGCGTTATGCCTTATGCGTCATGCATTATGCGTTATGCGTTATGCGTTATGCGTTATGCGTTATGCGTTATGCGTTATGCGTTATGCGTTATGCGTTATGCGTTATGCGTTATGCGTAATGCGTTATGCTTTATGCGTTATGCGTTATGAGTTATACGTTATGCGTTAAGCGTTATGCGTGATCCGTTATGCGTTGGGCGTTATGCGTTTTGCGGTATTCGTTATGCGTTGTGCATTATGGGTTATGCATTGTGCGTTATGGGTTATGGTTTATGCGTTATGCGATATGCGTTATGTGTTATGCGTTAAGCGTTATGCGTGATCCGTTATGCGTTGGGCGTTATGCGTTATGCGTTATGCGTTATGCGTTATGCGTTATGCGTTATGCGTTATGCGTTATGCGTTATGCGTTATGCGTTATGTGTTATGCGTTATGCGTTATGCGTTACGCGTTATGCGTTACGTGTTATGCGTTATGCGTTATATGTTATGCGTTATGCGTTATGCGTTATGCGTTTTGCGTTATGCGTTATGCGTTATGCGTTATGCGTTATGCGTTATGCGTTATGCGTTATGCATTATGCGTTATGTGTTTTTCGCTATGCGTTATGCGTTGGGCGTTATACGTTTGCGTTATGCGATATGCGTTATGCTTTATGCGTTATGTGTTATGCGTTATACGTTATACGTTATACGGTCTGCTTTATGCGTTATGCGTTATGCGTTATGTGTTATGCGTTATGCGTTAGGCGTTATGCTATTTGCGGTATTCGTTATGCGTTGTGCATTATGCGTTATGCGTTAAGGGTTAAGGGTTATGGGTTATGCGTTATGCTTTATGCGTTATGCGTTTTGCATTTTGCGTTATGCGTTATCCGTTATGAGTTATGAGTTATGAGTTATAAGTTATGCGTAATGCGTTATGCCTTATGCGTTATGCATTATGCGTTATGCGTTAGGCGTTATGCGTTATGCGTTATGCGTTATGCGTTATGCGTAATGCGTTATGCCTTATGCGTTATGCATTATGCGTTATGCGTTATGCGTTATGCGTTATGCGTAATGCGTTATGCGTTATGCGTTATGCGTTATGCGTTATGCGTTATGCGTTATGCGTTATGCGTTATGCGTTATGCGTTATGCGTTACGCGTTATGCGTTGTGCGTTATGCGTTATGCGTTGTGCGTTGTGCGTTATGCGTTATGCGTTATGCGTTATGCGTTATGCGTTATGCGTTATGCGTTATGCGTTATGCGTTACGCGTTATGCGTTATGCGTTATGCGTTATGCATTATGCGTTATGCATTATGCGTTATGCGATATGTGTTATGCGTTATGCGTTATGCGTTATGCGTTACGCGTTATGCGTTATGCGTTATGCTTTATGCGTTATGCGTAATGCGTTATGCTTTATGCGTTTTGCGTTATGAGTTATGAGTTATGAGTTATAAGTTATGCGGAATGCGTTATGCCTTATGCGTTATGCGTAATGCGTTATGCTTTATGCGTTATGCGTTATGCGTTACGCGTTATGCGTTGTGCGTTATGCGTTATGCGTTGTGCGTTGTGCGTTATGCGTTATGCGTTATGCGTTATGCGTTATGCGTTATGCGTTATGCGTTACGCGTTATGCGTTATGCGTTATGCGTTATGCATTATGCGTTATGCATTATGCGTTATGCGATATGTGTTATGCGTTATGCGTTATGCGTTATGCGTTACGCGTTATGCGTTATGCGTTATGCGTCATGCGTTATGCGTAATGCGTTATGCTTTATGCGTTTTGCGTTATGAGTTGTACGTTATGCGTTAAGCGTTATGCGTTATGCCTGATCCGTTATGCGTTAGGCGTTATGCGATTTGCGGTATTCGTTATGCGTTATGCGTTAAGGGTTAAGGGTTATGGGTTATGCGTTATGCTTTATGCGTTATGCGTTTTGCATTTTGCGTTATGCGTTATCCGTTATGAGTTATGAGTTATGAGTTATAAGTTATGCGTAATGCGTTATGCCTTATGCGTTATGCATTATGCGTTATGCGTTATGCGTTATGCGTTATGCGTTATGCGTTATGCGTTATGCGTTATGCGTTATGCGTTATGCGTTATGCGTTATGCGTAATGCGTTATGCTTTATGGGTTATGCGTTATGAGCTATACGTTATGTGTTAAGCGTTATGCGTGATCCGTTATGCGTTGGGCGTTATGCGTTTTGCGGTATTCGTTATGCGTTGTGCATTATGCGTTATGCATTGTGCGTTATGGGTTATGGTTTATGCGTTATGCGATATGCGTTATGCGTTATGCGTTATGCGTTATGCGTTATGCGTTTTGCGTTATGCGTTATGCGTTATGCGTTATGCGTTATGCGCTATGCGTTATGCGTTATGCGTTATGCGTTATGCGTTATGCGTTATGCGCTATGCGTTATGCGTTATGCGTTATGCGTTATGGGTTATGCGTTATGCGTTATTCGTTATGCGATATGCGTTATGCTTTATGCGTTATGTGTTATGCGTTATACGTTATACGGTATGCTTTATGCGTTATGCGTTATGCGTTATGCGTTATGCGTTATGCGTTATGCGTTATGCGTTATGCGTCATGCGTTATGCGTAATGCGTTATGCTTTATGCGTTATGCGTTATGAGTTATACGTTATGCGTTAAGCGTTATGCGTTATGCCTGATCCGTTATGCGTTAGGCGTTATGCGATTTGCGGTATTCGTTATGCGTTGTGCATTATGCGTTATGCGTTAAGGGTTAAGGGTTATGGGTTATGCGTTATGCTTTATGCGTTATGCGTTATGCGTTATGCGTTATGCGTTATGCGTTATGCGTTATGCGTTATGCGTTATGCGTTATGCGTTATGCGTTATGCGTTATGCGTTATGCGTTATGCGTTATGCGTTATGCGCTATGCGTTATGCCTTATGCGTTATGCGTTATACGTTATGCGTTATGCGTTATGCGTTATGCGTTATGCGTTATGCGTTATGCGTAATGCGTTATGCTTTATGCGTTTTGCGTTATGAGTTATACGTTATGCGTTAAGCGTTATGCGTTATGCCTGATCCGTTATGCGTTAGGCGTTATGCTATTTGCGGTATTCGTTATGCGTTGTGCATTATGCGTTATGCGTTAAGGGTTAAGGGTTATGGGTTATGCGTTATGCTTTATGCGTTATGCGTTTTGCATTTTGCGTTATGCGTTATCCGTTATGAGTTATGAGTTATGAGTTATAAGTTATGCGTAATGCGTTATGCCTTATGCGTTATGCATTATGCGTTATGCGTTATGCGTTATGCGTTATGCGTTATGCGTTATGCGTTATGCGTAATGCGTTATGCCTTATGCGTTATGCTTTATGCGTTATGCGTTATGCGTTATGCGTTATGCGTAATGCGTTATGCGTTATGCGTTATGCGTTATGCGTTATGCGTTATGCGTTATGCGTTATGCGTTATGCGTTATGCGTTATGCGTTACGCGTTATGCGTTGTGCGTTATGCGTTATGCGTTGTGCGTTGTGCGTTATGCGTTATGCGTTATGCGTTATGCGTTATGCGTCATGCGTTACGCGTTATGCGTTATGCGTTATGCGTTATGCATTATGCGTTATGCATTATGCGTTATGCGATATGTGTTATGCGTTATGCGTTATGCGTTATGCGTTACGCGTTATGCGTTATGCGTTATGCGTCATGCGTTATGCGTAATGCGTTATGCTTTATGCGTTTTGCGTTATGAGTTATACGTTATGCGTTAAGCGTTATGCGTTATGCCTGATCCGTTATGCGTTAGGCGTTATGCGATTTGCGGTATTCGTTATGCGTTATGCGTTAAGGGTTAAGGGTTATGGGTTATGCGTTATGCTTTATGCGTTATGCGTTTTGCATTTTGCGTTATGCGTTATCTTTTATGAGTTATGAGTTATGAGTTATAAGTTATGCGTAATGCGTTATGCCTTATGCGTTATGCATTATGCGTTATGCGTTATGCGTTATGCGTTATGCGTTATGCGTTATGCGTTATGCGTTATGCGTTATGCGTTATGCGTTATGCGTTATGCGTAATGCGTTATGCTTTATGCGTTATGCGTTATGAGCTATACGTTATGTGTTAAGCGTTATGCGTGATCCGTTATGCGTTGGGCGTTATGCGTTTTGCGGTATTCGTTATGCGTTGTGCATTATGCGTTATGCATTGTGCGTTATGGGTTATGGTTTATGCGTTATGCGATATGCGTTATGCGTTATGCGTTATGCGTTATGCGTTATGCGTTTTGCGTTATGCGTTATGCGTTATGCGTTATGCGTTATGCGCTATGCGTTATGCGTTATGCGTTATGCGTTATGCGTTATGCGTTATGCGCTATGCGTTATGCGTTATGCGTTATGCGTTATGGGTTATGCGTTATGCGTTATTCGTTATGCGATATGCGTTATGCTTTATGCGTTATGTGTTATGCGTTATACGTTATACGGTATGCTTTATGCGTTATGCGTTATTGTGTTAGGGGTTATGCGTTATGCGTTATGTGTTATGCGTTATGCGTTATGCGTTATGCGTTATGCGTTATGCGTTATGCGTTATGCGTTATGCGTTATGCGTTATGATTTATGCGTTATGCGTTACGCTTTATGCGTTATGCTTTATGCGTTATGCTTTATGCGTTATGCGTTATGCGTTATGCGTTATGCGTTACGCTTTATGCGTTATGCGTTATGCGTGATCCGTTATGCGTTAGGCGTTATGGGTTTTCCGGTGTTCGTTATGCGTTGTGCATAATGCGTTATGCGTTATGAAGTATGGGTTATGGTTTATGCGTTATGCGTTGTGCGCTATACGTTTGCGTTATGCGTTATGCGTTATGCGTTATACGGTATGCGTTATGCGTTATACGTTATGCGTTATGCGTTATGCGTTATGGGTTATGCTTCATGCGTTATGCGTTATGCGTTATGCTTTATGCGTTACACCTTATGCGTTATGCATTATGCGTTATGCGTTATGCGTTATGCATTATGCGTTATGCGTTATGCGTTATGCGTGATCCGTTATGCGTTAAGCGTTATGCGTTTTGCTGTATTCGTTATGCGTTGTGCATTATGCGTTATACGTTATGTGTTATGCGTTATGCGTTATGCGTTATGCTTTATGCGTTATGCGTTATGCGTTATGCGTTATGCGTTATGCGTTATGCGTTATGCGTTATGCGTTATGCGTTATGCGTTATGCGTTATGCGTTATGCGTTATGCGTTATGCGTTATGCGTTATGCGTTATGCGTTATGCGTTATGCGTTATGCCTTATGCGTTATGCGTTATGCGATATGCTATATGCGTTATGCGTTATGCGTGATCCGTTATGCGTTAGGCGTTATGGGTTTTCCGGTGTTCGTTATGCGTTGTGCATAATGCGTTATGCGTTATGAAGTATGGGTTATGGTTTATGCGTTATGCGTTGTGCGCTATACGTTTGCGTTATGCGTTATGCGTTATGCGTTATACGGTATGCGTTATGCGTTATACGTTATGCGTTATGCGTTATGCGTTATGGGTTATGCTTCATGCGTTATGCGTTATGCGTTATGCTTTATGCGTTATGCGTTATGCGTTATGCGTTATGCGTTATACGGTATGCGTTATGCGTTATGCGTTATGCGTTATGCGTTATGCGTTATGCGTTATGCGTTATGCGTTATGCGTTATACGGTATGCGTTATGCGTAATACGTTATGCGTTATGCGTTATGCGTTATGGGTTATGCGTTATGCGTTATGGTTATGCGTTATGCGTTATGCGTTATGCGTTATGCGTTATGCGTTATACGTTATGCGTTATGCGTTATGCGTTATGCGTTATGCGTTACACCTTATGCGTTATGCATTATGCGTTATGCGTTATGCGTTATGCATTATGCGTTATGCGTTATGCGTTATGCGTGATCCGTTATGCGTTAAGCGTTATGCGTTTTGCTGTATTCGTTATGCGTTGTGCACTATGCGTTATGCGTTATGTGTTATGCGTTATGCGTTATGCGTTATGCTTTATGCGTTATGCGTTATGCGTTATGCGTTATGCGTTATACGGTATGCGTTATGCGTTATGCGTTATGCGTTATGCGTTATGCGTTATGCGTTATGCGTTATGCGTTATGCGTTATACGGTATGCGTTATGCGTAATACGTTATGCGTTATGCGTTATGCGTTATGGGTTATGCGTTATGCGTTATGGTTATGCGTTATGCGTTATGCGTTATGCGTTATGCGTTATGCGTTATGCGTTATGCGTTATACGTTATGCGTTATGCGTTATGCGTTATGCGTTATGCGTTACACCTTATGCGTTATGCATTATGCGTTATGCGTTATGCGTTATGCATTATGCGTTATGCGTTATGCGTTATGCGTGATCCGTTATGCGTTAAGCGTTATGCGTTTTGCTGTATTCGTTATGCGTTGTGCACTATGCGTTATGCGTTATGTGTTATGCGTTATGCGTTATGCGTTATGCTTTATGCGTTATGCGTTATGCGTTATGCGTTATGCGTTATGCGTTATGCGTTATGCGTTATGCGTTATGCGTTATGCGTTATGCGTTATGCCTTATGCGTTATGCTTTATGCGATATGCTATATGCGTTATGCGTTATGCGTGATCCGTTATGCGTTAGGCGTTATGGGTTTTCCGGTGTTCGTTATGCGTTGTGCATAATGCGTTATGCGTTATGAAGTATGGGTTATGGTTTATGCGTTATGCGTTGTGCGCTATACGTTTGCGTTTTGCGTTATGCGTTATGCGTTATACGGTATGCGTTATGCGTTATACGTTATGCGTTATGCGTTATGCGTTATGGGTTATGCTTCATGCGTTATGCGTTATGCGTTATGCGTTATGCGTTATGCGTTATGCGTTATGCGTTATGCGTTATACGGTATGCGTTATGCGTAATACGTTATGCGTTATGCGTTATGCGTTATGGGTTATGCGTTATGCGTTATGGTTATGCGTTATGCGTTATGCGTTATGCGTTATGCGTTATGCGTTATGCGTTATGCGTTATACGTTATGCGTTATGCGTTATGCGTTATGCGTTATGCGTTACACCTTATGCGTTATGCATTATGCGTTATGCGTTATGCGTTATACATTATGCGTTATGCGTTATGCGTTATGCGTGATCCGTTATGCGTTAAGCGTTATGCGTTTTGCTGTATTCGTTATGCGTTGTGCACTATGCGTTATGCGTTATGTGTTATGCGTTATGCGTTATGCGTTATGCTTTATGCGTTATGCGTTATGCGTTATGCGTTATGCGTTATGCGTTATGCGTTATGCGTTATGCGTTATGCGTTATGCGTTATGCGTTATGCGTTATGCGTTATGCGTTATGCGTTATGCGTTATGCGTTATGCGTTATGCGTTATGCGTTATGCGTTATGCGTTATGCGTTATGCGTTATGCGTTATGCGTTATGCGTTATGCGTTATGCCTTATGCGTTATGCGTTATGCGTTATGCGTTATGCGTTGTGCGTTATACGTTTACGTTATACGTTTTGCATTATACTTTATGCGTTATGCGTTATGCGTTATGCGTTATGCGTTATGCGTTATACGGTATGCGTTATGCGTTATGTGTTATGCGTTATGCGTTCTGCGTTATACGTTATCCGTTATGCGTTATGCGTTATGCGTTATGCGTTATGCGTTATGCGTTATGCGTTATGCCTTATGCGTTATGCGTTATGCGTTATGCGTTATGCGTTATGCGTTATGCGTTATACGATATGCGTTATGCGTTATGCATTATGCGTTATGCGTTATGCGTTATGAGTTATGCGTTATACGTTATGCGTTATGCGTTATGCGTTATGCGTTATGGTTATGCGTTATGCGTTATGCGTTATGCGTTACGCTTTATGCGTTATGCATTATGCGTTATGCGTTATGCGTTATGCATTATGCGTTATGCGTTATGCGTTATGCGTGATCCGTTATGCGTTAAGCGTTATGCGTTTTGCTGTATTCGTTATGCGTTGTGCATTATGCGTTATGCGTTATGTGTTATGCGTTATGCGTTATGCGTTATGCTTTATGCGTTATGCGTTATGCGTTATGCGTTATGCGTTATGCGTTATGCGTTATGCGTTATGCGTAATGCGTTATGCTTTATGCGTTATGCGTTATGCGTTATGCGTTATGCGTTATGCGTTATGCGTTATGCGTTATGCGTCATGCGTTATGCGTAATGCGTTATGCTTTATGCGTTATGCGTTATGAGTTATACGTTATGCGTTAAGCGTTATGCGTTATGCCTGAACCGTTATGCGTTAGGCGTTATGCGATTTGCGGTATTCGTTATGCGTTGTGCATTATGCGTTATGCGTTAAGGGTTAAGGGTTATGGGTTATGCGTTATGCTTTATGCGTTATGCGTTTTGCATTTTGCGTTATGCGTTATCCGTTATGAGTTATGAGTTATGAGTTATAAGTTATGCGTAATGCGTTATGCCTTATGCGTTATGCGTTATGCGTAATGCGTTATGCTTTATGCGTTATGCGTTATGAGTTATACGTTATGCGTTAAGCGTTATGCGTTATGCCTGATCCGTTATGCGTTAGGCGTTATGCGATTTGCGGTATTCGTTATGCGTTGTGCATTATGCGTTATGCGTTAAGGGTTAAGGGTTATGGGTTATGCGTTATGCTTTATGCGTTATGCGTTTTGCATTTTGCGTTATGCGTTATCCGTTATGAGTTATGAGTTATGAGTTATGAGTTATAAGTTATGTTTAATGCGTTATGCCTTATGCGTCATGCATTATGCGTTATGCGTTATGCGTTATGCGTTATGCGTTATGCGTTATGCGTTATGCGTTATGCGTTATGCGTAATGCGTTATGCTTTATGCGTTATGCGTTATGAGTTATACGTTATGCGTTAAGCGTTATGCGTGATCCGTTATGCGTTGGGCGTTATGCGTTTTGCGGTATTCGTTATGCGTTGTGCATTATGGGTTATGCATTGTGCGTTATGGGTTATGGTTTATGCGTTATGCGATATGCGTTATGTGTTATGCGTTAAGCGCTATGCGTGATCCGTTATGCGTTATGCGTTATGCGTTATGCGTTATGCGTTATGCGTTATGCGTTATGCGTTATGCGTTATGCGTTATGCGTTATGCGTTATGCGTTATGCGTTATGTGTTATGCGTCATGCGTTATGCGTTACGCGTTATGCGTTACGTGTTATGCGTTATGCGTTATATGTTATGCGTTATGCGTTATGCGTTATGCGTTATGCGTTATGCGTTATGCGTTATGCGTTATGCGTTATGCGTTATGCGTTATGCGTTATGCGTTATGCATTATGCGTTATGTGTTTTTCGCTATGCGTTATGCGTTGGGCGTTATACGTTTGCGTTATGCGATATGCGTTATGCTTTATGCGTTATGTCTTATGCGTTATACGTTATACGGTATGCTTTATGCGTTATGCGTTATGCGTTATGTGTTATGCGTTATGCGTTATGCGATATGCGTTATGCTTTATGCGTTATGTGTTATGCGTTATACGTTATACGGTATGCTTTATGCGTTATGCGTTATGTGTTATGCGTTATGCGTTATGCGTTATGCGTTATGCGTTATGCGTTATGCGTTATGCGTTATGCGTTCTGCGTTATGCGTTCTGCGTTATGCGTTATGCGTTATGCGTTATGCGTTATGCGTTATGCGTTATGCGTTTTGCGTTATGCGTTATGCGTTATGCGTTATGCGTTATGCGCTATGCGTTATGCCTTATGCGTTATGCGTTATGCGTTATGCGTTATGCGTTATGCGTTATGCGTTATGCGTTATGCGTTATGCGTTATGCGTTATGCGTTATGCGTTATGCGTTATGCGTTATGCGTTATGCGTTATGCGTTATGCGTTATGCGTTATGCGTTATGCGTTATGCGTTATGCGTTATGCGTTATGCGTCATGCGTTATGCGTAATGCGTTATGCTTTATGCGTTTTGCATTATGAGTTATACGTTATGCGTTAAGCGTTATGCGTTATGCCTGATCCGTTATGCGTTAGGCGTTATGCTATTTGCGGTATTCGTTATGCGTTGTGCATTATGCGTTATGCGTTAAGGGTTAAGGGTTATGGGTTATGCGTTATGCTTTATGCGTTATGCGTTATGCATTTTGCGTTATGCGTTATCCGTTATGAGTTATGAGTTATAAGTTATAAGTTATGCGTAATGCGTTATGCCTTATGCGTTATGCATTATGCGTTATGCGTTATGCGTTATGCGTTATGCGTTATGCGTTATGCGTTATGCGTTATGCGTTATGCGTAATGCGTTATGCCTTATGCGTTATGCATTATGCGTTATGCGTTATGCGTTATGCGTTATGCGTAATGCGTTATGCGTTATGCGTTATGCGTTATGCGTTATGCGTTATGCGTTATGCGTTATGCGTTATGCGTTATATGTTATGCGTTATGCGTTATGCGTTATGCGTTATGCGTTATGCGTTATGCGTTATGCGTTATGCGTTATGTGTTATGCGTTATGCGTTATGCGTTACGCGTTATGCGTTACGTGTTATGCGTTATGCGTTATATGTTATGCGTTATGCGTTATGCGTTATGCGTTATGCGTTATGCGTTATGCGTTATGCGTTATGCGTTATGCGTTATGCGTTATGCGTTATGCGTTATGCGTTATGCGTTATGCGTTATGCGTTATGCGTTATGCGTTATGCGTTGTGCGTTATGGGTTATGATTTATGCGTTATGCGATATGCTTTATGCGTCATGCGTGATCCGTTATGCGTTAGGCGTTATGCGATTTGCGGTACTCGTTATGCGTTGTGCATTATGCGTTATGCGTTATGCGTTAAGGGTTATGGGTTATGCGTTATGCGTTATGCGTTTTGCATTTTGCGTTATGCGTTATCCGTTATGAGTTATGAGTTATGAGTTATAAGTTATGCGTAATGCGTTATGCCTTATGCGTTATGCATTATGCGTTATGCGTTATGCGTTATGCGTTATGCGTTATGCGTTATGCGTTGGGCGTTATGCGTTTTGCGGTATTCGTTATGCGTTGTGCATTATGGGTTATGCATTGTGCGTTATGGGTTATGGTTTATGCGTTATGCGATATGCGTTATGTGTTATGCGTTAAGCGCTATGCGTGATCCGTTATGCGTTGGGCGTTATGCGTTATGCGTTATGCGTTATGCGTTATGCGTTATGCGTTATGCGTTATGCGTTATGCGTTATGCGTTATGCGTTATGCGTTATGTGTTATGCGTCATGCGTTATGCGTTACGCGTTATGCGTTACGTGTTATGCGTTATGCGTTATATGTTATGCGTTATGCGTTATGCGTTATGCGTTATGCGTTATGCGTTATGCGTTATGCGTTATGCGTTATGCGTTATGCGTTATGCGTTATGCATTATGCGTTATGTGTTTTTCGCTATGCGTTATGCGTTGGGCGTTATACGTTTGCGTTATGCGATATGCGTTATGCTTTATGCGTTATGTCTTATGCGTTATACGTTATACGGTATGCTTTATGCGTTATGCGTTATGCGTTATGCGTTATGCGTTATGCGTTATGCGTTATGCGTTATGCTTTATGCGTTATGTGTTATGCGTTATACGTTATACGGTATGCTTTATGCGTTATGCGTTATGTGTTATGCGTTATGCGTTATGCGTTATGCGTTATGCGTTATGCGTTATGCGTTATGCGTTATGCGTTCTGCGTTATGCGTTCTGCGTTATGCGTTATGCGTTATGCGTTATGCGTTATGCGTTATGCGTTATGCGTTATGCGTTTTGCGTTATGCGTTATGCGTTATGCGTTATGCGTTATGCGCTATGCGTTATGCCTTATGCGTTATGCGTTATGCGTTATGCGTTATGCGTTATGCGTTATGCGTTATGCGTTATGCGTTATGCGTTATGCGTTATGCGTTATGCGTTATGCGTTATGCGTTATGCGTTATGCGTTATGCGTTATGCGTTATGCGTTATGCGTTATGCGTTATGCGTTATGCGTTATGCGTTATGCGTCATGCGTTATGCGTAATGCGTTATGCTTTATGCGTTTTGCGTTATGAGTTATACGTTATGCGTTAAGCGTTATGCGTTATGCCTGATCCGTTATGCGTTAGGCGTTATGCTATTTGCGGTATTCGTTATGCGTTGTGCATTATGCGTTATGCGTTAAGGGTTAAGGGTTATGGGTTATGCGTTATGCTTTATGCGTTATGCGTTTTGCATTTTGCGTTATGCGTTATCCGTTATGAGTTATGAGTTATAAGTTATAAGTTATGCGTAATGCGTTATGCCTTATGCGTTATGCATTATGCGTTATGCGTTATGCGTTATGCGTTATGCGTTATGCGTTATGCGTTATGCGTTATGCGTAATGCGTTATGCCTTATGCGTTATGCATTATGCGTTATGCGTTATGCGTTATGCGTTATGCGTAATGCGTTATGCGTTATGCGTTATGCGTTATGCGTTATGCGTTATGCGTTATGCGTTATGCGTTATGCGTTATATGTTATGCGTTATGCGTTATGCGTTATGCGTTATGCGTTATGCGTTATGCGTTATGCGTTATGCGTTATGTGTTATGCGTTATGCGTTATGCGTTACGCGTTATGCGTTACGTGTTATGCGTTATGCGTTATATGTTATGCGTTATGCGTTATGCGTTATGCGTTATGCGTTATGCGTTATGCGTTATGCGTTATGCGTTATGCGTTATGCGTTATGCGTTATGCGTTATGCGTTATGCGTTATGCGTTATGCGTTATGCGTTATGCGTTATGCGTTGTGCGTTATGGGTTATGATTTATGCGTTATGCGATATGCTTTATGCGTCATGCGTGATCCGTTATGCGTTAGGCGTTATGCGATTTGCGGTACTCGTTATGCGTTGTGCATTATGCGTTATGCGTTATGCGTTAAGGGTTATGGGTTATGCGTTATGCGTTATGCGTTTTGCATTTTGCGTTATGCGTTATCCGTTATGAGTTATGAGTTATGAGTTATAAGTTATGCGTAATGCGTTATGCCTTATGCGTTATGCATTATGCGTTATGCGTTATGCGTTATGCGTTATGCGTTATGCGTTATGCGTTATGCGTCATGCGTTATGCGTTATGCGTTATGCGTAATGTGTTATGCTTTATGCGTTATGCGTTATGAGTTATACGTTATGCGTTAATCGTTATGCGTGATCCGTTATGCGTTATGCGTTTTGCGGTATTCGTTATGCGTTGTGCATTATGCGTTATGCATTGTGCGTTATGGGTTATGGTTTATGCGTTATGAGATATGCGTTATGCGTTATGCGTTATGCGTTATGCGGTTTTGCGTTATGCGTTATGCGTTATGCGTTATGCGTTATGCGTTATGCGTTATGCGTTATGGGTTATGCGTTATGCGTTATGCGTTATGCGATATGCGTTATGCTTTATGCGTTATGTGTTATGCGTTATACGTTATACGGTATGCTTTATGCGTTATGCGTTATGCGTTATGTGTTATGCGTTATGCGTTATGCGTTCTGCGTTATGCGTTCTGCGTTATGCGTTATGCGTTATGCGTTATGCGTTATGCGTTATGCGTTATGCGTTATGCGTTATGCGTTATGCGTTATGCGTTATGCGTCATGCGTTATGCGTAATGCGTTATGATTTATGCGTTATGCGTTATGAGTTATACGTTATGCGTTAAGCGTTATGCGTTATGCCTGATCCGTTATGCGTTAGGCGTTATGCGATTTGCGGTATTCGTTATGCATTGTGCTTTATGCGTTATGAGTTACGCGTAATGCGTTATGCGCTATGGGTCATGCGTTAAGCGTTATGCGTTATGCGTTATGCGTTATGGGTTATGCGTTATGGGTTATGAGTAATGCGTGATCCGTTATGCGTTATGCGTTATGAGTAATGCGTGATCCGTTATGCGTTATGCGTTATGCGTTATGCGTTATGCGTTATGCGTTATGCGTTATGCGCTATGCGTTATGCGTTATGCGTTATGCGTTATGGGTTATGCGTTATGCGTTATTCGTTATGCGATATGCGTTATGCTTTATGCGTTATGTGTTATGCGTTATACGTTATACGGTATGCTTTATGCGTTATGCGTTATGCGTTCTGCGTTATGCGTTCTGCGTTATGCGTTATGCGTTATGCGTTATGCGTTATGCGTTATGCGTTATGCGTTATGCGTCATGCGTTATGCGTAATGCGTTATGCTTTATGCGTTATGCGTTATGAGTTATACGTTATGCGTTAAGCGTTATGCGTTATGCCTGATCCGTTATGCGTTAGGCGTTATGCGATTTGCGGTATTCGTTATGCGTTGTGCATTATGCGTTATGCGTTAAGGGTTAAGGGTTATGGGTTATGCGTTATGCTTTATGCGTTATGCGTTATGCGTTATGCGTTATGCGTTATGCGTTATGCGTTATGCGTTATGCGTTATGCGTTATGCGTTATGCGTTATGCGTTATGCGTTATGCGTTATGCGTTATGCGTTATGCGCTATGCGTTATGCCTTATGCGTTATGCGTTATACGTTATGCGTTATGCGTTATGCGTTATGCGTTATGCGTCATGCGTTATGCGTAATGCGTTATGCTTTATGCGTTTTGCGTTATGAGTTATACGTTATGCGTTAAGCGTTATGCGTTATGCCTGATCCGTTATGCGTTAGGCGTTATGCTATTTGCGGTATTCGTTATGCGTTGTGCATTATGCGTTATGCGTTAAGGGTTAAGGGTTATGGGTTATGCGTTATGCTTTATGCGTTATGCGTTTTGCATTTTGCGTTATGCGTTATCCGTTATGAGTTATGAGTTATGAGTTATAAGTTATGCGTAATGCGTTATGCCTTATGCGTTATGCATTATGCGTTATGCGTTATGCGTTATGCGTTATGCGTTATGCGTTATGCGTTATGCGTAATGCGTTATGCCTTATGCGTTATGCATTATGCGTTATGCGTTATGCGTTATGCGTTATGCGTAATGCGTTATGCGTTATGCGTTATGCGTTATGCGTTATGCGTTATGCGTTATGCGTTATGCGTTATGCGTTATGCGTTATGCGTTATGCGTTATGCGTTGTGCGTTATGCGTTATGCGTTGTGCGTTGTGCGTTATGCGTTATGCGTTATGCGTTATGCGTTATGCGTCATGCGTTACGCGTTATGCGTTATGCGTTATGCGTTATGCATTATGCGTTATGCATTATGCGTTATGCGATATGTGTTATGCGTTATGCGTTATGCGTTATGCGTTACGCGTTATGCGTTATGCGTTATGCGTCATGCGTTATGCGTAATGCGTTATGCTTTATGCGTTTTGCGTTATGAGTTATACGTTATGCGTTAAGCGTTATGCGTTATGCCTGATCCGTTATGCGTTAGGCGTTATGCGATTTGCGGTATTCGTTATGCGTTATGCGTTAAGGGTTAAGGGTTATGGGTTATGCGTTATGCTTTATGCGTTATGCGTTTTGCATTTTGCGTTATGCGTTATCTTTTATGAGTTATGAGTTATGAGTTATAAGTTATGCGTAATGCGTTATGCCTTATGCGTTATGCATTATGCGTTATGCGTTATGCGTTATGCGTTATGCGTTATGCGTTATGCGTTATGCGTTATGCGTTATGCGTTATGCGTTATGCGTTATGCGTAATGCGTTATGCTTTATGCGTTATGCGTTATGAGCTATACGTTATGTGTTAAGCGTTATGCGTGATCCGTTATGCGTTGGGCGTTATGCGTTTTGCGGTATTCGTTATGCGTTGTGCATTATGCGTTATGCATTGTGCGTTATGGGTTATGGTTTATGCGTTATGCGATATGCGTTATGCGTTATGCGTTATGCGTTATGCGTTATGCGTTTTGCGTTATGCGTTATGCGTTATGCGTTATGCGTTATGCGCTATGCGTTATGCGTTATGCGTTATGCGTTATGCGTTATGCGTTATGCGCTATGCGTTATGCGTTATGCGTTATGCGTTATGGGTTATGCGTTATGCGTTATTCGTTATGCGATATGCGTTATGCTTTATGCGTTATGTGTTATGCGTTATACGTTATACGGTATGCTTTATGCGTTATGCGTTATGCGTTATGTGTTATGCGTTATGCGTTATGCGTTCTGCGTTATGCGTTCTGCGTTATGCGTTATGCGTTATGCGTTATGCGTTATGCGTTATGCGTTATGCGTTATGCGTCATGCGTTATGCGTAATGCGTTATGCTTTATGCGTTATGCGTTATGAGTTATACGTTATGCGTTAAGCGTTATGCGTTATGCCTGATCCGTTATGCGTTAGGCGTTATGCGATTTGCGGTATTCGTTATGCGTTGTGCATTATGCGTTATGCGTTAAGGGTTAAGGGTTATGGGTTATGCGTTATGCTTTATGCGTTATGCGTTTTGCATTTTGCGTTATGCGTTATCCGTTATGAGTTATGAGTTATGAGTTATAAGTTATGCGTAATGCGTTATGCCTTATGCGTTATGCGTTATGCGTAATGCGTTATGCTTTATGCGTTATGCGTTATGAGTTATACGTTATGCGTTAAGCGTTATGCGTTATGCCTGATCCGTTATGCGTTAGGCGTTATGCGATTTGCGGTATTCGTTATGCGTTGTGCATTATGCGTTATGCGTTAAGGGTTAAGGGTTATGGGTTATGCGTTATGCTTTATGCGTTATGCGTTTTGCATTTTGCGTTATGCGTTATCCGTTATGAGTTATGAGTTATGAGTTATGAGTTATAAGTTATGTTTAATGCGTTATGCCTTATGCGTCATGCATTATGCGTTATGCGTTATGCGTTATGCGTTATGCGTTATGCGTTATGCGTTATGCGTTATGCGTTATGCGTTATGCGTAATGCGTTATGCTTTATGCGTTATGCGTTATGAGTTATACGTTATGCGTTAAGCGTTATGCGTGATCCGTTATGCGTTGGGCGTTATGCGTTTTGCGGTATTCGTTATGCGTTGTGCATTATGGGTTATGCATTGTGCGTTATGGGTTATGGTTTATGCGTTATGCGATATGCGTTATGTGTTATGCGTTAAGCGCTATGCGTGATCCGTTATGCGTTGGGCGTTATGCGTTATGCGTTATGCGTTATGCGTTATGCGTTATGCGTTATGCGTTATGCGTTATGCGTTATGCGTTATGCGATATGCGTTATGTGTTATGCGTCATGCGTTATGCGTTACGCGTTATGCGTTACGTGTTATGCGTTATGCGTTATATGTTATGCGTTATGCGTTATGCGTTATGCGTTATGCGTTATGCGTTATGCGTTATGCGTTATGCGTTATGCGTTATGCGTTATGCGTTATGCGTTATGCATTATGCGTTATGTGTTTTTCGCTATGCGTTATGCGTTGGGCGTTATACGTTTGCGTTATGCGATATGCGTTATGCTTTATGCGTTATGTCTTATGCGTTATACGTTATACGGTATGCTTTATGCGTTATGCGTTATGCGTTATGTGTTATGCGTTATGCGTTATGCGTTATGCGTTATGCTTTATGCGTTATGTGTTATGCGTTATACGTTATACGGTATGCTTTATGCGTTATGCGTTATGTGTTATGCGTTATGCGTTATGCGTTATGCGTTATGCGTTATGCGTTATGCGTTATGCGTTATGCGTTCTGCGTTATGCGTTCTGCGTTATGCGTTATGCGTTATGCGTTATGCGTTATGCGTTATGCGTTATGCGTTATGCGTTTTGCGTTATGCGTTATGCGTTATGCGTTATGCGTTATGCGCTATGCGTTATGCCTTATGCGTTATGCGTTATGCGTTATGCGTTATGCGTTATGCGTTATGCGTTATGCGTTATGCGTTATGCGTTATGCGTTATGCGTTATGCGTTATGCGTTATGCGTTATGCGTTATGCGTTATGCGTTATGCGTTATGCGTTATGCGTTATGCGTTATGCGTTATGCGTTATGCGTTATGCGTCATGCGTTATGCGTAATGCGTTATGCTTTATGCGTTTTGCGTTATGAGTTATACGTTATGCGTTAAGCGTTATGCGTTATGCCTGATCCGTTATGCGTTAGGCGTTATGCTATTTGCGGTATTCGTTATGCGTTGTGCATTATGCGTTATGCGTTAAGGGTTAAGGGTTATGGGTTATGCGTTATGCTTTATGCGTTATGCGTTTTGCATTTTGCGTTATGCGTTATCCGTTATGAGTTATGAGTTATAAGTTATAAGTTATGCGTAATGCGTTATGCCTTATGCGTTATGCATTATGCGTTATGCGTTATGCGTTATGCGTTATGCGTTATGCGTTATGCGTTATGCGTTATGCGTTATGCGTAATGCGTTATGCCTTATGCGTTATGCATTATGCGTTATGCGTTATGCGTTATGCGTTATGCGTAATGCGTTATGCGTTATGCGTTATGCGTTATGCGTTATGCGTTATGCGTTATGCGTTATGCGTTATGCGTTATATGTTATGCGTTATGCGTTATGCGTTATGCGTTATGCGTTATGCGTTATGCGTTATGCGTTATGCGTTATGTGTTATGCGTTATGCGTTATGCGTTACGCGTTATGCGTTACGTGTTATGCGTTATGCGTTATATGTTATGCGTTATGCGTTATGCGTTATGCGTTATGCGTTATGCGTTATGCGTTATGCGTTATGCGTTATGCGTTATGCGTTATGCGTTATGCGTTATGCGTTATGCGTTATGCGTTATGCGTTATGCGTTGTGCGTTATGGGTTATGATTTATGCGTTATGCGATATGCTTTATGCGTCATGCGTGATCCGTTATGCGTTAGGCGTTATGCGATTTGCGGTACTCGTTATGCGTTGTGCATTATGCGTTATGCGTTATGCGTTAAGGGTTATGGGTTATGCGTTATGCGTTATGCGTTTTGCATTTTGCGTTATGCGTTATCCGTTATGAGTTATGAGTTATGAGTTATAAGTTATGCGTAATGCGTTATGCCTTATGCGTTATGCATTATGCGTTATGCGTTATGCGTTATGCGTTATGCGTTATGCGTTATGCGTTATGCGTCATGCGTTATGCGTTATGCGTTATGCGTAATGTGTTATGCTTTATGCGTTATGCGTTATGAGTTATACGTTATGCGTTAATCGTTATGCGTGATCCGTTATGCGTTATGCGTTTTGCGGTATTCGTTATGCGTTGTGCATTATGCGTTATGCATTGTGCGTTATGGGTTATGGTTTATGAGTTATGAGATATGCGTTATGCGTTATGCGTTATGCGTTATGCGGTTTTGCGTTATGCGTTATGCGTTATGCGTTATGCGTTATGCGTTATGCGTTATGCGTTATGCGTTATGGGTTATGCGTTATGCGTTATGCGTTATGCGATATGCGTTATGCTTTATGCGTTATGTGTTATGCGTTATACGTTATACGGTATGCTTTATGCGTTATGCGTTATGCGTTATGTGTTATGCGTTATGCGTTATGCGTTCTGCGTTATGCGTTCTGCGTTATGCGTTATGCGTTATGCGTTATGCGTTATGCGTTATGCGTTATGCGTTATGCGTTATGCGTTATGCGTTATGCGTTATGCGTTATGCGTTATGCGTAATGCGTTATGATTTATGCGTTATGCGTTATGAGTTATACGTTATGCGTTAAGCGTTATGCGTTATGCCTGATCCGTTATGCGTTAGGCGTTATGCGATTTGCGGTATTCGTTATGCATTGTGCTTTATGCGTTATGAGTTACGCGTAATGCGTTATGCGCTATGGGTCATGCGTTAAGCGTTATGCGTTATGCGTTATGCGTTATGGGTTATGCGTTATGGGTTATGAGTAATGCGTGATCCGTTATGCGTTATGCGTTATGAGTAATGCGTGATCCGTTATGCGTTATGCGTTATGCGTTATGCGTTATGCGTTATGCGTTATGCGTTATGCGTTATGCGTTATGGGTTATGCGTTATGTGTTATGCGTTATGCGTTATGCGTTATGCGTTATGCGTTATGCGTTATGCGTTATGGGTTATGAGTAATGCGTGACCCGTTATGCATTATGCTTTATGCGTTATGAGTTACGCGTAATACGTTGTGCGCTATGGGTCATGCGTTAAGCGTTATGCGTTATGCGTTATGCGTTATGGGTTATGCGTTATGTGTTATGCGTTATGCGTTATGCGTTATGCGTTATGCGTTATGCGTTATGCGTTATGCGTTATGCGTTATGCGTTATGCGTTATGCGTTATGCGTTATGCGTCATGCGTTATGCGTAATGCGTTATGCTTTATGCGTTATGCGTTATGAGTTATGCGTTATGCGTTAAGCGTTATGCGTTATGCCTGATCCGTTATGCGTTAGGCGTTATGCGATTTGCGGTATTCGTTATGCATTGTGCTTTATGCGTTATGAGTTACGCGTAATGCGTTATGCGCTATGGGTCATGCGTTAAGCGTTATGCGTTATGCGTTATGCGTTATGGGTTATGCGTTATGGGTTATGAGTAATGCGTGATCCGTTATGCGTTATGCGTTATGAGTAATGCGTGATCCGTTATGCGTTATACGTTATGCGTTATGCGTTATGCGTTATGCGTTATGCGTTATGCGTTATGCGTTATGGGTTATGCGTTATGTGTTATGCGTTATGCGTTATGCGTTATGCGTTATGCGTTATGCGTTATGGGTTATGAGTAATGCGTGACCCGTTATGCATTATGCTTTATGCGTTATGAGTTACGCGTAATACGTTGTGCGCTATGGGTCATGCGTTAAGCGTTATGCGTTATGCGTTATGCGTTATGGGTTATGCGTTATGTGTTATGCGTTATGCGTTATGCGTTATGCGTTATGCGTTATGCGTTATGGGTTATCCGTTATGCGTTATCCGTTCTGCGTTATGCGTTATGCGTTATGCGTTATGCGTTATGCGTTATGCGTTATGCCTGATCCGTTATGCGTTAGGCGTTATGCTATTTGCGGTATTCGTTATGCGTTGTGCATTATGCGTTATGCGTTAAGGGTTAAGGGTTATGGGTTATGCGTTATGCGTAATGCGTTATGCCTTATGCGTTATGCATTATGCGTTATGCGTTATGCGTTATGCGTTATGCGTAATGCGTTATGCGTTATGCGTTATGCGTTATGCGTTATGCGTTATGCGTTATGCGTTATGCGTTATGCGTTATGCGTTATGCGTTATGCGTTATGCGTTATGCGTTACGCGTTATGCGTTACGTGTTATGCGTTATGCGTTATATGTTATGCGTTATGCGTTATGCGTTATGCGTTATGCGTTATGCGTTATGCGTTATGCGTGATGCGTTATGCGTTATGCGTTATGCGTTATGCGTTATGCGTTATGCGTTATGCGTTATGCGTTATGCGTTATGCGTTATGCGTTATGCGTTATGCGTTATGCGTTATGCATTATGCGTTATGCGTTATGCGTTCTGCGTTATGCGTTCTGCGTTATGCGTTATGCGTTATGCGTTATGCGTTATGCGTTATGCGTCATGCGTTATGCGTAATGCGTTATGCTTTATGCGTTATGCGTTATGAGTTATACGTTATGCGTTAAGCGTTATGCGTTATGCCTGATCCGTTATGCGTTAGGCGTTATGCGATTTGCGGTATTCGTTATGCGTTGTGCATTATGCGTTATGCGTTAAGGGTTAAGGGTTATGGGTTATGCGTTATGCTTTATGCGTTATGCGTTTTGCATTTTGCGTTATGCGTTATCCGTTATGAGTTATGAGTTATGAGTTATAAGTTATGCGTAATGCATTATGCCTTATGCGTTATGCGTTATGCGTAATGCGTTATGCTTTATGCGTTATGCGTTATGAGTTATACGTTATGCGTTATGCGTTATGCGTTATGCGTTATGCGTTATGCGTTATGCGTTATGCGTTATACGTTATGCGTTATGCGTTATGCGTTATGTGTTATGCGTTATGCGTTATGCGTTACGCGTTATGCGTTACGTGTTATGCGTTATGCGTTATATGTTATGCGTTATGCGTTATGCGTTATGCGTTATGCGTTATGCGTTATGCGTTATGCGTTATGCGTTATGCGTTATGCGTTATGCGTTATGCGTTATGCGTTATGCGTTATGCGTTATGCGTTATGCGTTATGCGTTATGCGTTATGCGTTATGCGTTATGCGTTATGCGTTATGCGTTATGCGTTATGCGTTATGCGTTATGCGTTATGCGTTATGCTTTATGCGTTATGCGTTATGAGTTATACGTTATGCGTTAAGCGTTATGCGTGATCCGTTATGCGTTGGGCGTTATGCGTTTTGCGGTATTCGTTATGCGTTGTGCATTAAGCGTTATGCATTTTGCGTTATGGGTTATGGTTTATGCGTTATGAGATATGCGTTATGCGTTATGCGTTATGCGTTCTGCGTTATGCGTTATGCGTTATGCGTTATGCGTTATGCGTTATGCGTCATGCGTTATGCGTTATGCGTTATGCGTTATGCGTTATGCGTTATGCGTTATGCGTTGTGCGTTATGCGTTACGCGTTATGCGTTACGTGTTATGCGTTATGCGTTATATGTTATGCGTTATGCGTTATGCGTTATGCATTATGCGTTATGCGTTATGCGTTACGCGTTATGCGTTATGCGTTATGCGTTATGCATTATGCTTTATCCGTTATGCGTTATGCGTTATGCTTTATGCGTTATGCGTTATGCGTTATGCTTTATGAGTTATGCGTTATGCGTTATGCGTTTTGCGGTATTCGTTATGCGTTGTGCATTATGCGTTATGCGTTGTGCGTTATGGGTTATGATTTATGCGTTATGCGATATGCTTTATGCGTCATGCGTGATCCGTTATGCGTTAGGCGTTATGCGATTTGCGGTACTCGTTATGCGTTGTGCATTATGCGTTATGCGTTATGCGTTAAGGGTTATGGGTTATGCGTTATGCGTTATGCGTTTTGCATTTTGCGTTATGCGTTATCCGTTATGAGTTATGAGTTATGAGTTATAAGTTATGCGTAATGCGTTATGCCTTATGCGTTATGCATTATGCGTTATGCGTTATGCGTTATGCGTTATGCGTTATGCGTTATGCGTTATGCGTCATGCGTTATGCGTTATGCGTTATGCGTAATGTGTTATGCTTTATGCGTTATGCGTTATGAGTTATACGTTATGCGTTAATCGTTATGCGTGATCCGTTATGCGTTATGCGTTTTGCGGTATTCGTTATGCGTTGTGCATTATGCGTTATGCATTGTGCGTTATGGGTTATGGTTTATGCGTTATGAGATATGCGTTATGCGTTATGCGTTATGCGTTATGCGTTATGCGGTTTTGCGTTATGCGTTATGCGTTATGCGTTATGCGTTATGCGATATGCGTTATGCTTTATGCGTTATGTGTTATGCGTTATACGTTATACGGTATGCTTTATGCGTTATGCGTTATGCGTTATGTGTTATGCGTTATGCGTTCTGCGTTATGCGTTCTGCGTTATGCGTTATGCGTTATGCGTTATGCGTTATGCGTTATGCGTTATGCGTTATGCGTTATGCGTCATGCGTTATGCGTAATGCGTTATGCTTTATGCGTTATGCGTTATGAGTTATACGTTATGCGTTAAGCGTTATGCGTTATGCCTGATCCGTTATGCGTTAGGCGTTATGCGATTTGCGGTATTCGTTATGCATTGTGCTTTATGCGTTATGAGTTACGCGTAATGCGTTATGCGCTATGGGTCATGCGTTAAGCGTTATGCGTTATGCGTTATGCGTTATGGGTTATGCGTTATGGGTTATGAGTAATGCGTGATCCGTTATGCGTTATGCGTTATGAGTAATGCGTGATCCGTTATGCGTTATGCGTTATGCGTTATGCGTTATGCGTTATGCGTTATGCGTTATGCGTTATGCGTTATGGGTTATGCGTTATGTGTTATGCGTTATGCGTTATGCGTTATGCGTTATGCGTTATGCGTTATGGGTTATGAGTAATGCGTGACCCGTTATGCATTATGCTTTATGCGTTATGAGTTACGCGTAATACGTTGTGCGCTATGGGTCATGCGTTAAGCGTTATGCGTTATGCGTTATGCGTTATGGGTTATGCGTTATGTGTTATGCGTTATGCGTTATGCGTTATGCGTTATGCGTTATGCGTTATGCGTTATGCGTTATGCGTTATGCGTTATGCGTTATGCGTTATGCGTTATGCGTCATGCGTTATGCGTAATGCGTTATGCTTTATGCGTTATGCGTTATGAGTTATACGTTATGCGTTAAGCGTTATGCGTTATGCCTGATCCGTTATGCGTTAGGCGTTATGCGATTTGCGGTATTCGTTATGCTTTGTGCTTTATGCGTTATGAGTTACGCGTTATGCGTTATGCGTTATGCGTTATGGGTTATGCGTTATGTGTTATGCGTTATGCGTTATGCGTTATGCGTTATGCGTTATGCGTTATGGGTTATGAGTAATGCGTGACCCGTTATGCATTATGCTTTATGCGTTATGAGTTACGCGTAATACGTTGTGCGCTATGGGTCATGCGTTAAGCGTTATGCGTTATGCGTTATGCGTTATGGGTTATGCGTTATGTGTTATGCGTTATGCGTTATGCGTTATGCGTTATGCGTTATGCGTTATGGGTTATCCGTTATGCGTTATCCGTTATGCGTTATGCGTTATGCGTTATGCGTTATGCGTTATGCGATATGCGTTATGCGTTATGCGTTATGCGTTATGCGTTATGCGTTATGCGTTATGCGTTATGCGTTATGCGTTATGCGATATGCGTTATGCGTTATGCGTTATGCGTTATGCGTTATGCGTTATGCGTTATTCGTTATGCGTTATGCGTTATGCGTTATGAGTAATGCTTGATCCGTTATGCGTTATGCGTTATGTGTTATGCGTTGTGCGTTATCCGCTATGCGTTATGCGTTTTGCGTTATGCGTTATGCGTTATGCGTTATGCGTTATGAGTAATGCGTGATCCGTTATGCGTTATGCGTTATGCGTTATGGGTTATCCGTTATGCGTTATCCGTTATGCGTTATGCGTTATGCGTTATGCGTTATGCGTTATGCTATATACGTTATGCGTTATGCGTTATGCGTTATGCGTTATGCGTTATGCGTTATGCGTTATGCGTTATGCGTTATGCGTTATGCGTTATGCGTTATGCGTTATGCGTTATGCGTTATGCGTTATGCGTTATGCGTTATGCGTTATGCGTGATCCGTTATGCGTTATGCGTTATGCGTTATGTTTTATGCGTTGTGCGTTATCCGCTATGCGTTATGCGTTTTGCGTTATGCGTTATGCGTTATGCGTTGTGCGTTATGCGTTATGCGTTATAGGTTATGCGTTATGTGTTATGCGTTATGCGTTATGCGTTATGCGTTATGCATTATGCGTTATGCGTTATGCTTTATGCGTTATGCGTTATACGTTATGCGTTATGAGTAATGCGTGATCCGTTATGTGTTATGCGTTATGCGTTATGCGTTATGCGTTTTGCGTTATGCGTTATGCCTTATGCGTTATGCGTTATGCGTTATGCGTTATGCGTTATGCGTTATGCGTTATGCGTTATGCGTTATGCGTTATGCGTTATGCGTTATGCGTTATGCGTTATGCGTTATGCGTTATGCGTTATGCGTTATGCGTTATGCGTTATGCGTTATGCGTTATGCGTTATGCGTTATGCGTTATGAGAAATGCGTGATCCGTTATGCGTTATGCGTTATGAGTAATGCGTGATCCGTTATGCGTTATGCGTTATGCGTTATGCGTTATGCGTTATGCGTTATGCGTAATGCGTTATGCCTTATGCGTTATGCATTATGCGTTATGCGTTATGCGTTATGCGTTATGCGTAATGCGTTATGCGTTATGCGTTATGCGTTATGCGTTATGCGTTATGCGTTATGCGTTATGCGTTATGCGTTATGCGTTATGCGTTATGCGTTATGCGTTATGCGTTACGCGTTATGCGTTACGTGTTATGCGTTATGCGTTATATGTTATGCGTTATGCGTTATGCGTTATGCGTTATGCGTTATGCGTTATGCGTTATGCGTTATGCGTTATGCGTTATGCGTTATGCGTTATGCGTTATGCGTTATGCGTTATGCGTTATGCGTTATGCGTTATGCGTTATGCGTTATGCGTTATGCGTTATGCGTTATGCGTTATGCGTTATGCATTATGCGTTATGCGTTATGCGTTCTGCGTTATGCGTTCTGCGTTATGCGTTATGCGTTATGCGTTATGCGTTATGCGTTATGCGTCATGCGTTATGCGTAATGCGTTATGCTTTATGCGTTATGCGTTATGAGTTATACGTTATGCGTTAAGCGTTATGCGTTATGCCTGATCCGTTATGCGTTAGGCGTTATGCGATTTGCGGTATTCGTTATGCGTTGTGCATTATGCGTTATGCGTTAAGGGTTAAGGGTTATGGGTTATGCGTTATGCTTTATGCGTTATGCGTTTTGCATTTTGCGTTATGCGTTATCCGTTATGAGTTATGAGTTGTGAGTTATAAGTTATGCGTAATGCATTATGCCTTATGCGTTATGCGTTATGCGTAATGCGTTATGCTTTATGCGTTATGCGTTATGAGTTATACGTTATGCGTTATGCGTTATGCGTTATGCGTTATGCGTTATGCGTTATGCGTTATGCGTTATGCGTTATGCGTTATGTGTTATGCGTTATGCGTTATGCGTTACGCGTTATGCGTTACGTGTTATGCGTTATGCGTTATATGTTATGCGTTATGCGTTATGCGTTATGCGTTATGCGTTATGCGTTATGCGTTATGCGTTATGCGTTATGCGTTATGCGTTATGCGTTATGCGTTATGCGTTATGCGTTATGCGTTATGCGTTATGCGTTATGCGTTATGCGTTATGCGTTATGCGTTATGCGTTATGCGTTATGCGTTATGCGTTATGCGTTCTGCGTTATGCGTTATGCGTTATGCGTTATGCGTTATGCGTTATGCGTCATGCGTTATGCGTTATGCGTTATGCGTTATGCGTTATGCGTTATGGGTTGTGCGTTATGCGTTACGCGTTATGCGTTACGTGTTATGCGTTATGCGTTATATGTTATGCGTTATGCGTTATGCGTTATGCATTATGCGTTATGCGTTATGCGTTACGCGTTATGCGTTATGCGTTATGCGTTATGCATTATGCTTTATCCGTTATGCGTTATGCGTTATGCTTTATGCGTTATGCGTTATGCGTTATGCTTTATGAGTTATGCGTTATGCGTTATGCGTTTTGCGGTATTCGTTATGCGTTGTGCATTATGCGTTATGCGTTGTGCGTTATGGGTTATGATTTATGCGTTATGCGATATGCTTTATGCGTCATGCGTGATCCGTTATGCGTTAGGCGTTATGCGATTTGCGGTACTCGTTATGCGTTGTGCATTATGCGTTATGCGTTATGCGTTAAGGGTTATGGGTTATGCGTTATGCGTTATGCGTTTTGCATTTTGCGTTATGCGTTATCCGTTATGAGTTATGAGTTATGAGTTATAAGTTATGCGTAATGCGTTATGCCTTATGCGTTATGCATTATGCGTTATGCGTTATGCGTTATGCGTTATGCGTTATGCGTTATGCGTCATGCGTTATGCGTTATGCGTTATGCGTAATGTGTTATGCTTTATGCGTTATGCGTTATGAGTTATACGTTATGCGTTAATCGTTATGCGTGATCCGTTATGCGTTATGCGTTTTGCGGTATTCGTTATGCGTTGTGCATTATGCGTTATGCATTGTGCGTTATGGGTTATGGTTTATGCGTTATGAGATATGCGTTATGCGTTATGCGTTATGCGTTATGCGTTATGCGTTATGCGGTTTTGCGTTATGCGTTATGCGTTATGCGTTATGCGTTATGCGTTATGCGTTATGGGTTATGCGTTATGCGTTATGGGTTATGCGTTATGCGTTATGCGTTATGCGATATGCGTTATGCTTTATGCGTTATGTGTTATGCGTTATACGTTATACGGTATGCTTTATGCGTTATGCGTTATGCGTTATGTGTTATGCGTTATGCGTTATGCGTTCAGCGTTATGCGTACTGCGTTATGCGTTATGCGTTATGCGTTATGCGTTATGCGTTATGCGTTATGCGTTATGCGTTATGCGTTATGCGTTATGCGTTATGCGTCATGCGTTATGCGTAATGCGTTATGCTTTATGCGTTATGCGTTATGAGTTATACGTTATGCGTTAAGCGTTATGCGTTATGCCTGATCCGTTATGCGTTAGGCGTTATGCGATTTGCGGTATTCGTTATGCATTGTGCTTTATGCGTTATGAGTTACGCGTAATGCGTTATGCGCTATGGGTCATGCGTTAAGCGTTATGCGTTATGCGTTATGCGTTATGGGTTATGCGTTATGGGTTATGAGTAATGCGTGATCCGTTATGCGTTATGCGTTATGAGTAATGCGTGATCCGTTATGCGTTATGCGTTATGCGTTATGCGTTATGCGTTATGCGTTATGCGTTATGCGTTATGCGTTATGGGTTATGCGTTATGTGTTATGCGTTATGCGTTATGCGTTATGCGTTATGCGTTATGAGTAATGCTTGATCCGTTATGCGTTATGCGTTATGTGTTATGCGTTGTGCGTTATCCGCTATGCGTTATGCGTTTTGCGTTATGCGTTATGCGTTATGCGTTATGCGTTATGAGAAATGCGTGATCCGTTATACGTTATGCGTTATGCGTTATGGGTTATCCGTTATGCGTTATCCGTTATGCGTTATGCGTTATGCGTTATGCGTTATGCGTTATGCTATATGCGTTATGCGTTATGCGTTATGCGTTATGCGTTATGCGTTATGCGTTATGCGTTATGCGTTATGCGTTATGCGTTATGCGTTATGCGTGATCCGTTATGCGTTATGCGTTATGCGTTATGTTTTATGCGTTGTGCGTTATCCGCTATGCGTTATGCGTTTTGCGTTATGCGTTATGCGTTATGCGTTGTGCGTTATGCGTTATGCGTTATAGGTTATGCGTTATGTGTTATGCGTTATGCGTTATGCGTTATGCGTTATGCATTATGCGTTATGCGTTATGCTTTATGCGTTATGCGTTATACGTTATGCGTTATGAGTAATGCGTGATCCGTTATGTGTTATGCGTTATGCGTTATGCGTTATGCGTTTTGCGTTATGCGTTATGCCTTATGCGTTATGCGTTATGCGTTATGCGTTATGCGTTATGCGTTATGCGTTATGCGTTATGCGTTATGCGTTATGCGTTATGCGTTATGCGTTATGCGTTATGCGTTATGCGTTATGCGTTATGCGTTATGCGTTATGCGTTATGCGTTATGCGTTATGCGTTATGCGTTATGCGTTATGCGTTATGAGAAATGCGTGATCCGTTATGCGTTATGCGTTATGAGTAATGCGTGATCCGTTATGCGTTATGCGTTATGCGTTATGCGTTATGCGTTATGCGTTATGCGTTATGCGTTATGCGTAATGCGTTATGCGTTATGCGTTATGCGTTATGCGTTATGCGTTATGAGAAATGCGTGATCCGTTATGCGTTATGCGTTATGAGTAATGCGTGATCCGTTATGCGTTATGCGTTATGCGTTATGCGTTATGCGTTATGCGTTATGCGTTATGCGTTATGCGTTATGCGTGTTCGTTATGCGTTATGCGTTATGAGTAATGCGTGATCCGTTATGCGTTATGCGTTATGCGTTATGCGTTATGCGTTATGCGTTATGCGTTATGCGTTATGCATTATGGGTTATGCGTTATGTGTTATGCGTTATGCGTTATGCGTTATGCGTTATGCGTTATGGGTTATGAGTAATGCGTGACCCGTTATGCGTTATGCTTTTTGCGTTATGAGTTACGCGTAATGCGTTATGCGCTATAGGTCATGCGTTAAGCGTTATGCGTTATGCGTTATGCGTTATGGGTTATGCGTTATGTGTTATGCGTTATGCGTTATGCGTTATGCGTTATGCGTTATGGGTTATCCGTTATGCGTTATCCGTTATGCGTTATGCGTTATGCGTTATGCGTTATGCGTTATGCTTTATGCGTTATGCGATATGCGTTATGCGTTATGCGTTATGCGTTATGCGTTATGCGTTATGCGTTATGCGTTATGCGTTATGCGTTATGCGTCATGAGTAATGCGTGATCCGTTATGCGTTATGCGTTATGCGTTATGCGTTATGTTTTATGCGTTGTGCGTTATCCGCTATGCGTTATGCGTTATGCGTTATGCGTTATGCGTTATTCGTTATGCGTTATGCGTTATGCGTTATGCGTTATGCATTATGCGTTATGCGTTATGAGTGATGCGTGATCCGTTATGCGTTATGCGTTATGCGCTATGCGTTATGCGTGATCCGTTATGCGTTATGCGTTATGAGTAATGCGTGATCCGTTATGCGTTATGCGTTATGCGTTATGCGTTATGCGTTATGCGTTATGCGTTATGCGTTATGCATTATGGGTTATGCATTATGTGTTATGCGTTATGCGTTATGCGTTATGGGTTATGAGTAATGCGTGACCCGTTATGCGTTATGCTTTTTGCGTTATGAGTTACGCGTAATGCGTTATGCGCTATGGGTCATGCGTTAAGCGTTATGCGTTATGCGTTATGCGTTATGGGTTATGCGTTATGCGTTTTGCGTTATGCGTTATGCGTTATGCGTTATGCGTTGAGCGTTATGCGTTATGCGTTATAGGTTATGCGTTATGTGTTATGCGTTATGCGTTATGCGTTATGCGTTATGCATTATGCGTTATGCGTTATGCTTTATGCGTTATGCGTTATGAGTAATGCGTGATCCGTTATGTGTTATGCGTTATGCGTTATGCGTTATGCGTTTTGCGTTATGCGTTATGCGTTATGCGTTCTGCGTTATGAGAAATGCGTGATCCGTTATGCGTTATGCGTTATGAGTAATGCGTGATCCGTTATGCGTTATGCGTTATGCGTTATGCGTTATGCGTTATGCGTTATGCGATATGCGTTATGCGTTATGCGTTATGCCTTATGCGTTATGCGATTTGCGTTATGCGTTATGCGTTATGCGTTATGCGTTATGCGTTATGCGTTATGCGTTATGCGTTATGCGTTATGCGTTACGCAATATGCGTTATGCGTTATGCGTTATGCGTTATGCGTTATGCGTTATGCGTTATGCGTTATGCGTTATGGGTTATGCGTTATGCGTTATGCGTTATGCGTTATGCGTTATTCGTTATGCTTTATGCGTTATGCGTTATGAGTAATGCGTGATCCGTTATGTGTTATGCGTTATGCGTTATGCGTTATGCGTTTTGCGTTATGCGTTATGCGTTATGCGTTATGCGTTATGCGTTATGCGTTATGCGTTATGCGTTATGCGTTATGCGTTATGCGTAATGCGTTATGCGTTATGCGTTATGCGTTATGCGTTATGCGTTATGAGAAATGCGTGATCCGTTATGCGTTATGCGTTATGAGTAATGCGTGATCCGTTATGCGTTATGCGTTATGCGTTATGCGTTATGCGTTATGCGTTATGCGTTATGCGTTATGCGTTATGAGAAATGCGTGATCCGTTATGCGTGATCCGTTATGCGTTATGCGTTATGCGTTATGCGTTATGCGTTATGCGTTATGCGTTATGGGTTATGCGTTATTTGTTATGCGTTATGCGTTATGCGTTATGCGTTATGCGTTATGCGTTATGCGTTATGCGTTATGCGTTATGCGTTATGCGTTATGCGTTATGCGTCATGAGTAATGCGTGATCCGTTATGTGTTATGCGTTATGCGTTATGCGTTATGCGTTTTGCGTTATGCGTTATGCGTTATGCGTTATGCGTTATGCGTTATGCGTTATGCGTTATGCGTTATGCGTTATGCGTTATGCGTTATGCGTTATGCGTTATGCGTTATGCGTTATGCGTTATGCGTTATGCGTTATGCGTTATGCGTTATGCGTTATGCGTTATGCGTTATCCGCTATGCGATATGCGTTTTGCGTTATGCGATATGCGTTATGCGTTATGCGTTATGCGTTATGCGTTATGAGAAATGCGTGATCCGTTATGCGTGATCCGTTATGCGTTATGCGTTATGCGTTATGCGTTATGCGTTATGCGTTATGGGTTATGCGTTATGTGTTATGCGTTATGCGTTATGCGTTGTGCGTTATGCGTTATGCGTTATAGGTTATGCGTTATGTGTTATGCGTTATGCGTTATGCGTTATGCGTTATGCATTATGCGTTATGCGTTATGCTTTATGCGTTATGCGTTATACGTTATGCGTTATGAGTAATGCGTGATCCGTTATGTGTTATGCGTTATGCGTTATGCGTTATGCGTTTTGCGTTATGCGTTATGCCTTATGCGTTATGCGTTATGCGTTATGCGTTATGCGTTATGCGTTATGCGTTATGCGTTATGCGTTATGCGTTATGCGTTATGCGTTATGGGTTATGCGTTATGCGTTATGCGTTATGCGTTATGCGTTATTCGTTATGCTTTATGCGTTATGCGTTATGAGTAATGCGTGATCCGTTATGCGTTATGTGTTATGCGTTATGCGTTATGCGTTATGCGTTTTGCGTTATGCGTTATGCGTTATGCGTTATGCGTTATGCGTTATGCGTTATGCGTTATGCGTTATGCGTTATGCGTTATGCGTTATGCGTTATGCGTTATGAGAAATGCGTGATCCGTTATGCGTTATGCGTTATGAGTAATGCGTGATCCGTTATGCGTTATGCGTTATGCGTTATGCGTTATGCGTTATGCGTTATGCGTTATGAGAAATGCGTGATCCGTTATGCGTGATCCGTTATGCGTTATGCGTTATGCGTTATGCGTTATGCGTTATGCGTTATGCGTTATGGGTTATGCGTTATTTGTTATGCGTTATGCGTTATGCGTTATGCGTTATGCGTTATGGGTTATGCGTTATGCGTTATGCGTTATGCGTTATGCGTTATTCGTTATGCTTTATGCGTTATGCGTTATGAGTAATGCGTGATCCGTTATGTGTTATGCGTTATGCGTTATGCGTTATGCGTTTTGCGTTATGCGTTATGCGTTATGCGTTATGCGTTATGCGTTATGCGTTATGCGTTATGCGTTATGCGTTATGCGTTATGCGTAATGCGTTATGCGTTATGCGTTATGCGTTATGCGTTATGCGTTATGAGAAATGCGTGATCCGTTATGCGTTATGCGTTATGAGTAATGCGTGATCCGTTATGCGTTATGCGTTATGCGTTATGCGTTATGCGTTATGCGTTATGCGTTATGCGTTATGCGTTATGAGAAATGCGTGATCCGTTATGCGTGATCCGTTATGCGTTATGCGTTATGCGTTATGCGTTATGCGTTATGCGTTATGCGTTATGGGTTATGCGTTATTTGTTATGCGTTATGCGTTATGCGTTATGCGTTATGCGTTATGCGTTATGCGTTATGCGTTATGCGTTATGCGTTATGCGTTATGCGTTATGCGTCATGAGTAATGCGTGATCCGTTATGTGTTATGCGTTATGCGTTATGCGTTATGCGTTTTGCGTTATGCGTTATGCCTTATGCGTTATGCGTTATGCGTTATGCGTTATGCGTTATGCGTTATGCGTTATGCGTTATGCGTTATGCGTTATGCGTTATGCGTTATGCGTTATGCGTTATGCGTTATGCGTTATGCGTTATGCGTTATGCGTTATGCGTTATCCGCTATGCGATATGCGTTTTGCGTTATGCGATATGAGTTATACGTTATGCGTTATGCGTTATGCGTTATGAGAAATGCGTGATCCGTTATGCGTGATCCGTTATGCGTTATGCGTTATGCGTTATGCGTTATGCGTTATGCGTTATGGGTTATGCGTTATGTGTTATGCGTTATGCGTTATGCGTTGTGCGTTATGCGTTATGCGTTATAGGTTATGCGTTATGTGTTATGCGTTATGCGTTATGCGTTATGCGTTATGCATTATGCGTTATGCGTTATGCTTTATGCGTTATGCGTTATACGTTATGCGTTATGAGTAATGCGTGATCCGTTATGTGTTATGCGTTATGCGTTATGCGTTATGCGTTTTGCGTTATGCGTTATGCCTTATGCGTTATGCGTTATGCGTTATGCGTTATGCGTTATGCGTTATGCGTTATGCGTTATGCGTTATGCGTTATGCGTTATGCGTTATGGGTTATGCGTTATGCGTTATGCGTTATGCGTTATGCGTTATTCGTTATGCTTTATGCGTTATGCGTTATGAGTAATGCGTGATCCGTTATGCGTTATGTGTTATGCGTTATGCGTTATGCGTTATGCGTTTTGCGTTATGCGTTATGCGTTATGCGTTATGCGTTATGCGTTATGCGTTATGCGTTATGCGTTATGCGTTATGCGTTATGCGTTATGCGTTATGCGTTATGAGAAATGCGTGATCCGTTATGCGTTATGCGTTATGAGTAATGCGTGATCCGTTATGCGTTATGCGTTATGCGTTATGCGTTATGCGTTATGCGTTATGCGTTATGAGAAATGCGTGATCCGTTATGCGTGATCCGTTATGCGTTATGCGTTATGCGTTATGCGTTATGCGTTATGCGTTATGCGTTATGGGTTATGCGTTATTTGTTATGCGTTATGCGTTATGCGTTATGCGTTATGCGTTATGCGTTATGCGTTATGCGTTATGCGTTATGCGTTATGGGTTATGCGTTATGCGTTATGCGTTATGCGTTATGCGTTATTCGTTATGCTTTATGCGTTATGCGTTATGAGTAATGCGTGATCCGTTATGCGTTATGTGTTATGCGTTATGCGTTATGCGTTATGCGTTTTGCGTTATGCGTTATGCGTTATGCGTTATGCGTTATGCGTTATGCGTTATGCGTTATGCGTTATGCGTTATGCGTTATGCGTTATGCGTTATGCGTTATGAGAAATGCGTGATCCGTTATGCGTTATGCGTTATGAGTAATGCGTGATCCGTTATGCGTTATGCGTTATGCGTTATGCGTTATGCGTTATGCGTTATGCGTTATGCGTTATGCGTTATGCGTTATGCGTTATGCGTTATGCGTCATGAGTAATGCGTGATCCGTTATGCGTTATGCGTTATGCGTTATGCGTTATGTTTTATGCGTTGTGCGTTATCCGCTATGCGTTATGCGTTTTGCGTTATGCGTTATGCGTTATGCGTTATGCGTTGTGCGTTATGCGTTATGCGTTATAGGTTATGCGTTATGTGTTATGCGTTATGCGTTATGCGTTATGCGTTATGCATTATGCGTTATGCGTTATGCTTTATGCGTTATGCGTTATACGTTATGCGTTATGCGTTATGCGTTATGCTTTATGCGTTATGCGTTATGAGTAATGCGTGATCCGTTATGTGTTATGCGATATGCGTTATGCGTTATGCGTTTTGCGTTATGCGTTATGCGTTATGCGTTATGCGTTATGCGTTATGAGAAATGCGTGATCCGTTATGCGTTATGCGTTATGAGTAATGCGTGATCCGTTATGCGTTATGCGTTATGCGTTATGCGTTATGCGTTATGCGTTATGCGTTATGCGATATGCGTTATGCGTTATGCGTTATGCCTTATGCGTTATGCGATTTGCGTTATGCGTTATGCGTTATGCGTTATGCGTTATGCGTTATGCGTTATGCGTTATGCGTTATGCGTTATGCGTTATGCGTTACGCAATATGCGTTATGCGTTGTGCGTTATGCGTTATGCGTTATGCGTTATGCGTTATGCGTTATGCGTTATGCGTTATGCGTTATGCGTTATGGGTTATGCGTTATGCGTTATGCGTTATGCGTTATGCGTTATGCGTTATGTGTTATGCGTTGTGCGTTATCCGCTATGCGTTATGCGTTATGCGTTATGCGTTATGCGTTATGCGTTATGCTTTATGCGTTATGCGTTATGAGTAATGCGTGATCCGTTATGTGTTATGCGTTATGCGTTATGCGTTATGCGTTTTGCGTTATGCGTTATGCGTTATGCGTTATGCGTTCTGCGTTATGCGTTATGCGTTATGCGTTATGCGTTATGAGTAATGCGTGATCCGTTATGCGTTATGCGTTATGCGTTATGCGTTATGTGTTATGCGTTGTGCGTTATCCGCTATGCGTTATGCGTTTTGCGTTATGCGTGATGCGTTATGCGTTGTGCGTTATAGGTTATGCGTTATGTGTTATGCGTTATGCGTTATGCGTTATGCATTATGCGTTATGCGTTTTGCGTTATGCGTTATGCGTTATGGGTTATGCGTTATGCGTTATGCGTTATGCGTTATGCGTTATGCGTTATGCGTTATGCGTTATGCGTTATGCGTTATGCGTTATGCGTTATGCGTTATGCGTTATGCGTTATGCGTTATGCGTTATGCGTTATGAGAAATGCGTGATCCGTTATGCGTTATGCGTTATGAGTAATGCGTGATCCGTTATGCGTTATGCGTTATGCGTTATGCGTTATGCGTTATGCGTTATGCGTTATGGGTTATGCGTTATTTGTTATGCGTTATGCGTTATGCGTTATGCGTTATGCGTTATGCGTTATGCGTTATGCGTTATGCGTTATGCGTTATGCGTTATGCGTTATGCGTTATGCGTTATGCGTTATGCGTTATGCGTTATGCGTTATGCGTTATGGGTATGCGTTATGCGTTTTGCGTTATGCGTTATGCGTTATGCGTTATGCGTTGAGCGTTATGCGTTATGCGTTATAGGTTATGCGTTATGTGTTATGCGTTATGCGTTATGCGTTATGCGTTATGCATTATGCGTTATGCGTTATGCTTTATGCGTTATGCGTTATGAGTAATGCGTGATCCGTTATGTGTTATGCATTATGCGTTATGCGTTATGCGTTTTGCGTTATGCGTTATGCGTTATGCGTTATGCGTTATGCGTTATGAGAAATGCGTGATCCGTTATGCGTTATGCGTTATGAGTAATGCGTGATCCGTTATGCGTTATGCGTTATGCGTTATGCGTTATGCGTTATGCGTTATGCGTTATGCGATATGCGTTATGCGTTATGCGTTATGCCTTATGCGTTATGCGATTTGCGTTATGCGTTATGCGTTATGCGTTATGCGTTATGCGTTATGCGTTATGCGTTATGCGTTATGCGTTATGCGTTATGCGTTATGCGTTATGCGTTACGCAATATGCGTTATGCGTTATGCGTTATGCGTTATGCGTTATGCGTTATGCGTTATGCGTTATGCGTTATGCGTTATGGGTTATGCGTTATGCGTTATGCGTTATGCGTTATGCGTTATGCGTTATGTGTTATGCGTTGTGCGTTATCCGCTATGCGTTATGCGTTATGCGTTATGCGTTATGCGTTATGCGTTATGCTTTATGCGTTATGCGTTATGAGTAATGCGTGATCCGTTATGTGTTATGCGTTATGCGTTATGCGTTTTGCGTTATGCGTTATGCGTTATGCGTTATGCGTTCTGCGTTATGCGTTATGCGTTATGCGTTATGCGTTATGAGTAATGCGTGATCCGTTATGCGTTATGCGTTATGCGTTATGCGTTATGTGTTATGCGTTGTGCGTTATCCGCTATGCGTTATGCGTTTTGCGTTATGCGTGATGCGTTATGCGTTGTGCGTTATAGGTTATGCGTTATGTGTTATGCGTTATGCGTTATGCGTTATGCGTTATGCATTATGCGTTATGCGTTATGCGTTATGCTTTATGCGTTATGCGTTATGAGTAATGCATGATCCGTTATGTGTTATGCGTTATGCGTTATGCGTTATGCGTTTTGCGTTATGCGTTATGCGTTATGGGTTATGCGTTATGCGTTATGCGTTATGCGTTATGCGTTATGCGTTATGCGTTATGCGTTATGCGTTATGCGTTATGCGTTATGCGTTATGCGTTATGCGTTATGCGTTATGCGTTATGCGTTATGCGTTATGCGTTATGCGTTATGCGTTATGCGTTATGCGTTATGCGTTATGCGTTATGCGTTATGCGTTATGCGTTATGCGTTATGCGTTATGCGTTATGCGTTATGCGTTATGCGTTATGCGTTATGCGTTATGCGTTATGCGTTATGCGTTATGCGTTATGCGTTATGCGTTATGCGTTATGCGTTATGCGTTATGCGTTATGGGTTATGCGTTATGCGTTATGCGTTATGCGTTATGCGTTATGCGTTATGCGTTATGCGTTATGCGTTATGCGTTATGCGTTACGCAATATGCGTTATACGTTATGCGTTATGCGTTATGCGTTATGCGTTATGCGTTATGCGTTATGCGTGATCCGTTATGCGTTATGCGTTATGAGTAATGCGTGATCCGTTATGCGTTTTGCGTCATGCGTTATGCGTTATGCGTTTTGCGTTATGCGTTATGCGTTATGGGTTATGCGTTATGTTTTATGCGTTATGCGTTATGCGTTATGCGTTATGCGTTATGAGTTGTGCGTTATGCGTTATGCGTTATGCGTTATGCGTTATGCGTTATGCGTTATGCGTTATGGGTTATCCGTTATGCGTTATCCGTTATGCGTTATGCGTTATGCGTTTTGCGTTATGCGTTATGCGTTATGGGTTATGCGTTATGCGTTATGCGTTATGCGTTATGCGTTATGCATTATGCGTTATGCGTTATGCGTTATGCGTTATGCGTTATGCGTTATGCGTTATGCGTTATGCGTTATGCGTTATGCGTTATGAGAAATGCGTGATCCGTTATGCGTTATGCGTTATGAGTAATGCGTGATCCGTTATGCGTTATGCGTTATGCGTTATGCGTTATGCGTTATGGGTTATGCGTTATGCGTTATGCGTTATGCGTTATGCGTTATGCGTTATGCGTTATGCGTTATGCGTTATGGGTTATCCGTTATCCGTTATCCGTTATGCGTTATGCGTTATGCGTTATGCGTTATGCGTTATGCGTTATGCGATATGCGTTATGCGTTATGCGTTATGCGTTATGCGTTATGCGTTATGCGTTATGCGTTATGCGATATGCGTTATGCGTTATGCGTTATGCGTTATGCGTTATGCGTTATGCGTTATGCGTTTTGCGTTATGCGTTATGCGTTATGGGTTATGCGTTATGTTTTATGCGTTATGCGTTATGCGTTATGCGTTATGCGTTATGAGTTGTGCGTTATGCGTTATGCGTTATGCGTTATGCGTTATGCGTTATGCATTATGCGTTATGCGTTATGCGTTATGCTTTATGCGTTATGCGTTATGAGTAATGCGTGATCCGTTATGTGTTATGCGTTATGCGTTATGCGTTATGCGTTTTGCGTTATGCGTTATGCGTTATGGGTTATGCGTTATGCGTTATGCGTTATGCGTTATGCGTTATGCGTTATGCGTTATGCGTTATGCGTTATGCGTTATGCGTTATGCGTTATGCGTTATGCGTTATGCGTTATGCGTTATGCGTTATGCGTTATGCGTTATGCGTTATGCGTTATGCGTTATGCGTTATGCGTTATGCGTTATGCGTTATGCGTTATGCGTTATGCGTTATGCGTTATGCGTTATGCGTTATGCGTTATGCGTTATGCGTTATGCGTTATGCGTTATGCGTTATGGGTTATGCGTTATGCGTTATGCGTTATGCGTTATGCGTTATGCGTTATGCGTTATGCGTTATGCGTTATGCGTTACGCAATATGCGTTATACGTTATGCGTTATGCGTTATGCGTTATGCGTTATGCGTTATGCGTTATGCGTTATGCGTGATCCGTTATGCGTTATGCGTTATGAGTAATGCGTGATCCGTTATGCGTTTTGCGTTATGCGTTATGCGTTATGCGTTTTGCGTTATGCGTTATGCGTTATGGGTTATGCGTTATGTTTTATGCGTTATGCGTTATGCGTTATGCGTTATGCGTTATGAGTTGTGCGTTATGCGTTATGCGTTATGCGTTATGCGTTATGCGTTATGCGTTATGCGTTATGGGTTATCCGTTATGCGTTATCCGTTATGCGTTATGCGTTATGCGTTTTGCGTTATGCGTTATGCGTTATGGGTTATGCGTTATGCGTTATGCGTTATGCGTTATGCGTTATGCATTATGCGTTATGCGTTATGCGTTATGCGTTATGCGTTATGCGTTATGCGTTATGCGTTATGCGTTATGCGTTATGCGTTATGCGTTATGAGAAATGCGTGATCCGTTATGCGTTATGCGTTATGAGTAATGCGTGATCCGTTATGCGTTATGCGTTATGCGTTATGCGTTATGCGTTATGCGTTATGCGTTATGCGTTATGCGTTATGCGTTATGGGTTATGCGTTATTTGTTATGCGTTATGCGTTATGCGTTATGCGTTATGCGTTATGCGTTATGCGTTATGGGTTATCCGTTATCCGTTATCCGTTATGCGTTATGCGTTATGCGTTATGCGTTATGCGTTATGCGTTATGCGATATGCGTTATGCGTTATGCGTTATGCGTTATGCGTTATGCGTTATGCGTTATGCGTTATGCGATATGCGTTATGCGTTATGCGTTATGCGTTATGCGTTATGCGTTATGCGTTATGCGTTATGCGTTATGCGTTATGCGTTATTCGTTATGCGTTATGCGTTATGCGTTATGCGTTATGCGTTATGCGTTATGAGTAATGCCTGATCCGTTATGCGTTATGCGTTATGCGTTATGCGTTATGTGTTATGCGTTGTGAGTTATCCGCTATGCGTTATGCGTTTTGCGTTATGCGTTATGCGTTATGCGTTGTGCGTTATGCGTTATGCGTTATGCGTTATAGGTTATGCGTTATGTGTCATGCGTTATGCGTTATGCGTTATGCGTTATGCGTTATGCGTTATGCGTTATGCGTTATGCGTTATGCGTTATGCGTTATGCGTTATGCGTTATGCATTATGCGTTATGCGTTATGCTTTATGCGTTATGCGTTATAAGTAATGCGTGATCCGTTATGTGTTATGCGTTATGCGTTATGTGTTATGCGTTGTGCATTATCCGCTATGCGTTATGCGTTTTGCGTTATGCGTTATGCGTTATGCGTTGTGCGTTATGCGTTATGCGTTATGCGTTATGCGTTATGTGTTATGCGTTATGCGTTATGCGTTATGCGTTATGCGTTATGCGTTATGCATTATGCGTTATGCGTTATGCTTTATGCGTTATGCGTTATGAGTAATGCGTGATCCGTTATGTGTTATGCGTTATGCGTTATGCGTTATGCGTTTTGCGTTATGCGTTATGCGTTATGCGTTATGCGTTATGCGTTATGCGTTCTGCGTTATGCGTTATGCGTTATGCGTTATGCGTTATGCGTTATGCGTTATGCGTTATGCGTTATGCGTTATGCGTTATGCGTTATGCGTTATGCGTTATGCGTTATGCGTTATGCGTTATGCGTTATGCGTTATGCGTTATGCGTTATGCGTTATGCGTTATGCGTTATGCGTTATGCGTTATGAGAAATGCGTGATCCGTTATGCGTTATGCGTTATGAGTAATGCGTGATCCGTTATGCGTTATGCGTTATGCGTTATGCGTTATGCGTTATGCGTTATGCGATATGCGTTATGCGTTATGCGTTATGCCTTATGCGTTATGCGATTTGCGTTATGCGTTATGCGTTATGCGTTATGCGTTATGCGTTATGCGTTATGTGTTATGCGTTATGCGTTATGCGTTATGCGTTATGCGTTATGCGTTATGCGTTATGCGTTATGCGTTATGCGTTATGCGTTATGCGTTATGCGTTATGCGTTATGTGTTATGGGTTATGCGTTATGCGTTATGCGTTATGCGTTATGCGTTATGCGTTATGCGTTATGCGTTATACGTTATGCGTTATGCGTTATGCGTTATGCGTTATGCGTTATGCGTTATGCGTTATGCGTTATGCGTTATGCGTTACGCAATATGCGTTATGCGTTATGCGTTATGCGTTATGCGTTATGCGTTATGCGTTATGCGTTATGCGTTATGCGTTATGCGTTATGCGTTATGCGTTATGCGTTATGCGTTATGCGTTATGCGTTATGCGGTACGCAATATGCGTTATGCGTTATGCGTTATGCGTTATGCGTTATGCGTTATGCGTTATGCGTTATGCGTTATGCGTTATGCGTTATGCGTTATGCGTTATGTGTTATGCGTTGTGCGTTATCGGCTATGCGTTATGCGTTTTGCGTTATGCGTTATGCGTTATGCGTTGTGCGTTATGAGTAATGCGTGATCCGTTATGCGTTATGCGTTATGCGTTATGCGTTATGCGTTATGCGTTATGCGTTATGGGTTATGCGTTATTTGTTATGCGTTATGCGTTATGCGTTATGCGTTATGCGTTTTGCGTTATGCGTTATGCGTTATGCGTTATGCGTTATGCGTTATGCGTTATGCGTTCTGCGTTATGCGTTATGCGTTATGCGTTATGCGTTATGCGTTATGCGTTATGCATTATGCGTTATGCGTTATGCTTTATGCGTTATGCGTTATGAGTAATGCGTGATCCGTTATGTGTTATGCGTTATGCGTTATGCGTTATGCGTTTTGCGTTATGCGTTATGCGTTATGCGTTATGCGTTATGCGTTATGCGTTCTGCGTTATGCGTTATGCGTTATGCGTTATGCGTTATGCGTTATGCGTTATGCGTTATGCGTTATGCGTTATGCGTTATGCGTTATGCGTTATGCGTTATGCGTTATGCGTTATGCGTTATGCGTTATGCGTTATGCGTTATGCGTTATGCGTTATGAGAAATGCGTGATCCGTTATGCGTTATGCGTTATGAGTAATGCGTGATCCGTTATGCGTTATGCGTTATGCGTTATGCGTTATGCGTTATGCGTTATGCGATATGCGTTATGCGTTATGCGTTATGCCTTATGCGTTATGCGATTTGCGTTATGCGTTATGCGTTATGCGTTATGCGTTATGCGTTATGCGTTATGTGTTATGCGTTATGCGTTATGCGTTATGCGTTATGCGTTATGCGTTATGCGTTATGCGTTATGCGTTATGCGTTATGCGTTATGCGTTATGCGTTATGTGTTATGGGTTATGCGTTATGCGTTATGCGTTATGCGTTATGCGTTATGCGTTATGCGTTATGCGTTATACGTTATGCGTTATGCGTTATGCGTTATGCGTTATGCGTTATGCGTTATGCGTTATGCGTTATGCGTTATGCGTTACGCAATATGCGTTATGCGTTATGCGTTATGCGTTATGCGTTATGCGTTATGCGTTATGCGTTATGCGTTATGCGTTATGCGTTATGCGTTATGCGTTATGCGTTATGCGTTATGCGTTATGCGGTACGCAATATGCGTTATGCGTTATGCGTTATGCGTTATGCGTTATGCGTTATGCGTTATGCGTTATGCGTTATGCGTTATGCGTTATGCGTTATGCGTTATACGTTATGCGTTATGCGTTATGCGTTATGCGTTATGCGTTATGCGTTATGCGTTATGCGTTATGCGTTATGCGTTATGCGTTATGCGTTACGCAATATGCGTTATGCGTTATGCGTTATGCGTTATGCGTTATGCGTTATGCGTTATGCGTTATGCGTTATGCGTTATGCGTTATGCGTTATGCGTTATGCGTTATGCGTTATGCGTTATGCGTTATGCGTTATGCGTTATGCGGTACGCAATATGCGTTATGCGTTATGCGTTATGCGTTATGCGTTATGCGTTATGCGTTATGCGTTATGCGTTATGCGTTATTCGTTATGCGTTATGCGTTATGCGTTATGCGTTGTGCGTTATCGGCTATGCGTTATGCGTTTTGCGTTATGCGTTATGCGTTATGCGTTGTGCGTTATGAGTAATGCGTGATCCGTTATGCGTTATGCGTTATGCGTTATGCGTTATGCGTTATGCGTTATGCGTTATGGGTTATGCGTTATTTGTTATGCGTTATGCGTTATGCGTTATGCGTTATGCGTTTTGCGTTATGCGTTATGCGTTATGCGTTATGCGTTATGCGTTATGCGTTATGCGTTCTGCGTTATGCGTTATGCGTTATGCGTTATGCGTTATGCGTTATGCGTTATGCGTTATGCGTTATGCGTTATGCGTTATGCGTTATGCGTTATGCGTTATGCGTTATGCGTTATGCGATATGTGTTATGCGTTATGCGTTATGCGTTATGCCTTATGCGTTATGCGATTTGCGTTATGCGTTATGCGTTATGCGTTATGCGTTATGCGTTATGTGTTACGCGTTATGCGTTATGCGTTATGCGTTATGCGTTATGCGTTATGCGTTATGCGTTATGAGAAATGCGTGATCCGTTATGCGTTATGCGTTATGAGTAATGCGTGATCCGTTATGCGTTATGCGTTATGCGTTATGCGTTATGCGTTATGCGTTATGCGTTATGCGATATGCGTTATGCGTTATGCGTTATGCCTTATGCGTTATGCGATTTGCGTTATGCGTTATGCGTTATGCGTTATGCGTTATGCGTTATGCGTTATGTGTTATGCGTTATGCGTTATGCGTTATGCGTTATGCGTTATGCGTTATGCGTTATGCGTTATGCGTTATGCGTTATGCGTTATGCGTTATGCGTTATGCGTTATGCGTTATGCGTTATGGGTTATGCGTTATGCGTTATGCGTTATGCGTTATGCGTTATGCGTTATGCGTTATGCGTTATACGTTATGCGTTATGCGTTATGCGTTATGCGTTATGCGTTATGCGTTATGCGTTATGCGTTATGCGTTATGCGTTACGCAATATGCGTTATGCGTTATGCGTTATGCGTTATGCGTTATGCGTTATGCGTTATGCGTTATGCGTTATGCGTTATGCGTTATGCGTTATGCGTTATGCGTTATGCGTTATGCGTTATGCGTTATGCGTTATGCGGTACGCAATATGCGTTATGCGTTATGCGTTATGCGTTATGCGTTATGCGTTATGCGTTATGCGTTATGCGTTATGCGTTATGCGTTATGTGTTATGCGTTGTGCGTTATCGGCTATGCGTTATGCGTTTTGCGTTATGCGTTATGCGTTATGCGTTGTGCGTTATGAGTAATGCGTGATCCGTTATGCGTTATGCGTTATGCGTTATGCGTTATGCGTTATGCGTTATGCGTTATGGGTTATGCGTTATTTGTTATGCGTTATGCGTTATGCGTTATGCGTTATGCGTTTTGCGTTATGCGTTATGCGTTATGCGTTATGCGTTATGCGTTATGCGTTCTGCGTTATGCGTTATGCGTTATGCGTTATGCGTTATGCGTTATGCGTTATGCGTTATGCGTTATGCGTTATGCGTTATGCGTTATGCGTTATGCGTTATGCGTTATGCGATATGCGTTATGCGTTATGCCTTATGCGTTATGCGATTTGCGTTATGCGTTATGCGTTATGCGTTATGCGTTATGCGTTATGTGTTACGCGTTATGCGTTATGCGTTATGCGTTATGCGTTATGCGTTATGCGTTATGCGTTATGCGTTATGCGTTATGCGTTATGCGTTATGCGTTATGCGTTATGTGTTATGGGTTATGCGTTATGCGTTATGCGTTATGCGTTATGCGTTATGCGTTATGCGTTATGCGTTATGCGTTATGCGTTATGCGTTATGCGTTATGCGTTATGCGTTATGCGTTATGCGTTATGCGTTATGCGTTACGCAATATGCGTTATGCGTTATGCGTTATGCGTTATGCGTTATGCGTTATGCGTTATGCGTTATGCGTTATGCGTTATGCATTATGCGTTATGCGTTATGCGTTATGCTTTATGCGTTATGCGTTATGAGTAATGCGTGATCCGTTATGTGTTATGCGTTATGCGTTATGCGTTATGCGTTTTGCGTTATGCGTTATGCGTTATGGGTTATGCGTTATGCGTTATGCGTTATGCGTTATGCGTTATGCGTTATGCGTTATGCGTTATGCGTTATGCGTTATGCGTTATGCGTTATGCGTTATGCGCTATGCGTTATGCGTTATGCGTTATGCGTTATGCGTTATGCGTTATGAGAAATGCGTGATCCGTTATGCGTTATGAGTAATGCGTGATCCGTTATGCGTTATTCGTTATGCGTTATGCGTTATGCGTTATGCGTTATGCGTTATGCGTTATGGGTTATGCGTTATTTGTTATGCGTTATGCGTTATGCGTTATGCGTTATGCGTTATGCGTTATGCGTTATGCGTTATGCGTTATGCGTTATGCGTTATGCGTTATGCGTTATGCGTTATGCGTTATGCGTTATGCGTTATGCGTTATGCGTTATGCGTTATGCGTTATGCGTTATGCGTTATGCGTTATGCGTTATGGGTTATGAGTAATGCGTGATCCGTTATGCGTTATGCTTTATGCGTTATGAGTTACGCGTAATGCGTTATGCGTTATGCGTTATGGGTTATGCGTTATGTGTTATGAGTTATGCGTTATGCGTTATGCGTTATGGGTTATGCGTTATGCGATATGCGTTATGCGTTATGCGTTATGCGTTATGCCTTATGCGTTATGCGATTTGCGTTATGCGTTATGCGTTATGCGTTATGCGTTATGCGTTATGCGTTATGCGTTATGCGTTATGCGTTATGCGTTATGCGTTATGCGGTATGCGTTATGCGTTATGCGTTATGCGTTATGTGTTATGGGTTATGCGTTATGCGTTATGCGTTATGCATTATGCGTTATGCGTCATGCGTTATGCGTTATGCGTTATGCGTTATGCGTTATGCGTTATGCGTTATGCGTGATCCGTTATGCGTTATGCGTTATGAGTAATGCGTGAACCGTTATGCGTTATGCGTTATGCGTTATGCGTTATGCGTTATGCGTTATGCGTTATGCGTTATGCGTTATGCGTTATGGGTTATGCGTTATGTGTTATGCGTTATGCGTTATGCGTTATGCGTTATGCGTTATGAGTTGTGCGTTATGCCTTATGTGTTATGCGTTATGCGTTATGCGTTATGCGTTATGCGTTATGCGTTATGCGTTATGCGTTATGCGTTATGCGTTATGCGTTATGCGTTATGCGTTATGCGTTATGCGTTATGCGTTATGCGTTATGCGTTATGCGTTATGCGTTATGCGTTATGCGTTATGCGTTATGCGTTATGCGTTATGCGTTATGCGTTATGCGTTATGCGTTATGCGTTATGCGTTATGCGTTACGCGTTATGCGTTACGCGTTATGCGTTACGCGTTATGCGTTACGCGTTATGCGTTACGCGTTATGCGTTATGCGTTATGCGTTATGCGTTATGCGTTATGCGTTATGCGTTATGCGTTATGCGTTATGCGTTATGCGTTATGCGTTATGCGTTATGCGTTATGCGTTATGCGTTATGCGTTATGCGTTATGCGTTATGTGTTATGGGTTATGCGTTATGCGTTATGCGTTATGCGTTATGCGTTATGCGTCATGCGTCATGCGTTATGCGTTATGCGTTATGCGTTATGCGTTATGCGTTATGCGTTATGCGTTCTGCGTTATGAGTTGTGCGTTATGCGTTATGCGTTATGCGTTATGCGTTATGCGATATGCGTTATGCGTTATGCGTTATGCGTTATGCGTTATGCGTTATGCGTTATGCGATATGCGTTATGCGTTATGCGTTATGCGTTATGCGTTATGCGTTATGCGTTATGCGTTATGCGTTATGCGTTATTCGTTATGCGTTATGCGTTATGCGTTATGCGTTATGCGTTATGCGTTATGAGTAATGCCTGATCCGTTATGCGTTATGCGTTATGCGTTATGCGTTATGTGTTATGCGTTGTGAGTTATCCGCTATGCGTTATGCGTTTTGCGTTATGCGTTATGCGTTATGCGTTGTGCGTTATGCGTTATGCGTTATGCGTTATAGGTTATGCGTTATGTGTCATGCGTTATGCGTTATGCGTTATGCGTTATGCGTTATGCGTTATGCGTTATGCGTTATGCGTTATGCGTTATGCATTATGCGTTATGCGTTATGCTTTATGCGTTATGCGTTATAAGTAATGCGTGATCCGTTATGTGTTATGCGTTATGCGTTATGTGTTAAGCGTTGTGCGTTATCCGCTATGCGTTATGCGTTTTGCGTTATGCGTTATGCGTTATGCGTTGTGCGTTATGCGTTATGCGTTATGCGTTATGCGTTATGTGTTATGCGTTATGCGTTATGCGTTATGCGTTATGCGTTATGCATTATGCGTTATGCGTTATGCTTTATGCGTTATGCGTTATGAGTAATGCGTGATCCGTTATGTGTTATGCGTTATGCGTTATGCGTTATGCGTTTTGCGTTATGCGTTATGCGTTATGCGTTATGCGTTATGCGTTATGCGTTATGCGTTCTGCGTTATGCGTTATGCGTTATGCGTTATGCGTTATGCGTTATGCGTTATGCGTTATGCGTTATGCGTTATGCGTTATGCGTTATGCGTTATGCGTTATGCGTTATGCGTTATGCGTTATGCGTTATGCGTTATGCGTTATGCGTTATGCGTTATGCGTTATGCGTTATGCGTTATGCGTTATGAGAAATGCGTGATCCGTTATGCGTTATGCGTTATGAGTAATGCGTGATCCGTTATGCGTTATGCGTTATGCGTTATGCGTTATGCGTTATGCGTTATGCGTTATGCGTTATGCGATATGCGTTATGCGTTATGCGTTATGCCTTATGCGTTATGCGATTTGCGTTATGCGTTATGCGTTATGCGTTATGCGTTATGCGTTATGCGTTATGCGTTATGTGTTATGCGTTATGCGTTATGCGTTATGCGTTATGCGTTATGCGTTATGCGTTATGCGTTATGCGTTATGCGTTATGCGTTATGCGTTATGCGTTATGCGTTATGCGTTATGTGTTATGGGTTATGCGTTATGCGTTATGCGTTATGCGTTATGCGTTATGCGTTATGCGTTATGCGTTATACGTTATGCGTTATGCGTTATGCGTTATGCGTTATGCGTTATGCGTTATGCGTTATGCGTTATGCGTTATGCGTTACGCAATATGCGTTATGCGTTATGCGTTATGCGTTATGCGTTATGCGTTATGCGTTATGCGTTATGCGTTATGCGTTATGCGTTATGCGTTATGCGTTATGCGTTATGCGTTATGCGTTATGCGTTATGCGTTATGCGTTATGCGGTACGCAATATGCGTTATGCGTTATGCGTTATGCGTTATGCGTTATGCGTTATGCGTTATGCGTTATGCGTTATGCGTTATGCGTTATGCGTTATGCGTTATGCGTTATGCGTTATGTGTTATGCGTTGTGCGTTATCCGCTATGCGTTATGCGTTTTGCGTTATGCGTTATGCGTTATGCGTTGTGCGTTATGAGTAATGCGTGATCCGTTATGCGTTATGCGTTATGCGTTATGCGTTATGCGTTATGCGTTATGCGTTATGGGTTATGCGTTACTTGTTATGCGTTATGCGTTATGCGTTATGCGTTATGCGTTTTGCGTTATGCGTTATGCGTTATGCGTTATGCGTTTTGCGTTATGCGTTATGCGTTCTGCGTTATGCGTTATGCGTTATGCGTTATGCGTTATGCGTTATGCGTTATGCGTTATGCGTTATGCGTTATGCGTTATGCGTTATGCGTTATGCGTTATGCGTTATGCGTTATGCGATATGCGTTATGCGTTATGCGTTATGCCTTATGCGTTATGCGATTTGCGTTATGCGTTATGCGTTATGCGTTATGCGTTATGCGTTATGTGTTACGCGTTATGCGTTATGCGTTATGCGTTATGCGTTATGCGTTATGCGTTATGCGTTATGCGTTATGCGTTATGCGTTATGCGTTATGCGTTATGCGTTATGCGTTATGTGTTATGGGTTATGCGTTATGCGTTATGCGTTATGCGTTATGCGTTATGCGTTATGCGTTATGCGTTATGCGTTATGCGTTATGCGTTATGCGTTATGCGTTATGCGTTATGCGTTATGCGTTACGCAATATGCGTTATGCGTTATGCGTTATGCGTTATGCGTTATGCGTTATGCGTTATGCGTTATGCGTTATGCGTTATGCGTTATGCGTTATGCGTTATGCGTTATGCGTTATGCGTTATGCGTTATGCGTTATGCGTTATGCGTTATGTGTTATGGGTTATGCGTTATGCGTTATGCGTTATGCGTTATGCGTTATGCGTTATGCGTTATGCGTTATGCGTTATGCGTTATGCGTTATGCGTTATGCGTTATGCGTTATGCGTTATGCGTTATGCGTTACGCAATATGCGTTATGCGTTATGCGTTATGCGTTATGCGTTATGCGTTATGCGTTATGCGTTATGCGTTATGCGTTATGCGTTATGCGTTATGCGTTATGTGTTATGCGTTGTGCGTTATCCGCTATGCGTTATGCGTTTTGCGTTATGCGTTATGCGTTATGCGTTGTGCGTTATAGGTTATGCGTTATGTGTTATGCGTTATGCGTTATGCGTTATGCGTTATGCATTATGCGTTATGCGTTATGCGTTATGCTTTATGCGTTATGCGTTATGAGTAATGCGTGATCCGTTATGTGTTATGCGTTATGCGTTATGCGTTATGCGTTTTGCGTTATGCGTTATGCGTTATGGGTTATGCGTTATGCGTTATGCGTTATGCGTTATGCGTTATGCGTTATGCGTTATGCGTTATGCGTTATGCGTTATGCGTTATGCGTTATGCGTTATGCGTTATGCGTTATGCGTTATGCGTTATGCGTTATGCGTTATGAGAAATGCGTGATCCGTTATGCGTTATGCGTTATGAGTAATGCGTGATCCGTTATGCGTTATTCGTTATGCGTTATGCGTTATGCGTTATGCGTTATGCGTTATGCGTTATGCGTTATGCGTTATGGGTTATGCGTTATTTGTTATGTGTTATGCGTTATGCGTTATGCGTTATGCGTTATGCGTTATGCGTTATGCGTTATGCGTTATGCGTTATGCGTTATGCGTTATGCGTTATGCGTTATGCGTTATGCGTTATGCGTTATGCGTTATGCGTTATGCGTTATGCGTTATGCGTTATGCGTTATGCGTTATGCGTTATGCGTTATGGGTTATGAGTAATGCGTGATCCGTTATGCGTTATGCTTTATGCGTTATGAGTTACGCGTAATGCGTTATGCGTTATGCGTTATGGGTTATGCGTTATGTGTTATGAGTTATGCGTTATGCGTTATGCGTTATGGGTTATGCGTTATGCGATATGCGTTATGCGTTATGCGTTATGCCTTATGCGTTATGCGATTTGCGTTATGCGTTATGCGTTATGCGTTATGCGTTATGCGTTATGCGTTATGCGTTATGCGTTATGCGTTATGCGTTATGCGGTATGCGTTATGGGTTATGCGTTATGCGTTATGTGTTATGGGTTATGCGTTATGCGTTATGCGTTATGCATTATGCGTTATGCGTTATGCGTCATGCGTTATGCGTTATGCGTTATGCGTTATGCGTTATGCGTTATGCGTTATGCGTGATCCGTTATGCGTTATGCGTTATGAGTAATGCGTGAACCATTATGCGTTATGCGTTATGCGTTATGCGTTATGCGTTATGCGTTATGCATTATGGGTTATGCGTTATGTGTTATGCGTTATGCGTTATGCGTTATGCGTTATGCGTTATGAGTTGTGCGTTATGCCTTATGCGTTATGCGTTATGCGTTATGCGTTATGCGTTATGCGTTATGCGTTATGCGTTATGCGTTATGCGTTATGCGTTATGCGTTATGCGTTATGCGTTATGCGTTATGCGTTATGCGTTATGCGTTATGCGTTATGCGTTATGCGTTATGCGTTATGCGTTATGCGTTATGCGTTATGCGTTATGCGTTATGCGTTATGCGTTATGCGTTATGCGTTATGCGTTATGCGTTATGCGTTATGCGTTACGCAATATGCGTTATGCGTTATGCGTTATGCGTTATGCGTTATGCGTTATGCGTGATCCGTTATGCGTTATGCGTTATGAGTAATGCGTGATCCGTTATGCGTTATGCGTTATGCGTTATGCGTTATGCGTTATGCGTTATGGGTTATGCGTTATGTGTTATGCGTTATGCGTTATGCGTTATGCGTTATGCGTTATGGGTTATGAGTAATGCGTGACCCGTTATGCGTTATGCTTTATGCGTTATGAGTTACGCGTAATGCGTTATGCGCTATGGGTCATGCGTTAAGCGTTATGCGTTATGCGTTATGCGTTACGCAATATGCGTTATGCGTTATGCGTTATGCGTTATGCGTTATGTGTTATGGGTTATGCGTTATGCGTTATGCGTTATGCGTTATGCGTTATGCGTTATGCGTTATGCGTTATGTGTTATGGGTTATGCGTTATGCGTTATGCGTTATGCGTTATGCGTTATGCGTTATGCGTTATGCGTTATGCGTTATGCGTTATGCGTTATGCGTTATGCGTTATGCGTTATGCGTTACGCAATATGCGTTATGCGTTATGCGTTATGCGTTATGCGTTATGCGTTATGCGTTGTGCGTTATGCGTTATGCGTGATCCGTTATGCGTTATGCGTTATGGGTTATGCGTTATGCGTTATGCGTTATGCGTTATGCGTTATGCGTTATGCGTTATGCGTTATGCGTTATGCGTTATGCGTTATGCGTTATGCGTCATGCGTTATGCGTTATGCGTTATGCGTTACGCAATATGCGTTATGCGTTATGCGTTATGCGTTATGCGTTATGCGTTATGCGTTATGCGTTATGCGTGATCCGTTATGCGTTATGCGTTATGAGTAATGCGTGATCCGTTATGCGTTATGCGTTATGCGTTATGCGTTATGCGTTATGCGTTATGGGTTATGCGTTATGTGTTATGCGTTATGCGTTATGCGTTATGCGTTATGCGTTATGGGTTATGAGTAATGCGTGACCCGTTATGCGTTATGCTTTATGCGTTATGAGTTACGCGTAATGCGTTATGCGCTATGGGTCATGCGTTAAGCGTTATGCGTTATGCGTTATGCGTTACGCAATATGCGTTATGCGTTATGCGTTATGCGTTATGCGTTATGCGTTATGCGTTATGCGTTATGCGTGATCCGTTATGCGTTATGCGTTATGGGTTATGCGTTATGCGTTATGCGTTATGCGTTATGCGTTATGCGTTATGCGTTATGCGTTATGCGTTATGCGTTATGCGTTATGCGTTATGCGTTACGCAATATGCGTTATGCGTTATGCGTTATGCGTTATGCGTTATGCGTTATGCGTTATGCGTTATGCGTTATGCGTTATGCGTTATGCGTGATCCGTTATGCGTTATGCGTTATGAGTAATGCGTGATCCGTTATGCGTTATGCGTTATGCGTTATGCGTTATGCGTTATGGGTTATGCGTTATGTGTTATGCGTTATGCGTTATGCGTTATGCGTTATGCGTTGTGCGTTATGCGTTATGCGTTATAGGTTATGCGTTATGTGTCATGCGTTATGCGTTATGCGTTATGCGTTATGCGTTATGCGGTATGCGTTATGCTTTATGCGTTATGCGTTATAAGTAATGCGTGATCCGTTATGGGTTATGCGTTATGCGTTATGCGTTTTGCGTTATGCGTTATGCCTTATGCGTTATGCGTTATGCGTTATGCGTTATGCGTTATGCGTTATGCGTTATGCGTTATGCGTTATGCGTTATGCGTTATGCGTTATGCGTTATGCGTTATGCGTTATGCGTTATGCGTTATGCGTTATGCGTTATGCGTTATGCGTTATGCGTTATGCGTTATGCGTTATGCGTTATGCGTTATGCGTTATGCGTTATGCGTTATGAGAAATGCGTGATCCGTTATGCGTTATGCGTTATGCGTTATGCGTTATGCGTTATGCGTTATGCGTTATGCGTTATGCGTTATGCGTTATGCGTTATGCGTTATGCGTTATGCGTTATGCGTTATGCGTTATGTGTTATGGGTTATGCGTTATGCGTTATGCGTTATGCGTTATGCGTTATGCGTTATGCGTTATGCGTTATGCGTTATGCGTTATGCGTTATGCGTTATGCGTTATGCGTTATGCGTTACGCAATATGCGTTATGCGTTATGCGTTATGCGTTATGCGTTATGCGTTATGCGTTATGCGTTATGCGTTATGCGTGATCCGTTATGCGTTATGCGTTATGAGTAATGCGTGATCCGTTATGCGTTATGCGTTATGCGTTATGCGTTATGCGTTATGCGTTATGCGTTATGCGTTATGCGTTATGGGTTATGCGTTATGTGTTATGCGTTATGCGTTATGCGTTATGCGTTATGCGTTATGCGTTATGGGTTATGAGTAATGCGTGACCCGTTATGCGTTATGCTTTATGCGTTATGAGTTACGCGTAATGCGTTATGCGCTATGGGTCATGCGTTAAGCGTTATGCGTTATGCGTTATGCGTTATGGGTTATGCGTTATGTGTTATGCGTTATGCGTTATGCGTTATGCGTTATGCGTTATGGGTTATCCGTTATGCGTTATCCGATATGCGTTATGCGTTATGCGTTATGCGTTATGCGTTATGCGTTATGCGTTATGGGTTATGAGTAATGCGTGATCCGTTATGCGTTATGCTTTATGCGTTATGAGTTACGCGTAATGCGTTATGCGTTATGCGTTATGGGTTATGCGTTATGTGTTATGAGTTATGCGTTATGCGTTATGCGTTATGCGTTATGCGTTATGCGTTATGGGTTATGAGTAATGCGTGATCCGTTATGCGTTATGCTTTATGCGTTATGAGTTACGCGTAATGCGTTATGCGTTATGCGTTATGGGTTATGCGTTATGTGTTATGAGTTATGCGTTATGCGTTATGCGTTATGCGTTATGCGTTATGGGTTATCCGTTATGCGTTATCCGTTATGAGTTTTGCGTTATGCGTTATGCGTTATGAGTTGTGCGTTATGCGTTATGCGTTATGCGTTATGCGTTATGCGTTATGCGTTATGCGTTATGCGTTATGGGTTATCCGTTATGCGTTATCCGTTATGCGTTATGCGTTATGCGTTATGCGTTATGCGTTATGCGTTATGCGATATGCGTTATGCGTTATGCGTTATGCGTTATGCGTTATGCGTTATGCGTTATGCGTTATGCGTTATGCGATATGCGTTATGCGCTATGCGTTATGCGTTATGCGTTATGCGTTATGCGTTATGCGTTATGCGTTATGTGTTATGCGTTATGCGTTATGCGTTATGCGTTATGCGTTATGCGTTATGCGTTATGCGTTATGCGTTATGCGTTATGCGTTATGCGTTATGCGTTATGCGTTATGCGTTATGCGTTATGCGTTATGCGTTATGCGTTATGCGTTATGCGTTATGCGTTATGCGTTATGCGTTATGCGTTATGCGTTATGCGTTATGCGTTATGCGTTATGCGTTATGCGTTATGCGTTACGCAATATGCGTTATGCGTTATGCGTTATGCGTTATGCGTTATGCGTTATGCGTTATGCGTTATGCGTTATGCGTGATCCGTTATGCGTTATGCGTTATGGGTTATGCGTTATGCGTTATGCGTTATGCGTTATGCGTTATGCGTTATGCGTTATGCGTTATGCGTTATGCGTTATGCGTTATGCGTTATGCGTTATGCGTTATGCGTTATGCGTTATGCGTTATGCGTTATGCGTTATGCGTTATGCGTTATGCGTTACGCAATATGCGTTATGCGTTATGCGTTATGCGTTATGCGTTATGCGTTATGCGTTATGCGTTATGCGTGATCCGTTATGCGTTATGCGTTATGAGTAATGCGTGATCCGTTATGCGTTATGCGTTATGCGTTATGCGTTATGCGTTATGCGTTATGGGTTATGCGTTATGTGTTATGCGTTATGCGTTATGCGTTATGCGTTATGCGTTATGGGTTATGAGTAATGCGTGACCCGTTATGCGTTATGCTTTATGCGTTATGAGTTACGCGTAATGCGTTATGCGCTATGGGTCATGCGTTAAGCGTTATGCGTTATGCGTTATGCGTTACGCAATATGCGTTATGCGTTATGCGTTATGCGTTATGCGTTATGCGTTATGCGTTATGCGTTATGCGTTATGCGTGATCCGTTATGCGTTATGCGTTATGGGTTATGCGTTATGCGTTATGCGTTATGCGTTATGCGTTATGCGTTATGCGTTATGCGTTATGCGTTATGCGTTATGCGTTATGCGTTATGCGTTATGCGTTACGCAATATGCGTTATGCGTTATGCGTTATGCGTTATGCGTTATGCGTTATGCGTTATGCGTTATGCGTTATGCGTGATCCGTTATGCGTTATGCGTTATGAGTAATGCGTGATCCGTTATGCGTTATGCGTTATGCGTTATGCGTTATGCGTTATGGGTTATGCGTTATGTGTTATGCGTTATGCGTTATGCGTTATGCGTTATGCGTTGTGCGTTATGCGTTATGCGTTATAGGTTATGCGTTATGTGTCATGCGTTATGCGTTATGCGTTATGCGTTATGCGTTATGCGGTATGCGTTATGCTTTATGCGTTATGCGTTATGAGTAATGCGTGATCCGTTATGGGTTATGCGTTATGCGTTATGCGTTTTGCGTTATGCGTTATGCCTTATGCGTTATGCGTTATGCGTTATGCGTTATGCGTTATGCGTTATGCGTTATGCGTTATGCGTTATGCGTTATGCGTTATGCGTTATGCGTTATGCGTTATGCGTTATGCGTTATGCGTTATGCGTTATGCGTTATGCGTTATGCGTTATGCGTTATGCGTTATGCGTTATGCGTTATGAGAAATGCGTGATCCGTTATGCGTTATGCGTTATGCGTTATGCGTTATGCGTTATGCGTTATGCGTTATGCGTTATGCGTTATGCGTTATGCGTTATGCGTTATGCGTTATGCGTTATGCGTTATGCGTTATACGTTATGCGTTATGCGTTATGCGTTATGCGTTATGCGTTATGCGTTATGCGTTATGCGTTATGCGTTATGCGTTATGCGTTATGCGTTATGTGTTATGGGTTATGCGTTATGCGTTATGCGTTATGCGTTATGCGTTATGCGTTATGCGTTATGCGTTATGCGTTATGCGTTATGCGTTATGCGTTATGCGTTATGCGTTATGCGTTACGCAATATGCGTTATGCGTTATGCGTTATGCGTTATGCGTTATGCGTTATGCGTTATGCGTTATGCGTTATGCGTTATGCGTTATGCGTGATCCGTTATGCGTTATGCGTTATGAGTAATGCGTGATCCGTTATGCGTTATGCGTTATGCGTTATGCGTTATGCGTTATGGGTTATGCGTTATGTGTTATGCGTTATGCGTTATGCGTTATGCGTTATGCGTTATGAGAAATGCGTGATCCGTTATGCGTTATGCGTTATGCGTTATGCGTTATGCGTTATGCGTTATGCGTTATGCGTTATGCGTTATGCGTTATGCGTTATGCGTTATGCGTTATGCGTTATGCGTTATACGTTATGCGTTATGCGTTATGCGTTATGCGTTATGCGTTATGCGTTATGCGTTATGCGTTATGCGTTATGCGTTATGCGTTATGTGTTATGGGTTATGCGTTATGCGTTATGCGTTATGCGTTATGCGTTATGCGTTATGCGTTATGCGTTATGCGTTATGCGTTATGCGTTATGCGTTATGCGTTATGCGTTATGCGTTATGCGTTACGCAATATGCGTTATGCGTTATGCGTTATGCGTTATGCGTTATGCGTTATGCGTTATGCGTTATGCGTTATGCGTTATCCGTTATGCGTTATGCGTTATGAGTTATGCGTGATCCGTTATGCGTTATGCGTTATGCGTTATGCGTTATGCGTTATGGGTTATGCGTTATGTGTTATGCGTTATGCGTTATGCGTTATGCGTTATGCGTTATGGGTTATGAGTAATGCGTGACCCGTTATGCGTTATGCTTTATGCGTTATGAGTTACGCGTAATGCGTTATGCGCTATGGGTCATGCGTTACGCGTTATGCGTTATGCGTTATGCGTTATGGGTTATGCGTTATGTGTTATGCGTTATGCGTTATGCGTTATGCGTTATGCGTTATGGGTTATCCGTTATGCGTTATCCGATATGCGTTATGCGTTATGCGTTATGCGTTATGCGTTATGCGTTATGCGTTATGCGTTATGTGTTATCCGTTATGAGTTATCCGTTATGCGTTTTGCGTTATGCGTTATGCGTTATGCGTTATGCGTTATGCGTTATGCGTTATGCGATATGCGTTATGCGTTATGCGTTATGCCTTATGCGTTATGCGATTTGCGTTATGCGTTATGCGTGATCCGTTATGCGTTATGCTTTATGCGTTATGAGTTACGCGTAATGCGTTATGCGTTATGCGTTATGGGTTATGCGTTATGTGTTATGAGTTATGCGTTATGCGTTATGCGTTATGCGTTATGGGTTATCCGTTATGCGTTATCCGTTAAGAGTTTTGCGTTATGCGTTATGCGTTATGAGTTGTGCGTTATGCGTTATGCGTTATGCGTTATGCGTTATGCGTTATGCGTTATGCGTTATGCGTTATGCGTTATGTGTTATCCGTTATGAGTTATGAGTAATGCTTGATCCGTTACGCGTTATGCGTTATGCGTTATGCGTTATGGGTTATGCGTTATGTGTTATGAGTTATGCGTTATGCGTTATGCGTTATGCGTTATGCGTTATGCGTTATGCGTTATGTGTTATGGGTTATGCGTTATGCGTTATGCGTTATGCGTTATGCGTTATGCGTTATGCGTTATGCGTTATGCGTTATGCGTTATGCGTTATGCGTTATGCGTTATGCGTTATGCGTTATGCGTTATGCGTTATGCGTTATGCGTTATGCGTTATGCGTTATGCGTTATGCGTTATGCGTTATGCGTTATGCGTTATGCGTTATGCGTTATGCGTTATGCGTTATGCGTTATGCGTTATGAGAAATGCGTGATCCGTTATGCGTTATGCGTTATGAGTAATGCATGATCCGTTATGCGTTATGCGTTATGCGTTATGCGTTATGCGTTATGCGTTATGCGTTATGCGTTATGCGTTATGCGTTATGGGTTATGCGTTATTTGTTATGCGTTATGCGTTATGCGTTATGCGTTATGCGTTATGCGTTATGCGTTATGCGTTATGCGTTATGCGTTATGCGTTATGCGTTATCCTCTATGCGTTATGCGTTATGTGTTATCCGTTATGAGTTATCCGTTATGCGTTTTGCGTTATGCGTTATGCGTTATGCGTTATGCGTTATGCGTTATGTGTTATGCGTTATGCGATATGCGTTATGCGTTATGCGTTATGCCTTATGCGTTATGCGATTTGCGTTATGCGTTATGCGTTATGCGTTATGCGTTATGTGTTATGGGTTATGCGTTATGCGTTATGCGTTATGCGTTATGCGTTATGCGTTATGCGTTATGCGTTATGCGTTATGCGTTATGCGTTATGCGTTATGTGTTATGGGTTATGCGTTATGCGTTATGCGTTATGCGTTATGCGTTATGCGTTATGCGTTATGCGTTATGCGTTATGCGTTATGCGTTATGCGTTATGCGTTATGCGTTATGCGTTATGCGTTACGCAATATGCGTTATGCGTTATGCGTTATGCGTTATGCGTTATGCGTTATGCGTTATGCGTTATGCGTTATGCGTGATCCGTTATGCGTTATGCGTTATGAGTAATGCGTGATGCGTTATGCGTTATGCGTTATGCGTTATGCGTTATGCGTTATGCGTTATGCGTTATGGGTTATGCGTTATGTGTTATGCGTTATGCGTTATGCGTTATGCGTTATGCGTTATGGGTTATGAGTAATGCGTGACCCGTTATGCGTTATGCTTTATGCGTTATGAGTTACGCGTAATGCGTTATGCGCTATGGGTCATGCGTTAAGCGTTATGCGTTATGCGTTATGCGTTATGGGTTATGCGTTATGTGTTATGCGTTATGCGTTATGCGTTATGCGTTATGCGTTATGGGTTATCCGTTATGCGTTATCCGATATGCGTTATGCGTTATGCGTTATGCGTTATGCGTTATGCGTTATGCGATATGCGTTATGCGTTATGCGTTATGCCTTATGCGTTATGCGATTTGCGTTATGCGTTATGCGTTATGCGTTATGCGTTATGCGTTATGTGTTATGGGTTATGCGTTATGCGTTATGCGTTATGCGTTATGCGTTATGCGTTATGCGTTATGCGTTATGTGTTATGGGTTATGCGTTATGCGTTATGCGTTATGCGTTATGCGTTATGCGTTATGCGTTATGCGTTATGCGTTATGCGTTATGCGTTATGCGTTATGCGTTATGCGTTATGCGTTATGCGTTATGCGTTATGCGTTATGCGTTACGCAATATGCGTTATGCGTTATGCGTTATGCGTTATGCGTTATGCGTTATGCGTTGTGCGTTATGCGTTATGCGTGATCCGTTATGCGTTATGCGTTATGGGTTATGCGTTATGCGTTATGCGTTATGCGTTATGCGTTATGCGTTATGCGTTATGCGTTATGCGTTATGCGTTATGCGTTATGCGTTATGCGTTATGCGTTATGCGTTATGCGTTATGCGTTATGCGTTATGCGTTACGCAATATGCGTTATGCGTTATGCGTTATGCGTTATGCGTTATGCGTTATGCGTTATGCGTTATGCGTGATCCGTTATGCGTTATGCGTTATGAGTAATGCGTGATCCGTTATGCGTTATGCGTTATGCGTTATGCGTTATGCGTTATGCGTTATGGGTTATGCGTTATGTGTTATGCGTTATGCGTTATGCGTTATGCGTTATGCGTTATGGGTTATGAGTAATGCGTGACCCGTTATGCGTTATGCTTTATGCGTTATGAGTTACGCGTAATGCGTTATGCGCTATGGGTCATGCGTTAAGCGTTATGCGTTATGCGTTATGCGTTACGCAATATGCGTTATGCGTTATGCGTTATGCGTTATGCGTTATGCGTTATGCGTTATGCGTTATGCGTTATGCGTGATCCGTTATGCGTTATGCGTTATGGGTTATGCGTTATGCGTTATGCGTTATGCGTTATGCGTTATGCGTTATGCGTTATGCGTTATGCGTTATGCGTTATGCGTTATGCGTTATGCGTTATGCGTTACGCAATATGCGTTATGCGTTATGCGTTATGCGTTATGCGTTATGCGTTATGCGTTATGCGTTATGCGTGATCCGTTATGCGTTATGCGTTATGAGTAATGCGTGATCCGTTATGCGTTATGCGTTATGCGTTATGCGTTATGCGTTATGGGTTATGCGTTATGTGTTATGCGTTATGCGTTATGCGTTATGCGTTATGCGTTGTGCGTTATGCGTTATGCGTTATAGGTTATGCGTTATGTGTCATGCGTTATGCGTTATGCGTTATGCGTTATGCGTTATGCGGTATGCGTTATGCTTTATGCGTTATGCGTTATAAGTAATGCGTGATCCGTTATGGGTTATGCGTTATGCGTTATGCGTTTTGCGTTATGCGTTATGCCTTATGCGTTATGCGTTATGCGTTATGCGTTATGCGTTATGCGTTATGCGTTATGCGTTATGCGTTATGCGTTATGCGTTATGCGTTATGCGTTATGCGTTATGCGTTATGCGTTATGCGTTATGCGTTATGCGTTATGCGTTATGCGTTATGCGTTATGCGTTATGCGTTATGCGTTATGCGTTATACGTTATGCGTTATGCGTTATGCGTTATGCGTTATGCGTTATGCGTTATGCGTTATGCGTTATGCGTTATGCGTTATGCGTTATGTGTTATGGGTTATGCGTTATGCGTTATGCGTTATGCGTTATGCGTTATGCGTTATGCGTTATGCGTTATGCGTTATGCGTTATGCGTTATGCGTTATGCGTTATGCGTTACGCAATATGCGTTATGCGTTATGCGTTATGCGTTATGCGTTATGCGTTATGCGTTATGCGTTATGCGTTATGCGTTATGCGTGATCCGTTATGCGTTATGCGTTATGAGTAATGCGTGATCCGTTATGCGTTATGCGTTATGCGTTATGCGTTATGCGTTATGGGTTATGCGTTATGTGTTATGCGTTATGCGTTATGCGTTATGCGTTATGCGTTATGGGTTATGAGTAATGCGTGACCCGTTATGCGTTATGCTTTATGCGTTATGAGTTACGCGTAATGCGTTATGCGCTATGGGTCATGCGTTACGCGTTATGCGTTATGCGTTATGCGTTATGGGTTATGCGTTATGTGTTATGCGTTATGCGTTATGCGTTATGCGTTATGCGTTATGGGTTATCCGTTATGCGTTATCCGATATGCGTTATGCGTTATGCGTTATGCGTTATGCGTTATGCGTTATGCGTTATGCGTTATGCGTTATGTGTTATCCGTTATGAGTTATCCGTTATGCGTTTTGCGTTATGCGTTATGCGTTATGCGTTATGCGTTATGCGTTATGCGTTATGCGATATGCGTTATGCGTTATGCGTTATGCCTTATGCGTTATGCGATTTGCGTTATGCGTTATGCGTTATGCGTTATGCGTTATGCGTTATGTGTTATGGGTTATGCGTTATGCGTTATGCGTTATGCGTTATGCGTTATGCGTTATGCGTTATGCGTTATGCGTTATGCGTTATGCGTTATGCGTTATGCGTTGTGCGTTATGCGTTACGCAATATGCGTTATGCGTTATGCGTTATGCGTTATGCGTTATGCGTTATGCGTGATCCGTTATGCGTTATGCGTTATGAGTAATGCGTGATCCGTTATGCGTTATGCGTTATGCGTTATGCGTTATGCGTTATGCGTTATGCGTTATGGGTTATGCGTTATGTGTTATGCGTTATGCGTTATGCGTTATGCGTTATGCGTTATGCGTTATGGGTTATGAGTAATGCGTGACCCGTTATGCGTTATGCTTTATGCGTTATGAGTTACGCGTAATGCGTTATGCGCTATGGGTCATGCGTTAAGCGTTATGCGTTATGCGTTATGCGTTATGGGTTATGCGTTATGTGTTATGCGTTATGCGTCATGCGTTATGCGTTATGCGTTATGGGTTATCCGTTATGCGTTATCCGTTATGCGTTATGCGTTATGCGTTATGCGTTATGCGTTATGTGTTATGCGTTGTGCGTTATCCGCTATGCGTTATGCGTTTTGCGTTATGCGTTATGCGTTATGCGTTATGCGTTGTGCGTTATGCGTTATGCGTTATAGGTTATGCGTTATGTGTCATGCGTTATGCGTTATGCGTTATGCGTTATGCGTTATGCGGTATGCGTTATGCGTTATGCTTTATGCGTTATGCGTTATAAGTAATGCGTGATCCGTTATGGGTTATGCGTTATGCGTTATGCGTTATGCGTTATGCGTTATGCCTTATGCGTTATGCGTTATGCGTTATGCGTTATGCGTTATGCGTTATGCGTTATGCGTTATGCGTTATGCGTTATGCGTTATGCGTAATGCGTTATGCGTTATGCGTTATGCGTTATGCGTTATGCGTTATGCGTTATGCGTTATGCGTTATGCGTTATGCGTTATGCGTTATGCGTTATGCGTTATGAGAAATGCGTGATCTGTTATGCGTTATGCGTTATGCGTTATGCGTTATGCGTTATGCGTTATGCGTTATGCGTTATGGGTTATGCGTTATGTGTTATGCGTTATGCGTTATGCGTTATGCGTTATGCGTTATGCGTTATGCGTTATGCGTTATGCGTTATGCGTTATGCGTTATGCGTTATGCGTTATGCGTTATGCGTTATGCGTTATGCGTTATGCGTTATGCGTTACGCGTTATGCGTTATGCGTTATGCGTTATGCGTTATGTGTTATCCGTTATGAGTTATGAGTAATGCGTGATCCGTTATGTGTTATGCGTTATGAGTAATGCGTGATCCGTTATGCGTTATGCCTTATGAGTAATGCTTGATCCGTTACGCGTTATGCGTTATGCGTTATGGGTTATGCGTTATGTGTTATGAGTTATGCGTTATGCGTTATGCGTTATGCGTTATGCGTTATGCGTTATGCGTTATGGGTTATGAGTAATGCGTGATCCGTTATGCGTTATGCTTTATGCGTTATGAGTTACGCGTAATGCGTTATGCGTTATGCGTTATGCGTTATGCGTTATGCGTTATGCGTTATGCGTTATGCGTTATGGGTTATGCGTTATGTGTTATGCGTTATGCGTTATGCGTTATGCGTTATGCGTTATGCGGTATGCGTTATGCGTTATGCTTTATGCGTTATGCGTTATAAGTAATGCGTGATCCGTTATGGGTTATGCGTTATGCGTTATGCGTTTTGAGTTATGCGTTATGCCTTATGCGTTATGCGTTATGCGTTATGCGTTATGCGTTATGCGTTATGCGTTATGCGTTATGCGTTATGCGTTATGCGTAATGCGTTATGCGTTATGCGTTATGCGTTATGCGTTATGCGTTATGCGTTATGCGTTATGCGTTATGCGTTATGCGTTATGCGTTATGCGTTATGAGAAATGCGTGATCCGTTATGCGTTATGCGTTATGCGTTATGCGTTATGCGTTATGCGTTATGCGTTATGCGTTATGGGTTATGCGTTGTGTTATGCGTTATGCGTTATGCGTTATGCGTTATGCGTTATGCGTTATGCGTTATGCGTTATGCGTTATGCGTTATGCGTTATGCGTTATGCGTTATGCGTTATGCGTTATGCGTTATGCGTTATGCGTTACGCGTTATGCGTTATGCGTTATGCGTTATGCGTTATGCGTTATGTGTTATCCGTTATGAGTTATGAGTAATGCGTGATCCGTTATGTGTTATGCGTTATGAGTAATGCGTGATCCGTTATGCGTTATGCGTTATGAGTAATGCTTGATCCGTTACGCGTTATGCGTTATGCGTTATGGGTTATGCGTTATGTGTTATGAGTTATGCGTTATGCGTTATGCGTTATGCGTTATGCGTTATGCGTTATGGGTTATGAGTAATGCGTGATCCGTTATGCGTTATGCTTTATGCGTTATGAGTTACGCGTAATGCGTTATGCGTTATGCGTTATGCGTTATGCGTTATGCGCTATGCGTTATGCGTTATGCGTTATGCGTTATGCGTTATGGGTTATGCGTTTTGCGTTATGCGTTATGGGTTATGCGTTATGTGTTATGCGTTATGCGTTATGCGTTATGCGTTATGCGTTATGCGTTATGGGTTATCCGTTATGCGTTATCCGATATGCGTTATGCGTTATGCGTTATGCGTTATGCGATATGCGTTATGCGTTATGCGTTATGCCTTATGCGTTATGCGATTTGCGTTATGCGTTATGCGTTATGCGTTATGCGTTATGCGTTATGAGTTATGGGTTATGCGTTATGCGTTATGCGTTATGCGTTATGCGTTATGCGTTATGCGTTATGCGTTATGTGTTATGGGTTATGCGTTATGCGTTATGCGTTATGCGTTATGCGTTATGCGTTATGCGTTATGCGATATGCGTTATGCGTTATGCGTTATGCGTTATGCGTTGTGCGTTATGCGTTATGCGTGATCCGTTATGCGTTATGCGTTATGGGTTATGCGTTATGCGTTATGCGTTATGCGTTATGCGTTATGCGTTATGCGTTATGCGTTATGCGTTATGCGTTATGCGTTATGCGTTATGCGTTATGCGTTATGCGTTATGCGTTATGCGTTATGCGTTATGCGTTATGCGTTATGCGTTATGCGTTATGCGTTATGCGTTATGCGTTACGCAATATGCGTTATGCGTTATGCGTTATGCGTTATGCGTTATGCGTTATGCGTGATCCGTTATGCGTTATGCGTTATGAGTAATGCGTGATCCGTTATGCGTTATGCGTTATGCGTTATGCGTTATGCGTTATGGGTTATGCGTTATGTGTTATGCGTTATGCGTTATGCGTTATGCGTTATGCGTTATGGGTTATGAGTAATGCGTGACCCGTTATGCGTTATGCTTTATGCGTTATGAGTTACGCGTAATGCGTTATGCGCTATGGGTCATGCGTTAAGCGTTATGCGTTATGCGTTATGCGTTACGCAATATGCGTTATGCGTTATGCGTTATGCGTTATGCGTTATGCGTTATGCGTTATGCGTTATGCGTGATCCGTTATGCGTTATGCGTTATGGGTTATGCGTTATGCGTTATGCGTTATGCGTTATGCGTTATGCGTTATGCGTTATGCGTTATGCGTTATGCGTTATGCGTTATGCGTTACGCAATATGCGTTATGCGTTATGCGTTATGCGTTATGCGTTATGCGTTATGCGTGATCCGTTATGCGTTATGCGTTATGAGTAATGCGTGATCCGTTATGCGTTATGCGTTATGCGTTATGCGTTATGCGTTATGGGTTATGCGTTATGTGTTATGCGTTATGCGTTATGCGTCATGCGTTATGCGTTGTGCGTTATGCGTTATGCGTTATAGGTTATGCGTTATGTGTCATGCGTTATGCGTTATGCGTTATGCGTTATGCGTTATGCGGTATGCGTTATGCTTTATGCGTTATGCGTTATAAGTAATGCGTGATCCGTTATGGGTTATGCGTTATGCGTTATGCGTTTTGCGTTATGCGTTATGCCTTATGCGTTATGCGTTATGCGTTATGCGTTATGCGTTATGCGTTATGCGTTATGCGTTATGCGTTATGCGTTATGCGTTATGCGTTATGCGTTATGCGTTATGCGTTATGCGTTATGCGTTATGCGTTATGCGTTATGCGTTATGCGTTATGCGTTATGCGTTATGCGTTATGCGTTATGAGAAATGCGTGATCCGTTATGCGTTATGCGTTATGCGTTATGCGTTATGCGTTATGCGTTATGCGTTATGCGTTATGCGTTATGCGTTATGCGTTTAGCGTTATGCGTTATGCGTTATGCGTTATGCGTTATGCGTTATACGTTATGCGTTATGCGTTATGCGTTATGCGTTATGCGTTATGCGTTATGCGTTATGCGTTATGCGTTATGCGTTATGCGTTATGCGTTATGCGTTATGCGTTATGGGTTATGCGTTATGCGTTATGCGTTATGCGTTATGCGTTATGCGTTATGCGTTATGCGTTATGCGTTATGCGTTATGCGTTATGCGTTATGCGTTATGCGTTATGCGTTATGCGTTATGCGTTATGCGTTATGCGTTATGCGTTACGCAATATGCGTTATGCGTTATGCGTTATGCGTTATGCGTTATGCGTTATGCGTTATGCGTTATGCGTTATGCGTTATGCGTGATCCGTTATGCGTTATGCGTTATGAGTAATGCGTGATCCGTTATGCGTTATGCGTTATGCGTTATGCGTTATGCGTTATGCGTTATGCGTTATGCGTTATGCGTTATGGGTTATGCGTTATGTGTTATGCGTTATGCGTTATGCGTTATGCGTTATGCGTTATGGGTTATGAGTAATGCGTGACCCGTTATGCGTTATGCTTTATGCGTTATGAGTTACGCGTAATGCGTTATGCGCTATGGGTCATGCGTTAAGCGTTATGCGTTATGCGTTATGCGTTATGGGTTATGCGTTATGTGTTATGCGTTATGCGTTATGCGTTATGCGTTATGCGTTATGGGTTATCCGTTATGCGTTATCCGATATGCGTTATGCGTTATGCGTTATGCGTTATGCGTTATGCGTTATGCGTAATGCGTTATGCGTTATGCGTTATGCGTTATGCGTTATGCGTTATGCGTTATGCGTTATGCGTTATGCGTTATGCGTTATGCGTTATGCGTTATGCGTTATGCGTTATGAGAAATGCGTGATCCGTTATGCGTTATGCGTTATGCGTTATGCGTTATGCGTTATGCGTTATGCGTTATGCGTTATGGGTTATGCGTTATGCGTTATGCGTTATGCGTTATGCGTTATGCGTTATGGGTTATGCGTTATGTGTTATGCGTTATGCGTTATGCGTTATGCGTTATGGGTTATGAGTAATGCGTGACCCGTTATGCGTTATGCTTTATGCGTTATGAGTTACGCGTAATGCGTTATGCGCTATGGGTCATGCGTTAAGCGTTATGCGTTATGCGTTATGCGTTATGGGTTATGCGTTATGTGTTATGCGTTATGCGTTATGCGTTATGCGTTATGCGTTATGCGTTATGGGTTATCCGTTATGCGTTATCCGTTATGCGTTATGCGTTATGCGTTATGCGTTATGTGTTATGCGTTGTGCGTTATCCGCTATGCGTTATGCGTTTTGCGTTATGCGTTATGCGTTATGCGTTATGCGTTGTGCGTTATGCGTTATGCGTTATAGGTTATGCGTTATGTGTCATGCGTTATGCGTTATGCGTTATGCGTTATGCGTTATGCGGTATGCGTTATGCGTTATGCGTAATGCGTTATGCGTTATGCGTTATGCGTTATGCGTTATGCGTTATGCGTTATGCGTTATGCGTTATGCGTTATGCGTTATGCGTTATGCGTTATGCGTTATGCGTTATGAGAAATGCGTGATCCGTTATGCGTTATGCGTTATGCGTTATGCGTTATGCGTTATGCGTTATGCGTTATGCGTTATGCGTTATGGGTTATGCGTTATGCGTTATGCGTTATGCGTTATGCGTTATGCGTTATGGGTTATGCGTTATGTGTTATGCGTTATGCGTTATGCGTTATGCGTTATGGGTTATGAGTAATGCGTGACCCGTTATGCGTTATGCTTTATGCGTTATGAGTTACGCGTAATGCGTTATGCGCTATGGGTCATGCGTTAAGCGTTATGCGTTATGCGTTATGCGTTATGGGTTATGCGTTATGTGTTATGCGTTATGCGTTATGCGTTATGCGTTATGCGTTATGCGTTATGGGTTATCCGTTATGCGTTATCCGTTATGCGTTATGCGTTATGCGTTATGCGTTATGTGTTATGCGTTGTGCGTTATCCGCTATGCGTTATGCGTTTTGCGTTATGCGTTATGCGTTATGCGTTATGCGTTGTGCGTTATGCGTTATGCGTTATAGGTTATGCGTTATGTGTCATGCGTTATGCGTTATGCGTTATGCGTTATGCGTTATGCGTTATGAGAAATGCGTGATCCGTTATGCGTTATGCGTTATGCGTTATGCGTTATGCGTTATGCGTTATGCGTTATGCGTTATGGGTTATGCGTTATGTGTTATGCGATATGCGTTATGCGTTATGCGTTATGCGTTATGCGTTATGCGTTATGCGTTATGCGTTATGCGTTATGCGTTATGCGTTATGCGTTATGCGTTATGCGTTATGCGTTACGCGTTATGCGTTATGCGTTATGCGTTATGCGTTATGTGTTATCCGTTATGAGTTATGAGTAATGCGTGATCCGTTATGTGTTATGCGTTATGAGTAATGCGTGATCCGTTATGCGTTATGCGTTATGAGTAATGCTTGATCCGTTACGCGTTATGCGTTATGCGTTATGGGTTATGCGTTATGTGTTATGAGTTATGCGTTATGCGTTATGCGTTATGCGTTATGCGTTATGCGTTATGGGTTATGAGTAATGCGTGATCCGTTATGCGTTATGCTTTATGCGTTATGAGTTACGCGTAATGCGTTATGCGTTATGCGTTATGGGTTATGCGTTATGTGTTATGAGTTATGCGTTATGCGTTATGCGTTATGCGTTAGGCGTTATGGGTTATGAGTAATGCGTGATCCGTTATGCGTTATGCTTTATGCGTTATGAGTTACGCGTAATGCGTTATGCGTTATGCGTTATGGGTTATGCGTTATGTGTTATGAGTTATGCGTTATGCGTTATGCGTTATGCGTTATGCGTTATGGGTTATCCGTTATGCGTTATCCGTTATGAGTTTTGCGTTATGCGTTATGCGTTATGAGTTGTGCGTTATGCGTTATGCGTTATGCGTTATGCGTTATGCGTTATGCGTTATGCGTTATGCGTTATGCGTTATGCGTTATGCGATATGCGTTATGCGTTGTGCGTTATGCGTTATGCGTTATGCGTTATGCGTTATGCGTTATGCGTTATGCGATATGCGTTATGCCTTATGCGTTATGCGTTATGCGTTATGCGTTATGCGTTATGCGTTATGGGTTATGCGTTATGCGTTATGCGTTATGCGTTATGCGTTATGCGTTATGCGTTATGCGTTATGCGTTATGCGTTATGCGTTATGCGTTATGCGTTATGCGTTATGCGTTATGCGTTATGCGTTATGCGTTATGCGTTATGCGTTATGCGTTACGCAATATGCGTTATGCGTTATGCGTTATGCGTTATGCGTTATGCGTTATGCGTTATGCGTTATGCGTTATGCGTGATCCGTTATGCGTTATGCGTTATGAGTAATGCGTGATCCGTTATGCGTTATGCGTTATGCGTTATGCGTTATGCGTTATGCGTTATGCGTTATGCGTTATGGGTTATGCGTTATGCGTTATGCGTTATGCGTTATGCGTTATGCGTTATGCGTTATGCGTTATGCGTTATGAGTAATGCGTGATCCGTTATGCGTTATGCGTTATGCGTTATGCGTTATGCGTTATGTGTTATGCGTTGTGAGTTATCCGCTATGCGTTATGCGTTTTGCGTTATGCATTATGCGTTATGCGTTGTGCTTTATGCGTTATGCGTTATGCGTTATAGGTTATGCGTTATGTGTCATGCCTTATGCGTTATGCGTTATGCGTTATGCGTTATGCGTTATGCGTTATGCGTTATGCGTTATGCTTTATGCGTTATGCGTTATAAGTAATGCGTGATCCGTTATGTGTTATGCGTTATGCGTTATGCGTTATGTGTTATGCGTTGTGCGTTATCCGCTATGCGTTATTCGTTTTGCGATATGCGTTATGCGTTATGCGTTGTGCGTTATGCGTTATGCGTTATAGGTTATGCGTTATGCGTCATGCGTTATGCGTTATGCGTTATGCGTTATGCGGTATGCGTTATGCGTTATGCGTTATGCGTTATGCGTTATGCGTTATGCGTTATGCGTTATGCGTTATGGGTTATGCGTTATGCGTTATGCGTTATGCGTTATGATTTATGCGTTATGCGATATGCGTTATGCGTTATGCGTTATGCGTTATGCGTTATGCGTTATGCGTTATGCGTTATGCGTTATGCGTTATGCGTTATGCGTTATGCGTTAAGTGTTATGCGTTATGCGTTATGCGTTATGCGTTATGCGTTATGCGTTATGCGTTATGCGTTATGCGTTATGCGTTATGCGTTATGCGTTATGCGTTATGTGTTATCCGTTATGAGTTATGAGTAATGCGTGATCCGTTATGCGTTATGCGTTATGAGTAATGCGTGATCCGTTATGCGTTATGCGTTATGAGTAATGCTTGATCCGTTACGCGTTATGCGTTATGCGTTATGCGTTATGGGTTATGCGTTATGTGTTATGAGTTATGCGTTATGCGTTATGTGTTATGCGTTATGCGTTATGGGTTATGAGTAATGCGTGATCCGTTATGCGTTATGCTTTATGCGTTATGAGTTACGCGTAATGCGTTATGCGTTATGCGTTATGGGTTATGCGTTATGTGTTATGAGTTATGCGTTATGCGTTATGCGTTATGCGTTATGCGTTATGGGTTATGAATAATGCGTGATCCGTTATGCGTTATGCTTTATGCGTTATGAGTTACGCGTAATGCGTTATGCGTTATGCGTTATGGGTTATGCGTTATGCGTTATGCGTTATGCGTTATGCGTTATGCGTTATGCGTTATGCGTTATGCGTTATGCGTTATGCGGTATGCGTTATGCGTTATGCTTTATGCGTTATGCGTTATAAGTAATGCGTGATCCGTTATGGGTTATGCGTTATGCGTTATGCGTTTTGCGTTATGCGTTATGCCTTATGCGTTATGCGTTATGCGTTATGCGTTATGCGTTATGCGTTATGCGTTATGCGTTATGCGTTATGCGTTATGCGTTATGCGTAATGCGTTATGCGTTATGCGTTATGCGTTATGCGTTATGCGTTATGCGTTATGCGTTATGCGTTATGCGTTATGAGAAATGCGTGATCCGTTATGCGTTATGCGTTATGCGTTATGCGTTATGCGTTATGCGTTATGCGTTATGCGTTATGGGTTATGCGTTATGTGTTATGCGATATGCGTTATGCGTTATGCGTTATGCGTTATGCGTTATGCGTTATGCGTTATGCGTTATGCGTTATGCGTTATGCGTTATGCGTTATGCGTTATGCGTTATGCGTTACGCGTTATGCGTTATGCGTTATGCGTTATGCGTTATGTGTTATCCGTTATGAGTTATGAGTAATGCGTGATCCGTTATGTGTTATGCGTTATGAGTAATGCGTGATCCGTTATGCGTTATGCGTTATGAGTAATGCTTGATCCGTTACGCGTTATGCGTTATGCGTTATGGGTTATGCGTTATGTGTTATGCGTTATGCGTTATGCGTTATGCGTTATGCGTTATGCGTTATGCGTTATGGGTTATGAGTAATGCGTGATCCGTTATGCGTTATGCTTTATGCGTTATGAGTTACGCGTAATGCGTTATGCGTTATGCGTTATGGGTTATGCGTTATGTGTTATGAGTTATGCGTTATGCGTTATGCGTTATGCGTTAGGCGTTATGGGTTATGAGTAATGCGTGATCCGTTATGCGTTATGCTTTATGCGTTATGAGTTACGCGTAATGCGTTATGCGTTATGCGTTATGGGTTATGCGTTATGTGTTATGAGTTATGCGTTATGCGTTATGCGTTATGCGTTATGCGTTATGGGTTATCCGTTATGCGTTATCCGTTATGAGTTTTGCGTTATGCGTTATGCGTTATGAGTTGTGCGTTATGCGTTATGCGTTATGCGTTATGCGTTATGCGTTATGCGTTATGGGTTATCCGTTATGCGTTATCCGATATGCGTTATGCGTTATGCGTTATGCGTTATGCGTTATGCGTTATGCGATATGCGTTATGCGTTGTGCGTTATGCGTTATGCGTTATGCGTTATGCGTTATGCGTTATGCGTTATGCGATATGCGTTATGCCTTATGCGTTATGCGTTATGCGTTATGCGTTATGCGTTATGCGTTATGGGTTATGCGTTATGCGTTATGCGTTATGCGTTATGCGTTATGCGTTATGCGTTATGCGTTATGCGTTATGCGTTATGCGTTATGCGTTATGCGTTATGCGTTATGCGTTATGCGTTATGCGTTATGCGTTATGCGTTATGCGTTACGCAATATGCGTTATGCGTTATGCGTTATGCGTTATGCGTTATGCGTTATGCGTTATGCGTTATGCGTTATGCGTGATCCGTTATGCGTTATGCGTTATGAGTAATGCGTGATCCGTTATGCGTTATGCGTTATGCGTTATGCGTTATGCGTTATGCGTTATGCGTTATGCGTTATGGGTTATGCGTTATGCGTTATGCGTTATGCGTTATGCGTTATGCGTTATGCGTTATGCGTTATGCGTTATGAGTAATGCGTGATCCGTTATGCGTTATGCGTTATGCGTTATGCGTTATGCGTTATGCGTTATGTGTTATGCGTTGTGAGTTATCCGCTATGCGTTATGCGTTTTGCGTTATGCATTATGCGTTATGCGTTGTGCTTTATGCGTTATGCGTTATGCGTTATAGGTTATGCGTTATGTGTCATGCCTTATGCGTTATGCGTTATGCGTTATGCGTTATGCGTTATGCATTATGCGTTATGCGTTATGCTTTATGCGTTATGCGTTATAAGTAATGCGTGATCCGTTATGTGTTATGCGTTATGCGTTATGCGTTATGTGTTATGCGTTGTGCGTTATCCGCTATGCGTTATTCGTTTTGCGATATGCGTTATGCGTTATGCGTTGTGCGTTATGCGTTATGCGTTATAGGTTATGCGTTATGTGTCATGCGTTATGCGTTATGCGTTATGCGTTATGCGTTATGCGTTATGCGTTATGCGTTATGCGTTATGCGTTATGCGTTATGCGTTATGCGTTATGCGTTATGGGTTATGCGTTATGCGTTATGCGTTATGCGTTATGATTTATGCGTTATGCGATATGCGTTATGCGTTATGCGTTATGCGTTATGCGTTATGCGTTATGCGTTATGCGTTATGCGTTATGCGTTATGCGTTATGCGTTAAGTGTTATGCGTTATGCGTTATGCGTTATGCGTTATGCGTTATGCGTTATGCGTTATGCGTTATGCGTTATGCGTTATGCGTTATGTGTTATCCGTTATGAGTTATGAGTAATGCGTGATCCGTTATGCGTTATGCGTTATGAGTAATGCGTGATCCGTTATGCGTTATGCGTTATGAGTAATGCTTGATCCGTTACGCGTTATGCGTTATGCGTTATGCGTTATGGGTTATGCGTTATGTGTTATGAGTTATGCGTTATGCGTTATGTGTTATGCGTTATGCGTTATGGGTTATGAGTAATGCGTGATCCGTTATGCGTTATGCTTTATGCGTTATGAGTTACGCGTAATGCGTTATGCGTTATGCGTTATGGGTTATGCGTTATGTGTTATGAGTTATGCGTTATGCGTTATGCGTTATGCGTTATGCGTTATGGGTTATGAATAATGCGTGATCCGTTATGCGTTATGCTTTATGCGTTATGAGTTACGCGTAATGCGTTATGCGTTATGCGTTATGGGTTATGCGTTATGCGTTATGCGTTATGCGTTATGGGTTATGCGTTATGCGTTATGCGTTATGCGTTATGCGTTATGCGTTATGCGTTATGCGATATGCGTTATGCGTTATGCGTCATGCGTTATGCGTTATGCGTTATGCGTTATGCGTTATGCGATATGCGTTGTGCGTTATGCGTTATGCGTTATGCGTTATGCGTTATGCGTTATGCGTTATGCGTTATGCGTTATGCGTTATGCGTTATGCGTTATGCGTTATGCGTTATGCGTTATGCGTTATGCGTTATGCGTTATGCGTTATGCGTTATGCGTTATGCGTTATGTGTTATGCGTTGTGCGTTATCCGCTATGCGTTATGCGTTTTGCGTTATGCGTTATGCGTTATGCGCTATGCGTTATGCGTTATGCGTTATGCGTTATAGGTTATGCGTTATGTGTTATGCGTTATGCGTTATGCGTTATGCGTTATGCGTTATGCGTTATGCGTTATGCGTTATGCATTATGCGTTATGCGTTATGCTTTATGCGTTATGCGTTATAAGTAATGCGTGATCCGTTATGTGTTATGCGTTATGCGTTATGCGTTATGTGTTATGCGTTGTGCGTTATCCGCTATGCGTTATGCGTTTTGCGTTATGCGTTATGCGTTATGCGTTATGCGTTGTGCGTTATGCGTTATGCGTTATAGGTTATGCGTTATGTGTCATGCGTTATGCGTTATGCGTTATGCGTTATGCGTTATGCGTTATGCGTTATGCGTTATGCGTTATGCGTTATGCGTTATGCGTTATGCGTTATGCGTTATGCGTTATGGGTTATGCGTTATGCGTTATGCGTTATGCATTATGATTTATGCGTTATGCGATATGCGTTATGCGTTATGCGTTATGCGTTATGCGTTATGCGTTATGCGTTATGCGTTATGCGTTATGCGTTATGCGTTATGCGTTATGCGTTATGCGTTATGCGTTATGCGTTATGCGTTATGCGTTATGCGTTATGCGTTATGCGTTATGCGTTATGCGTTATGCGTTATGCGTTATGTGTTATCCGTTATGAGTTATGAGTAATGCGTGATCCGTTATGCGTTATGCGTTATGAGTAATGCGTGATCCGTTATGCGTTATGCGTTATGAGTAATGCTTGATCCGTTACGCGTTATGCGTTATGCGTTATGCGTTATGGGTTATGCGTTATGTGTTATGAGTTATGCGTTATGCGTTATGTGTTATGCGTTATGCGTTATGGGTTATGAGTAATGCGTGATCCGTTATGCGTTATGCTTTATGCGTTATGAGTTACGCGTAATGCGTTATGCGTTATGCGTTATGGGTTATGCGTTATGTGTTATGAGTTATGCGTTATGCGTTATGCGTTATGCGTTATGCGTTATGGGTTATGAGTAATGCGTGATCCGTTATGCGTTATGCTTTATGCGTTATGAGTTACGCGTAATGCGTTATGCGTTATGCGTTATGGGTTATGCGTTATGCGTTATGCGTTATGCGTTATGTGTTATCCGTTATGAGTTATGAGTAATGCGTGATCCGTTATGCGTTATGCGTTATGAGTAATGCGTGATCCGTTATGCGTTATGCGTTATGAGTAATGCTTGATCCGTTACGCGTTATGCGTTATGCGTTATGCGTTATGGGTTATGCGTTATGTGTTATGAGTTATTCGTTATGCGTTATGCGTTATGCGTTATGCGTTATGGGTTATGAGTAATGCGTGATCCGTTATGCGTTATGCTTTATGCGTTATGCGTTATGCGATATGCGTTATGCGTTATGCGTTGTGCGTTATCCGCTATGCGTTATGCGTTTTGCGTTATGCGTTATGCGTTATGCGCTATGCGTTATGCGTTATGCGTTATGCGTTATAGGTTATGCGTTATGTGTCATGCGTTATGCGTTATGCGTTATGCGTTATGCGTTATGCGTTATGCGTTATGCGTTATGCGTTATGCGTTATGCGTTATGCGTTATGCTTTATGCGTTATGCGTTATAAGTAATGCGTGATCCGTTATGTGTTATGCGTTATGCGTTATGCGTTATGTGTTATGCGTTGTGCGTTATCCGTTATGCGTTATGCGTTTTGCGTTATGCGTTATGCGTTATGCGTTATGCGTTGTGCGTTATGCGTTATGCGTTATAGGTTATGTGTTATGTGTCATGCGTTATGCGTTATGCGTTATGCGTTATGCGTTATGCGTTATGCGTTATGCGTTATGCGTTATGCGTTATGCGTTATGCGTTATGCGTTATGCGTTATGCGTTATGCGTTATGCGTTATGCGTTATGCGTTATGATTTATGCGTTATGCGATATGCGTTATGCGTTATGCGTTATGCGTTATGCGTTATGCGTTATGCGTTATGCGTTATGCGTTATGCGTTATGCGTTATGCGTTATGCGTTATGCGTTATGCGTTATGCGTTATGCGTTATGCGTTATGCGTTATGCGTTATGTGTTATCCGTTATGAGTTATGAGTAATGCGTGATCCGTTATGCGTTATGCGTTATGAGTAATGCGTGATCCGTTATGCGTTATGCGTTATGAGTAATGCGTTATGGGTTATGCGTTATGCCTTATGCGTTATGCGTTATGCGTTATGCGTTATGCGTTATGCGTTATGCGTTATGCGTTATGCGTTATGCGTTATGCGTTATGCGTTATGCGTTATGCGTTATGCGTTATGCGTTATGCGTTATGCGTTATGCGTTATGCGTTATGCGTTATGTGTTATCCGTTATGAGTTATGAGTAATGCGTGATCCGTTATGCGTTATGCGTTATGAGTAATGCGTGATCCGTTATGCGTTATGCGTTATGAGTAATGCTTGATCCGTTACGCGTTATGCGTTATGCGTTATGCGTTATGGGTTATGCGTTATTTGTTATGAGTTATTCGTTATGCGTTATGCGTTATGCGTTATGCGTTATGGGTTATGAGTAATGCGTGATCCGTTATGCGTTATGCTTTATGCGTTATGCGTTATGCGATATGCGTTATGCGTTATGCGTTATGCGTTATGCGTTATGCGTTATGCGTTATGCGTTATGCGATATGCGTTATGCGTTATGCGTTATGCGTTATGCGTTATGCGTTATGCGTTATGCGTTATGCGTTATGCGTTATGCGTTATGCGTTATGCGTTATGCGTTATGCGTTATGCGTTATGCGTTATGCGTTATGCGTTATGCGTTATGCGTTATGTGTTATGCGTTGTGCGTTATCCGCTATGCGTTATGCGTTTTGCGTTATGCGATATGCGTTATGCGTTATGCGTTATGCTTTATGCGTTATGCGTTATAGGTTATGCGTTATGTGTCATGCGTTATGCGTTATGCGTTATGCGTTATGCGTTATGCGTTATGCGTTATGCGTGATCCGTTATGCGTTATGCGTTATGAGTAATGCGTGATCCGTTATGCGTTATGCGTTATGCGTTATGCGTTATGCGTTATGCGTTATGCGTTATGCGTTATGGGTTATGCGTTATGCGTTATGCGTTATGCGTTATGCGTTATGCGTTATGCGTTATGCGTTATGCGTTATGAGTAATGCGTGATCCGTTATGCGTTATGCGTTATGCGTTATGCGTTATGCGTTATGCGTTATGCGTTGTGAGTTATCCGCTATGCGTTATGCGTTTTGCGTTATGCATTATGCGTTATGCGTTGTGCTTTATGCGTTATGCGTTATGCGTTATAGGTTATGCGTTATGTGTCATGCCTTATGCGTTATGCGTTATGCGTTATGCGTTATGCGTTATGCATTATGCGTTATGCGTTATGCTTTATGCGTTATGCGTTATAAGTAATGCGTTATGCGTTATGCGTTATGCGTTATGCGTTATGCGTTATGCGTTATGCGTTGTGCGTTATCCGCTATGCGTTATTCGTTTTGCGATATGCGTTATGCGTTATGCGTTGTGCGTTATGCGTTATGCGTTATAGGTTATGCGTTATGCGTCATGCGTTATGCGTTATGCGTTATGCGTTATGCGGTATGCGTTATGCGTTATGCGTTATGCGTTATGCGTTATGCGTTATGCGTTATGCGTTATGCGTTATGGGTTATGCGTTATGCGTTATGCGTTATGCGTTATGATTTATGCGTTATGCGATATGCGTTATGCGTTATGCGTTATGCGTTATGCGTTATGCGTTATGCGTTATGCGTTATGCGTTATGCGTTATGCGTTATGCGTTATGCGTTAAGTGTTATGCGTTATGCGTTATGCGTTATGCGTTATGCGTTATGCGTTATGCGTTATGCGTTATGCGTTATGCGTTATGCGTTATGCGTTATGCGTTATGTGTTATCCGTTATGAGTTATGAGTAATGCGTGATCCGTTATGCGTTATGCGTTATGAGTAATGCGTGATCCGTTATGCGTTATGCGTTATGAGTAATGCTTGATCCGTTACGCGTTATGCGTTATGCGTTATGCGTTATGGGTTATGCGTTATGTGTTATGAGTTATGCGTTATGCGTTATGTGTTATGCGTTATGCGTTATGGGTTATGAGTAATGCGTGATCCGTTATGCGTTATGCTTTATGCGTTATGAGTTACGCGTAATGCGTTATGCGTTATGCGTTATGGGTTATGCGTTATGTGTTATGAGTTATGCGTTATGCGTTATGCGTTATGCGTTATGCGTTATGGGTTATGAATAATGCGTGATCCGTTATGCGTTATGCTTTATGCGTTATGAGTTACGCGTAATGCGTTATGCGTTATGCGTTATGGGTTATGCGTTATGCGTTATGCGTTATGCGTTATGGGTTATGCGTTATGCGTTATGCGTTATGCGTTATGCGTTATGCGTTATGCGTTATGCGATATGCGTTATGCGTTATGCGTCATGCGTTATGCGTTATGCGTTATGCGTTATGCGTTATGCGATATGCGTTGTGCGTTATCCGCTATGCGTTATGCGTTTTGCGTTATGCGTTATGCGTTATGCGTTATGCGTTATGCGTTATGCGTTATGCGTTATGCGTTATGTGTTATGCGTTGTGCGTTATCCGCTATGCGTTATGCGTTTTGCGTTATGCGTTATGCGTTATGCGTTATGCGTTGTGCGTTATGCGTTATGCGTTATAGGTTATGCGTTATGTGTCATGCGTTATGCGTTATGCGTTATGCGTTATGCGTTATGCGGTATGCGTTATGCGTTATGCTTTATGCGTTATGCGTTATAAGTAATGCGTGATCCGTTATGGGTTATGCGTTATGCGTTATGCGTTTTGCGTTATGCGTTATGCCTTATGCGTTATGCGTTATGCGTTATGCGTTATGCGTTATGCGTTATGCGTTATGCGTTATGCGTTATGCGTTATGCGTTATGCGTAATGCGTTATGCGTTATGCGTTATGCGTTATGCGTTATGCGTTATGCGTTATGCGTTATGCGTTATGCGTTATGCGTTATGCGTTATGCGTTATGCGTTATGCGTTATGCGTTATGCGTTATGAGAAATGCGTGATCCGTTATGCGTTATGCGTTATGCGTTATGCGTTATGCGTTATGCGTTATGCGTTATGGGTTATGCGTTATGTGTTATGCGATATGCGTTATGCGTTATGCGTTATGCGTTATGCGTTATGCGTTATGCGTTATGCGTTATGCGTTATGCGTTATGCGTTATGCGTTATGCGTTATGCGTTATGCGTTACGCGTTATGCGTTATGCGTTATGCGTTATGCGTTATGTGTTATCCGTTATGAGTTATGAGTAATGCGTGATCCGTTATGTGTTATGCGTTATGAGTAATGCGTGATCCGTTATGCGTTATGCGTTATGAGTAATGCTTGATCCGTTACGCGTTATGCGTTATGCGTTATGGGTTATGCGTTATGTGTTATGAGTTATGCGTTATGCGTTATGCGTTATGCGTTATGCGTTATGCGTTATGGGTTATGAGTAATGCGTGATCCGTTATGCGTTATGCTTTATGCGTTATGAGTTACGCGTAATGCGTTATGCGTTATGCGTTATGGGTTATGCGTTATGTGTTATGAGTTATGCGTTATGCGTTATGCGTTATGCGTTAGGCGTTATGGGTTATGAGTAATGCGTGATCCGTTATGCGTTATGCTTTATGCGTTATGAGTTACGCGTAATGCGTTATGCGTTATGCGTTATGGGTTATGCGTTATGTGTTATGAGTTATGCGTTATGCGTTATGCGTTATGCGTTATGCGTTATGGGTTATCCGTTATGCGTTATCCGTTATGAGTTTTGCGTTATGCGTTATGCGTTATGGGTTGTGCGTTATGCGTTATGCGTTATGCGTTATGCGTTATGCGTTATGCGTTATGCGTTATGGGTTATCCGTTATGCGTTATCCGATATGCGTTATGCGTTATGCGTTATGCGTTATGCGTTATGCGTTATGCGATATGCGTTATGCGTTGTGCGTTATGCGTTATGCGTTATGCGTTATGCGTTATGCGTTATGCGTTATGCGATATGCGTTATGCCTTATGCGTTATGCGTTATGCGTTATGCGTTATGCGTTATGCGTTATGGGTTATGCGTTATGCGTTATGCGTTATGCGTTATGCGTTATGCGTTATGCGTTATGCGTTATGCGTTATGCGTTATGCGTTATGCGTTATGCGTTATGCGTTATGCGTTATGCGTTATGCGTTATGCGTTATGCGTTATGCGTTACGCAATATGCGTTATGCGTTATGCGTTATGCGTTATGCGTTATGCGTTATGCGTTATGCGTTATGCGTTATGCGTGATCCGTTATGCGTTATGCGTTATGAGTAATGCGTGATCCGTTATGCGTTATGCGTTATGCGTTATGCGTTATGCGTTATGCGTTATGCGTTATGCGTTATGGGTTATGCGTTATGCGTTATGCGTTATGCGTTATGCGTTATGCGTTATGCGTTATGCGTTATGAGTAATGCGTGATCCGTTATGCGTTATGCGTTATGCGTTATGCGTTATGCGTTATGCGTTATGTGTTATGCGTTGTGAGTTATCCGCTATGCGTTATGCGTTTTGCGTTATGCATTATGCGTTATGCGTTGTGCTTTATGCGTTATGCGTTATGCGTTATAGGTTATGCGTTATGTGTCATGCCTTATGCGTTATGCGTTATGCGTTATGCGTTATGCGTTATGCATTATGCGTTATGCGTTATGCTTTATGCGTTATGCGTTATAAGTAATGCGTGATCCGTTATGTGTTATGCGTTATGCGTTATGCGTTATGTGTTATGCGTTGTGCGTTATCCGCTATGCGTTATTCGTTTTGCGATATGCGTTATGCGTTATGCGTTGTGCGTTATGCGTTATGCGTTATAGGTTATGCGTTATGTGTCATGCGTTATGCGTTATGCGTTATGCGTTATGCGGTATGCGTTATGCGTTATGCGTTATGCGTTATGCGTTATGCGTTATGCGTTATGCGTTATGCGTTATGCGTTATGCGTTATGCGTTATGCGTTATGCGTTATGATTTATGCGTTATGCGATATGCGTTATGCGTTATGCGTTATGCGTTATGCGTTATGCGTTATGCGTTATGCGTTATGCGTTATGCGTTATGCGTTATGCGTTAAGTGTTATGCGTTATGCGTTATGCGTTATGCGTTATGCGTTATGCGTTATGCGTTATGCGTTATGCGTTATGCGTTATGCGTTATGCGTTATGCGTTATGTGTTATCCGTTATGAGTTATGAGTAATGCGTGATCCGTTATGCGTTATGCGTTATGAGTAATGCGTGATCCGTTATGCGTTATGCGTTATGAGTAATGCTTGATCCGTTACGCGTTATGCGTTATGCGTTATGCGTTATGGGTTATGCGTTATGCGTTATGAGTTATGCGTTATGCGTTATGTGTTATGCGTTATGCGTTATGGGTTATGAGTAATGCGTGATCCGTTATGCGTTATGCTTTATGCGTTATGAGTTACGCGTAATGCGTTATGCGTTATGCGTTATGGGTTATGCGTTATGTGTTATGAGTTATGCGTTATGCGTTATGCGTTATGCGTTATGCGTTATGGGTTATGAATAATGCGTGATCCGTTATGCGTTATGCTTTATGCGTTATGAGTTACGCGTAATGCGTTATGCGTTATGCGTTATGGGTTATGCGTTATGCGTTATGCGTTATGCGTTATGGGTTATGCGTTATGCGTTATGCGTTATGCGTTATGCGTTATGCGTTATGCGTTATGCGATATGCGTTATGCGTTATGCGTCATGCGTTATGCGTTATGCGTTATGCGTTATGCGTTATGCGATATGCGTTGTGCGTTATGCGTTATGCGTTATGCGTTATGCGTTATGCGTTATGCGTTATGCGTTATGCGTTATGCGTTATGCGTTATGCGTTATGCGTTATGCGTTATGCGTTATGCGTTATGCGTTATGCGTTATGCGTTATGCGTTATGCGTTATGCGTTATGTGTTATGCGTTGTGCGTTATCCGCTATGCGTTATGCGTTTTGCGTTATGCGTTATGCGTTATGCGCTATGCGTTATGCGTTATGCGTTATGCGTTATAGGTTATGCGTTATGTGTCATGCGTTATGCGTTATGCGTTATGCGTTATGCGTTATGCGTTATGCGTTATGCGTTATGCATTATGCGTTATGCGTTATGCTTTATGCGTTATGCGTTATAAGTAATGCGTGATCCGTTATGTGTTATGCGTTATGCGTTATGCGTTATGTGTTATGCGTTGTGCGTTATCCGCTATGCGTTATGCGTTTTGCGTTATGCGTTATGCGTTATGCGTTATGCGTTGTGCGTTATGCGTTATGCGTTATAGGTTATGCGTTATGTGTCATGCGTTATGCGTTATGCGTTATGCGTTATGCGTTATGCGTTATGCGTTATGCGTTATGCGTTATGCGTTATGCGTTATGCGTTATGCGTTATGCGTTATGCGTTATGGGTTATGCGTTATGCGTTATGCGTTATGCATTATGATTTATGCGTTATGCGATATGCGTTATGCGTTATGCGTTATGCGTTATGCGTTATGCGTTATGCGTTATGCGTTATGCGTTATGCGTTATGCGTTATGCGTTATGCGTTATGCGTTATGCGTTATGCGTTATGCGTTATGCGTTATGCGTTATGCGTTATGCGTTATGCGTTATGCGTTATGCGTTATGCGTTATGCGTTATGCGTTATGCGTTATGCGTTATGTGTTATCCGTTATGAGTTATGAGTAATGCGTGATCCGTTATGCGTTATGCGTTATGAGTAATGCGTGATCCGTTATGCGTTATGCGTTATGAGTAATGCTTGATCCGTTACGCGTTATGCGTTATGCGTTATGCGTTATGGGTTATGCGTTATGTGTTATGAGTTATGCGTTATGCGTTATGTGTTATGCGTTATGCGTTATGGGTTATGAGTAATGCGTGATCCGTTATGCGTTATGCTTTATGCGTTATGAGTTACGCGTAATGCGTTATGCGTTATGCGTTATGGGTTATGCGTTATGTGTTATGAGTTATGCGTTATGCGTTATGCGTTATGCGTTATGCGTTATGGGTTATGAGTAATGCGTGATCCGTTATGCGTTATGCTTTATGCGTTATGAGTTACGCGTAATGCGTTATGCGTTATGCGTTATGGGTTATGCGTTATGCGTTATGCGTTATGCGTTATGTGTTATCCGTTATGAGTTATGAGTAATGCGTGATCCGTTATGCGTTATGCGTTATGAGTAATGCGTGATCCGTTATGCGTTATGCGTTATGAGTAATGCTTGATCCGTTACGCGTTATGCGTTATGCGTTATGCGTTATGGGTTATGCGTTATGTGTTATGAGTTATTCGTTATGCGTTATGCGTTATGCGTTATGCGTTATGGGTTATGAGTAATGCGTGATCCGTTATGCGTTATGCTTTATGCGTTATGCGTTATGCGATATGCGTTATGCGTTATGCGTTGTGCGTTATCCGCTATGCGTTATGCGTTTTGCGTTATGCGTTATGCGTTATGCGCTATGCGTTATGCGTTATGCGTTATGCGTTATAGGTTATGCGTTATGTGTCATGCGTTATGCGTTATGCGTTATGCGTTATGCGTTATGCGTTATGCGTTATGCGTTATGCGTTATGCATTATGCGTTATGCGTTATGCTTTATGCGTTATGCGTTATAAGTAATGCGTGATCCGTTATGTGTTATGCGTTATGCGTTATGCGTTATGTGTTATGCGTTGTGCGTTATCCGCTATGCGTTATGCGTTTTGCGTTATGCGTTATGCGTTATGCGTTATGCGTTGTGCGTTATGCGTTATGCGTTATAGGTTATGTGTTATGTGTCATGCGTTATGCGTTATGCGTTATGCGTTATGCGTTATGCGTTATGCGTTATGCGTTATGCGTTATGCGTTATGCGTTATGCGTTATGCGTTATGCGTTATGGGTTATGCGTTATGCGTTATGCGTTATGCGTTATGATTTATGCGTTATGCGATATGCGTTATGCGTTATGCGTTATGCGTTATGCGTTATGCGTTATGCGTTATGCGTTATGCGTTATGCGTTATGCGTTATGCGTTATGCGTTATGCGTTATGCGTTATGCGTTATGCGTTATGCGTTATGCGTTATGCGTTATGTGTTATCCGTTATGAGTTATGAGTAATGCGTGATCCGTTATGCGTTATGCGTTATGAGTAATGCGTGATCCGTTATGCGTTATGCGTTATGAGTAATGCGTTATGGGTTATGCGTTATGCGTTATGCGTTATGCGTTATGCGTTATGCGTTATGCGTTATGCGTTATGCGTTATGCGTTATGCGTTATGCGTTATGCGTTATGCGTTATGCGTTATGCGTTATGCGTTATGCGTTATGCGTTATGCGTTATGCGTTATGCGTTATGCGTTATGTGTTATCCGTTATGAGTTATGAGTAATGCGTGATCCGTTATGCGTTATGCGTTATGAGTAATGCGTGATCCGTTATGCGTTATGCGTTATGAGTAATGCTTGATCCGTTACGCGTTATGCGTTATGCGTTATGCGTTATGGGTTATGCGTTATTTGTTATGAGTTATTCGTTATGCGTTATGCGTTATGCGTTATGCGTTATGGGTTATGAGTAATGCGTGATCCGTTATGCGTTATGCTTTATGCGTTATGCGTTATGCGATATGCGTTATGCGTTATGCGTTATGCGTTATGCGTTATGCGTTATGCGTTATGCGTTATGCGATATGCGTTATGCGTTATGCGTTATGCGTTATGCGTTATGCGTTATGCGTTATGCGTTATGCGTTATGCGTTATGCGTTATGCGTTATGCGTTATGCGTTATGCGTTATGCGTTATGCGTTATGCGTTATGCGTTATGCGTTATGCGTTATGTGTTATGCGTTGTGCGTTATCCGCTATGCGTTATGCGTTTTGCGTTATGCGATATGCGTTATGCGTTATGCGTTATGCTTTATGCGTTATGCGTTATAGGTTATGCGTTATGTGTCATGCGTTATGCGTTATGCGTTATGCGTTATGCGTTATGCGTTATGCGTTATGCGTTATGCATTATGCGTTATGCGTTATGCTTTATGCGTTATGCGTTATAAGTAATGCGTGATCCGTTATGTGTTATGCGTTATGCGTTATGCGTTATGTGTTATGCGTTGTGCGTTATCCGCTATGCGTTATGCGTTTTGCGTTATGCGTTATGCGTTATGCGTTATGCGTTGTGCGTTATGCGTTATGCGTTATAGGTTATGCGTTATGTGTCATGCGTTATGCGTTATGCGTTATGCGTTATGCGTCATGCGGTATGTGTTATGCGTTATGCTTTATGCGTTATGCGTTATAAGTAATGCGTGATCCGTTATGTGTTATGCGTTATGCGTTATGCGTTTTGCGTTATGCGTTATGCCTTATGCGTTATGCGTTATGCGTTATGCGTTATGCGTTATGCGTTATGCGTTATGCGTTATGCGTTATGCGTTATGCGTTATGCGTTATGCGTTATGCGTTATGCGTAATGCGTTATGCGTTATGCGTTATGCGTTATGCGTTATGCGTTATGCGTTATGCGTTATGGGTTATGCGTTATGTGTTATGCGTTATGCGTTATGCGTTATGCGTTATGCGTTATGCGTTATGCGTTATGCGTTATGCGTTATGCGTTATGCGTTATGCGTTATGCGTTATGCGTTATGCGTTATGCGTTATGCGTTATGCGTTATGCGTTATGCGTTATGCGTTATGCGTTATGCGTTATGCGTTATGCGTTATGCGTTATGCGTTATGCGTTATGCGTTATGCGTTATGCGTTATGCGTTATGTGTTATCCGTTATGAGTTATGAGTAATGCGTGATCCGTTATGCGTTATGCGTTATGAGTAATGCGTGATCCGTTATGCGTTATGCGTTATGAGTAATGCTTGATCCGTTACGCGTTATGCGTTATGCGTTATGCGTTATGGGTTATGCGTTATGTGTTATGAGTTATGCGTTATGCGTTATGCGTTATGCGTTATGCGTTATGGGTTATGAGTAATGCGTGATCCGTTATGCGTTATGCTTTATGCGTTATGAGTTACGCGTAATGCGTTATGCGTTATGCGTTATGGGTTATGCGTTATGTGTTATGAGTTATGCGTTATGCGTTATGCGTTATGCGTTATGCGTTATGGGTTATGAGTAATGCGTGATCCGTTATGCGTTATGCTTTATGCGTTATGAGTTACGCGTAATGCGTTATGCGTTATGCGTTATGGGTTATGCGTTATGTGTTATGAGTTATGCGTTATGCGTTATGCGTTATGCGTTATGCGTTATGGGTTATCCGTTATGCGTTATCCGTTATGAGTTTTGCGTTATGCGTTATGCGTTATGAGTTGTGCGTTATGCGTTATGCGTTATGCGTTATGCGTTATGCGTTATGCGTTATGCGTTATGGGTTATCCGTTATGCGTTATCCGTTATGCGTTATGCGTTATGCGTTATGCGTTATGTGTTATGCGTTATGCGATATGCGTTATGCGTTATGCGTTATGCGTTATGCGTTATGCGTTATGCGTTATGCGTTATGCGTTATGCGTTATGCGTTATGCGATATGCGTTATGCGTTATGCGTTATGCGTTATGCGTTATGCGTTATGCGTTATGCGTTATGCGTTATGCGTTATGCGTTATGCGTTATGCGTTATGCGTTATGCATTATGCGTTATGCGTTATGCGTTATGCGTTATGCGTTATGCGTTATGCGTTATGCGTTATGCGTTATGCGTTATGCGTTATGCGTTATGCGTTATGCGTTATGTGTTATCCGTTATGAGTTATGAGTAATGCGTCATCCGTTATGCGTTATGCGTTATGAGTAATGCGTGATCCGTTATGCGTTATGCGTTATGAGTAATGCTTGATCCGTTACGCGTTATGCGTTATGCGTTATGCGTTATGGGTTATGCGTTATGTGTTATGAGTTATGCGTTATGCGTTATGCGTTATGCGTTATGCGTTATGGGTTATGAGTAATGCGTGATCCGTTATGCGTTATGCTTTATGCGTTATGAGTTACGCGTAATGCGTTATGCGTTATGCGTTATGGGTTATGCGTTATGTGTTATGAGTTATGCGTTATGCGTTATGCGTTATGCGTTATGCGTTATGGGTTATGAGTAATGCGTGATCCGTTATGCGTTATGCTTTATGCGTTATGAGTTACGCGTAATGCGTTATGCGTTATGCGTTATGGGTTATGCGTTATGTGTTATGAGTTATGCGTGATGCGTTATGCGTTATGCGTTATGCGTTATGGGTTATCCGTTATGCGTTATCCGTTATGAGTTTTGCGTTATGCGTTATGCGTTATGAGTTGTGCGTTATGCGTTATGCGTTATGCGTTATGCGTTATGCGTTATGCGTTATGCGTTATGCGTTATGGGTTATCCGTTATGCGTTATCCGTTATGCGTTATGCGTTATGCGTTATGCGTTATGCGTTATGCGTTATGCGTTATGCGATAAGCCTTATGCGTTATGCGTTATGCGTTATGCGTTATGTGTTATGAGTTATGCGTGATGCGTTATGCGTTATGCGTTATGCGTTATGGGTTATGCGTTATGCGTTATCCGTTATGAGTTTTGCGTTATGCGTTATGCGTTATGAGTTGTGCGTTATGCGTTATGCGTTATGCGTTATGCGTTATGCGTTATGCGTTATGCGTTATGCGTTATGCGTTATGCGTTATGGGTTATCCGTTATGCGTTATGCGTTATGCGTTATGCGTTATGCGTTATGCGTTATGCGTTATGCGTTATGCGTTATGCGATATGCCTTATGCGTTATGCCTTATGCGTTATGCGTTATGCGTTATGCGTTATGCGTTATGCGTTATGCGTTATGCGTTATAGGTTATGCGTTATGTGTCATGCGTTATGCGTTATGCGTTATGCGTTATGCGGTATGCGTTATGCGTTATGCGTTATGCGTTATGCGTTATGCGTTATGCGTTATGCGTTATGGGTGATGAGTAATGCGTGATCCGTTATGCGTCATGCTTTATGCGTTATGAGTTACGCGTAATGCGTTATGCGTTATGCGTTATGGGTTATGCGTTATGTGTTATGAGTTATGCGTTATGCGTTATGCGTTATGCGTTATGCGTTATGCGTTATGGGTTATCCGTTATGCGTTATCCGTTAAGAGTTTTGCGTTATGCGTTATGCGTTATGAGTTGTGCGTTATGCGTTATGCGTTATGCGTTATGCGTTATGCGTTATGCGTGATGCGTTATGCGTTATGCGTTATGCGTTATGGGTTATCCGTTATGCGTTATCCGTTATGAGTTTTGCGTTATGCGTTATGCGTTATGAGTTGTGCGTTATGCGTTATGCGTTATGCGTTATGCGTTATGCGTTATGCGTTATGCGTTATGCGTTATGGGTTATCCGTTATGCGTTATCCGTTATGCGTTATGCGTTATGCGTTATGCGTTATGCGTTATGCGTTATGCGTTATGCGATAAGCCTTATGCGTTATGCGTTATGCGTTATGCGTTATGTGTTATGAGTTATGCGTGATGCGTTATGCGTTATGCGTTATGCGTTATGGGTTATGCGTTATGCGTTATCCGTTATGAGTTTTGCGTTATGCGTTATGCGTTATGAGTTGTGCGTTATGCGTTATGCGTTATGCGTTATGCGTTATGCGTTATGCGTTATGCGTTATGCGTTATGCGTTATGGGTTATCCGTTATGCGTTATGCGTTATGCGTTATGCGTTATGCGTTATGCGTTATGCGTTATGCGTTATGCGTTATGCGTTATGCGATATGCCTTATGCGTTATGCGTTATGCGTTATGCGTTATGCGTTATGCGTTATGCGTTATGCGTTATGCGTTATGCGTTATAGGTTATGCGTTATGTGTCATGCGTTATGCGTTATGCGTTATGCGTTATGCGGTATGCGTTATGCGTTATGCGTTATGCGTTATGCGTTATGCGTTATGCGTTATGCGTTATGCGTTATGGGTGATGAGTAATGCGTGATCCGTTATGCGTCATGCTTTATGCGTTATGAGTTACGCGTAATGCGTTATGCGTTATGCGTTATGGGTTATGCGTTATGTGTTATGAGTTATGCGTTATGCGTTATGCGTTATGCGTTATGCGTTATGCGTTATGGGTTATCCGTTATGCGTTATCCGTTAAGAGTTTTGCGTTATGCGTTATGCGTTATGAGTTGTGCGTTATGCGTTATGCGTTATGCGTTATGCGTTATGCGTTATGCGTTATGCGTTATGTGTTATCCGTTATGAGTTATGAGTAATGCGTGATCCGTTATGCGTTATGCGTTATGAGTAATGCGTGATCCGTTATGCGTTATGCGTTATGCGTTATGAGTAATGCTTGATCCGTTACGCGTTATGCGTTATGCGTTATGCGTTATGGGTTATGCGTTATGTGTTATGAGTTATGCGTTATGCGTTATGCGTTATGCGTTATGCGTTATGCGTTATGCGTTATGTGTTATGGGTTATGCGTTATGCGTTATGCGTTATGCGTTATGCGTTATGCGTTATGCGTTATGCGTTATGCGTTATTCGTTATGCGTTATGCGTTATGCGTTATGCGTTATGCGTTATGCGTTATGCGTTATGCGTTATGCGTTATGCGTTATGCGTTATGCGTTATGCGTTATGCGTTATGCGTTATGCGTTATGCGTTATGCGTTATGCGTTATGCGTTATGAGAAATGCGTGATCCGTTATGCGTTATGTGTTATCCGTTATGAGTTATCCCTTATGCGTTTTGCGTTATGCGTTATGCGTTATGCGTTATGCGTTATGCGATATGCGTTATGCGTTATGCGTTATGCCTTATGCGTTATGCGATTTGCGTTATGCGTTATGCGTTATGCGTTATGCGTTATGCGTTATGCGTTATGTGTTATGCGTTGTGAGTTACACGTTATGCTTTATGCGTTATGCGTTTTTGCTTTAGGGGTTATGCGTTATGCGTTACGCGTTATGCTTTATGCGTTATGCATTATGCGTTATGCGTGATCCGTTATGCGTTAGGCGTTATGGGTTTTCCGGTGTTCGTTATGCGTTGTGCAGTATGCGTTATGCGTTATGAAGTATGGGGTATGGTTTATGCGTTATGCGTTGTGCGCTATACGTTTGCGTTATGCGTTATGCGTTATACGGTATGCGTTATGCGTCATGCGTTATGCGTTATGCGTTATGCGTTGTGCGTTATACGTATGCGTTATGCGTTATGCGTTATGCGTTATGCGTTGTGCGCTATACGTTTGCGTTATGCGTTATGCGTTATACGGTATGAATTATGCGTTATACGTTATGCGTTATGCGTTATGCGTTATGGGTTATGCTTCATGCGTTATGCGTTATGCGTTATGCTTTATGCGTTATGCGTTATACGGTATGCGTTATGCGTTATGCGTTATGCGTTATGCTTTATGCGTTATGCGTTATACGGTATGCGTTATGCGTTATGCGTTATGCGTTATGCGTTATGATTTATGCGTTATGCGTTACGCTTTATGCGTTATGCATTATGCGTTATGCGTTATGCGTTATGCGTTATGCGTTATGCGTTATGCGTTATGCTTTATGCGTTATGCGTTGTGAGTTATGCGTTATGGGTTATGCTTCATGCGTTATGCGTTATGCGTTATGCTTTATGCGTTATGCGTTATACGGTATGCGTTATGCGTTATGCGTTATGCGTTATGCGTTATGCGTTATGATTTATGCGTTATGCGTTACGCTTTATGCGTTATGCATTATGCGTTATGCATTATGCGTTATGCGTTATGCGTTATGCGTTATGCGTTATGCGTTATGTGTTATGCGTTATGCATTATGCGTTATGCGTTATACGTTATGCGTTATGCGTTATGCGTTATGGGTTATGCTTCATGCGTTATGCGTTATGCGTTATGCGTTATGCTTTATGCGTTATGCGTTATACGGTATGCGTTATGCGTTATGCGTTATGCGTTATGCGTTATGCGTTATGCGTTATGCGTTATGATTTATGCGTTATGCGTTACGCTTTATGCGTTATGCATTATGCGTTATGCGTTATGCGTTATGCGTTATGCGTTATGCGTTATGCGTTATGCGTTATGCGTTATGCGTTATGCGTTATGCGTTATGCGTTATGCGTTATGCGTTATGCGTTATGCGTTATGCGTTATGCTTTATGCGTTATGCGTTGTGAGTTACACGTTATGCTTTATGCGTTATGCGTTTTTGCTTTAGGGGTTATGCGTTATGCGTTACGCGTTATGCTTTATGCGTTATGCATTATGCGTTATGCGTGATCCGTTATGCGTTAGGCGTTATGGGTTTTCCGGTGTTCGATATGCGTTGTGCAGTATGCGTTATGCGTTGTGCAGTATGCGTTATGCGTTATGAAGTATGGGGTATGGTTTATGCGTTATGCGTTGTGCGCTATACGTTTGCGTTATGCGTTATGCGTTATACGGTATGCGTTATGCGTTATGCGTTATGCGTTATGCGTTATGCGTTGTGCGTTATACGTATGCGTTATGCGTTATGCGTTATGCGTTATACGGTATGCGTTATGCGTTATGCGTTATGCGTTATGCGTTATGCGTTATGCGTTATGCGTTATGCGTTATGCGTTATGCGTTATGCATTATGCGTTATGCGTATGTGTTATGCGATATGCGTTATGCGTTATGCGTTATGCGTTATGCGTTATCCGTTATGCGTTATGCGTTATGCATAATGTGTTATACGTTATGTATTATGCGATATGCCTTATGCGTTATGCGATATGCGTCATGCATCAAGCCTTATGCGTTATGCGATATGCGATATGCGTCATTCATCAAGCCTTATGCGTTATGGGTTATGCGTTAACGTTATGCGTTTTGCGTTATGCGTTATGGGTTATGCGATATGCGTTATGCGTTATGCGTTATGCGTTATGCGTTATGCGTTATGCGTTATGCGTTATGCGTTATGCGTTATGCGTTATGCATTATGCGTTATGCGTTATGCGTTATGCGTTATGCGTTATGCGTTATGCGTTATGCGTTATATGTTATGCGTTATGCGTTATGCGTTATGCGTTATGCGTTGTGCGTTATACGTTTGCGTTATGCGTTATGCGTTATGCGATATGCGTTATGCGTTATGCGTTATGCGTTATGCGTTATGCGTTATATGTTATGCGTTATGCGTTATGCGTTATGCGTTGTGCGTTATACGTTTGCGTTATGCGTTATGCGTTATGCGATATGCGTTATGCGTTATGCGTTATGCGTTATGCGTTATGCGTTATGCGTTATGCGTTATGCGTTATGCTTTTTGCGTTATGCGTTATGAGTTACACGTTATGCTTTATGCGTTATGCGTTATGCGTTATTGCGTTAGGGGTTATGCGTTATGCGTTATGCGTTATGCGTTATGCGTTATGCTTTATGCGTTATGCATTATGCGTTATGCGTGATCCGTTATGCGTTAGGCGTTATGGGTTTTCCGGTGTTCGTTATGCGTTGTGCAGTATGCGTTATGCGTTATGAAGTATGGGTTATGGTTTATGCGTTATGCGTTGTGCGCTATACGTTTGCGTTATGCGTTATGCGTTATGCGATGTGCGCTATACGTTTGCGTTATGCGTTATGCGTTATGCGTTATATGTTATGCGTTATGCGTTATGTGTTATGCGTTATGCGTTATGCGTTGTGCGTTATACGTTTGCGTTATGCGTTATGCGTTATGCGATATGCGTTATGCGTTATGCGTTATGCGTTATGCGTTATGCGTTATGCGTTATGCGTTATGCGTTACGCGTTATGCGTTATGCGTTATGCGTTATGCGTTATGCTTTATGCGTTATGCGTTATGCGTTATGCGTTATGCGTTATGCGTTATGCGTTATGCGTTATGCGTTATGCGTTATGCGTTATGCGTTATGTATTATACGTATGCGTTATGCGTTATACCTTATGCGTTATGCGTTATGCGTTATGCGTTATGCATTATGCATTATGCGTTATGCTTTATGCGTTATGCGTGATCCGTTATGCGTTAGGCGTTATGGGTTTTCCGGTGTTCGTTATGCGTTGTGCAGTATGCGTTATGCGTTATGAAGTATGGGTTATGGTTTATGCGTTATGCGTTGTGCGCTACACGTTTGCGTTATGCGTTATTCGTTATGCGTTATGCGTTATGCATTATGCGGTATGCGTTATGCTTTATGCGTTATGCGTTATGCGTTATGCGTTATGCGTTATGCGTTATGCGTTATGCGTTATTCGTTATGCGTTATGCGTTATGCATTATGCGTTATGCGTATGTGTTATGCGATATGCGTTATGCGTTATGCGTTATGCGTTATGCGTTATGCGTTATGCATAATGCGTTATACGTTATGTATTATGCGATATGCCTTATGCGTTATGCGATATGCGTCATGCATCAAGCCTTATGCGTTATGCGATATGCGATATGCGTCATGCATCAAGCCTTATGCGTTATGGGTTATGCGTTAACGTTATGCGTTTTGCGTTATGCGTTATGGGTTATGCGTTATGCGTTATGCGTTATGCGTTATGCGTTATGCGTTATGCGTTATGCGTTATGCGTTATGCGTTATGCGTTATGCGTTATGCGTTATGCATTATGCGTTATGCGTTATGCGTTATGCGTTATGCGTTATGCTTTATGCGTTATGCATTATGCGTTATGCGTGATCCGTTATGCGTTAGGCGTTATGGGTTTTCCGGTGTTCGCTATGCGTTGGGCATTATGCGTTATGCGTTATGAAGTATGGGTTATGGTTTATGCGTTATGCGTTGTGCGCTATACGTTTGCGTTATGCGTTATGCGTTATGCGTTATACGGTATGCGTTATGCGTTATACGTTATGCGTTATGCGTTATGCGTTATGCGTTATGGGTTATGCTTCATGCGTTATGCGGTATGCGTTATGCTTTATGCGTTATGCGTTATGCGTTATGCGTTATGATTTATGCTTTATGCGTTACGCTTTATGCGTTATGCATTATGCGTTATGCGTTATGCGATATGCGTTATGCGTTATGCATTATGCGTTATGCGTTATGAAGTATGGGTTATGGTTTATGCGTTATGCGTTGTGCGCTATACGTTTGCGTTATGCGTTATGCGTTATACGGTATGCGTTATGCGTTATACGTTATGCGTTATGCGTTATGCGTTATGGGTTATGCTTCATGCGTTATGCGTTATGGGTTATGCTTTTTGCGTTATGCGTTATACGGTATGCGTTATGCGTTATGCGTTATGCGTTATGCGTTATGCGTTATGCGTTATGGGTTATGCTTCATGCGTTATGCGTTATGCGTTATGCTTTATGCGTTATGCGTTATACGGTATGCGTTATGCGTTATGCGTTATGCGTTATGATTTATGCGTTATGCGTTACGCTTTATGCGTTATGCATTATGCGTTATGCGTTATGCGATATGCGTTATGCGTTATGCGTTATGCGTTATGCGTTATGCGTTATGCGTTATGCGTTATGCGTTATGCGTTATGCGTTATGCGTTATGCGTTATGCGTTATGCGTTATGCGTTATGCGTTATGCGTTATGCTTTATGCGTTATGCGTTGTGAGTTACACGTTATGCTTTATGCGTTATGCGTTTTTGCTTTAGGGGTTATGCGTTATGCGTTACGCGTTATGCTTTATGCGTTATGCATTATGCGTTATGCGTGATCCGTTATGCGTTAGGCGTTATGGGTTTTCCGGTGTTCGTTATGCGTTGTGCAGTATGCGTTATGCGTTATGAAGTATGGGGTATGGTTTATGCGTTATGCGTTGTGCGCTATACGTTTGCGTTATGCGTTATGCGTTATACGGTATGCGTTATGCGTCATGCGTTATGCGTTATGCGTTATGCGTTGTGCGTTATACGTATGCGTTATGCGTTATGCGTTATGCGTTATGCGTTGTGCGCTATACGTTTGCGTTATGCGTTATGCGTTATACGGTATGAATTATGCGTTATACGTTATGCGTTATGCGTTATGCGTTATGGGTTATGCTTCATGCGTTATGCGTTATGCGTTATGCTTTATGCGTTATGCGTTATACGGTATGCGTTATGCGTTATGCGTTATGCTTTATGCGTTATGCGTTATACGGTATGCGTTATGCGTTATGCGTTATGCGTTATGCGTTATGATTTATGCGTTATGCGTTACGCTTTATGCGTTATGCATTATGCGTTATGCGTTATGCGTTATGCGTTATGCGTTATGCGTTATGCGTTATGCGTTATGCGTTATGCGGTATGCGTTATGCTTTATGCGTTATGCGTTGTGAGTTATGCGTTATGGGTTATGCTTCATGCGTTATGCGTTATGCGTTATGCTTTATGCGTTATGCGTTATACGGTATGCGTTATGCGTTATGCGTTATGCGTTATGCGTTATGATTTATGCGTTATGCGTTACGCTTTATGCGTTATGCATTATGCGTTATGCGTTATGCGATATGCGTTATGCGTTATGCGTTATGCGTTATGCGTTATGCGTTATGCGTTATGCGTTATGCGTTTTTGCTTTAGGGGTTATGCGTTATGCGATATGCGTTACGCGTTATGCTTTATGCGTTATGCATTATGCGTTATGCGTGATCCGTTATGCGTTAGGCGTTATGGGTTTTCCGGTGTTCGTTATGCGTTGTGCAGTATGCGTTATGCGTTATGAAGTATGGGGTATGGTTTATGCGTTATGCGTTGTGCGCTATACGTTTGCATTATGCGTTATGCGTTATACGGTATGCGTTATGCGTTATGCGTTATGCGTTATGCGTTATGCGTTATGCGTTATGCGATATGCGTTATGCGTTATGCGTTATGCGTTATGCGTTATGCGTTATGCGTTATATGTTATGCGTTATGCGTTATGCGTTATGCGTTATGCGTTATGCGTTGTGCGTTATACGTTTGCGTTATGCGTTATGCGTTATGCGATATGCGTTATGCGTTATGCGTTATGCGTTATGCGTTATGCGTTATGCGTTATGCGTTATGCGTTATGCGTTATGCTTTTTGCGTTATGCGTTATGAGTTACACGTTATGCTTTATGCGTTATGCGTTATACGGTATGCGTTATGCGTTATGCGTTATGCGTTATGCGTTATGCGTTATGCGTTATGATTTATGCGTTATGCGTTACGCTTTATGCGTTATGCATTATGCGTTATGCGTTATGCGTTATGCGTTATGCGTTATGCGTTATGCGTTATGCGTTATGCGTTATGCGTTATGCGTTATGCGTTGTGCGTTATACGTTTGCGTTATGCGTTATGCGTTATGCGATATGCGTTATGCGTTATGCGTTATGCGTTATGCGTTATGATTTATGCGTTATGCGTTACGCTTTATGCGTTATGCATTATGCGTTATGCGTTATGCGTTATGCGTTATGCGTTATGCGTTATGCGTTATGCGTTGTGCGTTATACGTTTGCGTTATGCGTTATGCGTTATGCGATATGCGTTATGCGTTATGCGTTATGCGTTATGCGTTATGCGTTATGCGTTATGCGTTATGCATAATGCGTTATACGTTATGTATTATGCGATATGCCTTATGCGTTATGCGATATGCGTCATGCAACAAGCCTTATGCGTTATGCGATATGCGATATGCGTCATGCATCAAGCCTTATGCGTTATGGGTTATGCGTTAACGTTATGCGTTTTGCGTTATGCGTTATGGGTTATGCGTTATGCGTTATGCGTTATGCGTTATGCGTTATGCGTTATGCGTTATGCGTTATGCGTTATGCGTTATGCGTTATGCATTATGCGTTATGCGTTATGCGTTATGCGTTATGCGTTATGCGTTATGCTTTATGCGTTATGCATTATGGGTTATGCGTGATCCGTTATGCGTTAGGCGTTATGGGTTTTCCGGTGTTCGTTATGCGTTGGGCATTATGCGTTATGCGTTATGAAGTATGGGTTATGGTTTATGCGTTATGCGTTGTGCGCTATACGTTTGCGTTATGCGTTATGCGTTATGCGTTATACGGTATGCGTTATGCGTTATACGTTATGCGTTATGCGTTATGCGTTATGCGTTATGCGTTATGGGTTATGCTTCATGCGTTATGCGGTATGCGTTATGCTTTATGCGTTATGCGTTATGCGTTATGCGTTATGCGTTATGCGTTATGCGTTATGCGTTATGCGTTATGCGTTATGCGTTATACGGTATGCGTTATGCGTTATGCGTTATGCGTTATGCGTTATGATTTATGCTTTATGCGTTACGCTTTATGCGTTATGCATTATGCGTTATGCGTTATGCGATATGCGTTATGCGTTATGCATTATGCGTTATGCGTTATGAAGTATGGGTTATGGTTTATGCGTTATGCGTTGTGCGCTATACGTTTGCGTTATGCGTTATGCGTTATACGGTATGCGTTATGCGTTATGCGTTATACGTTATGCGTTATGCGTTATGCGTTATGGGTTATGCTTCATGCGTTATGCGTTATGCGTTATGCTTTATGCGTTATGCGTTATACGGTATGCGTTATGCGTTATGCGTTATGCGTTATGCGTTATGCGTTATGCGTTATGCGTTATGCGTTATGCGTTATGCGTTATGCGTTATGCGTTATGCGTTATGCATTATGCGTTATGCGTTATGCGTTATGCTTTATGCGTTATGCGTTGTGAGTTACACGTTATGCTTTATGCGTTATGCGTTTTTGCTTTAGGGGTTATGCGTTATGCGTTACGCGTTATGCTTTATGCGTTATGCATTATGCGTTATGCGTGATCCGTTATGCGTTAGGCGTTATGGGTTTTCCGGTGTTCGTTATGCGTTGTGCAGTATGCGTTATGCGTTATGAAGTATGGGGTATGGTTTATGCGTTATGCGTTGTGCGCTATACGTTTGCGTTATGCGTTATGCGTTATACGGTATGCGTTATGCGTCATGCGTTATGCGTTATGCGTTATGCGTTGTGCGTTATACGTATGCGTTATGCGTTATGCGTTATGCGTTATGCGTTGTGCGCTATACGTTTGCGTTATGCGTTATGCGTTATACGGTATGAATTATGCGTTATACGTTATGCGTTATGCGTTAAGCGTTATGGGTTATGCTTCATGCGTTATGCGTTATGCGTTATGCTTTATGCGTTATGCGTTATACGGTATGCGTTATGCGTTATGCGTTATGCTTTATGCGTTATGCGTTATACGGTATGCGTTATGCGTTATGCGTTATGCGTTATGCGTTATGATTTATGCGTTATGCGTTACGCTTTATGCGTTATGCATTATGCGTTATGCGTTATGCGTTATGCGTTATGCGTTATGCGTTATGCGTTATGCGTTATGCGTTATGCTTTATGCGTTATGCGTTGTGAGTTATGCGTTATGGGTTATGCTTCATGCGTTATGCGTTATGCGTTATGCTTTATGCGTTATGCGTTATACGGTATGCGTTATGCGTTATGCGTTATGCGTTATGCGTTATGCGTTATGATTTATGCGTTATGCGTTACGCTTTATGCGTTATGCATTATGCGTTATGCGTTATGCGTTATGCGATATGCGTTATGCGTTATGCGTTATGCGTTATGCGTTATGCGTTATGCATAATGCGTTATACGTTATGTATTATGCGATATGCCTTATGCGTTATGCGATATGCGTCATGCAACAAGCCTTATGCGTTATGCGATATGCGATATGCGTCATGCATCAAGCCTTATGCGTTATGGGTTATGCGTTAACGTTATGCGTTTTGCGTTATGCGTTATGGGTTATGCGTTATGCGTTATGCGTTATGCGTTATGCGTTATGCGTTATGCGTTATGCGTTATGCGTTATGCGTTATGCGTTATGCATTATGCGTTATGCGTTATGCGTTATGCGTTATGCGTTATGCGTTATGCTTTATGCGTTATGCATTATGGGTTATGCGTGATCCGTTATGCGTTAGGCGTTATGGGTTTTCCGGTGTTCGTTATGCGTTGGGCATTATGCGTTATGCGTTATGAAGTATGGGTTATGGTTTATGCGTTATGCGTTGTGCGCTATACGTTTGCGTTATGCGTTATGCGTTATGCGTTATACGGTATGCGTTATGCGTTATACGTTATGCGTTATGCGTTATGCGTTATGCGTTATGCGTTATGGGTTATGCTTCATGCGTTATGCGGTATGCGTTATGCTTTATGCGTTATGCGTTATGCGTTATGCGTTATGCGTTATGCGTTATGCGTTATGCGTTATACGGTATGCGTTATGCGTTATGCGTTATGCCTTATGCGTTATGCGTTATGATTTATGCTTTATGCGTTACGCTTTATGCGTTATGCATTATGCGTTATGCGTTATGCGATATGCGTTATGCGTTATGCATTATGCGTTATGCGTTATGAAGTATGGGTTATGGTTTATGCGTTATGCGTTGTGCGCTATACGTTTGCGTTATGCGTTATGCGTTATACGGTATGCGTTATGCGTTATACGTTATGCGTTATGCGTTGTGAGTTACACGTTATGCTTTATGCGTTATGCGTTTTTGCTTTAGGGGTTATGCGTTATGCGTTACGCGTTATGCTTTATGCGTTATGCATTATGCGTTATGCGTGATCCGTTATGCGTTAGGCGTTATGGGTTTTCCGGTGTTCGTTATGCGTTGTGCAGTATGCGTTATGCGTTATGAAGTATGGGGTATGGTTTATGCGTTATGCGTTGTGCGCTATACGTTTGCGTTATGCGTTATGCGTTATACGGTATGCGTTATGCGTCATGCGTTATGCGTTATGGGTTATGCTTCATGCGTTATGCGTTATGCGTTATGCTTTATGCGTTATGCGTTATACGGTATGCGTTATGCGTTATGCGTTATGCTTTATGCGTTATGCGTTATACGGTATGCGTTATGCGTTATGCGTTATGCGTTATGCGTTATGATTTATGCGTTATGCGTTACGCTTTATGCGTTATGCATTATGCGTTATGCGTTATGCGTTATGCGTTATGCGTTATGCGTTATGCGTTATGCGTTATGCGTTATGCGTTATGCGTTATGCGTTATGCGTTGTGCGCTATACGTTTGCGTTATGCGTTATGCGTTATACGGTATGAATTATGCGTTATACGTTATGCGTTATGCGTTATGCGTTATGGGTTATGCTTCATGCGTTATGCGTTATGCGTTATGCTTTATGCGTTATGCGTTATACGGTATGCGTTATGCGTTATGCGTTATGCTTTATGCGTTATGCGTTATACGGTATGCGTTATGCGTTATGCGTTATGCGTTATGCGTTATGATTTATGCGTTATGCGTTACGCTTTATGCGTTATGCATTATGCGTTATGCGTTATGCGTTATGCGTTATGCGTTATGCGTTATGCGTTATGCGTTATGCGTTATGCGTTATGCGTTATGCGTTATGCTTTATGCGTTTTGCGTTGTGAGTTATGCGTTATGGGTTATGCTTCATGCGTTATGCGTTATGCGTTATGCTTTATGCGTTATGCGTTATACGGTATGCGTTATGCGTTATGCGTTATGCGTTATGCGTTATGCGTTATGATTTATGCGTTATGCGTTACGCTTTATGCGTTATGCATTATGCGTTATGCGTTATGCGATATGCGTTATGCGTTATGCGTTATGCGTTATGCGTTATGCGTTATGCGTTATGCGTTATGCGTTATGCGTTATGCGTTATGCGTTATGCGTTATGCGTTATGCGTTATGCGTTATGCGTTATGCATTATGCGTTATGCGTTATACGTTATGCGTTATGCGTTATGCGTTATGGGTTATGCTTCATGCGTTATGCGTTATGCGTTATGCGTTATGCTTTATGCGTTATGCGTTATACGGTATGCGTTATGCGTTATGCGTTATGCGTTATGCGTTATGCGTTATGCGTTATGCGTTATGATTTATGCGTTATGCGTTACGCTTTATGCGTTATGCATTATGCGTTATGCGTTATGCGTTATGCGTTATGCGTTATGCGTTATGCGTTATGCGTTATGCGTTATGCGTTATGCGTTATGCGTTATGCGTTATGCTTTATGCGTTATGCATTATGCGTTATGCGTGATCCGTTATGCGTTAGGCGTTATGGGTTTTCCGGTGTTCGATATGCGTTGTGCAGTATGCGTTATGCGTTGTGCAGTATGCGTTATGCGTTATGAAGTATGGGGTATGGTTTATGCGTTATGCGTTGTGCGCTATACGTTTGCGTTATGCGTTATGCGTTATACGGTATGCGTTATGCGTTATGCGTTATGCGTTATGCGTTATGCGTTATGCGTTATGGGTTATGCATTATGCGTTATGCGTATGTGTTATGCGATATGCGTTATGCGTTATGCGTTATGCGTTATGCGTTATGCATAATGCGTTATACGTTATGTATTATGCGATATGCCTTATGCGTTATGCGATATGCGTCATGCATCAAGCCTTATGCGTTATGCGATATGCGATATGCGTCATTCATCAAGCCTTATGCGTTATGGGTTATGCGTTAACGTTATGCGTTTTGCGTTATGCGTTATGGGTTATGCGATATGCGTTATGCGTTATGCGTTATGCGTTATGCGTTATGCGTTATGCGTTATGCATTATGCGTTATGCGTTATGCGTTATGCGTTATGCGTTATGCGTTATGCGTTATATGTTATGCGTTATGCGTTATGCGTTATGCGTTATGCGTTGTGCGTTATACGTTTGCGTTATGCGTTATGCGTTATGCGATATGCGTTATGCGTTATGCGTTATGCGTTATGCGTTATGCGTTATGCGTTATGCGTTATATGTTATGCGTTATGCGTTATGCGTTATGCGTTGTGCGTTATACGTTTGCGTTATGCGTTATGCGTTATGCGATATGCGTTATGCGTTATGCGTTATGCGTTATGCGTTATGCGTTATGCGTTATGCTTTTTGCGTTATGCGTTATGAGTTACACGTTATGCTTTATGCGTTATGCGTTATGCGTTATTGCGTTAGGGGTTATGCGTTATGCGTTATGCGTTATGCGTTATGCGTTATGCTTTATGCGTTATGCATTATGCGTTATGCGTGATCCGTTATGCGTTAGGCGTTATGGGTTTTCCGGTGTTCGTTATGCGTTGTGCAGTATGCGTTATGCGTTATGAAGTATGGGTTATGGTTTATGCGTTATGCGTTGTGCGCTATACGTTTGCGTTATGCGTTATGCGTTATGCGTTGTGCGCTATACGTTTGCGTTATGCGTTATGCGTTATGCGTTATATGTTATGCGTTATGCGTTATGTGTTATGCGTTATGCGTTATGCGTTGTGCGTTATACGTTTGCGTTATGCGTTATGCGTTATGCGATATGCGTTATGCGTTATGCGTTATGCGTTATGCGTTATGCGTTATGCGTTATGCGTTATGCGTTATGCGTTATGCGTTATGCTTTATGCGTTATGCGTTATGAGTTACACGTTATGCTTTATGCGTTATGCGTTATGCGTTATTGCGTTAGGGGTTATGCGTTATGCGTTATGCTTTATGCGTTATGCATTATGCGTTATGCGTGATCCGTTATGCGTGAGGCGTTATGGGTTTTCCGGTGTTCTTTATGCGGTGTTGCTGTATGCGTTATGCGTTATGAAGTATGGGTTATGGTTTATGCGTTATGCGTTGTGCGTTATACGGTATGCGTTATGCGTTATGCGTTAGGCGTTATACGGTATGCGTTATGCGTTATGCGTTATGCGTTATGCGTTATGCGTTATGCGTTATGCGTTATGCGTTATGCGTTATGCGTTATGCGTTATGCGTTATGCTTTATGCGTTATGCGTTATGCGTTATGCGTTATGCGTTATGCGTTATGCGTTATGCGTTATGCGTTATGCGTTATGTATTATACGTATGCGTTATGCGTTATACCTTATGCGTTATGCGTTATGCGTTATGCGTTATGCATTATGCATTATGCGTTATGCTTTATGCGTTATGCGTTATGCGTTATGCGTTATGCGTTATATGTTATGCGATATGCGTTATGCTTTATGCGTCATGCGTGATCCGTTACGCGTTAGGCGTTATGCGATTTGCGGTATTCGTTAAGCGTTGTGCATTATGCGTTATGCGTTATGCGTTAAGGGTTATGGGTTATGCGTTATGCTTTATGCGTTATTCATTTTGCGTTATGCGTTATTCGTTATGAGTTATGAGTTATAAGTTATGCGTAATGCGTTATGCCTTATGCGTTATGCATTATGCGTTATGCGTATGTGTTATGCGATATGCGTTATGCGTTATGCGTTGTGCGTTATGCGTTATGCGTTATGCATAATGCGTTATACGTTATGTATTATGCGTTATGCCTTATGCGTTATGCGTTATGCGTTATGCGTTATGCGTTATGCGTTATGCGTTATGCGTTATGCATTATGCGTTATGCGTATGTGTTATGCGATATGCGTTAAGCGTTATGCGTTATGCGTTATGCATAATGCGTTATACGTTATGTATTATGCGTTATGCCTTATGCGTTATGCGATATGCGTCATGCATCAAGCCTTATGCGTTATGCGATATGCGATATGCGTCATGCATCAAGCCTTATGCGTTATGGGTTATGCGTTAACGTTATGCGTTTTGCGTTATGCGTTATGGGTTATGCGTTATGCGTTATGCGTTATGCATTATGCGTTATGCGTTATGCGATATGCGTTATGCGTTTTGCGTTATGCGTTATGCGTTATGCGTTATGCGTTATGCGTTATGCGTTATGCGTTATGCGTTATGCGTTATGCTTTATGCGTTATGCGTTGTGAGTTACTCGTTATGCTTTATGCGTTATGCGTTTTTGCTTTAGGGGTTATGCGTTATGCGTTATGCGTTACGCGTTATGCTTTATGCGTTATGCATTATGCGTTATGCGTGATCCGTTATGCGTTAGGCGTTATGGGTTTTCCGGTGTTCGTTATGCGTTGTGCAGTATGCGTTATGCGTTATGAAGTATGGGGTATGGTTTATGCGTTATGCGTTGTGCGCTATACGTTTGCGTTATGCGTTATGCGTTATACGGTATGCGTTATGCGTTATGCGTTATGAGTTATGCGTTATGCGTTGTGCGTTATACGTATGCGTTATGCGTTATGCGTTATGCGTTATACGGTATGCGTTATCCGTTATGCGTTATGCGTTATGCGTTATGCGTTATGCGTTATGCGTTATGCGTTATGCATTATGCGTTATGCGTATGTGTAATGCGATATGCGTTATGCGCTATGCGTTATGCGTTATGCGTTATGCATAATGCGTTATACGTTATGTATTATGCGTTATGCCTTATGCGTTATGCGATATGCGTCATGCATCAAGCCTTATGCGTTATGCGATATGCGATATGCGTCATGCATCAAGCCTTATGCGTTATGGGTTATGCGTTAACGTTATGCGGTTTGCGTTATGCGTTATGGGTTATGCGTTATGCGTTATGCGTTATGCGTTATGCGTTATGCGTTATGCGTTATGCGTTATGCGTTATGCATTATGCGTTAATCGTTATGATTTATGCGTTATGCGTTACGCTTTATGCGTTATGCATTATGCGTTATGCGTTATGCGATATGCGTTATGCGTTATGCGTTATGCGTTATGCGTTATGCGTTATGCGTTATGCGTTATGCTTTATGCGTTATGCGTATGTGTTATGCGATATGCGTTATGCGTTAGGCGTTATGCGTTATGCATAATGCGTTATACGTTATGTATTATGCGATATGCCTTATGCGTTATGCGATATGCGTCATGCATCAAGCCTTATGCGTTATGCGATATGCGATATGCGTCATGCATCAAGCCTTATGTGTTATGGGTTATGCGTTAACGTTATGCGTTTTGCGTTATGCGTTATGGGTTATGCGTTATGCGTTATGCGTTATGCGTTATGCGTTATGCGTTATGCGTTATGCGTTATGCGTTATGCGTTATGCATTATGCGTTATGCGTTATGCGTTATGCGTTATGCGTTATGCGTTATGCGTTATGCGTTATATGTTATGTGTTATGCGTTATGCGTTATGCGTTATGCGTTGTGCGTTATACGTTTGCGTTATGCGTTATGCGTTATGCGATATGCGTTATGCGTTATGCGTTATGCGTTATGCGTTATACGTTATATGTTATGCGTTATGCGTTATGCGTTATGCGTTGTGCGTTATGCGTCATGCATCAAGCCTTATGCGTTATGCGATATGCGATATGCGTCATGCATCAAGCCTTATGTGTTATGGGTTATGCGTTAACGTTATGCGTTATGCGTTATGCGTTATGCGTTATGCGTTATACGGTATGCGTTATGCGTTATGCGTTATGCGTTATGCCTTATGCCTTATGCCTTATGCCTTATGCGTTATGCGTTATGCGTTATGCGTTATGCATTATGCGTTATGCGTATGTGTTATGCGATATGCGTTATGCGTTAGGCGTTATGCGTTATGCATAATGCGTTATACGTTATGTATTATGCGATATGCCTTATGCGTTATGCGATATGCGTCATGCATCAAGCCTTATGCGTTATGCGATATGCGATATGCGTCATGCATCAAGCCTTATGTGTTATGGGTTATGCGTTAACGTTATGCGTTATGCGTTATGGGTTATGCGTTATGCGTTATGCGTTATGCGTTATGCGTTATGCGTTATGCGTTATGCGTTATGCGTTATGCATTATGCGTTATGCGTTATGCGTTATGCGTTATGCGTTATGCGTTATGCGTTATGCGTTATGCGTTATATGTTATGTGTTATGCGTTATGCGTTATGCGTTATGCGTTGTGCGTTATACGTTTGCGTTATGCGTTATGCGTTATGCGATATGCGTTATGCGTTATGCGTTATGCGTTATGCGTTATACGTTATATGTTATGCGTTATGCGTTATGCGTTATGCGTTGTGCGTTATACGTTTGCGTTATGCGTTATGCGTTATGCGATATGCGTTATGCGTTATGCGTTATGCGTTATGCGTTATGCGTTATGCGTTATGCGTTATGCGTTATGCGTTATGCGTTATGCTTTTTGCGTTATGCGTTATGAGTTACACGTTATGCTTTATGCGTTATGCGTTATGCGTTACTGCGTTAGGGGTTATGCGTTATGCGTTATGCGTTATGCGTTATGCGTTATGCGTTATGCTTTATGCGTTATGCATTATGCGTTATGCGTGATCCGTTATGCGTTAGGCGTTATGGGTTTTCCGGTGTTCGTTATGCGTTGTGCAGTATGCGTTATGCGTTATGAAGTATGGGTTATGGTTTATGCGTTATGCGTTGTGCGCTATACGTTTGCGTTATGCGTTATGCGTTATGCGTTGTGCGCTATACGTTTGCGTTATGCGTTATGCGTTATATGTTATGCGTTATGCGTTATGTGTTATGCGTTATGCGTTATGCGTTGTGCGTTATACGTTTGCGTTATGCGTTATGCGTTATGCGATATGCGTTATGCGTTATGCGTTATGCGTTATGCGTTATGCGTTATGCGTTATGCGTTATGCGTTATGCTTTATGCGTTATGCGTTATGAGTTACACGTTATGCTTTATGCGTTATGCGTTATGCGTTATGCGTTATTGCGTTAGGGGTTATGCGTTATGCGTTATGCTTTATGCGTTATGCATTATGCGTTATGCGTGATCCGTTATGCGTGAGGCGTTATGGGTTTTCCGGTGTTCTTTATGCGGTGTTGCTGTATGCGTTATGCGTTATGAAGTATGGGTTATGGTTTATGCGTTATGCGTTATGCGTTATGCGTTATGCGTTATGCTTTATGCGTTATGCATTATGCGTTATGCGTGATCCGTTATGCGTGAGGCGTTATGGGTTTTCCGGTGTTCTTTATGCGGTGTTGCTGTATGCGTTATGCGTTATGAAGTATGGGTTATGGTTTATGCGTTATGCCTTGTGCGTTATACGGTATGCGTTATGCGTTATGCGTTATGCGTTATACGGTATGCGTTATGCGTTATGCGTTATGCGTTATGCGTTATGCGTTATGCGTTATGCGTTATGCGTTATGCGTTATGCGTTATGCGTTATGCGTTATGCGTTATGCGTTATGCGTTATGCGTTATGCGTTATGCGTTATGCGTTATGCGTTATGCGTTATGCGTTATGCGTTATGCGTTATGCGTTATGCGTTATGCGTTATGCGTTATGCGTTATGCGTTATGCTTTATGCGATATGCGTTATGAGTTATACGTTATGCGTTATGCATTATGCGTTATGCGTTATGCGTTATGCGTTATGCGTTATGCTTTATGCGTTATGCGTTATGCGTTATGCGTTATGCGTTATGCGTTATGCGTTATGCGTTATGCGTTATGCGTTATGCGTTATGCATTATGCGTTATGCGTTATGCGTTATGCGTTATGCGTTATGCTTTATGCGTTATGCATTATGCGTTATGCGTGATCCGTTATGCGTGAGGCGTTATGGGTTTTCCGGTGTTCTTTATGCGGTGTTGCTGTATGCGTTATGCGTTATGAAGTATGGGTTATGGTTTATGTGTTATGCCTTGTGCGTTATACGGTATGCGTTATGCGTTATGCGTTATGCGTTATGCGTTATGCGTTATGCGTTATGCGTTATGCGTTATGCGTTATGCGTTATGCGTTATGCTTTATGCGTTATGCGTTATGAGTTACACGTTATGCTTTATGCGTTATGCGTTATGCGTTATTGCGTTAGGGGTTATGCGTTATGCGTTATGCTTTATGCGTTATGCATTATGCGTTATGCGTGATCCGTTATGCGTGAGGCGTTATGGGTTTTCCGGTGTTCTTTATGCGGTGTTGCTGTATGCGTTATGCGTTATGAAGTATGGGTTATGGTTTATGCGTTATGCCTTGTGCGTTATACGGTATGCGTTATGCGTTATGCGTTATGCGTTATACGGTATGCGTTATGCGTTATGCGTTATGCGTTATGCGTTATGCGTTATGCGTTATGCGTTATGCGTTATGCGTTATGCGTTATGCGTTATGCGTTATGCGTTATGCGTTATGCGTTATGCGTTATGCGTTATGCGTTATGCGTTATGCGTTATGCGTTATGCTTTATGCGTTATGCGTTATGAGTTATACGTTATGCGTTATGCATTATGCGTTATGCGTTATGCGTTATGCGTTATGCGTTATGCTTTATGCGTTATGCGTGATCCGTTATGCGTGAGGCGTTATGCGTTATACGGTATGCGTTATGCGTTATGCGTTATGCGTTATGCGTTATGCGTTATGCGTTATGCGTTATGCGTTATGCGTTATGCGTTATGCGTTATGCGTTATGCGTTATGCGTTATGCGTTATGCGTTATGCGTTATGCGTTATGCGTTATGCGTTATGCGTTATGCGTTATGCGTTATGCGTTATGCGTTATGCGTTATGCGTTATGCTTTATGCGTTATGCGTTATGAGTTACACGTTATGCTTTATGCGTTATGCGTTATGCGTTATTGCGTTAGGGGTTATGCGTTATGCGTTATGCTTTATGCGTTATGCATTATGCGTTATGCGTGATCCGTTATGCGTGAGGCGTTATGGGTTTTCCGGTGTTCTTTATGCGGTGTTGCTGTATGCGTTATGCGTTATGAAGTATGGGTTATGGTTTATGCGTTATGCCTTGTGCGTTATACGGTATGCGTTATGCGTTATGCGTTATGCGTTATACGGTATGCGTTATGCGTTATGCGTTATGCGTTATGCGTTATGCGTTATGCGTTATGCGTTATGCGTTATGCGTTATGCGTTATGCGTTATGCGTTATGCGTTATGCGTTATGCGTTATGCGTTATGCGTTATGCGTTATGCGTTATGCGTTATGCGTTATGCGTTATGCGTTATGCGTTATGCTTTATGCGTTATGCGTTATGAGTTATACGTTATGCGTTATGCATTATGCGTTATGCGTTATGCGTTATGCGTTATGCGTTATGCTTTATGCGTTATGCATTATGCGTTATGCGTGATCCGTTATGCGTGAGGCGTTATGGGTTTTCCGGTGTTCTTTATGCGGTGTTGCTGTATGCGTTATGCGTTATGAAGTATGGGTTATGGTTTATGCGTTATGCCTTGTGCGTTATACGGTATGCGTTATGCGTTATGCGTTATGCGTTATGCGTTATGCGCTATGCGTTATGCGTTATGCGTTATGCGTTATGCGTTATGCGTTATGCGTTATGCGTTATGCGTTATGCGTTATGCGTTATGCGTTATGCGTTATGCGTTATGCGTTATGCGTTATGCGTTATGCGTTATGCGTTATGCGTTATGCGTTATGCGTTATGCGTTATGCGTTATGCTTTATGCGATATGCGTTATGAGTTATACGTTATGCGTTATGCATTATGCGTTATGCGTTATGCGTTATGCGTTATGCGTTATGCTTTATGCGTTATGCGTTATGCGTTATGCGTTATGCGTTATGCGTTATGCGTTATGCGTTATGCGTTATGCGTTATGCGTTATGCGTTATGTATTATACGTATGCGTTATGCGTTATACCTTATGCGTTATGCGTTATGCGTTATGCGTTATGCGTTATGCGTTATGCGTTATGCGTTATGCATTATGCGTTATGCTTTATGCGTTATGCGTTATGCGTTATGCGTTATGCGTTATGCTTTTTGCGTTATGCGTTATGAGTTACACGTTATGCTTTATGCGTTATGCGTTATGCGTTATTGTGTTAGGGGTTATGCGTTATGCGTTATGCGTTATGCGTTATGCTTTATGCGTTATGCATTATGCGTTATGCGTGATCCGTTATGCGTTAGGCGTTATGGGTTTTCCGGTGTTCGTTATGCGTTGTGCAGTATGCGTTATGCATTATGAAGTATGGGTTATGGTTTATGCGTTATGCGTTGTGCGCTATACGTTTGCGTTATGCGTTATGCGTTATATGTTATGCGTTATGCGTTATGTGTTATGCGTTATGCGTTATGCGTTGTGCGTTATACGTTTGCGTTATGCGTTATGCGTTATACGATATGCGTTATGCGTTATGCGTTATGCGTTATGCTTTATGCGTTATGCGTTATGCGTTACACGTTATGCTTTATGCGTTATGCGTTATGCGTTATTGCGTTAGGGGTTATGCGTTATGCGTTATGCTTTATGCGTTATGCGTTATGCTTTATGCGTTATGCGTTATGCGTTATGCGTTATATGTTATGCGATATGCGTTATGCTTTATGCGTCATGCGTGATCCGTTACGCGTTAGGCGTTATGCGATTTGCGGTATTCGTTAAGCGTTGTGCATTATGCGTTATGCGTTATGCGTTAAGGGTTATGGGTTATGCGTTATGCTTTATGCGTTATTCATTTTGCGTTATGCGTTATTCGTTATGAGTTATGAGTTATAAGTTATGCGTAATGCGTTATGCCTTATGCGTTATGCATTATGCGTTATGCGTATGTGTTATGCGATATGCGTTATGCGTTATGCGTTATGCGTTATGCGTTATGCGTTATGCGTTATGCGTTATGCGTTATGCGTTATGCTTTATGCGTTATGCGTTGTGAGTTACACGTTATGCTTTATGCGTTATGCGTTTTTGCTTTAGGGGTTATGCGTTATGCGTTATGCGTTACGCGTTATGCTTTATGCGTTATGCATTATGCGTTATGCGTGATCCGTTATGCGTTAGGCGTTATGGGTTTTCCGGTGTTCGTTATGCGTTGTGCAGTATGCGTTATGCGTTATGAAGTATGGGGTATGGTTTATGCGTTATGCGTTGTGCGCTATACGTTTGCGTTATGCGTTATGCGTTATACGGTATGCGTTATGCGTTATGACTTATGCGTTATGCGTTATGCTTTGTGCGTTATACGTATGCGTTATGCGTTATGCGTTATACGGTATGCGTTATGCGTTATGCGTTATGCGTTATGCGTTATGCGTTATGCGTTATGCGTTATGCGTTATGCATTATGCGTTATGCGTATGTGTTATGCGATATGCGTTATGCGTTATGCGTTATGCGTTATGCGTTATGCATAATGCGTTATACGTTATGTATTATGCGTTATGCCTTATGCGTTATGCGATATGCGTCATGCATCAAGCCTTATGCGTTATGCGATATGCGATATGCGTCATGCATCAAGGCTTATGCGTTATGGGTTATGCGTTAACGTTATGCGTTTTGCGTTATGTTTTATGGGTTATGCGTTATGCGTTATGCGTTATGCGTTATGCGTTATGCGTTATGCGTTATGCGTTATGGGTTATGCGTTATGCGTTATGCGTTATGCTTTATGCGTTATGCGTTATGCGTTATGCGTTATGATTTATGCGTTATGCGTTACGCTTTATGCGTTATGCTTTATGCGTCATGCGTTATGCGATATGCGTTATGCGTTATGCGTTATGCGTTATGCGTTATGCTTTTTGCGTTATGCGTTATGAGTTACACGTTATGCTTTATGCGTTATGCGTTATGCGTTATTGTGTTAGGGGTTATGCGTTATGCGTTATGCGTTATGCGTTATGCGTTATGCGTTATGCGTTATGCTTTATGCGTTATGCATTATGCGTTATGCGTATGTGTAATGCGATATGCGTTATGCGTTATGCGTTATGCGTTATGCATAATGCGTTATGCGTTATGCGTTATGCGTTATGCTTTTTGCGTTATGCGTTATGAGTTACACGTTATGCTTTATGCGTTATGCGTTATGCGTTATTGTGTTAGGGGTTATGCGTTATGCGTTATGCGTTATGCGTTATGCTTTATGCGTTATGCATTATGCGTTATGCGTGATCCGTTATGCGTTAGGCGTTATGGGTTTTCCGGTGTTCGTTATGCGTTGTGCAGTATGCGTTATGCATTATGAAGTATGGGTTATGGTTTATGCGTTATGCGTTGTGCGCTATACGTTTGCGTTATGCGTTATGCGTTATATGTTATGCGTTATGCGTTATGTGTTATGCGTTATGCGTTATGCGTTATGCGTTGTGCGTTATACGTTTGCGTTATGCGTTATGCGTTATACGATATGCGTTATGCGTTATGCGTTATGCGTTATGCTTTATGCGTTATGCGTTATGAGTTACACGTTATGCTTTATGCGTTATGCGTTATGCGTTATTGCGTTAGGGGTTATGCGTTATGCGTTATGCTTTATGCGTTATGCATTATGCGTTATGCGTGATCCGTTATGCGTTAGGCGTTATGGGTTTTCCGGTGTTCGTTATGCGTTGTGCATTATGCGTTATGCGTTATGAAGTATGGGTTATGGTTTATGCGTTATGCGTTGTGCGCTATACGTTTGCGTTATGCGTTATGCGTTATACGGTGTGCGTTATGCGTTATGCGTTATACGGTATGCGTTAAGCGTTATGCGTTATGCGTTATGCGTTGTGCGTTGTGCGTTATACGTATGCGTTATGCGTTATGCGTTATGCGTTATACGGTATGCGTTATGCGTTATGCGTTATGCGTTGTGCGTTATACGTTTGTTTTATGCGTTACGCGTTATGCGTTATACGGTATGCGTTATGCGTTATGCGTTATGCGTTATGCGTTATGCGTTATGCGTTATGCGTTATGCGTTATGCGTTATGCGTTATGCGTTATGCGTTATGCGTTATGCGTTATGCGTTATGCGTTATGCGTTATGCGTTATGCTTTATGCGTTATGCGTTATGAGTTATACGTTATGCGTTATGCATTATGCGTTATGCGTTATGCGTTATGCGTTATGCGTTATGCGTTATGCGTTATGCTTTATGCGTTATGCGTTATGCGTTATGCGTTATGCGTTATGCGTTATGCGTTATGCGTTATGCGTTATGCGTTATGCGTTATGCGTTATGCGTTATGCGTTATGCGTTATGCGTTATGTATTATACGTATGCGTTATGCGTTATACCTTATGCGTTATGCGTTATGCGTTATGCGTTATGCGTTATGCGTTATGCGTTATGCGTTATGCGTTATGCGTTATGCGTTATGCATTATGCGTTATGCTTTATGCGTTATGCGTTATGCGTTATGCGTTATATGTTATGCGATATGCGTTATGCTTTAGGCGTCATGCGTGATCCGTTATGCGTTAGGCGTTATGCGATTTGCGGTATTCGTTAAGCGTTGTGCATTATGCGTTATGCGTTATGCGTTAAGGGTTATGGGTTATGCGTTATGCTTTATGCGTTATTCATTTTGCGTTATGCGTTATTCGTTATGAAATATGAGTTATAAGTTATGCGTAATGCGTTATGCCTTATGCGTTATGCATTATGCGTTATGCGTATGTGTTATGCGATATGCGTTATGCGTTATGCGTTGTGCGTTATGCGTTATGCGTTATGCATAATGCGTTATACGTTATGTACTATGCGTTATGCCTTATGCGTTATGCGTTATGCGTTATGCGTTATGCGTTATGGGTTATGCGTTATGCGTTATGCGTTATGCTTTATGCGTTATGCGTTATGAGTTATACGTTATGCGTTATGCATTATGCGTTATGCGTTATGCGTTCTGCGTTATGCTTTATGCTTTATGCGTTATGCGTTATGCCTTATGCGTTATGCGATATGGGTCATGCATCAAGCCTTATGCGTTATGCGATATGCGATATGCGTCATGCATCAAGCCTTATGCGTTATTGGTTATGCGTTAACGTTATGCGTTTTGCGTTATGCGTTATGCGTTATGCGTTATACGGTATGCGTTATGCGTTATGCGTTATGCGTTGTGCGTTATACGTTTGTTTTATGCGTTACGCGTTATGCGTTATACGGTATGCGTTATGCGTTATGCGTTATGCGTTATGCGTTATGCGTTATGCGTTATGCGTTATGCGTTATGCGTTATGCGTTATGCGTTATGCGTTATGCGTTATGCGTTATGCGTTATGCGTTATGCGTTATGCGTTATGCTTTATGCGTTATGCGTTATGAGTTATACGTTATGCGTTATGCATTATGCGTTATGCGTTATGCGTTATGCGTTATGCGTTATGCGTTATGCGTTATGCTTTATGCGTTATGCGTTATGCGTTATGCGTTATGCGTTATGCGTTATGCGTTATGCGTTATGCGTTATGCGTTATGCGTTATGCGTTATGCGTTATGCGTTATGCGTTATGTATTATACGTATGCGTTATGCGTTATACCTTATGCGTTATGCGTTATGCGTTATGCGTTATGCGTTATGCGTTATGCGTTATGCGTTATGCGTTATGCGTTATGCGTTATGCATTATGCGTTATGCTTTATGCGTTATGCGTTATGCGTTATGCGTTATATGTTATGCGATATGCGTTATGCTTTAGGCGTCATGCGTGATCCGTTATGCGTTAGGCGTTATGCGATTTGCGGTATTCGTTAAGCGTTGTGCATTATGCGTTATGCGTTATGCGTTAAGGGTTATGGGTTATGCGTTATGCTTTATGCGTTATTCATTTTGCGTTATGCGTTATTCGTTATGAAATATGAGTTATAAGTTATGCGTAATGCGTTATGCCTTATGCGTTATGCATTATGCGTTATGCGTATGTGTTATGCGATATGCGTTATGCGTTATGCGTTGTGCGTTATGCGTTATGCGTTATGCATAATGCGTTATACGTTATGTACTATGCGTTATGCCTTATGCGTTATGCGTTATGCGTTATGCGTTATGCGTTATGGGTTATGCGTTATGCGTTATGCGTTATGCTTTATGCGTTATGCGTTATGAGTTATACGTTATGCGTTATGCATTATGCGTTATGCGTTATGCGTTCTGCGTTATGCTTTATGCTTTATGCGTTATGCGTTATGCCTTATGCGTTATGCGATATGGGTCATGCATCAAGCCTTATGCGTTATGCGATATGCGATATGCGTCATGCATCAAGCCTTATGCGTTATTGGTTATGCGTTAACGTTATGCGTTTTGCGTTATGCGTTATGCGTTATGCGTTATGCGTTATGCGTTATGCGTTATGCGTTATGCGTTATGCGTTATGCGTTATGCGTTATGCGTTATGCGTTATGCGTTATGCGTTATGCGTTATGCGTTATGCGTTATGCGTTATGCGTTATGCGTTATGCGTTATGCGTTATGCGTTATGCGTTATGCGTTATGAGTTATCCGTTATGCGTTATGCATTATGCGTTATGCGTTATGCGTTATGCGTTATGCGTTATGCTTTATGCGTTATGCGTTATGCGTTATGCGTTATGCGTTATGCGTTATGCGTTATGCGTTATGCGTTATGCTTTATGCGTTATGCGTTATGCGTTATGCGTTATGCGTTATGCGTAATGCGTTATGCGTTATGCGTTATGCGTTATGCGTTATGCGTTATGCGTTATGCGTTATGCGTTATGCGTTATGCGTTATGCGTTATGCGTTATGCGTTATGCGTTATGCGTTATGCGTTATATGTTATGCGTTATGCGTTATGCGTTATGCGTTGTGCGTTATGCGTTTTCGTTATGCGTTATGCGTTATGCGATATGCGTTATGCGTTATGCGTTATGCGTTATGCGTTATGCGTTATGCGTTATGCGTTATGCGTTATGCGTTATGCGTTATGCTTTATGCGTTATGCGTTATGAGTTACACGTTATGCTTTATGCGTTATGCGTTATGCGTTATTGCGTTAGGGGTTATGCGTTACGCGTTATGCGTTATGCTTTATGCGTTATGCATTATGCATAATGCGTTATGCGTTATGCGTTATGCGTTATGCTTTTTGCGTTATGCATTATGCGTCATGCGTTATGCGATATGCGTTATGCGTTATGCGTTATGCGTTATGCGTTATGCTTTTTGCGTTATGCGTTATGAGTTACACGTTATGCTTTATGCGTTATGCGTTATGCGTTATTGTGTTAGGGGTTATGCGTTATGCGTTATGCGTTATGCGTTATGCGTTATGCGTTATGCTTTATGCGTTATGCATTATGCGTTATGCGTATGTGTAATGCGATATGCGTTATGCGTTATGCGTTATGCGTTATGCATAATGCGTTATGCGTTATGCGTTATGCTTTTTGCGTTATGCGTTATGAGTTACACGTTATGCTTTATGCGTTATGCGTTATGCGTTATTGTGTTAGGGGTTATGCGTTATGCGTTATGCGTTATGCGTTATGCTTTATGCGTTATGCATTATGCGTTATGCGTGATCCGTTATGCGTTAGGCGTTATGGGTTTTCCGGTGTTCGTTTTGCGTTGTGCAGTATGCGTTATGCATTATGAAGTATGGGTTATGGTTTATGCGTTATGCGTTGTGCGCTATACGTTTGCGTTATGCGTTATGCGTTATATGTTATGCGTTATGCGTTATGTGTTATGCGTTATGCGTTATGCGTTGTGCGTTATACGTTTGCGTTATGCGTTATGCGTTATACGATATGCGTTATGCGTTATGCGTTATGCGTTATGCGTTATGCTTTATGCGTTATGCGTTATGAGTTACACGTTATGCTTTATGCGTTATGCGTTATGCGTTATTGCGTTAGGGGTTATGCGTTATGCGTTATGCTTTATGCGTTATGCGTTATGCTTTATGCGTTATGCGTTATGCGTTATGCGTTATATGTTATGCGATATGCGTTATGCTTTATGCGTCATGCGTGATCCGTTACGCGTTAGGCGTTATGCGATTTGCGGTATTCGTTAAGCGTTGTGCATTATGCGTTATGCGTTATGCGTTAAGGGTTATGGGTTATGCGTTATGCTTTATGCGTTATTCATTTTGCGTTATGCGTTATTCGTTATGAGTTATGAGTTATAAGTTATGCGTAATGCGTTATGCCTTATGCGTTATGCATTATGCGTTATGCGTATGTGTTATGCGATATGCGTTATGCGTTATGCGTTATGCGTTATGCGTTATGCGTTATGCGTTATGCGTTATGCGTTATGCGTTATGCGTTATGCGTTATGCGTTATGCGTTATGCTTTATGCGTTATGCGTTGTGAGTTACACGTTATGCTGTATGCGTTATGCGTTTTTGCTTTAGGGGTTATGCGTTATGCGTTATGCGTTACGCGTTATGCTTTATGCGTTATGCATTATGCGTTATGCGTGATCCGTTATGCGTTAGGCGTTATGGGTTTTCCGGTGTTCGTTATGCGTTGTGCAGTATGCGTTATGCGTTATGAAGTATGGGGTATGGTTTATGCGTTATGCGTTGTGCGCTATACGTTTGCGTTATGCGTTATGCGTTATACGGTATGCGTTATGCGTTATGACTTATGCGTTATGCGTTATGCTTTGTGCGTTATACGTATGCGTTATGCGTTATGCGTTATACGGTATGCGTTATGCGTTATGCGTTATGCGTTATGCGTTATGCGTTATGCGTTATGCGTTATGCGTTATGCGTTATGCGTTATGCATTATGCGTTATGCGTATGTGTTATGCGATATGCGTTATGCGTTATGCGTTATGCGTTATGCGTTATGCATAATGCGTTATACGTTATGTATTATGCGTTATGCCTTATGCGTTATGCGATATGCGTCATGCATCAAGCCTTATGCGTTATGCGATATGCGATATGCGTCATGCATCAAGGCTTATGCGTTATGGGTTATGCGTTAACGTTATGCGTTTTGCGTTATGTTTTATGGGTTATGCGTTATGCGTTATGCGTTATGCGTTATGCGTTATGCGTTATGCGTTATGCGTTATGCGTTATGGGTTATGCGTTATGCGTTATGCGTTATGCTTTATGCGTTATGCGTTATGCGTTATGCGTTATGATTTATGCGTTATGCGTTACGCTTTATGCGTTATGCATTATGCGTCATGCGTTATGCGATATGCGTTATGCGTTATGCGTTATGCGTTATGCGTTATGCTTTTTGCGTTATGCGTTATGAGTTACACGTTATGCTTTATGCGTTATGCGTTATGCGTTATTGTGTTAGGGGTTATGCGTTATGCGTTATGCGTTATGCGTTATGCGTTATGCGTTATGCTTTATGCGTTATGCATTATGCGTTATGCGTATGTGTAATGCGATATGCGTTATGCGTTATGCGTTATGCGTTATGCATAATGCGTTATGCGTTATGCGTTATGCGTTATGCTTTTTGTGTTATGCGTTATGAGTTACACGTTATGCTTTATGCGTTATGCGTTATGCGTTATTGTGTTAGGGGTTATGCGTTATGCGTTATGCGTTATGCGTTATGCTTTATGCGTTATGCATTATGCGTTATGCGTGATCCGTTATGCGTTAGGCGTTATGGGTTTTCCGGTGTTCGTTATGCGTTGTGCAGTATGCGTTATGCATTATGAAGTATGGGTTATGGTTTATGCGTTATGCGTTGTGCGCTATACGTTTGCGTTATGCGTTATGCGTTATATGTTATGCGTTATGCGTTATGTGTTATGCGTTATGCGTTATGCGTTGTGCGTTATACGTTTGCGTTATGCGTTATGCGTTATACGATATGCGTTATGCGTTATGCGTTATGCGTTATGCTTTATGCGTTATGCGTTATGAGTTACACGTTATGCTTTATGCGTTATGCGTTATGCGTTATTGCGTTAGGGGTTATGCGTTATGCGTTATGCTTTATGCGTTATGCATTATGCGTTATGCGTGATCCGTTATGCGTTAGGCGTTATGGGTTTTCCGGTGTTCGTTATGCGTTGTGCATTATGCGTTATGCGTTATGAAGTATGGGTTATGGTTTACGCGTTATGCGTTGTGCGCTATACGTTTGCGTTATGCGTTATGCGTTATACGGTGTGCGTTATGCGTTATGCGTTATACGGTATGCGTTAAGCGTTATGCGTTATGCGTTATGCGTTGTGCGTTGTGCGTTATACGTATGCGTTATGCGTTATTCGTTATGCGTTATACGGTATGCGTTATGCGTTATGCGTTATGCGTTGTGCGTTATACGTTTGTTTTATGCGTTACGCGTTATGCGTTATACGGTATGCGTTATGCGTTATGCGTTATGCGTTATGCGTTATGCGTTATGCGTTATGCGTTATGCGTTATGCGTTATGCGTTATGCGTTATGCGTTATGCGTTATGCGTTATGCGTTATGCGTTATGCGTTATGCTTTATGCGTTATGCGTTATGAGTTATACGTTATGCGTTATGCATTATGCGTTATGCGTTATGCGTTATGCGTTATGCGTTATGCTTTATGCGTTATGCGTTATGCGTTATGCGTTATGCGTTATGCGTTATGCGTTATGCGTTATGCGTTATGCGTTATGCGTTATGCGTTATGCGTTATGCGTTATGCGTTATGCGTTATGCGTTATGTATTATACGTATGCGTTATGCGTTATACCTTATGCGTTATGCGTTATGCGTTATGCGTTATGCGTTATGCGTTATGCGTTATGCGTTATGCGTTATGCGTTATGCGTTATGCGTTATGCGTTATGCGTTATGCGTTATGCATTATGCGTTATGCTTTATGCGTTATGCGTTATGCGTTATGCGTATATGTTATGCGATATGCGTTATGCTTTAGGCGTCATGCGTGATCCGTTATGCGTTAGGCGTTATGCGATTTGCGGTATTCGTTAAGCGTTGTGCATTATGCGTTATGCGTTATGCGTTAAGGGTTATGGGTTATGCGTTATGCTTTATGCGTTATTCATTTTGCGTTATGCGTTATTCGTTATGAAATATGAGTTATAAGTTATGCGTAATGCGTTATGCCTTATGCGTTATGCATTATGCGTTATGCGTATGTGTTATGCGATATGCGTTATGCGTTATGCGTTGTGCGTTATGCGTTATGCGTTATGCATAATGCGTTATACGTTATGTACTATGCGTTATGCCTTATGCGTTATGCGTTATGCGTTATGCGTTATGCGTTATGGGTTATGCGTTCTGCGTTATGCTTTATGCGTTATGCGTTATGAGTTATACGTTATGCGTTATGCATTATGCGTTATGCGTTATGCGTTCTGCGTTATGCTTTATGCTTTATGCGTTATGCGTTATGCCTTTTGCGTTATGCGATATGGGTCATGCATCAAGCCTTATGCGTTATGCGATATGCGATATGCGTCATGCATCAAGCCTTATGCGTTATTGGTTATGCGTTAACGTTATGCGTTTTGCGTTATGCGTTATGCGTTATGCGTTATGCGTTATGCGTTATGCGTTATGCGTTATGCGTTATGCGTTATGCGTTATGCGTTATGCGTTATGCGTTATGCGTTATGCGTTATGCGTTATGCGTTATGCGTTATGCGTTATGCGTTATGCGTTATGCGTTATGCGTTATGCTTTATGCGTTATGCGTTATGAGTTATCCGTTATGCGTTATGCATTATGCGTTATGCGTTATGCGTTATGCGTTATGCGTTATGCTTTATGCGTTATGCGTTATGCGTTATGCGTTATGCGTTATGCGTTATGCGTTATGCGTTATGCTTTATGCGTTATGCGTTATGCGTTATGCGTTATGCGTTATGCGTAATGCGTTATGCGTTATGCGTTATGCGTTATGCGTTATGCGTTATGCTTTATGCGTTATGCGTTATGCGTTATGCGTTATGCGTTATGCGTTATGCGTTATGCGTTATGCTTTATGCGTTATGCGTTATGCGTTATGCGTTATGCGTTATGCGTAATGCGTTATGCGTTATGCGTTATGCGTTATGCGTTATGCGTTATGCGTTATGCGTTATGCGTTATGCGTTATGCTTTATGCGTTATGCGTTATGAGTTATACGTTATGCGTTATGCATTATGCGTTATGCGTTATGCGTTCTGCGTTATGCTTTATGCTTTATGCGTTATGCGTTATGCCTTATGCGTTATGCGATATGGGTCATGCATCAAGCCTTATGCGTTATGCGATATGCGATATGCGTCATGCATCAAGCCTTATGCGTTATTGGTTATGCGTTAACGTTATGCGTTTTGCGTTATGCGTTATGCGTTATGCGTTATGCGTTATGCGTTATGCGTTATGCGTTATGCGTTATGCGTTATGCGTTATGCGTTATGCGTTATGCGTTATGCGTTATGCGTTATGCGTTATGCGTTATGCGTTATGCTTTATGCGTTATGCGTTATGAGTTATCCGTTATGCGTTATGCATTATGCGTTATGCGTTATGCGTTATGCGTTATGCGTTATGCTTTATGCGTTATGCGTTATGCGTAATGCGTTATGCGTTATGCGTTATGCGTTATGCGTTATGCGTTATGCGTTATGCGTTATGCGTTATGCGTTATGCGTTATGCGTTATGCGTTATGCGTTATGCGTTATGCGTTATATGTTATGCGTTATGCGTTATGCGTTATGCGTTGTGCGTTATACGTTTTCGTTATGCGTTATGCGTTATGCGATATGCGTTATGCGTTATGCGTTATGCGTTATGCGTTATGCGTTATGCGTTATGCGTTATGCGTTATGCGTTATGCGTTATGCGTTATGCGTTATGCTTTATGCGTTATGCGTTATGAGTTACACGTTATGCTTTATGCGTTATGCGTTATGCGTTATTGCGTTAGGGGTTATGCGTTATGCGTTATGCGTTATGCTTTATGCGTTATGCATTATGCGTTATGCGTGATCCGTTATGCGTTAGGCATTATGGGTTTTCCGGTGTTCGTTATGCGTTGTGCACTATGCGTTATGCGTTATGAAGTATGGGTTATGGTTTATGCGTTATGCATTGTGCGCTATACGTTTGCGTTATGAGTTATGCGTTATACGGTGTGCGTTATGCGTTATGCGTTATACGGTATGCGTTATGCGTTATGCGTTATGCGTTGTGCGTTATACGTATGCGTTATGCGTTATGCGTTATACGGTATGCGTTATGCGTTATGCTTTATGCGTTATGCGTTATGCGTTATGGGTTATATGTTATGCGATATGCGTTATGCTTTATGCGTCATGCGTGATCCGTTATGCGTTAGGCGTTATGCGATTTGCGGTATTCGTTAAGCGTTGTGCATTATGCGTTATGCGTTATTCGTTAAGGGTTATGGGTTATGCGTTATGCTTTATGCGTTATTCATTTTGCGTTATGCGTTATTCGTTATGAGTTATGAGTTATAAGTTATGCGTAATGCGTTATGCCTTATGCGTTATGCATTATGCGTTATGCGTATGTGTTATGCGATATGCGTTATGCGTTATGCGTTATGCGTTATGCGTTATGCGTCATGCGTTATGCGTTATGCGTTATGCGTTATGCGTTATGCCTTATGCGTTATGCGTTATGCTTTATGCGTTATGCGTTATGAGTTATCCGTTATGCGTTATGCATTATGCGTTATGCGTTATGCGTTATGCGTTATGCGTTATGCGTTATGCGTTATGCGTTATGCGTTATGCGTTATGCGTTATGCATTATGCGTTATGCTTTATGCGTTATGCGTTATGCGTTATGCGTTATATGTTATGCGATATGCGTTATGCTTTATGCGACATGCGTGATCCGTTATGCGTTAGGCGTTATGCGATTTGCGGTATTCGTTAAGCGTTGTGCATTATGCGTTATGCGTTATGCGTTAAGGGTTATGCGTTATGCTTTATGCGTTATTCATTTTGCGTTATGCGTTATTCGTTATGAGTTATGAGTTATCCGTTATGCGTTATGCATTATGCGTTATGCGTTATGCGTTATGCGTTATGCGTTATGCGTTATGCGTTATGCGTTATGCGTTATGCGTTATGCGTTATGCATTATGCGTTATGCTTTATGCGTTATGCGTTATGCGTTATGCGTTATATGTTAAGCGATATGCGTTATGCTTTATGCGTCATGCGTGATCCGTTATGCGTTAGGCGTTATGCGATTTGCGGTATTCGTTAAGCGTTGTGCATTATGCGTTATGCGTTATGCGTTAAGGGTTATGGGTTATGCGTTATGCTTTATGCGTTATTCATTTTGCGTTATGCGTTATTCGTTATAAGTTATGAGTTATAAGTTATGCGTAATGCGTTATGCCTTATGCGTTATGCATTATGCGTTATGCGTATGTGTTATGCGATATGCGTTATGCGTTATGCGTTATGCTTTATGCGTTATGCGTTATGCGCTATGCGTTATGCGTTATATGTAATGCGTTATGCGTTATGCGTTATGCGTTGTGCGTTATACGTTTGCGTTATGCGTTATGCGTTATGCGATATGCGTTATGCGTTATGCGATATGCGTTATGCGTTATGCGTTATGCGTTATGCGTTATGCGTTATGCGTTATGCGTTATGCGTTATGCGTTATGCGTTATGCGTTATGCGTTATGCTTTATGCGTTATGCGTTATGAGTTACACGTTATGCTTTATGCGTTATGCGTTTTTGCTTTAGGTGTTATGCGTTATGCGTTATGCGTTATGCGTCATGCTTTATGCGTTATGCATTATGCGTTATGCGTGATCCGTTATGCGTTAGGCGTTATGGGTTTTCCGGTGTTCGTTATGCGTTGTGCAGTATGCGTTATGCGTTATGAAGTATGGGTTATGGTTTATGCGTTATGCGTTGTGCGCTATACGTTTGCGTTATGCGTTATGCGTTATACGGTATGCGTTATGCGTTATGCGTTATGCGTTATGCGTTGTGCGTTATACGTATGCGTTATGCGTTATGCGTTATGCGTTATACGGTATGCGTTATGCGTTATGCGTTATGCGTTATGCGTTATGCGTTATGCGATATGCGTTATGCGTTATGCGTTATGCGTTATGCATAATGCGTTATACGTTATGTATTATGCGTTATGCCTTATGCGTTATGCGGTATGCGTCATGCATCAAGCCTTATGCGTTATGCGATATGCGATATGCGTCATGCATCAAGCCTTATGCGTTATGGGTTCTGCGTTAACGTTATGCGTTTTGCGTTATGCGTTATGGGTTATGCGTTATGCGTTATGCGTTATGCGTTATGCGTTATGCGTTATGCGTTATGCGTTATGCGTTATGCGTTATGCGTTATGCGTTATGCGTTATGCGTTATGCGTTATGCGTTATGCGTTATGCGTTATATGTTATGCGTTATGCGTTATGCGTTATGCGTTGTGCGTTATACGTTTGCGTTATGCGTTATGCGATATGCGTTATGCGTTATATGTTATGCGATATGCGTTATGCTTTATGATTCATGCGTGATCCGTTATGCGTTAGGCGTTATGCGATTTGCGGTATTCGTTAAGCGTTGTGCATTATGGGTTATGCGTTATGCGTTAAGGGTTATGGGTTATGCGTTATGCTTTATGCGTTATTCATTTTGCGTTATGCGTTATTCGTTATGAGTTATGAGTTATAAGTTATGCGTAATGCGTTATGCCTTATGCATTATGCATTATGCGTTATGCGTATGTGTTATGCGATATGCGTTATGCGTTATGCTTTATGCGTTATGCGTTATGCGTTATGCGTTATGCGTTATATGTTATGCGTTATGCGTTATGCGTTATGCGTTATGCGTTGTGCGTTATACGTTTGCGTTATGCGTTATGCGTTATGCGATATGCGTTATGCGTTATGCGATATGCGTTATGCGTTATGCATTATGCGTTATGCTTTATGCGTTATGCGTTATGCGTTATGCGTTACATGTTATGCGATATGCGTTATGCTTTAAACGTCATGCGTGATCCGTTATGCGTTAGGCGTTATGCGATTTGCGGTATTCGTTAAGCGTTGTGCATTATGCGTTATGCGTTATGCGTTAAGGGTTATGGGTTATGCGTTATGCTTTATGCGTTATTCATTTTGCGTTATGCGTTATTCGTTATGAGTTATGAGTTATAAGTTATGCGTAATGCGTTATGCCTTATGCGTTATGCATTATGCGTTATGCGTATGTGTTATGCGATATGCGTTATGCGTTATGCGTTATGCTTTATGCGTTATGCGTTATGCGTTATGCGTTATGCGTTATATGTTATGCGTTATGCGTTATGCGTTATGCGTTGTGCGTTATACGTTTGCGTTATGCGTTATGCGTTATGCGATATGCGTTATGCGTTATGCGATATGCGTTATGCGTTATGCGTTATGCGTTATGCGTTATGCGTTATGCGTTATGCGTTATGCGTTATGCGTTATGCGTTATGCTTTATGCGTTATGCGTTATGAGTTACACGTTATGCTTTATGCGTTATGCGTTTTTGCTTTAGGTGTTATGCGTTATGCGTTATGCGTTATGCGTCATGCTTTATGCGTTATGCATTATGCGTTATGCGTGATCCGTTATGCGTTAGGCGTTATGGGTTTTCCGGTGTTCGTTATGCGTTGTGCAGTATGCGTTATGCGTTATGAAGTATGGGTTATGGTTTATGCGTTATGCGTTGTGCGCTATACGTTTGCGTTATGCGTTATACGGTATGCGTTATGCGTTATGCGTTATGCGTTATGCGTTGTGCGTTATACGTATGCGTTATGCGTTATGCGTTATGCGTTATACGGTATGCGTTATGCGTTATGCGTTATGCGTTATGCGTTATGCGTTATGCGTTATGCGTTATGCGATATGCGTTATGCGTTATGCGTTATGCGTTATGCATAATGCGTTATACGTTATGTATTATGCGTTATGCCTTATGCGTTATGCGATATGCGTCATGCATCAAGCCTTATGCGTTATGCGATATGCGATATGCGTCATGCATCAAGCCTTATGCGTTATGGGTTCTGCGTTAACGTTATGCGTTTTGCGTTATGCGTTATGGGTTATGCGTTATGCGTTATGCGTTATGCGTTATGCGTTATGCGTTATGCGTTATGCGTTATGCGTTATGCGTTATGCGTTATGCGTTATGCGTTATGCCTTATGCGTTATGCGTTATGCGTTATGCGTTATGCGTTATGCGTTATGCGTTATGCGTTATGCGTTATGCGTTATGCGTTATGCGTTATGCTTTATGCGTTATGCGTTATGAGTTATCCGTTATGCGTTATGCATTATGCGTTATGCGTTATGCGTTATGCGTTATGCGTTATGAGTTATGCGTTATGCGTTATGCGTTATGCGTTATGCGTTATGCGTTATGCGTTATGCGTTATGCATTATGCGTTATGCTTTATGCGTTATGCGTTATGCGTTATGCGTTATATGTTATGCGATATGCGTTATGCTTTATGCGTCATGCGTGATCCGTTATGCGTTAGGCGTTATGCGATTTGCGGTATTCGTTAAGCGTTGTGCATTATGCGTTATGCGTTATGCGTTAAGGGTTATGGGTTATGCGTTATGCTTTATGCGTTATTCAGTTTGCGTTATGCGTTATTCGTTATGAGTTATGAGTTATAAGTTATGCGTAATGCGATATGCGTTATGCGTTATGCGTTATGCTTTATGCGTTATACGTTATGCGTTATGCGTTATGAGTTACACGTTATGCTTTATGCGTTATGCGTTTTTGCTTTAGGGGTTATGCGTTATGCGTTATGCGTTATGCGTTATGCTTTATGCGTTATGCATTATGCGTTATGCGTGATCCGTTATGCGTTAGGCGTTATGGGTTTTCCGGTGTTCGTTATGCGTTGTGCAGTATGCGTTATGCGATATGAAGTATGGGTTATGGTTTATGCGTTATGCTTTTGCGTTATGCGTTATGCATTATGCGTTATGCGTATGTGTTATGCGATATGCGTTATGCGTTATGCGTTATGCGTTATGCATAATGCGTTATACGTTATGTATTATGCGTTATGCCTTATGCGTTATGCGATATGCGTCATGCATCAAGCCTTATGCGTTATGCGATATGCGATATGCGTCATGCATCAAGCCTTATGCGTTATGGGTTATGCGTTAACGTTATGCGTTATGCGTTATGCGTTATGCGTTATGCGTTATGCGTTATGCGATATGCGTTATGCGTTATGCGTTATGCGTTATGAGTTATATGTTATGCGTTATGCGTTATGCGTTATGCGTTGTGCGTTATACGTTTGCGTTATGCGTTATGCGTTATGCGATATGCGTTATGCGTTATGCGTTATGCGTTATGCGTTATGCGTTATGCGTTATATGTTATGCGTTGTGCGTTATACGTTTGCGTTATGCGTTATGCGTTATGCGATATGCGTTATGCGTTATGCGTTATGCGTTATGCGTTATGCGTTATGCGTTATGCGTTATGCTTTTTGCGTTATGCGTTATGAGTTACACGTTATGCTTTATGCGTTATGCGTTATGCGTTATTGCGTTAGGGGTTATGCGTTATGCGTTATGCGTTATGCGTTATGCTTTATGCGTTATGCATTATGCGATATGCGCGATCCGTTATGCGTTAGGCGTTATGGGTTTTCCGGTGTTCGTTATGCGTTGTGCAGTATGCGTTATGCGTTATGAAGTATGGGTTATGGTTTATGCGTTATGCGTTGTGCGCTATACGTTTGCGTTATGCGTTATGCGTTATGCGTTATGCGTTATATGTTATGCGTTATGCGTTATGTGTTATGCGTTATGCGTTATGCGTTATGCGTTGTGCGTTATACGTTTGCGTTATGCGTTATGCGTTATGCGATATGCGTTATGCGTTATGCGTTATGCGTTATGCGTTATGCTTTATGCGTTATGCGTTATGAGTTCCACGTTATGCTTTATGCGTTATGCGTTATGCGTTATTGCGTTAGGGGTTATGCGTTATGCGTTATGCTTTATGCGTTATGAATTATGCGTTATGCGTGATCCGTTATGCGTTAGGCGTTATGGGTTTTCCGGTGTTCGTTATGCGTTGTGCAGTATGCGTTATGCGTTATGAAGTATGGGTTATGGTTTATGCGTTATGCGTTGTGCGCTATACGTTTGCGTTATGCGTTATGCGTTGTACGGTGTGCGTTATGCGTTATGCGTTATGCGTTATACGGTATGCGTTAAGCGTTATGCGTTAGGCGTTATGCGTTGTGCGTTGTGCGTTATACGTATGCGTTAAGCGTTATGCGTTATGCGTTATACGGTATGCGTTATGCGTTATGCGTTATGCGTTGTGCGTTATACGTATGCGTTATGCGTTATGCGTTATGCGTTATGCGTTATACGGTATGCGTTATGCGTTATGCGTTATGCGTTATGCGTTATGCGTTATGCGTTATGCGTTATGCGTTATGCGTTATGCGTTATGCGTTATGCGTTATGCGTTATGCGTTATGCGTTATGCGTTATGCGTTATGCGTTATGCGTTATGCGTTATGCGTTATGCGTTATGCGTTATGCGTTATGCGTTATGCGTTATGCGTTATGCGTTATGCGTTATGCGTTATGCGTTATACGGTATGCGTTAAGCGTTATGCGTTAGGCGTTATGCGTTGTGCGTTGTGCGTTATACGTATGCGTTAAGCGTTATGCGTTATGCGTTATACGGTATGCGTTATGCGTTATGCGTTATGCGTTGTGCGTTATACGTATGCGTTATGCGTTATGCGTTATGCGTTATGCGTTATGCGTTATGCGTTATGCGTTGTGCGTTATACGTTTGCGTTATGCGTTATGCGATATGCGTTATGCGTTATATGTTATGCGATATGCGTTATGCGTTAGGCGTTATGCGTTGTGCGTTGTGCGTTATACGTATGCGTTAAGCGTTATGCGTTATGCGTTATACGGTATGCGTTATGCGTTATGCGTTATGCGTTGTGCGTTATACGTATGCGTTATGCGTTATGCGTTATGCGTTATGCGTTATGCGTTATGCGTTATGCGTTGTGCGTTATACGTTTGCGTTATGCGTTATGCGATATGCGTTATGCGTTATATGTTATGCGATATGCGTTATGCTTTATGATTCATGCGTGATCCGTTATGCGTTAGGCGTTATGCGATTTGCGGTATTCGTTAAGCGTTGTGCATTATGGGTTATGCGTTAAGCGTTAAGGGTTATGGGTTATGCGTTATGCTTTATGCGTTATTCATTTTGCGTTATGCGTTATTCGTTATGAGTTATGAGTTATAAGTTATGCGTAATGCGTTATGCCTTATGCATTATGCATTATGCGTTATGCGTATGTGTTATGCGATATGCGTTATGCGTTATGCTTTATGCGTTATGCGTTATGCGTTATGCGTTATGCGTTATATGTTATGCGTTATGCGTTATGCGTTATGCGTTGTGCGTTATACGTTTGCGTTATGCGTTATGCGTTATGCGATATGCGTTATGCGTTATGCGATATGCGTTATGCGTTATGCATTATGCGTTATGCTTTATGCGTTATGCGTTATGCGTTATGCGTTATATGTTATGCGATATGCGTTACGCTTTAAACGTCATGCGTGATCCGTTATGCGTTAGGCGTTATGCGATTTGCGGTATTCGTTAAGCGTTGTGCATTATGCGTTATGCGTTATGCGTTAAGGGTTATGGGTTATGCGTTATGCTTTATGCGTTATTCATTTTGCGTTATGCGTTATTCGTTATGAGTTATGAGTTATAAGTTATGCGTAATGCGTTATGCCTTATGCGTTATGCATTATGCGTTATGCGTATGTGTTATGCGATATGCGTTATGCGTTATGCGTTATGCTTTATGCGTTATGCGTTATGCGTTATGCGTTATGCGTTGTATGTTATGCGTTATGCGTTATGCGTTATGCGTTGTGCGTTATACGTTTGCGTTATGCGTTATGCGTTATGCGATATGCGTTATGCGTTATGCGATATGCGTTATGCGTTATGCGTTATGCGTTATGCATTATGCGTTATGCGTTATGCGTTATGCGTTATGCGTCATGCTTTATGCGTTATGCATTATGCGTTATGCGTGATCCGTTATGCGTTAGGCGTTATGGGTTTTCCGGTGTTCGTTATGCGTTGTGCAGTATGCGTTATGCGTTATGAAGTATGGGTTATGGTTTATGCGTTATGCGTTGTGCGCTATACGTTTGCGTTATGCGTTATGCGTTATACGGTATGCGTTATGCGTTATGCGTTATGCGTTATGCGTTGTGCGTTATACGTATGCGTTATGCGTTATGCGTTATGCGTTATACGGTATGCGTTATGCGTTATGCGTTATGCGTTATGCGTTATGCGTTATGCGTTATGCGTTATGCGATATGCGTTATGCGTTATGCGTTATGCGTTATGCATAATGCGTTATACGTTATGTATTATGCGTTATGCCTTATGCGTTATGCGATATGCGTCATGCATCAAGCCTTATGCGTTATGCGATATGCGATATGCGTCATGCATCAAGCCTTATGCGTTATGGGTTCTGCGTTAACGTTATGCGTTTTGCGTTATGCGTTATGGGTTATGCGTTATGCGTTATGCGTTATGCGTTATGCGTTATGCGTTATGCGTTATGCGTTATGCGTTATGCGTTATGCGTTATGCGTTATGCGTTATGCGTTATGCGTTATGCTTTATGCGTTATGCGTTATGCGTTATGCGTTATGCGTTATGCGTTATTGCGTTAGGGGTTATGCGTTATGCGTTATGCGTTATGCTTTATGCGTTATGCATTATGCGTTATGCATGATCCGTTATGCGTTAGGCATTATGGGTTTTCCGGTGTTCGTTATGCGTTGTGCACTATGCGTTATGCGTTATGAAGTATGGGTTATGGTTTATGCGTTATGCATTGTGCGCTATACGTTTGCGTTATGCGTTATACGGTGTGCGTTATGCGTTATGCGTTATACGGTATGCGTTATGCGTTATGCGTTATGCGTTGTGCGTTATACGTATGCGTTATGCGTTATGCGTTATACGGTATGCGTTATGCGTTATGCTTTATGCGTTATGCGTTATGCGTTATGCGTTATGCGTTATGCGTTATGGGTTATATGTTATGCGATATGCGTTATGCTTTATGCGTCATGCGTGATCCGTTATGCGTTAGGCGTTATGCGATTTGCGGTATTCGTTAAGCGTTGTGCATTATGCGTTATGCGTTATGCGTTAAGGGTTATGGGTTATGCGTTATGCTTTATGCGTTATTCATTTTGCGTTATGCGTTATTCGTTATGAGTTATGAGTTATAAGTTATGCGTAATGCGTTATGCCTTATGCGTTATGCATTATGCGTTATGCGTATGTGTTATGCGATATGCGTTATGCGTTATGCGTTATGCGTTATGCGTTATGCGTTATGCGTTATGCGTTATGCCTTATGCGTTATGCATTATGCGTTATGCGTTATGCGTTATGCGTTATGCGTTATGCGTTATGCGTTATGCGTTATGCGTTATGCGTTATGCTTTATGCGTTATGCGTTATGAGTTATCCGTTATGCGTTATGCATTATGCGTTATGCGTTATGCGTTATGCGTTATGAGTTATGCGTTATGCGTTATGCGTTATGCGTTATGCGTTATGCGTTATGCGTTATGCGTTATGCATTATGCGTTATGCTTTATGCGTTATGCGTTATGCGTTATGCGTTATATGTTATGCGATATGCGTTATGCTTTATGCGTCATGCGTGATCCGTTATGCGTTAGGCGTTATGCGATTTGCGGTATTCGTTAAGCGTTGTGCATTATGCGTTATGCGTTATGCGTTAAGGGTTATGGGTTATGCGTTATGCTTTATGCGTTATTCAGTTTGCGTTATGCGTTATTCGTTATGAGTTATGAGTTATAAGTTATGCGTAATGCGATATGCGTTATGCGATATGCGTTATGCTTTATGCGTTATACGTTATGCGTTATGCGTTATGAGTTACACGTTATGCTTTATGCGTTATGCGTTTTTGCTTTAGGGGTTATGCGTTATGCGTTATGCGTTATGCGTTATGCTTTATGCGTTATGCATTATGCGTTATGCGTGATCCGTTATGCGTTAGGCGTTATGGGTTTTCCGGTGTTCGTTATGCGTTGTGCAGTATGCGTTATGCGATATGAAGTATGGGTTATGGTTTATGCGTTATGCTTTTGCGTTATGCGTTATGCATTATGCGTTATGCGTATGTGTTATGCGATATGCGTTATGCGTTATGCGTTATGCGTTATGCGTTATGCATAATGCGTTATACGTTATGTATTATGCGTTATGCCTTATGCGTTATGCGATATGCGTCATGCATCAAGCCTTATGCGTTATGCGATATGCGATATGCGTCATGCATCAAGCCTTATGCGTTATGGGTTATGCGTTAACGTTATGCGTTATGCGTTATGCATTATGCGTTATGCGTGATCCGTTATGCGTTAGGCGTTATGGGTTTTCCGGTGTTCGTTATGCGTTGTGCAGTATGCGTTATGCGATATGAAGTATGGGTTATGGTTTATGCGTTATGCTTTTGCGTTATGCGTTATGCATTATGCGTTATGCGTATGTGTTATGCGATATGCGTTATGCGTTATGCGTTATGCGTTATGCGTTATGCATAATGCGTTATACGTTATGTATTATGCGTTATGCCTTATGCGTTATGCGATATGCGTCATGCATCAAGCCTTATGCGTTATGCGATATGCGATATGCGTCATGCATCAAGCCTTATGCGTTATGGGTTATGCGTTAACGTTATGCGTTATGCGTTATGCGTTATGCGATATGCGTTATGCGTTATGCGTTATGCGTTATGAGTTATATGTTATGCGTTATGCGTTATGCGTTATGCGTTGTGCGTTATACGTTTGCGTTATGCGTTATGCGTTATGCGATATGCGTTATGCGTTATGCGTTATGCGTTATGCGTTATGCGTTATGCGTTATATGTTATGCGTTGTGCGTTATACGTTTGCGTTATGCGTTATGCGTTATGCGATATGCGTTATGCGTTATGCGTTATGCGTTATGCGTTATGCGTTATGCGTTATGCGTTATGCTTTTTGCGTTATGCGTTATGAGTTACACGTTATGCTTTATGCGTTATGCGTTATGCGTTATTGCGTTAGGGGTTATGCGTTATGCGTTATGCGTTATGCGTTATGCTTTATGCGTTATGCATTATGCGATATGCGTGATCCGTTATGCGTTAGGCGTTATGGGTTTTCCGGTGTTCGTTATGCGTTGTGCAGTATGCGTTATGCGTTATGAAGTATGGGTTATGGTTTATGCGTTATGCGTTGTGCGCTATACGTTTGCGTTATGCGTTATGCGTTATGCGTTATGCGTTATATGTTATGCGTTATGCGTTATGTGTTATGCGTTATGCGTTATGCGTTGTGCGTTATACGTTTGCGTTATGCGTTATGCGTTATGCGATATGCGTTATGCGTTATGCGTTATGCGTTATGCGTTATGCTTTATGCGTTATGCGTTATGAGTTCCACGTTATGCTTTATGCGTTATGCGTTATGCGTTATTGCGTTAGGGGTTATGCGTTATGCGTTATGCTTTATGCGTTATGAATTATGCGTTATGCGTGATCCGTTATGCGTTAGGCGTTATGGGTTTTCCGGTGTTCGTTATGCGTTGTGCAGTATGCGTTATGCGTTATGAAGTATGGGTTATGGTTTATGCGTTATGCGTTGTGCGCTATACGTTTGCGTTATGCGTTATGCGTTGTACGGTGTGCGTTATGCGTTATGCGTTATGCGTTATACGGTATGCGTTAAGCGTTATGCGTTAGGCGTTATGCGTTGTGCGTTGTGCGTTATACGTATGCGTTATGCGTTATGCGTTATGCGTTATACGGTATGCGTTATGCGTTATGCGTTATGCGTTGTGCGTTATACGTATGCGTTATGCGTTATGCGTTATGCGTTATGCGTTATACGGTATGCGTTATGCGTTATGCGTTATGCGTTATGCGTTATGCGTTATGCGTTATGCGTTATGCGTTATGCGTTATGCGTTATGCGTTATGCGTTATGCGTTATGCGTTATGCGTTATGCGTTATGCGTTATGCTTTATGCGTTATGCGTTATGAGTTATACGTTATGCGTTATGCGTTATGCGTTATGCGTTATGCGTTATGCGTTATGCTTTATGCGTTATGCGTTATGCGTTATGCGTTATGCGTTATGCGTTATGCGTTATGCGTTATGCGTTATGCGTTATGCGTTATGCGTTATGCGTTATGCGTTATGCGTTATGCGTTATGTATTATACGTATGCGTTATGCGTTATACGGTATGCGTTATGCGTTATGCGTTATGCGTTATGCGTTATGCGTTATGCGTTATGCGTTATGCGTTATGCGTTATGCGTTATGCGTTATGCGTTATGCGTTATGCGTTATGCGTTATGCGTTATGCGTTATGCGTTATGCGTTATGCGTTATGCGTTATGCGTTATGCGTTATGCGTTATGCGTTATGCGTTATGCGTTATGCGTTATGCGTTATGCGTTATGCGTTATGCGTTATGCGTTATGCGTTATGCATTATGCGTTATGCTTTAGGCGTTATGCGTTATGCGTTATGCGTTATATGTTATGCGATAGGCGTTATGCTTTATGCGTCATGCGTGATCCGTTACGCGTTAGGCGTTATGCGATTTGCGGTATTCGTTAAGCGTTGTGCATTATGCGTTATGCGTTATGCGTTAAGGGTTATGGGTTATGCGTTATGCTTTATGCGTTATTCATTTTGCGTTATGCGTTATTCGTTATGCGATATGCGTTATGCGTTATGCGTTATGCGTTATGCGTTATGCCTTATGCGTTATACGTTATGCGTTATGCGTTATGCGTTATGCGTTATGCGTTATGCGTTATGCGTTATGCGTTATGCGTTATGCGTTATACGGTATGCGTTATGCGTTATGCGTTATGCGTTATGCGTCGTGCGTTAAACGTATGCGTTATGCGTTATCCGTTATGCGTTATACGGTATGCGTTATGCGTTATGCGTTATATGTTATGCGTTATGCGTTATGCGTTATGCGTTGTGCGTTATACGTTATGCGTTATGCGTTATACGGTATGCGTTATGCGTTATGCGTTATGCGTTAGCCGTTATACGGTATGCGTTATGCGTTATGCGTTATGCGTCGTGCGTTATACGTATGCGTTATGCGTTATGCGTTATGCGTTAGCCGTTATACGGTATGCGTTATGCGTTATGCGTTATGCGTTATACGGTATGCGTTATGCGTTATGCGTTATGCGTTAGCCGTTATACGGTATGCGTTATGCGTTATGCGTTATGCGTCGTGCGTTATACGTATGCGTTATGCGTTATGCGTTATGCGTTAGCCGTTATACGGTATGCGTTATGCGTTATGCGTTATGCGTTATGCGTTATACGGTATGCGTTATGCGTTATACGTCATGCGTTATGCGTTATGCGTTATGCGCTATGCGTTACGCGTTATGCTTTATGCGTTATGCGTTATGCGTTATGCGTTATGCGTTATGCGTTATGCATTATACGGTATGCGTTATGCGTTATGCGTTATGCGTTATGCTTTATGCGTTATGCGTTATGAGTTACACGTTATACGTTTGCGTTATGCGTTATGCGTTATGCGATATGCGTTATGCGTTATGCGTTATGCGTGATCCGTTATGCGTTATGCGTTATGAGTTACACGTTATACGTTTGCGTTATGCGTTATGCGTTATGCGATATGCGTTATGCGTTATGCGTTATGCGTGATCCGTTATGCGTTAGGCGTTATGGGTTTTCCGGTGTTCGTTATGCGTTGTGCAGTATGCGCTATGCGTTATGAAGTATGGGTTATGGTTTATGCGTTATGCGTTGTGCGCTATACGTTTGCGTTATGCGTTATGCGTTATGCGTTATGCGTTATACGGTATGCGTTATGCGTTATGCGTTATGCGTCGTGCGTTATACGTATGCGTTATGCGTTATGCGTTAGCCGTTATACGGTATGCGTTATGCGTTATGCGTTATGCGTTATGCGTTATACGGTATGCGTTATGCGTTATACGTCATGCGTTATGCGTTATGCGTTATGCGTTATGCGTTACGCGTTATGCTTTATGCGTTATGCGTTATGCGTTATGCGTTATGCGTTATGCGTTATGCGTTATGCGTTATGCGTTATGCGTTATGCGTTATGCGTTATGCGTTATGCGTTATACGGTATGCGTTATGCGTTATGCGTTATGCGTTAGCCGTTATACGGTATGCGTTATGCGTTATGCGTTATGCGTCGTGCGTTATACGTATGCGTTATGCGTTATGCGTTATGCGTTAGCCGTTATACGGTATGCGTTATGCGTTATGCGTTATGCGTTATGCGTTATACGGTATGCGTTATGCGTTATACGTCATGCGTTATGCGTTATGCGTTATGCGTTATGCGTTATGCGTTATGCTTTATGCGTTATGCGTTATGCGTTATGCGTTATGCGTTATGCGTTATGCATTATACGGTATGCGTTATGCGTTATGCGTTATGCGTTATGCGTCGTGCGTTATACGTATGCGTTATGCGTTATGCGTTATACGGTATGCGTTATGCGTTATGCGTTATGCGTTGTGCGTTATGCGTTATATGTTATGCGTTATGCGTTATGCGTTATGCGTTGTGCGTTATACGTTTGCGTTATGCGTTATGCGTTATGCGTTATGCTTTATGCGTTATTGCGTTAGGGGTTATGCGTTATGCGTTATGCTTTATGCGTTATGAATTATGCGTTATGCGTGATCCGTTATGCGTTAGGCGTTATGGGTTTTCCGGTGTTCGTTATGCGTTGTGCAGTATGCGTTATGCGTTATGAAGTATGGGTTATGGTTTATGCGTTATGCGTTGTGCGCTATACGTTTGCGTTATGCGTTATGCGTTGTACGGTGTGCGTTATGCGTTATGCGTTATGCGTTATACGGTATGCGTTAAGCGTTATGCGTTAGGCGTTATGCGTTGTGCGTTGTGCGTTATACGTATGCGTTAAGCGTTATGCGTTATGCGTTATACGGTATGCGTTATGCGTTATGCGTTATGCGTTGTGCGTTATACGTATGCGTTATGCGTTATGCGTTATGCGTTATGCGTTATACGGTATGCGTTATGCGTTATGCGTTATGCGTTATGCGTTATGCGTTATGCGTTATGCGTTATGCGTTATGCGTTATGCGTTATGCGTTATGCGTTATGCGTTATGCGTTATGCGTTATGCGTTATGCTTTATGCGTTATGCGTTATGAGTTATACGTTATGCGTTATGCGTTATGCGTTATGCGTTATGCGTTATGCGTTATGCTTTATGCGTTATGCGTTATGCGTTATGCGTTATGCGTTATGCGTTATGCGTTATGCGTTATGCGTTATGCGTTATGCGTTATGCGTTATGCGTTATGCGTTATGCGTTATGTATTATACGTATGCGTTATGCGTTATACGGTATGCGTTATGCGTTATGCGTTATGCGTTATGCGTTATGCGTTATGCGTTATGCGTTATGCGTTATGCGTTATGCGTTATGCGTTATGCGTTATGCGTTATGCGTTATGCGTTATGCGTTATGCGTTATGCGTTATGCGTTATGCGTTATGCGTTATGCGTTATGCGTTATGCGTTATGCGTTATGCGTTATGCGTTATGCGTTATGCATTATGCGTTATGCTTTAGGCGTTATGCGTTATGCGTTATGCGTTATATGTTATGCGATAGGCGTTATGCTTTATGCGTCATGCGTGATCCGTTACGCGTTAGGCGTTATGCGATTTGCGGTATTCGTTAAGCGTTGTGCATTATGCGTTATGCGTTATGCGTTAAGGGTTATGGGTTATGCGTTATGCTTTATGCGTTATTCATTTTGCGTTATGCGTTATTCGTTATGCGATATGCGTTATGCGTTATGCGTTATGCGTTATGCGTTATGCCTTATGCGTTATACGTTATGCGTTATGCGTTATGCGTTATGCGTTATGCGTTATGCGTTATGCGTTATGCGTTATGCGTTATGCGTTATACGGTATGCGTTATGCGTTATGCGTTATGCGTTATGCGTCGTGCGTTAAACGTATGCGTTATGCGTTATCCGTTATGCGTTATACGGTATGCGTTATGCGTTATGCGTTATATGTTATGCGTTATGCGTTATGCGTTATGCGTTGTGCGTTATACGTTTGCGTTATGCGTTATGCGTTATGCGATATGCGTTATGCGTTATGCGTTATGCGTTATGCGTTATGCGTTATGCGTTATGCGTTATGCGTTATGCGTTATGCGTTATGCGTTATGCTTTATGCGTTATGCGTTATGAGTTACACGTTATACGTTTGCGTTATGCGTTATGCGTTATGCGATATGCGTTATGCGTTATGCGTTATGCGTGATCCGTTATGCGTTAGGCGTTATGGGTTTTCCGGTGTTCGTTATGCGTTGTGCAGTATGCGCTATGCGTTATGAAGTATGGGTTATGGTTTATGCGTTATGCGTTGTGCGCTATACGTTTGCGTTATGCGTTATGCGTTATGCGTTATGCGTTATACGGTATGCGTTATGCGTTATGCGTTATGCGTCGTGCGTTATACGTATGCGTTATGCGTTATGCGTTAGCCGTTATACGGTATGCGTTATGCGTTATGCGTTATGCGTTATGCGTTATACGGTATGCGTTATGCGTTATACGTTATGCGTTATGCGTTATGCGTTATGCGTTATGCGTTACGCGTTATGCTTTATGCGTTATGCGTTATGCGTTATGCGTTATGCGTTATGCGTTATGCGTTATGCGTTATGCGTTATGCGTTATGCGTTATGCGTTATGCGTTATGCGTTATACGGTATGCGTTATGCGTTATGCGTTATGCGTTAGCCGTTATACGGTATGCGTTATGCGTTATGCGTTATGCGTCGTGCGTTATACGTATGCGTTATGCGTTATGCGTTATGCGTTAGCCGTTATACGGTATGCGTTATGCGTTATGCGTTATGCGTTATGCGTTATACGGTATGCGTTATGCGTTATACGTCATGCGTTATGCGTTATGCGTTATGCGTTATGCGTTACGCGTTATGCTTTATGCGTTATGCGTTATGCGTTATGCGTTATGCGTTATGCGTTATGCATTATACGGTATGCGTTATGCGTTATGCGTTAGCCGTTATACGGTATGCGTTATGCGTTATGCGTCATGCGTTATGCGTTATGCGTTATGCGTTATGCGTTACGCGTTATGCTTTATGCGTTATGCGTTATGCGTTATGCGTTATGCGTTATGCGTTATGCGTTATGCGTTATGCGTTATGCGTTATGCGTTATGCGTTATGCGTTATGCGTTATGCGTTATACGGTATGCGTTATGCGTTATGCGTTATGCGTTAGCCGTTATACGGTATGCGTTATGCGTTATGCGTTATGCGTCGTGCGTTATACGTATGCGTTATGCGTTATGCGTTATGCGTTAGCCGTTATACGGTATGCGTTATGCGTTATGCGTTATGCGTTATGCGTTATACGGTATGCGTTATGCGTTATACGTCATGCGTTATGCGTTATGCGTTATGCGTTATGCGTTATGCGTTATGCTTTATGCGTTATGCGTTATGCGTTATGCGTTATGCGTTATGCGTTATGCATTATACGGTATGCGTTATGCGTTATGCGTTATGCGTTATGCGTCGTGCGTTATACGTATGCGTTATGCGTTATGCGTTATACGGTATGCGTTATGCGTTATGCGTTATGCGTTGTGCGTTATGCGTTATATGTTATGCGTTATGCGTTATGCGTTATGCGTTGTGCGTTATACGTTTGCGTTATGCGTTATGCGTCATGCGTTATGCTTTATGCGTTATGCGTTATGAGTTACACGTTATACGTTTGCGTTATGCGTTATGCGGTATGCGATATGCGTTATGCGTTATGCGTTATGCGTGATCCGTTATGCGTTAGGCGTTATGGGTTTTCCGGTGTTCGTTATGCGTTGTGCAGTATGCGTTATGCGTTATGAAGTATGGGTTATGGTTTATGCGTTATGCGTTGTGCGCTATACGTTTGCGTTATGCGTTATGCGTTATGCGTTATGCGTTATACGGTATGCGTTATGCGTTATGCGTTATGCGTTATGCGTCGTGCGTTATACGTATGCGTTATGCGTTATGCGTTATGCGTTATGCGTTATACGGTATGCGTTATGCGTTATGCGTTATGCGTTAAATGTTATGCGTTATGCGTTATGCGTTGTGCGTTATACGTTTGCGTTATGCGTTATGCGTTATGCGATATGCGTTATGCGTTATGCGTTATGCGTTATGCGTTATGCGTTATGCTTTATGCGTTATGCGTTATGAGTTACACGTTATGCTTTATGCGTTATGCGTTATGCGTTATTGCGTTAGGGGTTATGCGTTATGCGTTATGCGTTATGCGTTATGCTTTATGCGTTATGCATTATGCGTTATGCGTGATCCGTTATGCGTTAGGCGTTATGGGTTTTCCGGTGTTCGTTATGCGTTGTGCAGTATGCGTTATGCGTTATGAAGTATGGGTTATGGTTTATGCGTTATGCGTTGTGCGCTATACGTTTGCGTTATGCGTTATGCGTTATGCGTTATACGGTATGCGTTATGCGTTATGCGTTATGCGTTAAATGTTATGCGTTATGCGTTATGCGTTATGCGTTGTGCGTTATACGTTTGCGTTATGCGTTATGCGTTATGCGATATGCGTTATGCGTTATGCGTTATGCGTTATGCGTTATGCTTTATGCGTTATGCGTTATGAGTTACACGTTATGATTTATGCGTTATGCGTTATGCGTTATTGCGTTAGGGGTTATGCGTTATGCGTTATGCGTTATACGGTATGCGTTATGCGTTATGCGTTATACGGTATGCGGTATGCGTTATGCGTTATGCGTTATGCGTTATGCGTTATGCGTTATGCGTTATGCGTTATACGGTATGCGTTATGCGTTATGCGTTATGCGTCGTGCGTTATACGTATGCGTTATGCGTTATGCGTTATGCGTTATGCGTTATACGGTATGCGTTATGCGTTATGCGTTATGCGTTAAATGTTATGCGTTATGCGTTATGCGTTGTGCGTTATACGTTTGCGTTATGCGTTATGCGTTATGCGATATGCGTTATGCGTTATGCGTTATGCGTTATGCGTTATGCGTTATGCGTTATGCTTTATGCGTTATGCATTATGCGTTATGCGTGATCCGTTATGCGTTAGGCGTTATGGGTTTTCCGGTGTTCGTTATGCGTTGTGCAGTATGCGTTATGCGTTATGAAGTATGGGTTATGGTTTATGCGTTATGCGTTGTGCGCTATACGTTTGCGTTATGCGTTATGCGTTATGCGTTATACGGTATGCGTTATGCGTTATGCGTAATGCGTTATACGGTATGCGTTATGCGTTATGCGTTATACGGTATGCGGTATGCGTTATGCGTTATGCGTTATGCGTTATGCGTTATGCGTTATGCGTTATGCGTTGTGCGTTATGCGTTATATGTTATGCGTTATGCGTTATGCGTTATGCGTTATGCGTTATGCGTTATGCGTTATACGGTATGCGTTATGCGTTATGCGTTATGCGTTATGCGTTATGCGTTATGCGTTATGCGTTATGCGTTATGCGTTATGCGTTATGCGTTATGCGTTATGCGTTATGCGTTATGCGTTATGCGTTATGCGTTATGCGTTATGCGTTATGCGTTATGCGTTATGCGTTATACGGTATGCGTTATGCGTTATGCGTTATGCGTTGTGCGTTATGCGTTATATGTTATGCGTTATGCGTTATGCGTTATGCGTTGTGCGTTATACGTTTGCGTTATGCGTTATGCGTTATGCGATATGCGTTATGCGTTATGCGTTATGCGTTATGCGTTATGCGTTATGCGTTATGCGTTATGCGTTATGCGTTATGCTTTATGCGTTATGCGTTATGAGTTACACGTTATACGTTTGCGTTATGCGTTATGCGTTATACGGTATGCGTTATGCGTTATGCGTTATGCGTTATGCGTCGTGCGTTAAACGTATGCGTTATGCGTTATGCGTTATGCGTTATACGGTATGCCTTTTGCGTTATGCGTTATGCGTTATGCGTTATGCGTTATATGTTATGCGTTATGCGTTATGCGTTATGCGTTATGCGTTATGCGTTATGCGTTATGCGTTATGCGTTATGCGTTATGCGTTGTGCGTTATACGTTTGCGTTATGCGTTATGCGTTATGCGATACGCGTTATGCGTTATGCGTTATGCGTTATGCGTTATGCGTTATGCGTTATGCGTTATGCGTTATGCTTTATGCGTTATGCGTTATGAGTTACACGTTATGCTTTATGCGTTATGCGTTATGCGTTATTGCGTTAGGGGTTATGCGTTATGCGTTATGCTTTATGCGTTATGAATTATGCGTTATGCGTGATCCGTTATGCGTTAGGCGTTATGGGTTTTCCGGTGTTCGTTATGCATTGTGCAGTATGCGTTATGCGGTATGAAGTATGGGTTATGGTTTATGCGTTATGCGTTGTGCGCTATACGTTTGCGTTATGCGTTATGCGTTATACGGTGTGCGTTATGCGTTATGCGTTATGCGTTATACGGTATGCGTTAAGCGTTATGCGTTATGCGTTATGCGTTGTGCGTTGTGCGTTATACGTATGCGTTATGCGTTATGCGTTATGCGTTATACGGTATGCGTTATGCGTTATGCGTTATGCGTTATGCGTTGTGTGTTATACGTATGCGTTATGCGTTATGCGTTATGCGTTATGCGTTATACGGTATGCGTTATGCGTTATGCGTTATGCGTTATGCGTTATACGGTATGCGTTATGCGTTATGCGTTATACGGTATGCAGTATGCGTTATGCGTTATGCGTTATGCGTTATGCGTTATGCGTTATGCGTTATGCGTTATGCGTTATGCGTTATGCGTTATGCGTTATGCGTTATGCGTTATGCGTTATGCGTTGTGCGTTATGCGTTATACGGTATGCGTTATGCGTTATGCGTTATGCGTTATGCGTTATGCGTTATGCGTTATGCGTTATGCGTTATGCGTTATGCGTTATGCGTTATGCGTTATGCGTTATATGTTATGCGTTATGCGTTATGCGTTATGCGTTGTGCGTTATACGTTTGCGTTATGCGTTATGCGTTATGCGATATGCGTTATGCGTTATGCGTTATGCGTTATGCGTTATGCGTTATGCGTTATACGGTATGCGTTATGCGTTATGCGTTATGCGTTATGCGTTATGCGTTATGCGTTGTGCGTTATACGTATGCGTTATGCGTTATGCGTTATGCGTTATACGGTATGCGTTATGCGTTATGCGTTATGCGTTATGCGTTGTTCGTTATACGTATGCGTTATGCGTTATGCTTTATGCGTTATGCATTATGCGTTATGCGTGATCCGTTATGCGTTAGGCGTTATGGGTTTTCCGGTGTTCGTTATGCGTTGTGCAGTATGCGTTATGCGTTATGAAGTATGGGTTATGGTTTATGCGTTATGCGTTGTGCGCTATACGTTTGCGTTATGCGTTATGCGTTATCCGTTATGCGGTGTGCGTTATGCGTTATGCGTTATGCGTTATACGGTATGCGTTATGCGTTATGCGTTATGCGTTGTGCGTTATACGTATGCGTTATGTGTTATGCGTTATACGGTATGCGTTATGCGTTATGCATTATGCGTTATGCGTGATCCGTTATGCGTTATGCGTTATGGGTTTTCCGGTGTTCGTTATGCGTTGGGCAGTATGCGTTATGCGTTATGAAGTATGGGTTATGGTTTATGCGTTATGCGTTGTGCGCTATACGTTTGCGTTATGCGTTATGCGTTATGCGTTATGCATTATACGGTATGCGTTATGCGTTATGCGTTATGCGTTATGCGTCGTGCGTTATACATATGCGTTATGCGTTATGCGTTATGCGTTATACGGTATGCGTTATGCGTTATGCGTTATGCGTTGTGCGTTATGCGTTATATGTTATGCGTTATGCGTTATGCGTTATGCGTTATGCGTTGTGCGTTATACGTTTGCGTTATGCGTTATGCGTTATGCGATATGCGTTATGCGTTATGCGTTATGCGTTATGCGTTATGCGTTATGCGTTATGCGTTATGCGTTATGCGTTATGCGTTATGCGTTATGCGTTATGCGTTATGCTTTATGCGTTATGCGTTATGAGTTACACGTTATACGTTTGCGTTATGCGTTATGCGTTATGCGATATGCGTTATGCGTTATGCGTTATGCGTGATCCGTTATGCGTTAGGCGTTATGGGTTTTCCGGTGTTCGTTATGCGTTGTGCAGTATGCGTTATGCGTTATGAAGTATGGGTTATGGTTTGTGCGTTATGCGTTGTGCGCTATACGATTGCGTTATGCGTTATGCGTTATGCGTTATGCGTTATACGGTATGTGTTATGCGTTATGCGTTATGCGTTATGCGTCGTGCGTTATACGTATGCGTTATGCGTTATGCGTTATGCGTTATACGGTATGCGTGATGCGTTATGCGTTATGCGTTATGCGTTAAATGTTATGCGTTATGCGTTATGCGTTATGCGTTGTGCGTTATACGTTTGCGTTATGCGTTATGCGTTATGCGATAAGCGTTATGCGTTATGCGTTATGCGTTATGCGTTATGCGTTATGCGTTATGCGTTATGCGTTATGCGTTATGCGTTATGCTTTATGCGTTATGCGTTATGAGATACACGTTATACGTTTGCGTTATGCGTTATGCATTATGCGATATGCGTTATGCGTTATGCGTTATGCGTTATGCGTTATGCGTTATGCGTTATGCGTTATGCGTTATGCTTTATGCGTTATGCGTTATGAGTTACACGTTATGCTTTATGCGTTATGCGTTATGCGTTATGCGTTATGCGTTATATGTTATGCGTTATGCGTTATGCGTTATGCGTTGTGCCTTATACGTTTGCGTTATGCGTTATGCGTTATGCGATATGCGTTATGCGTTATGCGTTATGCGTTATGCGTTATGCTTTATGCGTTATGCGTTATGAGTTACACGTTATGCTTTATGCGTTATGCGTTATGCGTTATTGCGTTAGGGGTTATGCGTTATGCGTTATGCGTTATGCTTTTTGCGTTATGCATTATGCGTTATGCGTGATCCGTTATGCGTTAGGCGTTATGGGTTTTCCGGTGTTCGTTATGCGTTGTGCAGTATGCGTTGTGCGTTATGAAGTATGGGTTATGGTTTATGCGTTATGCGTTGTGCGCTATACGTTTGCGTTATGCGGTATACGGTATGCGTTATGCGTTATGCGTTATGCGTTATGCGTTGTGCGTTATACGTATGCGTTATGCGTTATGCGTTATGCGTTATACGGTATGCGGTATGCGTTATGCGTTATGCGTTATGCGTTATGCGTTATGCGTTATGCGTTATGCGTTATGCATTATGCGTTATGCGTTATATGTTATGCGTTATGCGTTATGCGTTGTGCGTTATGCGTTATACGGCTGCGTTATGCGTTATGCGTTATGCGTTATGCGTTATGCTTTATGCGTTATGCGTTATGCGTTATGCGTTATGCGTTATGGGTTATGCATTATGCGTTATGCATTATGCGTTATGCGTTATGCGTTATATGTTATGCGTTATGCGTTGTGCGTTATACGTTTGCGTTATGCCTTATGCGTTATGCGATATGCGTTATGCGTTATGCGTTATGCGTTATGCGTTATGCGTTATGCGTTATGCGTTATGCGTTATGCGTTATGCGTTGTGCGTTATACGTAAGCGTTATGCGTTATGCGTTATACGGTATGCGTTATGCGTTATGCGTTATGCGTTATGCGTTATGCTTTATGCGTTATGCGTTATGAGTTACACGTTATGCTTTATGCGTTATGCGATATGCGTTATTGCGTTAGGGGTTATGCGTTATGCGTTATGCGTTATGCTTTATGCGTTATGCATTATGGGTTATGCGTGATCCGTTATGCGTTAGGCGTTATGGGTTTTCCGGTGTTCGTTATGCGTTGGGCAGTATGCGTTATGCGTTATGAAGTATGGGTTATGGTTTATGCGTTATGCGTTGTGCGTTATGCGTTGTGCGTTATACGTATGCGTTATGCGTTATGCGTTATACGGTATGCGTTATGCGTTATGCGTTATGCGTTATGCGTTATGCGTTATGCGTTATGCGTTGTGCGTTATACGTATGCGTTTTGCGTTATGCGTTATGCGTTATACGGTATGCGTTATGCGTTATGCGTTATGCGTTATGCGTTATGCGTTGTGCGTTATACGTATGCGTTATGCGTTATGCGTTATACGGTATGCGTTATGCGTTATGCGTTATGCGTTATGCGTTATGCGTTGTTCGTTATACGTATGCGTTATGCGTTATGCTTTATGCGTTATGCTTTATGCGTTATGCGTGATCCGTTATGCGTTAGGCGTTATGCGTTATGCGTTATGCGTTATGCGTTATGCGTTATGCTTTATGCGTTATGCGTTATGAGTTACACGTTATACGTTTGCGTTATGCGTTATGCGTTATGCGATATGCGTTATGCGTTATGCGTTATGCGTTATGCGTTATGCGTTATGCGTTATGCGTTATGCGTTATACGTTATGCGTTATGCTTTATGCGTTATGCGTTATGAGTTACACGTTATGCTTTATGCGTTATGCGTTATGCGTTATGCGTTATGCGTTATATGTTATGCGTTATGCGTTATGCGTTATGCGTTGTGCCTTATACGTTTGCGTTATGCGTTATGCGTTATGCGATATGCGTTATGCGTTATACGGTATGCGTTATGCGTTATGCGTTATGCGTTATGCGTTATGCGTTGTGCGTTATACGTATGCGTTATGCGTTATGCGTTATGCGTTATGCGTTATACGGTATGCGGTATGCGTTATGCGTTATGCGTTATGCGTTATGCGTTATGCGTTATGCGTTATGCGTTATGCGTTATGCGATATGCGTTATGCGTTATGCGTTATGCGTTATGCGTTATGCGTTATGCGTTATGCGTTATGCGTTATGCGTTATGCGTTATGCTTTATGCGTTATGCGTTATGAGTTACACGTTATGCTTTATGCGTTATGCGTTATGCGTTATGCGTTATTGCGTTAGGGGTTATGCGTTATGCGTTATGCGTTATGCTTTATGCGTTATGCATTATGGGTTATGCGTGATCCGTTATGCGTTAGGCGTTATGGGTTTTCCGGTGTTCGTTATGCGTTGGGCAGTATGCGTTATGCGTTATGAAGTATGGGTTATGGTTTATGCGTTATGCGTTGTGCGCTATACGTTAGCGTTATGCGTTATGCGTTATGCGTTATACGGTATGCGGTATGCGTTATGCGTTATGCGTTATGCGTTATGCGTTATGCGTTATGCGTTATGCGTTATGCGTTATGCGTTATGCGTTATGCGTTATGCGTTATGCGTTATGCGTTATGCGTTATGCGTTATGCGTTGTGCGTTATACGTTTGCGTTATGCGTTATGCGTTATGCGATATGCGTTATGCGTTATGCGTTATGCGTTATGCGTTATGCGTTATGCGTTATGCGTTATGCTTTATGCGTTATGCGTTATGAGTTACACGTTATACGTTTGCGTTATGCGTTATGCGTTATGCGATATGCGTTATGCGTTATGCGTTATGCGTTATGCGTTATACGTTATGCGTTATGCTTTATGCGTTATGCGTTATGAGTTACACGTTATGCTTTATGCGTTATGCGTTATGCGTTATGCGTTATGCGTTATATGTTATGCGTTATGCGTTATGCGTTGTGCCTTATACGTTTGCGTTATGCGTTATGCGTTATGCGATATGCGTTATGCGTTATACGGTATGCGTTATGCGTTATGCGTTATGCGTTATGCGTTATACGGTATGCGTTATGCGTTATGCGTTATGCGTTATGCGTTGTGCGTTATACGTATGCGTTATGCGTTATGCGTTATGCGTTATACGGTATGCGTTATGCGTTATGCGTTATGCGTTATGCGGTATGCGTTGTTCGTTATACGTATGCGTTATGCGTTATGCTTTATGCGTTATGCATTATGCGTTATGCGTGATCCGTTATGCGTTAGGCGTTATGGGATTTCCGGTGTTCGTTATGCGTTGTGCAGTATGCGTTATGCGTTATGAAGTATGGGTTATGGTTTATGCGTTATGCGTTGTGCGCTATACGTTTGCGTTATGCGTTATGCGTTATGCGTTATGCGTTATACGGTATGCGTTATGCGTTATGCGTTATGCGTTATGCTTTATGCGTTATGCGTTATGCGTTATGCGTTATGCGTTATGCGTTATGCGTTATGCGTTATGCGTTATGCGTTATGCGTTATGCGTTATGCGTTATGCGTTGTGCGTTATACGTTTGCGTTATGCGTTATGCGTTATGCGATATGCGTTATGCGTTATGCGTTATGCGTTATGCGTTATGCGTTATGCTTTATGCGTTATGCGTTATGAGTTACACGTTATACGTTTGCGTTATGCGTTATGCGTTATGCGATATGCGTTATGCGTTATGCGTTATGCGTTATGCGTTATGCGTTATGCGTTATGCGTTATGCGTTATGCGTTATACGTTATGCGTTATGCTTTATGCGTTATGCGTTATGAGTTACACGTTATGCTTTATGCGTTATGCGTTATGCGTTATGCGTTATGCGTTATATGTTATGCGTTATGCGTTATGCGTTATGCGTTGTGCCTTATACGTTTGCGTTATGCGTTATGCGTTATGCGATATGCGTTATGCGTTATAGGGTATGCGTTATGCGTTATGCGTTATGCGTTATGCGTTGTGCGTTATACGTATGCGTTATGCGTTATGCGTTATGCGTTATGCGTTATACGGTATGCGGTATGCGTTATGCGTTATGCGTTATGCGTTATGCGTTATGCGTTATGCGTTATGCGTTATGCGATATGCGTTATGCGTTATGCGTTATGCGTTATGCGTTATGCGTTATGCGTTATGCGTTATGCGTTATGCTTTATGCGTTATGCGTTATGAGTTACACGTTATGCTTTATGCGTTATGCGTTATGCGTTATGCGTTATTGCGTTAGGGGTTATGCGTTATGCGTTATGCGTTATGCTTTATGCGTTATGCATTATGGGTTATGCGTGATCCGTTATGCGTTAGGCGTTATGGGTTTTCCGGTGTTCGTTATGCGTTGGGCAGTATGCGTTATGCGTTATGAAGTATGGGTTATGGTTTATGCGTTATGCGTTGTGCGCTATACGTTAGCGTTATGCGTTATGCGTTATGCGTTATACGGTATGCGGTATGCGTTATGCGTTATGCGTTATGCGTTATGCGTTATGCGTTATGCGTTATGCGTTATGCGTTATGCGTTATATGTTATGCGTTATGCGTTATGCGTTATGCGTTGTGCGTTATGCGTTATACGGCATGCGTTATGCGTTATGCGTTATGCTTTATGCGTTATGCGTTATGCGTTATGCGTTATGCGTTATGCGTTGTGCGTTATACGTATGCGTTATGCGTTATGCGTTATGCGTTATGCGTTATACGGTATGCGGTATGCGTTATGCGTTATGCGTTATGCGTTATGCGTTATGCGTTATGCGTTATGCGTTATGCGATATGCGTTATGCGTTATGCGTTATGTGTTATGCGTTATGCGTTATGCGTTATGCGTTATGCGTTATGCTTTATGCGTTATGCGTTATGAGTTACACGTTATGCTTTATGCGTTATGCGTTATGCGTTATGCGTTATTGCGTTAGGGGTTATGCGTTATGCGTTATGCGTTATGCTTTATGCGTTATGCATTATGGGTTATGCGTGATCCGTTATGCGTTAGGCGTTATGGGTTTTCCGGTGTTCGTTATGCGTTGGGCAGTATGCGTTATGCGTTATGAAGTATGGGTTATGGTTTATGCGTTATGCGTTGTGCGCTATACGTTAGCGTTATGCGTTATGCGTTATGCGTTATACGGTATGCGGTATGCGTTATGCGTTATGCGTTATGCGTTATGCGTTATGCGTTATGCGTTATGCGTTATGCGTTATGCGTTATGCGTTATGCGTTATATGTTATGCGTTATGCGTTATGCGTTATGCGTTGTGCGTTATGCGTTATACGGCATGCGTTATGCGTTATGCGTTATGCTTTATGCGTTATGCGTTATGCGTTATGCGTTATGCGTTATGGGTTATGCGTTATGCGTTATGCGTTATGCGTTATGCGTTATGCGTTATGCGTTATGCGTTATATGTTATGCGTTATGCGTTATGCGTTATGCGTTATGCGTTATGCGTTGTGCGTTATACGTTTGCGTTATGCGTTATGCGTTATGCGATATGCGTTATGCGTTATTCGTTATGCTTTATGCGTTATGCGTTAAGCGTTATGCTTTATGCGTTATGCATTATGCGTTATGCGTGATCCGTTATGCGTTAGGCATTATGGGTTTTCCGGTGTTCGTTATGCGTTGTGCAGTATGCGTTATGCGTTATGAAGTATGGGTTATTGTTTATGCGTCATGCATTGTGCGCTATACGTTTGCGTTATGCGTTATGCGTTATGCGTTATGCGTTATACGGTATGCGTTATGCGTTATGCGTTATGCTTTATGCGTTATGCGTTATGCGTTATGCGTTATGCGTTATGCGTTATGCGTTATGCGTTATGCGTTATGGGTTATGCGTGATCCGTTATGCGTTAGGCGTTATGGGTTTTCCGGTGTTCGTTATGCGTTGGGCAGTATGCGTTATGCGTTATGAAGTATGGGTTATGGTTTATGCGTTATGCGTTGTGCGTTATGCGTTATGCGTTATGCGTCGTGCGTTATACGTATGCGTTATGCGTTATGCGTTAGCCGTTATACGGTATGCGTTATGCGTTATGCGTTATGCGTTATGCGTTATGCGTTACACGGTATGCGTTATGCGTTATACGTTATGCGTTATGCGTTATGCGTTATACGGTATGGGTTATGCGTTATACGTTATGCGTTATGCGTTATGCGATATGCGTTATGCGTTATGCTTTACGCGTTATGCGTTATGAGTTACACGTTATGCTTTATGCGTTATGCGTTATGCGTTATGCGTTATGCGTTATGCGTTATGCGTTATGCGTTTTGCGTTATGCGTTATGCGTTATGCGTTATGCGTTATGCTTTATGCGTTATGCGTTATGAGTTATACGGTATGCGTTATGCGTTATGCGTTATGCGTTATGCGTTATGCGTTATGCGTTATGCGTTATGCGTTATGCGTTATGCGTTATGCGTTATGCGTTATGCGTTATGCGTTATGCGTTATGCGTTATGCGTTATGCGTTATGCGTTATGCGTTATGCGTTATGCGTTATACGTTATGCGTTATGCTTTATGCGTTATGCGTTATGAGTTACACGTTATGCTTTATGCGTTATGCGTTATGCGTTATGCGTTATGCGTTATATGTTATGCGTTATGCGTTATGCGTTATGCGTTGTGCCTTATACGTTTGCGTTATGCGTTATGCGTTATGCGATATGCGTTATGCGTTATACGGTATGCGTTATTCGTTATGCGTTATGCGTTATGCGTTATGCGTTGTGCGTTATACGTATGCGTTATGCGTTATGCGTTATGCGTTATACGGTATGCGGTATGCGTTATGCGTTATGCGTTATGCGTTATGCGTTATGCGTTATGCGTTATGCGTTATGCGATATGCGTTATGCGTTATGCGTTATGCGTTATGCGTTATGCGTTATGCGTTATGCGTTATGCGTTATGCGTTATGCTTTATGCGTTATGCGTTATGAGTTACACGTTATGCTTTATGCGTTATGCGTTATGCGTTATGCGTTATTGCGTTAGGGGTTATGCGTTATGCGTTATGCGTTATGCTTTATGCGTTATGCATTATGGGTTATGCGTGATCCGTTATGCGTTAGGCGTTATGGGTTTTCCGGTGTTCGTTATGCGTTGGGCAGTATGCGTTATGCGTTATGAAGTATGGGTTATGGTTTATGCGTTATGCGTTGTGCGCTATACGTTAGCGTTATGCGTTATGCGTTATGCGTTATGCGATATGCGTTATGCGTTATACGGTATGCGTTATGCGTTATGCGTTATGCGTTATGCGTTATACGGTATGCGTTTGCGTTATGCGTTATGCGTTATGCGTTGTGCGTTATACGTATGCGTTATGCGTTATGCGTTATGCGTTATACGGTATGCGTTATGCGTTATGCGTTATGCGTTATGCGTTATGCGTTGTTCGTTATACGTATGCGTTATGCGTTATGCTTTATGCGTTATGCATTATGCGTTATGCGTGATCCGTTATGCGTTAGGCGTTATGGGATTTCCGGTGTTCGTTATGCGTTGTGCAGTATGCGTTATGCGTTATGAAGTATGGGTTATGGTTTATGCGTTATGCGTTGTGCGCTATACGTTTGCGTTATGCGTTATGCGTTATGCGTTATGCGTTATACGGTATGCGTTATGCGTTATGCGTTATGCTTTATGCGTTATGCGTTATGCGTTATGCGTTATGCGTTATGCGTTATGCGTTATGCGTTATGCGTTATGCGTTATGCGTTATGCGTTATGCGTTATGCGTTATGCGTTGTGCGTTATACGTTTGCGTTATGCGTTATGCGTTATGCGATATGCGTTATGCGTTATGCGTTATGCGTTATGCGTTATGCGTTATGCGTTATGCTTAATGCGTTATGCGTTATGAGTTACACGTTATACGTTTGCGTTATGCGTTATGCGTTATGCGATATGCGTTATGCGTTATGCGTTATGCGTTATGCGTTATGCGTTATGCGTTATGCGTTATGCGTTATGCGTTATACGTTATGCGTTATGCTTTATGCGTTATGCGTTATGAGTTACACGTTATGCTTTATGCGTTATGCGTTATGCGTTATGCGTTATGCGTTATATGTTATGCGTTATGCGTTATGCGTTATGCGTTGTGCCTTATACGTTTGCGTTATGCGTTATGCGTTATGCGATATGCGTTATGCGTTATAGGGTATGCGTTATGCGTTATGCGTTATGCGTTATGCGTTGTGCGTTATACGTATGCGTTATGCGTTATGCGTTATGCGTTATGCGTTATACGGTATGCGGTATGCGTTATGCGTTATGCGTTATGCGTTATGCGTTATGCGTTATGCGTTATGCGTTATGCGATATGCGTTATGCGTTATGCGTTATGCGTTATGCGTTATGCGTTATGCGTTATGCGTTATGCGTTATGCTTTATGCGTTATGCGTTATGCGTTATGCTTTATGCGTTATGCGTTATGCGTTATGCGTTATTGCGTTAGGGGTTATGCGTTATGCGTTATGCGTTATGCTTTATGCGTTATGCATTATGGGTTATGCGTGATCCGTTATGCGTTAGGCGTTATGGGTTTTCCGGTGTTCGTTATGCGTTGGGCAGTATGCGTTATGCGTTATGAAGTATGGGTTATGGTTTATGCGTTATGCGTTGTGCGCTATACGTTAGCGTTATGCGTTATGCGTTATGCGTTATACGGTATGCGGTATGCGTTATGCGTTATGCGTTATGCGTTATGCGTTATGCGTTATGCGTTATGCGTTATGCGTTATGCGTTATGCGTTATGCGTTATATGTTATGCGTTATGCGTTATGCGTTATGCGTTGTGCGTTATGCGTTATACGGCATGCGTTATGCGTTATGCGTTATGCTTTATGCGTTATGCGTTATGCGTTATGCGTTATGCGTTATGGGTTATGCGTTATGCGTTATGCGTTATGCGTTATGCGTTATGCGTTATGCGTTATGCGTTATATGTTATGCGTTATGCGTTATGCGTTATGCGTTATGCGTTATGCGTTGTGCGTTATACGTTTGCGTTATGCGTTATGCGTTATGCGATATGCGTTATGCGTTATTCGTTATGCTTTATGCGTTATGCGTTAAGCGTTATGCTTTATGCGTTATGCATTATGCGTTATGCGTGATCCGTTATGCGTTAGGCATTATGGGTTTTCCGGTGTTCGTTATGCGTTGTGCAGTATGCGTTATGCGTTATGAAGTATGGGTTATTGTTTATGCGTCATGCATTGTGCGCTATACGTTTGCGTTATGCGTTATGCGTTATGCGTTATGCGTTATACGGTATGCGTTATGCGTTATGCGTTATGCGTTATGCTTTATGCGTTATGCGTTATGCGTTATGCGTTATGCGTTATGCGTTATGCGTTATGCGTTATGCGTTATGAGTTATGGGTTATGCGTGATCCGTTATGCGTTAGGCGTTATGGGTTTTCCGGTGTTCGTTATGCGTTGGGCAGTATGCGTTATGCGTTATGAAGTATGGGTTATGGTTTATGCGTTATGCGTTGTGCGCTATACGTTAGCGTTATGCGTTATGCGTTATGCGTTATGCGTTATACGATATGCGTTATGCGTTATGCGTTATGCGTTGTGCGTTATACGTATGCGTTATGCGTTATGCGTTATGCGTTATGCGTTATGCGTTATATGTTATGCGTTATGCGTTATGCGTTATGCGTTGTGCGTTATACGTTTGCGTTATGCGTTATGCGTTATGCGTTATGCGATATGCGTTATGCGTTATGCGTTATGCGTTATGCGTTATGCGTTATGCGTTATGCGTTATGCGTTATGCTTTATGCGTTATGCGTTATGAGTTACACGTTATACGTTTGCGTTATGGGTTATGCGTTATGCGATATGCGTTATGCGTTATGCGTTATGCGTGATCCGTTATGCGTTAGGCGTTATGGGTTTTCCGGTGTTCGTTATGCGTTGTGCAGTATGCGTTATGCGTTATGAAGTATGGGTTATGGTTTATGCGTTATGCGTTGTGCGCTATACGTTTGCGTTATGCGTTATGCGTTATGCTTTATGCGTTATGCATTATGCGTTATGCGTGATCCGTTATGCGTTAGGCGTTACGGGTTTTCCGGTGTTCGTTATGCGTTGTGCAGCATGCGTTATGCGTTATGAAGTATGGGTTATGGTTTATGCGTTATGCGTTGTGCGCTATACGTTTGCGTTATGCGTTATGCCTTATGCGTTATGCGTTATGCGTTATGCGTTGTGCGTTATACGTATGCGTTATGCGTTATGCGTTATGCGTTATACGGTATGCGGTATGCGTTATGCGTTATGCGTTATGCGTTATGCGTTATGCGTCGTGCGTTATACGTATGCGTTATGCGTTATGCGTTAGCCGTTATACGGTATGCGTTATGCGTTATGCGTTATGCGTTATGCGTTATGCGTTACACGGTATGCGTTATGCGTTATACGTTATGCGTTATGCGTTATGCGTTATACGGTATGGGTTATGCGTTATACGTTATGCGTTATGCGTTATGCGATATGCGTTATGCGTTATGCTTTACGCGTTATGCGTTATGAGTTACACGTTATGCTTTATGCGTTATGCGTTATGCGTTATGCGTTATGCGTTATGCGTTATGCGTTATGCGTTATGCGTTTTGCGTTATGCGTTATGCGTTATGCGTTATGCGTTATGCGTTATGCTTTATGCGTTATGCGTTATGAGTTATACGGTATGCGTTATGCGTTATGCGTTATGCGTTATGCGTTATGCGTTATGCGTTATGCGTTATGCGTTATGCGTTATGCGTTATGCGTTATGCGTTATGCGTTATGCGTTATGCGTTATGCGTTATGCGTTATACGTTATGCGTTATGCTTTATGCGTTATGCGTTATGAGTTACACGTTATGCTTTATGCGTTATGCGTTATGCGTTATGCGTTATGCGTTATATGTTATGCGTTATGCGTTATGCGTTATGCGTTGTGCCTTATACGTTTGCGTTATGCGTTATGCGTTATGCGATATGCGTTATGCGTTATACGGTATGCGTTATGCGTTATGCGTTATGCGTTATGCGTTATGCGTTGTGCGTTATACGTATGCGTTATGCGTTATGCGTTATGCGTTATACGGTATGCGGTATGCGTTATGCGTTATGCGTTATGCGTTATGCGTTATGCGTTATGCGTTATGCGTTATGCGATATGCGTTATGCGTTATGCGTTATGCGTTATGCGTTATGCGTTATGCGTTATGCGTTATGCGTTATGCGTTATGCTTTATGCGTTATGCGTTATGAGTTACACGTTATGCTTTATGCGTTATGCGTTATGCGTTATGCGTTATTGCGTTAGGGGTTATGCGTTATGCGTTATGCGTTATGCTTTATGCGTTATGCATTATGGGTTATGCGTGATCCGTTATGCGTTAGGCGTTATGGGTTTTCCGGTGTTCGTTATGCGTTGGGCAGTATGCGTTATGCGTTATGAAGTATGGGTTATGGTTTATGCGTTATGCGTTGTGCGCTATACGTTAGCGTTATGCGTTATGCGTTATGCGTTATACGGTATGCGGTATGCGTTATGCGTTATGCGTTATGCGTTATGCGTTATGCGTTATGCGTTATGCGTTATGCGTTATGCGTTATGCGTTATGCGTTATGCGTTATGCGTTATGCGTTATGCGTTATGCGTTATGCGTTATGCGTTATGCGTTGTGCGTTATACGTTTGCGTTATGCGTTATGCGTTATGCGATATGCGTTATGCGTTATGCGTTATGCGTTATGCGTTATGCGTTATGCGTTATGCTTTATGCGTTATGAGTTACACGTTATACGTTTGCGTTATGCGTTATGCGTTATGCGATATGCGTTATGCGTTATGCGTTATGCGTTATGCGTTATACGTTATGCGTTATGCTTTATGCGTTATGCGTTATGAGTTACACGTTATGCTTTATGCGTTATGCGTTATGCGTTATGCGTTATGCGTTATATGTTATGCGTTATGCGTTATGCGTTATGCGTTGTGCCTTATACGTTTGCGTTATGCGTTATGCGTTATGCGATATGCGTTATGCGTTATACGGTATGCGTTATGCGTTATGCGTTATGCGTTATGCGTTATACGGTATGCGTTATGCGTTATGCGTTATGCGTTATGCGTTGTGCGTTATACGTATGCGTTATGCGTTATGCGTTATGCGTTATACGGTATGCGTTATGCGTTATGCGTTATGCGTTATGCGTTATGCGTTGTTCGTTATACGTATGCGTTATGCGTTATGCTTTATGCGTTATGCATTATGCGTTATGCGTTATGCGTTATGCGTTATGCGTTATGCGTTATGCGTTATGCGTTATGCGTTATGCGTTGTGCGTTATACGTTTGCGTTATGCGTTATGCGTTATGCGATATGCGTTATGCGTTATGCGTTATGCGTTATGCGTTATGCGTTATGCGTTATGCGTTATGCTTTATGCGTTATGCGTTATGAGTTACACGTTATACGTTTGCGTTATGCGTTATGCGTTATGCGTTATGCGTTATGCGTTATACGTTATGCGTTATGCTTTATGCGTTATGCGTTATGAGTTACACGTTATGCTTTATGCGTTATGCGTTATGCGTTATGCGTTATGCGTTATGCGTTATGCGTTATGCGTTACGCTTTATGCGATATGCATTATGCGTTATGCGTTATGCGTTATGCTTCATGCGTTATGCGTTATGCGTTATGCGTTATGCGTTATGCGTTATGCGTTATGCGTTATGCGTTATGCGTTATGCGTTGTGCGTTATACGTTTGCGTTATGCGTTATGCGTTATGCGATATGCGTTATGCGTTATGCGTTATGCGTTATGCGTTATGCGTTATGCGTTATGCGTTATGCTTTATGCGTTATGCGTTATGAGTTACACGTTATACGTTTGCGTTATGCGTTATGCGTTATGTGATATGCGTTATGCGTTATGCGTTATGCGTTATGCGTTATGCGTTATACGGTATGCGTTATGCGTTATGCGTTATGCGTTATGCTTTATGCGTTATGCGTTATGCGTTATGCGTTATGCGTTATGCGTTATGCGTTATGCGTTATGCGTTATGCGTTATGCGTTATGCGTTGTGCGTTATACGTTTGCGTTATGCGTTATGCGTTATGCGATATGCGTTATGCGTTATGCGTTATGCGTTATGCGTTATGCGTTATGCGTTATGCGTTATGCTTTATGCGTTATGCGTTATGAGTTACACGTTATACGTTTGCGTTATGCGTTATGCGTTATGTGATATGCGTTATGCGTTATGCGTTATGCGTTATGCGTTATGCGTTATGCGTTATGCGTTATGCGTTATGCGTTATACGTTATGCGTTATGCTTTATGCGTTATGCGTTATGAGTTACACGTTATGCTTTATGCGTTATGCGTTATGCGTTATGCGTTATGCGTTATGCGTTATGCGTTACGCTTTATGCGATATGCATTATGCGTTATGCGTTATGCGTTATGCTTCATGCGTTATGCGTTATGCGTGATCCGTTATGTGTTAAGCGTTATGCGTTTTGCTGTATTCGTTATGCGTTGTGCATTATGCGTTATGCGTTATGTGTTATGCGTATGCGTTATGCGTTATGCGTTATGCGTTATGCGTTATACGGTATGCGGTATGCGTTATGCGTTATGCGTTATGCGTTATGCGTTATGCGTTATGCGTTATGCGTTATGCGATATGCGTTATGCGTTATGCGTTATGCGTTATGCGTTATGCGTTATGCGTTATGCGTTATGCGTTATGCTTTATGCGTTATGCGTTATGAGTTACACGTTATGCTTTATGCGTTATGCGTTATGCGTTATGCGTTATTGCGTTAGGGGTTATGCGTTATGCGTTATGCGTTATGCTTTATGCGTTATGCATTATGGGTTATGCGTGATCCGTTATGCGTTAGGCGTTATGGGTTTTCCGGTGTTCGTTATGCGTTGGGCAGTATGCGTTATGCGTTATGAAGTATGGGTTATGGTTTATGCGTTATGCGTTGTGCGCTATACGTTAGCGTTATGCGTTATGCGTTATGCGTTATACGGTATGCGGTATGCGTTATGCGTTATGCGTTATGCGTTATGCGTTATGCGTTATGCGTTATGCGTTATGCGTTATGCGTTATGCGTTATGCGTTATGCGTTATATGTTATGCGTTATGCGTTATGCGTTATGCGTTATGCGTTGTGCGTTATGCGTTATGCGTTATGCGTTATGCGTTATGCGTCGTGCGTTATACGTATGCGTTATGCGTTATGCGTTAGCCGTTATACGGTATGCGTTATGCGTTATGCGTTATGCGTTATGCGTTATGCGTTACACGGTATGCGTTATGCGTTATACGTTATGCGTTATGCGTTATGCGTTATACGGTATGGGTTATGCGTTATACGTTATGCGTTATGCGTTATGCGATATGCGTTATGCGTTATGCTTTACGCGTTATGCGTTATGAGTTACACGTTATGCTTTATGCGTTATGCGTTATGCGTTATGCGTTATGCGTTATGCGTTATGCGTTATGCGTTATGCGTTATGCGTTATGCGTTATGCGTTATGCGTTATGCTTTATGCGTTATGCGTTATGAGTTATACGGTATGCGTTATGCGTTATGCGTTATGCGTTATGCGTTATGCGTTATGCGTTATGCGTTATGCGTTATGCGTTATGCGTTATGCGTTATGCGTTATGCGTTATGCGTTATGCGTTATGCGTTATGCGTTATGCGTTATGCGTTATGCGTTATGCGTTATACGTTATGCGTTATGCTTTATGCGTTATGAGTTACACGTTATGCTTTGTGCGTTATGCGTTATGCGTTATGCGTTATGCGTTATATGTTATGCGTTATGCGTTATGCGTTATGCGTTGTGCCTTATACGTTTGCGTTATGCGTTATGCGTTATGCGATAAGCGTTATGCGTTATACGGTATGCGTTATGCGTTATGCGTTATGCGTTATGCGTTATGCGTTGTGCGTTATACGTATGCGTTATGCGTTATGCGTTATGCGTTATGCGTTATACGGTATGCGGTATGCGTTATGCGTTATGCGTTATGCGTTATGCGTTATGCGTTATGCGTTATGCGTTATGCGATATGCGTTATGCGTTATGCGTTATGCGTTATGCGTTATGCGTTATGCGTTATGCGTTATGCGTTATGCGTTATGCTTTATGCGTTATGCGTTATGAGTTACACGTTATGCTTTATGCGTTATGCGTTATGCGTTATGCGTTATTGCGTTAGGGGTTATGCGTTATGCGTTATGCGTTATGCTTTATGCGTTATGCATTATGGGTTATGCGTGATCCGTTATGCGTTAGGCGTTATGGGTTTTCCGGTGTTCGTTATGCGTTGGGCAGTATGCGTTATGCGTTATGAAGTATGGGTTATGGTTTATGCGTTATGCGTTGTGCGCTATACGTTAGCGTTATGCGTTATGCGTTATGCGTTATACGGTATGCGGTATGCGTTATGCGTTATGCGTTATGCGTTATACGTTATGCGTTATGCGTTATGCGTTATGCGTTATGCGTTATGCGTTATGCGTTATGCGTTATGCGTTATGCGTTATGCGTTATATGTTATGCGTTATGCGTTATGCGTTATGCGTTATGCGTTATATGTTATGCGTTATGCGTTATGCGTTATGCGTTATGCGTTATGCGTTATGCGTTGTGCGTTATACGTTTGCGTTATGCGTTATGCGTTATGCGATATGCGTTATGCGTTATGCGTTATGCTTTATGCGTTATGCGTTAAGCGTTATGCTTTATGCGTTATGCGTTATGCGTTATGCGTTATGCGTTATGCGTTATGCGTTATGCGTTGTGCGTTATACGTTTGCGTTATGCGTTATGCGTTATGCGATATGCGTTATGCGTTATGCGTTATGCTTTATGCGTTATGCGTTAAGCGTTATGCTTTATGCGTTATGCATTATGCGTTATGCGTGATCCGTTATGCGTTAGGCATTATGGGTTTTCCGGTGTTCGTTATGCGTTGTGCAGTATGCGTTATGCGTTATGAAGTATGGGTTATTGTTTATGCGTCATGCATTGTGCGCTATACGTTTGCGTTATGCGTTATGCGTTATGCGTTATGCGTTATACGGTATGCGTTATGCGTTATGCGTTAAGCGTTATGCTTTATGCGTTATGCATTATGCGTTATGCGTGATCCGTTATGCGTTAGGCATTATGGGTTTTCCGGTGTTCGTTATGCGTTGTGCAGTATGCGTTATGCGTTATGAAGTATGGGTTATTGTTTATGCGTCATGCATTGTGCGCTATACGTTTGCGTTATGCGTTATGCGTTATGCGTTATGCGTTATACGGTATGCGTTATGCGTTATGCGTTATGCGTTATGCTTTATGCGTTATGCGTTATGCGTTTTGCGTTATGCGTTATGCGTTATGCGTTATGCGTTATGGGTTATGCGTGATCCGTTATGCGTTAGGCGTTATGGGTTTTCCGGTGTTCGTTATGCGTTGGGCAGTATGCGTTATGCGTTATGAAGTATGGGTTATGCGTTATGCGTTATGCGTTATGCGTTATGCGTTATGCGTTATGCGTTATGCGTTATGCGTTATGCGTTACACGGTATGCGTTATGCGTTATACGTTATGCGTTATGCGTTATGCGTTATACGGTATGGGTTATGCGTTATACGTTATGCGTTATGCGTTATGCGATATGCGTTATGCGTTATGCGTTATGCGTTATGCGTTATGCGTTATGCGTTATGCGTTATATGTTATGCGTTATGCGTTATGCGTTATGCGTTGTGCGTTATGCGTTATACGGCATGCGTTATGCGTTATGCGTTATGCGTTATGCTTTATGCGTTATGCGTTATGCGTTATGCGTTATGCGTTATGGGTTATGCGTTATGCGTTATGCGTTATGCGTTATGCGTTATGCGTTATGCGTTATGCGTTATATGTTATGCGTTATGCGTTATGCGTTATGCGTTATGCGTTGTGCGTTATACGTTTGCGTTATGCGTTATGCGTTATGCGATATGCGTTATGCGTTATGCGTTATGCGTTATGCGTTATGCGTTATGCGTTATGCGTTATGCGTTATGCGTTATGCTTTATGCGTTATGCGTTATGAGTTACACGTTATGCTTTATGCGTTATGCGTTATGTGTTATTGCGTTAGGGGTTATGCGTTATGCGTTATGCGTTATGCTTTATGCGTTATGTATTATGGGTTATGCGTGATCCGTTATGCGTTAGGCGTTATGGGTTTTCCGGTGTTCGTTATGCGTTGGGCAGTATGCGTTATGCGTTATGAAGTATGGGTTATGGTTTATGCGTTATGCGTTGTGCGCTATACGTTAGCGTTATGCGTTATGCGTTATGCGTTATGCGTTATACGGTATGCGTTATGCGTTATGCGTTATGCGTTATGCGTTATGCGTCGTGCGTTATACGTATGCGTTATGCGTTATGCGTTATGCGTTATACGGTATGCGTTATGCGTTATGCGTTATGCGTTATGCGTTATATGTGATGCGTTATGCGTTATGCGTTATGCGTTGTGCGTTATACGTTTGCGTTATGCGTTATGCGTTGTGCGTTATGCGTTATGCGTTATGCGTTATGCGTTATACGTTATGCGTTATGCGTTATGCGTTATACGGTATGGGTTATGCGTTATACGTTATGCGTTATGCGTTATGCGTTATGTGTTATTGCGTTAGGGGTTATGCGTTATGCGTTATGCGTTATGCTTTATGCGTTATGTATTATGGGTTATGCGTGATCCGTTATGCGTTAGGCGTTATGGGTTTTCCGGTGTTCGTTATGCGTTGGGCAGTATGCGTTATGCGTTATGAAGTATGGGTTATGGTTTATGCGTTATGCGTTGTGCGCTATACGTTAGCGTTATGCGTTATGCGTTATGCGTTATGCGTTATACGGTATGCGTTATGCGTTATGCGTTATGCGTTATGCGTTATGCGTCGTGCGTTATACGTATGCGTTATGCGTTATGCGTTATGCGTTATACGGTATGCGTTATGCGTTATGCGTTATGCGTTATGCGTTATATGCGATGCGTTATGCGTTATGCGTTATGCGTTGTGCGTTATACGTTTGCGTTATGCGTTATGCGTTGTGCGTTATGCGTTATGCGTTATGCGTTATGCGTTATACGTTATGCGTTATGCGTTATGCGTTATACGGTATGGGTTATGCGTTATACGTTATGCGTTATGCGTTATGCGATATGCGTTATGCGTTATGCGTTATGCGTTATGCGTTATGCGTTATGCGTTATGCGTTATATGTTATGCGTTATGCGTTATGCGTTATGCGTTGTGCGTTATGCGTTATACGGCATGCGTTATGCGTTATGCGTTATGCGTTATGCTTTATGCGTTATGCGTTATGCGTTATGCGTTATGCGTTATGGGTTATGCGTTATGCGTTATGCGTTATGCGTTATGCATTATGCGTTATGCGTGATCCGTTATGCGTTAGGCATTATGGGTTTTCCGGTGTTCGTTATGCGTTGTGCAGTATGCGTTATGCGTTATGAAGTATGGGTTATTGTTTATGCGTCATGCATTGTGCGCTATACGTTTGCGTTATGCGTTATGCGTTATGCGTTATGCGTTATACGGTATGCGTTATGCGTTATGCGTTAAGCGTTATGCTTTATGCGTTATGCATTATGCGTTATGCGTGATCCGTTATGCGTTAGGCATTATGGGTTTTCCGGTGTTCGTTATGCGTTGTGCAGTATGCGTTATGCGTTATGAAGTATGGGTTATTGTTTATGCGTCATGCATTGTGCGCTATACGTTTGCGTTATGCGTTATGCGTTATGCGTTATGCGTTATACGGTATGCGTTATGCGTTATGCGTTATGCGTTATGCTTTATGCGTTATGCGTTATGCGTTTTGCGTTATGCGTTATGCGTTATGCGTTATGCGTTATGGGTTATGCGTGATCCGTTATGCGTTAGGCGTTATGGGTTTTCCGGTGTTCGTTATGCGTTGGGCAGTATGCGTTATGCGTTATGAAGTATGGGTTATGCGTTATGCGTTAGCCGTTATACGGTATGCGTTATGCGTTATGCGTTATGCGTTATGCGTTATGCGTTACACGGTATGCGTTATGCGTTATACGTTATGCGTTATGCGTTATGCGTTATACGGTATGGGTTATGCGTTATACGTTATGCGTTATGCGTTATGCGATATGCGTTATGCGTTATGCGTTATGCGTTATGCGTTATGCGTTATGCGTTATGCGTTATGCGTTATATGTTATGCGTTATGCGTTATGCGTTATGCGTTGTGCGTTATGCGTTATACGGCATGCGTTATGCGTTATGCGTTATGCGTTATGCTTTATGCGTTATGCGTTATGCGTTATGCGTTATGCGTTATGGGTTATGCGTTATGCGTTATGCGTTATGCGTTATGCGTTATGCGTTATGCGTTATGCGTTATATGTTATGCGTTATGCGTTATGCGTTATGCGTTATGCGTTGTGCGTTATACGTTTGCGTTATGCGTTATGCGTTATGCGATATGCGTTATGCGTTATGCGTTATGCGTTATGCGTTATGCGTTATGCGTTATGCGTTATGCGTTATGCGTTATGCTTTATGCGTTATGCGTTATGAGTTACACGTTATGCTTTATGCGTTATGCGTTATGTGTTATTGCGTTAGGGGTTATGCGTTATGCGTTATGCGTTATGCTTTATGCGTTATGTATTATGGGTTATGCGTGATCCGTTATGCGTTAGGCGTTATGGGTTTTCCGGTGTTCGTTATGCGTTGGGCAGTATGCGTTATGCGTTATGAAGTATGGGTTATGGTTTATGCGTTATGCGTTGTGCGCTATACGTTAGCGTTATGCGTTATGCGTTATGCGTTATGCGTTATACGGTATGCGTTATGCGTTATGCGTTATGCGTTATGCGTTATGCGTCGTGCGTTATACGTATGCGTTATGCGTTATGCGTTATGCGTTATACGGTATGCGTTATGCGTTATGCGTTATGCGTTATGCGTTATATGTGATGCGTTATGCGTTATGCGTTATGCGTTGTGCGTTATACGTTTGCGTTATGCGTTATGCGTTGTGCGTTATGCGTTATGCGTTATGCGTTATGCGTTATACGTTATGCGTTATGCGTTATGCGTTATACGGTATGGGTTATGCGTTATACGTTATGCGTTATGCGTTATGCGATATGCGTTATGCGTTATGCGTTATGCGTTATGCGTTATGCGTTATGCGTTATGCGTTATATGTTATGCGTTATGCGTTATGCGTTATGCGTTGTGCGTTATGCGTTATACGGCATGCGTTATGCGTTATGCGTTATGCGTTATGCTTTATGCGTTATGCGTTATGCGTTATGCGTTATGCGTTATGGGTTATGCGTTATGCGTTATGCGTTATGCGTTATGCGTTATGCGTTATGCGTTATGCGTTATGCGTTATGCGTTATATGTTATGCGTTATGCGTTATGCGTTATGCGTTATGCGTTATATGTTATGCGTTATGCGTTATGCGTTATGCGTTATGCGTTGTGCGTTATACGTTTGCGTTATGCGTTATGCGTTATGCGATATGCGTTATGCGTTATGCGTTATGCGTTATGCGTTATGCGTTATGCGTTATGCGTTATGCGTTATGCTTTATGCGTTATGCGTTATGAGTTACACGTTATGCTTTATGCGTTATGCGTTATGTGTTATTGCGTTATGCGTTATGGGTTATGCGTTATGCGTTATGCGTTATGCGTTATGCGTTATGCGTTATGCGTTATGCGTTATGCGTTATGCGTTATATGTTATGCGTTATGCGTTATGCGTTATGCGTTATGCGTTGTGCGTTATACGTTTGCGTTATGCGTTATGCGTTATGCGATATGCGTTATGCGTTATGCGTTATGCGTTATGCGTTATGCGTTATGCGTTATGCGTTATGCGTTATGCTTTATGCGTTATGCGTTATGAGTTACACGTTATGCTTTATGCGTTATGCGTTATGTGTTATTGCGTTAGGGGTTATGCGTTATGCGTTATGCGTTATGCTTTATGCGTTATGTATTATGGGTTATGCGTGATCCGTTATGCGTTAGGCGTTATGGGTTTTCCGGTGTTCGTTATGCGTTGGGCATTATGCGTTATGCGTTATGAAGTATGGGTTATGGTTTATGCGTTATGCGTTGTGCGCTATACGTTAGCGTTATGCGTTATGCGTTATGCGTTATGCGTTATGCGTTATACGGTATGCGTTATGCGTTATGCGTTATGCGTTATGCGTTATGCGTCGTGCGTTATACGTATGCGTTATGCGTTATGCGTTATGCGTTATACGGTATGCGTTATGCGTTATGCGTTATGCGTTATGCGTTATATGTTATGCGTTATGCGTTATGCGTTATGCGTTGTGCGTTATACGTTTGCGTTATGCGTTATGCGTTGTGCGCTATACGTTTGCGTTATGCATTATGCGTTATGCGTTATGCGTTATGCGTTATACGGTATGCGTTATGCGTTATGCGTTATGCGTTATGCGTCGTGCGTTAAACGTATGCGTTATGCGTTATGCGTTATGCGTTATGCGTTATACGGTATGCGTTATGCGTTATGCGTTATGCGTTATGCGTTATGCGTTATGTGTTATATGTTATGCGTTATGCGTTATGCGTTATGCGTTGTGCGTTATACGTTTGCGTTATGCGTTATGCGTTATGCGATATGCGTTATGCGTTATGCGTTATGCGTTATGCGTTATGCGTTATGCGTTATGCGTTATGCGTTATGCGTTATGCGTTATGCGTTATGCGTTATGCGTTATGCGTTATGCGTTATACGGTATGCGTTATGCGTTATGCGTTATGCGTTCTGCGTCGTGCGTTAAGCGTATGCGTTATGCGTTATGCGTTATGCGTTATACGGTATGCGTTATGCGTTATGCGTTATGCGTTATGCGTTATGCGTTATACGGTATGCGTTATGCGTTATACGTTATGCGTTATGCGTTATGCGATATGCGTTATGCGTTATGCGTTATGCTTTACGCGTTATGCGTTATGAGTTACACGTTATGCTTTATGCGTTATGCGTTATGCGTTATGCGTTATGCGCTATGCGTTATGCGTTATGCGTTATGCGTTATGCTTTATGCGTTATGCGTTATGAGTTATACGTTATGCGTTATGCATTATGCGTTATGCGTTATGCGTTATATGTTATATGTTATGCGTTATGCGTTATGCGGTGTGCGTTATGCGTTATGCGTTATGCGTTATGCGTTATGAGTTACACGTTATGCTTTATGGGTTATGCGTTATGCGTTATGCGTTATGCGTTATGCGTTATGCGTTATGCGTTATGCGTTATGCGTTATGCTTTATGCGTTATGCGTTATGAGTTTTACGTTATGCGTTAGGGGTTATGCGTTATACGGTATGCGTTATGCGTTATGCGTTATGCTTTATGCGTTATGCGTTATGAGTTTTAAGTTATGCGTTAGGGGTTATGCGTTAAACGGTATGCGTTATGCGTTATGCGTTATGCGTTATGCTTTATGCGTTATGCGTTATGAGTTACACGTTATGCTTTATGCGTTATGCGTTATGCGTTATGCGTTATGCGTTATGCGTTATGCGTAATGCGTTATGCGTTATGCGTTATGCGTTATGCGTTATGCGTTATGCGTTATGCGTTATGCTTTATGCGTTATGCGTTATGAGTTACACGTTATGCTTTATGCGTTATGCGTTATGCGTTATTGCGTTAGGGGTTATGCGTTATGCGTTATGCGTTATGCTTTATGCTGTATGCATTATGCGTTATGCGTGATCCGTTATGCGTTAGGCGTTATGGGTTTTCCGGTGTTCGTTATGCGTTGGGCAGTATGCGTTATGCGTTATGAAGTATGGGTTATGGTTTATGCGTTATGCGTTGTGCGCTATACGTTTGCGTTATGCGTTATGCGTTATGCGTTATGCGTTATGCGTTATACGGTATGCGTTATGCGTTATGCGTTATGCGTTATGCGTCGTGCGTTAAACGTATGCGTTATGCGTTATGCGTTATGCGTTATACGGTATGCGTTATGCGTTATGCGTTATGCGTTATGCGTTATGCGTTATATGTTATGCGTTATGCGTTATGCGTTATGCGTTATGCGTTGTGCGTTATACGTTTGCGTTATGCGTTATGCGTTATGCGATATGCGTTATGCGTTATGCGTTATGCGTTATGCGTTATGCGTTATGCGTTATGCGTTATGCGTTATGCGTTATGCGTTATGCTTTATGCGTTATGCGTTATGCCTGATCCGTTATGCGTTAGGCGTTATGGGTTTTCCGGTGTTTGTTATGCGTTGTGCAGTATGCGCTATGCGTTATGAAGTATGGGTTACGGTTTATGCGTTATGCGTTGTGTGCTATACGTTTGCGTTATGCGTTATGCGTTATGCGTTATGCGTTATACGGTATGCGTTATGCGTTATGCGTTATGCGTTATGCGCCGTGCGTTATACGTATGCGTTATGCGTTATGCGTTAGCCGTTATACGGTATGCGTTATGCGTTATGCGTTATGCGTTATGCGTTATACGGTATGCGTTATGCGTTATACGTTATGCGTTATGCGTTATGCGTTATGCGTTATATGTTATGCGTTATGCGTTATGCGTTATACGGTATGCGTTATGCGTTATGCATTATGCTTTATGCGTTATGCGTTATGCCTTATGCGTTATACGTTATGCGTTATGCTTTATGCGTTATGCGTTATGAGTTACACGTTATGCTTTATGCGTTATGCGTTATGCGTTATGCGTTATGCGTTATGCGTTATGCGTTATGCGTTATGCGTTATGCGTTATGCGTTATGCTTTATGCGGTATGCGTTATGAGTTACACGTTATGCTTTATGCGTTATGCGTTATGCGTTATGCGTTATTGCGTTAGGGGTTATGCGTTATGCGTTATGCGTTATGCGTTATGCGTTATGCGTTATGCGTTATGCGTTATGCGTTATGCTTTATGCGTTATGCGTTATGAGTTACACGTTATGCATTATGCGTTATGCGTTATGCGTTATTGCGTTAGGGGTTATGCGTTATGCGTTATGCGTTATGCTTTATGCGGTATGCATTATGCGTTATGCGTGATCCGTTATGCGTTAGGCGTTATGGGTTTTCCGGTGTTCGTTATGCGTTGGGCAGTATGCGTTATGCGTTATGAAGTATGGGTTATGGTTTATGCGTTATGCGTTGTGCGCTATACGTTTGCGTTATGCGTTATGCGTTATGCGTTATGCGTTATACGGTATGCGTTATGCGTTATGCGTTATGCGTTATGCGTTATGCGTCGTGCGTTAAACGTATGCGTTATGCGTTATGCGTTATGCGTTATACGGTATGCGTTATGCGTTATGCGTTATGCGTTATATGTTATGCGTTATGCGTTATGCGTTATGCGTTGTGCGTTATACGTTTGCGTTATGCGTTATGCGTTATGCGATATGCGTTATGCGTTATGCGTTATGCGTTATGCGTTATGCGTTATGCGTTATGCGTTATGCGATATGCGTTATGCTTTATGCGTTATGCGTTATGAGTTACACGTTATACGTTTGCGTTATGCGTTATGCGATATGCGTTATGCGTTATGCGTTATGCGTGATCCGTTATGCGTTAGGCGTTATGGGTTTTCCGGTGTTTGTTATGCGTTGTGCAGTATGCGCTATGCGTTATGAAGTATGGGTTATGGTTTATGCGTTATGCGTTGTGCGCTATACGTTTGCGTTATGCGTTATGCGTTATGCGTTATGCGTTATACGGTATGCGTTATGCGTTATGCGTTATGCGTTATGCGTCGTGCGTTATACGTATGCGTTATGCGTTATGCGTTAGCCGTTATACGGTATGCGTTATGCGTTATGCGTTATGAGTTATGCGTTATACGGTATGCGTTATGCGTTATACGTTATGCGTTATGCGTTATGCGTTATGCGTTATATGTTATGCGTTATGCGTTATGCGTTATGCGTTATACGGTATGCGTTATGCGTTATGCATTATGCTTTATGCGTTATGCGTTATGGGTTATGCGTTATGCGTTATGCGTTATGCGTTATGCGTTATGCGTTATGCGTTATATGTTATGCGTTATGCGTTATGCGTTATGCGTTGTGCGTTATACGTTTGCGTTATGCGTTATGCGTTATGCGATATGCGTTATGCGTTATGCGTTATGCGTTATGCGTTATGCGTTATGCGTTATGCGTTATGCGTTATGCGTTATGCGTTATGCTTTATGCGTTATGCGTTATGAGTTACACGTTATGCTTTATGCGTTATGCGTTATGCGTTATTGCGTTAGGGTTTATGCGTTATGCGTTATGCGTTATGCTTTATGCGTTATGCATTATGCGTTATGCGTTATCCGTTATGCGTTAGGCGTTATGGGTTTTCCGGTGTTCGTTATGCGTTGGGCAGTATGCGTTATGCGTTATGAAGTATGGGTTATGGTTTATGCGTTATGCGTTGTGCGCTATACGTTTGCGTTATGCGTTATGCGTTATGCGTTATACGGTATGCGTTATGCGTTATGCGTTATGCGTTATGCGTCGTGCGTTAAACGTATGCGTTATGCGTTATGCGTTATGCGTTATACGGTATGCGTTATGCGTTATGCGTTATGCTTTATGCGTTATGCGTTATGAGTTATACGTTATGCGTTATGCATTATGCGTTATGCGTTATGCGTTATGCGTTATGCGTTATGCGTCATGCGTTATGCGTTATGCGTTATGCGTTATGCGTTATGCGTTATGCGTTATGCGTTATGCGTTATGCTTTATGCGTTATGCGTTATGAGATATACGGTATGCGTTATGCGTTATGCGTTATGCGTTATGCGTTATGCGTTATGCGTTATGCGTTATGCGTTATGCGTTATGCGTTATACGTTATGCGTTATGCTTTATGCGTTATGCGTTATGAGTTACACGTTATGCTTTATGCGTTATGCGTTATGCGTTATGCGTTATGCGTTATGCGTTATGCGTTATGCGTTATGCGTTATGCGTTATGCTTAATGCGGTATGCGTTATGAGTTACACGTTATGCTTTATGCGTTATGCGTTATGCGTTATGCGTTATTGCGTTAGGGGTTATGCGTTATGCGTTATGCGTTATGCGTTATGCGTTATGCGTTATGCGTTATGCGTTATGCGTTATGCTTTATGCGTTATGCGTTATGAGTTACACGTTATGCATTATGCGTTATGCGTTATGCGTTATTGCGTTAGGGGTTATGCGTTATGCGTTATGCGTTATGCTTTATGCGGTATGTATTATGCGTTATGCGTGATCCGTTATGCGTTAGGCGTTATGGGTTTTCCGGTGTTCGTTATGCGTTGGGCAGTATGCGTTATGCGTTATGAAGTATGGGTTATGGTTTATGCGTTATGCGTTGTGCGCTATACGTTTGCGTTATGCGTTATGCGTTATGCGTTATGCGTTATACGGTATGCGTTATGCGTTATGCGTTATGCGTTATGCGTTATGCGTTATGCGTCGTGCGTTAAACGTATGCGTTATGCGTTATGCGTTATGCGTTATACGGTATGCGTTATGCGTTATGCGTTATGCGTTATGCGTTATATGTTATGCGTTATGCGTTATGCGTTATGCGTTGTGCGTTATACGTTTGCGTTATGCGTTATGCGTTATGCGATATGCGTTATGCGTTATGCGTTATGCGTTATGCGTTATGCGTTATGCGTTATGCGTTATGCTTTATGCGTTATGCGTTATGAGTTACACGTTATACGTTTGCGTTATGCGTTATGCGATATGCGTTATGCGTTATGCGTTATGCGTGATCCGTTATGCGTTAGGCGTTATGGGTTTTCCGGTGTTTGTTATGCGTTGTGCAGTATGCGCTATGCGTTATGAAGTATGGGTTATGGTTTATGCGTTATGCGTTGTGCGCTATACGTTTGCGTTATGCGTTATGCGTTATGCGTTATGCGTTATACGGTATGCGTTATGCGTTATGCGTTATGCGTTATGCGTCGTGCGTTATACGTATGCGTTATGCGTTATGCGTTAGCCGTTATACGGTATGCGTTATGCGTTATGCGTTATGAGTTATGCGTTATACGGTATGCGTTATGCGTTAGACGTTATGCGTTATGCGTTATGCGTTATGCGTTATATGTTATGCGTTATGCGTTATGCGTTATGCGTTATACGGTATGCGTTATGCGTTATGCATTATGCTTTATGCGTTATGCGTTATGGGTTATGCGTTATGCGTTATGCGTTATGCGTTATGCGTTATGCGTTATGCGTTATGCGTTATATGTTATGCGTTATGCGTTATGCGTTATGCGTTGTGCGTTATACGTTTGCGTTATGCGTTATGCGTTATGCGATATGCGTTATGCGTTATGCGTTATGCGTTATGCGTTATGCGTTATGCGTTATGCGTTATGCGTTATGCGTTATGCTTTATGCGTTATGCGTTATGAGTTACACGTTATGCTTTATGCGTTATGCGTTATGCGTTATTGCGTTAGGGTTTATGCGTTATGCGTTATGCGTTATGCTTTATGCGTTATGCATTATGCGTTATGCGTGATCCGTTATGCGTTAGGCGTTATGGGTTTTCCGGTGTTCGTTATGCGTTGGGCAGTATGCGTTATGCGTTATGAAGTATGGGTTATGCGTTATGCGTTATGCGTTGTGCGCTATACGTTTGCGTTATGCGTTATGCGTTATGCGTTATACGGTATGCGTTATGCGTTATGCGTTATGCGTTATGCGTTATGCGTCGTGCGTTAAACGTATGCGTTATGCGTTATGCGTTATGCGTTATACGGTATGCGTTATGCGTTATGCGTTATGCTTTATGCGTTATGCGTTATGAGTTATACGTTATGCGTTATGCATTATGCGTTATGCGTTATGCGTTATGCGTTATGCGTTATGCGTTATGCGTTATGCGTTATGCGTTATGCGTTATGCGTTATGCTTTATGCGTTATGCGTTATGAGATATACGGTATGCGTTATGCGGTATGCGTTATGCGTTATGCGTTATGCGTTATGCGTTATGCGTTATGCGTTATGCGTTATGCGTTATGCGTTATACGTTATGCGTTATGCTTTATGCGTTATGCGTTATTGCGTTAGGGTTTATGCGTTATGCGTTATGCTTTATGCGTTATGCATTATGCGTTATGCGTGATCCGTTATGCGTTAGGCGTTATGGGTTTTCCGGTGTTCGTTATGCGTTGGGCAGTATGCGTTATGCGTTATGAAGTATGGGTTATGGTTTATGCGTTATGCGTTGTGCGCTATACGTTTGCGTTATGCGTTATGCGTTATGCGTTATACGGTATGCGTTATGCGTTATGCGTTATGCGTTATGCGTCGTGCGTTAAACGTATGCGTTATGAGTTATGCGTTATGCGTTGTGCCTTATACGTTTGCGTTATGCGTTATGCGTTATGCGATATGCGTTATGCGTTATACGGTATGCGTTATGCGTTATGCGTTATGCGTTATGCGTTATGCGTTGTGCGTTATACGTATGCGTTATGCGTTATGCGTTATGCGTTATACGGTATGCGGTATGCGTTATGCGTTATGCGTTATGCGTTATGCGTTATGCGTTATGCGTTATGCGTTATGCGATATGCGTTATGCGTTATGCGTTATGCGTTATGCGTTATGAGTTATGCGTTATGCATTATGCGTTATGCTTTATGCGTTATGCGTTATGAGTTACACGTTATGCTTTATGCGTTATGCGTTATGCGTTATGCGTTATTGCGTTAGGGGTTATGCGTTATGCGTTATGCGTTATGCTTTATGCGTTATGCATTATGGGTTATGCGTGATCCGTTATGCGTTAGGCGTTATGGGTTTTCCGGTGTTCGTTATGCGTTGGGCAGTATGCGTTATGCGTTATGAAGTATGGGTTATGGTTTATGCGTTATGCGTTGTGCGCTATACTTTAGCGTTATGCGTTATGCGTTATGCGTTATGCGTTATACGATATGCGTTATGCGTTATGCGTTATACGTTATGCGTCGTGCGTTATACGTATGCGTTATGCGTTATGCGTTATACGGTATGCGTTATGCGTTATGCGTTATGCGTTATGCGTTATATGTTATGCGTTATGCGTTATGCGTTGTGCGTTATACGTTTGCGTTATGCGTTATGCGTTATGCGTTATGCGATATGCGTTATGCGTTATGCGTTATGCGTTATGCGTTATGCGTTATGCGTTATGCGTTATGCGTTATGCGTTATGCTTGATGCGTTATGCGTTATGAGTTACACGTTATACGTTTGCGTTATGGGTTATGCGTTATGCGATATGCGTTATGCGTTATGCGTTATGCGTGATCCGTTATGCGTTAGGCGTTATGGGTTTTCCGGTGTTCGTTATGCGTTGTGCAGTATGCGTTATGCGTTATGAAGTATGGGTTATGGTTTATTCGTTATGCGTTGTGCGCTATACGTTTGCGTTACGCGTTATGCGTTATGCTTTATGCGTTATGCATTATGCGTTATGCGTGAGCCGTTATGCGTTAGGCGTTATGGGTTTTCCGGTGTTCGTTATGCGTTGTGCAGTATGCGTTATGCGTTATGAAGTATGGGTTATGGTTTATGCGTTATGCGTTGTGCGCTATACTTTAGCGTTATGCGTTATGCGTTATGCGTTATGCGTTATACGATATGCGTTATGCGTTATGCGTTATACGTTATGCGTCGTGCGTTATACGTATGCGTTATGCGTTATGCGTTATACGGTATGCGTTATGCGTTATGCGTTATGCGTTATGCGTTATATGTTATGCGTTATGCGTTATGCGTTGTGCGTTATACGTTTGCGTTATGCGTTATGCGTTATGCGTTATGCGATATGCGTTATGCGTTATGCGTTATGCGTTATGCGTTATGCGTTATGCGTTATGCGTTATGCGTTATGCGTTATGCTTGATGCGTTATGCGTTATGAGTTACACGTTATACGTTTGCGTTATGGGTTATGCGTTATGCGATATGCGTTATGCGTTATGCGTTATGCGTGATCCGTTATGCGTTAGGCGTTATGGGTTTTCCGGTGTTCGTTATGCGTTGTGCAGTATGCGTTATGCGTTATGAAGTATGGGTTATGGTTTATTCGTTATGCGTTGTGCGCTATACGTTTGCGTTACGCGTTATGCGTTATGCTTTATGCGTTATGCATTATGCGTTATGCGTGAGCCGTTATGCGTTAGGCGTTATGGGTTTTCCGGTGTTCGTTATGCGTTGTGCAGTATGCGTTATGCGTTATGAAGTATGGGTTATGGTTTATGCGTTATGCGTTGTGCGCTATACGTTTGCGTTATGCGTTATGCGTTATGCGTTATGCGTTATGCGTTATGCGTTATGCGTTGTGCGTTATACGTATGCGTTATGCGTTATGCGTTATGCGTTATACGGTATGCGGTATGCGTTATGCGTTATGCGTTATGCGTTATGCGTTATGCTTAATGCGGTATGCGTTATGAGTTACACGTTATGCTTTATGCGTTATGCGTTATGCGTTATGCGTTATTGCGTTAGGGGTTATGCGTTATGCGTTATGCGTTATGCGTTATGCGTTATGCGTTATGCGTTATGCGTTATGCGTTATGCTTTATGCGTTATGCGTTATGAGTTACACGTTATGCATTATGCGTTATGCGTTATGCGTTATTGCGTTAGGGGTTATGCGTTATGCGTTATGCGTTATGCTTTATGCGGTATGTATTATGCGTTATGCGTGATCCGTTATGCGTTAGGCGTTATGGGTTTTCCGGTGTTCGTTATGCGTTGGGCAGTATGCGTTATGCGTTATGAAGTATGGGTTATGGTTTATGCGTTATGCGTTGTGCGCTATACGTTTGCGTTATGCGTTATGCGTTATGCGTTATGCGTTATACGGTATGCGTTATGCGTTATGCGTTATGCGTTATGCGTTATGCGTCGTGCGTTAAACGTATGCGTTATGCGTTATGCGTTATGCGTTATACGGTATGCGTTATGCGTTATGCGTTATGCGTTATGCGTTATATGTTATGCGTTATGCGTTATGCGTTATGCGTTGTGCGTTATACGTTTGCGTTATGCGTTATGCGTTATGCGATATGCGTTATGCGTTATGCGTTATGCGTTATGCGTTATGCGTTATGCGTTATGCGTTATGCGTTATGCGTTATGCGTTATGAGTTACACGTTATACGTTTGCGTTATGCGTTATGCGATATGCGTTATGCGTTATGCGTTATGCGTGATCCGTTATGCGTTAGGCGTTATGGGTTTTCCGGTGTTTGTTATGCGTTGTGCAGTATGCGCTATGCGTTATGAAGTATGGGTTATGGTTTATGCGTTATGCGTTGTGCGCTATACGTTTGCGTTATGCGTTATGCGTTATGCGTTATGCGTTATACGGTATGCGTTATGCGTTATGCGTTATGCGTTATGCGTCGTGCGTTATACGTATGCGTTATGCGTTATGCGTTAGCCGTTATACGGTATGCGTTATGCGTTATGCGTTATGAGTTATGCGTTATACGGTATGCGTTATGCGTTAGACGTTATGCGTTATGCGTTATGCGTTATGCGTTATATGTTATGCGTTATGCGTTATGCGTTATACGGTATGCGTTATGCGTTATGCATTATGCTTTATGCGTTATGCGTTATGGGTTATGCGTTATGCGTTATGCGTTATGCGTTATGCGTTATGCGTTATGCGTTATGCGTTATATGTTATGCGTTATGCGTTATGCGTTATGCGTTGTGCGTTATACGTTTGCGTTATGCGTTATGCGTTATGCGATATGCGTTATGCGTTATGCGTTATGCGTTATGCGTTATGCGTTATGCGTTATGCGTTATGCGTTATGCGTTATGCTTTATGCGTTATGCGTTATGAGTTACACGTTATGCTTTATGCGTTATGCGTTATGCGTTATTGCGTTAGGGTTTATGCGTTATGCGTTATGCGTTATGCTTTATGCGTTATGCATTATGCGTTATGCGTGATCCGTTATGCGTTAGGCGTTATGGGTTTTCCGGTGTTCGTTATGCGTTGGGCAGTATGCGTTATGCGTTATGAAGTATGGGTTATGGTTTATGCGTTATGCGTTGTGCGCTATACGTTTGCGTTATGCGTTATGCGTTATGCGTTATACGGTATGCGTTATGCGTTATGCGTTATGCGTTATGCGTTATGCGTCGTGCGTTAAACGTATGCGTTATGCGTTATGCGTTATGCGTTATACGGTATGCGTTATGCGTTATGCGTTATGCTTTATGCGTTATGCGTTATGAGTTATACGTTATGCGTTATGCATTATGCGTTATGCGTTATGCGTTATGCGTTATGCGTTATGCGTCATGCGTTATGCGTTATGCGTTATGCGTTATGCGTTATGCTTTATGCGTTATGCGTTATGAGATATACGGTATGCGTTATGCGGTATGCGTTATGCGTTATGCGTTATGCGTTATGCGTTATGCGTTATGCGTTATGCGTTATGCGTTATGCGTTATACGTTATGCGTTATGCTTTATGCGTTATGCGTTATTGCGTTAGGGTTTATGCGTTATGCGTTATGCTTTATGCGTTATGCATTATGCGTTATGCGTGATCCGTTATGCGTTAGGCGTTATGGGTTTTCCGGTGTTCGTTATGCGTTGGGCAGTATGCGTTATGCGTTATGAAGTATGGGTTATGGTTTATGCGTTATGCGTTGTGCGCTATACGTTTGCGTTATGCGTTATGCGTTATGCGTTATACGGTATGCGTTATGCGTTATGCGTTATGCGTTATGCGTCGTGCGTTAAACGTATGCGTTATGAGTTATGCGTTATGCGTTGTGCCTTATACGTTTGCGTTATGCGTTATGCGTTATGCGATATGCGTTATGCGTTATACGGTATGCGTTATGCGTTATGCGTTATGCGTTATGCGTTATGCGTTGTGCGTTATACGTATGCGTTATGCGTTATGCGTTATGCGTTATACGGTATGCGGTATGCGTTATGCGTTATGCGTTATGCGTTATGCGTTATGCGTTATGCGTTATGCGTTATGCGATATGCGTTATGCGTTATGCGTTATGCGTTATGCGTTATGAGTTATGCGTTATGCATTATGCGTTATGCTTTATGCGTTATGCGTTATGAGTTACACGTTATGCTTTATGCGTTATGCGTTATGCGTTATGCGTTATTGCGTTAGGGGTTATGCGTTATGCGTTATGCGTTATGCTTTATGCGTTATGCATTATGGGTTATGCGTGATCCGTTATGCGTTAGGCGTTATGGGTTTTCCGGTGTTCGTTATGCGTTGGGCAGTATGCGTTATGCGTTATGAAGTATGGGTTATGGTTTATGCGTTATGCGTTGTGCGCTATACTTTAGCGTTATGCGTTATGCGTTATGCGTTATGCGTTATACGATATGCGTTATGCGTTATGCGTTATACGTTATGCGTCGTGCGTTATACGTATGCGTTATGCGTTATGCGTTATACGGTATGCGTTATGCGTTATGCGTTATGCGTTATGCGTTATATGTTATGCGTTATGCGTTATGCGTTGTGCGTTATACGTTTGCGTTATGCGTTATGCGTTATGCGTTATGCGTTATGCGTTATGCGTTATGCGTTATGCGTTATGCGTTATGCGTTATGCGTTATGCGTTATGCGTTATGCGTTATGCTTGATGCGTTATGCGTTATGAGTTACACGTTATACGTTTGCGTTATGGGTTATGCGTTATGCGATATGCGTTATGCGTTATGCGTTATGCGTGATCCGTTATGCGTTAGGCGTTATGGGTTTTCCGGTGTTCGTTATGCGTTGTGCAGTATGCGTTATGCGTTATGAAGTATGGGTTATGGTTTATTCGTTATGCGTTGTGCGCTATACGTTTGCGTTACGCGTTATGCGTTATGCTTTATGCGTTATGCATTATGCGTTATGCGTGAGCCGTTATGCGTTAGGCGTTATGGGTTTTCCGGTGTTCGTTATGCGTTGTGCAGTATGCGTTATGCGTTATGAAGTATGGGTTATGGTTTATGCGTTATGCGTTGTGCGCTATACGTTTGCGTTATGCGTTATGCGTTATGCGTTATGCGTTATGCGTTATGCGTTGTGCGTTATACGTATGCGTTATGCGTTATGCGTTATGCGTTATACGGTATGCGGTATGCGTTATGCGTTATGCGTTATGCGTTATGCGTTATGCGTTATGCGTCGTGCGTTATACGTATGCGTTATGCGTAATGAGTTAGCCGTTATACGGTTTGCGTTATGCGTTATGCGTTATGCGTTATGCGTTATGCGTTATACGGTATGCGTTATGCGTTATACGTTATGCGTTATGCGTTATGCGTTATACGGTATGCGTTATGCGTTATACGTTATGCGTTATGCGTTATGCGATATGCGTTATGCGTTATGCGTTATGCTTTACGCGTTATGCGTTATGAGTTACACGTTATGCTTTATGCGTTATGCGTTATGCGTTATGCGTTATGCGTTATGCGTTATGCGTTATGCTTTATGCGTTATGCGTTATGAGTTTTACGTTATGCGTTAGGGGTTATGCGTTATGCGTTATGCGTTATGCGTTATGCGTTATGCGTTATGCTTTATGCGTTATGCGTTATGCGTTATGCGTTATGCGTTATGCGTTATGCGTTATGCGTTATGCGTTATGCGTTATGCGTTATGCGTTATGCGTTATGCGTTATGCGTTATGCGTTATGCGTTATGCGTTATGCTTTATGCGTTATGCTTTATGAGTTATACGTTATGCGTTATGCGTTATACGGTGTGCGTTATGCGTTATGCGTTATGCGTTATGAGTTATGCGTTATGCGTTATGCGTTATGCGTTATGCGTTATGCTTTATGCGTTATGCGTTATGAGTTATGAGTTACACGTTATGCTTTATGCGTTATGCGTTATGCGTTATGCGTTATATGTTATGCGTTATGCGTTATGCGTTATGCGTTGTGCCTTATACGTTTGCGTTATGCGTTATGCGTTATGCGATATGCGTTATGCGTTATGCGTTATACGGTATGCGGTATGCGTTATGCGTTATGCGTTATGCGTTATGCGTTATGCGTTATGCGATATGCGTTATGCGTTATGCGTTATGCGTTATATGTTATGCGTTATGCGTTATGCGTTATGCGTTGTGCGTTATGCGTTATACGGTATGCGTTATGCGTTATGCGTTATGCGTTATGCGTTATGCGTTATGCTTTATGCGTTATGCGTTATGCGTTACACGTTATGCTTTATGCGTTATGCGTTATGCGTTATGCGTTATGCGTTATATGTTATGCGTTATGAGTTATGCGTTATGCGTTGTGCCTTATACGTTTGCGTTATGCGTTATGCGTTATGCGATATGCGTTATGCGTTATACGGTATGCGTTATGCGTTATGCGTTATGCGTTGTGCGTTATACGTTTGCGTTATGCGTTATGCGTTATGCGTTATACGGTATGCGGTATGCGTTATGCGTTATTCGTTATGCGTTATGCGTTATGCGTTATGCGTTATGCGTTATGCGATATGCGTTATGCGTTATGCGTTATGCGTTATGCGTTATGAGTTATGCGTTATGCGTTATGCGTTATGCGTTATGCTTTATGCGTTATGCGTTATGAGTTACACGTTATGCTTTATGCGTTATGCGTTATGCGTTATGCGTTATTGCGTTAGGGGTTATGCGTTATGCGTTATGCGTTATGCTTTATGCGTTATGCATTATGGGTTATGCGTGATCCGTTATGCGTTAGGCGTTATGGGTTTTCCGGTGTTCGTTATGCGTTGGGCAGTATGCGTTATGCGTTATGAAGTATGGGTTATGGTTTATGCGTTATGCGTTGTGCGCTATACTTTAGCGTTATGCGTTATGCGTTATGCGTTATGTGTTATACGATATGCGTTATGCGTTATGCGTTATACGTTATGCGTCGTGCGTTATACGTATGCGTTATGCGTTATGCGTTATGCGTTATACGGTATGCGTTATGCGTTATGCGTTATGCGTTATGCGTTATGCGTTATATGTTATGCGTTATGCGTTATGCGTTGTGCGTTATACGTTTGCGTTATGCGTTATGCGTTATGCGTTATGCGATATGCGTTATGCGTTATGCGTTATGCGTTATGCGTTATGCGTTATGCGTTATGCGTTATGCGTTATGCTTGATGCGTTATGCGTTATGAGTTACACGTTATACGTTTGCGTTATGGGTTATGCGTTATGCGATATGCGTTATGCGTTATGCGTTATGCGTGATCCGTTATGCGTTAGGCGTTATGGGTTTTTCGGTGTTCGTTATGCGTTGTGCAGTATGCGTTATGCGTTATGAAGTATGGGTTATGGTTTATTCGTTATGCGTTGTGCGCTATACGTTTGCGTTATGCGTTATGCGTTGTGCGTTATGCGTTATGCGTTATGCGTTGTGCGTTATACGTATGCGTTATGCGTTATGCGTTATGCGTTATGCGTTATGCGGTATGCGTTATGCGTTATGCGTTATGCGTTATGCGTTATGCGTCGTGCGTTATACGTATGCGTTATGCGTAATGAGTTAGCCGTTATACGGTATGCGTTATGCGTTATGCGTTATGCGTTATGCGTTATACGGTATGCGTTATGCGTTATACGTTATGCGTTATGCGTTATGCGTTATACGGTATGCGTTATGCGTTATACGTTATGCGTTATGCGTTATGCGATATGCGTTATGCGTTATGCGTTATGCTTTACGCGTTATGCGTTATGAGTTACACGTTATGCTTTATGCGTTATGCGTTATGCGTTATGCGTTATGCGTTATGCGTTATGCGTTATGCGTTATGCGTTATGCTTTATGCGTTATGCGTTATGAGTTTTACGTTATGCGTTAGGGGTTATGCGTTATGCGTTATGCGTTATGCGTTATGCGTTATGCGTTATGCGTTATGCTTTATGCGTTATGCGTTATGCGTTATGCGTTATGCGTTATGCGTTATGCGTTATGCGTTATGCGTTATGCGTTATGCGTTATGCGTTATGCGTTATGCGTTATGCGTTATGCGTTATGCGTTATGCGTTATGCGTTATGCGTTATGCGTTATGCGTTATGCGTTATGCGTTATGCGTTATGCGTTATGCGTTATGCGTTATGCGTTATGCGTTATGCGTTATGCGTTATGCGTTATGCTTTATGCGTTATGCGTTATGAGTTATGAGTTACACGTTATGCTTTATGCGTTATGCGTTATGCGTTGTATGTTATGCGTTATGCGTTATGCGTTATGCGTTGTGCCTTATACGTTTGCGTTATGCGTTATGCGTTATGCGATATGCGTTATGCGTTATGCGTTATACGGTATGCGGTATGCGTTATGCGTTATGCGTTATGCGTTATGCGTTATGCGTTATGCGTTATGCGTTATGCGTTATGAGTTATGCGTTATGCGTTATGCGTTATGCGTTATGCTTTATGCGTTATGCGTTATGAGTTACACGTTATGCTTTATGCGTTATGCGTTATGCGTTATGCGTTATTGCGTTAGGGGTTATGCGTTATGCTTTATGCGTTATGCGTTATGCGTTATGCGTTATGCGTTATATGTTATGCGTTATGAGTTATGCGTTATGCGTTGTGCCTTATACGTTTGCGTTATGCGTTATGCGTTATGCGATATGCGTTATGCGTTATACGGTATGCGTTATGCGTTATGCGTTATGCGTTGTGCGTTATACGTATGCGTTATGCGTTATGCGTTATGCGTTATACGGTATGCGGTATGCGTTATGCGTTATTCGTTATGCGTTATGCGTTATGCGTTATGCGTTATGCGTTATGCGTTATGCGTTATGCGTTATGCGTTATGCGTTATGCGTTATGCGTTATGCGTTATGCGTTATGCGTTATGCTTTATGCGTTATGCGTTATGAGTTATGAGTTACACGTTATGCTTTATGCGTTATGCGTTATGCGTTGTATGTTATGCGTTATGCGTTATGCGTTATGCGTTGTGCCTTATACGTTTGCGTTATGCGTTATGCGTTATGCGATATGCGTTATGCGTTGTGCCTTATACGTTTGCGTTATGCGTTATGCGTTATGCGATATGCGTTATGCGTTATGCGTTATACGGTATGCGGTATGCGTTATGCGTTATGCGTTATGCGTTATGCGTTATGCGTTATGCGATATGCGTTATGCGTTATGCGTTATATGTTATGCGTTATGCGTTATGCGTTATGCGTTGTGCGTTATGCGTTATACGGTATGCGTTATGAGTTATGCGTTATGCGTTATGCGTTATGCTTTATGCGTTATGCGTTATGCGTTACACGTTATGCTTTATGCGTTATGCGTTATGCGTTATGCGTTATGCGTTATATGTTATGCGTTATGAGTTATGCGTTATGCGTTGTGCCTTATACGTTTGCGTTATGCGTTATGCGTTATGCGATATGCGTTATGCGTTATACGGTATGCGTTATGCGTTATGCGTTATGCGTTGTGCGTTATACGTATGCGTTATGCGTTATGCGTTATGCGTTATACGGTATGCGGTATGCGTTATGCGTTATTCGTTATGCGTTATGCGTTATGCGTTATGCGTTATGCGTTATGCGATATGCGTTATGCGTTATGCGTTATGCGTTATGCGTTATGAGTTATGCGTTATGCGTTATGCGTTATGCGTTATGCTTTATGCGTTATGCGTTATGAGTTACACGTTATGCTTTATGCGTTATGCGTTATGCGTTATGCGTTATTGCGTTAGGGGTTATGCGTTATGCGTTATGCGTTATGCTTTATGCGTTAGGCATTATGGGTTATGCGTGATCCGTTATGCGTTAGGCGTTATGGGTTTTCCGGTGTTCGTTATGCGTTGGGCAGTATGCGTTATGCGTTATGAAGTATGGGTTATGGTTTATGCGTTATGCGTTGTGCGCTATACTTTAGCGTTATGCGTTATGCGTTATGCGTTATGCGTTATACGATATGCGTTATGCGTTATGCGTTATACGTTATGCGTCGTGCGTTATACGTATGCGTTATGCGTTATGCGTTATGCGTTATACGGTATGCGTTATGCGTTATGCGTTATGCGTTATGCGTTATGCGTTATATGTTATGCGTTATGCGTTATGCGTTGTGCGTTATACGTTTGCGTTATGCGTTATGCGTTATGCGTTATGCGATATGCGTTATGCGTTATGCGTTATGCGTTATGCGTTATGCGTTATGCGTTATGCGTTATGCGTTATGCTTGATGCGTTATGCGTTATGAGTTACACGTTATACGTTTGCGTTATGGGTTATGCGTTATGCGATATGCGTTATGCGTTATGCGTTATGCGTGATCCGTTATGCGTTAGGCGTTATGGGTTTTTCGGTGTTCGTTATGCGTTGTGCAGTATGCGTTATGCGTTATGAAGTATGGGTTATGGTTTATGCGTTATGCGTTGTGCGCTATACGTTTGCGTTATGCGTTATGCGTTGTGCGTTATGCGTTATGCGTTATGCGTTGTGCGTTATACGTATGCGTTATGCGTTATGCGTTATGCGTTATACGGTATGCGGTATGCGTTATGCGTTATGCGTTATGCGTTATGCGTTATGCGTCGTGCGTTATACGTATGCGTTATGCGTAATGAGTTAGCCGTTACACGGTATGCGTTATGCGTTATGCGTTATGCGTTATGCGTTATACGGTATGCGTTATGCGTTATACGTTATGCGTTATGCGTTATGCGTTATACGGTATGCGTTATGCGTTATACGTTATGCGTTATGCGTTATGCGATATGCGTTATGCGTTATGCGTTATGCTTTACGCGTTATGCGTTATGAGTTACACGTTATGCTTTATGCGTTATGCGTTATGCGTTATGCGTTATGCGTTATGCGTTATGCGTTATGCGTTATGCGTTATGCTTTATGCGTTATGCGTTATGAGTTTTACGTTATGCGTTAGGGGTTATGCGTTATGCGTTATGCGTTATGCGTTATGCGTTATGCGTTATGCGTTATGCTTTATGCGTTATGCGTTATGCGTTATGCGTTATGCGTTATGCGTTATGCGTTATGCGTTATGCGTTATGCGTTATGCGTTATGCGTTATGCGTTATGCGTTATGCGTTATGCGTTATGCGTTATGCGTTATGCGTTATGCGTTATGCGTTATGCGTTATGCGTTATGCGTTATGCGTTATGCGTTATGCGTTATGCGTTATGCGTTATGCGTTATGCGTTATGCGTTATGCGTTATGCTTTATGCGTTATGCGTTATGAGTTATGAGTTACACGTTATGCTTTATGCGTTATGCGTTATGCGTTGTATGTTATGCGTTATGCGTTATGCGTTATGCGTTGTGCCTTATACGTTTGCGTTATGCGTTATGCGTTATGCGATATGCGTTATGCGTTATGCGTTATACGGTATGCGGTATGCGTTATGCGTTATGCGTTATGCGTTATGCGTTATGCGTTATGCGTTATGCGTTATGCGTTATGCGTTATGCGTTATGCGTTATGCGTTATATGTTATGCGTTATGCGTTATGCGTTATGCGTTGTGCGTTATGAAGTATGGGTTATGGTTTATGCGTTATGCCTTGTGCGTTATACGGTATGCGTTATGCGTTATGCCTTATGCGTTATACGGTATGCGTTATGCGTTATGCGTTATGCGTTATGCGTTATGCGTTATGCGTTATGCGTTATGCGTTATGCGTTATGCGTTATGCGTTATGCGTTATGCGTTATGCGTTATGCGTTATGCGTTATGCGTTATGCGTTATGCGTTATGCGTTATGCGTTATGCGTTATGCGTTATGCGTTATGCGTTATGCGTTATGCGTTATGCGTTATGCGTTATGCGTTATGCGTTATGAGTTACACGTTATGCTTTATGCGTTATGCGTTATGCGTTATTGCCTTAGGGGTTATGCGTTATGCGTTATGCGTTATGCGTTATGCGTTATACGGTATGCGGTATGCGTTATGCGTTATGCGTTATGCGTTATGCGTTATGCGTTATGCGTTATGCGTTATGCGTTATGCGTTATGCGTTATGCGTTATATGTTATGCGTTATGCGTTATGCGTTGTGCGTTATGAAGTATGGGTTATGGTTTATGCGTTATGCCTTGTGCGTTATACGGTATGCGTTATGCGTTATGCGTTATGCGTTATACGGTATGCGTTATGCGTTATGCGTTATGCGTTATGCGTTATGCGTTATGCGTTATGCGTTATGCGTTATGCGTTATGCGTTATGCGTTATGCGTTATGCGTTATGCGTTATGCGTTATGCGTTATGCGTTATGCGATATGCGTTATGCGTTATGCGTTATACGGTATGCGTTATGCGTTATGCGTTATGCGTTATGCGTTATGCGTTATGCGTTATGCGTTATGCGTTATGCGTTATGCGTTATGAGTTACACGTTATGCTTTATGCGTTATGCGTTATGCGTTATTGCCTTAGGGGTTATGCGTTATGCGTTATGCTTTATGCGTTATGCATTATGCGTTATGCGTGATCCGTTATGCGTTAGGCGTTATGGGTTTTCCGATGTTCGTTATGCGTTGGGCAGTATGCGTTATGCGTTATGAAGTATGGGTTATGGTTTATGCGTTATGCGTTGTGCGCTATACGTTTGCGTTATGCGTTATGCGTTATGCGTTATGCGTTATACGGTATGCGTTATGCGTTATGCCTTATGCGTTATGCGTTATGCGTTATGCGTTATGCGTTATATGTTATGCGTTATGCGTTATGCGTTATGCGTTGTGCGTTATACGTTTGCGTTATGCGTTATGCGTTATGCGATATGCGTTATGCGTTATGCGTTATGCGTTATGCGTTATGCGTTATGCGTTATGCGTTATGCGTTATGCGTTATGCGTTATGCGTTATGCTTTATGCGTTATGCGTTATGAGTTACACGTTATACGTTTGCGTTATTTGTTATTCGTTATGCGATATGCGTTATGCGTTATGCGTTATGCGTAATCCGTCATGCGTTAGGCGTTATGGGTTTTCCGGTGTTCGTTATGCGTTGTGCAGTATGCGCTATGCGTTATGAAGTATGGGTTATGGTTTATGCGTTATGCGTTGTGCGCTATACGTTTGCGTTATGAGTTATGCGTTATGCGTTATGCGTTATACGGTATGCGTTATGCGTTATGCGTTATGCGTTATGCGTCGTGCGTTATACGTATGCGTTATGCGTTATGCGTTATGCGTTACACGTTATGCTTTATGCGTTATGCGTTATGCGTTATGCGTTATATGTTATGCGTTATGAGTTATGCGTTATGCGTTGGGCCTTATACGTTTGCGTCATGCGTTATGCGTTATGCGATATGCGTTATGCGTTATACGGTATGCGTTATGCGTTATGCGTTATGCGTTATGCGTTGTGCGTTATACGTATGCGTTATGCGTTATGCGTTATGCGTTATACGGTATGCGGTATGCGTTATGCGTTATGCGTTATGCGTTATGCGTTATGCGTTATGCGTTATGCGTTATGCGATATGCGTTATGCGTTATGCGTTATGCGTTATGCGTTATGAGTTATGCGTTATGCGTTATGCGTTATGCTTTATGCGTTATGCGTTATGAGTTACACGTTATGCTTTAGGCGTTATGCGTTATGCGTTATGCGTTATTGCGTTAGGGGTTATGCGTTATGCGTTATGCGTTATGCTTTATGCGTTATGCATTATGGGTTATGCGTGATCCGTTATGCGTTAGGCGTTATGGGTTTTCCGGTGTTCGTTATGCGTTGGGCAGTATGCGTTATGCGTTATGAAGTATGGGTTATGGTTTATGCGTTATGCGTTGTGCGCTATACTTTAGCGTTATGCGTTATGCGTTATGCGTTATACGTATGCGTTATGCGTTATGCGTTATACGGTATGCGTTATGCGTTATGCGTTATGCGTTATGCGTTATGCGTTATATGTTATGCGTTATGCGTTATGCGTTGTGCGTTATACGTTTGCGTTATGCGTTATGCGTTATGCGTTATGCGATATGCGTTATGCGTTATGCGTTATGCGTTATGCGTTATGCGTTATGCGTTATGCGTTATGCGTTATGCTTGATGCGTTATGCGTTATGAGTTACACGTTATACGTTTGCGTTATGGGTTATGCGTTATGCGATATGCGTTATGCGTTATGCGTTATGCGTGATCCGTTATGCGTTAGGCGTTATGGGTTTTCCGGTGTTCGTTATGCGTTGTGCAGTATGCGTTATGCGTTATGAAGTATGGGTTATGGTTTATTCGTTATGCGTTGTGCGCTATACGTTTGCGTTATGCGTTATGCGTTATGCGTTATGCGTTATTGCCTTAGGGGTTATGCGTTATGCGTTATGCGTTATGCGTTATGCGTTATGCGTTATGCGATATGCGTTATGCGTTATGCGTTATGCGTTATGCGTTATGCGTTATGCGTTATGCGTTATGCGTTATGCGTTATGCGTTATGCGTTATGCGTTATGCGTTATGCGTTATGCGTTATGCGTTATGCGTTATGCGTTATATGTTATGCGTTATGCGTTATGCGTTATGCGTTGTGCGTTATGAAGTATGGGTTATGGTTTATGCGTTATGCCTTGTGCGTTATACGGTATGCGTTATGCGTTATGCGTTATGCGTTATACGGTATGCGTTATGCGTTATGCGTTATGCGTTATGCGTTATGCGTTATGCGTTATGCGTTATGCGTTATGCGTTATGCGTTATGCGTTATGCGTTATGCGTTATGCGATATGCGTTATGCGTTATGCGTTATACGGTATGCGTTATGCGTTATGCGTTATGCGTTATGCGTTATGCGTTATTCGTTATGCGTTATGCGTTATGCGTTATGAGTTACACGTTATGCTTTATGCGTTATGCGTTATGCGTTATTGCCTTAGGGGTTATGCGTTATGCGTTATGCTTTATGCGTTATGCATTATGCGTTATGCGTGATCCGTTATGCGTTAGGCGTTATGGGTTTTCCGATGTTCGTTATGCGTTGGGCAGTATGCGTTATGCGTTATGAAGTATGGGTTATGGTTTATGCGTTATGCGTTGTGCGCTATACGTTTGCGTTATGCGTTATGCGTTATGCGTTATGCGTTATACGGTATGCGTTATGCGTTATGCCTTATGCGTTATGCGTTATGCGTTATGCGTTATGCGTTATATGTTATGCGTTATGCGTTATGCGTTATGCGTTGTGCGTTATACGTTTGCGTTATGCGTTATGCGTTATGCGATATGCGTTATGCGTTATGCGTTATGCGTTATGCGTTATGCGTTATGCGTTATGCGTTATGCGTTATGCGTTATGCGTTATGCGTTATGCTTTATGCGTTATGCGTTATGAGTTACACGTTATACGTTTGCGTTATTTGTTATGCGTTATGCGATATGCGTTATGCGTTATGCGTTATGCGTAATCCGTCATGCGTTAGGCGTTATGGGTTTTCCGGTGTTCGTTATGCGTTGTGCAGTATGCGCTATGCGTTATGAAGTATGGGTTATGGTTTATGCGTTATGCGTTGTGCGCTATACGTTTGCGTTATGAGTTATGCGTTATGCGTTATGCGTTATACGGTATGCGTTATGCGTTATGCGTTATGCGTTATGCGTCGTGCGTTATACGTATGCGTTATGCGTTATGCGTTATGCGTTACACGTTATGCTTTATGCGTTATGCGTTATGCGTTATGCGTTATATGTTATGCGTTATGAGTTATGCGTTATGCGTTGGGCCTTATACGTTTGCGTCATGCGTTATGCGTTATGCGATATGCGTTATGCGTTATACGGTATGCGTTATGCGTTATGCGTTATGCGTTATGCGTTGTGCGTTATACGTATGCGTTATGCGTTATGCGTTATGCGTTATACGGTATGCGGTATGCGTTATGCGTTATGCGTTATGCGTTATGCGTTATGCGTTATGCGTTATGCGTTATGCGATATGCGTTATGCGTTATGCGTTATGCGTTATGCGTTATGAGTTATGCGTTATGCGTTATGCGTTATGCTTTATGCGTTATGCGTTATGAGTTACACGTTATGCTTTAGGCGTTATGCGTTATGCGTTATGCGTTATTGCGTTAGGGGTTATGCGTTATGCGTTATGCGTTATGCTTTATGCGTTATGCATTATGGGTTATGCGTGATCCGTTATGCGTTAGGCGTTATGGGTTTTCCGGTGTTCGTTATGCGTTGGGCAGTATGCGTTATGCGTTATGAAGTATGGGTTATGGTTTATGCGTTATGCGTTGTGCGCTATACTTTAGCGTTATGCGTTATGCGTTATGCGTTATACGTATGCGTTATGCGTTATGCGTTATACGTTATGCGTTATGCGTTATGCGTTATGCGTTATGCGTTATGCGTTATATGTTATGCGTTATGCGTTATGCGTTGTGCGTTATACGTTTGCGTTATGCGTTATGCGTTATGCGTTATGCGATATGCGTTATGCGTTATGCGTTATGCGTTATGCGTTATGCGTTATGCGTTATGCGTTATGCGTTATGCTTGATGCGTTATGCGTTATGAGTTACACGTTATACGTTTGCGTTATGGGTTATGCGTTATGCGATATGCGTTATGCGTTATGCGTTATGCGTGATCCGTTATGCGTTAGGCGTTATGGGTTTTCCGGTGTTCGTTATGCGTTGTGCAGTATGCGTTATGCGTTATGAAGTATGGGTTATGGTTTATTCGTTATGCGTTGTGCGCTATACGTTTGCGTTATGCGTTATGCGTTATGCTTTATGCGTTATGCATTATGCGTTATGCGTGATCCGTTATGCGTTAGGCGTTATGGGTTTTCCGGTGTTCGTTATGCGTTGTGCTGTATGCGTTATGCGTTATGAAGTATGGGTTATGGTTTATGCGTTATGCGTTGTGCGCTATACGTTTGCGTTATGCGTTATGCGTTATGCGTTATGCGTTATGCGTTATGCGTTATGCGTTGTGCGTTATACGTATGCGTTATGCGTTATGCGTTATGCGTTATACGGTATGCGGTATGCGTTATGCGTTATGCGTTATGCGTTATGCGTTATGCGTCGTGCGTTATACGTATGCGTTATGCGTAATGAGTTAGCCGTTATACGGTATGCGTTATGCGTTATGCGTTATGCGTTATGCGTTATGCGTTATACGGTATGCGTTATGCGTTATACGTTATGCGTTATGCGTTATGCGTTATGCGTTATACGGTATGCGTTATGCGTTATACGTTATGCGTTATGCGTTATGCGATATGTGTTATGCGTTATGCGTTATGCTTTACGCGTTATGCGTTATGAGTTACACGTTATGCTTTATGCGTTATGCGTTATGAGTTTTACGTTATGCGTTAGGGGTTATGCGTTATGCGTTATGCGTTATGCGTTATGCTTTATGCGTTATGCGTTATGCGTTATGCGTTATGCGTTATGCGTTATGCGTTATGCGTTATGCGTTATGCGTTATGCGTTATGCGTTATGCGTTATGCGTTATGCGTTATGCGTTATGCGTTATGCGTTATGCGTTATGCTTTATGCGTTATGCTTTATGAGTTATACGTTATGCGTTATGCGTTATACGGTGTGCGTTATGCGTTATGCGTTATGCGTTATGAGTTATGCGTTATGCGTTATGCGTTATGCGTAATGCGTTATGCTTTATGCGTTATGCGTTATGAGTTATGAGTTACACGTTATGCTTTATGCGTTATGCGTTATGCGTTATGCGTTATATGTTATGCGTTATGCGTTATGCGTTATGCGTTGTGCCTTATACGTTTGCGTTATGCGTTATGCGTTATGCGATATGCGTTATGCGTTATGCGTTATACGGTATGCGTTATGCGTTATGCGTTATGCGTTATGCGTTATGCGTTATGCTTTATGCGTTATGCGTTATGCGTTACACGTTATGCTTTATGCGTTATGCGTTATGCGTTATGCGTTATGCGTTATATGTTATGCGTTATGAGTTATGCGTTATGCGTTGTGCCTTATACGTTTGCGTTATGCGTTATGCGTTATGCGATATGCGTTATGCGTTATACGGTATGCGTTATGCGTTATGCGTTATGCGTTATGCGTTGTGCGTTATACGTATGCGTTATGCGTTATGCGTTATGCGTTATACGGTATGCGGTATGCGTTATGCGTTATGCGTTATGCGTTATGCGTTATGCGTTATGCGTTATGCGTTATGCGATATGCGTTATGCGTTATGCGTTATGCGTTATGCGTTATGAGTTATGCGTTATGCGTTATGCGTTATGCTTTATGCGTTATGCGTTATGAGTTACACGTTATGCTTTATGCGTTATGCGTTATGCGTTATGCGTTATTGCGTTAGGGGTTATGCGTTATGCGTTATGCGTTATGCTTTATGCGTTATGCATTATGGGTTATGCGTGATCCATTATGCGTTAGGCGTTATGGGTTTTCCGGTGTTCGTTATGCGTTGGGCAGTATGCGTTATGCGTTATGAAGTATGGGTTATGGTTTATGCGTTATGCGTTGTGCGCTCTACTTTAGCGTTATGCGTTATGCGTTATGCGTTATGCGTTATACGATATGCGTTATTCGTTATGCGTTGTGCGCTATACGTTTGCGTTATGCGTTATGCTTTATGCGTTATGCATTATGCGTTATGCGTGATCCGTTATGCGTTAGGCGTTATGGGTTTTCCGGTGTTCGTTATGCGTTGTGCAGTATGCGTTATGCGTTATGAAGTATGGGTTATGGTTTATGCGTTATGCGTTGTGCGCTATACGTTTGCGTTATGAGTTATGCGTTATGCGTTATGCGTTATACGGTATGCGTTATGCGTTATGCGTTATGCGTTATGCGTCGTGCGTTATACGTATGCGTTATGCGTTATGCGTTATGCGTTACACGTTATGCTTTATGCGTTATGCGTTATGCGTTATGCGTTATATGTTATGCGTTATGAGTTATGCGTTATGCGTTGTGCCTTATACGTTTGCGTCATGCGTTATGCGTTATGCGATATGCGTTATGCGTTATACGGTATGCGTTATGCGTTATGCGTTATGCGTTATGCGTTGTGCGTTATACGTATGCGTTATGCGTTATGCGTTATGCGTTATACGGTATGCGGTATGCGTTATGCGTTATGCGTTATGCGTTATGCGTTATGCGTTATGCGTTATGCGTTATGCGTTATGCGATATGCGTTATGCGTTATGCGTTATGCGTTATGCGTTATGAGTTATGCGTTATGCGTTATGCGTTATGCTTTATGCGTTATGCGTTATGAGTTACACGTTATGCTTTAGGCGTTATGCGTTATGCGTTATGCGTTATTGCGTTAGGGGTTATGCGTTATGCGTTATGCGTTATGCTTTATGCGTTATGCATTATGGGTTATGCGTGATCCGTTATGCGTTAGGCGTTATGGGTTTTCCGGTGTTCGTTATGCGTTGGGCAGTATGCGTTATGCGTTATGAAGTATAGGTTATGGTTTATGCGTTATGCGTTGTGCGCTATACTTTAGCGTTATGCGTTATGCGTTATGCGTTATACGTATGCGTTATGCGTTATGCGTTATACGGTATGCGTTATGCGTTATGCGTTATGCGTTATGCGTTATGCGTTATATGTTATGCGTTATGCGTTATGCGTTGTGCGTTATACGTTTGCGTTATGCGTTATGCGTTATGCGTTATGCGATATGCGTTATGCGTTATGCGTTATGCGTTATGCGTTATGCGTTATGCGTTATGCGTTATGCGTTATGCTTGATGCGTTATGCGTTATGAGTTACACGTTATACGTTTGCGTTATGGGTTATGCGTTATGCGATATGCGTTATGCGTTATGCGTTATGCGTGATCCGTTATGCGTTAGGCGTTATGGGTTTTCCGGTGTTCGTTATGCGTTGTGCAGTATGCGTTATGCGTTATGAAGTATGGGTTATGGTTTATTCGTTATGCGTTGTGCGCTATACGTTTGCGTTATGCGTTATGCGTTATGCTTTATGCGTTATGCATTATGCGTTATGCGTGATCCGTTATGCGTTAGGCGTTATGGGTTTTCCGGTGTTCGTTATGCGTTGTGCAGTATGCGTTATGCGTTATGAAGTATGGGTTATGGTTTATGCGTTATGCGTTGTGCGCTATACGTTTGCGTTATGCGTTATGCGTTATGCGTTATGCGTTATGCGTTATGCGTTATGCGTTGTGCGTTATACGTATGCGTTATGCGTTATGCGTTATACGGTATGCGGTATGCGTTATGCGTTATGCGTTATGCGTTATGCGTTATGCGTCGTGCTTTATACGTATGCGTTATGCGTAATGAGTTAGCCGTTATACGGTATGCGTTATGCGTTATGCGTTATGCGTTATGCGTTATGCGTTATACGGTATGCGTTATGCGTTATACGTTATGCGTTATGCGTTATGCGTTATACGGTATGCGTTATGCGTTATACGTTATGCGTTATGCGTTATGCGATATGTGTTATGCGTTATGCGTTATGCTTTACGCGTTATGCGTTATGAGTTACACGTTATGCTTTATGCGTTATGCGTTATGAGTTTTACGTTATGCGTTAGGGGTTATGCGTTATGCGTTATGCGTTATGGTTTATGCGTTATGCGTTATGCGTTATGCGTTATGCGTTATGCGTTATGCGTTATGCGTTATGCGTTATGCGTTATGCGTTATGCGTTATGCGTTATGCGTTATGCGTTATGCTTTATGCGTTATGCTTTATGAGTTATACGTTATGCGTTATGCGTTATACGGTGTGCGTTATGCGTTATGCGTTATGCGTTATGAGTTATGCGTTATGCGTTATGCGTTATGCGTTATGCGTTATGCTTTATGCGTTATGCGTTATGAGTTATGAGTTACACGTTATGCTTTATGCGTTATGCGTTATGCGTTATGCGTTATATGTTATGCGTTATGCGTTATGCGTTATGCGTTGTGCCTTATACGTTTGCGTTATGCGTTATGCGTTATGCGATATGCGTTATGCGTTATGCGTTATACGGTATGCGGTATGCGTTATGCGTTATGCGTTATGCGTTATGCGTTATGCGTTATGCGTTATGCGTTATGCGTTATGCGTTATATGTTATGCGTTATGCGTTATGCGTTATGCGTTGTGCGTTATGCGTTATACGGTATGCGTTATGCGTTATGCGTTATGCGTTATGCGTTATGCGTTATGCTTTATGCGTTATGCGTTATGCGTTACACGTTATGCTTTATGCGTTATGCGTTATGCGTTATGCGTTATATGTTATGCGTTATGAGTTATGCGTTATGCGTTGTGCCTTATACGTTTGCGTTATGCGTTATGCGTTATGCGTTATGCGTTATGCGATATGCGTTATGCGTTATACGGTATGCGTTATGCGTTATGCGTTATGCGTTATGCGTTGTGCGTTATACGTATGCGTTATGCGTTATGCGTTATGCGTTATACGGTATGCGGTATGCGTTATGCGTTATGCGTTATGCGTTATGCGTTATGCGTTATGCGTTATGCGTTATGCGATATGCGTTATGCGTTATGCGTTATGCGTTATGCGTTATGAGTTATGCGTTATGCGTTATGCGTTATGCTTTATGCGTTATGCGTTATGAGTTACACGTTATGCTTTATGCGTTATGCGTTATGCGTTATGCGTTATTGCGTTAGGGGTTATGCGTTATGCGTTATGCGTTATGCTTTATGCGTTATGCATTATGGGTTATGCGTGATCCATTATGCGTTAGGCGTTATGGGTTTTCCGGTGTTCGTTATGCGTTGGGCAGTATGCGTTATGCGTTATGAAGTATGGGTTATGGTTTATGCGTTATGCGTTGTGCGCTCTACTTTAGCGTTATGCGTTATGCGTTATGCGTTATGCGTTATACGATATGCGTTATTCGTTATGCGTTGTGCGCTATACGTTTGCGTTATGCGTTATGCTTTATGCGTTATGCATTATGCGTTATGCGTGATCCGTTATGCGTTAGGCGTTATGGGTTTTCCGGTGTTCGTTATGCGTTGTGCAGTATGCGTTATGCGTTATGAAGTATGGGTTATGGTTTATGCGTTATGCGTTGTGCGCTATACGTTTGCGTTATGCGTTATGCGTTATGCGTTATGCGTTATGCGTTATGCGTTATGCGTTATGCGTTGTGCGTTATACGTATGCGTTATGCGTTATGCGTTATGCGTTATACGGTATGCGGTATGCGTTATGCGTTATGCGTTATGCGTTATGCGTTATGCGTCGTGCGTTATACGTATGCGTTATGCGTAATGAGTTAGCCGTTATACGGTATGCGTTATGCGTTATGCGTTATGCGTTATGCGTTATACGGTATGCGTTATGCGTTATACGTTATGCGTTATGCGTTATGCGTTATACGGTATGCGTTATGCGTTATACGTTATGCGTTATGCGTTATGCGATATGCGTTATGCGTTATGCGTTATGCTTTACGCGTTATGCGTTATGAGTTACACGTTATGCTTTATGCGTTATGCGTTATGCGTTATGCGTTATGCGTTATGCGTTATGCGTTATGCGTTATGCGTTATGCTTTATGCGTTATGCGTTATGAGTTTTACGTTATGCGTTAGGGGTTATGCGTTATGCGTTATGCGTTATGCGTTATGCGTTATGCTTTATGCGTTATGCGTTATGCGTTATGCGTTATGCGTTATGCGTTATGCGTTATGCGTTATTGCGTTAGGGGTTATGCGTTATGCGTTATGCGTTATGCTTTATGCGTTATGCATTATGGGTTATGCGTGATCCGTTATGCGTTAGGCGTTATGGGTTTTCCGGTGTTCGTTATGCGTTGGGCAGTATGCGTTATGCGTTATGAAGTATAGGTTATGGTTTATGCGTTATGCGTTGTGCGCTATACTTTAGCGTTATGCGTTATGCGTTATGCGTTATACGTATGCGTTATGCGTTATGCGTTATACGGTATGCGTTATGCGTTATGCGTTATGCGTTATGCGTTATGCGTTATATGTTATGCGTTATGCGTTATGCGTTGTGCGTTATACGTTTGCGTTATGCGTTATGCGTTATGCGTTATGCGATATGCGTTATGCGTTATGCTTTATGCGTTATGCGTTATGCGTTATGCGTTATATGTTATGCGTTATGAGTTATGCGTTATGCGTTGTGCCTTATACGTTTGCGTCATGCGTTATGCGTTATGCGATATGCGTTATGCGTTATACGGTATGCGTTATGCGTTATGCGTTATGCGTTATGCGTTGTGCGTTATACGTATGCGTTATGCGTTATGCGTTATGCGTTATACGGTATGCGGTATGCGTTATGCGTTATGCGTTATGCGTTATGCGTTATGCGTTATGCGTTATGCGTTATGCGTTATGCGATATGCGTTATGCGTTATGCGTTATGCGTTATGCGTTATGCGTTATGCGTTATGCTTTATGCGTTATGCGTTATGAGTTACACGTTATGCTTTAGGCGTTATGCGTTATGCGTTATGCGTTATTGCGTTAGGGGTTATGCGTTATGCGTTATGCGTTATGCTTTATGCGTTATGCATTATGGGTTATGCGTGATCCGTTATGCGTTAGGCGTTATGGGTTTTCCGGTGTTCGTTATGCGTTGGGCAGTATGCGTTATGCGTTATGAAGTATAGGTTATGGTTTATGCGTTATGCGTTGTGCGCTATACTTTAGCGTTATGCGTTATGCGTTATGCGATATGCGTTATGCGTTATGCGTTATGCGTTATGCGTTATGCGTTATGCGTTATGCGTTATGCGTTATGCGTTATGCGTTATGCGTTATGCGTTATGCGTTATGCGTTATGCGTTATGCGTTATGAGTTACACGTTATGCTTTATGCGTTATGCGTTATGCGTTATTGCGTTAGGGGTTATGCGTTATGCGTTATGCGTTATGCTTTATGCGTTATGCATTATGCGTTATGCGTGATCCGTTATGCGTTAGGCGTTATGGGTTTTCCGGTGTTCGTTATGCGTTGGGCAGTATGCGTTATGCGTTATGAAGTATGGGTTATGGTTTATGCGTTATGCGTTGTGCGCTATACGTTTGCGTTATGCGTTATGCGTTATGCGTTATGCGTTATACGGTATGCGTTATGCGTTATGCGTTATGCGTTATGCGTTATGCGTTATGCGTTATGCGTTATGCGTTATATGTTATGCGTTATGCGTTATGCGTTATGCGTTGTGCGTTATACGTTTGCGTTATGCGTTATGCGTTATGCGATATGCGTTATGCGTTATGCGTTATGCGTTATGCGTTATGCGTTAGGCGTTATGGGTTTTCCGGTGTTCGTTATGCGTTGGGCAGTATGCGTTATGCGTTATGAAGTATGGGTTATGGTTTATGCGTTATGCGTTGTGCGCTATACTTTAGCGTTATGCGTTATGCGTTATGCGTTATGCGTTATACGATATGCGTTATGCGTTATGCGTTATACGTTATGCGTCGTGCGTTATACGTATGCGTTATGCGTTATGCGTTATGCGTTATACGGTATGCGTTATGCGTTATGCGTTATGCGTTATGCGTTATATGTTATGCGTTATGCGTTATGCGTTGTGCGTTATACGTTTGCGTTATGCGTTATGCGTTATGCGTTATGCGATATGCGTTATGCGTTATGCGTTATGCGTTATGCGTTATGCGTTATGCGTTATGCTTGATGCGTTATGCGTTATGAGTTACACGTTATACGTTTGCGTTATGGGTTATGCGTTATGCGATATGCGTTATGCGTTATGCGTTATGCGTGATCCGTTATGCGTTAGGCGTTATGGGTTTTTCGGTGTTCGTTATGCGTTGTGCAGTATGCGTTATGCGTTATGAAGTATGGGTTATGGTTTATTCGTTATGCGTTGTGCGCTATACGTTTGCGTTATGCGTTATGCGTTATGCGTTATGCGTTATACGATATGCGTTATGCGTTATGCGTTATACGTTATGCGTCGTGCGTTATACGTATGCGTTATGCGTTATGCGTTATGCGTTATACGGTATGCGTTATGCGTTATGCGTTATGCGTTATGCGTTATGCGTTATATGTTATGCGTTATGCGTTATGCGTTGTGCGTTATACGTTTGCGTTATGCGTTATGCGTTATGCGTTATGCGATATGCGTTATGCGTTATGCGTTATGCGTTATGCGTTATGCGTTATGCGTTATGCGTTATGCGTTATGCGTTATGCTTGATGCGTTATGCGTTATGAGTTACACGTTATACGTTTGCGTTATGGGTTATGCGTTATGCGATATGCGTTATGCGTTATGCGTTATGCGTGATCCGTTATGCGTTAGGCGTTATGGGTTTTTCGGTGTTCGTTATGCGTTGTGCAGTATGCGTTATGCGTTATGAAGTATGGGTTATGGTTTATTCGTTATGCGTTGTGCGCTATACGTTTGCGTTATGCGTTATGCGTTATGCGTTATGCGTTATGCGTTATGCGTTGTGCGTTATACGTATGCGTTATGCGTTATGCGTTATGCGTTATACGGTATGCGGTATGCGTTATGCGTTATGCGTTATGCGTTATGCGTTATGCGTCGTGCGTTATACGTATGCGTTATGCGTAATGAGTTAGCCGTTATACGGTATGCGTTATGCGTTATGCGTTATGCGTTATGCGTTATACGGTATGCGTTATGCGTTATACGTTATGCGTTATGCGTTATGCGTTATACGGTATGCGTTATGCGTTATACGTTATGCGTTATGCGTTATGCGATATGCGTTATGCGTTATGCGTTATGCTTTACGCGTTATGCGTTATGAGTTACACGTTATGCTTTATGCGTTATGCGTTATGCGTTATGCGTTATGCGTTATGCGTTATGCGTTATGCGTTATGCGTTATGCGTTATGCGTTATGCGTTATGCTTTATGCGTTATGCGTTATGAGTTTTACGTTCTGCGTTAGGGGTTATGCGTTATGCGTTATGCGTTATGCGTTATGCGTTATGCGTTATGCTTTATGCGTTATGCGTTATGCGTTATGCGTTATGCGTTATGCGTTATGCGTTATGCGTTATGCGTTATGCGTTATGCGTTATGCGTTATGCGTTATGCGTTATGCGTTATGCGTTATGCGTTATGCGTTATGCGTTATGCGTTATGCGTTATGCGTTATGCGTTATGCGTTATGCGTTATGCGTTATGCGTTATGCGTTATGCGTTATGCGTTATGCGTTATGCTTTATGCGTTATGCGTTATGAGTTATGAGTTACACGTTATGCTTTATGCGTTATGCGTTATGCGTTGTATGTTATGCGTTGTGCGTTATGCGTTATGCGTTGTGCCTTATACGTTTGCGTTATGCGTTATGCGTTATGCGATATGCGTTATGCGTTATGCGTTATACGGTATGCGGTATGCGTTATGCGTTATGCGTTATGCGTTATGCGTTATGCGTTATGCGTTATGCGTTATGCGTTATGCGTTATGCGTTATGCGTTATGCGTTATATGTTATGCGTTATGCGTTATGCGTTATGCGTTGTGCGTTATGCGTTATACGGTATGCGTTATGCGTTATGCGTTATGCGTTATGCGTTATGCTTTATGCGTTATGCGTTATGCGTTATGCGTTGTGGGTTATGCGTTATGCGTTATGCGTTATGCGTTATGCGTTATGCGTTATGCGTTATGCGTTATGCGTTATGCGTTATGCGTTATGCGTTATGCGTTATGCGTTATATGTTATGCGTTATGCGTTATGCGTTATGCGTTGTGCGTTATACGTTTGCGTTATGCGTTATGCGTTATGCGATATGCGTTATGCGTTATGCGTTATGCGTTATGCGTTATGCGTTATGCGTTATGCGTTATGCGTTATGCGTTATGCGTTATGCGTTATGCGTTATGCGTTATGCGTTATGCGTTATGCGTTATGCGTTATGCGTTATGCGTTATGCGTTATGAGTTACACGTTATGCTTTATGCGTTATGCGTTATGCGTTATTGCCTTAGGGGTTATGCGTTATGCGTTATGCGTTATGCTTTATGCGTTATGCATTATGCGTTATGCGTGATCCGTTATGCGTTAGGCGTTATGGGTTTTCCGATGTTCGTTATGCGTTGGGCAGTATGCGTTATGCGTTATGAAGTATGGGTTATGGTTTATGCGTTATGCGTTGTGCGCTATACGTTTGCGTTATGCGTTATGCGTTATGCGTTATGCGTTATACGGTATGCGTTATGCGTTATGCCTTATGCGTTATGCGTTATGCGTTATGCGTTATGCGTTATATGTTATGCGTTATGCGTTATGCGTTATGCGTTGTGCGTTATACGTTTGCGTTATGCGTTATGCGTTATGCGATATGCGTTATGCGTTATGCGTTATGCGTTATGCGTTATGCGTTATGCGTTATGCGTTATGCGTTATGCGTTATGCGTTATGCGTTATGCGTTATGCTTTATGCGTTATGCGTTATGAGTTACACGTTATACGTTTTCGTTATTTGTTATGCGTTATGCGATATGCGTTATGCGTTATGCGTTATGCGTAATCCGTCATGCGTTAGGCGTTATGGGTTTTCCGGTGTTCGTTATGCGTTGTGCAGTATGCGCTATGCGTTATGAAGTATGGGTTATGGTTTATGCGTTATGCGTTGTGCGCTATACGTTTGCGTTATGAGTTATGCGTTATGCGTTATGCGTTATACGGTATGCGTTATGCGTTATGCGTTATGCGTTATGCGTCGTGCGTTATACGTATGCGTTATGCGTTATGCGTTATGCGTTACACGTTATGCTTTATGCGTTATGCGTTATGCGTTATGCGTTATATGTTATGCGTTATGAGTTATGCGTTATGCGTTGTGCCTTATACGTTTGCGTCATGCGTTATGCGTTATGCGATATGCGTTATGCGTTATACGGTATGCGTTATGCGTTATGCGTTATGCGTTATGCGTTGTGCGTTATACGTATGCGTTATGCGTTATGCGTTATGCGTTATACGGTATGCGGTATGCGTTATGCGTTATGCGTTATGCGTTATGCGTTATGCGTTATGCGTTATGCGTTATGCGATATGCGTTATGCGTTATGCGTTATGCGTTATGCGTTATGAGTTATGCGTTATGCGTTATGCGTTATGCTTTATGCGTTATGCGTTATGAGTTACACGTTATGCTTTATGCGTTATGCGTTATGCGTTATGCGTTATTGCGTTAGGGGTTATGCGTTATGCGTTATGCGTTATGCTTTATGCGTTATGCATTATGGGTTATGCGTGATCCGTTATGCGTTAGGCGTTATGGGTTTTCCGGTGTTCGTTATGCGTTGGGCAGTATGCGTTATGCGTTATGAAGTATGGGTTATGGTTTATGCGTTATGCGTTGTGCGCTATACTTTAGCGTTATGCGTTATGCGTTATGCGTTATACGTATGCGTTATGCGTTATGCGTTATACGGTATGCGTTTTGCGTTATGCGTTATGCGTTATGCGTTATGCGTTATATGTTATGCGTTATGCGTTATGCGTTGTGCGTTATACGTTTGCGTTATGCGTTATGCGTTATGCGTTATGCGATATGCGTTATGCGTTATGCGTTATGCGTTATGCGTTATGCGTTATGCGTTATGCGTTATGCGTTATGCTTGATGCGTTATGCGTTATGAGTTACACGTTATACGTTTGCGTTATGGGTTATGCGTTATGCGATATGCGTTATGCGTTATGCGTTATGCGTGATCCGTTATGCGTTAGGCGTTATGGGTTTTCCGGTGTTCGTTATGCGTTGTGCAGTATGCGTTATGCGTTATGAAGTATGGGTTATGGTTTATTCGTTATGCGTTGTGCGCTATACGTTTGCGTTATGCGTTATGCGTTATGCTTTATGCGTTATGCATTATGCGTTATGCGTGATCCGTTATGCGTTAGGCGTTATGGGTTTTCCGGTGTTCGTTATGCGTTGTGCAGTATGCGTTATGCGTTATGAAGTATGGGTTATGGTTTATGCGTTATGCGTTGTGCGCTATACGTTTGCGTTATGCGTTATGCGTTATGCGTTATGCGTTATGCGTTATGCGTTGTGCGTTATACGTATGCGTTATGCGTTATGCGTTATGCGTTATACGGTATGCGGTATGCGTTATGCGTTATGCGTTATGCGTTATGCGTTATGCGTCGTGCGTTATACGTATGCGTTATGCGTAATGAGTTAGCCGTTATACGGTATGCGTTATGCGTTATGCGTTATGCGTTATGCGTTATGCGTTATACGGTATGCGTTATGCGTTATACGTTATGCGTTATGCGTTATGCGTTATACGGTATGCGTTATGCGTTATACGTTATGCGTTATGCGTTATGCGATATGTGTTATGCGTTATGCGTTATGCTTTACGCGTTATGCGTTATGAGTTACACGTTATGCTTTATGCGTTATGCGTTATGAGTTTTACGTTATGCGTTAGGGGTTATGCGTTATGCGTTATGCGTTATGCGTTATGCTTTATGCGTTATGCGTTATGCGTTATGAATTATGCGTTATGCGTTATGCGTTATGCGTTATGCGTTATGCGTTATGCGTTATGCGTTATGCGTTATGCGTTATGCGTTATGCGTTATGCGTTATGCGTTATGCTTTATGCGTTATGCTTTATGAGTTATACGTTATGCGTTATGCGTTATACGGTGTGCGTTATGCGTTATGCGTTATGCGTTATGAGTTATGCGTTATGCGTTATGCGTTATGCGTTATGCGTTATGCTTTATGCGTTATGCGTTATGAGTTATGAGTTACACGTTATGCTTTATGCGTTATGCGTTATGCGTTATGCGTTATATGTTATGCGTTATGCGTTATGCGTTATGCGTTGTGCCTTATACGTTTGCGTTATGCGTTATGCGTTATGCGATATGCGTTATGCGTTATGCGTTATACGGTATGCGGTATGCGTTATGCGTTATGCGTTATGCGTTATGCGTTATGCGTTATGCTTTATGCGTTATGCGTTATGCGTTATGCGTTATATGTTATGCGTTATGCGTTATGCGTTATGCGTTGTGCGTTATGCGTTATACGGTATGCGTTATGCGTTATGCGTTATGCGTTATGCGTTATGCGTTATGCGTTATGCTTTATGCGTTATGCGTTATGCGTTACACGTTATGCTTTATGCGTTATGCGTTATGCGTTATGCGTTATGCGTTATATGTTATGCGTTATGAGTTATGCGTTATGCGTTGTGCCTTATACGTTTGCGTTATGCGTTATGCGTTATGCGATATGCGTTATGCGTTATACGGTATGCGTTATGCGTTATGCGTTATGCGTTATGCGTTGTGCGTTATACGTATGCGTTATGCGTTATGCGTTATACGGTATGCGGTATGCGTTATGCGTTATGCGTTATGCGTTATGCGTTATGCGTTATGCGTTATGCGATATGCGTTATGCGTTATGCGTTATGCGTTATGCGTTATGAGTTATGCGTTATGCGTTATGCGTTATGCTTTATGCGTTATGCGTTATAAGTTACACGTTATGCTTTATGCGTTATGCGTTATGCGTTATGCGTTATTGCGTTAGGGGTTATGCGTTATGCGTTATGCGTTATGCTTTATGCGTTATGCATTATGGGTTATGCGTGATCCATTATGCGTTAGGCGTTATGGGTTTTCCGGTGTTCGTTATGCGTTGGGCAGTATGCGTTATGCGTTATGAAGTATGGGTTATGGTTTATGCGTTATGCGTTGTGCGCTATACTTTAGCGTTATGCGTTATGCGTTATGCGTTATGCGTTATACGATATGCGTTATTCGTTATGCGTTGTGCGCTATACGTTTGCGTTATGCGTTATGCGTTATGCTTTATGCGTTATGCATTATGCGTTATGCGTGATCCGTTATGCGTTAGGCGTTATGGGTTTTCCGGTGTTCGTTATGCGTTGTGCAGTATGCGTTATGCGTTATGAAGTATGGGTTATGGTTTATGCGTTATGCGTTGTGCGCTATACGTTTGCGTTATGCGTTATGCGTTATGCGTTATGCGTTATGCGTTATGCGTTGTGCGTTATACGTATGCGTTATGCGTTATGCGTTATGCGTTATACGGTATGCGGTATGCGTTATGCGTTATGCGTTATGCGTTATGCGTTATGCGTCGTGCGTTATACGTATGCGTTATGCGTAATGAGTTAGCCGTTATACGGTATGCGTTATGCGTTATGCGTTATGCTTTATGCGTTATGCGTTATGAGTTATGAGTTACACGTTATGCTTTATGCGTTATGCGTTATGCGTTATGCGTTGTATGTTATGCGTTATGCGTTATGCGTTATGCGTTGTGCCTTATACGTTTGCGTTATGCGTTATGCGTTATGCGATATGCGTTATGCGTTATGCGTTATACGGTATGCGGTATGCGTTATGCGTTATGCGTTATGCGTTATGCGTTATGCGTTATGCGTTATGCGTTATGCGTTATGCGTTATGCGTTATGCGTTATGCGTTATATGTTATGCGTTATGCGTTATGCGTTATGCGTTGTGCGTTATGCGTTATACGGTATGCGTTATGCGTTATGCGTTATGCGTTATGCGTTATGCGTTATGCTTTATGCGTTATGCGTTATGCGTTATGCGTTATGCGTTATGGGTTATGCGTTATGCGTTATGCGTTATGCGTTATGCGTTATGCGTTATGCGTTATGCGTTATGCGTTATGCGTTATGCGTTATGCGTTATATGTTATGCGTTATGCGTTATGCGTTATGCGTTGTGCGTTATACGTTTGCGTTATGCGTTATGCGTTATGCGATATGCGTTATGCGTTATGCGTTATGCGTTATGCGTTATGCGTTATGCGTTATGCGTTATGCGTTATGCGTTATGCGTTATGCGTTATGCGTTATGCGTTATGCGTTATGCGTTATGCTTTATGCGTTATGCGTTATGAGTTATACGTTATGGTTATGCGTTATACCTTGTGCGTTATGCGTTATGCGTTATGCGTTATGCGTTATGCGTAATCCGTCATGCGTTAGGCGTTATGGGTTTTCCGGTGTTCGTTATGCGTTGTGCAGTATGCGCTATGCGTTATGAAGTATGGGTTATGGTTTATGCGTTATGCGTTGTGCGCTATACGTTTGCGTTATGCGTTATGCGTTACGCGTTATGCGTTATACGGTATGCGTTATGCGTTATACGTTATGCGTTATGCGTTATGCGTTATACGGTATGCGTTATGCGTTATACGTTATGCGTTATGCGTTATGCGATATGCGTTATGCGTTATGCGTTATTCTTTACGCGTTATGCGTTATGAGTTACACGTTATGCTTTATGCGTTATGCGTTATGCGTTATGCGTTATGCGTTATGCGTTATGCGTTATGCGTTATGCGTTATGCTTTATGCGTTATGCGTTATGAGTTTTACGTTGTGCGTTAGGGGTTATGCGTTATGCGTTATGCGTTATGCGTTATGCGTTATGCTTTATGCGTTATGCGTTATGCGTTATGCGTTATGCGTTATGCGTTATGCGTTATGCGTTATGCGTTATGCATTATGCGTTATGCGTTATGCGTTATGCGTTATGCGTTATGCGTTATGCGTTATGCGTTATGCGTTATGCGTTATGCGTTATGCGTTATGCTTTATGCGTTATGCGTTATGAGTTATGAGTTACACGTTATGCTTTATGCGTTATGCGTTATGCGTTATGCGTTGTATGTTATGCGTTATGCGTTATGCGTTGTGCCTTATACGTTTGCGTTATGCGTTATGCGTTATGCGATATGCGTTATGCGTTATGCGTTATACGGTATGCGGTATGCGTTATGCGTTATGCGTTATGCGTTATGCGTTATGCGTTATGCGTTATGCGTTATGCGTTATGCGTTATGCGTTATGCGTTATATGTTATGCGTTATGCGTTATGCGTTATGCGTTGTGCGTTATGCGTTATACGGTATGCGTTATGCGTTATGCGTTATGCGTTATGCGTTATGCGTTATGCTTTATGCGTTATGCGTTATGCGTTATGCGTTATGCGTTATGGGTTATGCGTTATGCGTTATGCGTTATGCGTTATGCGTTATGCGTTATGCGTTATGCGTTATGCGTTATGCGTTATGCGTTATGCGTTATATGTTATGCGTTATGCGTTATGCGTTATGCGTTGTGCGTTATACGTTTGCGTTATGCGTTATGCGTTATGCGATATGCGTTATGCGTTATGCGTTATGCGTTATGCGTTATGCGTTATGCGTTATGCGTTATGCGTTATGCGTTATGCGTTATGCGTTATGCGTTATGCATTATGCGGTATGCGTTATGCGTTATACGTTATGCGTTATGCGTTATGCGATATGCGTTATGCGTTATGCGTTATGCGTTATGCGTAATGCGTTATGCTTTATGCGTTATGCGTTATGAGTTTTACGTTATGCGTTAGGGGTTATGCGTTATGCGTTATGCGTTATGCGTTATGCGTTATACGTTATACGTTATGCGTTATGCATTATGCGTTATGCGTTATGCGTTATGCGTTATGCGTTATGCGTTATGCGTTATGCGTTATGCGTTATGCGTTATGCGTTATACGTTATACGTTATGCGTTATGCATTATGCGTTATGCGTTATGCGTTATGCGTTATGCGTTATGCGTTATGCGTTATGCGTTATGCGTTATGCGTTATGCGTTATGCGTTATGCTTTATGCGTTATGCGTTATGAGTTATACGGTATGCGTTATGCGTTATGCGTTATGCGTTATGCGTTATGTGTTATGCGTTATGCGTTATGCGTTATGCGTTATGCGTTATGCGTTATGCTTTATGCGTTATGCGTTATGAGTTATACGTTATGCGTTATGCATTATGCGTTATGCGTTATGCGTTATATGTTATGCGTTATGCGTTATGCGTTATGCGTTATGCGTTATGCGTTATGCGTTATGCGTTATGCTTTATGCGTTATGCGTTATGCGTTATGCGTTATACGGTATGCGTTATGCGTTATACGTTATGCGTTATGCGTTATGCGATATGCGTTATGCGTTATGCGTTATGCTTTACGCGTTATGCGTTATGAGTTACACGTTATGCTTTATGCGTTATGCGTTATGCGTTATGCGTTATGCGTTATGCGTTATGCGTTATGCGTTATGCGTTATGCTTTATGCGTTATGCGTTATGAGTTACACGTTATGCTTTATGCGTTATGCGTTATGCGTTATGCGTTATGCGTTATGCGTTATGCGTTATGCGTTATGCGTTATGCTTTACGCGTTATGCGTTATGAGTTACACGTTATGCTTTATGCGTTATGCGTTATGCGTTATGCGTTATGCGTTATGCGTTATACGTTATACGTTATGCGTTATGCATTATGCGTTATGCGTTATGCGTTATGCGTTATGCGTTATGCGTTATGCGTTATGCGTTATGCGTTATGCGTTATGCGTTATGCTTTATGCGTTATGCGTTATGAGTTATACGGTATGCGTTATGCGTTATGCGTTATGCGTTATGCGTTATGTGTTATGCGTTATGCGTTATGCGTTATGCGTTATGCGTTATGCGTTATGCTTTATGCGTTATGCGTTATGAGTTATACGTTATGCGTTATGCATTATGCGTTATGCGTTATGCGTTATATGTTATGCGTTATGCGTTATGCGTTATGCGTTATGCGTTATGCGTTATGCGTTATGCGTTATGCTTTATGCGTTATGCGTTATGAGTTATACGTTATGGGTTATGCGTTATACGGTGTGCGTTATGCGTTATGCGTTATGCGTTATGCGTTATGCGTTATGCGTAATCCGTCATGCGTTAGGCGTTATGGGTTTTCCGGTGTTCGTTATGCGTTGTGCAGTATGCGCTATGCGTTATGAAGTATGGGTTATGGTTTATGCGTTATGCGTTGTGCGCTATACGTTTGCGTTATGCGTTATGCGTTACGCGTTATGCGTTATACGGTATGCGTTATGCGTTATACGTTATGCGTTATGCGTTATGCGTTATACGGTATGCGTTATGCGTTATACGTTATGCGTTATGCGTTATGCGATATGCGTTATGCGTTATGCGTTATGCTTTACGCGTTATGCGTTATGAGTTACACGTTATGCTTTATGCGTTATGCGTTATGCGTTATGCGTTATGCGTTATGCGTTATGCGTTATGCGTTATGCGTTATGCGTTATGCTTTATGCGTTATGCGTTATGAGTTTTACGTTGTGCGTTAGGGGTTATGCGTTATGCGTTATGCGTTATGCGTTATGCGTTATGCTTTATGCGTTATGCGTTATGCGTTATGCGTTATGCGTTATGCGTTATGCGTTATGCGTTATGCGTTATGCATTATGCGTTATGCGTTATGCGTTATGCGTTATGCGTTATGCGTTATGCGTTATGCGTTATGCGTTATGCGTTATGCGTTATGCGTTATGCTTTATGCGTTATGCGTTATGAGTTATGAGTTACACGTTATGCTTTATGCGTTATGCGTTATGCGTTATGCGTTGTATGTTATGCGTTATGCGTTATGCGTTGTGCCTTATACGTTTGCGTTATGCGTTATGCGTTATGCGATATGCGTTATGCGTTATGCGTTATACGGTATGCGGTATGCGTTATGCGTTATGCGTTATGCGTTATGCGTTATGCGTTATGCGTTATGCGTTATGCGTTATGCGTTATGCGTTATATGTTATGCGTTATGCGTTATGCGTTATGCGTTGTGCGTTATGCGTTATACGGTATGCGTTATGCGTTATGCGTTATGCGTTATGCGTTATGCGTTATGCTTTATGCGTTATGCGTTATGCGTTATGCGTTATGCGTTATGGGTTATGCGTTATGCGTTATGCGTTATGCGTTATGCGTTATGCGTTATGCGTTATGCGTTATGCGTTATATGTTATGCGTTATGCGTTATGCGTTATGCGTTGTGCGTTATACGTTTGCGTTATGCGTTATGCGTTATGCGATATGCGTTATGCGTTATGCGTTATGCGTTATGCGTTATGCGTTATGCGTTATGCGTTATGCGTTGTGCCTTATACGTTTGCGTTATGCGTTATGCGTTATGCGATATGCGTTATGCGTTATGCGTTATACGGTATGCGGTATGCGTTATGCGTTATGCGTTATGCGTTATGCGTTATGCGTTATGCGTTATGCGTTATGCGTTATGCGTTATGCGTTATGCGTTATATGTTATGCGTTATGCGTTATGCGTTATGCGTTGTGCGTTATGCGTTATACGGTATGCGTTATGCGTTATGCGTTATGCGTTATGCGTTATGCGTTATGCTTTATGCGTTATGCGTTATGCGTTATGCGTTATGCGTTATGGGTTATGCGTTATGCGTTATGCGTTATGCGTTATGCGTTATGCGTTATGCGTTATGCGTTATGCGTTATGCGTTATGCGTTATGCGTTATGCGTTATATGTTATGCGTTATGCGTTATGCGTTATGCGTTGTGCGTTATACGTTTGCGTTATGCGTTATGCGTTATGCGATATGCGTTATGCGTTATGCGTTATGCGTTATGCGTTATGCGTTATGCGTTATGCGTTATGCGTTATGCGTTATGCGTTATGCGTTATGCGTTATGCGTTATGCGTTATGCGTTATGCGTTATGAGTTACACGTTATGCTTTATGCGTTATGCGTTATGCGTTATTGCGTTAGGGGTTATGCGTTATGCGTTATGCGTTATGCTTTATGCGTTATGCATTATGCGTTATGCGTGATCCGTTATGCGTTAGGCGTTATGGGTTTTCCGGTGTTCGTTATGCGTTGGGCAGTATGCGTTATGCGTTATGAAGTATGGGTTATGGTTTATGCGTTATGCGTTGTGCGCTATACGTTTGCGTTATGCGTTATGCGTTATGCGTTATGCGTTATACGGTATGCGTTATGCGTTATGCGTTATGCGTTATGCGTTATGCGTTATGCGTTATGCGTTATATGTTATGCGTTATGCGTTATGCGTTATGCGTTGTGCGTTATACGTTTGCGTTATGCGTTATGCGTTATGCGATATGCGTTATGCGTTATGCGTTATGCGTTATGCGTTATGCGTTATGCGTTATGCGTTATGCGTTATGCGTTATGCGTTATGCGTTATGCGTTATGCGTTATGCGTTATGCGTTATGCGTTATGCTTTATGCGTTATGCGTTATGAGTTACACGTTATACGTTTGCGTTATTTGTTATGCGTTATGCGATATGCGTTATGCGTTATGCGTTATGCGTAATCCGTCATGCGTTAGGCGTTATGGGTTTTCCGGTGTTCGTTATGCGTTGTGCAGTATGCGCTATGCGTTATGAAGTATGGGTTATGGTTTATGCGTTATGCGTTGTGCGCTATACGTTTGCGTTATGAGTTATGCGTTATGCGTTATGCGTTATACGGTATGCGTTATGCGTTATGCGTTATGCGTTATGCGTCGTGCGTTATACGTATGCGTTATGCGTTATGCGTTAGCCGTTATACGGTATGCGTTATGCGTTATGCGTTATGCGTTATGCGTTATACGGTATGCGTTATGCGTTATACGTTATGCGTTATGCGTTATGCGTTATACGGTATGCGTTATGCGTTATACGTTATGCGTTATGCGTTATGCGATATGCGTTATGCGTTATGCGTTATGCGTTATGCGTAATGCGTTATGCTTTATGCGTTATGCGTTATGAGTTTTACGTTATGCGTTAGGGGTTATGCGTTATGCGTTATGCGTTATGCGTTATGCGTTATGCGTTATGCGTTATACGTTATACGTTATGCGTTATGCATTATGCGTTATGCGTTATGCGTTATGCGTTATGCGTTATGCGTTATGCGTTATGCGTTATGCGTTATGCGTTATGCGTTATGCGTTATGCGTTATGCTTTATGCGTTATGCTTTATGAGTTATACGGTATGCGTTATGCGTTATGCGTTATGCGTTATGCGTTATGTGTTATGCGTTATGCGTTATGCGTTATGCGTTATGCGTTATGCGTTATGCTTTATGCGTTATGCGTTATGAGTTATACGTTATGCGTTATGCATTATGCGTTATGCGTTATGCGTTATATGTTATGCGTTATGCGTTATGCGTTATGCGTTATGCGTTATGCGTTATGCGTTATGCGTTATGCTTTATGCGTTATGCGTTATGAGTTATACGTTATGGGTTATGCGTTATACGGTGTGCGTTATGCGTTATGCGTTATGCGTTATGCGTTATGCGTAATCCGTCATGCGTTAGGCGTTTTGGGTTTTCCGGTGTTCGTTATGCGTTGTGCAGTATGCGCTATGCGTTATGAAGTATGGGTTATGGTTTATGCGTTATGCGTTGTGCGCTATACGTTTGCGTTATGCGTTATGCGTTATGCGTTATGCGTTATACGGTATGCGTTATGCGTTATGCGTTATGCGTTATGCGTCGTGCGTTATACGTATGCGTTATGCGTTATGCGTTAGCCGTTATACGGTATGCGTTATGCGTTATGCGTTATGCGTTATGCGTTATACGGTATGCGTTATGCGTTATACGTTATGCGTTATGCGTTATGCGTTATACGGTATGCGTTATGCGTTATACGTTATGCGTTATGCGTTATGCGATATGCGTTATGCGTTATGCGTTATACGTTATGCGTTATGCGTTATGCGTTATACGGTATGCGTTATGCGTTATACGTTATGCGTTATGCGTTATGCGATATGCGTTATGCGTTATGCGTTATGCGTTATGCGTTATGCGTTATGCGTTATGCTTTATGCGTTATGCGTTATGAGTTTTACGTTATGCGTTAGGGGTTATGCGTTATGCGTTATGCGTTATGCGTTATGCGTTATACGTTATACGTTATGCGTTATGCATTATGCGTTATGCGTTATGCGTTATGCGTTATGCGTTATGCGTTATGCGTTATGCGTTATGCGTTATGCGTTATGCGTTATGCGTTATGCGTTATGCTTTATGCGTTATGCGTTATGAGTTATACGGTATGCGTTATGCGTTATGCGTTATGCGTTATGCGTTATGCGTTATGCGTTATGCGTTATGCGTTATGCTTTATGCGTTATGCGTTATGAGTTATACGTTATGCGTTATGCATTATGCGTTATGCGTTATGCGTTATATGTTATGCGTTATGCGTTATGCGTTATGCGTTATGCGTTATGCGTTATGCGTTATGCGTTATGCGTTATGCTTTATGCGTTATGCGTTATGAGTTATACGTTATGCGTTATGCGTTATACGGTGTGCGTTATGCGTTATGCGTTATGCGTTATGCGTTATGCGTTATGCGTAATCCGTCATGCGTTAGGCGTTATGGGTTTTCCGGTGTTCGTTATGCGTTGTGCAGTATGCGCTATGCGTTATGAAGTATGCGTTATGCGTTATACGTTATGCGTTATGCGTTATGCGTTATACGGTATGCGTTATGCGTTATACGTTATGCGTTATGCGTTATGCGATATGCGTTATGCGTTATGCGTTATGCGTTATGCGTTATACGTTATGCTTTATGCGTTATGCGTTATGAGTTTTACGTTATGCGTTAGGGGTTATGCGTTATGCGTTATGCGTTATGCGTTATGCGTTATGCGTTATGCGTTATACGTTATACGTTATGCGTTATGCATTATGCGTTATGCGTTATGCGTTATGCGTTATGCGTTATGCGTTATGCGATATGCGTTATGCGTTATGCTTTATGCGTTATGCGTTATGAGTTATACGGTATGCGTTATGCGTTATGCGTTATGCGTTATGCGTTATGCGTTATGCGTTATGCGTTATGCGTTATGCGTTATGCGTTATGCGTTATGCGTTATGCGTTATGCGTTATGCGTTATGCGTTATGCGTTATGCGTTATGCGTTTTGCGTTATGCGTTATGCGTTATGCGTTATGCTTTATGCGTTATGCTTTATGAGTTATACGTTATGCGTTATGCGTTATACGGTGTGCGTTATGCGTTATGCGTTATGCGTTATGAGTTATGCGTTATGCGTTATGCGTTATGCGTTATGCGTTCTGCGTTATGCTTTATGCGTTATGCGTTATGAGTTATGAGTTACACGTTATGCTTTATGCGTTATGCGTTATGCGTTATATGTTATGCGTTATGCGTTATGCGTTATGCGTTGTGCCTTATACGTTTGCGTTATGCGTTATGCGTTATGCGATATGCGTTATGCGTTATGCGTTATACGGTATGCGGTATGCGTTATGCGTTATGCGTTATGCGTTATGCGTTATGCGTTATGCGTTACATGTTATGCGTTATGCGTTATGCGTTATGCGTTGTGCGTTATGCGTTATACGGTATGCGTTATGCGTTATGCGTTATGCGTTATGCGTTATGCGTTATGCGTTATGCTTTATGCGTTATGCGTTATGCGTTATGCGTTATGCGTTATGGGTTATGCGTTATGCGTTATGCGTTATGCGTTATGCGTTATGCGTTATGCGTTATGCGTTATATGTTATGCGTTATGCGTTATGCGTTATGCGTTGTGCGTTATACGTTTGCGTTATACGTTATGCGTTATGCGATATGCGTTATGCGTTATGAGTTACACGTTATGCTTTATGCGTTATGCGTTATGCGTTATTGCGTTAGGGGTTATGCGTTATGCGTTATGCGTTATGCTTTATGCGTTATGCATTATGCGTTATGCGTGATCCGTTATGCGTTAGGCGTTATGGGTTTTCCGGTGTTCGTTATGCGTTGGGCAGTATGCGTTATGCGTTATGAAGTATGGGTTATGGTTTATGCGTTATGCGTTGTGCGCTATACGTTTGCGTTATGCGTTATGCGTTATGCGTTATGCGTTATACGGTATGCGTTATGCGTTATGCGTTATGCGTTATGCGTTATGCGTTATGCGTTATGCGTTATGCGTTATATGTTATGCGTTATGCGTTATGCGTTATGCGTTGTGCGTTATACGTTTGCGTTATGCGTTATGCGATATGCGTTATGCGTTATGCGTTATGCGTTATGCGTTATGCGTTATGCGTTATACGGTATGCGTTATGCGTTATACGTTATGCGTTATGCGTTATGCGATATGCGTTATGCGTTATGCGTTATGCGTTATGCGTTATGCGTTATGCTTTATGCGTTATGCGTTATGAGTTATACGTTATGCGTTATGCGTTATACGGTGTGCGTTATGCGTTATGCGTTATGCGTTATGCGTTATGCGTAATCCGTCATGCGTTAGGCGTTATGGGTTTTCCGGTGTTCGTTATGCGTTGTGCAGTATGCGCTATGCGTTATGAAGTATGGGTTATGGTTTATGCGTTATGCGTTGTGCGCTATACGTTTGCGTTATGCGTTATGCGTTATGCGTTATACGGTATGCGTTATGCGTTATGCGTTATGCGTTATGCGTCGTGCGTTATACGTATGCGTTATGCGTTATGCGTTAGCCGTTATACGGTATGCGTTTGCGTTATGCGTTATGCGTTATGCGTTATACGGTATGCGTTATGCGTTATACGTTATGCGTTATGCGTTATGCGTTATACGGTATGCGTTATGCGTTATACGTTATGCGTTATGCGTTATGCGATATGCGTTATGCGTTATGCGTTATGCGTTATGCGTTATGCGTTATGCTTTATGCGTTATGCGTTATGAGTTTTACGTTATGCGTTAGGGGTTATGCGTTATGCGTTATGCGTTATGCGTTATGCGTTATGCGTTATACGTTATACGTTATGCGTTATGCATTATGCGTTATGCGTTATGCGTTATGCGTTATGCGTTATGCGTTATGCGTTATGCGTTATGCGTTATGCGTTATGCGTTATGCGTTATGCGTTATGCGTTATGCGTTATGCGTTATGCGTTATGCTTTATGCGTTATGCGTTATGAGTTATACGGTATGCGTTATGCGTTATGCGTTATGCGTTATGCGTTATGCGTTATGCGTTATGCGTTATGCGTTATGCTTTATGCGTTATGCGTTATGAGTTATACGTTATGCGTTATGCATTATGCGTTATGCGTTATGCGTTATGCATTATGCGTTATGCGTTATGAGTTTTACGTTATGCGTTAGGGGTTATGCGTTACGCGTTATGCGTTATGCGTTATGCGTTATGCGTTATGCGTTATGCGTTATGCGTTATGCGTTATGCGTTATGCGTTATGCGTTATGCGTTATGCGTTGTGCGTTATACGTTTGCGTTATACGTTATGCGTTATGCGATATGCGTTATGCGTTATGAGTTACACGTTATGCTTTATGCGTTATGCATTATGCGTTATGCGTGATCCGTTATGCGTTAGGCGTTATGGGTTTTCCGGTGTTCGTTATGCGTTGGGCAGTATGCGTTATGCGTTATGAAGTATGGGTTATGGTTTATGCGTTATGCGTTGTGCGCTATACGTTTGCGTTATGCGTTATGCGTTATGCGTTATGCGTTATACGGTATGCGTTATGCGTTATGCGTTATGCGTTATGCGTTATGCGTTATGCGTTATGCGTTATGCGTTATATGTTATGCGTTATGCGTTATGCGTTATGCGTTGTGCGTTATACGTTTGCGTTATGCGTTATGCGATATGCGTTATGCGTTATGCGTTATGCGTTATGCGTTATGCGTTATGCGTTATACGGTATGCGTTATGCGTTATACGTTATGCGTTATGCGTTATGCGATATGCGTTATGCGTTATGCGTTATGCGTTATGCGTTATGCGTTATGCTTTATGCGTTATGCGTTATGAGTTATACGTTATGCGTTATGCGTTATACGGTGTGCGTTATGCGTTATGCGTTATGCGTTATGCGTTATGCGTTATGCGTAATCCGTCATGCGTTAGGCGTTATGGGTTTTCCGGTGTTCGTTATGCGTTGTGCAGTATGCGCTATGCGTTATGAAGTATGGGTTATGGTTTATGCGTTATGCGTTGTGCGCTATACGTTTGCGTTATGCGTTATGCGTTATGCGTTATACGGTATGCGTTATGCGTTATGCGTTATGCGTTATGCGTCGTGCGTTATACGTATGCGTTATGCGTTATGCGTTAGCCGTTATACGGTATGCGTTATGCGTTATGCGTTATGCGTTATGCGTTATACGGTATGCGTTATGCGTTATACGTTATGCGTTATGCGTTATGCGTTATACGGTATGCGTTATGCGTTATACGTTATGCGTTATGCGTTATGCGATATGCGTTATGCGTTATGCGTTATGCGTTATGCGTTATGCGTTATGCTTTATGCGTTATGCGTTATGAGTTTTACGTTATGCGTTAGGGGTTATGCGTTATGCGTTATGCGTTATGCGTTATGCGTTATGCGTTATACGTTATACGTTATGCGTTATGCATTATGCGTTATGCGTTATGCGTTATGCGTTATGCGTTATGCGTTATGCGTTATGCGTTATGCGTTATGCGTTATGCGTTATGCGTTATGCGTTATGCGTTATGCGTTATGCTTTATGCGTTATGCGTTATGAGTTATACGGTATGCGTTATGCGTTATGCGTTATGCGTTATGCGTTATGCGTTATGCGTTATGCGTTATGCGTTATGCTTTATGCGTTATGCGTTATGAGTTATACGTTATGCGTTATGCATTATGCGTTATGCGTTATGCGTTATGCATTATGCGTTATGCGTTATGAGTTTTACGTTATGCGTTAGGGGTTATGCGTTATGCGTTATGCGTTATGCGTTATGCGTTATGCGTTATGCGTTATGCGTTATGCGTTATGCGTTATGCGTTATGCGTTATGCGTTATGCGTTATGCGTTATGCGTTATGCGTTATGCGTTATGCGTTATGCGTTATGCTTTATGCGTTATGCTTTATGAGTTATACGTTATGCGTTATGCGTTATACGGTGTGCGTTATGCGTTATGCGTTATGCGTTATGAGTTATGCGTTATGCGTTATGCGTTATGCGTTATGCGTTATGCGTTATGCTTTATGCGTTATGCGTTATGAGTTATGAGTTACACGTTATGCTTTATGCGTTATGCGTTATGCGTTATATGTTATGCGTTATGCGTTATGCGTTATGCGTTGTGCCTTATACGTTTGCGTTATGCGTTATGCGTTATGCGTTATGCGTTATGCGTTATGCGTTATGCGTTATGCTTTATGCGTTATGCGTTATGCGTTATGCGTTATGCGTTATGGGTTATGCGTTATGCGTTATGCGTTATGCGTTATGCGTTATATGTTATGCGTTATGCGTTATGCGTTATGCGTTGTGCGTTATGCGTTATACGGTATGCGTTATGCGTTATGCGTTATGCGTTATGCGTTATGCGTTATGCTTTATGCGTTATGCGTTATGCGTTACACGTTATGCTTTATGCGTTATGCGTTATGCGTTATGCGTTATGCGTTATATGTTATGCGTTATGAGTTATGCGTTATGCGTTGTGCCTTATACGTTTGCGTTATGCGTTATGCGTTATGCGATATGCGTTATGCGTTATACGGTATGCGTTATGCGTTATGCGTTATGCGTTGTGCGTTATACGTATGCGTTATGCGTTATGCGTTATGCGTTATACGGTATGCGGTATGCGTTATGCGTTATGCGTTATGCGTTATGCGTTATGCGTTATGCGTTATGCGTTATGCGTTATGCGTTATGCGTTATGCGTTATGCGTTATGCGTTATGAGTTATGCGTTATGCGTTATGCGTTATGCTTTATGCGTTATGCGTTATGAGTTACACGTTGTGCTTTATGCGTTATGCGTTATGCGTTATGCGTTATATGTTATGCGTTATGCGTTATGCGTTATGCGTTGTGCCTTATACGTTTGCGTTATGCGTTATGCGTTATGCGATATGCGTTATGCGTTATGCGTTATACGGTATGCGGTATGCGTTATGCGTTATGCGTTATGCGTTATGCGTTATGCGTTATGCGTTACATGTTATGCGTTATGCGTTATGCGTTATGCGTTGTGCGTTATGCGTTATACGGTATGCGTTATGCGTTATGCGTTATGCGTTATGCGTTATGCGTTATGCGTTATGCTTTATGCGTTATGCGTTATGCGTTATGCGTTATGCGTTATGGGTTATGCGTTATGCGTTATGCGTTATGCGTTATGCGTTATGCGTTATGCGTTATGCGTTATATGTTATGCGTTATGCGTTATGCGTTATGCGTTGTGCGTTATACGTTTGCGTTATACGTTATGCGTTATGCGATATGCGTTATGCGTTATGAGTTACACGTTATGCTTTATGCGTTATGCGTTATGCGTTATTGCGTTAGGGGTTATGCGTTATGCGTTATGCGTTATGCTTTATGCGTTATGCATTATGCGTTATGCGTGATCCGTTATGCGTTAGGCGTTATGGGTTTTCCGGTGTTCGTTATGCGTTGGGCAGTATGCGTTATGCGTTATGAAGTATGGGTTATGGTTTATGCGTTATGCGTTGTGCGCTATACGTTTGCGTTATGCGTTATGCGTTATGCGTTATGCGTTATACGGTATGCGTTATGCGTTATGCGTTATGCGTTATGCGTTATGCGTTATGCGTTATGCGTTATGCGTTATGCGTTATGCGTTATGCGTTATATGTTATGCGTTATGCGTTATGCGTTGTGCGTTATACGTTTGCGTTATGCGTTATGCGATATGCGTTATGCGTTATGCGTTATGCGTTATGCGTTATGCGTTATGCGTTATACGGTATGCGTTATGCGTTATACGTTATGCGTTATGCGTTATGCGATATGCGTTATGCGTTATGCGTTATGCGTTATGCGTTATGCGTTATGCTTTATGCGTTATGCGTTATGAGTTATACGTTATGCGTTATGCGTTATACGGTGTGCGTTATGCGTTATGCGTTATTGCGTTAGGGGTTATGCGTTATGCGTTATGCGTTATGCTTTATGCGTTATGCATTATGCGTTATGCGTGATCCGTTATGCGTTAGGCGTTATGGGTTTTCCGGTGTTCGTTATGCGTTGGGCAGTATGCGTTATGCGTTATGAAGTATGGGTTATGGTTTATGCGTTATGCGTTGTGCGCTATACGTTTGCGTTATGCGTTATGCGTTATGCGTTATGCGTTATACGGTATGCGTTATGCGTTATGCGTTATGCGTTATGCGTTATGCGTTATGCGTTATGCGTTATGCGTTATGCGTTATGCGTTATATGTTATGCGTTATGCGTTATGCGTTATGCGTTGTGCGTTATACGTTTGCGTTATGCGTTATGCGATATGCGTTATGCGTTATGCGTTATGCGTTATGCGTTATGCGTTATGCGTTATACGGTATGCGTTATGCGTTATACGTTATGCGTTATGCGTTATGCGATATGCGTTATGCGTTATGCGTTATGCGTTATGCGTTATGCGTTATGCGTTATGCTTTATGCGTTATGCGTTATGAGTTATACGTTATGCGTTATGCGTTATACGGTGTGCGTTATGCGTTATGCGTTATGCGTTATGCGTTATGCGTAATCCGTCATGCGTTAGGCGTTATGGGTTTTCCGGTGTTCGTTATGCGTTGTGCAGTATGCGCTATGCGTTATGAAGTATGGGTTATGGTTTATGCGTTATGCGTTGTGCGCTATACGTTTGCGTTATGCGTTATGCGTTATGCGTTATACGGTATGCGTTATGCGTTATGCGTTATGCGTTATGCGTCGTGCGTTATACGTATGCGTTATGCGTTATGCGTTAGCCGTTATACGGTATGCGTTATGCGTTATGCGTTATGCGTTATACGTTATACGGTATGCGTTATGCGTTATACGTTATGCGTTATGCGTTATGCGTTATACGGTATGCGTTATGCGTTATGCGTTATGCGTTATGCGTTATGCGATATGCGTTATGCGTTATGCGTTATGCGTTATGCGTTATGCGTTATGCTTTATGCGTTATGCGTTATGAGTTTTACGTTATGCGTTAGGGGTTATGCGTTATGCGTTATGCGTTATGCGTTATGCGTTATGCGTTATACGTTATACGTTATGCGTTATGCATTATGCGTTATGCGTTATGCGTTATGCGTTATGCGTTATGCGTTATGCGTTATGCGTTATGCGTTATGCGTTATGCGTTATGCGTTATGCTTTATGCGTTATGCGTTATGAGTTATACGGTATGCGTTATGCGTTATGCGTTATGCGTTATGCGTTATGCGTTATGCGTTATGCGTTATGCGTTATGCTTTATGCGTTATGCGTTATGAGTTATACGTTATGCGTTATGCATTATGCGTTATGCGTTATGCGTTATGCATTATGCGTTATGCGTTATGAGTTTTACGTTATGCGTTAGGGGTTATGCGTTATGCGTTATGCGTTATGCGTTATGCGTTATGCGTTATGCGTTATGCGTTATGCGTTATGCGTTATGCGTTATGCGTTATGCGTTATGCGTTATGCGTTATGCGTTATGCGTTATGCTTTATGCGTTATGCGTTATGCGTTATGCGTTAAGCGTTATGGGTTATGCGTTATGCGTTATGCGTTATGCGTTATGCGTTATATGTTATGCGTTATGCGTTATGCGTTATGCGTTGTGCGTTATGCGTTATACGGTATGCGTTATGCGTTATGCGTTATGCGTTATGCGTTATGCGTTATGCGTTATGCGTTATGCTTTATGCGTTATGCGTTATGCGTTACACGTTATGCTTTATGCGTTATGCGTTATGCGTTATGCGTTATGCGTTATATGTTATGCGTTATGAGTTATGCGTTATGCGTTGTGCCTTATACGTTTGCGTTATGCGTTATGCGTTATGCGATATGCGTTATGCGTTATACGGTATGCGTTATGCGTTATGCGTTATGCGTTATGCGTTGTGCGTTATACGTATGCGTTATGCGTTGTGCGTTATGCGTTATACGGTATGCGGTATGCGTTATGCGTTATGCGTTATGCGTTATGCGTTATGCGTTATGCGTTATGAGTTACACGTTGTGCTTTATGCGTTATGCGTTATGCGTTATGCGTTATTGCGTTAGGGGTTATGCGTTATGCGTTATGCGTTATGCTTTATGCGTTATGCATTATGGGTTATGCGTGATCCGTTATGCGTTAGGCGTTATGGGTTTTCCGGTGTTCGTTATGCGTTGGGCAGTATGCGTTATGCGTTATGAAGTATGGGTTATGGTTTATGCGTTATGCGTTGTGCGCTATACTTTAGCGTTATGCGTTATGCGTTATGCGTTATGCGTTATACGATATGCGTTATGCGTTATGCGTTATACGTTATGCGTCGTGCGTTATACGTATGCGTTATGCGTTATGCGTTATGCGTTATACGGTATGCGTTATGCGTTATGCGTTATGCGTTATGCGTTATGCGTTATATGTTATGCGTTATGCGTTATGCGTTGTGCGTTATACGTTTGCGTTATGCGTTATGCGTTATGCGTTATGCGATATGCGTTATGCGTTATGAGTTATGCGTTATGCGTTATGCGTTATGCGTTATGCGTTATGCGTTATGCGTTATGCGTTATGCTTGATGCGTTATGCGTTATGAGTTACACGTTATACGTTTGCGTTATGGGTTATGCGTTATGCGATATGCGTTATGCGTTATGCGTTATGCGTGATCCGTTATGCGTTAGGCGTTATGGGTTTTCCGGTGTTCGTTATGCGTTGTGCAGTATGCGTTATGCGTTATGAAGTATGGGTTATGGTTTATTCGTTATGCGTTGTGCGCTATACGTTTGCGTTATGCGTTATGCGTTATGCTTTATGCGTTATGCATTATGCGTTATGCGTGATCCGTTATGCATTAGGCGTTATGGGTTTTCCGGTGTTCGTTATGCGTTGTGCAGTATGCGTTATGCGTTATGAAGTATGGGTTATGGTTTATGCGTTATGCGTTGTGCGCTATACGTTTGCGTTATGCGTTATGCGTTATGCGTTATGCGTTGTGCGTTATACGTATGCGTTATGCGTTATGCGTTATGCGTTATACGGTATGCGGTATGCGTTATGCGTTATGCGTTATGCGTTATGCGTTATGCGTCGTGCGTTATACGTATGCGTTATGCGTAATGAGTTAGCCGTTATACGGTATGCGTTATGCGTTATGCGTTATGCGTTATGCGTTATGCGTTATACGGTATGCGTTATGCGTTATGCGTTATGCGTTATGCGTTATGCGTTATGCGTTATGCGTTATGCGTTATATGTTATGCGTTATGCGTTATGCGTTATGCGTTGTGCGTTATACGTTTGCGTTATGCGTTATGCGATATGCGTTATGCGTTATGCGTTATGCGTTATGCGTTATGCGTTATGCGTTATACGGTATGCGTTATGCGTTATACGTTATGCGTTATGCGTTATGCGATATGCGTTATGCGTTATGCGTTATGCGTTATGCGTTATGCGTTATGCTTTATGCGTTATGCGTTATGAGTTATACGTTATGCGTTATGCGTTATACGGTGTGCGTTATGCGTTATGCGTTATTGCGTTAGGGGTTATGCGTTATGCGTTATGCGTCATGCTTTATGCGTTATGCATTATGCGTTATGCGTGATCCGTTATGCGTTAGGCGTTATGGGTTTTCCGGTGTTCGTTATGCGTTGGGCAGTATGCGTTATGCGTTATGAAGTATGGGTTATGGTTTATGCGTTATGCGTTGTGCGCTATACGTTTGCGTTATGCGTTATGCGTTATGCGTTATGCGTTATACGGTATGCGTTATGCGTTATGCGTTATGCGTTATGCGTTATGCGTTATGCGTTATGCGTTATGCGTTATGCGTTATATGTTATGCGTTATGCGTTATGCGTTATGCGTTGTGCGTTATACGTTTGCGTTATGCGTTATGCGATATGCGTTATGCGTTATGCGTTATGCGTTATGCGTTATGCGTTATGCGTTATACGGTATGCGTTATGCGTTATACGTTATGCGTTATGCGTTATGCGATATGCGTTATGCGTTATGCGTTATGCGTTATGCGTTATGCGTTATGCGTTATGCTTTATGCGTTATGCGTTATGAGTTATACGTTATGCGTTATGCGTTATACGGTGTGCGTTATGCGTTATGCGTTATGCGTTATGCGTTATGCGTAATCCGTCATGCGTTAGGCGTTATGGGTTTTCCGGTGTTCGTTATGCGTTGTGCAGTATGCGCTATGCGTTATGAAGTATGGGTTATGGTTTATGCGTTATGCGTTGTGCGCTATACGTTTGCGTTATGCGTTATGCGTTATGCGTTATACGGTATGCGTTATGCGTTATGCGTTATGCGTTATGCGTCGTGCGTTATACGTATGCGTTATGCGTTATGCGTTAGCCGTTATACGGTATGCGTTATGCGTTATGCGTTATGCGTTATACGTTATACGGTATGCGTTATGCGTTATACGTTATGCGTTATGCGTTATGCGTTATACGGTATGCGTTATGCGTTATACGTTATGCGTTATGCGTTATGCGATATGCGTTATGCGTTATGCGTTATGCGTTATGCGTTATGCGTTATGCTTTATGCGTTATGCGTTATGAGTTTTACGTTATGCGTTAGGGGTTATGCGTTATGCGTTATGCGTTATGCGTTATGCGTTATGCGTTATACGTTATACGTTATGCGTTATGCATTATGCGTTATGCGTTATGCGTTATGCGTTATGCGTTATGCGTTATGCGTTATGCGTTATGCGTTATGCGTTATGCGTTATGCGTTATGCGTTATGCGTTATGCGTTATGCTTTATGCGTTATGCGTTATGAGTTATACGGTATGCGTTATGCGTTATGCGTTATGCGTTATGCGTTATGCGTTATGCGTTATGCGTTATGCGTTATGCTTTATGCGTTATGCGTTATGAGTTATACGTTATGCGTTATGCGTTATGCGTTATGCGTTATGCGTTATGCATTATGCGTTATGCGTTATGAGTTTTACGTTATGCGTTAGGGGTTATGCGTTATGCGTTATGCGTTATGCGTTATGCGTTATGCGTTATGCGTTATGCGTTATGCGTTATGCGTTATGCGTTATGCGTTATGCGTTATGCTTTATGCGTTATGCGTTATGCGTTATGCGTTAAGCGTTATGGGTTATGCGTTATGCGTTATGCGTTATGCGTTATGCGTTATATGTTATGCGTTATGCGTTATGCGTTATGCGTTGTGCGTTATGCGTTATACGGTATGCGTTATGCGTTATGCGTTATGCGTTATGCGTTATGCGTTATGCTTTATGCGTTATGCGTTATGCGTTACACGTTATGCTTTATGCGTTATGCGTTATGCGTTATGCGTTATGCGTTATATGTTATGCGTTATGAGTTATGCGTTATGCGTTGTGCCTTATACGTTTGCGTTATGCGTTATGCGTTATGCGATATGCGTTATGCGTTATACGGTATGCGTTATGCGTTATGCGTTATGCGTTATGCGTTGTGCGTTATACGTATGCGTTATGCGTTGTGCGTTATGCGTTATACGGTATGCGGTATGCGTTATGCGTTATGCGTTATGCGTTATGCGTTATGCGTTATGAGTTACACGTTGTGCTTTATGCGTTATGCGTTATGCGTTATGCGTTATTGCGTTAGGGGTTATGCGTTATGCGTTATGCGTTATGCTTTATGCGTTATGCATTATGGGTTATGCGTGATCCGTTATGCGTTAGGCGTTATGGGTTTTCCGGTGTTCGTTATGCGTTGGGCAGTATGCGTTATGCGTTATGAAGTATGGGTTATGGTTTATGCGTTATGCGTTGTGCGCTATACTTTAGCGTTATGCGTTATGCGTTATGCGTTATGCGTTATGCGTTATACGATATGCGTTATGCGATATGCGTTATGCGTTATGAGTTATGCGTTATGCGTTATGCGTTATGCGTTATGCGTTATGCGTTATGCGTTATGCTTGATGCGTTATGCGTTATGAGTTACACGTTATACGTTTGCGTTATGGGTTATGCGTTATGCGATATGCGTTATGCGTTATGCGTTATGCGTGATCCGTTATGCGTTAGGCGTTATGGGTTTTCCGGTGTTCGTTATGCGTTGTGCAGTATGCGTTATGCGTTATGAAGTATGGGTTATGGTTTATTCGTTATGCGTTGTGCGCTATACGTTTGCGTTATGCGTTATGCGTTATGCTTTATGCGTTATGCATTATGCGTTATGCGTGATCCGTTATGCATTAGGCGTTATGGGTTTTCCGGTGTTCGTTATGCGTTGTGCAGTATGCGTTATGCGTTATGAAGTATGGGTTATGGTTTATGCGTTATGCGTTGTGCGCTATACGTTTGCGTTATGCGTTATGCGTTATGCGTTATGCGTTATGCGTTGTGCGTTATACGTATGCGTTATGCGTTATGCGTTATGCGTTATACGGTATGCGGTATGCGTTATGCGTTATGCGTTATGCGTTATGCGTTATGCGTCGTGCGTTATACGTATGCGTTATGCGTAATGAGTTAGCCGTTATACGGTATGCGTTATGCGTTATGCGTTATGCGTTATGCGTTATGCGTTATACGGTATGCGTTATGCGTTATACGTTATGCGTTATGCGTTATGCGTTATACGGTATGCGTTATGCGTTATACGTTATGCGTTATGCGTTATGCGATATGCGTTATGCGTTATGCGTTATGCTTTACGCGTTATGCGTTATGAGTTACACGTTATGCTTTATGCGTTATGCGTTATGCGTTATGCGTTATGCGTTATGCGTTATGCGTTATGCGTTATGCGTTATGCTTTATGCGTTATGCGTTATGAGTTTTACGTTATGCGTTAGGGGTTATGCGCTATGCGTTATGCGTTATGCGTTATGCGTTATGCGTTATGCTTTATGCGTTATGCGTTATGCGTTATGCGTTATGCGTTATGCGTTATGCGTTATGCGTTATGCGTTATGCGTTATGCGTTATGCGTTATGCGTTATGCGTTATGCGTTATGCGTTATGAGTTATGCGTTATGCGTTATGCGTTATGCGTTATGCGTTATGCTTTATGCGTTATGCGTTATGAGTTATGAGTTACACGTTATGCTTTATGCGTTATGCGTTATGCGTTATGCGTTGTATGTTATGCGTTATGCGTTATGCGTTATGCGTTGTGCCTTATACGTTTGCGTTATGCGTTATGCGTTATGCGATATGCGTTATGCGTTATGCGTTATACGGTATGCGGTATGCGTTATGCGTTATGCGTTATGCGTTATGCGTTATGCGTTATGCGTTATGCGTTATGCGTTATGCGTTATGCGTTATGCGTTATGCGTTATGCGTTATATGTTATGCGTTATGCGTTATGCGTTATGCGTTGTGCGTTATGCGTTATACGGTATGCGTTATGCGTTATGCGTTATGCGTTATGCGTTATGCGTTATGCTTTATGCGTTATGCGTTATGCGTTATGCGTTATGCGTTATGGGTTATGCGTTATGCGTTATGCGTTATGCGTTATGCGTTATGCGTTATGCGTTATGCGTTATGCGTTATGCATTATGCGTTATGCGTTATATGTTATGCGTTATGCGTTATGCGTTATGCGTTGTGCGTTATACGTTTGCGTTATGCGTTATGCGTTATGCGTTATGCGTTATGCGTTATGCGTTATGCGTTATGCGTTATGCGTTATGCGTTATGCGTTATGCGTTATGCGTTATGCGTTATGCGTTATGCGTTATGCGTTATGCGTTATGCGTTATGCGTTATGCGTTATGCGTTATGAGTTACACGTTATGCTTTATGCGTTATGCGTTATTCGTTATTCCGTTAGGGGTTATGCGTTATGCGTTACTCGTTATGCTTTATGCGTTATGCATTATGCGTTATGCGTGATCCGTTATGCGTTAGGCGTTATGGGTTTTCCGGTGTTCGTTATGCGTTGGGCAGTATGCGTTATGCGTTATGAAGTATGGGTTATGGTTTATGCGTTATGCGTTGTGCGCTATACGTTTGCGTTATGCGTTATGCGTTATGCGTTATGCGTTATACGGTATGCGTTATGCGTTATGCGTTATGCGTTATGCGTTATGCGTTATGCGTTATGCGTTATATGTTATGCGTTATGCGTTATGCGTTGTGCGTTATACGTTTGCGTAATGCGTTATGCGTTATGCGATATGCGTTATGCGTTATGCGTTATGCGTTATGCGTTATGCGTTATGCGTTATGCGTTATGCGTTATGCGTTATGCGTTATGCGTTATGCGTTATGCTTTATGCGTTATGCGTTATGAGTTACACGTTATACGTTTGCGTTATTTGTTATGCGTTATGCGATATGCGTTATGCGTTATGCGTTATGCGTAATCCGTCATGCGTTAGGCGTTATGGGTTTTCCGGTGTTCGTTATGCGTTGTGCAGTATGCGCTATGCGTTATGAAGTATGGGTTATGGTTTATGCGTTATGCGTTGTGCGCTATACGTTTGCGTTATGAGTTATGCGTTATGCGTTATGCGTTATACGGTATGCGTTATGCGTTATGCGTTATGCGTTATGCGTCGTGCGTTATACGTATGCGTTATGCGTTATGCGTTAGCCGTTATACGGTATGCGTTATGCGTTATGCGTTATGCGTTATGCGTTATACAGTATGCGTTATGCGTTATACGTTATGCGTTATGCGTTATGCGTTATACGGTATGCGTTATGCGTTATACGTTATGCGTTATGCGTTATGCGATATGCGTTATGCGTTATGCGTTATGCGTTATGCGTTATGCGTTATGCGTTATGCTTTATGCGTTATGCGTTATGAGTTTTACGTTATGCGTTAGGGGTTATGCGTTATGCGTTATGCGTTATGCGTTATGCGTTATACGTTATACGTTATGCGTTATGCATTATGCGTTATGCGTTATGCGTTATGCGTTATGCATTATGCGTTATGCGTTATGCGTTATGCGTTATGCGTTATGCGTTATGCGTTATGCGTTATGCGTTATGCGTTATGCGTTATGCTTTATGCGTTATGCGTTATGAGTTATATGTTATGCGTTATGCGTTATGCGTTATACGGTATGCGTTATGCGTTATACGTTATGCGTTATGCGTTATGCGATATGCGTTATGCGTTATGCGTTATGCGTTATGCGTTATGCGTTATGCGTTATGCTTTATGCGTTATGCGTTATGCGTTATGCTTTATGCGTTATGCGTTATGAGTTATACGTTATGCGTTATGCATTATGCGTTATGCGTTATGCGTTATATGTTATGCGTTATGCGTTATGCGTTATACGGTATGCGTTATGCGTTATACGTTATGCGTTATGCGTTATGCGATATGCGTTATGCGTTATGCGTTATGCGTTATGCGTTATGCGTTATGCGTTATGCGTTATGCTTTATGCGTTATGCGTTATGAGTTTTACGTTATGCGTTAGGGGTTATGCGTTATGCGTTATGCGTTATGCGTTATGCGTTATACGTTATACGTTATGCGTTATGCATTATGCGTTATGCGTTATGCGTTATGCGTTATGCGTTATGCGTTATGCGTTATGCGTTATGCGTTATATGTTATGCGTTATGCGTTATGCGTTATGCGTTATGCGTTATGCGTTATGCGTTATGCGTTATGCTTTATGCGTTATGCGTTATGAGTTATACGTTATGGGTTATGCGTTATACGGTGTGCGTTATGCGTTATGCGTTATGCGTTATGCGTTATGCGTTATGCGTAATCCGTCATGCGTTAGGCGTTATGGGTTTTCCGGTGTTCGTTATGCGTTGTGCAGTATGCGCTATGCGTTATGAAGTATGGGTTATGGTTTATGCGTTATGCGTTGTGCGCTATACGTTTGCGTTATGCGTTATGCGTTATGCGTTATGCGTTATACGGTATGCGTTATGCGTTATGCGTTATGCGTTATGCGTCGTGCGTTATACGTATGCGTTATGCGTTATGCGTTAGCCGTTATACGGTATGCGTTATGCGTTATGCGTTATGCGTTATGCGTTATAGGGTATGCGTTATGCGTTATACGTTATGCGTTATGCGTTATGCGTTATACGGTATGCGTTATGCGTTATACGTTATGCGTTATGCGTTATGCGATATGCGTTATGCGTTATGCGTTATGCGTTATGCGTTATGCGTTATGCTTTATGCGTTATGCGTTATGAGTTTTACGTTATGCGTTAGGGGTTATGCGTTATGCGTTATGCGTTATGCGTTATGCGTTATACGTTATACGTTATGCGTTATGCATTATGCGTTATGCGTTATGCGTTATGCGTTATGCGTTATGCGTTATGCGTTATGCGTTATGCGTTATGCGTTATGCGTTATGCGTTATGCGTTATGCGTTATGCGTTATGCGTTATGCTTTATGCGTTATGCGTTATGCGTTATGCTTTATGCGTTATGCGTTATGAGTTATACGTTATGCGTTATGCATTATGCGTTATGCGTTATGCGTTATACGGTATGCGTTATGCGTTATACGTTATGCGTTATGCGTTATGCGATATGCGTTATGCGTTATGCGTTATGCGTTATGCGTTATGCGTTATGCTTTATGCGTTATGCGTTATGAGTTTTACGTTATGCGTTAGGGGTTATGCGTTATGCGTTATGCGTTATGCGTTATGCGTTATACGTTATACGTTATGCGTTATGCATTATGCGTTATGCGTTATGCGTTATGCGTTATGCGTTATGCGTTATGCGTTATGCGTTATGCGTTATGCGTTATGCGTTATGCGTTATGCGTTATGCTTTATGCGTTATGCGTTATGAGTTATACGGTATGCGTTATGCGTTATGCGTTATGCGTTATGCGTTATGCGTTATGCGTTATGCGTTATGCGTTATGCGTTATGCGTTATGCGTTATGCGTTATGCGTTATGCGTTATGCGTTATGCGTTATGCGTTATGCGTTATGCGTTATGCGTTATGCGTAATCCGTCATGCGTTAGGCGTTATGGGTTTTCCGGTGTTCGTTATGCGTTGTGCAGTATGCGCTATGCGTTATGAAGTATGGGTTATGGTTTATGCGTTATGCGTTGTGCGCTATACGTTTGCGTTATGCGTTATGCGTTATGCGTTATACGTTATGCGTTATGCATTATGCGTTATGCGTTATGCGTAATGCGTTATGCGTTATGCGTTATGCGTTATGCGTTATGCGTTATGCGTTATGCGTTATGCGTTATGCTTTATGCGTTATGCGTTATGAGTTATACGGTATGCGTTATGCGTTATGCGTTATGCGTTATGCGTTATGTGTTATGCGTTATGCGTTATGCGTTATGCGTTATGCGTTATGCGTTATGCTTTATGCGTTATACGGTATGCGTTATGCGTTATGCGTTATGCGTTATGCGTTATGCGTTATGCGTTATGCGTTATGCTTTATGCGTTATGCGTTATGAGTTATACGTTATGGGTTATGCGTTATACGGTGTGCGTTATGCGTTATGCGTTATGCGTTATGCGTTATGCGTTATGCGTAATCCGTCATGCGTTAGGCGTTATGGGTTTTCCGGTGTTCGTTATGCGTTGTGCAGTATGCGCTATGCGTTATGAAGTATGGGTTATGGTTTATGCGTTATGCGTTGTGCGCTATACGTTTGCGTTATGCGTTATGCGTTATGCGTTATGCGTTATACGGTATGCGTTATGCGTTATGCGTTATGAGTTATACGGTATGCGTTATGCGTTATGCGTTATGCGTTATGCGTTATGCGTTATGCGTTATGCGTTATGCGTTATGCGTTATGCGTAATCCGTCATGCGTTAGGCGTTATGGGTTTTCCGGTGTTCGTTATGCGTTGTGCAGTATGCGCTATGCGTTATGAAGTATGGGTTATGGTTTATGCGTTATGCGTTGTGCGCTATACGTTTGCGTTATGCGTTATGCGTTATGCGTTATACGTTATGCGTTATGCATTATGCGTTATGCGTTATGCGTTTTGCGTTATGCGTTATGCGTTATGCGTTATGCGTTATGCGTTATGCGTTATGCGTTATGCTTTATGCGTTATGCGTTATGAGTTATACGGTATGCGTTATGCGTTATGCGTTATGCGTTATGCGTTATGTGTTATGCGTTATGCGTTATGCGTTATGCGTTATGCGTTATGCGTTATGCTTTATGCGTTATGCGTTATGAGTTATACGTTATGCGTTATGCATTATGCGTTATGCGTTATGCGTTATATGTTATGCGTTATGCGTTATGCGTTATGCGTTATGCGTTATGCGTTATGCGTTATGCGTTATGCTTTATGCGTTATGCGTTATGAGTTATACGTTATGGGTTATGCGTTATACGGTGTGCGTTATGCGTTATGCGTTATGCGTTATGCGTTATGCGTTATGCGTAATCCGTCATGCGTTAGGCGTTATGGGTTTTCCGGTGTTCGTTATGCGTTGTGCAGTATGCGCTATGCGTTATGAAGTATGGGTTATGGTTTATGCGTTATGCGTTGTGCGCTATACGTTTGCGTTATGCGTTATGCGTTATGCGTTATGCGTTATACGGTATGCGTTATGCGTTATGCGTTATGCGTTATGCGTCGTGCGTTATACGTATGCGTTATGCGTTATGCGTTAGCCGTTATACGGTATGCGTTATGCGTTATGCGTTATGCGTTATGCGTTATAGGGTATGCGTTATGCGTTATACGTTATGCGTTATGCGTTATGCGTTATACGGTATGCGTTATGCGTTATACGTTATGCGTTATGCGTTATGCGATATGCGTTATGCGTTATGCGTTATGCGTTATGCGTTATGCGTTATGCTTTATGCGTTATGCGTTATGAGTTTTACGTTATGCGTTAGGGGTTATGCGTTATGCGTTATGCGTTATGCGTTATGCGTTATACGTTATACGTTATGCGTTATGCATTATGCGTTATGCGTTATGCGTTATGCGTTATGCGTTATGCGTTATGCGTTATGCGTTATGCGTTATGCGTTATGCGTTATGCGTTATGCTTTATGCGTTATGCGTTATGAGTTATACGGTATGCGTTATGCGTTATGCGTTATGCGTTATGCGTTATGCGTTATGCGTTATGCGTTATGCGTTATGCGTTATGCGTTATGCGTTATGCGTTATGCGTTATGCGTTATGCGTTATGCGTTATGCTTTATGCGTTATGCGTTATGAGTTATACGGTATGCGTTATGCGTTATGCGTTATGCGTTCTGCGTTATGCGTTATGCGTTATGCGTTATGCGTTATGCGTTATGCGTTATGCGTTATGCGTTATGCGTTATGCGTTATGCGTAATCCGTCATGCGTTAGGCGTTATGGGTTTTCCGGTGTTCGTTATGCGTTGTGCAGTATGCGCTATGCGTTATGAAGTATGGGTTATGGTTTATGCGTTATGCGTTGTGCGCTATACGTTTGCGTTATGCGTTATGCGTTATGCGTTATACGTTATGCGTTATGCATTATGCGTTATGCGTTATGCGTTATGCGTTATGCGTTATGCGTTATGCGTTATGCGTTATGCGTTATGCGTTATGCTTTATGCGTTATGCGTTATGAGTTATACGGTATGCGTTATGCGTTATGCGTTATGCGTTATGCGTTATGTGTTATGCGTTATGCGTTATGCGTTATGCGTTATGCGTTATGCGTTATGCTTTATGCGTTATACGGTATGCGTTATGCGTTATGCGTTATGCGTTATGCGTTATGCGTTATGCGTTATGCGTTATGCGTTATGCTTTATGCGTTATGCGTTATGAGTTATACGTTATGGGTTATGCGTTATACGGTGTGCGTTATGCGTTATGCGTTATGCGTTATGCGTTATGCGTTATGCGTAATCCGTCATGCGTTAGGCGTTATGGGTTTTCCGGTGTTCGTTATGCGTTGTGCAGTATGCGCTATGCGTTATGAAGTATGGGTTATGGTTTATGCGTTATGCGTTGTGCGCTATACGTTTGCGTTATGCGTTATGCGTTATGCGTTATGCGTTATACGGTATGCGTTATGCGTTATGCGTTATGAGTTATACGGTATGCGTTATGCGTTATGCGTTATGCGTTATGCGTTATGCGTTATGCGTTATGCGTTATGCGTTATGCGTTATGCGTTATGCGTTATGCGTTATGCGTTATGCGTTACGCGTTATGCGTAATCCGTCATGCGTTAGGCGTTATGGGTTTTCCGGTGTTCGTTATGCGTTGTGCAGTATGCGCTATGCGTTATGAAGTATGGGTTATGGTTTATGCGTTATGCGTTGTGCGCTATACGTTTGCGTTATGCGTTATGCGTTATGCGTTATACGTTATGCGTTATGCATTATGCGTTATGCGTTATGCGTTTTGCGTTATGCGTTATGCGTTATGCGTTATGCGTTATGCGTTATGCGTTATGCGTTATGCTTTATGCGTTATGCGTTATGAGTTATACGGTATGCGTTATGCGTTATGCGTTATGCGTTATGCGTTATGTGTTATGCGTTATGCGTTATGCGTTATGCGTTATGCGTTATGCGTTATGCTTTATGCGTTATGCGTTATGAGTTATACGTTATGCGTTATGCATTATGCGTTATGCGTTATGCGTTATATGTTATGCGTTATGCGTTATGCGTTATGCGTTATGCGTTATGCGTTATGCGTTATGCGTTATGCGTTATGCTTTATGCGTTATGCGTTATGAGTTATACGTTATGGGTTATGCGTTATACGGTGTGCGTTATGCGTTATGCGTTATGCGTTATGCGTTATGCGTTATGCGTAATCCGTCATGCGTTAGGCGTTATGGGTTTTCCGGTGTTCGTTATGCGTTGTGCAGTATGCGCTATGCGTTATGAAGTATGGGTTATGGTTTATGCGTTATGCGTTGTGCGCTATACGTTTGCGTTATGCGTTATGCGTTATGCGTTATGCGTTATACGGTATGCGTTATGCGTTATGCGTTATGCGTTATGCGTTATGCGTTATACGTATGCGTTATGCGTTATGCGTTAGACGTTATACGGTATGCGTTATGCGTTATGCGTTATGCGTTATGCGTTATAGGGTATGCGTTATGCGTTATACGTTATGCGTTATGCGTTATGCGTTATACGGTATGCGTTATGCGTTATACGTTATGCGTTATGCGTTATGCGATATGCGTTATGCGTTATGCGTTATGCGTTATGCGTTATGCGTTATGCTTTATGCGTTATGCGTTATGAGTTTTACGTTATGCGTTAGGGGTTATGCGTTATGCGTTATGCGTTATGCGTTATGCGTTATACGTTATACGTTATGCGTTATGCATTATGCGTTATGCGTTATGCGTTATGCGTTATGCGTTATGCGTTATGCGTTATGCGTTATGCGTTATGCGTTATGCGTTATGCGTTATGCGTTATGCGTTATGCTTTATGCGTTATGCGTTATGAGTTATACGGTATGCGTTATGCGTTATGCGTTATGCGTTATGCGTTATGCGTTATGCGTTATGCGTTATGCGTTATGCGTTATGCGTTATGCGTTATGCGTTATGCGTTATGCGTTATGCGTTATGCGTTATGCTTTATGCGTTATGCGTTATGAGTTATACGTTATGCGTTATGCATTATGCGTTATGCGTTATGCGTTATATGTTATGCGTTATGCGTTATGCGTTATGCGTTATGCGTTATGCGTTATGCGTTATGCGTTATGCTTTATGCGTTATGCGTTATGAGTTATACGTTATGCGTTATGCGTTATACGGTGTGCGTTATGCGTTATGCGTTATGCGTTATGCGTTATGCGTAATCCGTCATGCGTTAGGCGTTATGGGTTTTCCGGTGTTCGTTATGCGTTGTGCAGTATGCGCTATGCGTTATGAAGTATGGGTTATGGTTTATGCGTTATGCGTTGTGCGCTATACGTTTGCGTTATGCGTTATGCGTTATGCGTTATGCGTTATACGGTATGCGTTATGCGTTATGCGTTATGCGTTATGCGTCGTGCGTTATACGTATGCGTTATGCGTTATGCGTTAGCCGTTATACGGTATGCGTTATGCGTTATGCGTTATGCGTTATGAGTTATACGGTATGCGTTATGCGTTATACGTTATGCGTTATGCGTTATGCGTTATACGGTATGCGTTATGCGTTATACGTTATGCGTTATGCGTTATGCGATATGCGTTATGCGTTATGCGTTATGCGTTATGCGTTATACGTTATGCTTTATGCGTTATGCGTTATGAGTTTTACGTTATGCGTTAGGGGTTATGCGTTATGCGTTATGCGTTATGCGTTATGCGTTATGCGTTATACGTTATACGTTATGCGTTATGCATTATGCGTTATGCGTTATGCGTTATGCGTTATGCGTTATGCGTTATGCGTTATGCGATATGCGTTATGCGTTATGCTTTATGCGTTATGCGTTATGAGTTATACGGTATGCGTTATGCGTTATGCGTTATGCGTTATGCGTTATGCGTTATGCGTTATGCGTTATGCGTTATGCGTTATGCGTTATGCGTTATGCTTTATGCGTTATGCGTTATGAGTTATACGTTATGCGTTATGCATTATGCGTTATGCGTTATGAGTTTTACGTTATGCGTTAGGGGTTATGCGTTATGCGTTATGCGTTATGCGTTATGCGTTATGCGTTATATGTTATGCGTTATGCGTTATGCGTTATGCGTTGTGCCTTATACGTTTGCGTTATGCGTTATGCGTTATGCGATATGCGTTATGCGTTATGCGTTATACGGTATGCGGTATGCGTTATGCGTTATGCGTTATGCGTTATGCGTTATGCGTTATGCGTTATGCGTTACATGTTATGCGTTATGCGTTATGCGTTATGCGTTGTGCGTTATGCGTTATACGGTATGCGTTATGCGTTATGCGTTATGCGTTATGCGTTATGCGTTATGCTTTATGCGTTATGCGTTATGCGTTATGCGTTATGCGTTATGGGTTATGCGTTATGCGTTATGCGTTATGCGTTATGCGTTATGCGTTATGCGTTATGCGTTATGCGTTATATGTTATGCGTTATGCGTTATGCGTTATGCGTTGTGCGTTATACGTTTGCGTTATGCGTTATGCGTTATGCGATATGCGTTATGCGTTATGAGTTATACGGTATGCGTTATGCGTTATGCGTTATTGCGTTAGGGGTTATGCGTTATGCGTTATGCGTTATGCTTTATGCGTTATGCATTATGCGTTATGCGTGATCCGTTATGCGTTAGGCGTTATGGGTTTTCCGGTGTTCGTTATGCGTTGGGCAGTATGCGTTATGCGTTATGAAGTATGGGTTATGGTTTATGCGTTATGCGTTGTGCGCTATACGTTTGCGTTATGCGTTATGCGTTATGCGTTATGCGTTATACGGATTGCGTTATGCGTTATGCGTTATGCGTTATGCGTCGTGCGTTAAACGTATGCGTTATGCGTTATGCGTTATGCGTTATACGGTATGCGTTATGCGTTATGCGTTATGCGTTATGCGTTATGCGTTATATGTTATGCGTTATGCGTTATGCGTTATGCGTTGTGCGTTATACGTTTGCGTTATGCGTTATGCGTTATGCGTTATGCGTTATGCGTTATGCGTAATCCGTCATGCGTTAGGCGTTATGGGTTTTCCGGTGTTCGTTATGCGTTGTGCAGTATGCGCTATGCGTTATGAAGTATGGGTTATGGTTTATGCGTTATGCGTTGTGCGCTATACGTTTGCGTTATGCGTTATGCGTTATGCGTTATGCGTTATACGGTATGCGTTATGCGTTATGCGTTATGCGTTATGCGTCGTGCGTTATACGTATGCGTTATGCGTTAGCCGTTATACGGTATGCGTTATGCGTTATGCGTTATGCGTTATGCGTTATACGGTATGCGTTATGCGTTATACGTTATGCGTTATGCGTTATGCGTTATACGGTATGCGTTATGCGTTATACGTTATGCTTTATGCGTTATGCGATATGCGTTATGCGTTATGCGTTATGCGTTATGCGTTATGCGTTATGCGTTATGCTTTATGCGTTATGCGTTATGAGTTTTACGTTATGCGTTAGGGGTTATGCGTTATGCGTTATGCGTTATGCGTTATGCGTTATGCGTTATACGTTATACGTTATGCGTTATGCATTATGCGTTATGCGTTATGCGTTATGCGTTATGCGTTATGCGTTATGCGTTATGCGTTATGCGTTATGCGTTATGCGTTATGCGTTATGCTTTATGCGTTATGCGTTATGAGTTATACGGTATGCGTTATGCGTTATGCGTTATGCGTTATGCGTTATGCGTTATGCGTTATGCGTTATGCGTTATGCGTTATGCGTTATGCGTTATGCTTTATGCGTTATGCGTTATGAGTTATACGTTATGCGTTATGCATTATGCGTTATGCGTTATGCGTTATGCATTATGCGTTATGCGTTATGAGTTTTACGTTATGCGTTAGGGGTTATGCGTTATGCGTTATGCGTTATGCGTTATGCGTTATGCGTTATGCGTTATGCGTTATGCGTTATGCGTTATGCGTTATGCGTTATGCGTTATGCTTTATGCGTTATGCTTTATGAGTTATACGTTATGCGTTATGCGTTATACGGTGTGCGTTATGCGTTATGCGTTATGCGTTATGAGTTATGAGTTACACGTTATGCTTTATGCGTTATGCGTTATGCGTTATATGTTATGCGTTATGCGTTATGCGTTATGCGTTGTGCCTTATACGTTTGCGTTATGCGTTATGCGTTATGCGATATGCGTTATGCGTTATGCGTTATACGGTATGCGGTATGCGTTATGCGTTATGCGTTATGCGTTATGCGTTATGCGTTATGCGTTATGCGTTATGCGTTATGCGTTATATGTTATGCGTTATGCGTTATGCGTTATGCGTTATGCGTTATGCGTTATGCGTTATGCGTTATGCGTTATGCTTTATGCGTTATGCGTTATGCGTTATGCGTTATGCGTTATGCGTTATGGGTTATGCGTTATGCGTTATGCGTTATGCGTTATGCGTTATGCGTTATGCGTTATGCGTTATGCGTTATATGTTATGCGTTATGCGTTATGCGTTATGCGTTGTGCGTTATACGTTTGCGTTATGCGTTATGCGTTATGCGATATGCGTTATGCGTTATGCGTTATGCGTTATGCGTTATGCGTTATGCGTTATGCGTTATGCGTTATGCGTTATGCGTTATGCGTTATGCGTTATGCGTTATGCGTTATGCGTTATGCGTTATGCGTTATGCGTTATGCGTTATGCTTTATGCGTTATGCGTTATGAGTTACACGTTCTACGTTTGCGTTATTTGTTATGCGTTATGCGATATGCGTTATGCGTTATGCGTTATGCGTAATCCGTCATGCGTTAGGCGTTATGGGTTTTCCGGTGTTCGTTATGCGTTGTGCAGTATGCGCTATGCGTTATGAAGTATGGGTTATGGTTTATGCGTTATGCGTTGTGCGCTATACGTTTGCGTTATGCGTTATGCGTTATGCGTTATGCGTTATACGGTATGCGTTATGCGTTATACGTTATGCGTTATGCGTTATGCGTTATACGGTATGCGTTATGCGTTATACGTTATGCGTTATGCGTTATGCGATATGCGTTATGCGTTATGCGTTATGCGTTATGCGTAATGCGTTATGCTTTATGCGTTATGCGTTATGAGTTTTACGTTATGCGTTAGGGGTTATGCATTATGCGTTATGCCTTATGCGTTATGCGTTATGCGTTATACGTTATACGTTATGCGTTATGCATTATGCGTTATGCGTTATGCGTTATGCGTTATGCGTTATGCGTTATGCGTTATGCGTTATGCGTTATGCGTTATGCGTTATGCGTTATGCGTTATGCGTTATGCGTTATGCGTTATGCGTTATGCGTTATGCTTTATGCGTTATGCGTTATGAGTTATACGGTATGCGTTATGCGTTATGCGTTATTGCGTTAGGGGTTATGCGTTATGCGTTATGCGTTATGCTTTATGCGTTATGCATTATGCGTTATGCGTGATCCGTTATGCGTTAGGCGTTATGGGTTTTCCGGTGTTCGTTATGCGTTGGGCAGTATGCGTTATGCGTTATGAAGTATGGGTTATGGTTTATGCGTTATGCGTTGTGCGCTATACGTTTGCGTTATGCGTTATGCGTTATGCGTTATGCGTTATACGGTATGCGTTATGCGTTATGCGTTATGCGTTATGCGTCGTGCGTTAAACGTATGCGTTATGCGTTATGCGTTATGCGTTATACGGTATGCGTTATGCGTTATGCGTTATGCGTTATGCGTTATATGTTATGCGTTATGCGTTATGCGTTATGCGTTGTGCGTTATACGTTTGCGTTATGCGTTATGCGTTATGCGTTATGCGTAATCCGTCATGCGTTAGGCGTTATGGGTTTTCCGGTGTTCGTTATGCGTTGTGCAGTATGCGCTATGCGTTATGAAGTATGGGTTATGGTTTATGCGTTATGCGTTGTGCGCTATACGTTTGCGTTATGCGTTATGCGTTATGCGTTATGCGTTATACGGTATGCGTTATGCGTTATGCGTTATGCGTTATGCGTCGTGCGTTATACGTATGCGTTATGCGTTAGCCGTTATACGGTATGCGTTATGCGTTATGCGTTATGCGTTATGCGTTATACGGTATGCGTTATGCGTTATACGTTATGCTTTATGCGTTATGCGTTATACGGTATGCGTTATGCGTTATACGTTATGCGTTATGCGTTATGCGATATGCGTTATGCGTTATGCGTTATGCGTTATGCGTTATGCGTTATGCTTTATGCGTTATGCGTTATGAGTTTTACGTTATGCGTTAGGGGTTATGCGTTATGCGTTATGCGTTATGCGTTATGCGTTATGCGTTATGCGTTATACGTTATGCGTTATGCATTATGCGTTATGCGTTATGCGTTATGCGTTATGCGTTATGCGTTATGCGTTATGCGTTATGCGTTATGCGTTATGCGTTATGCGTTATGCGTTATGCGTTATGCTTTATGCGTTATGCGTTATGAGTTATACGGTATGCGTTATGCGTTATGCGTTATGCGTTATGCGTTATGCGTTATGCGTTATGCGTTATGCGTTATGCGTTATGCGTTATGCGTTATGCGTTATGCTTTATGCGTTATGCGTTATGAGTTATACGTTATGCGTTATGCATTATGCGTTATGCGTTATGCGTTATGCATTATGCGTTATGCGTTATGAGTTTTACGTTATGAGTTTTACGTTATGCGTTAGGGGTTATGCGTTATGCGTTATGCGTTATGCGTTATGCGTTATGCGTTATGCGTTATGCGTTATGCGTTATGCGTTATGCGTTATGCGTTATGCGTTATGCTTTATGCGTTATGCGTTATGAGTTACACGTTCTACGTTTGCGTTATTTGTTATGCGTTATGCGATATGCGTTATGCGTTATGCGTTATGCGTAATCCGTCATGCGTTAGGCGTTATGGGTTTTCCGGTGTTCGTTATGCGTTGTGCAGTATGCGCTATGCGTTATGAAGTATGGGTTATGGTTTATGCGTTATGCGTTGTGCGCTATACGTTTGCGTTATGCGTTATGCGTTATGCGTTATGCGTTATACGGTATGCGTTATGCGTTATGCGTTATGCGTTATGCGTTATGCGTTATGCGTCGTGCGTTATACGTATGCGTTATGCGTTATGCGTTAGCCGTTATACGGTATGCGTTATGCGTTATGCGTTATGCGTTATACGGTATGCGTTATGCGTTATACGTTATGCGTTATGCGTTATGCGTTATGCGTTATGCGTTATGCGTTATACGTTATGCGTTATGCGTTATGCGATATGCGTTATGCGTTATGCGTTATGCGTTATGCGTAATGCGTTATGCTTTATGCGTTATGCGTTATGAGTTTTACGTTATGCGTTAGGGGTTATGCATTATGCGTTATGCCTTATGCGTTATGCGTTATGCGTTATACGTTATACGTTATGCGTTATGCATTATGCGTTATGCGTTATGCGTTATGCGTTATGCGTTATGCGTTATGCGTTATGCGTTATGCGTTATGCGTTATGCGTTATGCGTTATGCGTTATGCGTTAAGCGTTATGCGTTATGCGTTATGCTTTATGCGTTATGCGTTATGAGTTATACGGTATGCGTTATGCGTTATGCGTTATTGCGTTAGGGGTTATGCGTTATGCGTTATGCGTTATGCTTTATGCGTTATGCATTATGCGTTATGCGTGATCCGTTATGCGTTAGGCGTTATGGGTTTTCCGGTGTTCGTTATGCGTTGGGCAGTATGCGTTATGCGTTATGAAGTATGGGTTATGGTTTATGCGTTATGCGTTGTGCGCTATACGTTTGCGTTATGCGTTATGCGTTATGCGTTATGCGTTATACGGTATGCGTTATGAGTTATGCGTTATGCGTTATGCGTTGTGCCTTATACGTTTGCGTTATGCGTTATGCGTTATGCGATATGCGTTATGCGTTATGCGTTATACGGTATGCGGTATGCGTTATGCGTTATGCGTTATGCGTTATGCGTTATGCGTTATGCGTTATGCGTTACATGTTATGCGTTATGCGTTATGCGTTATGCGTTGTGCGTTATGCGTTATACGGTATGCGTTATGCGTTATGCGTTATGCGTTATGCGTTATGCGTTATGCTTTATGCGTTATGCGTTATGCGTTATGCGTTATGCGTTATGGGTTATGCGTTATGCGTTATGCGTTATGCGTTATGCGTTATGCGTTATGCGTTATGCGTTATGCGTTATATGTTATGCGTTATGCGTTATGCGTTATGCGTTGTGCGTTATACGTTTGCGTTATGCGTTATGCGTTATGCGATATGCGTTATGCGTTATGAGTTATACGGTATGCGTTATGCGTTATGCGTTATTGCGTTAGGGGTTATGCGTTATGCGTTATGCGTTATGCTTTATGCGTTATGCATTATGCGTTATGCGTGATCCGTTATGCGTTAGGCGTTATGGGTTTTCCGGTGTTCGTTATGCGTTGGGCAGTATGCGTTATGCGTTATGAAGTATGGGTTATGGTTTATGCGTTATGCGTTGTGCGCTATACGTTTGCGTTATGCGTTATGCGTTATGCGTTATGCGTTATACGGATTGCGTTATGCGTTATGCGTTATGCGTTATGCGTCGTGCGTTAAACGTATGCGTTATGCGTTATGCGTTATGCGTTATACGGTATGCGTTATGCGTTATGCGTTATGCGTTATGCGTTATGCGTTATATGTTATGCGTTATGCGTTATGCGTTATGCGTTGTGCGTTATACGTTTGCGTTATGCGTTATGCGTTATGCGTTATGCGTTATGCGTTATGCGTAATCCGTCATGCGTTAGGCGTTATGGGTTTTCCGGTGTTCGTTATGCGTTGTGCAGTATGCGCTATGCGTTATGAAGTATGGGTTATGGTTTATGCGTTATGCGTTGTGCGCTATACGTTTGCGTTATGCGTTATGCGTTATGCGTTATGCGTTATACGGTATGCGTTATGCGTTATGCGTTATGCGTTATGCGTCGTGCGTTATACGTATGCGTTATGCGTTAGCCGTTATACGGTATGCGTTATGCGTTATGCGTTATGCGTTATGCGTTATACGGTATGCGTTATGCGTTATACGTTATGCGTTATGCGTTATGCGTTATACGGTATGCGTTATGCGTTATACGTTATGCTTTATGCGTTATGCGATATGCGTTATGCGTTATGCGTTATGCGTTATGCGTTATGCGTTATGCGTTATGCTTTATGCGTTATGCGTTATGAGTTTTACGTTATGCGTTAGGGGTTATGCGTTATGCGTTATGCGTTATGCGTTATGCGTTATGCGTTATACGTTATACGTTATGCGTTATGCATTATGCGTTATGCGTTATGCGTTATGCGTTATGCGTTATGCGTTATGCGTTATGCGTTATACGTTATGCGTTATGCGTTATGCGTTATGCTTTATGCGTTATGCGTTATGAGTTATACGGTATGCGTTATGCGTTATGCGTTATGCGTTATGCGTTATGCGTTATGCGTTATGCGTTATGCGTTATGCGTTATGCGGTATGCGTTATGCTTTATGCGTTATGCGTTATGAGTTATACGTTATGCGTTATGCGTTATGCGTTATGCGTTATGCGTTATGCGTTATGCGTTATGCGTTATGAGTTACACGTTATGCGTTAGGGGTTATGCGTTATGCGTTATGCGTTATGCGTTATGCGTTATGCGTTATGCGTTATGCGTTATGCGTTATGCGTTATGCGTTATGCGTTATGCGTTATGCTTTATGCGTTATGCTTTATGAGTTATACGTTATGCGTTATGCGTTATACGGTGTGCGTTATGCGTTATGCGTTATGCGTTATGAGTTATGAGTTACACGTTATGCTTTATGCGTTATGCGTTATGCGTTATATGTTATGCGTTATGCGTTATGCGTTATGCGTTGTGCCTTATACGTTTGCGTTATGCGTTATGCGTTATGCGATATGCGTTATGCGTTATGCGTTATACGGTATGCGGTATGCGTTATGCGTTATGCGTTATGCGTTATGCGTTATGCGTTATGCGTTATGCGTTATGCGTTATGCGTTATATGTTATGCGTTATGCGTTATGCGTTATGCGTTATGCGTTATGCGTTATGCGTTATGCGTTATGCGTTATGCTTTATGCGTTATGCGTTATGCGTTATGCGTTATGCGTTATGCGTTATGGGTTATGCGTTATGCGTTATGCGTTATGCGTTATGCGTTATGCGTTATGCGTTATGCGTTATGCGTTATATGTTATGCGTTATGCGTTATGCGTTATGCGTTGTGCGTTATACGTTTGCGTTATGCGTTATGCGTTATGCGATATGCGTTATGCGTTATGCGTTATGCGTTATGCGTTATGCGTTATGCGTTATGCGTTATGCGTTATGCGTTATGCGTTATGCGTTATGCGTTATGCGTTATGCGTTATGCGTTATGCGTTATGCGTTATGCGTTATGCGTTATGCTTTATGCGTTATGCGTTATGAGTTACACGTTCTACGTTTGCGTTATTTGTTATGCGTTATGCGATATGCGTTATGCGTTATGCGTTATGCGTAATCCGTTATGCGTTAGGCGTTATGGGTTTTCCGGTGTTCGTTATGCGTTGTGCAGTATGCGCTATGCGTTATGAAGTGTGGGTTATGGTTTATGCGTTATGCGTTGTGCGCTATACGTTTGCGTTATGCGTTATGCGTTATGCGTTATGCGTTATACGGTATGCGTTATGCGTTATACGTTATGCGTTATGCGTTATGCGTTATACGGTATGCGTTATGCGTTATACGTTATGCGTTATGCGTTATGCGATATGCGTTATGCGTTATGCGTTATGCGTTATGCGTAATGCGTTATGCTTTATGCGTTATGCGTTATGAGTTTTACGTTATGCGTTAGGGGTTATGCATTATGCGTTATGCCTTATGCGTTATGCGTTATGCGTTATACGTTATACGTTATGCGTTATGCATTATGCGTTATGCGTTATGCGTTATGCGTTATGCGTTATGCGTTATGCGTTATGCGTTATGCGTTATGCGTTATGCGTTATGCGTTATGCGTTATGCGTTATGCGTTATGCGTTATGCGTTATGCGTTATGCTTTATGCGTTATGCGTTATGAGTTATACGGTATGCGTTATGCGTTATGCGTTATTGCGTTAGGGGTTATGCGTTATGCGTTATGCGTTATGCTTTATGCGTTATGCATTATGCGTTATGCGTGATCCGTTATGCGTTAGGCGTTATGGGTTTTCCGGTGTTCGTTATGCGTTGGGCAGTATGCGTTATGCGTTATGAAGTATGGGTTATGGTTTATGCGTTATGCGTTGTGCGCTATACGTTTGCGTTATGCGTTATGCGTTATGCGTTATGCGTTATACGGTATGCGTTATGCGTTATGCGTTATGCGTTATGCGTCGTGCGTTAAACGTATGCGTTATGCGTTATGCGTTATGCGTTATACGGTATGCGTTATGCGTTATGCGTTATGCGTTATGCGTTATATGTTATGCGTTATGCGTTATGCGTTATGCGTTGTGCGTTATACGTTTGCGTTATGCGTTATGCGTTATGCGTTATGCGTAATCCGTCATGCGTTAGGCGTTATGGGTTTTCCGGTGTTCGTTATGCGTTGTGCAGTATGCGCTATGCGTTATGAAGTATGGGTTATGGTTTATGCGTTATGCGTTGTGCGCTATACGTTTGCGTTATGCGTTATGCGTTATGCGTTATGCGTTATACGGTATGCGTTATGCGTTATGCGTTATGCGTTATGCGTCGTGCGTTATACGTATGCGTTATGCGTTAGCCGTTATACGGTATGCGTTATGCGTTATGCGTTATGCGTTATGCGTTATACGGTATGCGTTATGCGTTATACGTTATGCTTTATGCGTTATGCGTTATACGGTATGCGTTATGCGTTATACGTTATGCGTTATGCGTTATGCGATATGCGTTATGCGTTATGCGTTATGCGTTATGCGTTATGCGTTATGCTTTATGCGTTATGCGTTATGAGTTTTACGTTATGCGTTAGGGGTTATGCGTTATGCGTTATGCGTTATGCGTTATGCGTTATGCGTTATACGTTATACGTTATGCGTTATGCATTATGCGTTATGCGTTATGCGTTATGCGTTATGCGTTATGCGTTATGCGTTATGCGTTATGCGTTATGCGTTATGCGTTATGCGTTATGCGTTATGCGTTATGCTTTATGCGTTATGCGTTATGAGTTATACGGTATGCGTTATGCGTTATGCGTTATGCGTTATGCGTTATGCGTTATGCGTTATGCGTTATGCGTTATGCGTTATGCGTTATGCGTTATGCTTTATGCGTTATGCGTTATGAGTTATACGTTATGCGTTATGCATTATGCGTTATGCGTTATGCGTTATGCATTATGCGTTATGCGTTATGAGTTTTACGTTATGAGTTTTACGTTATGCGTTAGGGGTTATGCGTTATGCGTTATGCGTTATGCGTTATGCGTTATGCGTTATGCGTTATGCGTTATGCGTTATGCGTTATGCGTTATGCGTTATGCGTTATGCGTTATGCTTTATGCGTTATGCGTTATGAGTTACACGTTCTACGTTTGCGTTATTTGTTATGCGTTATGCGATATGCGTTATGCGTTATGCGTTATGCGTAATCCGTCATGCGTTAGGCGTTATGGGTTTTCCGGTGTTCGTTATGCGTTGTGCAGTATGCGCTATGCGTTATGAAGTATGGGTTATGGTTTATGCGTTATGCGTTGTGCGCTATACGTTTGCGTTATGCGTTATGCGTTATGCGTTATGCGTTATACGGTATGCGTTATGCGTTATGCGTTATGCGTTATGCGTTATGCGTTATGCGTCGTGCGTTATACGTATGCGTTATGCGTTATGCGTTAGCCGTTATACGGTATGCGTTATGCGTTATGCGTTATGCGTTATACGGTATGCGTTATGCGTTATACGTTATGCGTTATGCGTTATGCGTTATACGGTATGCGTTATGCGTTATACGTTATGCGTTATGCGTTATGCGATATGCGTTATGCGTTATGCGTTATGCGTTATGCGTAATGCGTTATGCTTTATGCGTTATGCGTTATGAGTTTTACGTTATGCGTTAGGGGTTATGCATTATGCGTTATGCCTTATGCGTTATGCGTTATGCGTTATACGTTATACGTTATGCGTTATGCATTATGCGTTATGCGTTATGCGTTATGCGTTATGCGTTATGCGTTATGCGTTATGCGTTATGCGTTATGCGTTATGCGTTATGCGTTATGCGTTATGCGTTAAGCGTTATGCGTTATGCGTTATGCTTTATGCGTTATGCGTTATGAGTTATACGGTATGCGTTATGCGTTATGCGTTATTGCGTTAGGGGTTATGCGTTATGCGTTATGCGTTATGCTTTATGCGTTATGCATTATGCGTTATGCGTGATCCGTTATGCGTTAGGCGTTATGGGTTTTCCGGTGTTCGTTATGCGTTGGGCAGTATGCGTTATGCGTTATGAAGTATGGGTTATGGTTTATGCGTTATGCGTTGTGCGCTATACGTTTGCGTTATGCGTTATGCGTTATGCGTTATGCGTTATACGGTATGCGTTATGAGTTATGCGTTATGCGTTATGCGTCGTGCGTTAAACGTATGCGTTATGCGTTATGCGTTATGCGTTATACGGTATGCGTTATGCGTTATGCGTTATGCGTTATGCGTTATATGTTATGCGTTATGCGTTATGCGTTATGCGTTGTGCGTTATACGTTTGCGTTATGCGTTATGCGTTATGCGTTATGCGTTATGCGTTATGCGTAATCCGTCATGCGTTAGGCGTTATGGGTTTTCCGGTGTTCGTTATGCGTTGTGCAGTATGCGCTATGCGTTATGAAGTATGGGTTATGGTTTATGCGTTATGCGTTGTGCGCTATACGTTTGCGTTATGCGTTATGCGTTATGCGTTATGCGTTATACGGTATGCGTTATGCGTTATGCGTTATGCGTTATGCGTCGTGCGTTATACGTATGCGTTATGCGTTAGCCGTTATACGGTATGCGTTATGCGTTATGCGTTATGCGTTATGCGTTATACGGTATGCGTTATGCGTTATACGTTATGCGTTATGCGTTATGCGTTATACGGTATGCGTTATGCGTTATACGTTATGCGTTATGCGTTATGCGATATGCGTTATGCGTTATGCGTTATGCGTTATGCGTTATGCGTTATGCGTTATGCGTTATGCTTTATGCGTTATGCGTTATGAGTTATACGTTATGCGTTATGCATTATGCGTTATGCGTTATGCGTTATGCATTATGCGTTATGCGTTATGAGTTTTACGTTATGCGTTAGGGGTTATGCGTTATGCGTTATGCGTTATGCGTTATGCGTTATGCGTTATGCGTTATGCGTTATGCGTTATGCGTTATGCGTTATGCGTTATGCGTTATGCGTTATGCGTTATGCGTTATGCGTTATGCGTTATGCGTTATGCGTTATGCGTTATGCGTTATGCGTTATGCGTTATGCGTTATGCGTTATGCGTTATGCGTTATGCGTTATGCGTTATGCGTTATGCGTTATGCGTTATGCGTTATGCGTTTGCGTTATGCGTTATGCGTTATGCGTTATGCTTTATGCGTTATGCTTTATGAGTTATACGTTATGCGTTATGCGTTATACGGTGTGCGTTATGCGTTATGCGTTATGCGTTATGAGTTATGCGTTATGCGTTATGCGTTATGCGTTATGCGTTATGCGTTATGCTTTATGCGTTATGCGTTATGAGTTATGAGTTACACGTTATGCTTTATGCGTTATGCGTTATGCGTTATATGTTATGCGTTATGCGTTATGCGTTATGCGTTGTGCCTTATACGTTTGCGTTATGCGTTATGCGTTATGCGTTATGCGATATGCGTTATGCGTTATGCGTTATACGGTATGCGGTATGCGTTATGCGTTATGCGTTATGCGTTATGCGTTATGCGTTATGCGTTATGCGTTATGCGTTATATGTTATGCGTTATGCGTTATGCGTTATGCGTTATGCGTTATGCGTTATGCGTTATGCGTTATGCTTTATGCGTTATGCGTTATGAGTTATACGTTATGCGTTCTGCGTTATACGGTGTGCGTTATGCGTTATGCGTTATGCGTTATGCGTTATGCGTTATGCGTAATCCGTCATGCGTTAGGCGTTATGGGTTTTCCGGTGTTCGTTATGCGTTGTGCAGTATGCGCTATGCGTTATGAAGTATGGGTTATGGTTTATGCGTTATGCGTTGTGCGCTATACGTTTGCGTTATGCGTTATGCGTTATGCGTTATGCGTTATACGGTATGCGTTATGCGTTATGCGTTATGTGTTATGCGTCGTGCGTTATACGTATGCGTTATGCGTTATGCGTTAGCCGTTATACGGTATGCGTTATGCGTTATGCGTTATGCGTTATGCGTTATGCGTTATGCGTTATGCGTTATGCTTTATGCGTTATGCGTTATGAGTTATACGGTATGTGTTATGCGTTATGCGTTATGCGTTATGCGTTATGCGTTATGCGTTATGCGTTATGCGTTATGCGTTATGCGTTATGCTTTATGCGTTATGCGTTATGCGTTATGAGTTATACGTTATGCGTTATGCATTATGCGTTATGCGTTATGCGTTATATGTTATGCGTTATGCGTTATGCGTTATGCGTTATGCGTTATGCGTTATGCGTTATGCTTTATGCGTTATGCGTTATGAGTTATACGTTATGCGTTATGCGTTATACGGTGTGCGTTATGCGTTATGCGTTATGCGTTATGAGTTATGCGTAATGCGTTATGCGTTATGCGTTATGCGTTATGCGTTTTGCGGTATTCGTTATGCGTTGTGCATTATGCGTTATGCGTTGTGCGTTATGGGTTATGCGTTATGCGTTATGCTTTATGCGTTATGCGTTATGAGTTACACGTTATGCTTTATGCGTTATGCGTTATGCGTTATGCGTTATGCGTTATGCGTTATGCGTTATGCTTTATGCGTTATGCGTTATGCGTTATGCGTTATGCGTTATGCGTTATGCGTTATGCTTTATGCGTTATGCGTTATGAGTTTTACGTTATGCGTTAGGGGTTATGCGTTATGCGTTATGCGTTATGCGTTATGCGTTATGCGTTATGCTTTATGCGTTATGCGTTATGCGTTATGCGTTATGCGTTATGCGTTATACGGTATGCGTTATGCGTTATACGTTATGCGTTATGCGTTATGCGTTATGCGTTATATGTTATGCGTTATGCGTTATGCGTTATACGGTATGCGTTATGCGTTATGCAGTATGCTTTATGCGTTATGCGTTATGGGTTATGCGTTATGCGTTTTGCGTTATGCGTTATGCGTTATGCGTTATGCGTTATATGTTATGCGTTATGCGTTATGCGTTATGCGTTGTGCGTTATACGTTTGCGTTATGCGTTATGCGTTATGCGATATGCGTTATGCGTTATGCGTTATGCGTTATGCGTTATGCGTTATGCGTTATGCGTTATGCGTTATGCGTTATGCGTTATGCTTTATGCGTTATGCGTTATGAGTTACACGTTATGCTTTATGCGTTATGCGTTATGCGTTATTGCGTAAGGGTTTATGCGTTATGCGTTATGCGTTATGCTTTATGCGTTATGCATTATGCGTTATGCGTGATCCGTTATGCGTTAGGCGTTATGGGTTTTCCGGTGTTCGTTATGCGTTGGGCAGTATGCGTTATGCGTTATGAAGTATGGGTTATGGTTTATGCGTTATGCGTTGTGCGCTATACGTTTGCGTTATGCGTTATGCGTTATGCGTTATACGGTATGCGTTATGCGTTATGCGTTATGCGTTATGCGTCGTGCGTTAAACGTATGCGTTATGCGTTATGCGTTATGCGTTATACGGTATGCGTTATGCGTTATGCGTTATGCTTTATGCGTTATGCGTTATGAGTTATACGTTATGCGTTATGCATTATGCGTTATGCGTTATGCGTTATGCGTTATGCGTTATGCGTTATGCGTTATGCGTTATGCGTTATGCGTTATGCGTTATGCGTTATGCGTTATGCGTTATGCGTTATGCGTTATGCTTTATGCGTTATGCGTTATGAGTTATACGGTATGCGTTATGCGTTATGCGTTATACGGTATGCGTTATGCGTTATGCGTTATGCGTTATGCGTCGTGCGTTATACGTATGCGTTATGCGTTATGCGTTAGCCGTTATACGGTATGCGTTATGCGTTATACGTTATGCGTTATACGGAATGCGTTATGCGTTATACGTTATGCGTTATGCGTTATGCGTTATATGTTATGCGTTATGCGTTATGCGTTATGCGTTATACGGTATGCGTTATGCGTTATGCTTTATGCTTTATGCGTTATGCGTTATGGGTTATGCGTTATGCGTTATGCGTTATGCGTTATGCGTTATGCGTTATGCGTTATGCGTTATGCGTTATGCGTTATATGTTATGCGTTATGCGTTATGCGTTATGCGTTGTGCGTTATACGTTTGCGTTATGCGTTATGCGTTATGCGATATGCGTTATGCGTTATGCGTTATGCGTTATGCGTTATGCGTTATGCGTTATGCGTTATGCGTTATGCTTTATGCGTTATGCGTTATGAGTTACACGTTATGCTTTATGCGTTATGCGTTATGCGTTATTGCGTTAGGGTTTATGCGTTATGCGTTGTGCGCTATACGTTTGCGTTATGCGTTATGCGTTATGCGTTATACGGTATGCGTTATGCGTTATGCGTTATGCGTTATGCGTCGTGCGTTAAACGTATACGTTATGCGTTATGCGTTATGCGTTATACGGTATGCGTTATGCGTTATGCGTTATGCTTTATGCGTTATGCGTTATGAGTTATACGTTATGCGTTATGCATTATGCGTTATGCGTTATGCGTTATGCGTTACGCGTTATGCGTTATGCGTCATGCGTTATGCGTTATGCGTTATGCGTTATGCGTTATGCTTTATGCGTTATGCGTTATGAGATATACGGTATGCGTTATGCGTTATGCGTTATGCGTTATGCGTTATGCGTTATGCGTTATGCGTTATGCGTTATGCGTTATGCGTTATGCGTTATGCGTTATACGTTATGCGTTATGCTTTATGCGTTATGCGTTATGAGTTACACGTTATGCTTTATGCGTTATGCGTTATGCGTTATGCGTTATATGTTATGCGTTATGAGTTATGCGTTATGCGTTGTGCCTTATACGTTTGCGTTATGCGTTATGCGATATGCGTTATGCGTTATACGGTATGCGTTATGCGTTATGCGTTATGCGTTGTGCGTTATACGTATGCGTTATGCGTTATGCGTTATGCGTTATACGGTATGCGGTATGCGTTATGCGTTATGCGTTATGCGTTATGCGTTATGCGTTATGCGTTATGCGTTATGCGATATGCGTTATGCGTTATGCGTTATGCGTTATGCGTTATGCGTTATGCGTTATGCGTTATGCGTTATGCGTTATGCTTTATGCGTTATGCGTTTGAGTTACACGTTATGCTTTATGCGTTATGCGTTATGCGTTATGCGTTATTGCGTTAGGGGTTATGCGTTATGCGTTATGCGTTATGCTTTATGCGTTATGCATTATGGGTTATGCGTGATCCGTTATGCGTTAGGCGTTATGGGTTTTCCGGTGTTCGTTATGCGTTGGGCAGTATGCGTTATGCGTTATGAAGTATGGGTTATGGTTTATGCGTTATGCGTTGTGCGCTATACTTTAGCGTTATGCGTTATGCGTTATGCGTTATGCGTTATACGATATGCGTTATGCGTTATGCGTTATGCGTTATGCGTCGTGCGTTATACGTATGCGTTATGCGTTATGCGTTATGCGTTATACGGTATGCGTTATGCGTTATGCGTTATGCGTTATGCGTTATATGTTATGCGTTATGCGTTATGCGTTATGCGTTGTGCGTTATACGTTTGCGTCATGCGTTATGCGTTATGCGTTATGCGATATGCGTTATGCGTTATGCGTTATGCGTTATGCGTTATGCGTTATGCGTTATGCGTTATGCGTTATGCGTTATGCTTTATGCGTTATGCGTTATGAGTTACACGTTATACGTTTGCGTTATGGGTTATGCGTTATGCGATATGCGTTATGCGTTATGCGTTATGCGTGATCCGTTATGCGTTAGGCGTTATGGGTTTTCCGGTGTTCGTTATGCGTTGTGCAGTATGCGTTATGCGTTATGAAGTATGGGTTATGGTTTATTCGTTATGCGTTGTGCCCTATACGTTTGCGTTATGCGTTATGCGTTATGCTTTATGCGTTATGCATTATGCGTTATGCGTGATCCGTTATGCGTTAGGCGTTATGGGTTTTCCGGTGTTCGTTATGCGTTGTGCAGTATGCGTTATGCGTTATGAAGTATGGGTTATGGTTTATGCGTTATGCGTTGTGCGCTATACGTTTGCGTTATGCGTTATGCGTTATGCGTTATGCGTTATGCGTTATGCGTTATGCGTTATGCGTTATGCGTTATGCGTTATGCGTTATGCGTTATGCGTTATGCGTTATGCGTTATGCGTTATGCTTTATGCGTTATGCTTTATGAGTTATACGTTATGCGTTATGCGTTATACGGTGTGCGTTATGCGTTATGCGTTATGCGTTATGAGTTATGCGTTATGCGTTATGCGTTATGCATTATGCGTTATGCGTTATGCTTTATGCGTTATGCGTTATGAGTTATGAGTTACACGTTATGCTTTATGCGTTATGCGTTATGCGTTATGCGTTATATGTTATGCGTTATGCGTTATGCGTTATGCGTTGTGCCTTATACGTTTGCGTTATGCGTTATGCGTTATGCGATATGCGTTATGCGTTATGCGTTATGCGTTATGCGTTATGCTTTATGCGTTATGCGTTATGCGTTATGCGTTATGCGTTGTGCGTTATACGTTTGCGTCATGCGTTATGCGTTATGCGTTATGCGATATGCGTTATGCGTTATGCGTTATGCGTTATGCGTTATGCGTTATGCGTTATGCGTTATGCGTTATGCGTTATGCGTTATGCGTTATGCGTTATGCTTTATGCGTTATGCGTTATGCGTTATATGTTATGCGTTATGCGTTATGCGTTGTGCGTTATACGTTTGCGTTATGCGTTGTGCGTTATGCGATATGCGTTATGCGTTATGCGATATGCGTTATGCGTTATGCGTTATGCGTTATGCTTTATGCGTTATGCGTTATGAGTTACACGTTATGCATTATGCGTTATGCGTTATGCGTTATGCTTTATGCGTTATGCATTACGCGTTATGCGTGATCCGTTATGCGTTAGGCGTTATGCGTTATGCATTATGCGTTATGCGATATGCGTTATGCGTTATGCGTTATGCGTTATGCGTTATGCGTTATGCGTTATGCGTTATGCGTTATGCGTTATGCGTTATGCGTTATGCGTTATGCGTTATGCGTTATGCGTTATGCGTTATGCGTTATGCGTTATGCCTTATGCGTTATGCGTTATGAGTTATACGTTATGCGTTATGCATTATGCGTTATGCGTTATGCGTTATGCGTTATGCGTTATGCGTTATACGGTATGCGTTATGCGTTATGCGTTATGCGTTATGCGTCGTGCGTTAAACGTATGCGTTATGCGTTATGCGTTATGCGTTATATGTTATGCGTTATGCGTTATGCGTTATGCGTTGTGCGTTATACGTTTGCGTTATGCGTTATGCGTTATGCGTTATGCGATATGCGTTATGCGTTATGCGTTATGCGTTATGCGTTATGCGTTATGCGTTATGCGTTATGCGTTATGCTTTATGCGTTATGCGTTATGAGTTACACGTTATGCTTTATGCGTTATGCGTTATGCGTTATGCGTTATTGCGTTAGGGGTTATGCGTTATACGTTATGCGTTATGCGTTATGCGTTATTCTTTATGCGTTATGCGTTATGAGTTACACGTTATGCTTTATGCGTTATGCGTTATGCGTTATTGCGTTAGGGGTTATGCGTTATGCGTTATGCGTTATGCTTTATGCGGTATGCATTATGCGTTATGCGTGATCCGTTATGCGTTAGGCGTTATGGGTTTTCCGGTGTTCGTTATGCGTTGGGCAGTATGCGTTATGCGTTATGAAGTATGGGTTATGGTTTATGCGTTATGCGTTGTGCGCTTTACGTTTGCGTTATGCGTTATGCGTTATGCGATATGCGTTATGTGTTATGCGTCATGCGTTATGCGTTATGCGTTATGCGTTATGCGTTATGCTTTATGCGTTATTGCGATAGGGTTTATGCGTTATGCGTTATGCGTTATGCGTTATACGGTATGCGTTATGCGTTATGCGTTATGCTTTATGCGTTATGCGTTATGAGTTATACGTTATGCGTTATGCATTATGCGTTATGCGTTATGCGTTATGCGTTATGCGTTATGCGTTATGCGTCATGCGTTATGCGTTATGCGTTATGCGTTATGCGTTATGCTTTATGCGTTATTGCGATAGGGTTTATGCGTTATGCGTTATGCGTTATGCGTTATGCGTTATACGGTATGCGTTATGCGTTATGCGTTATGCGTTATGCGTCGTGCGTTAAACGTATGCGTTATGCGTTATGCGTTATGCGTTATACGGTATGCGTTATGCGTTATGCGTTATGCTTTATGCGTTATGCGTTATGAGTTATACATTATGCGTTATGCATTATGCGTTATGCGTTATGCGTTATGCGTTATGCGTTATGCGTTATGCGTCATGCGTTATGCGTTATGCGTTATGCGTTATGCGTTATGCTTTATGCGTTATGCGTTATGAGATATACGGTATGCGTTATGCGTTATGCGTTATGCGTTATGCGTTATGCGTTATGCGTTATGCGTTATGCGTTATGCGTTATGCGTTATGCGTTATACGTTATGCGTTATGCTTTATGCGTTATGCGTTATGAGTTACACGTTATGCTTTATGCGTTATGCGTTATGCGTTATGCGTTATGCGTTATATGTTATGCGTTATGAGTTATGCGTTATGCGTTGTGCCTTATACGTTTGCGTTATGCGTTATGCGTTATGCGATATGCGTTATGCGTTATACGGTATGCGTTATGCGTTATGCGTTTGAGTTACACGTTATGCTTTATGCGTTATGCGTTATGCGTTATGCGTTATGCGTTATTGCGTTAGGGGTTATGCGTTATGCGTTATGCGTTATGCGTTATGCGTTATGCGTTATGCGTTATGCGTTATGCGTTATGCGTTATGCGTTATGCGTTATGCGTTATACGTTATGCGTTATGCTTTATGCGTTATGCGTTATGAGTTACACGTTATGCTTTATGCGTTATGCGTTATGCGTTATGCGTTATGCGTTATATGTTATGCGTTATGAGTTATGCGTTATGCGTTGTGCCTTATACGTTTGCGTTATGCGTTATGCGTTATGCGATATGCGTTATGCGTTATACGGTATGCGTTATGCGTTATGCGTTTGAGTTACACGTTATGCTTTATGCGTTATGCGTTATGCGTTATGCGTTATGCGTTATTGCGTTAGGGGTTATGCGTTATGCGTTATGCGTTATGCGTTATGCGTTATGCGTTATGCTTTATGCGTTATGCGTTATGAGTTACACGTTATACGTTTGCGTTATGGGTTATGCGTTATGCGTTATGCGTTATGCGTTATGCGTTATGCGTTATGCGTTATGCTTTATGCGTTATGCGTTTGAGTTACACGTTATGCTTTATGCGTTATGCGTTATGCGTTATGCGTTATTGCGTTAGGGGTTATGCGTTATGCGTTATGCGTTATGCGTTATGCGTTATGCGTTATGCGTTATGCTTTATGCGTTATGCGTTATGAGTTACACGTTATACGTTTGCGTTATGGGTTATGCGTTATGCGATATGCGTTATGCGTTATGCGTTATGCGTGATCCGTTATGCGTTAGGCGTTATGGGTTTTCCGGTGTTCGTTATGCGTTGTGCAGTATGCGTTATGCGTTATGAAGTATGGGTTATGGTTTATGCGTTATGCGTTGTGCGCTATACGTTTGCGTTATGCGTTATGCGTTATGCGTTATACGGTATGCGTTATGCGTTATGCGTTATGCGTTATACGGTATGCGTTATGCGTTATGCGTTATGCGTTATGCGTTGTGCGTTATACGTATGCGTTATGCGTTATGCGTTATGCGTTATACGGTATGCGGTATGCGTTATGCGTTATGCGTTATGCGTTATGCGTTTTGCGTTATGCGTTATGCGTTATGCGTTATGCGTTATGCGTTATGCGTTATGCGTTATGCGTTATATGTTATGCGTTATGCGTTATGCGTTATGCGTTGTGCGTTATGCGTTATACGGCATGCGTTATGCGTTATGCGTTATGCGTTATGCTTTATGCGTTATGCGTTATGCGTTATGCGTTATGCGTTATGGGTTATGCCTTATGCGTTATGCGTTATGCGTTATGCGTTATGCGTTAAGCGTTATGCGTTATATGTTATGCGTTATACGTTATGCGTTATGCGTTATGCGTTGTGCGTTATACGTTTGCGTTATGCGTTGTGCGTTATGCGATATGCGTTATGCGTTATGCGTTATGCGTTATGCGTTATGCGTTATGCGTTATGCGTTATGCGTTATGCGTTATGCGTTATGCGTTATGCTTTATGCGTTATGCGTTATGAGTTACACGTTATGCTTTATGCGTTATGCGTTATTGCGTTAGGGGTTATGCGTTATGCGTTATGCGTTATGCTTTATGCGTTATGCATTATGGGTTATGCGTGATCCGTTATGCGTTAGGCGTTATGGGTTTTCCGGTGTTCGTTATGCGTTGGGCAGTATGCGTTATGCGTTATGAAGTATGGGTTATGGTTTATGCGTTATGCGTTGTGCGCTATACGTTAGCGTTATGCGTTATGCGTTATGCGTTATGCGTTATACGGTATGCGTTATGCGTTATGCGTTATGTGTTATGCGTCGTGCGTTATACGTATGCGTTATGCGTTATGCGTTATGCGTTATACGGTATGCGTTATGCGTTATGCGTTATGCGTTATGCGTTATGCGTTATATGTTATGCGTTATGCGTTATGCGTTATGCGTTATGCGTTGTGCGTTATACGTTTGCGTTATGCGTTATGCGTTATGCGATATGCGTTATGAGTTACACGTTATACGTTTGCGTTATGGGTTATGCGTTATGCGATATGCGTTATGCGTTATGCGTTATGCGTTATGCGTGATCCGTTATGCGTTAGGCGTTATGGGTTTTCCGGTGTTCGTTATGCGTTGTGCAGTATGCGTTATGCGTTATGAAGTATGGGTTATGGTTTATGCGTTATGCGTTGTGCGCTATACGTTTGCGTTATGCGTTATGCGTTATGCGTTATACGGTATGCGTTATGCGTTATGCGTTATGCGTTATACGGTATGCGTTATGCGTTATGCGTTATGCGTTGTGCGTTATACGTATGCGTTATGCGTTATGCGTTATGCGTTATACGGTATGCGGTATGCGTTATGCGTTATGCGTTATGCGTTATGCGTTATGCGTTATGCGATATGCGTTATGCGTTATGCGTTATGCGTTATGCGTTATATGTTATGCGTTATGCGTTATGCGTTATGCGTTATGCGTTGTGCGTTATACGTATGCGTTATGCGTTATGCGTTATGCGTTATACGGTATGCGGTATGCGTTATGCGTTATGCGTTATGCGTTATGCGTTTTGCGTTATGCGTTATGCGTTATGCGTTATGCGTTATGCGTTATGCGTTATATGTTATGCGTTATGCGTTATGCGTTATGCGTTATGCGTTGTGCGTTATGCGTTATACGGCATGCGTTATGCGTTATGCGTTATGCGTTATGCGTTATGCTTTATGCGTTATGCGTTATGCGTTATGCGTTATGCGTTATGCGTTATGGGTTATGCGTTATGCGTTATGCGTTATGCGATATGCGTTATGCGTTATGCGTTATGCGTTATGCGTTATATGTTATGCGTTATACGTTATGCGTTATGCGTTATGCGTTGTGCGTTATACGTTTGCGTTATGCGTTATGCGTTATGCGATATGCGTTATGCGTTATGCGTTATGCGTTATGCGTTATGCGTTATGCGTTATGCGTTATGCGTTATGCGTTATGCGTTATGCGTTATGCGTTATGCGTTATGCGTTATGCGTTATGCGTTATGCGTTATGCGTTATGCGTTATGCGTTATGCGTTATGCGTTATGCGTTATGCGTTATGCGTTATGCGTTATGCTTTATGCGTTATGCGTTATGAGTTACACGTTATGCTTTATGCGTTATGCGTTATGCGTTATTGCGTTAGGGGTTATGCGTTATGCGTTATGCTTTATGCGTTATGCATTATGGGTTATGCGTGATCCGTTATGCGTTAGGCGTTATGGGTTTTCCGGTGTTCGTTATGCGTTGGGCAGTATGCGTTATGCGTTATGAAGTATGGGTTATGGTTTATGCGTTATGCGTTGTGCGCTATACGTAAGCGTTATGCGTTATGCGTTATGCGTTATGCGTTATACGGTATGCGTTATGCGTTATGCGTTATGTGTTATGCGTCGTGCGTTATACGTATGCGTTATGCGTTATGCGTTATGCGTTATACGGTATGCGTTATGCGTTATGCGTTATGCGTCGTGCGTTATACGTATGCGTTATGCGATATGCGTTAGCCGTTATACGGTATGCGTTATGCGATATGCGTTATGCGTTATGCGTTATGCGTTATGCGTTATGCGTTATGCGTTATGCGTTATGCGTTATGCGTTATGCGTTATGCGTTATGCGTTATGCGTTATGCTTTATGCGTTATGCGTTATGAGTTACACGTTATACGTTTGCGTTATGGGTTATGCGTTATGCGATATGCGTTATGCGTTATGCGTTATGCGTTATGCGTGATCCGTTATGCGTTAGGCGTTATGGGTTTTCCGGTGTTCGTTATGCGTTGTGCAGTATGCGTTATGCGTTATGAAGTATGGGTTATGGTTTATGCGTTATGCGTTGTGCGCTATACGTTTGCGTTATGCGTTATGCGTTATGCTTTATGCGTTATGCATTATGCGTTATGCGTGATCCGTTATGCGTTAGGCGTTATGGGTTTTCCGGTGTTCGTTATGCGTTGTGCAGTATGCGTTATGCGTTATGAAGTATGGGTTATGGTTTATGCGTTATGCGTTGTGCGCTATACGTTTGCGTTATGCGTTATGCGTTATGCGTTATACGGTATGCGTTATGCGTTATGCGTTATGCGTTATACGGTATGCGTTATGCGTTATGCGTTATGCGTTGTGCGTTATACGTATGCGTTATGCGTTATGCGTTATACGGTATGCGGTATGCGTTATGCGTTATGCGTTATGCGTTATGCGTTAAGCGTTATGCGTTATGCGTTATGCGTTATACGGTATGCGTTATGCGTTATGCGTTATACGGTATGCGTTATGCGTTATGCGTTATGCGTTAGGCGTTATATGTTATGCGTTATGCGTTATGCGTTATGCGTTGTGCGTTATGCGTTTTACGGTATGCGTTATGCGTTATGCGTTATGCGTTATGGGTTATGCGTTATGCTTTATGCGTTATGCGTTATGCGTTATGCGTTATGGGTTATGCGTTATGCGTTATGCGTTATGCGTTATGCGTTATGCGTTATGCGTTATATGTTATGCGTTATGCGTTATGCGTTATGCGTTGTGCGTTATACGTTTGCGTTATGCGTTATGCGTTATGCGATATGCGTTATGCGTTATGCGTTATGCGTTATGCGTTATGCGTTATGCGTTATGCGTTATGCTTTATGCGTTATGCGTTATGAGTTACACGTTATGCTTTATGCGTTATGCGTTATGCGTTATTGCGTTAGGGGTTATGCGTTATGCGTTATGCGTTATGCTTTATGCGTTATGCATTATGCGTTATGCGTGATCCGTTATGCGTTAGGCGTTATGGGTTTTCCGGTGTTCGTTATGCGTTGGGCAGTATGCGTTATGCGTTATGAAGTATGGGTTATGGTTTATGCGTTATGCGTTGTGCGCTATACGTTTGCGTTATGCGTTATGCGTTATGCGTTATGCGTTATACGGTATGCGTTATGCGTTATGCGTTATGCGTTATGCGTTATGCGTTATGCGTTATGCGTTATATGTTATGCGTTATGCGTTATGCGTTATGCGTTGTGCGTTATACGTTTGCGTTATGCGTTATGCGTTATGCGATATGCGTTATGCGTTATGCGTTATGATTTATGCGTTATGCGTTATGCGTTATGCGTTATGCGTTATGCGTTATGCGTTATGCGTTATGCGTTGTGCGTTATACGTTTGCGTTATGCGTTATGCGTTATGCGATATGCGTTATGCGTTATGCGTTATGATTTATGCGTTATGCGTTATGCGTTATGCGTTATGCGTTATGCGTTATGCGTTATGCGTTATGCGTTATGCGTTATGCGTTATGCGTTATGCGTTATGCTTTATGCGTTATGCGTTATGAGTTTTACGTTATGCGTTAGGGGTTATGCGTTATACGGTATGCGTTATGCGTTATACGTTATGCGTTATGCGTTATGCGTTATACGGTATGCGTTATGCGTTATACGTTATGCGTTATGCGTTATGCGATATGCGTTATGCGTTATGCGTTATGCGTTATGCGTTATGCGTTATGCTTTATGCGTTATGCGTTATGAGTTTTACGTTATGCGTTAGGGGTTATGCGTTATGCGTTATGCGTTATGCGTTATGCGTTATGCGTTATGCGTTATACGGTATGCGTTATGCGTTATACGTTATGCGTTATGCGTTATGCGTTATACGGTATGCGTTATGCGTTATACGTTATGCGTTATGCGTTATGCGATATGCGTTATGCGTGATGCGTTATGCGTTATGCGTTATGCGTTATGCTTTATGCGTTATGCGTTATAAGTTTTACGTTATGCGTTAGGGGTTATGCGTTATGCGTTATGCGTTATGCGTTATGCGTTATGCGTTATACGTTATACGTTATGCGTTATGCATTATGCGTTATGCGTTATGCGTTATGCGTTATGCGTTATGCGTTATGCGTTATGCGTTATGCGTTATGCGTTATGCGTTATGCGTTATGCGTTATGCGTTATGCGTTATGCTTTATGCGTTATGCGTTATGAGTTATACGGTATGCGTTATGCGTTATGCGTTATGCGTTATGCGTTATGCGTTATGCGTTATGCGTTATGCTTTATGCGTTATGCGTTATGAGTTATACGTTATGCGTTATGCATTATGCGTTATGCGTTATGCGTTATATGTTATGCGTTATGCGTTATGCGTTATGCGTTATGCGTTATGCGTTATGCGTTATGCGTTATGCTTTATGCGTTATGCGTTATGAGTTATACGTTATGCGTTATGCGTTATACGGTGTGCGTTATGCGTTATGCGTTATGCGTTATGAGTTATGCGTAATGCGTTATGCGTTATGCGTTATGCGTTATGCGTTTTGCGGTATTCGTTATGCGTTGTGCATTATGCGTTATGCGTTGTGCGTTATGGGTTATGCGTTATGCGTTATGCTTTATGCGTTATGCGTTATGAGTTACACGTTATGCTTTATGCGTTATGCGTTATGCGTTATGCGTTATGCGTTATGCGTTATGCGTTATGCGTTATGCTTTATGCGTTATGCGTTATGAGTTATACGTTATGCGTTATGCATTATGCGTTATGCGTTATGCGTTATATGTTATGCGTTATGCGTTATGCGTTATGCGTTATGCGTTATGCGTTATGCGTTATGCTTTATGCGTTATGCGTTATGAGTTATACGTTATGCGTTATGCGTTATACGTGGTGCGTTATGCGTTATGCGTTATGCGTTATGAGTTATGCGTAATGCGTTATGCGTTATGCGTTATGCGTTATGCGTTTTGCGGTATTCGTTATGCGTTGTGCATTATGCGTTATGCGTTGTGCGTTATGGGTTATGCGTTATGCGTTATGCTTTATGCGTTATGCGTTATGAGTTACACGTTATGCTTTATGCGTTATGCGTTATGCGTTATGCGTTATGCGTTATGCTTTATGCGTTATGCGTTATGCGTTATGCGTTATGCGTTATGCGTTATGCGTTATGCTTTATGCGTTATGCGTTATGAGTTTTACGTTATGCGTTAGGGGTTATGCGTTATACGGTATGCGTTATGCGTTATACGTTATGCGTTATGCGTTATGCGTTATACGGTATGCGTTATGCGTTATACGTTATGCGTTATGCGTTATGCGATATGCGTTATGCGTTATGCGTTATGCGTTATGCGTTATGCGTTATGCTTTATGCGTTATGCGTTATGAGTTTTACGTTATGCGTTAGGGGTTATGCGTTATGCGTTATGCGTTATGCGTTATGCGTTATACGGTATGCGTTATGCGTTATACGTTATGCGTTATGCGTTATGCGTTATACGGTATGCGTTATGCGTTATACGTTATGCGTTATGCGTTATGCGTTATACGGTATGCGTTATGCGTTATACGTTATGCGTTATGCGTTATGCGATATGCGTTATGCGTTATGCGTTATGCGTTATGCGTTATGCATTATGCGTTATGCGTTATGCGTTATGCGTTATGCGTTATGCGTTATGCGTTATGCGTTATGCGTTATGCGTTATGCTTTATGCGTTATGCGTTATGAGTTATACGGTATGCGTTATGCGTTATGCGTTATGCGTTATGCGTTATGCGTTATGCGTTATGCGTTATGCGTTATGCGTTATGCGTTATGCGTTATGCGTTATGCGTTATGCGTTATGCGTTATGCGTTATGAGTTATACGTTATGCGTTATGCATTATGCGTTATGCGTTATGCGTTATATGTTATGCGTTATGCGTTATGCGTTATGCGTTATGCGTTATGCGTTATGCGTTATGCGTTATGCTTTATGCGTTATGCGTTATGAGTTATACGTTATGCGTTATGCGTTATACGGTGTGCGTTATGCGTTATGCGTTATGCGTTATGAGTTATGCGTAATGCGTTATGCGTTATGCGTTATGCGTTATGCGTTTTGCGGTATTCGTTATGCGTTGTGCATTATGCGTTATGCGTTGTGCGTTATGGGTTATGCGTAATGCGTTATGCTTTATGCGTTATGCGTTATGAGTTACACGTTATGCTTTATGCGTTATGCGTTATGCGTTATATGTTATGCGTTATGCGTTATGCGTTATGCGTTATGCGTTATGCGTTATGCGTTATGCGTTATGCGTTATGCTTTATGCGTTATGCGTTATGAGTTATACGTTATGCGTTATGAGTTACACGTTATGCTTTATGCGTTATGCGTTATGCGTTATGCGTTATGCGTTATGCTTTATGCGTTATGCGTTATGCGTTATGCGTTATGCGTTATGCGTTATGCGTTATGCTTTATGCGTTATGCGTTATGAGTTTTACGTTATGCGTTAGGGGTTATGCGTTATACGGTATGCGTTATGCGTTATACGTTATGCGTTATGCGTTATGCGTTATACGGTATGCGTTATGCGTTATACGTTATGCGTTATGCGTTATGCGATATGCGTTATGCGTTATGCGTTATGCGTTATGCGTTATGCGTTATGCTTTATGCGTTATGCGTTATGAGTTTTACGTTATGCGTTAGGGGTTATGCGTTATGCGTTATGCGTTATGCGTTATGCGTTATACGGTATGCGTTATGCGTTATACGTTATGCGTTATGCGTTATGCGTTATACGGTATGCGTTATGCGTTATACGTTATGCGTTATGCGTTATGCGTTATACGGTATGCGTTATGCGTTATACGTTATGCGTTATGCGTTATGCGATATGCGTTATGCGTTATGCGTTATGCGTTATGCGTTATGCATTATGCGTTATGCGTTATGCGTTATGCGTTATGCGTTATGCGTTATGCGTTATGCGTTATGCGTTATGCGTTATGCTTTATGCGTTATGCGTTATGAGTTATACGGTATGCGTTATGCGTTATGCGTTATGCGTTATGCGTTATGCGTTATGCGTTATGCGTTATGCGTTATGCGTTATGCGTTATGCGTTATGCGTTATGCGTTATGCGTTATGCGTTATGCGTTATGAGTTATACGTTATGCGTTATGCATTATGCGTTATGCGTTATGCGTTATATGTTATGCGTTATGCGTTATGCGTTATGCGTTATGCGTTATGCGTTATGCGTTATGCGTTATGCTTTATGCGTTATGCGTTATGAGTTATACGTTATGCGTTATGCGTTATACGGTGTGCGTTATGCGTTATGCGTTATGCGTTATGAGTTATGCGTAATGCGTTATGCGTTATGCGTTATGCGTTATGCGTTTTGCGGTATTCGTTATGCGTTGTGCATTATGCGTTATGCGTTGTGCGTTATGGGTTATGCGTAATGCGTTATGCTTTATGCGTTATGCGTTATGAGTTACACGTTATGCTTTATGCGTTATGCGTTATGCGTTATGCGTTATGCGTTATGCGTTATGCGTTATGATTTATGCGTTATGCGTTATGCGTTATGCGTTATGCGTTATGCGTAATGCGTTATGCGTTATGCTTTATGCGTTATGCGTTATGAGTTTTACGTTATGCGTTAGGGGTTATGCGTTATACGGTATGCGTTATGCGTTATGCGTTATGCGTTATGCGTTATGCTTTATGCGTTATGCGTTATGAGTTATACGTTATGCGTTATGCATTATGCGTTATGCGTTATGCGTTATATGTTATGCGTTATGCGTTATGCGTTATGCGTTATGCGTTATGCGTTATGCTTTATGCGTTATGCGTTATGAGTTATACGTTATGCGTTATGCGTTATACGGTGTGCGTTATGCGTTATGCGTTATGCGTTATGCGTTATGCGTTATGCGTTATGCGTAATCCGTCATGCGTTAGGCGTTATGGGTTTTCCGGTATTCGTTATGCGTTGTGCAGTATGCGCTATGCGTTATGAAGTATGGGTTATGGTTTATGCGTTATGCGTTGTGCGCTATACGTATGCGTTATGCGTTATGCGTTAGCCGTTATACGGTATGCGTTATGCGTTATGCGTTATGCGTTATAAGGTATGCGTTATGCGTTATACGTTATGCGTTATGCGTTATGCGTTATACGGTATGCGTTATGCGTTATACGTTATGCGTTATGCGTTATGCGATATGCGTTATGCGTTATGCGTTATGCGTTATGCGTTATGCGTTATGCGTTATGCTTTATGCGTTATGCGTTATGAGTTTTACGTTATGCGTTAGGGGTTATACGTTATGCGTTATGCGTTATGCGTTATGCGTTATACGTTATACGTTATGCGTTATGCATTATGCGTTATGCGTTATGCGTTATGCGTTATGCGTTATGCGTTATGAGTTATACGGTATGCGTTATGCGTTATGCGTTATGCGTTATGCGTTATGCGTTATGCGTTATGCGTTATGCGTTATGCGTTATGCGTTATGCGTTATGCGTTATGCGTTATGCGTTATGCGTTATGCGTTATGCTTTATGCGTTATGCGTTATGAGTTATACGGTATGCGTTATGCGTTATGCGTTATGCGTTATGCGTTATGCGTTATGCGTTATGCTTTATGCGTTATGCGTTATGAGTTATACGTTATGCGTTATGCATTATGCGTTATGCGTTATGCGTTATATGTTATGCGTTATGCGTTATGCGTTATGCGTTATGCGTTATGCGTTATGCTTTATGCGTTATGCGTTATGAGTTATACGTTATGCGTTATGCGTTATACGGTGTGCGTTATGCGTTATGCGTTATGCGTTATGAGTTATGCGTAATGCGTTATGCGTTATGCGTTATGCGTTATGCGTTTTGCGGTATTCGTTATGCGTTGTGCATTATGCGTTATGCGTTGTGCGTTATGGGTTATGCGTTATGCGTTATGCTTTATACGTTATGCGTTATGAGTTACACGTTATGCTTTATGCGTTATGCGTTATGCGTTATGCGTTATGCGTTATGCGTTATGCGTTATGCTTTATGCGTTATGCGTTATGAGTTATACGTTATGCGTTATGCATTATGCGTTATGCGTTATGCGTTATATGTTATGCGTTATGCGTTATGCGTTATGCGTTATGCGTTATGCGTTATGCGTTATGCGTTATGCTTTATGCGTTATGCGTTATGAGTTATACGTTATGCGTTATGCGTTATACGGTGTGCGTTATGCGTTATGCGTTATGCGTTATGAGTTATGCGTAATGCGTTATGCGTTATGCGTTATGCGTTATGCGTTATGCGTTTTGCGGTATTCGTTATGCGTTGTGCATTATGCGTTATGCGTTGTGCGTTATGGGTTATGCGTTATGCGTTATGCTTTATGCGTTGTGCGTTATGAGTTACACGTTATGCTTTATGCGTTATGCGTTATGCGTTATGCGTTATGCGTTATGCGTTATGCGTTATGCGTTATGCTTTATGCGTTATGCGTTATGAGTTATACGTTATGCGTTATGCATTATGCGTTATGCGTTATGCGTTATATGTTATGCGTTATGCGTTATGCGTTATGCGTTATGCGTTATGCGTTATGCGTTATGCTTTATGCGTTATGCGTTATGAGTTATACGTTATGCGTTATGCGTTATACGGTGTGCGTTATGCGTTATGCGTTATGCGTTATGAGTTATACGTAATGCGTTATGCGTTATGCGTTATGCGTTATGCGTTTTGCGGTATTCGTTATGCGTTGTGCATTATGCGTTATGCGTTGTGCGTTATGGGTTATGCGTTATGCGTTATGCTTTATGCGTTATGCGTTATGAGTTACACGTTATGCTTTATGCGTTATGCGTTATGCGTTATGCGTTATGCGTTATGCGTAATGCGTTATGCGTTATGCGTTATGCGTTATGCGTTTTGCGGTATTCGTTATGCGTTGTGCATTATGCGTTATGCGTTGTGCGTTATGGGTTATGCGTTATGCGTTATGCTTTATGCGTTATGCGTTATGAGTTACACGTTATGCTTTATGCGTTATGCGTTATGCGTTATGCGTTATGCGTTATGCGTTATGCGTTATGCGTTATGCGTTATGCTTTATGCGTTATGCGTTATGAGTTATACGTTATGCGTTATGCATTATGCGTTATGCGTTATGCGTTATATGTTATGCGTTATGCGTTATGCGTTATGCGTTATGCGTTATGCGTTATGCGTTATGCTTTATGCGTTATGCGTTATGAGTTATACGTTATGCGTTATGCGTTATACGGTGTGCGTTATGCGTTATGCGTTATGCGTTATGAGTTATGCGTAATGCGTTATGCGTTATGCGTTATGCGTTATGCGTTTTGCGGTATTCGTTATGCGTTGTGCATTATGCGTTATGCGTTGTGCGTTATGGGTTATGCGTTATGCGTTATGCTTTATGCGTTATACGTTATGAGTTACACGTTATGCTTTATGCGTTATGCGTTATGCGTTATGCGTTATGCGTTATGCGTTATGCTTTATGCGTTATGCGTTATGCGTTATGCGTTATGCGTTATGCGTTATGCGTTATGCTTTATGCGTTATGCGTTATGAGTTTTACGTTATGCGTTAGGGGTTATGCGTTATACGGTATGCGTTATGCGTTATACGTTATGCGTTATGCGTTATGCGTTATACGGTATGCGTTATGCGTTATACGTTATGCGTTATGCGTTATGCGATATGCGTTATGCGTTATGCGTTATGCGTTATGCGTTATGCTTTATGCGTTATGCGTTATGAGTTTTACGTTATGCGTTAGGGGTTATGCGTTATGCGTTATGCGTTATGCGTTATGCGTTATGCGTTATACGTTATACGTTATGCGTTATGCATTATGCGTTATGCGTTATGCGTTATGCGTTATGCGTTATGCGTTATGCGTTATGCGTTATGCGTTATGCGTTATGCGTTATGCGTTATGCGTTATGCGTTATGCTTTATGCGTTATGCGTTATGAGTTATACGGTATGCGTTATGCGTTATGCGTTATGCGTTATGCGTTATGCGTTATGCGTTATGCGTTATGCGTTATGCGTTATGCGTTATGCGTTATGCGTTATGCGTTATGCGTTATGCGTTATGAGTTATACGTTATGCGTTATGCATTATGCGTTATGCGTTATGCGTTATATGTTATGCGTTATGCGTTATGCGTTATGCGTTATGCGTTATGCGTTATGCGTTATGCTTTATGCGTTATGCGTTATGAGTTATACGTTATGCGTTATGCGTTATACGGTGTGCGTTATGCGTTATGCGTTATGCGTTATGAGTTATGCGTAATGCGTTATGCGTTATGCGTTATGCGTTATGCGTTATGCGTTTTGCGGTATTCGTTATGCGTTGTGCATTATGCGTTATGCGTTGTGCGTTATGGGTTATGCGTTATGCGTTATGCTTTATGCGTTATGCGTTATGAGTTACACGTTATGCTTTATGCGTTATGCGTTATGCGTTATGCGTTATGCGTTATGCGTTATGCGTTATGCTTTATGCGTTATGCGTTATGCGTTATGCGTTATGCGTTATGCGTTATGCGTTATGCGTTATGCTTTATGCGTTATGCGTTATGAGTTTTACGTTATGCGTTAGGGGTTATGCGTTATACGGTATGCGTTATGCGTTATGCGTTATGCGTTATGCGTTATGCTTTATGCGTTATGCGTTATGAGTTATACGTTATGCGTTATGCATTATGCGTTATGCGTTAGGCGTTATATGTTATGCGTTATGCGTTATGCGTTATGCGTTATGCGTTATGCGTTATGCGTTATGCTTTATGCGTTATGCGTTATGAGTTATACGTTATGCGTTATGCGTTATACGGTGTGCGTTATGCGTTATGCGTTATGCGTTATGCGTTATGCGTTATGCGTTATGCGTAATCCGTCATGCGTTAGGCGTTATGGGTTTTCCGGTGTTCGTTATGCGTTGTGCAGTATGCGCTATGCGTTATGAAGTATGGGTTATGGTTTATGCGTTATGCGTTGTGCGCTATACTTATGCGTTATGCGTTATGCGTTAGCCGTTATACGGTATGCGTTATGCGTTATGCGTTATGCGTTATACGGTATGCGTTATGCGTTATACGTTATGCGTTATGCGTTATGCGTTATACGGTATGCGTTATGCGTTATACGTTATGCGTTATGCGTTATGCGATATGCGTTATGCGTTATGCGTTATGCGTTATGCGTTATGCTTTATGCGTTATGCGTTATGCGTTATGAGTTTTACGTTATGCGTTAGGGGTTATGCGTTATGCGTTATGCGTTATGCGTTATGCGTTATACGTTATACGTTATGCGTTATGCATTATGCGTTATGCGTTATGCGTTATGCGTTATGCGTTATGCGTTATGCGTTATGCGTTATGCGTTATGCGTTATGCGTTATGCTTTATGCGTTATGCGTTATGAGTTATACGGTATGCGTTATGCGTTATGCGTTATGCGTTATGCGTTATGCGTTATGCGTTATGCGTTATGCGTTATGCGTTATGCTTTATACGGTATGCGTTATGCGTTATACGTTATGCGTTATGCGTTATGCGATATGCGTTATGCGTTATGCGTTATGCGTTATGCGTTATGCGTTATGCTTTATGCGTTATGCGTTATGAGTTTTACGTTATGCGTTAGGGGTTATGCGTTATGCGTTATGCGTTATGCGTTATGCGTTATGCGTTATACGTTATACGTTATGCGTTATGCATTATGCGTTATGCGTTATGCGTTATGCGTTATACGGTGTGCGTTATGCGTTATGCTTTATGCGTTATGCGTTATGAGTTATACGGTATGCGTTATGCGTTATGCGTTATGCGTTATGCGTTATGCGTTATGCGTTATGCGTTATGCGTCGTGCGTTATACGTATGCGTTATGCGTTATGCGTTAGCCGTTATACGGTATGCGTTATGCGTTATGCGTTATGCGTTATGCCTTATACGGTATGCGTTATGCGTTATACGTTATGCGTTATGCGTTATGCGTTATGCGTTATATGTTATGCGTTATGCGTTATGCGTTATGCGTTATACGGTATGCGTTATGCGTTATGCATTATGCTTTATGCGTTATGCGTTATGGGTTATGCGTTATGCGTTATGCGTTATGCGTTATGCGTTATGCGTTATGCGTTATGCGTTATGCGTTATGCGTTATGCGTTATGCGTTAGATGTTATGCGTTATGCGTTATGCGTTATGCGTTGTGCGTTATACGTTTGCGTTATGCGTTATGCGTTATGCGATATGCGTTATGCGTTATGCGTTATGCGTTATGCGTTATGCGTTATGCGTTATGCGTTATGCGTTATGCGTTATGCGTTATGCGTTATGCTTTATGCGTTATGCATTATGCGTTATGAGTTACACGTTATGCTTTATGCGTTATGCGTTATGCGTTATGCGTTATTGCGTTAGGGTTTATGCGTTATGCGTTATGCGTTATGCTTTATGCGTTATGCATTATGCGTTATGCGTGATCCGTTATGCGTTAGGCGTTATGGGTTTTCCGGTGTTCGTTATGCGTTGGGCAGTATGCGTTATGCGTTATGAAGTATGGGTTATGGTTTATGCGTTATGCGTTGTGCGCTATACGTTTGCGTTATGCGTTATGCGTTATGCGTTATACGGTATGCGTTATGCGTTATGCGTTATGCGTTATGCGTTATGCGTTATGCGTTATGCGTTATGCGTTATGCTTTATGCGTTATGCGTTATGAGTTATACGTTATGCGTTATGCGTTATACGGTGTGCGTTATGCGTTATGCGTTATGAGTTATGCGTTATGCGTTATGCGTTATGCTTTATGCGTTATGCGTTATGCGTTATGAGTTACACGTTATGCTTTATGCGTTATGCGTTATGCGTTATGCGTTATTGCGTTAGGGTTTATGCGTTATGCGTTATGCGTTATGCTTTATGCGTTATGCATTATGCGTTATGCGTGATCCGTTATGCGTTAGGCGTTATGGGTTTTCCGGTGTTCGTTATGCGTTGGGCAGTATGCGTTATGCGTTATGAAGTATGGGTTATGGTTTATGCGTTATGCGTTGTGCGCTATACGTTTGCGTTATGCGTTATGCGTTATGCGTTATACGGTATGCGTTATGCGTTATGCGTTATGCGTTATGCGTTATGCGTTATGCGTTATGCGTTATGCGTTATGCGTTATGCGTTATGCGTTATGCGTTATGCGTCGTGCGTTATACGTATGCGTTATGCGTTATGCGTTAGCCGTTATACGGTATGCGTTATGCGTTATGCGTTATGCGTTATGCCTTATACGGTATGCGTTATGCGTTATACGTTATGCGTTATGCGTTATGCGTTATGCGTTATATGTTATGCGTTATGCGTTATGCGTTATGCGTTATACGGTATGCGTTATGCGTTATGCATTATGCTTTATGCGTTATGCGTTATGGGTTATGCGTTATGCGTTATGCGTTATGCGTTATGCGTTATGCGTTATGCGTTATGCGTTATGCGTTATGCGTTAGATGTTATGCGTTATGCGTTATGCGTTATGCGTTATGCGTTGTGCGTTATACGTTTGCGTTATGCGTTATGCGTTATGCGATATGCGTTATGCGTTATGCGTTATGCGTTATGCGTTATGCGTTATGCGTTATGCGTTATGCGTTATGCGTTATGCGGTATGCGTTATGCGTTATGCTTTATGCGTTATGCGTTATGAGTTACACGTTATGCTTTATGCGTTATGCGTTATGCGTTATTGCGTTAGGGTTTATGCGTTATGCGTTATGCGTTATGCGTTATGCGTTATGCGTTATGCGTTATGCGTTATGCTTTATGCGTTATGCGTTATGAGTTATACGTTATGCGTTATGCGTTATATGGTGTGCGTTATGCGTTATGCGTTATGAGTTATGCGTTATGCGTTATGCGTTATGCTTTATGCGTTATGCATTATGCGTTATGCGTGATGCGTTGTGCGTTATGGGTTATGCGTTATGCGTTATGCGTTAGGCGTTATGCTTTATGCGTTATGCGTTATGCGTTATGCGTTATGCGTTATGCTTTATGCGTTATGCGTTATGAGTTATACATTATGCGTTATGCATTATGCGTTATGCGTTATGCGTTATGCGTTATGCTTTATGCGTTATGCGTTATGCGTTATATGTTATGCGTTATGCGTTATGCGTTATGCGTTGTGCGTTATACGTTTGCGTTATGCGTTATGCGTTATGCGATATGCGTTATGCGTTATGCGATATGCGTTATGCGTTATGCGTTATGCGTTATGCGTTGTGCGTTGTGCGTTATACGTTATACGTTATGCGTTATGCGTTATGCGTTATGCGATATGCGTTATGCGTTATGCGTTATGCGTTATGCGTTATGCGTTATGCTTTATGCGTTATGCGTTATGAGTTATACGTTATGCGTTATGCATTATGCGTTATGCGTTATGCGATATGCGTTATGCGTTATGCGTTATGCGTTATGCGTTATGCGTTATGCTTTATGCGTTATGCGTTATGAGTTATACGTTATGCGTTATGCATTATGCGTTATGCGTTATGCGTTATGCGTTATGCGTTATGCGTTATGCGTTATGCGTTATACGGTATGCGTTATGCGTTATGCGTTATGCGTTATGCGTCGTGCGTTAAACGTATGCGTTATGCGTTATGCGTTATGCGTTATGCGTTATGCTTTATGCGTTATGCGTTATGAGTTATACGTTATGCGTTATGCATTATGCGTTATGCGATATGCGTTATGCGTTATGCGTTATGCGTTATGCGTTATGCGTTATGCGTTATGCGTTATGCGTTATGCGTTATGCGTTATGCGTTATGCGTTATGCGTTATGCGTTATGCGTTATGCTTTATGCGTTATGCGTTATGAGTTATACGTTATGCGTTATGCATTATGCGTTATGCGTTATGCGTTATGCGTTATGCGTTATGCGTTATGCGTTATACGGTATGCGTTATGCGTTATGCGTTATGCGTTATGCGTCGTGCGTTAAACGTATGCGTTATGCGTTATGCGATATGCGTTATGCGTTATGCGTTATGCGTTATGCGTTATGCGTTATGCGTTATGCGTTATGCGTTATGCGTTATGCGTTATGCGTTATGCGTTATGCTTTATGCGTTATGCGTTATGAGTTACACGTTATGCTTTATGCGTTATGCGTTATGCGTTATGCGTTATTGCGTTAGGGTTTATGCGTTATGCGTTATGCGTTATGCGTTATGCGTTATGCGTTATGCGTTATGCGTTATGCTTTATGCGTTATGCGTTATGAGTTATACGTTATGCGTTATGCGTTATATGGTGTGCGTTATGCGTTATGCGTTATGAGTTATGCGTTATGCGTTATGCGTTATGCTTTATGCGTTATGCATTATGCGTTATGCGTGATGCGTTGTGCGTTATGGGTTATGCGTTATGCGTTATGCGTTAGGCGTTATGCTTTATGCGTTATGCGTTATGCGTTATGCGTTATGCGTTATGCTTTATGCGTTATGCGTTATGAGTTATACATTATGCGTTATGCATTATGCGTTATGCGTTATGCGTTATGCGTTATGCTTTATGCGTTATGCGTTATGCGTTATATGTTATGCGTTATGCGTTATGCGTTATGCGTTGTGCGTTATACGTTTGCGTTATGCGTTATGCGTTATGCGATATGCGTTATGCGTTATGCGATATGCGTTATGCGTTATGCGTTATGCGTTATGCGTTATGCGTTGTGCGTTGTGCGTTATACGTTATACGTTATGCGTTATGCGTTATGCGGTATGCGATATGCGTTATGCGTTATGCGTTATGCGTTATGCGTTATGCGTTATGCTTTATGCGTTATGCGTTATGAGTTATACGTTATGCGTTATGCATTATGCGTTATGCGTTATGCGATATGCGTTATGCGTTATGCGTTATGCGTTATGCGTTATGCGTTATGCTTTATGCGTTATGCGTTATGAGTTATACGTTATGCGTTATGCATTATGCGTTATGCGTTATGCGTTATGCGTTATGCGTTATGCGTTATGCGTTATGCGTTATACGGTATGCGTTATGCGTTATGCGTTATGCGTTATGCGTCGTGCGTTAAACGTATGCGTTATGCGTTATGCGTTATGCGTTATGCGTTATGCTTTATGCGTTATGCGTTATGAGTTATACGTTATGCGTTATGCATTATGCGTTATGCGATATGCGTTATGCGTTATGCGTTATGCGTTATGCGTTATGCGTTATGCGTTATGCGTTATGCGTTATGCGTTATGCGTTATGCGTTATGCGTTATGCGTTATGCGTTATGCTTTATGCGTTATGCGTTATGAGTTATACGTTATGCGTTATGCATTATGCGTTATGCGTTATGCGTTATGCGTTATGCGTTATGCGTTATGCGTTATACGGTATGCGTTATGCGTTATGCGTTATGCGTTATGCGTCGTGCGTTAAACGTATGCGTTATGCGTTATGCGTTATGCGTTATGCGTTATGCGTTATATGTTATGCGTTATGCGTTATGCGTTATGCGTTATGCGTTATGCGTTATACGTTTGCGTTATGCGTTATGCGTTATGCGATATGCGTTATGCGTTATGCGTTATGCGTTATGCGTTATGCGTTATGCGTTATGCGTTATGCGTTATGCTTTATGCGTTATGCGTTATGAGTTACACGTTATACGTTTGCGTTATGCGTTATGCGATATGCGTTATGCGTTATGCGTTATGCGTGATCCGTTATGCGTTAGGCGTTATGGGTTTTCCGGTGTTTGTTATGCGTTGTGCAGTATGCGCTATGCGTTATGAAGTATGGGTTATGGTTTATGCGTTATGCGTTGTGCGCTATACGTTTGCGTTATGCGTTATGCGTTATGCGTTATGCGTTATACGGTATGCGTTATGCGTTATGCGTTATGCGTTATGCGTCGTGCGTTATACGTATGCGTTATGCGTTATGCGTTAGGGGTTATGCGTTATGCGTTATGCGTTATGCGTTATGCGTTATACGTTATACGTTATGCGTTATGCATTATGCGTTATGCGTTATGCGTTATGCGTTATGCGTTATGCGTTATGCGTTATGCGTTATGCGTTATGCGTTATGCGTTATGCGTTATGCTTTATGCGTTATGCGTTATGAGTTATACGGTATGCGTTATGCGTTATGCGTTATGCGTTATGCGTTATGCGTTATGCGTTATGCGTTATGCGTTATGCGTTATGCGTTATGCGTTATGCGTTATGCGTTATGCGTTATGAGTTATACGTTATGCGTTATGCATTATGCGTTATGCGTTATGCGTTATATGTTATGCGTTATGCGTTATGCGTTATGCGTTATGCGTTATGCGTTATGCGTTATGCGTTATGCTTTATGCGTTATGCGTTATGCGTTATGCGTTTTGCGGTATTCGTTATGCGTTGTGCATTATGCGTTATGCGTTGTGCGTTATGGGTTATGCGTTATGCGTTATGCTTTATGCGTTATGCGTTATGAGTTACACGTTATGCTTTATGCGTTATGCGTTATGCGTTATGCGTTATGCGTTATGCGTTATGCGTTATGCGTTATGCTTTATGCGTTATGCGTTATGCGTTATGCGTTATGCGTTATGCGTTATGCGTTATGCGTTATGCTTTATGCGTTATGCGTTATGAGTTTTACGTTATGCGTTAGGGGTTATGCGTTATACGGTATGCGTTATGCGTTATGCGTTATGCGTTATGCGTTATGCGTTATGCTTTATGCGTTATGCGTTATGAGTTATACGTTATGCGTTATGCATTATGCGTTATGCGTTATGCGTTATATGTTATGCGTTATGCGTTATGCGTTATGCGTTATGCGTTATGCGTTATGCTTTATGCGTTATGCGTTATGAGTTATACGTTATGCGTTATGCGTTATACGGTGTGCGTTATGCGTTATGCGTTATGCGTTATGCGTTATGCGTTATGCGTTATCCGTCATGCGTTAGGCGTTATGGGTTTTCCGGTGTTCGTTATGCGTTGTGCAGTATGCGCTATGCGTTATGAAGTATGGGTTATGGTTTATGCGTTATGCGTTGTGCGCTATACGTATGCGTTATGCGTTATGCGTTAGCCGTTATACGTTATGCGTTATGCGTTATGCGTTATGCGTTATGCGTTATGCGTTATGCGTTATACGTTATGCGTTATGCGTTATGCGTTATACGGTATGCGTTATGCGTTATACGTTATGCGTTATGCGTTATGCGATATGCGTTATGCGTTATGCGTTATGCGTTATGCGTTATGCTTTATGCGTTATGCGTTATGCGTTATGAGTTTTACGTTATGCGTTAGGGGTTATGCGTTATGCGTTATGCGTTATGCGTTATGCGTTATACGTTATACGTTATGCGTTATGCATTATGCGTTATGCGTTATGCGTTATGCGTTATGCGTTATGCGTTATGCGTTATGCGTTATGCGTTATGCGTTATGCGTTATGCTTTATGCGTTATGCGTTATGAGTTATACGGTATGCGTTATGCGTTATGCGTTATGCGTTATGCGTTATGCGTTATGCGTTATGCGTTATGCGTTATGCGTTATGCGTTATGCGTTATACGGTATGCGTTATGCGTTATACGTTATGCGTTATGCGTTATGCGATATGCGTTATGCGTTATGCGTTATGCGTTATGCGTTATGCGTTATGCGTTATGCGTTATGCTTTATGCGTTATGCGTTATGAGTTTTACGTTATGCGTTAGGGGTTATGCGTTATGCGTTATGCGTTATGCGTTATGCGTTATACGTTATACGTTATGCGTTATGCATTATGCGTTATGCGTTATGCGTTATGCGTTATACGGTGTGCGTTATGCGTTATGCGTTATGCGTTATGAGTTATGCGTAATGCGTTATGCGTTATGCGTTATGCGTTATGCGTTTTGCGGTATTCGTTATGCGTTGTGCATTATGCGTTATGCGTTATGCGTTATGCGTTATGCGTTATACGTTATACGTTATGCGTTATGCGTTATGCGTTATGCGTTATGCGTTATGCGTTATGCGTTATGCGTTATGCGTTATGCGTTATGCGTTATGCGTTATGCGTTATGCGTTATGCGTTATGCTTTATGCGTTATGCGTTATGAGTTATACGGTATGCGTTATGCGTTATGCGTTATGCGTTATGCGTTATGCGTTATGCGTTATGCGTTATGCGTCGTGCGTTATACGTATGCGTTATGCGTTATGCGTTAGCCGTTATACGGTATGCGTTATGCGTTATGCGTTATGCGTTATGCGTTATACGGTATGCGTTATGCGTTATACGTTATGCGTTATGCGTTATGCGTTATGCGTTATATGTTATGCGTTATGCGTTATGCGTTATGCGTTATACGGTATGCGTTATGCGTTATGCATTATGCTTTATGCGTTATGCGTTATGGGTTATGCGTTATGCGTTATGCGTTATGCGTTATGCGTTATGCGTTATGCGTTATGCGTTATGCGTTATGCGTTATGCGTTAGATGTTATGCGTTATGCGTTATGCGTTATGCGTTATGCGTTGTGCGTTATACGTTTGCGTTATGCGTTATGCGTTATGCGATATGCGTTATGCGTTATGCGTTATGCGTTATGCGTTATGCGTTATGCGTTATGCGTTATGCGTTATGCGTTATGCGTTATGCTTTATGCGTTATGCGTTATGAGTTACACGTTATGCTTTATGCGTTATGCGTTATGCGTTATTGCGTTAGGGTTTATGCGTTATGCGTTATGCGTTATGCTTTATGCGTTATGCATTATGCGTTATGCGTGATCCGTTATGCGTTAGGCGTTATGGGTTTTCCGGTGTTCGTTATGCGTTGGGCAGTATGCGTTATGCGTTATGAAGTATGGGTTATGGTTTATGCGTTATGCGTTGTGCGCTATACGTTTGCGTTATGCGTTATGCGTTATGCGTTATACGGTATGCGTTATGCGTTATGCGTTATGCGTTATGCGTTATGCGTTATGCGTTATGCGTTATGCGTTATGCGTTATGCTTTATGCGTTATGCGTTATGAGTTATACGTTATGCGTTATGCGTTATACGGTGTGCGTTATGCGTTATGCGTTATGAGTTATGCGTTATGCGTTATGCGTTATGCTTTATGCGTTATGCATTATGCGTTATGCGTGATGCGTTATGCGTTATGCGTTATGCTTTATGCGTTATGCGTTATGCGTTATATGTTATGCGTTATGCGTTATGCGTTATGCGTTATGCGTTATGCTTTATGCGTTATGCGTTATGAGTTATACGTTATGCGTTATGCATTATGCGTTATGCGTTATGCGTTATGCGTTATGCTTTATGCGTTATGCGTTATGCGTTATATGTTATGCGTTATGCGTTATGCGTTATGCGTTGTGCGTTATACGTTTGCGTTATGCGTTATGCGTTATGCGATATGCGTTATGCGTTATGCGATATGCGTTATGCGTTATGCGTTATGCGTTATGCGTTGTGCGTTGTGCGTTATACGTTATACGTTATGCGTTATGCGTTATGCGTTATGCGATATGCGTTATGCGTTATGCGTTATGCGTTATGCGTTATGCGTTATGCGTTATGCTTTATGCGTTATGCGTTATGAGTTATACGTTATGCGTTATGCATTATGCGTTATGCGTTATGCGTTATGCGTTATGCGTTATGCGTTATGCGTTATGCGTTATACGGTATGCGTTATGCGTTATGCGTTATGCGTTATGCGTCGTGCGTTAAACGTATGCGTTATGCGTTATGCGTTATGCGTTATGCGTTATGCTTTATGCGTTATGCGTTATGAGTTATACGTTATGCGTTATGCATTATGCGTTATGCGATATGCGTTATGCGTTATGCGTTATGCGTTATGCGTTATGCGTTATGCGTTATGCGTTATGCGTTATGCGTTATGCGTTATGCGTTATGCGTTATGCGTTATGCGTTATGCTTTATGCGTTATGCGTTATGAGTTATACGTTATGCGTTATGCATTATGCGTTATGCGTTATGCGTTATGCGTTATGCGTTATGCGTTATGCGTTATACGGTATGCGTTATGCGTTATGCGTTATGCGTTATGCGTCGTGCGTTAAACGTATGCGTTATGCGTTATGCGTTATGCGTTATGCGTTATGCGTTATATGTTATGCGTTATGCGTTATGCGTTATGCGTTATGCGTTGTGCGTTATACGTTTGCGTTATGCGTTATGCGTTATGCGATATGCGTTATGCGTTATGCGTTATGCGTTATGCGTTATGCGTTATGCGTTATGCGTTATGCGTTATGCTTTATGCGTTATGCGTTATGAGTTACACGTTATACGTTTGCGTTATGCGTTATGCGATATGCGTTATGCGTTATGCGTTATGCGTGATCCGTTATGCGTTAGGCGTTATGGGTTTTCCGGTGTTTGTTATGCGTTGTGCAGTATGCGCTATGCGTTATGAAGTATGGGTTATGGTTTATGCGTTATGCGTTGTGCGCTATACGTTTGCGTTATGCGTTATGCGTTATGCGTTATGCGTTATACGGTATGCGTTATGCGTTATGCGTTATGCGTTATGCGTCGTGCGTTATACGTATGCGTTATGCGTTATGCGTCAGCCGTTATACGGTATGCGTTATGCGTTATGCGTTATGCGTTATACGGTATGCGTTATGCGTTATACGTTATGCGTTATGCGTTATGCGTTATGCGTTATATGTTATGCGTTATGCGTTATGCGTTATGCGTTATACGGTATGCGTTATGCGTTATGCATTATGCTTTATGCGTTATGCGTTATGGGTTATGCGTTATGCGTTATGCGTTATGCGTTATGCGTTATGCGTTATGCGTTATGCGTTATGCGTTATGCGTTATATGTTATGCGTTATGCGTTATGCGTTATGCGTTGTGCGTTATACGTTTGCGTTATGCGTTATGCGTTATGCGATATGCGTTATGCGTTATGCGTTATGCGTTATGCGTTATGCGTTATGCGTTATGCTTTATGCGTTATGCGTTATGAGTTACACGTTATGCGTTATGCGTTATGCGTTATGCGTTATGCGTTATGCGTTATGCGTTATGCGTTATATGTTATGCGTTATGCGTTATGCGTTATGCGTTATGCGTTGTGCGTTATACGTTTGCGTTATGCGTTATGCGTTATGCGTTATGCGTTATGCTTTATGCGCTATGCGTTATGAGTTACACGTTATGCTTTATGCGTTATGCGTTATGCGTTATTGCGTTAGGGGTTATGCGTTATGCGTTATGCTTTATGCGTTATGCATTATGCGTTATGCGTGATCCGTTATGCGTTAGGCGTTATGGGTTTTCCGGTGTTCGTTATGCGTTGTGCAGTATGCGTTATGCGTTATGAAGTATGGGTTATGGTTCATGCGTTATGCGTTGTGCGATATACGTTTGCGTTATGCGTTATGCGTTATACGGTGTGCGTTATGCGTTATGCGTTATGCGTTATACGGTATGCGTTATGCGTTATGCGTTATGAGTTATGCGTTATGCGTTATGCGTTATGCTTTATGCGTTATGCATTATGCGTTATGCGTGATGCGTTGTGCGTTATGGGTTATGCGTTATGCGTTATGCGTTATGCGTTATGCGTTATGCTTTATGCGTTATGCGTTATGAGTTATACGTTATGCGTTATGCGTTATACGGTGTGCGTTATGCGTTATGCGTTATGAGTTATGCGTTATGCGTTATGCGTTATGCTTTATGCGTTATGCATTATGCGTTATGCGTGATGCGTTGTGCGTTATGGGTTATGCGTTATGCGTTATGCGTTAGGCGTTATGCTTTATGCGTTATGCGTTATGCGTTATGCGTTATGCGTTATGCTTTATGCGTTATGCGTTATGAGTTATACGTTATGCGTTATGCATTATGCGTTATGCGTTATGCGTTATGCTTTATGCGTTATGCGTTATGCGTTATATGTTATGCGTTATGCGTTATGCGTTATGCGTTGTGCGTTATACGTTTGCGTTATGCGTTATGCGTTATGCGTTATGAGTTATACGTTATGCGTTATGCATTATGCGTTATGCGTTATGCGTTATGCGTTATGCGTTATGCGTTATGCGTTATACGGTATGCGTTATGCGTTATGCGTTATGCGTTATGCGTCGTGCGTTAAACGTATGCGTTATGCGTTATGCGTTATGCGTTATGCTTTATGCGTTATGCGTTATGAGTTATACGTTATGCGTTATGCGTTATACGGTATGCGTTATGCGTTATGCATTATGCTTTATGCGTTATGCGTTATGGGTTATGCGTTATGCGTTATGCGTTATGCGTTATGCGTTATGCGTTATGCGTTATGCGTTATGCGTTATGCGTTATATGTTATGCGTTATGCGTTATGCGTTATGCGTTGTGCGTTATACGTTTGCGTTATGCGTTATGCGTTATGCGATATGCGTTATGCGTTATGCGTTATGCGTTATGCGTTATGCGTTATGCGTTATGCGTTATGCGTTATGCTTTATGCGTTATGCGTTATGAGTTACACGTTATGCGTTATGCGTTATGCGTTATGCGTTATGCGTTATGCGTTATGCGTTATGCGTTATATGTTATGCGTTATGCGTTATGCGTTATGCGTTATGCGTTGTGCGTTATACGTTTGCGTTATGCATTATGCGTTATGCGATATGCGTTATGCGTTATGCGTTATGCGTCATGCGTTATGCGTTATGCGTTATGCTTTATGCGTTATGCGTTATGAGTTATACGTTATGCGTTATGCATTATGCGTTATGCGTTATGCGTTATGCGTTATGCTTTATGCGTTATGCGTTATGCGTTATATGTTATGCGTTATGCGTTATGCGTTGTGCGTTATACGTTTGCGTTATGCGTTATGCGTTATGCGATATGCGTTATGCGTTATGCGATATGCGTTATGCGTTATGCGTTATGCGTTATGCGTTATGCGTTATGATTTATGCGTTATGCGTTATGAGTTACACGTTATGCTTTATGCGTTATGCGTTATGCGTTATGCTTTATGCGTTATGCATTATGCGTTATGCGTGATCCGTTATGCGTTAGGCGTTATGCTTTATGCGTTATGCGTTATGCGTTATGCGTTATGCGTTATGCTTTATGCGTTATGCGTTATGAGTTATACGTTATGCGTTATGCATTATGCGTTATGCGTTATGCGTTATGCGTTATGCTTTATGCGTTATGCGTTATGCGTTATATGTTATGCGTTATGCGTTATGCGTTATGCGTTGTGCGTTATACGTTTGCGTTATGCGTTATGCGTTATGCGATATGCGTTATGCGTTATGCGATATGCGTTATGCGTTATGCGTTATGCGTTATGCGTTATGCGTTATGCGTTATGCTTTATGCGTTATGCGTTATGAGTTACACGTTATGCGATATGCGTTATGCGTTATGCGTTATGCGTTATGCGTTATGCGTTATGCGTTATGCGTTATGCTTTATGCGTTATGCGTTATGAGTTACACGTTATGCTTTATGCGTTATGCGTTATGCGTTATTGCGTTAGGGGTTATGCGTTATGCGTTATGCTTTATGCGTTATGCATTATGCGTTATGCGTGATCCGTTATGCGTTAGGCGTTATGGGTTTTCCGGTGTTCGTTATGCGTTGTGCAGTATGCGTTATGCGTTATGAAGTATGGGTTATGGTTCATGCGTTATGCGTTGTGCGATATACGTTTGCGTTATGCGTTATGCGTTATACGGTGTGCGTTATGCGTTATGCGTTATGCGTTATACGGTATGCGTTATGCGTTATGCGTTATGCGTTATGCGTTGTGCGTTGTGCGTTATACGTTATACGTTATGCGTTATGCGTTATGCGATATGCGTTATGCGTTATGCGTTATGCGTTATGCGTTATGCGTTATGCGTTATGCGTTATGCGTTATGCGTTATGCGTTATGCGTTATGCGTTATGCGTTATGCGTTATGCTTTATGCGTTATGCGTTATGAGTTATACGTTATGCGTTATGCGTTATACGGTGTGCGTTATGCGTTATGCGTTATGAGTTATGCGTTATGCGTTATGCGTTATGCTTTATGCGTTATGCATTATGCGTTATGCGTGATGCGTTTTGCGTTATGGGTTATGCGTTATGCGTTATGCGTTAGGCGTTATGCTTTATGCGTTATGCGTTATGCGTTATGCGTTATGCGTTATGCTTTATGCGTTATGCGTTATGAGTTATACGTTATGCGTTATGCATTATGCGTTATGCGTTATGCGTTATGCTTTATGCGTTATGCGTTATGCGTTATATGTTATGCGTTATGCGTTATGCGTTATGCGTTGTGCGTTATACGTTTGCGTTATGCGTTATGCGTTATGCGATATGCGTTATGCGTTATGCGATATGCGTTATGCGTTATGCGTTATGCGTTATGCGTTATGCGTTGTGCGTTGTGCGTTATACGTTATACGTTATGCGTTATGCGTTATGCGTTATGCGATATGCGTTATGCGTTATGCGTTATGCGTTATGCGTTATGCGTTATGCTTTATGCGTTATGCGTTATGAGTTATACGTTATGCGTTATGCATTATGCGTTATGCGTTATGCGTTATGCGTTATGCGTTATGCGTTATGCGTTATACGGTATGCGTTATGCGTTATGCGTTATGCGTTATGCGTCGTGCGTTAAACGTATGCGTTATGCGTTATGCGTTATGCGTTATGCTTTATGCGTTATGCGTTATGAGTTATACGTTATGCGTTATGCGTTATACGGTATGCGTTATGCGTTATGCATTATGCTTTATGCGTTATGCGTTATGGGTTATGCGTTATGCGTTATGCGTTATGCGTTATGCGTTATGCGTTATGCGTTATGCGTTATGCGTTATGCGTTATGCGTTATATGTTATGCGTTATGCGTTATGCGTTATGCGTTGTGCGTTATACGTTTGCGTTATGCGTTATGCGTTATGCGATATGCGTTATGCGTTATGCGTTATGCGTTATGCGTTATGCGTTATGCGTTATGCGTTATGCGTTATGCTTTATGCGTTATGCGTTATGAGTTACACGTTATGCGTTATGCGTTATGCGTTATGCGTTATGCGTTATGCGTTATGCGTTATGCGTTATATGTTATGCGTTATGCGTTATGCGTTATGCGTTATGCGTTGTGCGTTATACGTTTGCGTTATGCGTTATGCGTTATGCGATATGCGTTATGCGTTATGCGTTATGCGTCATGCGTTATGCGTTATGCGTTATGCTTTATGCGTTATGCGTTATGAGTTATACGTTATGCGTTATGCATTATGCGTTATGCGTTATGCGTTATGCGTTATGCTTTATGCGTTATGCGTTATGCGTTATATGTTATGCGTTATGCGTTATGCGTTGTGCGTTATACGTTTGCGTTATGCGTTATGCGTTATGCGATATGCGTTATGCGTTATGCGATATGCGTTATGCGTTATGCGTTATGCGTTATGCGTTATGCGTTATGCTTTATGCGTTATGCGTTATGAGTTACACGTTATACGTTTGCGTTATGCGTTATGCGATATGCGTTATGCGTTATGCGTTATGCGTGATCCGTTATGCGTTAGGCGTTATGGGTTTTCCGGTGTTTGTTATGCGTTGTGCAGTATGCGCTATGCGTTATGAAGTATGGGTTATGGTTTATGCGTTATGCGTTGTGCGCTATACGTTTGCGTTATGCGTTATGCGTTATGCGTTATGCGTTATACGGTATGCGTTATGCGTTATGCGTTATGCGTTATGCGTCGTGCGTTATACGTATGCGTTATGCGTTATGCGTTAGCCGTTATACGGTATGCGTTATGCGTTATGCGTTATGCGTTATACGGTATGCGTTATGCGTTATACGTTATGCGTTATGCGTTATGCGTTATGCGTTATATGTTATGCGTTATGCGTTATGCGTTATGCGTTATACGGTATGCGTTATGCGTTATGCATTATGCTTTATGCGTTATGCGTTATGGGTTATGCGTTATGCGTTATGCGTTATGCGTTATGCGTTATGCGTTATGCGTTATGCGTTATGCGTTATGCGTTATATGTTATGCGTTATGCGTTATGCGTTATGCGTTGTGCGTTATACGTTTGCGTTATGCGTTATGCGTTATGCGATATGCGTTATGCGTTATGCGTTATGCGTTATGCGTTATGCGTTATGCGTTATGCGTTATGCTTTATGCGTTATGCGTTATGAGTTACACGTTATGCGTTATGCGTTATGCGTTATGCGTTATGCGTTATGCGTTATGCGTTATGCGTTATATGTTATGCGTTATGCGTTATGCGTTATGCGTTATGCGTTGTGCGTTATACGTTTGCGTTATGCGTTATGCGTTATGCGATATGCGTTATGCGTTATGCGTTATGCGTCATGCGTTATGCGTTATGCGTTATGCTTTATGCGTTATGCGTTATGAGTTATACGTTATGCGTTATGCATTATGCGTTATGCGTTATGCGTTATGCGTTATGCTTTATGCGTTATGCGTTATGCGTTATATGTTATGCGTTATGCGTTATGCGTTGTGCGTTATACGTTTGCGTTATGCGTTATGCGTTATGCGATATGCGTTATGCGTTATGCGTTATGCTTTATGCGTTATGCGTTATGAGTTATACGGTATGCGTTATGCGTTATGCGTTATGCGTTATGCGTTATGCGTTATGCGTTATGCGTTATGCGTTATGCGTTATGCGTTATGCGTTATGCGTTATGCGTTATGCGTTATGAGTTATACGTTATGCGTTATGCATTATGCGTTATGCGTTATGCGTTATATGTTATGCGTTATGCGTTATGCGTTATGCGTTATGCGTTATGCGTTATGCTTTATGCGTTATGCGTTATGAGTTATACGTTATGCGTTATGCGTTATACGGTGTGCGTTATGCGTTATGCGTTATGCGTTATGAGTTATGCGTAATGCGTTATGCGTTATGCGTTATGCGTTATGCGTTTTGCGGTATTCGTTATGCGTTGTGCATTATGCGTTATGCGTTGTGCGTTATGGGTTATGCGTTATGCGTTATGCTTTATGCGTTATGCGTTATGAGTTACACGTTATGCTTTATGCGTTATGCGTTATGCGTTATGCGTTATGCGTTATGCGTTATGCGTTATGCTTTATGCGTTATGCGTTATGCGTTATGCGTTATGCGTTATGCGTTATGCGTTATGCGTTATGCTTTATGCGTTATGCGTTATGAGTTTTACGTTATGCGTTAGGGGTTATGCGTTATACGGTATGCGTTATGCGTTATGCGTTATGCGTTATGCGTTATGCGTTATGCTTTATGCGTTATGCGTTATGAGTTATACGTTATGCGTTATGCATTATGCGTTATGCGTTAGGCGTTATATGTTATGCGTTGTGCGTTATGCGTTATGCGTTATGCGTTATGCGTTATGCGTTATGCTTTATGCGTTATGCGTTATGAGTTATACGTTATGCGTTATGCGTTATACGGTATGCGTTATGCGTTATGCGTTATGCGTTATGCGTTATGCGTTATGCGTTATGCGTAATCCGTCATGCGTTAGGCGTTATGGGTTTTCCGGTGTTCGTTATGCGTTGTGCAGTATGCGCTATGCGTTATGAAGTATGGGTTATGGTTTATGCGTTATGCGTTGTGCGCTATACGTATGCGTTATGCGTTATGCGTTAGCCGTTATACGGTATGCGTTATGCGTTATGCGTTATGCGTTATGCGTTATGCGTTATGCGTTATACGTTATGCGTTATGCGTTATGCGTTATACGGTATGCGTTATGCGTTATACGTTATGCGTTATGCGTTATGCGATATGCGTTATGCGTTATGCGTTATGCGTTATGCGTTATGCGTTATGCGTTATGCGTTATGCGTTATGAGTTTTACGTTATGCGTTAGGGGTTATGCGTTATGCGTTATGCGTTATGCGTTATGCGTTATACGTTATACGTTATGCGTTATGCATTATGCGTTATGCGTTATGCGTTATGCGTTATGCGTTATGCGTTATGCGTTATGCGTTATGCGTTATGCGTTATGCGTTATGCGTTATGCGTTATGCTTTATGCGTTATGCGTTATGAGTTATACGGTATGCGTTATGCGTTATGCGTTATGCGTTATGCGTTATGCGTTATGCGTTATGCGTTATGCGTTATGCGTTATGCTTTATACGGTATGCGTTATGCGTTTGCGTTATGCGTTATGCGTTATGCGATATGCGTTATGCGTTATGCGTTATGCTTTATGCGTTATGCGTTATGAGTTATACGGTATGCGTTATGCGTTATGCGTTATGCGTTATGCGTTATGCGTTATGCGTTATGCGTTATGCGTTATGCGTTATGCGTTATGCGTTATGCGTTATGCGTTATGCGTTATGCGTTATGAGTTATACGTTATGCGTTATGCATTATGCGTTATGCGTTATGCGTTATGCTTTATGCGTTATGCGTTATGAGTTATACGTTATGCGTTATGCATTATGCGTTATGCGTTATGCGTTATGCGTTATGCGTTATGCGTTATGCGTTATACGGTATGCGTTATGCGTTATGCGTTATGCGTTATGCGTCGTGCGTTAAACGTATGCGTTATGCGTTATGCGTTATGCGTTATGCGTTATGCGTTATATGTTATGCGTTATGCGTTATGCGTTATGCGTTGTGCGTTATACGTTTGCGTTATGCGTTATGCGTTATGCGATATGCGTTATGCGTTATGCGTTATGCGTTATGCGTTATGCGTTATGCGTTATGCGTTATGCTTTATGCGTTATGCGTTATGAGTTACACGTTATACGTTTGCGTTATGCGTTATGCGATATGCGTTATGCGTTATGCGTTATGCGTGATCCGTTATGCGTTAGGCGTTATGGGTTTTCCGGTGTTTGTTATGCGTTGTGCAGTATGCGCTATGCGTTATGAAGTATGGGTTATGGTTTATGCGTTATGCGTTGTGCGCTATACGTTTGCGTTATGCGTTATGCGTTATGCGTTATGCGTTATACGGTATGCGTTATGCGTTATGCGTTATGCGTTATGCGTCGTGCGTTATACGTATGCGTTATGCGTTATGCGTTAGCCGTTATACGGTATGCGTTATGCGTTATGCGTTATGCGTTATACGGTATGCGTTATGCGTTATACGTTATGCGTTATGCGTTATGCGTTATGCGTTATATGTTATGCGTTATGCGTTATGCGTTATGCGTTATACGGTATGCGTTATGCGTTATGCATTATGCTTTATGCGTTATGCGTTATGGGTTATGCGTTATGCGTTATGCGTTATGCGTTATGCGTTATGCGTTATGCGTTATGCGTTATGCGTTATGCGTTATGCGTTATATGTTATGCGTTATGCGTTATGCGTTATGCGTTGTGCGTTATACGTTTGCGTTATGCGTTATGCGTTATGCGATATGCGTTATGCGTTATGCGTTATGCGTTATGCGTTATGCGTTATGCGTTATGCGTTATGCTTTATGCGTTATGCGTTATGAGTTACACGTTATGCGTTATGCGTTATGCGTTATGCGTTATGCGTTATGCGTTATGCGTTATGCGTTATGCGTTATATGTTATGCGTTATGCGTTATGCGTTATGCGTTATGCGTTGTGCGTTATACGTTTGCGTTATGCGTTATGCGTTATGCGATATGCGTTATGCGTTATGCGTTATGCGTCATGCGTTATGCGTTATGCGTTATGCTTTATGCGTTATGCGTTATGAGTTATACGTTATGCGTTATGCATTATGCGTTATGCGTTATGCGTTATGCGTTATGCTTTATGCGTTATGCGTTATGCGTTATATGTTATGCGTTATGCGTTATGCGTTGTGCGTTATACGTTTGCGTTATGCGTTATGCGTTATGCGATATGCGTTATGCGTTATGCGTTATGCTTTATGCGTTATGCGTTATGAGTTATACGGTATGCGTTATGCGTTATGCGTTATGCGTTATGCGTTATGCGTTATGCGTTATGCGTTATGCGTTATGCGTTATGCGTTATGCGTTATGCGTTATGCGTTATGCGTTATGAGTTATACGTTATGCGTTATGCATTATGCGTTATGCGTTATGCGTTATATGTTATGCGTTATGCGTTATGCGTTATGCGTTATGCGTTATGCTTTATGCGTTATGCGTTATGAGTTATACGTTATGCGTTATGCGTTATACGGTGTGCGTTATGCGTTATGCGTTATGCGTTATGAGTTATGCGTACTGCGTTATGCGTTATGCGTTATGCGTTATGCGTTTTGCGGTATTCGTTATGCGTTGTGCATTATGCGTTATGCGTTGTGCGTTATGGGTTATGCGTTATGCGTTATGCTTTATGCGTTATGCGTTATGAGTTACACGTTATGCTTTATGCGTTATGCGTTATGCGTTATGCGTTATGCGTTATGCGTTATGCGTTATGCTTTATGCGTTATGCGTTATGCGTTATGCGTTATGCGTTATGCGTTATGCGTTATGCGTTATGCTTTATGCGTTATGCGTTATGAGTTTTACGTTATGCGTTAGGGGTTATGCGTTATACGGTATGCGTTATGCGTTATGCGTTATGCGTTATGCGTTATGCGTTATGCTTTATGCGTTATGCGTTATGAGTTATACGTTATGCGTTATGCATTATGCGTTATGTGTTAGGCGTTATATGTTATGCGTTATGCGTTATGCGTTATGCGTTATGCGTTATGCGTTATGCTTTATGCGTTATGCGTTATGAGTTATACGTTATGCGTTATGCGTTATACGGTGTGCGTTATGCGTTATGCGTTATGCGTTATGCGTTATGCGTTATGCGTTATGCGTAATCCGTCATGCGTTAGGCGTTATGGGTTTTCCGGTGTTCGATATGCGTTGTGCAGTATGCGCTATGCGTTATGAAGTATGGGTTATGGTTTATGCGTTATGCGTTGTGCGCTATACGTATGCGTTATGCGTTATGCGTTAGCCGTTATACGGTATGCGTTATGCGTTATGCGTTATGCGTTATACGGTATGCGTTATGCGTTATACGTTATGCGTTATGCGTTATGCGTTATACGGTATGCGTTATGCGTTATACGTTATGCGTTATGCGTTATGCGATATGCGTTATGCGTTATGCGTTATGCGTTATGCGTTATGCGTTATGCGTTATGCGTTATGCGTTATGAGTTTTACGTTATGCGTTAGGGGTTATGCGTTATGCGTTATGCGTTATGCGTTATGCGTTATACGTTATACGTTATGCGTTATGCATTATGCGTTATGCGTTATGCGTTATGCGTTATGCGTTATGCGTTATGCGTTATGCGTTATGCGTTATGCGTTATGCGTTATGCGTTATGCTTTATGCGTTATGCGTTATGAGTTATACGGTATGCGTTATGCGTTATGCGTTATGCGTTATGCGTTATGCGTTATGCGTTATGCGTTATGCGTTATGCTTTATACGGTATGCGTTATGCGTTATACGTTATGCGTTATGCGTTATGCGATATGCGTTATGCGTTATGCGTTATGCGTTATGCGTTATGCGTTATGCTTTATGCGTTATGCGTTATGAGTTTTACGTTATGCGTTAGGGGTTATGCGTTATGCGTTATGCGTTATGCGTTATGCGTTATACGTTATACGTTATGCGTTATGCATTATGCGTTATGCGTTATGCGTTATGCGTTATACGGTGTGCGTTATGCGTTATGCTTTATGCGTTATGCGTTATGAGTTATACGGTATGCGTTATGCGTTATGCGTTATGCGTTATGCGTTATGCGTTAGATGTTATGCGTTATGCGTTATGCGTTATGCGTTATGCGTTGTGCGTTATACGTTTGCGTTATGCGTTATGCGTTATGCGATATGCGTTATGCGTTATGCGTTATGCGTTATGCGTTATGCGTTATGCGTTATGCGTTATGCGTTATGCGTTATGCGTTATGCGTTATGCTTTATGCGTTATGCGTTATGAGTTACACGTTATGCTTTATGCGTTATGCGTTATGCGTTATGCGTTATTGCGTTAGGGTTTATGCGTTATGCGTTATGCGTTATGCTTTATGCGTTATGCATTATGCGTTATGCGTGATCCGTTATGCGTTAGGCGTTATGGGTTTTCCGGTGTTCGTTATGCGTTGGGCAGTATGCGTTATGCGTTATGAAGTATGGGTTATGGTTTATGCGTTATGCGTTGTGCGCTATACGTTTGCGTTATGCGTTATGCGTTATGCGTTATACGGTATGCGTTATGCGTTATGCGTTATGCGTTATGCGTTATGCGTTATGCGTTATGCGTTATGCGTTATGCTTTATGCGTTATGCGTTATGAGTTATACGTTATGCGTTATGCGTTATACGGTGTGCGTTATGCGTTATGCGTTATGAGTTATGCGTTATGCGTTATGCGTTATGCTTTATGCGTTATGCATTATGCGTTATGCGTGATGCGTTGTGCGTTATGGGTTATGCGTTATGCGTTATGCGTTACGCGTTATGCTTTATGCGTTATGCGTTATGCGTTATGCGTTATGCGTTATGCTTTATGCGTTATGCGTTATGAGTTATACGTTATGCGTTATGCATTATGCGTTATGCGTTATGCGTTATGCGTTATGCTTTATGCGTTATGCGTTATGCGTTATATGTTATGCGTTATGCGTTATGCGTTATGCGTTGTGCGTTATACGTTTGCGTTATGCGTTATGCGTTATGCGATATGCGTTATGCGTTATGCGATATGCGTTATGCGTTATGCGTTATGCGTTATGCGTTGTGCGTTGTGCGTTATACGTTATACGTTATGCGTTATGCGTTATGCGATATGCGTTATGCGTTATGCGTTATGCGTTATGCGTTATGCGTTATGCGTTATGCGTTATGCGTTATGCGTTATGCGTTATGCGTTATGCGTTATGCGTTATGCGTTATGCTTTATGCGTTATGCGTTATGAGTTATACGTTATGCGTTATGCATTATGCGTTATGCGTTATGCGTTATGCGTTATGCGTTATGCGTTATGCGTTATACGGTATGCGTTATGCGTTATGCGTTATGCGTTATGCGTCGTGCGTTAAACGTATGCGTTATGCGTTATGCGTTATGCGTTATGCGTTATGCGTTATATGTTATGCGTTATGCGTTATGCGTTATGCGTTATGCGTTGTGCGTTATACGTTTGCGTTATGCGTTATGCGTTATGCGATATGCGTTATGCGTTATGCGTTATGCGTTATGCGTTATGCGTTATGCGTTATGCGTTATGCTTTATGCGTTATGCGTTATGAGTTACACGTTATACGTTTGCGTTATGCGTTATGCGATATGCGTTATGCGTTATGCGTTATGCGTGATCCGTTATGCGTTAGGCGTTATGGGTTTTCCGGTGTTTGTTATGCGTTGTGCAGTATGCGCTATGCGTTATGAAGTATGGGTTATGGTTTATGCGTTATGCGTTGTGCGCTATACGTTTGCGTTATGCGTTATGCGTTATGCGTTATGCGTTATACGGTATGCGTTATGCGTTATGCGTTATGCGTTATGCGTCGTGCGTTATACGTATGCGTTATGCGTTATGCGTTAGCCGTTATACGGTATGCGTTATGCGTTATGCGTTATGCGTTATACGGTATGCGTTATGCGTTATACGTTATGCGTTATGCGTTATGCGTTATGCGTTATATGTTATGCGTTATGCGTTATGCGTTATGCGTTATACGGTATGCGTTATGCGTTATGCATTATGCTTTATGCGTTATGCGTTATGGGTTATGCGTTATGCGTTATGCGTTATGCGTTATGCGTTATGCGTTATGCGTTATGCGTTATGCGTTATGCGTTATATGTTATGCGTTATGCGTTATGCGTTATGCGTTGTGCGTTATACGTTTGCGTTATGCGTTATGCGTTATGCGATATGCGTTATGCGTTATGCGTTATGCGTTATGCGTTATGCGTTATGCGTTATGCTTTATGCGTTATGCGTTATGAGTTACACGTTATGCGTTATGCGTTATGCGTTATGCGTTATGCGTTATGCGTTATGCGTTATGCGTTATATGTTATGCGTTATGCGTTATGCGTTATGCGTTATGCGTTGTGCGTTATACGTTTGCGTTATGCGTTATGCGTTATGCGTTATGCGTTATGCGTTATGCGTTATGCTTTATGCGTTATGCGTTATGAGTTACACGTTATGCTTTATGCGTTATGCGTTATGCGTTATTGCGTTAGGGGTTATGCGTTATGCGTTATGCTTTATGCGTTATGCATTATGCGTTATGCGTGATCCGTTATGCGTTAGGCGTTATGGGTTTTCCGGTGTTCGTTATGCGTTGTGCAGTATGCGTTATGCGTTATGAAGTATGGGTTATGGTTCATGCGTTATGCGTTGTGCGATATACGTTTGCGTTATGCGTTATGCGTTATACGGTGTGCGTTATGCGTTATGCGTTATGCGTTATACGGTATGCGTTATGCGTTATGCGTTATGCGTTATGCGTTGTGCGTTGTGCGTTATACGTTATACGTTATGCGTTATGCGTTATGCGATATGCGTTATGCGTTATGCGTTATGCGTTATGCGTTATGCGTTATGCGTTATGCGTTATGCGTTATGCGTTATGCGTTATGCGTTATGCGTTATGCGTTATGCGTTATGCTTTATGCGTTATGCGTTATGAGTTATACGTTATGCGTTATGCGTTATACGGTGTGCGTTATGCGTTATGCGTTATGAGTTATGCGTTATGCGTTATGCGTTATGCTTTATGCGTTATGCATTATGCGTTATGCGTGATGCGTTGTGCGTTATGGGTTATGCGTTATGCGTTATGCGTTAGGCGTTATGCTTTATGCGTTATGCGTTATGCGTTATGCGTTATGCGTTATGCTTTATGCGTTATGCGTTATGAGTTATACGTTATGCGTTATGCATTATGCGTTATGCGTTATGCGTTATGCTTTATGCGTTATGCGTTATGCGTTATATGTTATGCGTTATGCGTTATGCGTTATGCGTTGTGCGTTATACGTTTGCGTTATGCGTTATGCGTTATGCGATATGCGTTATGCGTTATGCGATATGCGTTATGCGTTATGCGTTATGCGTTATGCGTTATGCGTTGTGCGTTGTGCGTTATACGTTATACGTTATGCGTTATGCGTTATGCGTTATGCGTTATGCGTTATGCGTTATGCGTTATGCGTTATGCGTTATGCGTTATGCTTTATGCGTTATGCGTTATGAGTTATACGTTATGCGTTATGCATTATGCGTTATGCGTTATGCGTTATGCGTTATGCGTTATGCGTTATGCGTTATACGGTATGCGTTATGCGTTATGCGTTATGCGTTATGCGTCGTGCGTTAAACGTATGCGTTATGCGTTATGCGTTATGCGTTATGCTTTATGCGTTATGCGTTATGAGTTATACGTTATGCGTTATGCGTTATACGGTATGCGTTATGCGTTATGCATTATGCTTTATGCGTTATGCGTTATGGGTTATGCGTTATGCGTTATGCGTTATGCGTTATGCGTTATGCGTTATGGGTTATGCGTTATGCGTTATGCGTTATATGTTATGCGTTATGCGTTATGCGTTATGCGTTGTGCGTTATACGTTTGCGTTATGCGTTATGCGTTATGCGATATGCGTTATGCGTTATGCGTTATGCGTTATGCGTTATGCGTTATGCGTTATGCGTTATGCGTTATGCTTTATGCGTTATGCGTTATGAGTTACACGTTATGCGTTATGCGTTATGCGTTATGCGTTATGCGTTATGCGTTATGCGTTATGCGTTATATGTTATGCGTTATGCGTTATGCGTTATGCGTTATGCGTTGTGCGTTATACGTTTGCGTTATGCGTTATGCGTTATGCGATATGCGTTATGCGTTATGCGTTATGCGTCATGCGTTATGCGTTATGCGTTATGCTTTATGCGTTATGCGTTATGAGTTATACGTTATGCGTTATGCATTATGCGTTATGCGTTATGCGTTATGCGTTATGCTTTATGCGTTATGCGTTATGCGTTATATGTTATGCGTTATGCGTTATGCGTTGTGCGTTATACGTTTGCGTTATGCGTTATGCGTTATGTGATATGCGTTATGCGTTATGCGATATGCGTTATGCGTTATGCGTTATGCGTTATGCGTTATGCGTTATGCGTTATGATTTATGCGTTATGCGTTATGAGTTACACGTTATGCTTTATGCGTTATGCGTTATGCGTTATGCTTTATGCGTTATGCATTATGCGTTATGCGTGATCCGTTATGCGTTAGGCGTTATGCTTTATGCGTTATGCGTTATGCGTTATGCGTTATGCGTTATGCTTTATGCGTTATGCGTTATGAGTTATACGTTATGCGTTATGCATTATGCGTTATGCGTTATGCGTTATGCGTTATGCTTTATGCGTTATGCGTTATGCGTTATATGTTATGCGTTATGCGTTATGCGTTATGCGTTGTGCGTTATACGTTTGCGTTATGCGTTATGCGATATGCGTTATGCGTTATGCGATATGCGTTATGCGTTGTGCGTTATGCGTTATGCGTTATGCGTTATGCGTTATGCTTTATGCGTTATGCGTTATGAGTTACACGTTATGCGATATGCGTTATGCGTTATGCGTTATGCGTTATGCGTTATGCGTTATGCGTTATGCGTTATGCTTTATGCGTTATGCGTTATGAGTTACACGTTATGCTTTATGCGTTATGCGTTATGCGTTATTGCGTTAGGGGTTATGCGTTATGCGTTATGCTTTATGCGTTATGCATTATGCGTTATGCGTGATCCGTTATGCGTTAGGCGTTATGGGTTTTCCGGTGTTCGTTATGCGTTGTGCAGTATGCGTTATGCGTTATGAAGTATGGGTTATGGTTCATGCGTTATGCGTTGTGCGATATACGTTTGCGTTATGCGTTATGCGTTATACGGTGTGCGTTATGCGTTATGCGTTATGCGTTATACGGTATGCGTTATGCGTTATGCGTTATGCGTTATGCGTTGTGCGTTGTGCGTTATACGTTATACGTTATGCGTTATGCGTTATGCGATATGCGTTATGCGTTATGCGTTATGCGTTATGCGTTATGCGTTATGCGTTATGCGTTATGCGTTATGCGTTATGCGTTATGCGTTATGCGTTATGCTTTATGCGTTATGCGTTATGAGTTACACGTTATGCTTTATGCGTTATGCGTTATGCGTTATTGCGTTAGGGGTTATGCGTTATGCGTTATGCTTTATGCGTTATGCATTATGCGTTATGCGTGATCCGTTATGCGTTAGGCGTTATGGGTTTTCCGGTGTTCGTTATGCGTTGTGCAGTATGCGTTATGCGTTATGAAGTATGGGTTATGGTTCATGCGTTATGCGTTGTGCGATATACGTTTGCGTTATGCGTTATGCGTTATACGGTGTGCGTTATGCGTTATGCGTTATGCGTTATACGGTATGCGTTATGCGTTATGCGTTATGCGTTATGCGTTGTGCGTTGTGCGTTATACGTTATACGTTATGCGTTATGCGTTATGCGATATGCGTTATGCGTTATGCGTTATGCGTTATGCGTTATGCGTTATGCGTTATGCGTTATGCGTTATGCGTTATGCGTTATGCGTTATGCGTTATGCGTTATGCGTTATGCTTTATGCGTTATGCGTTATGAGTTATACGTTATGCGTTATGCGTTATACGGTGTGCGTTATGCGTTATGCGTTATGAGTTATGCGTTATGCGTTATGCGTTATGCTTTATGCGTTATGCATTATGCGTTATGCGTGATGCGTTGTGCGTTATGGGTTATGCGTTATGCGTTATGCGTTAGGCGTTATGCTTTATGCGTTATGCGTTATGCGTTATGCGTTATGCGTTATGCTTTATGCGTTATGCGTTATGAGTTATACGTTATGCGTTATGCATTATGCGTTATGCGTTATGCGTTATGCTTTATGCGTTATGCGTTATGCGTTATATGTTATGCGTTATGCGTTATGCGTTATGCGTTGTGCGTTATACGTTTGCGTTATGCGTTATGCGTTATGCGATATGCGTTATGCGTTATGCGATATGCGTTATGCGTTATGCGTTATGCGTTATGCGTTATGCGTTGTGCGTTGTGCGTTATACGTTATACGTTATGCGTTATGCGTTATGCGTTATGCGATATGCGTTATGCGTTATGCGTTATGCGTTATGCGTTATGCGTTATGCTTTATGCGTTATGCGTTATGAGTTATACGTTATGCGTTATGCATTATGCGTTATGCGTTATGCGTTATGCGTTATGCGTTATGCGTTATGCGTTATACGGTATGCGTTATGCGTTATGCGTTATGCGTTATGCGTCGTGCGTTAAACGTATGCGTTATGCGTTATGCGTTATGCGTTATGCTTTATGCGTTATGCGTTATGAGTTATACGTTATGCGTTATGCGTTATACGGTATGCGTTATGCGTTATGCATTATGCTTTATGCGTTATGCGTTATGGGTTATGCGTTATGCGTTATGCGTTATGCGTTATGCGTTATGCGTTATGCGTTATGCGTTATGCGTTATGCGTTATGCGTTATGCGTTATGCGTTATATGTTATGCGTTATGCGTTATGCGTTATGCGTTGTGCGTTATACGTTTGCGTTATGCGTTATGCGTTATGCGATATGCGTTATGCGTTATGCGTTATGCGTTATGCGTTATGCGTTATGCGTTATGCGTTATGCGTTATGCTTTATGCGTTATGCGTTATGAGTTACACGTTATGCGTTATGCGTTATGCGTTATGCGTTATGCGTTATGCGTTATGCGTTATGCGTTATATGTTATGCGTTATGCGTTATGCGTTATGCGTTATGCGTTGTGCGTTATACGTTTGCGTTATGCGTTATGCGTTATGCGATATGCGTTATGCGTTATGCGTTATGCGTCATGCGTTATGCGTTATGCGTTATGCTTTATGCGTTATGCGTTATGAGTTATACGTTATGCGTTATGCATTATGCGTTATGCGTTATGCGTTATGCGTTATGCTTTATGCGTTATGCGTTATGCGTTATATGTTATGCGTTATGCGTTATGCGTTGTGCGTTATACGTTTGCGTTATGCGTTATGCGTTATGCGATATGCGTTATGCGTTATGCGATATGCGTTATGCGTTATGCGTTATGCGTTATGCGTTATGCGTTATGATTTATGCGTTATGCGTTATGAGTTACACGTTATGCTTTATGCGTTATGCGTTATGCGTTATGCTTTATGCGTTATGCATTATGCGTTATGCGTGATCCGTTATGCGTTAGGCGTTATGCTTTATGCGTTATGCGTTATGCGTTATGCGTTATGCGTTATGCTTTATGCGTTATGCGTTATGAGTTATACGTTATGCGTTATGCATTATGCGTTATGCGTTATGCGTTATGCGTTATGCTTTATGCGTTATGCGTTATGCGTTATATGTTATGCGTTATGCGTTATGCGTTATGCGTTGTGCGTTATACGTTTGCGTTATGCGTTATGCGTTATGCGATATGCGTTATGCGTTATGCGATATGCGTTATGCGTTATGCGTTATGCGTTATGCGTTATGCGTTATGCGTTATGCTTTATGCGTTATGCGTTATGAGTTACACGTTATGCGATATGCGTTATGCGTTATGCGTTATGCGTTATGCGTTATGCGTTATGCGTTATGCGTTATGCTTTATGCGTTATGCGTTATGAGTTACACGTTATGCTTTATGCGTTATGCGTTATGCGTTATTGCGTTAGGGGTTATGCGTTATGCGTTATGCTTTATGCGTTATGCATTATGCGTTATGCGTGATCCGTTATGCGTTAGGCGTTATGGGTTTTCCGGTGTTCGTTATGCGTTGTGCAGTATGCGTTATGCGTTATGAAGTATGGGTTATGGTTCATGCGTTATGCGTTGTGCGATATACGTTTGCGTTATGCGTTATGCGTTATACGGTGTGCGTTATGCGTTATGCGTTATGCGTTATACGGTATGCGTTATGCGTTATGCGTTATGCGTTCTGCGTTGTGCGTTGTGCGTTATACGTTATACGTTATGCGTTATGTGTTATGCGTTATGCGATATGCGTTATGCGTTATGCGTTATGCGTTATGCGTTATGCGTTATGCGTTATGCGTTATGCGTTATGCGTTATGCGTTATGCGTTATGCGTTATGCGTTATGCGTTATGCTTTATGCGTTATGCGTTATGAGTTATACGTTATGCGTTATGCATTATGCGTTATGCGATATGCGTTATGCGTTATGCGTTATGCGTTATGCGTTATGCGTTATGCGTTATGCGTTATGCGTTATGCGTTATGCGTTATGCGTTATGCTTTATGCGTTATGCGTTATGAGTTATACGTTATGCGTTATGCATTATGCGTTATGCGTTATGCGTTATGCGTTATGCGTTATGCGTTATGCGTTATACGGTATGCGTTATGCGTTATGCGTTATGCGTTATGCGTTATGCGTTGTGCGTTATACGTTTGCGCTATGCGTTATGCGTTATGCGATATGCGTTATGCGTTATGCGATATGCGTTATGCGTTATGCGTTATGCGTTGTGCGTTATGCGTTATGCGTTATGCTTTATGCGTTATGCGTTATGAGTTACACGTTATGCGATATGCGTTATGCGTTATGCGTTATGCGTTATGCGTTATGCGTTATGCGTTATGCGTTATGCGTTATGCGTTATGCGTTATGCGTTATGCTTTATGCGTTATGCGTTATGAGTTACACGTTATGCTTTATGCGTTATGCGTTATGCGTTATTGCGTTAGGGGTTATGCGTTATGCGTTATGCTTTATGCGTTATGCATTATGCGTTATGCGTGATCCGTTATGCGTTAGGCGTTATGGGTTTTCCGGTGTTCGTTATGCGTTGTGCAGTATGCGTTATGCGTTATGCGTTATGCGTTATGAGTTATACGTTATGCGTTATGCGTTATGCGATATGCGTTATGCGTTATGCGATATGCGTTATGCGTTATGCGTTATGCGTTATGCGATATGCGTTATGCGTTATGCGTTATGCGTTATGCGTTATGCGTTATGCGTTATGCGTTATGCGTTATGCGTTATGCGTTATGCTTTATGCGTTATGCGTTATGAGTTATACGTTATGCGTTATGCATTATGCGTTATGCGATATGCGTTATGCGTTATGCGTTATGCGTTATGCGTTATGCGTTATGCGTTATGCGTTATGCGTTATGCGTTATGCGTTATGCGTTATGCGTTATGCTTTATGCGTTATGCGTTATGAGTTATACGTTATGCGTTATGCATTATGCGTTATGCGTTATGCGTTATGCGTTATGCGTTATGCGTTATGCGTTATACGGTATGCGTTATGCGTTATGCGTTATGCGTTATGCGTTATGCGTTATGCGTTGTGCGTTATACGTTTGCGTTATGCGTTATGCGTTATGCGATATGCGTTATGCGTTATGCGATATGCGTTATGCGTTATGCGTTATGCGTTGTGCGTTATGCGTTATGCGTTATGCTTTATGCGTTATGCGTTATGAGTTACACGTTATGCGATATGCGTTATGCGTTATGCGTTATGCGTTATGCGTTATGCGTTATGCGTTATGCGTTATGCGTTATGCTTTATGCGTTATGCGTTATGAGTTACACGTTATGCTTTATGCGTTATGCGTTATGCGTTATTGCGTTAGGGGTTATGCGTTATGCGTTATGCTTTATGCGTTATGCATTATGCGTTATGCGTGATCCGTTATGCGTTAGGCGTTATGGGTTTTCCGGTGTTCGTTATGCGTTGTGCAGTATGCGTTATGCGTTATGAAGTATGGGTTATGGTTTATGCGTTATGCGTTGTGCGCTATACGTTATACGTTATGCGTTATGCGTTATGCGTTATGCGATATGCGTTATGCGTTATGCGTTATGCGTTATGCGTTATGCGTTATGCGTTATGCGTTATGCGTTATGCGTTATGCGTTATGCGTTATGCGTTATGCGTTATGCTTTATGCGTTATGCGTTATGAGTTATACGTTATACGTTATGCGTTATGCATTATGCGTTATGCGATATGCGTTATGCGTTATGCGTTATGCGTTATGCGTTATGCGTTATGCGTTATGCGTTATGCGTTATGCGTTATGCGTTATGCGTTATGCTTTATGCGTTATGCGTTATGAGTTATACGTTATGCGTTATGCATTATGCGTTATGCGTTATGCGTTATGCGTTATGCGTTATGCGTTATGCGTTATACGGTATGCGTTATGCGTTATGCGTTATGCGTTATGCGTTATGCGTCGTGCGTTAAACGTATGCGTTATGCGTTATGCGTTATGCGTTATATGTTATGCGTTATGCGTTATGCGTTATGCGTTGTGCGTTATACGTTTGCGTTATGCGTTATGCGTTATGCGATATGCGTTATGCGTTATGCGTTATGCGTTATGCGTTATGCGTTATGCGTTATGCGTTATGCGTTATGCGTTATGCTTTATGCGTTATGCGTTATGAGTTACACGTTATACGTTTGCGTTATGCGTTATGCGTTATGCGTTATGCGTTATGCGTTATGCGTGATCCGTTATGCGTTAGGCGTTATGGGTTTTCCGGTGTTTGTTATGCGTTGTGCAGTATGCGCTATGCGTTATGAAGTATGGGTTATGGTTTATGCGTTATGCGTTGTGCGCTATACGTTTGCGTTATGCGTTATGCGTTATACGGTATGCGTTATGCGTTATGCGTTATGCGTTATGCGTTATGCGTTATGCGTTATGCGTCGTGCGTTATACGTATGCGTTATGCGTTATGCGTTAGCCGTTATACGGTATGCGTTATGCGTTATGCGTTATGCGTTATACGGTATGCGTTATGCGTTATACGTTATGCGTTATGCGTTATGCGTTTTGCGTTATATGTTATGCGTTATGCGTTATGCGTTATGCGTTATACGGTATGCGTTATGCGTTATGCATTATGCTTTATGCGTTATGCGTTATGGGTTATAGCGTTATGCGTTATGCGTTATGCGTTATGCGTTATGCGTTATGCGTTATGCGTTATGCGTTATATGTTATGCGTTATGCGTTATGCGTTATGCGTTGTGCGTTATACGTTTGCGTTATGCGTTATGCGTTATGCGATATGCGTTATGCGTTATGCGTTATGCGTTATGCGTTATGCGTTATGCGTTATGCGTTATGCGTTATGCGTTATGCTTTATGCGTTATGCGTTATGAGTTACACGTTATGCTTTATGCGTTATGCGTTATGCGTTATTGCGTTAGGGTTTATGCGTTATGCGTTATGCGTTATGCTTTATGCGTTATGCATTATGCGTTATGCGTGATCCGTTATGCGTTAGGCGTTATGGGTTTTCCGGTGTTCGTTATGCGTTGGGCAGTATGCGTTATGCGTTATGAAGTATGGGTTATGGTTTATGCGTTATGCGTTGTGCGCTATACGTTTGCGTTATGCGTTATGCGTTATGCGTTATACGGTATGCGTTATGCGTTATGCGTTATGCGTTATGCGTCGTGCGTTAAACGTATGCGTTATGCGTTATGCGTTATGCGTTATACGGTATGCGTTATGCGTTATGCGTTATGCTTTATGCGTTATGCGTTATGAGTTATACGTTATGCGTTATGCATTATGCGTTATGCGTTATGCGATATGCGTTATGCGTTATGCGTTATGCGTTATGCGTTATGCGTTATGCGTTATGCGTTATGCGTTATGCTTTATGCGTTATGCGTTATGAGTTATACGGTATGCGTTATGCGTTATGCGTTATGCGTTATGCGTTATGCGTTATGCGTTATGCGTTATGCGTTATGCGTTATGCGTTATGCGTTATGCTTTATGCGTTATGCGTTATGAGTTATGCGTTATGCGTTATGCGTTATGCTTTATGCGTCATGCGTTATGCGTTATGCGTTATGCGTTATGCGTTATGCGTTATGCGTTATGCGTTATGCGTTATGCGTTATGCGTTATGCGTTACGCGTTATGCGTTATGCGTTATGCGTTATGCGTTATGCGTTATGCGTCGTGCGTTAAACGTATGCGTTATGCGTTATGCGTTATGCGTTATGCGTTATGCGTTATGCTTTATGCGTTATGCGTTATGCTTTATGCGTTATGCGTTATGAGTTATACGTTATGCGTTATGCATTATGCGTTATGCGTTATGCGTTATGCGATATGCGTTATGCGTTATGCGTTATGCGTTATGCGTTATGCGTTATGCTTTATGCGTTATGCGTTATGAGTTTTACGTTATGCGTTAGGGGTTATGCGTTATGCGTTATGCGTTATGCGTTATGCGTTATGCGTTATACGGTATGCGTTATGCGTTATACGTTATGCGTTATGCGTTATGCGTTATACGGTATGCGTTATGCGTTATACGTTATGCGTTATGCGTTATGCGATATGCGTTATGCGTTATGCGTTATGCGTTATGCGTTATGCGTTATGCTTTATGCGTTATGCGTTATGAGTTTTACGTTATGCGTTAGGGGTTATGCGTTATGCGTTATGCGTTATGCGTTATGCGTTATGCGTTATACGTTATACGTTATGCGTTATGCATTATGCGTTATGCGTTATGCGTTATGCGTTATGCGTTATGCGTTATGCGTTATGCGTTATGCGTTATGCGTTATGCGTTATGCGTTATGCGTTATGCGTTATGCGTTATGCTTTATGCGTTATGCGTTATGAGTTATACGGTATGCGTTATGCGTTATGCGTTATGCGTTATGCGTTATGCGTTATGCGTTATGCGTTATGCGTTATGCGTTATGCGTTATGCGTTATGCGTTATGCGTTATGCGTTATGCGTTATGAGTTATACGTTATGCGTTATGCATTATGCGTTATGCGTTATGCGTTATATGTTATGCGTTATGCGTTATGCGTTATGCGTTATGCGTTATGCGTTATGCGTTATGCTTTATGCGTTATGCGTTATGAGTTATACGTTATGCGTTATGCGTTATACGGTGTGCGTTATGCGTTATGCGTTATGCGTTATGAGTTATGCGTAATGCGTTATGCGTTATGCGTTATGCGTTATGCGTTATGCGTTTTGCGGTATTCGTTATGCGTTGTGCATTATGCGTTATGCGTTGTGCGTTATGGGTTATGCGTTATGCGTTATGCTTTATGCGTTATGCGTTATGAGTTACACGTTATGCTTTATGCGTTATGCGTTATGCGTTATGCGTTATGCGTTATGCGTTATGCGTTATGCTTTATGCGTTATGCGTTATGCGTTATGCGTTATGCGTTATGCGTTATGCGTTATGCGTTATGCTTTATGCGTTATGCGTTATGAGTTTTACGTTATGCGTTAGGGGTTATGCGTTATACGGTATGCGTTATGCGTTATGCGTTATGCGTTATGCGTTATGCTTTATGCGTTATGCGTTATGAGTTATACGTTATGCGTTATGCATTATGCGTTATGCGTTAGGCGTTATATGTTATGCGTTATGCGTTATGCGTTATGCGTTATGCGTTATGCGTTATGCGTTATGCTTTATGCGTTATGCGTTATGAGTTATACGTTATGCGTTATGCGTTATACGGTGTGCGTTATGCGTTATGCGTTATGCGTTATGCGTTATGCGTTATGCGTTATGCGTAATCCGTCATGCGTTAGGCGTTATGGGTTTTCCGGTGTTCGTTATGCGTTGTGCAGTATGCGCTATGCGTTATGAAGTATGGGTTATGGTTTATGCGTTATGCGTTGTGCGCTATACTTATGCGTTATGCGTTATGCGTTAGCCGTTATACGGTATGCGTTATGCGTTATGCGTTATGCGTTATACGGTATGCGTTATGCGTTATACGTTATGCGTTATGCGTTATGCGTTATACGGTATGCGTTATGCGTTATACGTTATGCGTTATGCGTTATGCGATATGCGTTATGCGTTATGCGTTATGCGTTATGCGTTATGCTTTATGCGTTATGCGTTATGCGTATGAGTTTTACGTTATGCGTTAGGGGTTATGCGTTATGCGTTATGCGTTATGCGTTATGCGTTATACGTTATACGTTATGCGTTATGCATTATGCGTTATGCGTTATGCGTTATGCGTTATGCGTTATGCGTTATGCGTTATGCGTTATGCGTTATGCGTTATGCGTTATGCTTTATGCGTTATGCGTTATGAGTTATACGGTATGCGTTATGCGTTATGCGTTATGCGTTATGCGTTATGCGTTATGCGTTATGCGTTATGCGTTATGCGTTATGCTTTATACGGTATGCGTTATGCGTTATACGTTATGCGTTATGCGTTATGCGTTATGCGTTATGCGTTATGCGTTATGCGTTATGCGTTATGCGTTATGCTTTATGCGTTATGCGTTATGAGTTTTACGTTATGCGTTAGGGGTTATGCGTTATGCGTTATGCGTTATGCGTTATGCGTTATACGTTATACGTTATGCGTTATGCATTATGCGTTATGCGTTATGCGTTATGCGTTATACGGTGTGCGTTATGCGTTATGCTTTATGCGTTATGCGTTATGAGTTATACGGTATGCGTTATGCGTTATGCGTTATGCGTTATGCGTTATGCGTTATGCGTTATGCGTTATGCGTCGTGCGTTATACGTATGCGTTATGCGTTATGCGTTAGCCGTTATACGGTATGCGTTATGCGTTATGCGTTATGCGTTATGCCTTATTCGGTATGCGTTATGCGTTATACGTTATGCGTTATGCGTTATGCGTTATGCGTTATATGTTATGCGTTATGCGTTATGCGTTATGCGTTATACGGTATGCGTTATGCGTTATGCATTATGCTTTATGCGTTATGCGTTATGGGTTATGCGTTATGCGTTATGCGTTATGCGTTATGCGTTATGCGTTATGCGTTATGCGTTATGCGTTGTGCGTTATGCGTTATGCGTTAGATGTTATGCGTTATGCGTTATGCGTTATGCGTTATGCGTTGTGCGTTATACGTTTGCGTTATGCGTTATGCGTTATGCGATATGCGTTATGCGTTATGCGTTATGCGTTATGCGTTATGCGTTATGCGTTATGCGTTATGCGTTATGCGTTATGCGTTATGCGTTATGCTTTATGCGTTATGCGTTATGAGTTACACGTTATGCTTTATGCGTTATGCGTTATGCGTTATGCGTTATTGCGTTAGGGTTTATGCGTTATGCGTTATGCGTTATGCTTTATGCGTTATGCATTATGCGTTATGCGTGATCCGTTATGCGTTAGGCGTTATGGGTTTTCCGGTGTTCGTTATGCGTTGGGCAGTATGCGTTATGCGTTATGAAGTATGGGTTATGGTTTATGCGTTATGCGTTGTGCGCTATACGTTTGCGTTATGCGTTATGCGTTATGCGTTATACGGTATGCGTTATGCGTTATGCGTTATGCGTTATGCGTTATGCGTTATGCGTTATGCGTTATGCGTTATGCGTTATGCTTTATGCGTTATGCGTTATGAGTTATACGTTATGCGTTATGCGTTATACGGTGTGCGTTATGCGTTATGCGTTATGAGTTATGCGTTATGCGTTATGCGTTATGCTTTATGCGTTATGCATTATGCGTTATGAGTTACACGTTATGCTTTATGCGTTATGCGTTATGCGTTATGCGTTATTGCGTTAGGGTTTATGCGTTATGCGTTATGCGTTATGCTTTATGCGTTATGCATTATGCGTTATGCGTGATCCGTTATGCGTTAGGCGTTATGGGTTTTCCGGTGTTCGTTATGCGTTGGGCAGTATGCGTTATGCGTTATGAAGTATGGGTTATGGTTTATGCGTTATGCGTTGTGCGCTATACGTTTGCGTTATGCGTTATGCGTTATGCGTTATACGGTATGCGTTATGCGTTATGCGTTATGCGTTATGCGTTATGCGTTATGCGTTATGCGTTATGCGTTATGCGTTATGCGTTATGCGTTATGCGTCGTGCGTTATACGTATGCGTTATGCGTTATGCGTTAGCCGTTATACGGTATGCGTTATGCGTTATGCGTTATGCGTTATGCCTTATACGGTATGCGTTATGCGTTATGCGTTATGCGTTATGCGTTATGCGTTATGCGTTATATGTTATGCGTTATGCGTTATGCGTTATGCGTTATACGGTATGCGTTATGCGTTATGCATTATGCTTTATGCGTTATGCGTTATGGGTTATGCGTTATGCGTTATGCGTTATGCGTTATGCGTTATGCGTTATGCGTTATGCGTTATGCGTTATGCGTTATGCGTTAGATGTTATGCGTTATGCGTTATGCGTTATGCGTTATGCGTTGTGCGTTATACGTTTGCGTTATGCGTTATGCGTTATGCGATATGCGTTATGCGTTATGCGTTATGCGTTATGCGTTATGCGTTATGCGTTATGCGTTATGCGTTATGCGTTATGCGTTATGCGTTATGCGTTATGCGTTATGCTTTATGCGTTATGCGTTATGAGTTACACGTTATGCTTTATGCGTTATGCGTTATGCGTTATGCGTTATTGCGTTAGGGTTTATGCGTTATGCGTTATGCGTTATGCGTTATGCGTTATGCGTTATGCGTTATGCTTTATGCGTTATGCGTTATGAGTTATACGTTATGCGTTATGCGTTATATGGTGTGCGTTATGCGTTATGCGTTATGAGTTATGCGTTATGCGTTATGCGTTATGCTTTATGCGTTATGCATTATGCGTTATGCGTGATGCGTTGTGCGTTATGGGTTATGCGTTATGCGTTATGCGTTAGGCGTTATGCTTTATGCGTTATGCGTTATGCGTTATGCGTTATGCGTTATGCTTTATGCGTTATGCGTTATGAGTTATACGTTATGCGTTATGCATTATGCGTTATGCGTTATGCGTTATGCGTTATGCTTTATGCGTTATGCGTTATGCGTTATATGTTATGCGTTATGCGTTATGCGTTATGCGTTGTGCGTTATACGTTTGCGTTATGCGTTATGCGTTATGCGATATGCGTTATGCGTTATGCGATATGCGTTATGCGTTATGCGTTATGCGTTATGCGTTATGCGTTGTGCGTTGTGCGTTATACGTTATACGTTATGCGTTATGCGTTATGCGTTATGCGATATGCGTTATGCGTTATGCGTTATGCGTTATGCGTTATGCGTTATGCTTTATGCGTTATGCGTTATGAGTTATACGTTATGCGTTATGCATTATGCGTTATGCGTTATGCGATATGCGTTATGCGTTATGCGTTATGCGTTATGCGTTATGCGTTATGCGTTATGCTTTATGCGTTATGCGTTATGAGTTATACGTTATGCGTTATGCATTATGCGTTATGCGTTATGCGTTATGCGTTATGCGTTATGCGTTATGCGTTATACGGTATGCGTTATGCGTTATGCGTTATGCGTTATGCGTCGTGCGTTAAACGTATGCGTTATGCGTTATGCGTTATGCGTTATGCGTTATGCTTTATGCGTTATGCGTTATGAGTTATACGTTATGCGTTATGCATTATGCGTTATGCGATATGCGTTATGCGTTATGCGTTATGCGTTATGCGTTATGCGTTATGCGTTATGCGTTATGCGTTATGCGTTATGCGTTATGCGTTATGCGTTATGCGTTATGCTTTATGCGTTATGCGTTATGAGTTATACGTTATGCGTTATGCATTATGCGTTATGCGTTATGCGTTATGCGTTATGCGTTATGCGTTATACGGTATGCGTTATGCGTTATGCGTTATGCGTTATGCGTCGTGCGTTAAACGTATGCGTTATGCGTTATGCGTTATGCGTTATGCGTTATGCGTTATATGTTATGCGTTATGCGTTATGCGTTATGCGTTATGCGTTGTGCGTTATACGTTTGCGTTATGCGTTATGCGTTATGCGATATGCGTTATGCGTTATGCGTTATGCGTTATGCGTTATGCGTTATGCGTTATGCGTTATGCTTTATGCGTTATGCGTTATGAGTTACACGTTATACGTTTGCGTTATGCGTTATGCGATATGCGTTATGCGTTATGCGTTATGCGTGATCCGTTATGCGTTAGGCGTTATGGGTTTTCCGGTGTTTGTTATGCGTTGTGCAGTATGCGCTATGCGTTATGAAGTATGGGTTATGGTTTATGCGTTATGCGTTGTGCGCTATACGTTTGCCTTATGCGTTATGCGTTATGCGTTATGCGTTATACGGTATGCGTTATGCGTTATGCGTTATGCGTTATGCGTTGTGCGTTATACGTATGCGTTATGCGTTATGCGTTAGGGGTTATGCGTTATGCGTTATGCGTTATGCGTTATGCGTTATACGTTATACGTTATGCGTTATGCATTATGCGTTATGCGTTATGCGTTATGCGTTATGCGTTATGCGTTATGCGTTATGCGTTATGCGTTATGCGTTATGCGTTATGCGTTATGCTTTATGCGTTATGCGTTATGAGTTATACGGTATGCGTTATGCGTTATGCGTTATGCGTTATGCGTTATGCGTTATGCGTTATGCGTTATGCGTTATGCGTTATGCGTTATGCGTTATGCGTTATGCGTTATGCGTTATGAGTTATACGTTATGCGTTATGCATTATGCGTTATGCGTTATGCGTTATATGTTATGCGTTATGCGTTATGCGTTATGCGTTATGCGTTATGCGTTATGCGTTATGCGTTATGCTTTATGCGTTATGCGTTATGCGTTATGCGTTTTGCGGTATTCGTTATGCGTTGTGCATTATGCGTTATGCGTTGTGCGTTATGGGTTATGCGTTATGCGTTATGCTTTATGCGTTATGCGTTATGAGTTACACGTTATGCTTTATGCGTTATGCGTTATGCGTTATGCGTTATGCGTTATGCGTTATGCGTTATGCGTTATGCTTTATGCGTTATGCGTTATGCGTTATGCGTTATGCGTTATGCGTTATGCGTTATGCGTTATGCTTTATGCGTTATGCGTTATGAGTTTTACGTTATGCGTTAGGGGTTATGCGTTATACGGTATGCGTTATGCGTTATGCGTTATGCGTTATGCGTTATGCGTTATGCTTTATGCGTTATGCGTTATGAGTTATACGTTATGCGTTATGCATTATGCGTTATGCGTTATGCGTTATATGTTATGCGTTATGCGTTATGCGTTATGCGTTATGCGTTATGCGTTATGCTTTATGCGTTATGCGTTATGAGTTATACGTTATGCGTTATGCGTTATACGGTGTGCGTTATGCGTTATGCGTTATGCGTTATGCGTTATGCGTTATGCGTAATCCGTCATGCGTTAGGCGTTATGGGTTTTCCGGTGTTCGTTATGCGTTGTGCAGTATGCGCTATGCGTTATGAAGTATGGGTTATGGTTTATGCGTTATGCGTTGTGCGCTATACGTATGCGTTATGCGTTATGCGTTAGCCGTTATACGGTATGCGTTATGCGTTATGCGTTATGCGTTATGCGGTATGCGTTATGCGTTATACGTTATGCGTTATGCGTTATGCGTTATACGGTATGCGTTATGCGTTATACGTTATGCGTTATGCGTTATGCGATATGCGTTATGCGTTATGCGTTATGCGTTATGCGTTATGCTTTATGCGTTATGCGTTATGCGTTATGAGTTTTACGTTATGCGTTAGGGGTTATGCGTTATGCGTTATGCGTTATGCGTTATGCGTTATACGTTATACGTTATGCGTTATGCATTATGCGTTATGCGTTATGCGTTATGCGTTATGCGTTATGCGTTATGCGTTATGCGTTATGCGTTATGCGTTATGCGTTATGCTTTATGCGTTATGCGTTATGAGTTATACGGTATGCGTTATGCGTTATGCGTTATGCGTTATGCGTTATGCGTTATGCGTTATGCGTTATGCGTTATACGGTATGCGTTATGCGTTATACGTTATGCGTTATGCGTTATGCGATATGCGTTATGCGTTATGCGTTATGCGTTATGCGTTATGCGTTATGCGTTATGCGTTATGCTTTATGCGTTATGCGTTATGAGTTTTACGTTATGCGTTAGGGGTTATGCGTTATGCGTTATGCGTTATGCGTTATGCGTTATACGTTATACGTTATGCGTTATGCATTATGCGTTATGCGTTATGCGTTATGCGTTATACGGTGTGCGTTATGCGTTATGCGTTATGCGTTATGAGTTATGCGTTATGCGTTATGCGTTATGCGTTATGCGTTATGCGTTTTGCGGTATTCGTTATGCGTTGTGCATTATGCGTTATGCGTTATGCGTTATGCGTTATGCGTTATACGTTATACGTTATGCGTTATGCATTATGCGTTATGCGTTATGCGTTATGCGTTATGCGTTATGCGTTATGCGTTATGCGTTATGCGTTATGCGTTATGCGTTATGCGTTATGCGTTATGCTTTATGCGTTATGCGTTATGAGTTATACGGTATGCGTTATGCGTTATGCGTTATGCGTTATGCGTTATGCGTTATGCGTTATGCGTTATGCGTCGTGCGTTATACGTATGCGTTATGCGTTATGCGTTAGCCGTTATACGGTATGCGTTATGCGTTATGCGTTATGCGTTATGCCTTATACGGTATGCGTTATGCGTTATACGTTATGCGTTATGCGTTATGCGTTATGCGTTATATGTTATGCGTTATGCGTTATGCGTTATGCGTTATACGGTATGCGTTATGCGTTATGCATTATGCTTTATGCGTTATGCGTTATGGGTTATGCGTTATGCGTTATGCGTTATGCGTTATGCGTTATGCGTTATGCGTTATGCGTTATGCGTTATGCGTTAGATGTTATGCGTTATGCGTTATGCGTTATGCGTTATGCGTTATGCGTTGTGCGTTATACGTTTGCGTTATGCGTTATGCGTTATGCGATATGCGTTATGCGTTATGCGTTATGCGTTATGCGTTATGCGTTATGCGTTATGCGTTATGCGTTATGCGTTATGCGTTATGCTTTATGCGTTATGCGTTATGAGTTACACGTTATGCTTTATGCGTTATGCGTTATGCGTTATTGCGTTAGGGTTTATGCGTTATGCGTTATGCGTTATGCTTTATGCGTTATGCATTATGCGTTATGCGTGATCCGTTATGCGTTAGGCGTTATGGGTTTTCCGGTGTTCGTTATGCGTTGGGCAGTATGCGTTATGCGTTATGAAGTATGGGTTATGGTTTATGCGTTATGCGTTGTGCGCTATACGTTTGCGTTATGCGTTATGCGTTATGCGTTATACGGTATGCGTTATGCGTTATGCGTTATGCGTTATGCGTTATGCGTTATGCGTTATGCGTTATGCGTTATGCTTTATGCGTTATGCGTTATGAGTTATACGTTATGCGTTATGCGTTATACGGTGTGCGTTATGCGTTATGCGTTATGAGTTATGCGTTATGCGTTATGCGTTATGCTTTATGCGTTATGCATTATGCGTTATGCGTGATGCGTTGTGCGTTATGGGTTATGCGTTATGCGTTATGCGTTAGGCGTTATGCTTTATGCGTTATGCGTTATGCGTTATGCGTTATGCGTTATGCGTTATGCGTTATGCCTTATACGGTATGCGTTATGCGTTATACGTTATGCGTTATGCGTTATGCGTTATGCGTTATATGTTATGCGTTATGCGTTATGCGTTATGCGTTATACGGTATGCGTTATGCGTTATGCATTATGCTTTATGCGTTATGCGTTATGGGTTATGCGTTATGCGTTATGCGTTATGCGTTATGCGTTATGCGTTATGCGTTATGCGTTATGCGTTGTGCGTTATGCGTTATGCGTTAGATGTTATGCGTTATGCGTTATGCGTTATGCGTTATGCGTTGTGCGTTATACGTTTGCGTTATGCGTTATGCGTTATGCGATATGCGTTATGCGTTATGCGTTATGCGTTATGCGTTATGCGTTATGCGTTATGCGTTATGCGTTATGCGTTATGCGTTATGCGTTATGCTTTATGCGTTATGCGTTATGAGTTACACGTTATGCTTTATGCGTTATGCGTTATGCGTTATGCGTTATTGCGTTAGGGTTTATGCGTTATGCGTTATGCGTTATGCTTTATGCGTTATGCATTATGCGTTATGCGTGATCCGTTATGCGTTAGGCGTTATGGGTTTTCCGGTGTTCGTTATGCGTTGGGCAGTATGCGTTATGCGTTATGAAGTATGGGTTATGGTTTATGCGTTATGCGTTGTGCGCTATACGTTTGCGTTATGCGTTATGCGTTATGCGTTATACGGTATGCGTTATGCGTTATGCGTTATGCGTTATGCGTTATGCGTTATGCGTTATGCGTTATGCGTTATGCTTTATGCGTTATGCGTTATGAGTTATACGTTATGCGTTATGCGTTATACGGTGTGCGTTATGCGTTATGCGTTATGAGTTATGCGTTATGCGTTATGCGTTATGCTTTATGCGTTATGCATTATGCGTTATGAGTTACACGTTATGCGTTATGCGTTATGCGTTATGCGTTATGCGTTATTGCGTTAGGGTTTATGCGTTATGCGTTATGCGTTATGCTTTATGCGTTATGCATTATGCGTTATGCGTGATCCGTTATGCGTTAGGCGTTATGGGTTTTCCGGTGTTCGTTATGCGTTGGGCAGTATGCGTTATGCGTTATGAAGTATGGGTTATGGTTTATGCGTTATGCGTTGTGCGCTATACGTTTGCGTTATGCGTTATGCGTTATGCGTTATACGGTATGCGTTATGCGTTATGCGTTATGCGTTATGCGTTATGCGTTATGCGTTATGCGTTATGCGTTATGCGTTATGCGTTATGCGTTATGCGTCGTGCGTTATACGTATGCGTTATGCGTTATGCGTTAGCCGTTATACGGTATGCGTTATGCGTTATGCGTTATGCGTTATGCCTTATACGGTATGCGTTATGCGTTATACGTTATGCGTTATGCGTTATGCGTTATGCGTTATATGTTATGCGTTATGCGTTATGCGTTATGCGTTATACGGTATGCGTTATGCGTTATGCATTATGCTTTATGCGTTATGCGTTATGGGTTATGCGTTATGCGTTATGCGTTATGCGTTATGCGTTATGCGTTATGCGTTATGCGTTATGCGTTATGCGTTATGCGTTAGATGTTATGCGTTATGCGTTATGCGTTATGCGTTATGCGTTGTGCGTTATACGTTTGCGTTATGCGTTATGCGTTATGCGATATGCGTTATGCGTTATGCGTTATGCGTTATGCGTTATGCGTTATGCGTTATGCGTTATGCGTTATGCGTTATGCGTTATGCGTTATGCGTTATGCTTTATGCGTTATGCGTTATGAGTTACACGTTATGCTTTATGCGTTATGCGTTATGCGTTATGCGTTATTGCGTTAGGGTTTATGCGTTATGCGTTATGCGTTATGCGTTATGCGTTATGCGTTATGCGTTATGCGTTATGCTTTATGCGTTATGCGTTATGAGTTATACGTTATGCGTTATGCGTTATATGGTGTGCGTTATGCGTTATGCGTTATGAGTTATGCGTTATGCGTTATGCGTTATGCTTTATGCGTTATGCATTATGCGTTATGCGTGATGCGTTGTGCGTTATGGGTTATGCGTTATGCGTTATGCGTTAGGCGTTATGCTTTATGCGTTATGCGTTATGCGTTATGCGTTATGCGTTATGCTTTATGCGTTATGCGTTATGAGTTATACGTTATGCGTTATGCATTATGCGTTATGCGTTATGCGTTATGCGTTATGCTTTATGCGTTATGCGTTATGCGTTATGCGTTATGCGTTATGCTTTATGCGTTATGCGTTATGAGTTATACGTTATGCGTTATGCATTATGCGTTATGCGTTATGCGATATGCGTTATGCGTTATGCGTTATGCGTTATGCGTTATGCGTTATGCGTTATGCTTTATGCGTTATGCGTTATGAGTTATACGTTATGCGTTATGCATTATGCGTTATGCGTTATGCGTTATGCGTTATGCGTTATGCGTTATGCGTTATACGGTATGCGTTATGCGTTATGCGTTATGCGTTATGCGTCGTGCGTTAAACGTATGCGTTATGCGTTATGCGTTATGCGTTATGCGTTATGCTTTATGCGTTATGCGTTATGAGTTATACGTTATGCGTTATGCATTATGCGTTATGCGATATGCGTTATGCGTTATGCGTTATGCGTTATGCGTTATGCGTTATGCGTTATGCGTTATGCGTTATGCGTTATGCGTTATGCGTTATGCGTTATGCGTTATGCGTTATGCTTTATGCGTTATGCGTTATGAGTTATACGTTATGCGTTATGCATTATGCGTTATGCGTTATGCGTTATGCGTTATGCGTTATGCGTTATACGGTATGCGTTATGCGTTATGCGTTATGCGTTATGCGTCGTGCGTTAAACGTATGCGTTATGCGTTATGCGTTATGCGTTATGCGTTATGCGTTATATGTTATGCGTTATGCGTTATGCGTTATGCGTTATGCGTTGTGCGTTATACGTTTGCGTTATGCGTTATGCGTTATGCGATATGCGTTATGCGTTATGCGTTATGCGTTATGCGTTATGCGTTATGCGTTATGCGTTATGCTTTATGCGTTATGCGTTATGAGTTACACGTTATACGTTTGCGTTATGCGTTATGCGATATGCGTTATGCGTTATGCGTTATGCGTGATCCGTTATGCGTTAGGCGTTATGGGTTTTCCGGTGTTTGTTATGCGTTGTGCAGTATGCGCTATGCGTTATGAAGTATGGGTTATGGTTTATGCGTTATGCGTTGTGCGCTATACGTTTGCCTTATGCGTTATGCGTTATGCGTTATGCGTTATACGGTATGCGTTATGCGTTATGCGTTATGCGTTATGCGTCGTGCGTTATACGTATGCGTTATGCGTTATGCGTTAGGGGTTATGCGTTATGCGTTATGCGTTATGCGTTATGCGTTATACGTTATACGTTATGCGTTATGCATTATGCGTTATGCGTTATGCGTTATGCGTTATGCGTTATGCGTTATGCGTTATGCGTTATGCGTTATGCGTTATGCGTTATGCTTTATGCGTTATGCGTTATGAGTTATACGGTATGCGTTATGCGTTATGCGTTATGCGTTATGCGTTATGCGTTATGCGTTATGCGTTATGCGTTATGCGTTATGCGTTATGCGTTATGCGTTATGCGTTATGAGTTATACGTTATGCGTTATGCATTATGCGTTATGCGTTATGCGTTATATGTTATGCGTTATGCGTTATGCGTTATGCGTTATGCGTTATGCGTTATGCGTTATGCGTTATGCGTTATGCTTTATGCGTTATGCGTTATGCGTTATGCGTTTTGCGGTATTCGTTATGCGTTGTGCATTATGCGTTATGCGTTGTGCGTTATGGGTTATGCGTTATGCGTTATGCTTTATGCGTTATGCGTTATGAGTTACACGTTATGCTTTATGCGTTATGCGTTATGCGTTATGCGTTATGCGTTATGCGTTATGCGTTATGCGTTATGCTTTATGCGTTATGCGTTATGCGTTATGCGTTATGCGTTATGCGTTATGCGTTATGCGTTATGCTTTATGCGTTATGCGTTATGAGTTTTACGTTATGCGTTAGGGGTTATGCGTTATACGGTATGCGTTATGCGTTATGCGTTATGCGTTATGCGTTATGCGTTATGCTTTATGCGTTATGCGTTATGAGTTATACGTTATGCGTTATGCATTATGCGTTATGCGTTATGCGTTATATGTTATGCGTTATGCGTTATGCGTTATGCGTTATGCGTTATGCGTTATGCGTTATGCTTTATGCGTTATGCGTTATGAGTTATACGTTATGCGTTATGCGTTATACGGTGTGCGTTATGCGTTATGCGTTATGCGTTATGCGTTATGCGTTATGCGTAATCCGTCATGCGTTAGGCGTTATGGGTTTTCCGGTGTTCGTTATGCGTTGTGCAGTATGCGCTATGCGTTATGAAGTATGGGTTATGGTTTATGCGTTATGCGTTGTGCGCTATACGTATGCGTTATGCGTTATGCGTTAGCCGTTATACGGTATGCGTTATGCGTTATGCGTTATGCGTTATACGGTATGCGTTATGCGTTATACGTTATGCGTTATGCGTTATGCGTTATACGGTATGCGTTATGCGTTATACGTTATGCGTTATGCGTTATGCGATATGCGTTATGCGTTATGCGTTATGCGTTATGAGTTATGCTTTATGCGTTATGCGTTATGCGTTATGAGTTTTACGTTATGCGTTAGGGGTTATGCGTTATGCGTTATGCGTTATGCGTTATGCGTTATACGTTATACGTTATGCGTTATGCATTATGCGTTATGCGTTATGCGTTATGCGTTATGCGTTATGCGTTATGCGTTATGCGTTATGCGTTATGCGTTATGCGTTATGCGTTATGCGTTATGCTTTATGCGTTATGCGTTATGAGTTATACGGTATGCGTTATGCGTTATGCGTTATGCGTTATGCGTTATGCGTTATGCGTTATGCGTTATGCGTTATGCGTTATGCGTTATACGGTATGCGTTATGCGTTATACGTTATGCGTTATGCGTTATGCGATATGCGTTATGCGTTATGCGTTATGCGTTATGCGTTATGCGTTATGCGTTATGCGTTATGCTTTATGCGTTATGCGTTATGAGTTTTACGTTATGCGTTAGGGGTTATGCGTTATGCGTTATGCGTTATGCGTTATGCGTTATACGTTATACGTTATGCGTTATGCATTATGCGTTATGCGTTATGCGTTATGCGTTATACGGTGTGCGTTATGCGTTATGCGTTATGCGTTATGAGTTATGCGTAATGCGTTATGCGTTATGCGTTATGCGTTATGCGTTTTGCGGTATTCGTTATGCGTTGTGCATTATGCGTTATGCGTTATGCGTTATGCGTTATGCGTTATACGTTATACGTTATGCGTTATGCGTTATGCGTTATGCGTTATGCGTTATGCGTTATGCGTTATGCGTTATGCGTTATGCGTTATGCGTTATGCGTTATGCGTTATGCGTTATGCGTTATGCTTTATGCGTTATGCGTTATGAGTTATACGGTATGCGTTATGCGTTATGCGTTATGCGTTATGCGTTATGCGTTATGCGTTATGCGTTATGCGTCGTGCGTTATACGTATGCGTTATGCGTTATGCGTTAGCCGTTATACGGTATGCGTTATGCGTTATGCGTTATGCGTTATGCCTTATACGGTATGCGTTATGCGTTATGCGTTATGCGTTATGCGTTATGCGTTATGCGTTATATGTTATGCGTTATGCGTTATGCGTTATGCGTTATACGGTATGCGTTATGCGTTATGCATTATGCTTTATGCGTTATGCGTTATGGGTTATGCGTTATGCGTTATGCGTTATGCGTTATGCGTTATGCGTTATGCGTTATGCGTTATGCGTTATGCGTTATGCGTTATGCGTTAGATGTTATGCGTTATGCGTTATGCGTTATGCGTTATGCGTTGTGCGTTATACGTTTGCGTTATGCGTTATGCGTTATGCGTTATGCGTTATGCGTTATGCGTTATGCGTTATGCGTTATGCGTTATGCGTTATGCGTTATGCGTTATGCGTTATGCGTTATGCTTTATGCGTTATGCGTTATGAGTTACACGTTATGCTTTATGCGTTATGCGTTATGCGTTATTGCGTTAGGGTTTATGCGTTATGCGTTATGCGTTATGCTTTATGCGTTATGCATTATGCGTTATGCGTGATCCGTTATGCGTTAGGCGTTATGGGTTTTCCGGTGTTCGTTATGCGTTGGGCAGTATGCGTTATGCGTTATGAAGTATGGGTTATGGTTTATGCGTTATGCGTTGTGCGCTATACGTTTGCGTTATGCGTTATGCGTTATGCGTTATACGGTATGCGTTATGCGTTATGCGTTATGCGTTATGCGTTATGCGTTATGCGTTATGCGTTATGCGTTATGCGTTATGCGTTATGCGTTATGAGTTATACGTTATGCGTTATGCGTTATACGGTGTGCGTTATGCGTTATGCGTTATGAGTTATGCGTTATGCGTTATGCGTTATGCTTTATGCGTTATGCATTATGCGTTATGCGTGATGCGTTGTGCGTTATGGGTTATGCGTTATGCGTTATGCGTTATGCGTTATGCTTTATGCGTTATGCGTTATGCGTTATGCGTTATGCGTTATGCTTTATGCGTTATGCGTTATGAGTTATACGTTATGCGTTATGCATTATGCGTTATGCGTTATGCGTTATGCGTTATGCTTTATGCGTTATGCGTTATGCGTTATATGTTATGCGTTATGCGTTATGCGTTATGCGTTGTGCGTTATACGTTTGCGTTATGCGTTATGCGTTATGCGATATGCGTTATGCGTTATGCGTTATGCGTTATGCGTTATGCGTTATGCGTTATGCGTTGTGCGTTGTGCGTTATACGTTATACGTTATGCGTTATGCGTTATGCGTTATGCGATATGCGTTATGCGTTATGCGTTATGCGTTATGCGTTATGCGTTATGCTTTATGCGTTATGCGTTATGAGTTATACGTTATGCGTTATGCATTATGCGTTATGCGTTATGCGTTATGCGTTATGCGTTATGCGTTATGCGTTATGCGTTATACGGTATGCGTTATGCGTTATGCGTTATGCGTTATGCGTCGTGCGTTAAACGTATGCGTTATGCGTTATGCGTTATGCGTTATGCGTTATGCTTTATGCGTTATGCGTTATGAGTTATACGTTATGCGTTATGCATTATGCGTTATGCGATATGCGTTATGCGTTATGCGTTATGCGTTATGCGTTATGCGTTATGCGTTATGCGTTATGCGTTATGCGTTATGCGTTATGCGTTATGCGTTATGCTTTATGCGTTATGCGTTATGAGTTATACGTTATGCGTTATGCATTATGCGTTATGCGTTATGCGTTATGCGTTATGCGTTATGCGTTATGCGTTATACGGTATGCGTTATGCGTTATGCGTTATGCGTTATGCGTCGTGCGTTAAACGTATGCGTTATGCGTTATGCGTTATGCGTTATGCGTTATGCGTTATATGTTATGCGTTATGCGTTATGCGTTATGCGTTATGCGTTGTGCGTTATACGTTTGCGTTATGCGTTATGCGTTATGCGATATGCGTTATGCGTTATGCGTTATGCGTTATGCGTTATGCGTTATGCGTTATGCGTTATGCTTTATGCGTTATGCGTTATGAGTTACACGTTATACGTTTGCGTTATGCGTTATGCGATAAGCGTTATGCGTTATGCGTTATGCGTGATCCGTTATGCGTTAGGCGTTATGGGTTTTCCGGTGTTTGTTATGCGTTGTGCAGTATGCGCTATGCGTTATGAAGTATGGGTTATGGTTTATGCGTTATGCGTTGTGCGCTATACGTTTGCGTTATGCGTTATGCGTTATGCGTTATGCGTTATACGGTATGCGTTATGCGTTATGCGTTATGCGTTATGCGTCGTGCGTTATACGTATGCGTTATGCGTTATGCGTTAGCCGTTATACGGTATGCGTTATGCGTTATGCGTTATGCGTTATACGGTATGCGTTATGCGTTATACGTTATGCGTTATGCGTTATGCGTTATGCGTTATATGTTATGCGTTATGCGTTATGCGTTATGCGTTATACGGTATGCGTTATGCGTTATGCATTATGCTTTATGCGTTATGCGTTATGGGTTATGCGTTATGCGTTATGCGTTATGCGTTATGCGTTATGCGTTATGCGTTATGCGTTATGCGTTATGCGTTATATGTTATGCGTTATGCGTTATGCGTTATGCGTTGTGCGTTATACGTTTGCGTTATGCGTTATGCGTTATGCGATATGCGTTATGCGTTATGCGTTATGCGTTATGCGTTATGCGTTATGCGTTATGCTTTATGCGTTATGCGTTATGAGTTACACGTTATGCGTTATGCGTTATGCGTTATGCGTTATGCGTTATGCGTTATGCGTTATGCGTTATATGTTATGCGTTATGCGTTATGCGTTATGCGTTATGCGTTGTGCGTTATACGTTTGCGTTATGCGTTATGCGTTATGCGTTATGCGTTATGCGTTATGCTTTATGCGTTATGCGTTATGAGTTACACGTTATGCTTTATGCGTTATGCGTTATGCGTTATTGCGTTAGGGGTTATGCGTTATGCGTTATGCTTTATGCGTTATGCATTATGCGTTATGCGTGATCCGTTATGCGTTAGGCGTTATGGGTTTTCCGGTGTTCGTTATGCGTTGTGCAGTATGCGTTATGCGTTATGAAGTATGGGTTATGGTTCATGCGTTATGCGTTGTGCGATATACGTTTGCGTTATGCGTTATGCGTTATACGGTGTGCGTTATGCGTTATGCGTTATGCGTTATACGGTATGCGTTATGCGTTATGCGTTATGCGTTATGCGTTGTGCGTTGTGCGTTATACGTTATACGTTATGCGTTATGCGTTATGCGATATGCGTTATGCGTTATGCGTTATGCGTTATGCGTTATGCGTTATGCGTTATGCGTTATGCGTTATGCGTTATGCGTTATGCGTTATGCGTTATGCGTTATGCTTCATGCGTTATGCGTTATGAGTTATACGTTATGCGTTATGCGTTATACGGTGTGCGTTATGCGTTATGCGTTATGAGTTATGCGTTATGCGTTATGCGTTATGCTTTATGCGTTATGCATTATGCGTTATGCGTGATGCGTTGTGCGTTATGGGTTATGCGTTATGCGTTATGCGTTAGGCGTTATGCTTTATGCGTTATGCGTTATGCGTTATGCGTTATGCGTTATGCTTTATGCGTTATGCGTTATGAGTTATACGTTATGCGTTATGCATTATGCGTTATGCGTTATGCGTTATGCTTTATGCGTTATGCGTTATGCGTTATATGTTATGCGTTATGCGTTATGCGTTATGCGTTGTGCGTTATACGTTTGCGTTATGCGTTATGCGATATGCGTTATGCGTTATGCGATATGCGTTATGCGTTATGCGTTATGCGTTATGCGTTATGCGTTGTGCGTTGTGCGTTATACGTTATACGTTATGCGTTATGCGTTATGCGTTATGCGATATGCGTTATGCGTTATGCGTTATGCGTTATGCGTTATGCGTTATGCTTTATGCGTTATGCGTTATGAGTTATACGTTATGCGTTATGCATTATGCGTTATGCGTTATGCGTTATGCGTTATGCGTTATGCGTTATGCGTTATACGGTATGCGTTATGCGTTATGCGTTATGCGTTATGCGTCGTGCGTTAAACGTATGCGTTATGCGTTATGCGTTATGCGTTATGCTTTATGCGTTATGCGTTATGAGTTATACGTTATGCGTTATGCGTTATACGGTATGCGTTATGCGTTATGCATTATGCTTTATGCGTTATGCGTTATGGGTTATGCGTTATGCGTTATGCGTTATGCGTTATGCGTTATGCGTTATGCGTTATGCGTTATGCGTTATGCGTTATATGTTATGCGTTATGCGTTATGCGTTATGCGTTGTGCGTTATACGTTTGCGTTATGCGTTATGCGTTATGCGATATGCGTTATGCGTTATGCGTTATGCGTTATGCGTTATGCGTTATGCGTTATGCGTTATGCGTTATGCTTTATGCGTTATGCGTTATGAGTTACACGTTATGCGTTATGCGTTATGCGTTATGCGTTATGCGTTATGCGTTATGCGTTATGCGTTATGCGTTATATGTTATGCGTTATGCGTTATGCGTTATGCGTTATGCGTTGTGCGTTATACGTTTGCGTTATGCGTTATGCGTTATGCGATATGCGTTATGCGTTATGCGTTATGCGTCATGCGTTATGCGTTATGCGTTATGCTTTATGCGTTATGCGTTATGAGTTATACGTTATGCGTTATGCATTATGCGTTATGCGTTATGCGTTATGCGTTATGCTTTATGCGTTATGCGTTATGCGTTATATGTTATGCGTTATGCGTTATGCGTTGTGCGTTATACGTTTGCGTTATGCGTTATGCGTTATGCGATATGCGTTATGCGTTATGCGATATGCGTTATGCGTTATGCGTTATGCGTTATGCGTTATGCGTTATGATTTATGCGTTATGCGTTATGAGTTACACGTTATGCTTTATGCGTTATGCGTTATGCGTTATGCTTTATGCGTTATGCATTATGCGTTATGCGTGATCCGTTATGCGTTAGGCGTTATGCTTTATGCGTTATGCGTTATGCGTTATGCGTTATGCGTTATGCTTTATGCGTTATGCGTTATGAGTTATACGTTATGCGTTATGCATTATGCGTTATGCGTTATGCGTTATGCGTTATTCTTTATGCGTTATGCGTTATGCGTTATATGTTATGCGTTATGCGTTATGCGTTATGCGTTGTGCGTTATACGTTTGCGTTATGCGTTATGCGTTATGCGATATGCGTTATGCGTTATGCGATATGCGTTATGCGTTATGCGTTATGCGTTATGCGTTATGCGTTATGCGTTATGCTTTATGCGTTATGCGTTATGAGTTACACGTTATGCGATATGCGTTATGCGTTATGCGTTATGCGTTATGCGTTATGCGTTATGCGTTATGCGTTATGCTTTATGCGTTATGCGTTATGAGTTACACGTTATGCTTTATGCGTTATGCGTTATGCGTTATTGCGTTAGGGGTTATGCGTTATGCGTTATGCTTTATGCGTTATGCATTATGCGTTATGCGTGATCCGTTATGCGTTAGGCGTTATGGGTTTTCCGGTGTTCGTTATGCGTTGTGCAGTATGCGTTATGCGTTATGAAGTATGGGTTATGGTTCATGCGTTATGCGTTGTGCGATATACGTTTGCGTTATGCGTTATGCGTTATACGGTGTGCGTTATGCGTTATGCGTTATGCGTTATACGGTATGCGTTATGCGTTATGCGTTATGCGTTATGCGTTGTGCGTTGTGCGTTATACGTTATACGTTATGCGTTATGCGTTATGCGATATGCGTTATGCGTTATGCGTCATGCGTTATGCGTTATGCGTTATGCGTTATGCGTTATGCGTTATGCGTTATGCGTTATGCGTTATGCGTTATGCGTTATGCGTTATGCGTTATGCTTTATGCGTTATGCGTTATGAGTTATACGTTATGCGTTATGCGTTATACGGTGTGCGTTATGCGTTATGCGTTATGAGTTATGCGTTATGCGTTATGCGTTATGCTTTATGCGTTATGCATTATGCGTTATGCGTGATGCGTTGTGCGTTATGGGTTATGCGTTATGCGTTATGCGTTAGGCGTTATGCTTTATGCGTTATGCGTTATGCGTTATGCGTTATGCGTTATGCTTTATGCGTTATGCGTTATGAGTTATACGTTATGCGTTATGCATTATGCGTTATGCGTTATGCGTTATGCTTTATGCGTTATGCGTTATGCGTTATATGTTATGCGTTATGCGTTATGCGTTATGCGTTGTGCGTTATACGTTTGCGTTATGCGTTATGCGTTATGCGATATGCGTTATGCGTTATGCGATATGCGTTATGCGTTATGCGTTATGCGTTATGCGTTATGCGTTGTGCGTTGTGCGTTATACGTTATACGTTATGCGTTATGCGTTATGCGTTATGCGATATGCGTTATGCGTTATGCGTTATGCGTTATGCGTTATGCGTTATGCTTTATGCGTTATGCGTTATGAGTTATGCGTTATGCGTTATGCATTATGCGTTATGCGTTATGCGTTATGCGTTATGCGTTATGCGTTATGCGTTATACGGTATGCGTTATGCGTTATGCGTTATGCGTTATGCGTCGTGCGTTAAACGTATGCGTTATGCGTTATGCGTTATGCGTTATGCTTTATGCGTTATGCGTTATGAGTTATACGTTATGCGTTATGCGTTATACGGTATGCGTTATGCGTTATGCATTATGCTTTATGCGTTATGCGTTATGGGTTATGCGTTATGCGTTATGCGTTATGCGTTATGCGTTATGCGTTATGCGTTATGCGTTATGCGTTATGCGTTATATGTTATGCGTTATGCGTTATGCGTTATGCGTTGTGCGTTATACGTTTGCGTTATGCGTTATGCGTTATGCGATATGCGTTATGCGTTATGCGTTATGCGTTATGCGTTATGCGTTATGCGTTATGCGTTATGCTTTATGCGTTATGCGTTATGAGTTACACGTTATGCGTTATGCGTTATGCGTTATGCGTTATGCGTTATGCGTTATGCGTTATGCGTTATATGTTATGCGTTATGCGTTATGCGTTATGCGTTATGCGTTGTGCGTTATACGTTTGCGTTATGCGTTATGCGTTATGCGATATGCGTTATGCGTTATGCGTTATGCGTCATGCGTTATGCGTTATGCGTTATGCTTTATGCGTTATGCGTTATGAGTTATACGTTATGCGTTATGCGTTATGCGTTATGCGTTATGCGTTATGCGTTATGCTTTATGCGTTATGCGTTATGCGTTATATGTTATGCGTTATGCGTTATGCGTTGTGCGTTATACGTTTGCGTTATGCGTTATGCGTTATGCGATATGCGTTATGCGTTATGCGATATGCGTTATGCGTTATGCGTTATGCGTTATGCGTTATGCGTTATGCGTTATGCTTTATGCGTTATGCGTTATGAGTTACACGTTATACGTTTGCGTTATGCGTTATGCGATATGCGTTATGCGTTATGCGTTATGCGTGATCCGTTATGCGTTAGGCGTTATGGGTTTTCCGGTGTTTGTTATGCGTTGTGCAGTATGCTCTATGCGTTATGAAGTATGGGTTATGGTTTATGCGTTATGCGTTGTGCGCTATACGTTTGCGTTATGCGTTATGCGTTATGCGTTATGCGTTATACGGTATGCGTTATGCGTTATGCGTTATGCGTTATGCGTCGTGCGTTATACGTATGCGTTATGCGTTATGCGTTAGCCGTTATACGGTATGCGTTATGCGTTATGCGTTATGCGTTATACGGTATGCGTTATGCGTTATACGTTATGCGTTATGCGTTATGCGTTATGCGTTATATGTTATGCGTTATGCGTTATGCGTTATGCGTTATACGGTATGCGTTATGCGTAATGCTTTATGCTTTATGCGTTATGCGTTATGGGTTATGCGTTATGCGTTATGCGTTATGCGTTATGCGTTATGCGTTATGCGTTATGCGTTATGCGTTATGCGTTATATGTTATGCGTTATGCGTTATGCGTTATGCGTTGTGCGTTATACGTTTGCGTTATGCGTTATGCGTTATGCGATATGCGTTATGCGTTATGCGTTATGCGTTATGCGTTATGCGTTATGCGTTATGCGTTATGCTTTATGCGTTATGCGTTATGAGTTACACGTTATGCGTTATGCGTTATGCGTTATGCGTTATGCGTTATGCGTTATGCGTTATGCGTTATATGTTATGCGTTATGCGTTATGCGTTATGCGTTATGCGTTGTGCGTTATACGTTTGCGTTATGCGTTATGCGTTATGCGATATGCGTTATGCGTTATGCGTTATGCGTCATGCGTTATGCGTTATGCGTTATGCGTTATGCTTTATGCGTTATGCGTTATGAGTTATACGTTATGCGTTATGCATTATGCGTTATGCGTTATGCGTTATGCGTTATGCTTTATGCGTTATGCGTTATGCGTTATATGTTATGCGTTATGCGTTATGCGTTGTGCGTTATACGTTTGCGTTATGCGTTATGCGTTATGCGATATGCGTTATGCGTTATGCGTTATGCTTTATGCGTTATGCGTTATGAGTTATACGGTATGCGTTATGCGTTATGCGTTATGCGTTATGCGTTATGCGTTATGCGTTATGCGTTATGCGTTATGCGTTATGCGTTATGCGTTATGCGTTATGCGTTATGAGTTATACGTTATGCGTTATGCATTATGCGTTATGCGTTATGCGTTATATGTTATGCGTTATGCGTTATGCGTTATGCGTTATGCGTTATGCGTTATGCTTTATGCGTTATGCGTTATGAGTTATACGTTATGCGTTATGCGTTATACGGTGTGCGTTATGCGTTATGCGTTATGCGTTATGAGTTATGCGTAATGCGTTATGCGTTATGCGTTATGCGTTATGCGTTTTGCGGTATTCGTTATGCGTTGTGCATTATGCGTTATGCGTTGTGCGTTATGGGTTATGCGTTATGCGTTATGCTTTATGCGTTATGCGTTATGAGTTACACGTTATGCTTTATGCGTTATGCGTTATGCGTTATGCGTTATGCGTTATGCGTTATGCGTTATGCTTTATGCGTTATGCGTTATGCGTTATGCGTTATGCGTTATGCGTTATGCGTTATGCGTTATGCTTTATGCGTTATGCGTTATGAGTTTTACGTTATGCGTTAGGGGTTATGCGTTATACGGTATGCGTTATGCGTTATGCGTTATGCGTTATGCGTTATGCGTTATGCGTTATGCGTTATGCGTTATGAGTTATACGTTATGCGTTATGCATTATGCGTTATGCGTTAGGCGTTATATGTTATGCGTTGTGCGTTATGCGTTATGCGTTATGCGTTATGCGTTATGCGTTATGCTTTATGCGTTATGCGTTATGAGTTATACGTTATGCGTTATGCGTTATACGGTGTGCGTTATGCGTTATGCGTTATGCGTTATGCGTTATGCGTTATGCGTTATGCGTAATCCGTCATGCGTTAGGCGTTATGGGTTTTCCGGTGTTCGTTATGCGTTGTGCAGTATGCGCTATGCGTTATGAAGTATGGGTTATGGTTTATGCGTTATGCGTTGTGCGCTATACGTATGCGTTATGCGTTATGCGTTAGCCGTTATACGGTATGCGTTATGCGTTATGCGTTATGCGTTATACGGTATGCGTTATGCGTTATACGTTATGCGTTATGCGTTATGCGTTATACGGTATGCGTTATGCGTTATACGTTATGCGTTATGCGTTATGCGATATGCGTTATGCGTTATGCGTTATGCGTTATGCGTTATGCTTTATGCGTTATGCGTTATGCGTTATGAGTTTTACGTTATGCGTTAGGGGTTATGCGTTATGCGTTATGCGTTATGCGTTATGCGTTATACGTTATACGTTATGCGTTATGCATTATGCGTTATGCGTTATGCGTTATGCGTTATGCGTTATGCGTTATGCGTTATGCGTTATGCGTTATGCGTTATGCGTTATGCGTTATGCTTTATGCGTTATGCGTTATGAGTTATACGGTATGCGTTATGCGTTATGCGTTATGCGTTATGCGTTATGCGTTATGCGTTATGCGTTATGCGTTATGCGTTATGCTTTATACGGTATGCGTTATGCGTTTGCGTTATGCGTTATGCGTTATGCGATATGCGTTATGCGTTATGCGTTATGCTTTATGCGTTATGCGTTATGAGTTATACGGTATGCGTTATGCGTTATGCGTTATGCGTTATGCGTTATGCGTTATGCGTTATGCGTTATGCGTTATGCGTTATGCGTTATGCGTTATGCGTTATGCGTTATGAGTTATACGTTATGCGTTATGCATTATGCGTTATGCGTTATGCGTTATGCTTTATGCGTTATGCGTTATGAGTTATACGTTATGCGTTATGCATTATGCGTTATGCGTTATGCGTTATGCGTTATGCGTTATGCGTTATGCGTTATACGGTATGCGTTATGCGTTATGCGTTATGCGTTATGCGTCGTGCGTTAAACGTATGCGTTATGCGTTATGCGTTATGCGTTATGCGTTATGCGTTATATGTTATGCGTTATGCGTTATGCGTTATGCGTTGTGCGTTATACGTTTGCGTTATGCGTTATGCGTTATGCGATATGCGTTATGCGTTATGCGTTATGCGTTATGCGTTATGCGTTATGCGTTATGCTTTATGCGTTATGCGTTATGAGTTACACGTTATACGTTTGCGTTATGCGTTATGCGATATGCGTTATGCGTTATGCGTTATGCGTGATCCGTTATGCGTTAGGCGTTATGGGTTTTCCGGTGTTTGTTATGCGTTGTGCAGTATGCGCTATGCGTTATGAAGTATGGGTTATGGTTTATGCGTTATGCGTTGTGCGCTATACGTTTGCGTTATGCGTTATGCGTTATGCGTTATGCGTTATACGGTATGCGTTATGCGTTATGCGTTATGCGTTATGCGTCGTGCGTTATACGTATGCGTTATGCGTTATGCGTTAGCCGTTATACGGTATGCGTTATGCGTTATGCGTTATGCGTTATACGGTATGCGTTATGCGTTATACGTTATGCGTTATGCGTTATGCGTTATGCGTTATATGTTATGCGTTATGCGTTATGCGTTATGCGTTATGCGTTATGCGTTATGCGTTATGCATTATGCTTTATGCGTTATGCGTTATGGGTTATGCGTTATGCGTTATGCGTTATGCGTTATGCGTTATGCGTTATGCGTTATGCGTTATGCGTTATGCGTTATGCGTTATATGTTATGCGTTATGCGTTATGCGTTATGCGTTGTGCGTTATACGTTTGCGTTATGCGTTATGCGTTATGCGATATGCGTTATGCGTTATGCGTTATGCGTTATGCGTTATGCGTTATGCGTTATGCGTTATGCTTTATGCGTTATGCGTTATGAGTTACACGTTATGCGTTATGCGTTATGCGTTATGCGTTATGCGTTATGCGTTATGCGTTATGCGTTATGCGTTATATGTTATGCGTTATGCGTTATGCGTTATGCGTTATGCGTTGTGCGTTATACGTTTGCGTTATGCGTTATGCGTTATGCGATATGCGTTATGCGTTATGCGTTATGCGTCATGCGTTATGCGTTATGCGTTATGCTTTATGCGTTATGCGTTATGAGTTATACGTTATGCGTTATGCATTATGCGTTATGCGTTATGCGTTATGCGTTATGCTTTATGCGTTATGCGTTATGCGTTATATGTTATGCGTTATGCGTTATGCGTTGTGCGTTATACGTTTGCGTTATGCGTTATGCGTTATGCGATATGCGTTATGCGTTATGCGTTATGCTTTATGCGTTATGCGTTATGAGTTATACGGTATGCGTTATGCGTTATGCGTTATGCGTTATGCGTTATGCGTTATGCGTTATGCGTTATGCGTTATGCGTTATGCGTTATGCGTTATGCGTTATGAGTTATACGTTATGCGTTATGCATTATGCGTTATGCGTTATGCGTTATATGTTATGCGTTATGCGTTATGCGTTATGCGTTATGCGTTATGCGTTATGCTTTATGCGTTATGCGTTATGAGTTATACGTTATGCGTTATGCGTTATACGGTGTGCGTTATGCGTTATGCGTTATGCGTTATGAGTTATGCGTACTGCGTTATGCGTTATGCGTTATGCGTTATGCGTTTTGCGGTATTCGTTATGCGTTGTGCATTATGCGTTATGCGTTGTGCGTTATGGGTTATGCGTTATGCGTTATGCTTTATGCGTTATGCGTTATGAGTTACACGTTATGCTTTATGCGTTATGCGTTATGCGTTATGCGTTATGCGTTATGCGTTATGCGTTATGCTTTATGCGTTATGCGTTATGCGTTATGCGTTATGCGTTATGCGTTATGCGTTATGCGTTATGCTTTATGCGTTATGCGTTATGAGTTTTACGTTATGCGTTAGGGGTTATGCGTTATACGGTATGCGTTATGCGTTATGCGTTATGCGTTATGCGTTATGCGTTATGCTTTATGCGTTATGCGTTATGAGTTATACGTTATGCGTTATGCATTATGCGTTATGTGTTAGGCGTTATATGTTATGCGTTATGCGTTATGCGTTATGCGTTATGCGTTATGCGTTATGCTTTATGCGTTATGCGTTATGAGTTATACGTTATGCGTTATGCGTTATACGGTGTGCGTTATGCGTTATGCGTTATGCGTTATGCGTTATGCGTTATGCGTTATGCGTAATCCGTCATGCGTTAGGCGTTATGGGTTTTCCGGTGTTCGATATGCGTTGTGCAGTATGCGCTATGCGTTATGAAGTATGGGTTATGGTTTATGCGTTATGCGTTGTGCGCTATACGTATGCGTTATGCGTTATGCGTTAGCCGTTATACGGTATGCGTTATGCGTTATGCGTTATGCGTTATACGGTATGCGTTATGCGTTATACGTTATGCGTTATGCGTTATGCGTTATACGGTATGCGTTATGCGTTATACGTTATGCGTTATGCGTTATGCGATATGCGTTATGCGTTATGCGTTATGCGTTATGCGTTATGCTTTATGCGTTATGCGTTATGCGTTATGAGTTTTACGTTATGCGTTAGGGGTTATGCGTTATGCGTTATGCGTTATGCGTTATGCGTTATACGTTATACGTTATGCGTTATGCATTATGCGTTATGCGTTATGCGTTATGCGTTATGCGTTATGCGTTATGCGTTATGCGTTATGCGTTATGCGTTATGCTTTATGCGTTATGCGTTATGAGTTATACGGTATGCGTTATGCGTTATGCGTTATGCGTTATGCGTTATGCGTTATGCGTTATGCGTTATGCTTTATACGGTATGCGTTATGCGTTATACGTTATGCGTTATGCGTTATGCGATATGCGTTATGCGTTATGCGTTATGCGTTATGCGTTATGCGTTATGCGTTATGCTTTATGCGTTATGCGTTATGAGTTTTACGTTATGCGTTAGGGGTTATGCGTTATGCGTTATGCGTTATGCGTTATGCGTTATACGTTATACGTTATGCGTTATGCATTATGCGTTATGCGTTATGCGTTATGCGTTATACGGTGTGCGTTATGCGTTATGCTTTATGCGTTATGCGTTATGAGTTATACGGTATGCGTTATGCGTTATGCGTTATGCGTTATGCGTTATGCGTTATGCGTTATGCGTTATGCGTCGTGCGTTATACGTATGCGTTATGCGTTATGCGTTAGCCGTTATACGGTATGCGTTATGCGTTATGCGTTATGCGTTATGCCTTATACGGTATGCGTTATGCGTTATACGTTATGCGTTATGCGTTATGCGTTATGCGTTATGTGTTATGCGTTATGCGTTATGCGTTATGCGTTATACGGTATGCGTTATGCGTTATGCATTATGCTTTATGCGTTATGCGTTATGGGTTATGCGTTATGCGTTATGCGTTATGCGTTATGCGTTATGCGTTATGCGTTATGCGTTATGCGTTATGCGTTAGATGTTATGCGTTATGCGTTATGCGTTATGCGTTATGCGTTGTGCGTTATACGTTTGCGTTATGCGTTATGCGTTATGCGATATGCGTTATGCGTTATGCGTTATGCGTTATGCGTTATGCGTTATGCGTTATGCGTTATGCGTTATGCGTTATGCGTTATGCGTTATGCGTTATGCTTTATGCGTTATGCGTTATGAGTTACACGTTATGCTTTATGCGTTATGCGTTATGCGTTATGCGTTATTGCGTTAGGGTTTATGCGTTATGCGTTATGCGTTATGCTTTATGCGTTATGCATTATGCGTCATGCGTGATCCGTTATGCGTTAGGCGTTATGGGTTTTCCGGTGTTCGTTATGCGTTGGGCAGTATGCGTTATGCGTTATGAAGTATGGGTTATGGTTTATGCGTTATGCGTTGTGCGCTATACGTTTGCGTTATGCGTTATGCGTTATGCGTTATACGGTATGCGTTATGCGTTATGCGTTATGCGTTATGCGTTATGCGTTATGCGTTATGCGTTATGCGTTATGCGTTATGCTTTATGCGTTATGCGTTATGAGTTATACGTTATGCGTTATGCGTTATACGGTGTGCGTTATGCGTTATGCGTTATGAGTTATGCGTTATGCGTTATGCGTTATGCTTTATGCGTTATGCATTATGCGTTATGAGTTACACGTTATGCTTTATGCGTTATGCGTTATGCGTTATGCGTTATTGCGTTAGGGTTTATGCGTTATGCGTTATGCGTTATGCTTTATGCGTTATGCATTATGCGTTATGCGTGATCCGTTATGCGTTAGGCGTTATGGGTTTTCCGGTGTTCGTTATGCGTTGGGCAGTATGCGTTATGCGTTATGAAGTATGGGTTATGGTTTATGCGTTATGCGTTGTGCGCTATACGTTTGCGTTATGCGTTATGCGTTATGCGTTATACGGTATGCGTTATGCGTTATGCGTTATGCGTTATGCGTTATGCGTTATGCGTTATGCGTTATGCGTTATGCGTTATGCGTCGTGCGTTATACGTATGCGTTATGCGTTATGCGTTAGCCGTTATACGGTATGCGTTATGCGTTATGCGTTATGCGTTATGCCTTATACGGTATGCGTTATGCGTTATACGTTATGCGTTATGCGTTATGCGTTATGCGTTATATGTTATGCGTTATGCGTTATGCGTTATGCGTTATACGGTATGCGTTATGCGTTATGCATTATGCTTTATGCGTTATGCGTTATGGGTTATGCGTTATGCGTTATGCGTTATGCGTTATGCGTTATGCGTTATGCGTTATGCGTTATGCGTTATGCGTTATGCGTTATGCGTTAGATGTTATGCGTTATGCGTTATGCGTTATGCGTTATGCGTTGTGCGTTATACGTTTGCGTTATGCGTTATGCGTTATGCGATATGCGTTATGCGTTATGCGTTATGCGTTATGCGTTATGCGTTATGCGTTATGCGTTATGCGTTATGCGTTATGCGTTATGCGTTATGCTTTATGCGTTATGCGTTATGAGTTACACGTTATGCTTTATGCGTTATGCGTTATGCGTTATGCGTTATTGCGTTAGGGTTTATGCGTTATGCGTTATGCGTTATGCTTTATGCGTTATGCATTATGCGTTATGCGTGATCCGTTATGCGTTAGGCGTTATGGGTTTTCCGGTGTTCGTTATGCGTTGGGCAGTATGCGTTATGCGTTATGAAGTATGGGTTATGGTTTATGCGTTATGCGTTGTGCGCTATACGTTTGCGTTATGCGTTATGCGTTATGCGTTATACGGTATGCGTTATGCGTTATGCGTTATGCGTTATGCGTTATGCGTTATGCGTTATGCGTTATGCGTTATGCTTTATGCGTTATGCGTTATGAGTTATACGTTATGCGTTATGCGTTATACGGTGTGCGTTATGCGTTATGCGTTATGAGTTATGCGTTATGCGTTATGCGTTATGCTTTATGCGTTATGCATTATGCGTTATGCGTGATGCGTTGTGCGTTATGGGTTATGCGTTATGCGTTATGCGTTATGCGTTATGCTTTATGCGTTATGCGTTATGCGTTATGCGTTATGCGTTATGCTTTATGCGTTATGCGTTATGAGTTATACGTTATGCGTTATGCATTATGCGTTATGCGTTATGCGTTATGCGTTATGCTTTATGCGTTATGCGTTATGCGTTATATGTTATGCGTTATGCGTTATGCGTTATGCGTTGTGCGTTATACGTTTGCGTTATGCGTTATGCGTTATGCGATATGCGTTATGCGTTATGCGATATGCGTTATGCGTTATGCGTTATGCGTTATGCGTTGTGCGTTGTGCGTTATACGTTATACGTTATGCGTTATGCGTTATGCGTTATGCGATATGCGTTATGCGTTATGCGTTATGCGTTATGCGTTATGCGTTATGCTTTATGCGTTATGCGTTATGAGTTATACGTTATGCGTTATGCGTTATGCGTTATGCGTTATGCGTTATGCGTTATGCGTTATGCGTTATGCGTTATACGGTATGCGTTATGCGTTATGCGTTATGCGTTATGCGTCGTGCGTTAAACGTATGCGTTATGCGTTATGCGTTATGCGTTATGCGTTATGCTTTATGCGTTATGCGTTATGAGTTATACGTTATGCGTTATGCATTATGCGTTATGCGATATGCGTTATGCGTTATGCGTTATGCGTTATGCGTTATGCGTTATGCGTTATGCGTTATGCGTTATGCGTTATGCGTTATGCGTTATGCGTTATGCGTTATGCTTTATGCGTTATGCGTTATGAGTTATACGTTATGCGTTATGCATTATGCGTTATGCGTTATGCGTTATGCGTTATGCGTTATGCGTTATGCGTTATACGGTATGCGTTATGCGTTATGCGTTATGCGTTATGCGTCGTGCGTTAAACGTATGCGTTATGCGTTATGCGTTATGCGTTATGCGTTATGCGTTATATGTTATGCGTTATGCGTTATGCGTTATGCGTTATGCGTTGTGCGTTATACGTTTGCGTTATGCGTTATGCGTTATGCGATATGCGTTATGCGTTATGCGTTATGCGTTATGCGTTATGCGTTATGCGTTTTGCGTTATGCTTTATGCGTTATGCGTTATGAGTTACACGTTATACGTTTGCGTTATGCGTTATGCGATATGCGTTATGCGTTATGCGTTATGCGTGATCCGTTATGCGTTAGGCGTTATGGGTTTTCCGGTGTTTGTTATGCGTTGTGCAGTATGCGCTATGCGTTATGAAGTATGGGTTATGGTTTATGCGTTATGCGTTGTGCGCTATACGTTTGCGTTATGCGTTATGCGTTATGCGTTATGCGTTATACGGTATGCGTTATGCGTTATGCGTTATGCGTTATGCGTCGTGCGTTATACGTATGCGTTATGCGTTATGCGTTAGCCGTTATACGGTATGCGTTATGCGTTATGCGTTATGCGTTATACGGTATGCGTTATGCGTTATACGTTATGCGTTATGCGTTATGCGTTATGCGTTATATGTTATGCGTTATGCGTTATGCGTTATGCGTTATACGGTATGCGTTATGCGTTATGCATTATGCTTTATGCGTTATGCGTTATGGGTTATGCGTTATGCGTTATGCGTTATGCGTTATGCGTTATGCGTTATGCGTTATGCGTTATGCGTTATGCGTTATGCGTTATGCGTTATATGTTATGCGTTATGCGTTATGCGTTATGCGTTGTGCGTTATACGTTTGCGTTATGCGTTATGCGTTATGCGATATGCGTTATGCGTTATGCGTTATGCGTTATGCGTTATGCGTTATGCGTTATGCGTTATGCTTTATGCGTTATGCGTTATGAGTTACACGTTATGCGTTATGCGTTATGCGTTATGCGTTATGCGTTATGCGTTATGCGTTATGCGTTATATGTTATGCGTTATGCGTTATGCGTTATGCGTTATGCGTTGTGCGTTATACGTTTGCGTTATGCGTTATGCGTTATGCGTTATGCGTTATGCGTTATGCTTTATGCGTTATGCGTTATGAGTTACACGTTATGCTTTATGCGTTATGCGTTATGCGTTATTGCGTTAGGGGTTATGCGTTATGCGTTATGCTTTATGCGTTATGCATTATGCGTTATGCGTGATCCGTTATGCGTTAGGCGTTATGGGTTTTCCGGTGTTCGTTATGCGTTGTGCAGTATGCGTTATGCGTTATGAAGTATGGGTTATGGTTCATGCGTTATGCGTTGTGCGATATACGTTTGCGTTATGCGTTATGCGTTATACGGTGTGCGTTATGCGTTATGCGTTATGCGTTATACGGTATGCGTTATGCGTTATGCGTTATGCGTTATGCGTTATGCGTTATGCGTTATGCTTTATGCGTTATGCGTTATGAGTTATACGTTATGCGTTATGCGTTATACGGTGTGCGTTATGCGTTATGCGTTATGAGTTATGCGTTATGCGTTATGCGTTATGCTTTATGCGTTATGCATTATGCGTTATGCGTGATGCGTTGTGCGTTATGGGTTATGCGTTATGCGTTATGCGTTAGGCGTTATGCTTTATGCGTTATGCGTTATGCGTTATGCGTTATGCGTTATGCTTTATGCGTTATGCGTTATGAGTTATACGTTATGCGTTATGCATTATGCGTTATGCGTTATGCGTTATGCTTTATGCGTTATGCGTTATGCGTTATATGTTATGCGTTATGCGTTATGCGTTATGCGTTGTGCGTTATACGTTTGCGTTATGCGTTATGCGTTATGCGATATGCGTTATGCGTTATGCGATATGCGTTATGCGTTATGCGTTATGCGTTATGCGTTATGCGTTGTGCGTTGTGCGTTATACGTTATACGTTATGCGTTATGCGTTATGCGTTATGCGATATGCGTTATGCGTTATGCGTTATGCGTTATGCGTTATGCGTTATGCTTTATGCGTTATGCGTTATGAGTTATACGTTATGCGTTATGCATTATGCGTTATGCGTTATGCGTTATGCGTTATGCGTTATGCGTTATGCGTTATACGGTATGCGTTATGCGTTATGCGTTATGCGTTATGCGTCGTGCGTTAAACGTATGCGTTATGCGTTATGCGTTATGCGTTATGCTTTATGCGTTATGCGTTATGAGTTATACGTTATGCGTTATGCGTTATACGGTATGCGTTATGCGTTATGCATTATGCTTTATGCGTTATGCGTTATGGGTTATGCGTTATGCGTTATGCGTTATGCGTTATGCGTTATGCGTTATGCGTTATGCGTTATGCGTTATGCGTTATATGTTATGCGTTATGCGTTATGCGTTATGCGTTGTGCGTTATACGTTTGCGTTATGCGTTATGCGTTATGCGATATGCGTTATGCGTTATGCGTTATGCGTTATGCGTTATGCGTTATGCGTTATGCGTTATGCGTTATGCTTTATGCGTTATGCGTTATGAGTTACACGTTATGCGTTATGCGTTATGCGTTATGCGTTATGCGTTATGCGTTATGCGTTATGCGTTATAAGTTATGCGTTATGCGTTATGCGTTATGCGTTATGCGTTGTGCGTTATACGTTTGCGTTATGCGTTATGCGTTATGCGATATGCGTTATGCGTTATGCGTTATGCGTTATGCGTTATGCGTTATGCGTTATGCTTTATGCGTTATGCGTTATGAGTTATACGTTATGCGTTATGCATTATGCGTTATGCGTTATGCGTTATGCGTTATGCTTTATGCGTTATGCGTTATGCGTTATATGTTATGCGTTATGCGTTATGCGTTGTGCGTTATACGTTTGCGTTATGCGTTATGCGTTATGCGATATGCGTTATGCGTTATGCGATATGCGTTATGCGTTATGCGTTATGCGTTATGCGTTATGCGTTATGATTTATGCGTTATGCGTTATGAGTTACACGTTATGCTTTATGCGTTATGCGTTATGCGTTATGCTTTATGCGTTATGCATTATGCGTTATGCGTGATCCGTTATGCGTTAGGCGTTATGCTTTATGCGTTATGCGTTATGCGTTATGCGTTATGCTTTATGCGTTATGCGTTATGCGTTATATGTTATGCGTTATGCGTTATGCGTTATGCGTTGTGCGTTATACGTTTGCGTTATGCGTTATGCGTTATGCGATATGCGTTATGCGTTATGCGATATGCGTTATGCGTTATGCGTTATGCGTTATGCGTTATGCGTTATGCTTTATGCGTTATGCGTTATGAGTTACACGTTATGCGATATGCGTTATGCGTTATGCGTTATGCGTTATGCGTTATGCGTTATGCGTTATGCGTTATGCTTTATGCGTTATGCGTTATGAGTTACACGTTATGCTTTATGCGTTATGCGTTATGCGTTATTGCGTTAGGGGTTATGCGTTATGCGTTATGCTTTATGCGTTATGCATTATGCGTTATGCGTGATCCGTTATGCGTTAGGCGTTATGGGTTTTCCGGTGTTCGTTATGCGTTGTGCAGTATGCGTTATGCGTTATGAAGTATGGGTTATGGTTCATGCGTTATGCGTTGTGCGATATACGTTTGCGTTATGCGTTATGCGTTATACGGTGTGCGTTATGCGTTATGCGTTATGCGTTATACGGTATGCGTTATGCGTTATGCGTTATGCGTTATGCGTTGTGCGTTGTGCGTTATACGTTATACGTTATGCGTTATGCGTTATGCGATATGCGTTATGCGTTATGCGTTATGCGTTATGCGTTATGCGTTATGCGTTATGCGTTATGCGTTATGCGTTATGCGTTATGCGTTATGCGTTATGCGTTATGCTTTATGCGTTATGCGTTATGAGTTATACGTTATGCGTTATGCGTTATACGGTGTGCGTTATGCGTTATGCGTTATGAGTTATGCGTTATGCGTTATGCGTTATGCTTTATGCGTTATGCATTATGCGTTATGCGTGATGCGTTGTGCGTTATGGGTTATGCGTTATGCGTTATGCGTTAGGCGTTATGCTTTATGCGTTATGCGTTATGCGTTATGCGTTATGCGTTATGCTTTATGCGTTATGCGTTATGAGTTATACGTTATGCGTTATGCATTATGCGTTATGCGTTATGCGTTATGCTTTATGCGTTATGCGTTATGCGTTATATGTTATGCGTTATGCGTTATGCGTTATGCGTTGTGCGTTATACGTTTGCGTTATGCGTTATGCGTTATGCGATATGCGTTATGCGTTATGCGATATGCGTTATGCGTTATGCGTTATGCGTTATGCGTTATGCGTTATGCGTTGTGCGTTGTGCGTTATACGTTATACGTTATGCGTTATGCGTTATGCGTTATGCGATATGCGTTATGCGTTATGCGTTATGCGTTATGCGTTATGCGTTATGCTTTATGCGTTATGCGTTATGAGTTATACGTTATGCGTTATGCATTATGCGTTATGCGTTATGCGTTATGCGTTATGCGTTATGCGTTATGCGTTATACGGTATGCGTTATGCGTTATGCGTTATGCGTTATGCGTCGTGCGTTAAACGTATGCGTTATGCGTTATGCGTTATGCGTTATGCTTTATGCGTTATGCGTTATGAGTTATACGTTATGCGTTATGCGTTATACGGTATGCGTTATGCGTTATGCATTATGCTTTATGCGTTATGCGTTATGGGTTATGCGTTATGCGTTATGCGTTATGCGTTATGCGTTATGCGTTATGCGTTATGCGTTATGCGTTATGCGTTATGCGTTATATGTTATGCGTTATGCGTTATGCGTTATGCGTTGTGCGTTATACGTTTGCGTTATGCGTTATGCGTTATGCGATATGCGTTATGCGTTATGCGTTATGCGTTATGCGTTATGCGTTATGCGTTATGCGTTATGCGTTATGCTTTATGCGTTATGCGTTATGAGTTACACGTTATGCGTTATGCGTTATGCGTTATGCGTTATGCGTTATGCGTTATGCGTTATGCGTTATATGTTATGCGTTATGCGTTATGCGTTATGCGTTATGCGTTGTGCGTTATACGTTTGCGTTATGCGTTATGCGTTATGCGATATGCGTTATGCGTTATGCGTTATGCGTTATGCGTCATGCGTTATGCGTTATGCGTTATGCTTTATGCGTTATGCGTTATGAGTTATACGTTATGCGTTATGCATTATGCGTTATGCGTTATGCGTTATGCGTTATGCTTTATGCGTTATGCGTTATGCGTTATATGTTATGCGTTATGCGTTATGCGTTGTGCGTTATACGTTTGCGTTAAGCGTTATGCGTTATGCGATATGCGTTATGCGTTATGCGATATGCGTTATGCGTTATGCGTTATGCGTTATGCGTTATGCGTTATGATTTATGCGTTATGCGTTATGAGTTACACGTTATGCTTTATGCGTTATGCGTTATGCGTTATGCTTTATGCGTTATGCATTATGCGTTATGCGTGATCCGTTATGCGTTAGGCGTTATGCTTTATGCGTTATGCGTTATGCGTTATGCGTTATGCGTTATGCTTTATGCGTTATGCGTTATGAGTTATACGTTATGCGTTATGCATTATGCGTTATGCGTTATGCGTTATGCGTTATGCTTTATGCGTTATGCGTTATGCGTTATATGTTATGCGTTATGCGTTATGCGTTATGCGTTGTGCGTTATACGTTTGCGTTATGCGTTATGCGTTATGCGATATGCGTTATGCGTTATGCGTTATGCGTTATGCGTTATGCGTTATGCGTTATGCGTTATGCGTTATGCGTTATGCTTTATGCGTTATGCGTTATGAGTTACACGTTATGCGATATGCGTTATGCGTTATGCGTTATGCGTTATGCGTTATGCGTTATGCGTTATGCGTTATGCTTTATGCGTTATGCGTTATGAGTTACACGTTATGCTTTATGCGTTATGCGTTATGCGTTATTGCGTTAGGGGTTATGCGTTATGCGTTATGCTTTATGCGTTATGCATTATGCGTTATGCGTGATCCGTTATGCGTTAGGCGTTATGGGTTTTCCGGTGTTCGTTATGCGTTGTGCAGTATGCGTTATGCGTTATGAAGTATGGGTTATGGTTCATGCGTTATGCGTTGTGCGATATACGTTTGCGTTATGCGTTATGCGTTATACGGTGTGCGTTATGCGTTATGCGTTATGCGTTATACGGTATGCGTTATGCGTTATGCGTTATGCGTTATGCGTTGTGCGTTGTGCGTTATACGTTATACGTTATGCGTTATGTGTTATGCGTTATGCGATATGCGTTATGCGTTATGCGTTATGCGTTATGCGTTATGCGTTATGCGTTATGCGTTATGCGTTATGCGTTATGCGTTATGCGTTATGCGTTATGCGTTATGCGTTATGCTTTATGCGTTATGCGTTATGAGTTATACGTTATGCGTTATGCATTATGCGTTATGCGATATGCGTTATGCGTTATGCGTTATGCGTTATGCGTTATGCGTTATGCGTTATGCGTTATGCGTTATGCGTTATGCGTTATGCGTTATGCGTTATGCTTTATGCGTTATGCGTTATGAGTTATACGTTATGCGTTATGCATTATGCGTTATGCGTTATGCGTTATGCGTTATGCGTTATGCGTTATGCGTTATGCGTTATGCGTTATGCGTTATGCGTTATGCGTTATGCGTTATGCGTTGTGCGTTATACGTTTGCGCTATGCGTTATGCGTTATGCGATATGCGTTATGCGTTATGCGATATGCGTTATGCGTTATGCGTTATGCGTTGTGCGTTATGCGTTATGCGTTATGCTTTATGCGTTATGCGTTATGAGTTACACGTTATGCGATATGCGTTATGCGTTATGCGTTATGCGTTATGCGTTATGCGTTATGCGTTATGCGTTATGCGTTATGCGTTATGCTTTATGCGTTATGCGTTATGAGTTACACGTTATGCTTTATGCGTTATGCGTTATGCGTTATTGCGTTAGGGGTTATGCGTTATGCGTTATGCTTTATGCGTTATGCATTATGCGTTATGCGTGATCCGTTATGCGTTAGGCGTTATGGGTTTTCCGGTGTTCGTTATGCGTTGTGCAGTATGCGTTATGCGTTATGCGTTATGCGTTATGAGTTATACGTTATGCGTTATGCGTTATGCGATATGCGTTATGCGTTATGCGTTATGCGTTATGCGTTATGCGTTATGCGTTATGCGTTATGCGTTATGCGTTATGCGTTATGCTTTATGCGTTATGCGTTATGAGTTACACGTTATGCTTTATGCGTTATGCGTTATGCGTTATTGCGTTAGGGGTTATGCGTTATGCGTTATGCTTTATGCGTTATGCATTATGCGTTATGCGTGATCCGTTATGCGTTAGGCGTTATGGGTTTTCCGGTGTTCGTTATGCGTTGTGCAGTATGCGTTATGCGTTATGCGTTATGCGTTATGCGTTATGAGTTATACGTTATGCGTTATGCGTTATGCGATATGCGTTATGCGTTATGCGATATGCGTTATGCGTTATGCGTTATGCGTTATGCGATATGCGTTATGCGTTATGCGTTATGCGTTATGCGTTATGCGTTATGCGTTATGCGTTATGCGTTATGCGTTATGCGTTATGCGTTATGCGTTATGCGTTATGCGTTATGCTTTATGCGTTATGCGTTATGAGTTATACGTTATGCGTTATGCATTATGCGTTATGCGATATGCGTTATGCGTTATGCGTTATGCGTTATGCGTTATGCGTTATGCGTTATGCGTTATGCGTTATGCGTTATGCGTTATGCGTTATGCGTTATGCGTTATGCGTTATGCTTTATGCGTTATGCGTTATGAGTTATACGTTATGCGTTATGCATTATGCGTTATGCGTTATGCGTTATGCGTTATGCGTTATGCGTTATGCGTTATACGGTATGCGTTATGCGTTATGCGTTATGCGTTATGCGTTATGCGTTATGCGTTGTGCGTTATACGTTTGCGTTATGCGTTATGCGTTATGCGATATGCGTTATGCGTTATGCGATATGCGTTATGCGTTATGCGTTATGCGTTGTGCGTTATGCGTTATGCGTTATGCTTTATGCGTTATGCGTTATGAGTTACACGTTATGCGATATGCGTTATGCGTTATGCGTTATGCGTTATGCGTTATGCGTTATGCGTTATGCGTTATGCTTTATGCGTTATGCGTTATGAGTTACACGTTATGCTTTATGCGTTATGCGTTATGCGTTATTGCGTTAGGGGTTATGCGTTATGCGTTATGCGTTATGCGTTATACGGTATGCGTTATGCGTTATGCGTTATGCGTTATGCGTCGTGCGTTAAACGTATGCGTTATGCGTTATGCGTTATGCTTTATGCGTTATGCGTTATGAGTTATACGTTATGCGTTATGCGTTATACGGTATGCGTTATGCGTTATGCATTATGCTTTATGCGTTATGCGTTATGGGTTATGCGTTATGCGTTATGCGTTATGCGTTATGCGTTATGCGTTATGCGTTATGCGTTATGCGTTATATGTTATGCGTTATGCGTTATGCGTTATGCGTTGTGCGTTATACGTTTGCGTTATGCGTTATGCGTTATGCGATATGCGTTATGCGTTATGCGTTATGCGTTATGCGTTATGCGTTATGCGTTATGCGTTATGCGTTATGCTTTATGCGTTATGCGTTATGAGTTACACGTTATGCGTTATGCGTTATGCGTTATGCGTTATGCGTTATGCGTTATGCGTTATATGTTATGCGTTATGCGTTATGCGTTATGCGTTATGCGTTGTGCGTTATACGTTTGCGTTATGCGTTATGCGTTATGCGATATGCGTTATGCGTTATGCGTTATGCGTCATGCGTTATGCGTTATGCGTTATGCTTTATGCGTTATGCGTTATGAGTTATACGTTATGCGTTATGCATTATGCGTTATGCGTTATGCGTTATGCGTTATGCTTTATGCGTTATGCGTTATGCGTTATATGTTATGCGTTATGCGTTATGCGTTGTGCGTTATACGTTTGCGTTATGCGTTATGCGTTATGCGATATGCGTTATGCGTTATGCGATATGCGTTATGCGTTATGCGTTATGCGTTATGCGTTATGCGTTATGATTTATGCGTTATGCGTTATGAGTTACACGTTATGCTTTATGCGTTATGCGTTATGCGTTATGCTTTATGCGTTATGCATTATGCGTTATGCGTGATCCGTTATGCGTTAGGCGTTATGCTTTATGCGTTATGCGTTATGCGTTATGCGTTATGCGTTATGCTTTATGCGTTATGCGTTATGAGTTATACGTTATGCGTTATGCATTATGCGTTATGCGTTATGCGTTATGCGTTATGCTTTATGCGTTATGCGTTATATGTTATGCGTTATGCGTTATGCGTTATGCGTTGTGCGTTATACGTTTGCGTTATGCGTTATGCGTTATGCGATATGCGTTATGCGTTATGCGATATGCGTTATGCGTTATGCGTTATGCGTTATGCGTTATGCGTTATGCGTTATGCTTTATGCGTTATGCGTTATGAGTTACACGTTATGCGATATGCGTTATGCGTTATGCGTTATGCGTTATGCGTTATGCGTTATGCGTTATGCGTTATGCTTTATGCGTTATGCGTTATGAGTTACACGTTATGCTTTATGCGTTATGCGTTATGCGTTATTGCGTTAGGGGTTATGCGTTATGCGTTATGCTTTATGCGTTATGCATTATGCGTTATGCGTGATCCGTTATGCGTTAGGCGTTATGGGTTTTCCGGTGTTCGTTATGCGTTGTGCAGTATGCGTTATGCGTTATGAAGTATGGGTTATGGTTCATGCGTTATGCGTTGTGCGATATACGTTTGCGTTATGCGTTATGCGTTATACGGTGTGCGTTATGCGTTATGCGTTATGCGTTATACGGTATGCGTTATGCGTTATGCGTTATGCGTTATGCGTTGTGCGTTGTGCGTTATACGTTATACGTTATGCGTTATGCGTTATGCGATATGCGTTATGCGTTATGCGTTATGCGTTATGCGTTATGCGTTATGCGTTATGCGTTATGCGTTATGCGTTATGCGTTATGCGTTATGCGTTATGCGTTATGCTTTATGCGTTATGCGTTATGAGTTATACGTTATGCGTTATGCGTTATACGGTGTGCGTTATGCGTTATGCGTTATGAGTTATGCGTTATGCGTTATGCGTTATGCTTTATGCGTTATGCATTATGCGTTATGCGTGATGCGTTGTGCGTTATGGGTTATGCGTTATGCGTTATGCGTTAGGCGTTATGCTTTATGCGTTATGCGTTATGCGTTATGCGTTATGCGTTATGCTTTATGCGTTATGCGTTATGAGTTATACGTTATGCGTTATGCATTATGCGTTATGCGTTATGCGTTATGCTTTATGCGTTATGCGTTATGCGTTATATGTTATGCGTTATGCGTTATGCGTTATGCGTTGTGCGTTATACGTTTGCGTTATGCGTTATGCGTTATGCGATATGCGTTATGCGTTATGCGTTATGCGTTATGCGTTATGCGTTATGCGTTATGCGTTATGCGTTGTGCGTTGTGCGTTATACGTTATACGTTATGCGTTATGCGTTATGCGTTATGCGATATGCGTTATGCGTTATGCGTTATGCGTTATGCGTTATGCGTTATGCTTTATGCGTTATGCGTTATGAGTTATACGTTATGCGTTATGCGTTATGCGTTATGCGTTATGCGTTATGCGTTATGCGTTATGCGTTATGCGTTATACGGTATGCGTTATGCGTTATGCGTTATGCGTTATGCGTCGTGCGTTAAACGTATGCGTTATGCGTTATGCGTTATGCGTTATGCTTTATGCGTTATGCGTTATGAGTTATACGTTATGCGTTATGCGTTATACGGTATGCGTTATGCGTTATGCATTATGCTTTATGCGTTATGCGTTATGGGTTATGCGTTATGCGTTATGCGTTATGCGTTATGCGTTATGCGTTATGCGTTATGCGTTATGCGTTATGCGTTATATGTTATGCGTTATGCGTTATGCGTTATGCGTTGTGCGTTATACGTTTGCGTTATGCGTTATGCGTTATGCGATATGCGTTATGCGTTATGCGTTATGCGTTATGCGTTATGCGTTATGCGTTATGCGTTATGCGTTATGCGTTATGCTTTATGCGTTATGCGTTATGAGTTACACGTTATGCGTTATGCGTTATGCGTTATGCGTTATGCGTTATGCGTTATGCGTTATGCGTTATATGTTATGCGTTATGCGTTATGCGTTATGCGTTATGCGTTGTGCGTTATACGTTTGCGTTATGCGTTATGCGTTATGCGATATGCGTTATGCGTTATGCGTTATGCGTCATGCGTTATGCGTTATGCGTTATGCTTTATGCGTTATGCGTTATGAGTTATACGTTATGCGTTATGCATTATGCGTTATGCGTTATGCGTTATGCGTTATGCTTTATGCGTTATGCGTTATGCGTTATATGTTATGCGTTATGCGTTATGCGTTGTGCGTTATACGTTTGCGTTATGCGTTATGCGTTATGCGATATGCGTTATGCGTTATGCGATATGCGTTATGCGTTATGCGTTATGCGTTATGCGTTATGCGTTATGATTTATGCGTTATGCGTTATGAGTTACACGTTATGCTTTATGCGTTATGCGTTATGCGTTATGCTTTATGCGTTATGCATTATTCGTTATGCGTGATCCGTTATGCGTTAGGCGTTATGCTTTATGCGTTATGCGTTATGCGTTATGCGTTATGCGTTATGCTTTATGCGTTATGCGTTATGAGTTATACGTTATGCGTTATGCATTATGCGTTATGCGTTATGCGTTATGCGTTATGCTTTATGCGTTATGCGTTATGCGTTATATGTTATGCGTTATGCGTTATGCGTTATGCGTTGTGCGTTATACGTTTGCGTTATGCGTTATGCGTTATGCGATATGCGTTATGCGTTATGCGATATGCGTTATGCGTTATGCGTTATGCGTTATGCGTTATGCGTTATGCGTTATGCTTTATGCGTTATGCGTTATGAGTTACACGTTATGCGATATGCGTTATGCGTTATGCGTTATGCGTTATGCGTTATGCGTTATGCGTTATGCGTTATGCTTTATGCGTTATGCGTTATGAGTTACACGTTATGCTTTATGCGTTATGCGTTATGCGTTATTGCGTTAGGGGTTATGCGTTATGCGTTATGCTTTATGCGTTATGCATTATGCGTTATGCGTGATCCGTTATGCGTTAGGCGTTATGGGTTTTCCGGTGTTCGTTATGCGTTGTGCAGTATGCGTTATGCGTTATGAAGTATGGGTTATGGTTCATGCGTTATGCGTTGTGCGATATACGTTTGCGTTATGCGTTATGCGTTATACGGTGTGCGTTATGCGTTATGCGTTATGCGTTATACGGTATGCGTTATGCGTTATGCGTTATGCGTTATGCGTTGTGCGTTGTGCGTTATACGTTATACGTTATGCGTTATGTGTTATGCGTTATGCGATATGCGTTATGCGTTATGCGTTATGCGTTATGCGTTATGCGTTATGCGTTATGCGTTATGCGTTATGCGTTATGCGTTATGCGTTATGCGTTATGCGTTATGCGTTATGCGTTATGCTTTATGCGTTATGCGTTATGAGTTATACGTTATGCGTTATGCATTATGCGTTATGCGATATGCGTTATGCGTTATGCGTTATGCGTTATGCGTTATGCGTTATGCGTTATGCGTTATGCGTTATGCGTTATGCGTTATGCGTTATGCGTTATGCTTTATGCGTTATGCGTTATGAGTTATACGTTATGCGTTATGCATTATGCGTTATGCGTTATGCGTTATGCGTTATGCGTTATGCGTTATGCGTTATACGGTATGCGTTATGCGTTATGCGTTATGCGTTATGCGTTATGCGTTTTGCGTTATACGTTTGCGCTATGCGTTATGCGTTATGCGATATGCGTTATGCGTTATGCGATATGCGTTATGCGTTATGCGTTATGCGTTGTGCGTTATGCGTTATGCGTTATGCTTTATGCGTTATGCGTTATGAGTTACACGTTATGCGATATGCGTTATGCGTTATGCGTTATGCGTTATGCGTTATGCGTTATGCGTTATGCGTTATGCGTTATGCGTTATGCTTTATGCGTTATGCGTTATGAGTTACACGTTATGCTTTATGCGTTATGCGTTATGCGTTATTGCGTTAGGGGTTATGCGTTATGCGTTATGCTTTATGCGTTATGCATTATGCGTTATGCGTGATCCGTTATGCGTTAGGCGTTATGGGTTTTCCGGTGTTCGTTATGCGTTGTGCAGTATGCGTTATGCGTTATGCGTTATGCGTTATGCGTTATACGTTATGCGTTATGCGTTATGCGATATGCGTTATGCGTTATGCGATATGCGTTATGCGTTATGCGTTATGCGTTATGCGATATGCGTTATGCGTTATGCGTTATGCGTTATGCGTTATGCGTTATGCGTTATGCGTTATGCGTTATGCGTTATGCGTTATGCGTTATGCGTTATGCGTTATGCTTTATGCGTTATGCGTTATGAGTTATACGTTATGCGTTATGCATTATGCGTTATGCGATATGCGTTATGCGTTATGCGTTATGCGTTATGCGTTATGCGTTATGCGTTATGCGTTATGCGTTATGCGTTATGCGTTATGCGTTATGCGTTATGCGTTATGCTTTATGCGTTATGCGTTATGAGTTATACGTTATGCGTTATGCATTATGCGTTATGCGTTATGCGTTATGCGTTATGCGTTATGCGTTATGCGTTATACGGTATGCGTTATGCGTTATGCGTTATGCGTTATGCGTTATGCGTTATGCGTTGTGCGTTATACGTTTGCGTTATGCGTTATGCGTTATGCGATATGCGTTATGCGTTATGCGTTATGCGTTATGCGTTGTGCGTTATGCGTTATGCGTTATGCTTTATGCGTTATGCGTTATGAGTTACACGTTATGCGATATGCGTTATGCGTTATGCGTTATGCGTTATGCGTTATGCGTTATGCGTTATGCGTTATGCGTTATGCTTTATGCGTTATGCGTTATGAGTTACACGTTATGCTTTATGCGTTATGCGTTATGCGTTATTGCGTTAGGGGTTATGCGTTATGCGTTATGCTTTATGCGTTATGCATTATGCGTTATGCGTGATCCGTTATGCGTTAGGCGTTATGGGTTTTCCGGTGTTCGTTATGCGTTGTGCAGTATGCGTTATGCGTTATGAAGTATGGGTTATGGTTTATGCGTTATGCGTTGTGCGCTATACGTTTGCGTTATGCGTTATGCGTTATACGGTGTGCGTTATGCGTTATGCGTTATGCGTTATACGGTATGCGTTATGCGTTATGCGTTATGCGTTATGCGTTGTGCGTTGTGCGTTATACGTTATACGTTATGCGTTATGCGTTATGCGTTATGCGATATGCGTTATGCGTTATGCGTTATGCGTTATGCGTTATGCGTTATGCGTTATGCGTTATGCGTTATGCGTTATGCGTTATGCGTTATGCGTTATGCGTTATGCTTTATGCGTTATGCGTTATGAGTTATACGTTATACGTTATGCGTTATGCATTATGCGTTATGCGATATGCGTTATGCGTTATGCGTTATGCGTTATGCGTTATGCGTTATGCGTTATGCGTTATGCGTTATGCGTTATGCGTTATGCGTTATGCGTTATGCTTTATGCGTTATGCGTTATGAGTTATACGTTATGCGTTATGCATTATGCGTTATGCGTTATGCGTTATGCGTTATGCGTTATGCGTTATGCGTTATACGGTATGCGTTATGCGTTATGCGTTATGCGTTATGCGTTATGCGTCGTGCGTTAAACGTATGCGTTATGCGTTATGCGTTATGCGTTATATGTTATGCGTTATGCGTTATGCGTTATGCGTTGTGCGTTATACGTTTGCGTTATGCGTTATGCGTTATGCGATATGCGTTATGCGTTATGCGTTATGCGTTATGCGTTATGCGTTATGCGTTATGCGTTATGCGTTATGCGTTATGCTTTATGCGTTATGCGTTATGAGTTACACGTTATACGTTTGCGTTATGCGTTATGCGATATGCGTTATGCGTTATGCGTTATGCGTGATCCGTTATGCGTTAGGCGTTATGGGTTTTCCGGTGTTTGTTATGCGTTGTGCAGTATGCGCTATGCGTTATGAAGTATGGGTTATGGTTTATGCGTTATGCGTTGTGCGCTATACGTTTGCGTTATGCGTTATGCGTTATACGGTATGCGTTATGCGTTATGCGTTATGCGTTATGCGTTATGCGTTATGCGTTATGCGTTATGCGTTATGCGTCGTGCGTTATACGTATGCGTTATGCGTTATGCGTTAGCCGTTATACGGTATGCGTTATGCGTTATGCGTTATGCGTTATACGGTATGCGTTATGCGTTATACGTTATGCGTTATGCGTTATGCGTTTTGCGTTATATGTTATGCGTTATGCGTTATGCGTTATGCGTTATACGGTATGCGTTATGCGTTATGCATTATGCTTTATGCGTTATGCGTTATGGGTTATGCGTTATGCGTTATGCGTTATGCGTTATGCGTTATGCGTTATGCGTTATGCGTTATGCGTTATATGTTATGCGTTATGCGTTATGCGTTATGCGTTGTGCGTTATACGTTTGCGTTATGCGTTATGCGTTATGCGATATGCGTTATGCGTTATGCGTTATGCGTTATGCGTTATGCGTTATGCGTTATGCGTTATGCGTTATGCGTTATGCTTTATGCGTTATGCGTTATGAGTTACACGTTATGCTTTATGCGTTATGCGTTATGCGTTATTGCGTTAGGGTTTATGCGTTATGCGTTATGCGTTATGCTTTATGCGTTATGCATTATGCGTTATGCGTGATCCGTTATGCGTTAGGCGTTATGGGTTTTCCGGTGTTCGTTATGCGTTGGGCAGTATGCGTTATGCGTTATGAAGTATGGGTTATGGTTTATGCGTTATGCGTTGTGCGCTATACGTTTGCGTTATGCGTTATGCGTTATGCGTTATACGGTATGCGTTATGCGTTATGCGTTATGCGTTATGCGTCGTGCGTTAAACGTATGCGTTATGCGTTATGCGTTATGCGTTATACGGTATGCGTTATGCGTTATGCGTTATGCTTTATGCGTTATGCGTTATGAGTTATACGTTATGCGTTATGCATTATGCGTTATGCGTTATGCGATATGCGTTATGCGTTATGCGTTATGCGTTATGCGTTATGCGTTATGCGTTATGCGTTATGCGTTATGCTTTATGCGTTATGCGTTATGAGTTATACGGTATGCGTTATGCGTTATGCGTTATGCGTTATGCGTTATGCGTTATGCGTTATGCGTTATGCGTTATGCGTTATGCGTTATGCGTTATGCGTTATGCTTTATGCGTTATGCGTTATGAGTTATGCGTTATGCGTTATGCGTTATGCTTTATGCGTTATGCGTTATGCGTTATGCGTTATGCGTTATGCGTTATGCGTTATGCGTTATGCGTTATGCGTTATGCGTTATGCGTTATGCGTTATGCGTTACGCGTTATGCGTTATGCGTTATGCGTTATGCGTTATGCGTTATGCGTCGTGCGTTAAACGTATGCGTTATGCGTTATGCGTTATGCGTTATATGTTATGCGTTATGCGTTATGCGTTATGCGTTGTGCGTTATACGTTTGCGTTATGCGTTATACGTTATGCGATATGCGTTATGCGTTATGCGTTATGCGTTATGCGTTATGCGTTATGCGTTATGCGTTATGCGTTATGCGTTATGCGTTATGCGTTATGCTTTATGCGTTATGCGTTATGAGTTACACGTTATACGTTTGCGTTATGCGTTATGCGATATGCGTTATGCGTTATGCGTTATGCGTGATCCGTTATGCGTTAGGCGTTATGGGTTTTCCGGTGTTTGTTATGCGTTGTGCAGTATGCGCTATGCGTTATGAAGTATGGGTTATGGTTTATGCGTTATGCGTTGTGCGCTATACGTTTGCGTTATGCGTTATGCGTTATACGGTATGCGTTATGCGTTATGCGTTATGCGTTATGCGTTATGCGTTATGCGTTATGCGTTATGCGTCGTGCGTTATACGTATGCGTTATGCGTTATGCGTTAGCCGTTATACGGTATGCGTTATGCGTTATGCGTTATGCGTTATACGGTATGCGTTATGCGTTATACGTTATGCGTTATGCGTTATGCGTTTTGCGATATATGTTATGCGTTATGCGTTATGCGTTATGCGTTATACGGTATGCGTTATGCGTTATGCATTATGCTTTATGCGTTATGCGTTATGGGTTATGCGTTATGCGTTATGCGTTATGCGTTATGCGTTATGCGTTATGCGTTATGCGTTATGCGTTATATGTTATGCGTTATGCGTTATGCGTTATGCGTTGTGCGTTATACGTTTGCGTTATGCGTTATGCGTTATGCGATATGCGTTATGCGTTATGCGTTATGCGTTATGCGTTATGCGTTATGCGTTATGCGTTATGCGTTATGCGTTATGCTTTATGCGTTATGCGTTATGAGTTACACGTTATGCTTTATGCGTTATGCGTTATGCGTTATTGCGTTAGGGTTTATGCGTTATGCGTTATGCGTTATGCTGTATGCGTTATGCATTATGCGTTATGCGTGATCCGTTATGCGTTAGGCGTTATGGGTTTTCCGGTGTTCGTTATGCGTTGGGCAGTATGCGTTATGCGTTATGAAGTATGGGTTATGGTTTATGCGTTATGCGTTGTGCGCTATACGTTTGCGTTATGCGTTATGCGTTATGCGTTATACGGTATGCGTTATGCGTTATGCGTTATGCGTTATGCGTCGTGCGTTAAACGTATGCGTTATGCGTTATGCGTTATGCGTTATACGGTATGCGTTATGCGTTATGCGTTATGCTTTATGCGTTATGCGTTATGAGTTATACGTTATGCGTTATGCATTATGCGTTATGCGTTATGCGATATGCGTTATGCGTTATGCGTTATGCGTTATGCGTTATGCGTTATGCGTTATGCGTTATGCTTTATGCGTTATGCGTTATGAGTTATACGGTATGCGTTATGCGTTATGCGTTATGCGTTATGCGTTATGCGTTATGCGTTATGCGTTATGCGTTATGCGTTATGCGTTATGCGTTATGCGTTATGCTTTATGCGTTATGCGTTATGAGTTATGCGTTATGCGTTATGCGTTATGCTTTATGCGTTATGCGTTATGCGTTATGCGTTATGCGTTATGCGTTATGCGTTATGCGTTATGCGTTATGCGTTATGCGTTATGCGTTATGCGTTATGCGTTACGCGTTATGCGTTATGCGTTATGCGTTATGCGTTATGCGTTATGCGTTATGCGTTATGCTTTATGCGTTATGCGTTATGAGTTATACGTTATGCGTTATGCGTTATACGGTGTGCGTTATGCGTTATGCGTTATGCGTTTTGCGGTATTCTTTATGCGTTGTGCATTATGCGTTATGCGTTGTGCGTTATGGGTTATGCGTTATGCGTTATGCTTTATGCGTTATGCGTTATGAGTTACACGTTATGCTTTATGCGTTATGCGTTATGCGTTATGCGTTATGCGTTATGCGTTATGCGTTATGCGTTATGCGTTATGCGTTATGCGTTAGGCGTTATGCGATTTGCGGTATTCGTTAAGCGTTGTGCATTATGCGTTATGCGTTATGCGTTATGCGTTATGCGTTATGCATTATGCGTTATGCGTGATCCGTTATGCGTTAGGCGTTATGGGTTTTCCGGTGTTCGTTATGCGTTGGGCAGTATGCGTTATGCGTTATGAAGTATGGGTTATGGTTTATGCGTTATGCGTTGTGCGCTATACGTTTGCGTTATGCGTTATGCGTTATGCGTTATACGGTATGCGTTATGCGTTATGCGTTATGCGTTATGCGTTATGCGTTATGCGTTATGCGTTATGCGTTATGCGTTATATGTTATGCGTTATGAAGTATGGGTTATGGTTTATGCGTTATGCGTTGTGCGCTATACGTTTGCGTTATGCGTTATGCGTTATACGGTGTGCGTTATGCGTTATGCGTTATACGGTATGCGTTATGCGTTATGCGTTATGCGTTATGCGTTGTGCGTTGTGCGTTATACGTTATGCGTTATGCGTTATGCGTTATGCGTTATGCGTTATGCGTTATGCGTTATGCGTTATGCGTTACGCGTTATGCGTTATGCGTTATGCGTTATGCGTTGTGCGTTATACGTTTGCGTTATGCGTTATGCGTTATGCGATATGCGTTATGCGTTATGCGTTATGCGTTATGCGTTATGCGTTATGCGTTATGCGTTATGCGTTATGCGTTATGCGTTATGCGTTATGCGTTATGCTTTATGCGTTATGCGTTATGAGTTACACGTTATGCTTTATGCGTTATGCGTTATTGCGTTAGGGTTTATGCGTTATGCGTTATGCGTTATGCTTTATGCGTTATGCATTATGCGTTATGCGTGATCCGTTATGCGTTAGGCGTTATGGGTTTTCCGGTGTTCGTTATGCGTTATGCGATATGCGTTATGCGTTATGCGTTATGCGTTATGCGTTATGCGTTATGCGTTATGCGTTATGCGTTATGATTTATGCGTTATGCGTTATGAGTTACACGTTATGCTTTATGCGTTATGCGTTATGCGTTATGCTTTATGCGTTATGCATTATGCGTTATGCGTGATCCGTTATGCGTTAGGCGTTATGCTTTATGCGTTATGCGTTATGCGTTATGCGTTATGCGTTATGCTTTATGCGTTATGCGTTATGAGTTATACGTTATGCGTTATGCATTATGCGTTATGCGTTATGCGTTATGCGTTATGCTTTATGCGTTATGCGTTATGCGTTATATGTTATGCGTTATGCGTTATGCGTTATGCGTTATGCGTTGTGCGTTATACGTTTGCGTTATGCGTTATGCGTTATGCGATATGCGTTATGCGTTATGCGATATGCGTTATGCGTTATGCGTTATGCGTTATGCGTTATGCGTTATGCGTTATGCTTTATGCGTTATGCGTTATGAGTTACACGTTATGCGATATGCGTTATGCGTTATGCGTTATGCGTTATGCTGTTATGCGTTATGCGTTATTCTTTATGCGTTATGCGTTATGAGTTACACGTTATGCTTTATGCGTTATGCGTTATGCGTTATTGCGTTAGGGGTTATGCGTTATGCGTTATGCTTTATGCGTTATGCATTATGCGTTATGCGTGATCCGTTATGCGTTAGGCGTTATGGGTTTTCCGGTGTTCGTTATGCGTTGTGCAGTATGCGTTATGCGTTATGAAGTATGGGTTATGGTTCATGCGTTATGCGTTGTGCGCTATACGTTTGCGTTATGCGTTATGCGTTATACGGTGTGCGTTATGCGTTATGCGTTATGCGTTATACGGTATGCGTTATGCGTTATGCGTTATGCGTTATGCGTTGTGCGTTGTGCGTTATACGTTATACGTTATGCGTTATGCGTTATGCGTTATGCGATATGCGTTATGCGTTATGCGTTATGCGTTATGCGTTATGCGTTATGCGTTATGCGTTATGCGTTATGCGTTATGCGTTATGCGTTATGCGTTATGCGTTATGCGTTATGCGTTATGCGTTATGCTTTATGCGTTATGCGTTATGAGTTATACGTTATGCGTTATGCATTATGCGTTATGCGATATGCGTTATGCGTTATGCGTTATGCGTTATGCGTTATGCGTTATGCGTTATGCGTTATGCGTTATGCGTTATGCGTTATGCGTTATGCGTTATGCGATATGCGTTATGCGTTATGCGTTATGCGTTATGCGTTATGCGTTATGCGTTATGCGTTATGCTTTATGCGTTATGCGTTATGAGTTACACGTTATGCTTTATGCGTTATGCGTTATGCGATATTGCGTTAGGGGTTATGCGTTATGCGTTATGCTTTATGCGTTATGCATTATGCGTTATGCGTGATCCGTTATGCGTTAGGCGTTATGGGTTTTCCGGTGTTCGTTATGCGTTGTGCAGTATGCGTTATGCGTTATGAAGTATGGGTTATGGTTTATGCGTTATGCGTTGTGCGCTATACGTTTTGCGTTATGCGTTATGCGTTATACGGTGTGCGTTATGCGTTATGCGTTATGCGTTATACGGTATGCGTTATGCGTTATGCGTTATGCGTTATGCGTTGTGCGTTGTGCGTTATACGTTATACGTTATGCGTTATGCGTTATGCGTTATGCGATATGCGTTATGCGTTATGCGTTATGCGTTATGCGTTATGCGTTATGCGTTATGCGTTATGCGTTATGCGTTATGCGTTATGCGTTATGCGTTATGCTTTATGCGTTATGCGTTATGAGTTATACGTTATGCGTTATGCATTATGCGTTATGCGATATGCGTTATGCGTTATGCGTTATGCGTTATGCGTTATGCGTTATGCGTTATGCGTTATGCGTTATGCGTTATGCGTTATGCGTTATGCGTTATGCTTTATGCGTTATGCGTTATGAGTTATACGTTATGCGTTATGCATTATGCGTTATGCGTTATGCGTTATGCGTTATGCGTTATGCGTTATGCGTTATACGGTATGCGTTATGCGTTATGCGTTATGCGTTATGCGTCGTGCGTTAAACGTATGCGTTATGCGTTATGCGTTATGCGTTATATGTTATGCGTTATGCGTTATGCGTTATGCGTTGTGCGTTATACGTTTGCGTTATGCGTTATGCGTTATGCGATATGCGTTATGCGTTATGCGTTATGCGTTATGCGTTATGCGTTATGCGTTATGCGTTATGCGTTATGCGTTATGCTTTATGCGTTATGCGTTATGAGTTACACGTTATACGTTTGCGTTATGCGTTATGCGATATGCGTTATGCGTTATGCGTTATGCGTGATCCGTTATGCGTTAGGCGTTATGGGTTTTCCGGTGTTTGTTATGCGTTGTGCAGTATGCGCTATGCGTTATGAAGTATGGGTTATGGTTTATGCGTTATGCGTTGTGCGCTATACGTTTGCGTTATGCGTTATACGTTATACGGTATGCGTTATGCGTTATGCGTTATGCGTTATGCGTTATGCGTTATGCGTTATGCGTCGTGCGTTATACGTATGCGTTATGCGTTATGCGTTAGCCGTTATACGGTATGCGTTATGCGTTATGCGTTATGCGTTATACGGTATGCGTTATGCGTTATACGTTATGCGTTATGCGTTATGCGTTATGCGTTATATGTTATGCGTTATGCGTTATGCGTTATGCGTTATACGGTATGCGTTATGCGTTATGCATTATGCTTTATGCGTTATGCGTTATGGGTTATGCGTTATGCGTTATGCGTTATGCGTTATGCGTTATGCGTTATGCGTTATGCGTTATGCGTTATATGTTATGCGTTATGCGTTATGCGTTATGCGTTGTGCGTTATACGTTTGCGTTATGCGTTATGCGTTATGCGATATGCGTTATGCGTTATGCGTTATGCGTTATGCGTTATGCGTTATGCGTTATGCGTTATGCGTTATGCGTTATGCGTTATGCTTTATGCGTTATGCGTTATGAGTTACACGTTATGCTTTATGCGTTATGCGTTATGCGTTATTGCGTTAGGGTTTATGCGTTATGCGTTATGCGTTATGCTTTATGCGTTATGCATTATGCGTTATGCGTGATCCGTTATGCGTTAGGCGTTATGGGTTTTCCGGTGTTCGTTATGCGTTGGGCAGTATGCGTTATGCGTTATGAAGTATGGGTTATGGTTTATGCGTTGTGCGCTATACGTTTGCGTTATGCGTTATGCGTTATGCGTTATACGGTATGCGTTATGCGTTATGCGTTATGCGTTATGCGTCGTGCGTTAAACGTATGCGTTATGCGTTATGCGTTATGCGTTATATGTTATGCGTTATGCGTTATGCGTTATGCGTTGTGCGTTATACGTTTGCGTTATGCGTTATGCGTTATGCGATATGCGTTATGCGTTATGCGTTATGCGTTATGCGTTATGCGTTATGCGTTATGCGTTATGCGTTATGCGTTATGCGTTATGCGTTATGCTTTATGCGTTATGCGTTATGAGTTACACGTTATACGTTTGCGTTATGCGTTATGCGATATGCGTTATGCGTTATGCGTTATGCGTGATCCGTTATGCGTTAGGCGTTATGGGTTTTCCGGTGTTTGTTATGCGTTGTGCAGTATGCGCTATGCGTTATGAAGTATGGGTTATGGTTTATGCGTTATGCGTTGTGCGCTATACGTTTGCGTTATGCGTTATGCGTTATACGGTATGCGTTATGCGTTATGCGTTATGCGTTATGCGTTATGCGTTATGCGTTATGCGTCGTGCGTTATACGTATGCGTTATGCGTTATGCGTTAGCCGTTATACGGTATGCGTTATGCGTTATGCGTTATGCGTTATACGGTATGCGTTATGCGTTATACGTTATGCGTTATGCGTTATGCGTTATGCGTTATATGTTATGCGTTATGCGTTATGCGTTATGCGTTATACGGTATGCGTTATGCGTTATGCATTATGATTTATGCGTTATGCGTTATGGGTTATGCGTTATGCGTTATGCGTTATGCGTTATGCGTTATGCGTTATGCGTTATGCGTTATGCGTTATGCGTTATGCGTTATATGTTATGCGTTATGCGTTATGCGTTATGCGTTGTGCGTTATACGTTTGCGTTATGCGTTATGCGTTATGCGATATGCGTTATGCGTTATGCGTTATGCGTTATGCGTTATGCGTTATGCGTTATGCGTTATGCGTTATGCGTTATGCGTTATGCTTTATGCGTTATGCGTTATGAGTTACACGTTATGCTTTATGCGTTATGCGTTATGCGTTATTGCGTTAGGGTTTATGCGTTATGCGTTATGCGTTATGCTTTATGCGTTATGCATTATGCGTTATGCGTGATCCGTTATGCGTTAGGCGTTATGGGTTTTCCGGTGTTCGTTATGCGTTGGGCAGTATGCGTTATGCGTTATGAAGTATGGGTTATGGTTTATGCGTTGTGCGCTATACGTTTGCGTTATGCGTTATGCGTTATGCGTTATACGGTATGCGTTATGCGTTATGCGTTATGCGTTATGCGTCGTGCGTTAAACGTATGCGTTATGCGTTATGCGTTATGCGTTATACGGTATACGTTATGCGTTATGCATTATGCGTTATGCGTTATGCATTATGCGTTATGCGTTATGCGTTATGCGTTATGCGTTATGCGTTATGCGTTATGCGTTATGCGTTATGCGTTATGAAGTATGTGTTATGGTTTATGCGTTATGCGTTGTGCGCTATACGTTAGCGTTATGCGTTATGCGTTATGCGTTATACGGTGTGCGTTATGCGTTATGCGTTATACGGTATGCGTTATGCGTTATGCGTTGTGCGTTGTGTGTTATACGTATGCGTTATGCATTATGCGTTATGCGTTATACGGTATGGGTTATGGTTTATGCGTTATGCGTTATGCGTTATGCGTTATGCGTTATGCGTTATGCGTTATGCGTTATGCGTTATGCGTTATGCGTTATGCGTTATGCGTTATGAAGTATGGGTTATGGTTTATGCGTTATGCGTTGTGCGCTATACGTTTGCGTTATGCGTTATGCGTTATGCGTTATGCGTTATGCGTGATCCGTTATGCGTTAGGCGTTATGGGTTTTCCGGTGTTCGTTATGCGTTGTGCAGTATGCGCTATGCGTTATGAAGTATGGGTTATGGTTTATGCGTTATGCGTTATGCGTTAGCCGTTATACGGTATGCGTTATGCGTTATGCGTTATGCGTTATGCGTTAAATGTTATGCGTTATGCGTTATGCGTTATGCGTTGTGCGTTATACGTTTGCGTTATGCGTTATGCGTTATGCGATATGCGTTATGCGTTATGCGTTATGCGTTATGCGTTATGCGTTATGCGTTATGCGTTATGCGTTATGCGTTATGCTTTATGCATTATGCGTTATGAGTTACACGTTATGCTTTATGCGTTATGCGTTATGCGTTATGCGTTATATGTTATTCGTTATGCGTTATTCGTTATGCGTTGTGCGTTACACGTTATGCTTTATGCGTTATGCGTTATGCGTTATGCGTTATGCGCTATGCGTTATGCGTTATGCGTTATGCGTTATGCGTTATGCGTTATGCGTTATGCGTTATGCGTTATGCGTTATGCGTTATGCGCTATGCGTTATGCGTTATGCGTTATGCGTTATGCGTTATGCGTTATATGTTATGCGTTATGCGTTATGCGTTGTGCGTTATGCGTTATACGGTATGCGTTATGCGTTATGCGATATGCGTTATGCGTTATGCGTTATGCGTTATGCTTTATGCGTTATGCGTTATGCGTTATGCGTTAGGCGTTATGGGTTTTCCGGTGTTCGTTATGCGTTGTGCAGTATGCGTTATGCGTTATGAAGTATGGGGTATGGTTTATGCGTTATGCGTTGTGCGCTATACGTTTGCGTTATGCGTTATGCGTTATGCGTTATGCGTTATACGGTATGCGTTATGCGTTATGCGTTATGCTTTATGCGTTATGCGTTATGCGTTATGCTTTATGCGTTATGCGTTATGCGTTATGCGTTATGCGTTATGCGTTATGCGTTATGCGTTATGCGTTATGCGTTATGCGTTATGCGTTATGCGTTATGCGTTATGCGTTATGCGTTATGCGTTATGCGTTATGCGTTATGCGTTATGCGTTATGCGTTATGCGTTATGCGTTATGCGTTATGCGTTATGCGTTATGCGTTATGCTTTATGCGTTATGCATTATGCGTTATGCGTGATCCGTTATGCGTTAGGCATTATGGGTTTTCCGGTGTTCGTTATGCGTTGTGCAGTATGCGTTATGCGTTATGAAGTATGGGTTATGGTTTATGCGTTATGCATTGTGCGCTATACGTTTGCGGTATGCGTTATGCGTCGTGCGTTATACGTATGCGTTATGCGTTATGCGTTATGCGTTATACGGTATGCGTTATGCGTTATGCGTTATGCGTTGTGCGTTATGCGTTATATGTTATGCGTTATGCGTTATGCGTTATGCGTTGTGCGTTATACGTTTGCGTTATGCGTTATGTGTTATGCGATATGCGTTATGCGTTATGCGTTATGCGTTATGCGTTATGCGTTATACGTTATGCGTTATGCGTTATGCGTTATGCGTTATGCGTTATGCTTTATGCGTTATGCGTTATGAGTTACACGTTATACGTTTGCGTTATGCGTTATGCGTTCTGCGATATGCGTTATGCGTTATGCGTTATGCGTGATCCGTTATGCGTTAGGCGTTATGGGTTTTCCGGTGTTCGTTATGCGTTGTGCAGTATGCGTTATGCGTTATGAAGTATGGGTTATGGTTTATGCGTTATGCGTTGTGCGCTATACGTTTGCGTTATGCGTTATGCGTTATGCGTTATGCGTTATGCGTTATACGGTATGCTTTATGCGTTATGCATTATGCGTTATGCGTGATCCGTTATGCGTTAGGCGTTATGGGTTTTCCGGTGTTCGTTATGCGTTGGGCAGTATGCGTTATGCGTTATGAAGTATGGGTTATGGTTTATGCGTTATGCGTTGTGCGCTATACGTTTGCGTTATGCGTTATGCGTTATGCGTTATGCATTATACGGTATGCGTTATGCGTTATGCGTTATGCGTTATGCGTCGTGCGTTATACGTATGCGTTATGCGTTATGCGTTATGCGTTATACGGTATGCGTTATGCGTTATGCGTTATGCGTTGTGCGTTATGCGTTATATGTTATGCGTTATGCGTTATGCGTTGTGCGTTATACGTTTGCGTTATGCGTTATGTGTTATGCGATATGCGTTATGCGATATGCGTTATGCGTTATGCGTTATGCGTTATACGTTATGCGTTATGCGTTATGCGTTATGCGTTATGCATTATGCTTTATGCGTTATGCGTTATGAGTTACACGTTATACGTTTGCGTTATGCGTCATGCGTTATGCGTTATGCGTTATGCGTTATGCGTTATGCGTTATGCGTTATGCGTGATCCGTTATGCGTTAGGCGTTATGGGTTTTCCGGTGTTCGTTATGCGTTGTGCAGTATGCGTTATGCGTTATGAAGTATGGGTTATGGTTTATGCGTTATGCGTTGTGCGCTATACGTTTGCGTTATGCTTTATGCGTTATGCGTTATGCGTGATCCGTTATGCGTTAGGCGTTATGGGTTTTCCGGTGTTCGTTATGCGTTGTGCAGTATGCGTTATGCGTTATGAAGTATGGGTTATGGTTCATGCGTTATGCGTTGTGCGCTATACGTTTGCGTTATGCGTTATGCGTTATACGGTGTGCGTTATGCGTTATGCGTTATGCGTTATACGGTATGCCTTATGCGTTATGCGTTATGCGTTATGCGTTGTGCGTTGTGCGTTATACGTTATACGTTATGCGTTATGCGTTATGCGTTATGCGATATGCGTTATGCGTTATGCGTTATGCGTTATGCGTTATGCGTTATGCGTTATGCGTTATGCGTTATGCGTTATGCGTTATGCGTTATGCGTTATGCGTTATGCGTTATGCTTTATGCGTTATGCGTTATGAGTTATACGTTATGCGTTATGCATTATGCGTTATGCGATATGCGTTATGCGTTATGCGTTATGCGTTATGCGTTATGCGTTATGCGTTATGCGTTATGCGTTATGCGTTATGCGTTATGCGTTATGCTTTATGCGTTATGCGTTATGAGTTATACATTATGCGTTATGCATTATGCGTTATGCGTTATGCGTTATGCGTTATGCGTTATGCGTTATGCGTTATACGGTATGCGTTATGCGTTATGCGTTATGCGTTATGCGTTGTGCGTTATACGTTTGCGTTATGCGTTATGCGTTATGCGATATGCGTTATGCGTTATGCGATATGCGTTATGCGTTATGCGTTATGCGTTATGCGTTGTGCGTTATGCGTTATGCTTTATGCGTTATGCGTTATGAGTTACACGTTATGCGATATGCGTTATGCGTTATGCGTTATGCGTTATGCGTTATGCGTTATGCGTTATGCGTTATGCTTTATGCGTTATGCGTTATGAGTTACACGTTATGCTTTATGCGTTATGCGTTATGCGTTATTGCGTTAGGGGTTATGCGTTATGCGTTATGCTTTATGCGTTATGCATTATGCGTTATGCGTGATCCGTTATGCGTTAGGCGTTATGGGTTTTCCGGTGTTCGTTATGCGTTGTGCAGTATGCGTTATGCGTTATGAAGTATGGGTTATGGTTTATGCGTTATGCGTTGTGCGCTATACGTTTGCGTTATGCGTTATGCGTTATACGGTGTGCGTTATGCGTTATGCGTTATGCGTTATACGGTATGCGTTATGCGTTATGCGTTATGCGTTATGCGTTGTGCGTTGTGCGTTATACGTTATACGTTATGCGTTATGCGTTATGCGTTATGCGATATGCGTTATGCGTTATGCGTTATGCGTTATGCGTTATGCGTTATGCGTTATGCGTTATGCGTTATGCGTTATGCGTTATGCGTTATGCTTTATGCGTTATGCGTTATGAGTTATACGTTATGCGTTATGCATTATGCGTTATGCGTTATGCGTTATGCGTTATGCGTTATGCGTTATGCGTTATACGGTATGCGTTATGCGTTATGCGTTATGCGTTATGCGTCGTGCGTTAAACGTATGCGTTATGCGTTATGCGTTATGCGTTATATGTTATGCGTTATGCGTTATGCTTTATGCGTTGTGCGTTATACGTTTGCGTTATGCGTTATGCGTTATGCGATATGCGTTATGCGTTATGCGTTATGCGTTATGCGTTATGCGTTATGCGTTATGCGTTATGCGTTATGCGTTATACGGTATGCGTTATGCGTTATACGTTATGCGTTATGCGTTATGCGTTATGCGTTATATGTTATGCGTTATGCGTTATGCGTTATGCGTTATACGGTATGCGTTATGCGTTATGCATTATGCTTTATGCGTTATGCGTTATGGGTTATGCGTTATGCGTTATGCGTTATGCGTTATGCGTTATGCGTTATGCGTTATGCGTTATGCGTTATATGTTATGCGTTATGCGTTATGCGTTATGCGTTGTGCGTTATACGTTTGCGTTATGCGTTATGCGTTATGCGATATGCGTTATGCGTTATGCGTTATGCGTTATGCGTTATGCGTTATGCGTTATGCGTTATGCTTTATGCGTTATGCGTTATGAGTTACACGTTATGCTTTATGCGTTATGCGTTATGCGTTATGCGTTATGCGTCGTGCGTTAAACGTATGCGTTATGCGTTATGCGTTATGCGTTATACGGTATGCGTTATGCGTTATGCGTTATGCTTTATGCGTTATGCGTTATGAGTTATACGTTATGCGTTATGCGTTATGCTTTATGCGTTATGCGTTATGAGTTATACGTTATGCGTTATGCGTTATACGGTGTGCGTTATGCGTTATGCGTTATGCGTTATGCGTTATGCGTTATGCGTTATGCGTTATGCGTTATGCGTTATGCGTTATGAGTTATGCGTTATGCGTTATGCGTTATGCTTTATGCGTTATGCGTTATGCGTTATGCGTTATGCGTTATGCGTTATGCGTTATGCGTTATGCGTTATGCGTTATGCGTTATGCGTTATGCGTTATGCGTTATGCGTTATGCGTTATGCGTTATGCTTTATGCGTTATGCGTTATGAGTTATACGTTATGCGTTATGCGTTATACGGTGTGCGTTATGCGTTATGCGTTATGAGTTATGCGTTATGCGTTATGCGTTATGCGTTATGCGTTATGCGTTTTGCGGTATTCTTTATGCGTTGTGCATTATGCGTTATGCGTTGTGCGTTATGGGTTATGCGTTTTGCGTTATGCTTTATGCGTTATGCGTTATGAGTTACACGTTATGCTTTATGCGTTATGCGTTATGCGTTATGCGTTATGCGTTATGCGTTATGCGTTATGCGTTATGCGTTATGCGTTATGCGTTATGCGTTATGCGTTATGCGTTATGCGTTATGCGTTATGCGTTATGCGTTAGGCGTTATGCGATTTGCGGTATTCGTTAAGCGTTGTGCATTATGCGTTATGCGTTATGCGTTATGCGTTATGCGTTATGCGTTATGCATTATGCGTTATGCGTGATCCGTTATGCGTTAGGCGTTATGGGTTTTCCGGTGTTCGTTATGCGTTGGGCAGTATGCGTTATGCGTTATGAAGTATGGGTTATGGTTTATGCGTTATGCGTTGTGCGCTATACGTTTGCGTTATGCGTTATGCGTTATGCGTTATACGGTATGCGTTATGCGTTATGCGTTATGCGTTATGCGTTATGCGTTATGCGTTATATGTTATGCGTTATGAAGTATGGGTTATGGTTTATGCGTTATTCGTTGTGCGCTATACGTTTGCGTTATGCGTTATGCGTTATACGGTGTGCGTTATGCGTTATGCGTTATGCTTTATGCGTTATGCGTTATGCGTTATGCGTTAGGCGTTATGCGTTATGCGCTATGCGTTATGCGTTATGCGTTATGCGTTATGCGTTATGCGTTATATGTTATGCGTTATGCGTTATGCGTTGTGCGTTATGCGTTATACGGTATGCGTTATGCGTTATGCGATATGCGTTATGCGTTATGCGTTATGCGTTATGCTTTATGCGTTATGCGTTATGCGTTATGCGTTAGGCGTTATGGGTTTTCCGGTGTTCGTTATGCGTTGTGCAGTATGCGTTATGCGTTATGAAGTATGGGGTATGGTTTATGCGTTATGCGTTGTGCGCTATACGTTTGCGTTATGCGTTATGCGTTATGCGTTATGCGTTATACGGTATGCGTTATGCGTTATGCGTTATGCTTTATGCGTTATGCGTTATGCGTTATGCTTTATGCGTTATGCGTTATGCGTTATGCGTTATGCGTTATGCGTTATGCGTTATGCGTTATGCGTTATGCGTTATGCGTTATGCGTTATGCGTTATGCGTTGTGCGTTATACGTTTGCGTTATGTGTTATGTGTTATGCGATATGCGTTATGCGTTATGCGTTATGCGTTATGCGTTATGCGTTATACGTTATGCGTTATGCGTTATGCGTTATGCGTTATGCGTTATGCGTTATGCTTTATGCGTTATGCGTTATGAGTTACACGTTATACGTTTGCGTTATGCGTTATGCGATATGCGTTATGCGTTATGCGTTATGCGTGATCCGTTATGCGTTAGGCGTTATGGGTTTTCCGGTGTTCGTTATGCGTTGTGCAGTATGCGTTATGCGTTATGAAGTATGGGTTATGGTTTATGCGTTATGCGTTTTGCGCTATACGTTTGCGTTATGCGTTATGCATTATGCGTTATGCGTTATGCGTTATACGGTATGCGTTATGCGTTATGCGTTATGCGTTATGCGTCGTGCGTTATACGTATGCGTTATGCGTTATGCGTTATGCGTTATACGGTATGCGTTATGCGTTATGCGTTATGCGTTAAATGTTATGCGTTATGCGTTATGCGTTATGCGTTGTGCGTTATACGTTTGCGTTATGCGTTATGCGTTATGCGATAAGCGTTATGCGTTATGCGTTATGCGTTATGCGTTATGCGTTATGCGTTATGCGTTATGCGTTATGCTTTATGCGTTATGCGTTATGAGTTACACGTTATACGTTTGCGTTATGCGTTATGCGTTATGCGATATGCGTTATGCGTTATGCGTTATGCGTTATGCGTTATGCGTTATGCGTTATGCTTTATGCGTTATGCGTTATGAGTTACACGTTATGCTTTATGCGTTATGCGTTATGCGTTATATGTTATGCGTTATGCGTTATGCGTTATGCGTTATGCGTTGTGCGTTATACGTTTGCGTTATGCGTTATGCGTTATGCGATATGCGTTATGCGTTATGCGTTATGCGTTATGCGTTATGCGTTATGCGTTATGCGTTATGCGTTATGCTTTATGCGTTACGCGTTATGAGTTACACGTTATGCTTTATGCGTTATGCGTTATGCGTTATTGCGTTAGGGGTTATGCGTTATGCGTTATGCGTTATGCTTTATGCGTTATGCATTATGCGTTATGCGTGATCCGTTATGCGTTAGGCGTTATGGGTTTTCCGGTGTTCGTTATGCGTTGTGCAGTATGCGTTATGCGTTATGAAGTATGGGTTATGGTTTATGCGTTATGCGTTGTGCGCTATACGTTTGCGTTATGCGTTATGCGTTATGCGTTATACGGTATGCGTTATGCGTTATGCGTTATGCGTTATACGGTATGCGTTATGCGTATGCGTTATGCGTTATGCGTTATGTGTTATGCGTTATGCGTTATGCGTTATGCGTTATGCTTTATGCGTTATGCGTTATGAGTTACACGTTATGCTTTATGCGTTATGCGTTATGCGTTATGCGTTATATGTTATGCGTTATGCGTTATACGTTATGCGTTATGCGTTATGCGTTATGCGTTATGCGTTATGCGTTATGCGTTATGCGTTATGCGTTATGCGTTATGCGTTATGCTTTATGCGTTATGCGTTATGAGTTACACGTTATGCTTTATGCGTTATGCGTTATGCGTTATGCGTTATATGTTATGCGTTATGCGTTATGCGTTATGCGTTGTGCGTTATACGTTTGCGTTATGCGTTATGCGTTATGCGTTATGCGTTATGCGTTATGCGTTATGCGTTATGCGTTATGCGTTATACGTTATGCGTTATGCGTTATGCGTTATGCGTTATGCGTTATGCGTTATGCGTTATGCGTTATGCGTTATGCGTTATGCGTTATGCGTTATGCGTTATGAGTTACACGTTATACGTTTGCGTTATGCGTTATGCGATATGCGTTATGCGTTATGCGTTATGCGTGATCCGTTATGCGTTAGGCGTTATGGGTTTTCCGGTGTTCGTTATGCGTTGTGCAGTATGCGTTATGCGTTATGAAGTATGGGTTATGGTTTATGCGTTATGCGTTTTGCGCTATACGTTTGCGTTATGCGTTATGCATTATGCGTTATGCGTTATGCGTTATACGGTATGCGTTATGCGTTATGCGTTATGCGTTATGCGTCGTGCGTTATACGTATGCGTTATGCGTTATGCGTTATGCGTTATACGGTATGCGTTATGCGTTATGCGTTATGCGTTAAATGTTATGCGTTATGCGTTATGCGTTATGCGTTGTGCGTTATACGTTTGCGTTATGCGTTATGCGTTATGCGATAAGCGTTATGCGTTATGCGTTATGCGTTATGCGTTATGCGTTATGCGTTATGCGTTATGCGTTATGCGTTATGCTTTATGCGTTATGCGTTATGAGTTACACGTTATACGTTTGCGTTATGCGTTATGCGTTATGCGATATGCGTTATGCGTTATGCGTTATGCGTTATGCGTTATGCGTTATGCGTTATGCTTTATGCGTTATGCGTTATGAGTTACACGTTATGCTTTATGCGTTATGCGTTATGCGTTATATGTTATGCGTTATGCGTTATGCGTTATGTGTTATGCGTTGTGCGTTATACGTTTGCGTTATGCGTTATGCGTTATGCGATATGCGTTATGCGTTATGCGTTATGCGTTATGCGTTATGCGTTATGCGTTATGCGTTATGCGTTATGCTTTATGCGTTACGCGTTATCAGTTACACGTTATGCTTTATGCGTTATGCGTTATGCGTTATTGCGTTAGGGGTTATGCGTTATGCGTTATGCGTTATGCTTTATGCGTTATGCATTATGCGTTATGCGTGATCCGTTATGCGTTAGGCGTTATGGGTTTTCCGGTGTTCGTTATGCGTTGTGCAGTATGCGTTATGCGTTATGAAGTATGGGTTATGGTTTATGCGTTATGCGTTGTGCGCTATACGTTTGCGTTATGCGTTATGCGTTATGCGTTATACGGTATGCGTTATGCGTTATGCGTTATGCGTTATACGGTATGCGTTATGCGTATGCGTTATGCGTTATGCGTTATGTGTTATGCGTTATGCGTTATGCGTTATGCGTTATGCTTTATGCGTTATGCGTTATGAGTTACACGTTATGCTTTATGCGTTATGCGTTATGCGTTATGCGTTATATGTTATGCGTTATGCGTTATACGTTATGCGTTATGCGTTATGCGTTATGCGTTATGCGTTATGCGTTATGCGTTATGCGTTATGCGTTATGCGTTATGCTTTATGCGTTATGCGTTATGAGTTACACGTTATGCTTTATGCGTTATGCGTTATGCGTTATGCGTTATATGTTATGCGTTATGCGTTATGCGTTATGCGTTGTGCGTTATACGTTTGCGTTATGCGTTATGCGTTATGCGTTATGCGTTATGCGTTATGCGTTATGCGTTATGCGTTATGCGTTATACGTTATGCGTTATGCGTTATGCGTTATGCGTTATGCGTTATGCGTTATGCGTTATGCGTTATGCGTTATGCGTTATGCGTTATGCGTTATGCGTTAAGCGTTATGCGTTATGCTTTATGCGTTATGCATTATGCGTTATGCGTGATCCGTTATGCGTTATTCATTATGGGTTTTCCGGTGTTCGTTATGCGTTGTGCAGTATGCGTTATGCGTTATGAAGTATGGGTTATGGTTTATGCGTTATGGATTGTGCGCTATACGTTTGCGGTATGCGTTATGCGTTATGCGTTATACGGTGTGCGTTATGCGTTATGCGTTATGCGTTATACGGTATGCGTTATGCGTTATGCGTTATGCGTTGTGCGTTATACGTATGCGTTATGCGTTATACGGTATGCTTTATGCGTTATGCATTATGCGTTATGCGTGATCCGTTATGCGTTAGGCGTTATGGGTCTTCCGGTGTTCGTTATGCGTTGGGCAGTATGCGTTATGCGTTATGAAGTATGGGTTATGGTTTATGCGTTATGCGTTGTGCGCTATACGTTTGCGTTATGCGTTATGCGTTATGCGTTATGCGATATGCGTTATGCGTTATGCGTTATGCGTTATGCGTCGTGCGTTATACGTATGCGTTATGCGTTATGCGTTATGCGTTATACGGTATGCGTTATGCGTTCTGCGTTATGCGTTGTGCGTTATGCGTTATATGTTATGCGTTATGCGTTATGCGTTATGCGTTGTGCGTTATACGTTTGCGTTATGTGTTATGTGTTATGCGATATGCGATATGCGTTATGCGTTATGCGTTATGCGTTATGCGTTATGCGTTATACGTTATGCGTTATGCGTTATGCGTTATGCGTTATGCGTTATGCTTTATGCGTTATGCGTTATGAGTTACACGTTATACGTTTGCGTTATGCGTTATGCGTTATGCGATATGCGTTATGCGTTATGCGTTATGCGTGATCCGTTATGCGTTAGGCGTTATGGGTTTTCCGGTGTTCGTTATGCGTTGTGCAGTATGCGTTATGCGTTATGAAGTATGGGTTATGGTTTATGCGTTATGCGTTTTGCGCTATACGTTTGCGTTATGCGTTATGCATTATGCGTTATGCGTTATGCGTTATACGGTATGCGTTATGCGTTATGCGTTATGCGTTATGCGTCGTGCGTTATACGTATGCGTTATGCGTTATGCGTTATGCGTTATACGGTATGCGTTATGCGTTATGCGTTATGCGTTATGCGTTAAATGTTATGCGTTATGCGTTATGCGTTATGCGTTGTGCGTTATACGTTTGCGTTATGCGTTATGCGTTATGCGATATGCGTTATGCGTTATGCGTTATGCGTTATGCGTTATGCGTTATGCGTTATGCGTTATGCGTTATGCTTTATGCGTTATGCGTTATGAGTTACACGTTATACGTTTGCGTTATGCGTTATGCGTTATGCGATATGCGTTATGCGTTATGCGTTATGCGTTATGCGTTATGCGTTATGCGTTATGCGTTATGCTTTATGCGTTATGCGTTATGAGTTACACGTTATGCTTTATGCGTTATGCGTTATGCGTTATGCGTTATGCGTTATATGTTATGCGTTATGCGTTATGCGTTATGCGTTGTGCGTTATACGTTTGCGTTATGCGTTATGCGTTATGCGTTATGCGTTATGCGTTATGCGTTATGCGTTATGCGTTATACGTTATGCGTTATGCGTTATGCGTTATGCGTTATGCGTTATGCGTTATGCGTTATGCGTTATGCGTTATGCGTTATGCGTTATGCTTTATGCGTTATGCGTTATGAGTTACACGTTATGCTTTATGCGTTATGCGTTATGCGTTATGCGTTATATGTTATGCGTTATGCGTTATGCGTTATGCGTTGTGCGTTATACGTTTGCGTTATGCGTTATGCGTTATGCGTTATGCGTTATGCGTTATGCGTTATGCGTTATGCGTTATACGTGATCCGTTATGCGTTATTCATTATGGGTTTTCCGGTGTTCGTTATGCGTTGTGCAGTATGCGTTATGCGTTATGAAGTATGGGTTATGGTTTATGCGTTATGCATTGTGCGCTATACGTTTGCGGTATGCGTTATGCGTTATGCGTTATACGGTGTGCGTTATGCGTTATGCGTTATGCGTTATACGGTATGCGTTATGCGTTATGCGTTATGCGTTGTGCGTTATACGTATGCGTTATGCGTTATACGGTATGCTTTATGCGTTATGCATTATGCGTTATGCGTGATCCGTTATGCGTTAGGCGTTATGGGTCTTCCGGTGTTCGTTATGCGTTGGGCAGTATGCGTTATGCGTTATGAAGTATGGGTTATGGTTTATGCGTTATGCGTTGTGCGCTATACGTTTGCGTTATGCGTTATGCGTTATGCGTTATGCGTTATGCGATATGCGTTATGCGTTATGCGTTATGCGTTATGCGTCGTGCGTTATACGTATGCGTTATGCGTTATGCGTTATGCGTTATACGGTATGCGTTATGCGTTCTGCGTTATGCGTTGTGCGTTATGCGTTATATGTTATGCGTTATGCGTTATGCGTTATGCGTTGTGCGTTATACGTTTGCGTTATGTGTTATGTGTTATGCGATATGCGATATGCGTTATGCGTTATGCGTTATGCGTTATGCGTTATGCGTTATGCGTTATGCGTTATACGTTATGCGTTATGCGTTATGCGTTATGCGTTATGCGTTATGCGTTATGCTTTATGCGTTATGCGTTATGAGTTACACGTTATACGTTTGCGTTATGCGTTATGCGTTATGCGATATGCGTTATGCGTTATGCGTTATGCGTGATCCGTTATGCGTTAGGCGTTATGGGTTTTCCGGTGTTCGTTATGCGTTGTGCAGTATGCGTTATGCGTTATGAAGTATGGGTTATGGTTTATGCGTTATGCGTTTTGCGCTATACGTTTGCGTTATGCGTTATGCATTATGCGTTATGCGTTATGCGTTATACGGTATGCGTTATGCGTTATGCGTTATGCGTCGTGCGTTATACGTATGCGTTATGCGTTATGCGTTATGCGTTATACGGTATGCGTTATGCGTTATGCGTTATGCGTTATGCGTTAAATGTTATGCGTTATGCGTTATGCGTTATGCGTTGTGCGTTATACGTTTGCGTTATGCGTTATGCGTTATGCGATATGCGTTATGCGTTATGCGTTATGCGTTATGCGTTATGCGTTATGCGTTATGCATTATGCGTTATGCGTTATGCTTTATGCGTTATGCGTTATGAGTTACACGTTATACGTTTGCGTTATGCGTTATGCGTTATGCGATATGCGTTATGCGTTATGCGTTATGCGTTATGCGTTATGCGTTATGCGTTATGCGTTATGCTTTATGCGTTATGCGTTATGAGTTACACGTTATGCTTTATGCGTTATGCGTTATGCGTTATGCGTTATGCGTTATATGTTATGCGTTATGCGTTATGCGTTATGCGTTATGCGTTGTGCGTTATACGTTTGCGTTATGCGTTATGCGTTATGCGATATGCGTTATGCGTTATGCGTTATGCGTTATGCGTTATGCGTTATGCGTTATGCGTTATGCGTTATGCTTTATGCGTTACGCGTTATGAGTTACACGTTATGCTTTATGCGTTATGCGTTATGCGTTATTGCGTTAGGGGTTATGCGTTATGCGTTATGCGTTATGCTTTATGCGTTATGCATTATGCGTTATGCGTGATCCGTTATGCGTTAGGCGTTATGGGTTTTCCGGTGTTCGTTATGCGTTGTGCAGTATGCGTTATGCGTTATGAAGTATGGGTTATGGTTTATGCGTTATGCGTTGTGCGCTATACGTTTGCGTTATGCGTTATGCGTTATGCGTTATACGGTATGCGTTATGCGTTATGCGTTATGCGTTATACGGTATGCGTTATGCGTTATGCGTTATGCGTTATGCGTTGTGCGTTATACGTATGCGTTATGCGTTATGCGTTATGCGTTATGCGTTATACGGTATGCGGTATGCGTTATGCGTTATGCGTTATGCGTTATCCGTTATCCGTTATGCGTTATGCGTTATATGTTATGCGTTATGCGTTATGCGTTATGCGTTGTGCGTTATGCGTTATACGGTATGCGTTATGCGTTATGCGTTATGCGTTATGCGTTATGCTTTATGCGTTATGCGTTATGCGTTATGCGTTATGCGTTATGGGTTATGCGTTATGCGTTATGCGTTATGCGTTATGCGTTATGCGTTATGCGTTATGCGTTATGCGTTATATGTTATGCGTTATGCGTTATGCGTTATGCGTTATGCGTTGTGCATTATACGTTTGCGTTATGCGATATGCGTTATGCGATATGCGTTATGCGTTATGCGTTATGCGTTATGCGTTATGCGTTATGCGTTATGCGTTATGCGTTATGCGTTATGCGTTATGCTTTATGCGTTATGCGTTATGAGTTACACGTTATGCTTTATGCGTTATGCGTTATGCGTTATTGCGTTAGGGGTTATGCGTTATGCGTTATGCGTTATGCTTTATGCGTTATGCATTATGCGTTATGCGTGATCCGTTATGCGTTAGGCGTTATGGGTTTTCCGGTGTTCGTTATGCGTTGGGCAGTATGCGTTATGCGTTATGAAGTATGGGTTATGGTTTATGCGTTATGCGTTTTGCGCTATACGTTTGCGTTATGCGTTATGCATTATGCGTTATGCGTTATGCGTTATACGGTATGCGTTATGCGTTATGCGTTATGCGTTATGCGTCGTGCGTTATACGTATGCGTTATGCGTTATGCGTTATGCGTTATACGGTATGCGTTATGCGTTATGCGTTATGCGTTATGCGTTAAATGTTATGCGTTATGCGTTATGCGTTATGCGTTGTGCGTTATACGTTTGCGTTATGCGTTATGCGTTATGCTATATGCGTTATGCGTTATGCGTTATGCGGTATGCGTTATGCGTTATGCGTTATGCGTTATGCGTTATGCTTTATGCGTTATGCGTTATGAGTTACACGTTATACGTTTGCGTTATGCGTTATGCGTTATGCGATATGCGTTATGCGTTATGCGTTATGCGTTATGCGTTATGCGTTATGCGTTATGCTTTATGCGTTATGCGTTATGAGTTACACGTTATGCTTTATGCGTTATGCGTTATGCGTTATGCGTTATGCGTTATATGTTATGCGTTATGCGTTATGCGTTATGCGTTATGCGTTGTGCGTTATACGTTTGCGTTATGCGTTATGCGTTATGCGATATGCGTTATGCGTTATGCGTTATGCGTTATGCGTTATGCGTTATGCTTTATGCGTTACGCGTTATGAGTTACACGTTATGCTTTATGCGTTATGCGTTATGCGTTATTGCGTTAGGGGTTATGCGTTATGCGTTATGCGTTATGCTTTATGCGTTATGCATTATGCGTTATGCGTGATCCGTTATGCGTTAGGCGTTATGGGTTTTCCGGTGTTCGTTATGCGTTGTGCAGTATGCGTTATGCGTTATGAAGTATGGGTTATGGTTTATGCGTTATGCGTTGTGCGCTATACGTTTGCGTTATGCGTTATGCGTTATGCGTTATGCGTTATACGGTATGCATTATGCGTTATGCGTTATGCGTTATACGGTATGCGTTATGCGTTATGCGTTATGCGTTATGCGTTGTGCGTTATACGTATGCGTTATGCGTTATGCGTTATGCGTTATGCGTTATACGGTATGCGGTATGCGTTATGCGTTATGCGTTATGCGTTATCCGTTATGCGTTATGCGTTATATGTTATGCGTTATGCGTTATGCGTTATGCGTTGTGCGTTATGCGTTATACGGTATGCGTTATGCGTTATGCGTTATGCGTTATGCGTTATGCTTTATGCGTTATGCGTTATGCGTTATGCGTTATGCGTTATGCGTTATGCGTTATGCGTTATGCGTTATGCGTTATATGTTATGCGTTATGCGTTATGCGTTATGCGTTATGCGTTGTGCATTATACGTTTGCGTTATGCGATATGCGTTATGCGATATGCGTTATGCGTTATGCGTTATGCGTTATGCGTTATGCGTTATGCGTTATGCGTTATGCGTTATGCGTTATGCGTTATGCGTTATGCGTTATGCGTTATACGTTATGCGTTATGCGTTATGCGTTATGCGTTATGCGTTATGCTTTATGCGTTATGCGTTATGAGTTACACGTTATACGTTTGCGTTATGCGTTATGCGTTATGCGATATGCGTTATGCGATATGCGATATGCGTTATGCGTTATGCGTGATCCGTTATGCGTTAGGCGTTATGGTTTTTCCGGTGTTCGTTATGCGTTGTGCAGTATGCATTATGCGTTATGAAGTATGGGTTATGGTTTATGCGTTATGCGTTGTGCGCTATACGTTTGCGTTATGCGTTATGCGGTATGCTTTATGCGTTATGCATTATGCGTTATGCGTGATCCGTTATGCGTTAGGCGTTATGGGTTTTCCGGTGTTCGTTATGCGTTGGGCAGTATGCGTTATGCGTTATGAAGTATGGGTTATGGTTTATGCGTTATGCGTTGTGCGCTATACGTTTGCGTTATGCGTTATGCGTTATGCGTTATGCGTTATACGGTATGCGTTATGCGTTATGCGTTATGCGTCGTGCGTTAAACGTATGCGTTATGCGTTATGCGTTATGCGTTATACGGTATGCGTTATGCGTTATGCGTTATGCGTTATGCGTTATGCGTTATGCGTTATATGTTATGCGTTATGCGTTATGCGTTGTGCGTTATACGTTTGCGTTATGCGTTATGCGTTATGCGATATGCGTTATGCGTTATGCGTTATGCGTTATGCGTTATGCGTTATGCGTTATGCGTTATGCGTTATGCGTTATGCTTTATGCGTTTTGCGTTATGAGTTACACGTTATACGTTTGCGTTATGCGTTATGCGTTATGCGATATGCGTTATGCGTTATGCGTTATGCGTGATCCGTTATGCGTTAGGCGTTATGGGTTTTCCGGTGTTCGTTATGCGTTGTGCAGTATGCGCTATGCGTTATGAAGTATGGGTTATGGTTTATGCGTTATGCGTTGTGCGCTATACGTTTGCGTTATGCGTTATGCGTTATGCGTTATGCGTTATGCGTTATGCGATATGCGTTATGCGTTATGCGTTATGCGTTATGCGTCGTGCGTTATACGTATGCGTTATGCGTTATGCGTTATGCGTTATACGGTATGCGATATGCGTTCTGCGTTATGCGTTGTGCGTTATGCGTTATATGTTATGCGTTATGCGTTATGCGTTATGCGTTGTGCGTTATACGTTTGCGTTATGTGTTATGTGTTATGCGATATGCGTTATGCGTTATGCGTTATGCGTTATGCGTTATACGTTATGCGTTATGCGTTATGCGTTATGCGTTATGCGTTATGCTTTATGCGTTATGCGTTATGAGTTACACGTTATACGTTTGCGTTATGCGTTATGCGTTATGCGATATGCGTTATGCGTTATGCGTTATGCGTGATCCGTTATGCGTTAGGCGTTATGGGTTTTCCGGTGTTCGTTATGCGTTGTGCAGTATGCGTTATGCGTTATGAAGTATGGGTTATGGTTTATGCGTTATGCGTTTTGCGCTATACGTTTGCGTTATGCGTTATGCATTATGCGTTATGCGTTATGCGTTATACGGTATGCGTTATGCGTTATGCGTTATGCGTTATGCGTCGTGCGTTATACGTATGCGTTATGCGTTATGCGTTATGCGTTATACGGTATGCGTTATGCGTTATGCGTTATGCGTTAAATGTTATGCGTTATGCGTTATGCGTTATGCGTTGTGCGTTATACGTTTGCGTTATGCGTTATGCGTTATGCGATATGCGTTATGCGTTATGCGTTATGCGTTATGCGTTATGCGTTATGCGTTATGCGTTATGCGTTATGCGTTATGCTTTATGCGTTATGCGTTATGAGTTACACGTTATACGTTTGCGTTATGCGTTATGCGTTATGCGATATGCGTTATGCGTTATGCGTTATGCGTTATGCGTTATGCGTTATGCGTTATGCTTTATGCGTTATGCGTTATGAGTTACACGTTATGCTTTATGCGTTATGCGTTATGCGGTATGCGTTATATGTTATGCGTTATGCGTTATGCGTTATGCGTTATGCGTTGTGTGTTATACGTTTGCGTTATGCGTTATGCGTTATGCGATATGCGTTATGCGTTATGCGTTATGCGTTATGCGTTATGCGTTATGCGTTATGCGTTATGCTTTATGCGTTACGCGTTATGAGTTACACGTTATGCTTTATGCGTTATGCGTTATTGCGTTAGGGGTTATGCGTTATGCGTTATGCGTTATGCTTTATGCGTTATGCATTATGCGTTATGCGTGATCCGTTATGCGTTAGGCGTTATGGGTTTTCCGGTGTTCGTTATGCGTTGTGCAGTATGCGTTATGCGTTATGAAGTATGGGTTATGGTTTATGCGTTATGCGTTGTGCGCTATACGTTTGCGTTATGCGTTATGCGTTATGCGTTATACGGTATGCGTTATGCGTTATGCGTTATGCGTTATACGGTATGCGTTATGCGTATGCGTTATGCGTTATGCGTTATGTGTTATGCGTTATGCGTTATGCGTTATGCGTTATGCTTTATGCGTTATGCGTTATGAGTTACACGTTATGCTTTATGCGTTATGCGTTATGCGTTATATGTTATGCGTTATGCGTTATGCGTTATGCGTTGTGCGTTATACGTTTGCGTTATGCGTTATGCGTTATGCGTTATGCGTTATGCGTTATGCGTTATGCGTTATGCGTTATACGTTATGCGTTATGCGTTATGCGTTATGCGTTATGCGTTATGCGTTATGCGTTATGCGTTATGCGTTATGCGTTATGCGTTATGCGTTATGCGTTAAGCGTTATGCGTTATGCTTTATGCGTTATGCATTATGCGTTATGCGTGATCCGTTATGCGTTATTCATTATGGGTTTTCCGGTGTTCGTTATGCGTTGTGCAGTATGCGTTATGCGTTATGAAGTATGGGTTATGGTTTATGCGTTATGCGTTGTGCGCTATACGTTTGCGTTATGCGTTATGCGTTATGCGTTATGCGTTATGCGATATGCGTTATGCGTTATGCGTTATGCGTTATGCGTCGTGCGTTATACGTATGCGTTATGCGTTATGCGTTATGCGTTATACGGTATGCGTTATGCGTTCTGCGTTATGCGTTGTGCGTTATGCGTTATATGTTATGCGTTATGCGTTATGCGTTATGCGTTGTGCGTTATACGTTTGCGTTATGTGTTATGTGTTATGCGATATGCGTTATGCGTTATGCGTTATGCGTTATGCGTTATGCGTTATACGTTATGCGTTATGCGTTATGCGTTATGCGTTATGCTTTATGCGTTATGCGTTATGAGTTACACGTTATACGTTTGCGTTATGCGTTATGCGTTATGCGATATGCGTTATGCGTTATGCGTTATGCGTGATCCGTTATGCGTTAGGCGTTATGGGTTTTCCGGTGTTCGTTATGCGTTGTGCAGTATGCGTTATGCGTTATGAAGTATGGGTTATGGTTTATGCGTTATGCGTTTTGCGCTATACGTTTGCGTTATGCGTTATGCATTATGCGTTATGCGTTATGCGTTATGCGTTATACGGTATGCGTTATGCGTTATGCGTTATGCGTTATGCGTCGTGCGTTATACGTATGCGTTATGCGTTATGCGTTATGCGTTATGCGTTATACGGTATGCGTTATGCGTTATGCGTTATGCGTTATGCGTTAAATGTTATGCGTTATGCGTTATGCGTTATGCGTTGTGCGTTATACGTTTGCGTTATGCGTTATGCGTTATGCGATATGCGTTATGCGTTATGCGTTATGCGATATGCGTTATGCGTTATGCGTTATGCGTTATGCGTTATGCTTTATGCGTTATGCGTTATGAGTTACACGTTATACGTTTGCGTTATGCGTTATGCGATATGCGTTATGCGTTATGCGTTATGCGTTATGCGTTATGCGTTATGCGTTATGCGTTATGCGTTATGCGTTATGCGTTATGCTTTATGCGTTATGCGTTATGAGTTACACGTTATGCTTTATGCGTTATGCGTTATGCGTTATGCGTTATATGTTATGCGTTATGCGTTATGCGTTATGCGTTATGCGTTGTGCGTTATACGTTTGCGTTATGCGTTATGCGTTATGCGATATGCGTTATGCGTTATGCGTTATGCGTTATGCGTTATGCGTTATGCGTTATGCTTTATGCGTTACGCGTTATGAGTTACACGTTATGCTTTATGCGTTATGCGTTATGCGTTATTGCGTTAGGGGTTATGCGTTATGCGTTATGCGTTATGCTTTATGCGTTATGCATTATGCGTTATGCGTGATCCGTTATGCGTTAGGCGTTATGGGTTTTCCGGTGTTCGTTATGCGTTGTGCAGTATGCGTTATGCGTTATGAAGTATGGGTTATGGTTTATGCGTTATGCGTTGTGCGCTATACGTTTGCGTTATGCGTTATGCGTTATGCGTTATACGGTATGCGTTATGCGTTATGCGTTATGCGTTATACGGTATGCGTTATGCGTTATGCGTTATGCGTTATGCGTTATGCGTTGTGCGTTATACGTATGCGTTATGCGTTATGCGTTATGCGTTATGCGTTATGCGTTATACGGTATGCGTTATGCGTTATGCGTTATGCGTTATGCGTTATCCGTTATGCGTTATGCGTTATATGTTATGCGTTATGCGTTATGCGTTATGCGTTGTGCGTTATGCGTTATACGGTATGCGTTATGCGTTATGCGTTATGCGTTATGCGTTATGCTTTATGCGTTATGCGTTATGCGTTATGCGTTATGCGTTATGGGTTATGCGTTATGCGTTATGCGTTATGCGTTATGCGTTATGCGTTATGCGTTATGCGTTATATGTTATGCGTTATGCGTTATGCGTTATGCGTTATGCGTTATGCGTTGTGCGTTATACGTTTGCGTTATGCGATATGCGTTATGCGATATGCGTTATGCGTTATGCGTTATGCGTTATGCGTTATGCGTTATGCGTTATGCGTTATGCGTTATACGTTATGCGTTATGCTTTATGCGTTATGCGTTATGAGTTACACGTTATGCTTTATGCGTTATGCGTTATGCGTTATTGCGTTAGCGGTTATGCGTTATGCGTTATGCGTTATGCTTTATGCGTTATGCATTATGCGTTATGCGTGATCCGTTATGCGTTATGCGTTATGGGTTTTCCGGTGTTCGTTATGCGTTGGGCAGTATGCGTTATGCGTTATGAAGTATGGGTTATGGTTTATGCGTTATGCGTTGTGCGCTATACGTTAGCGTTATGCGTTATGCGTTATGCGTTATGCGTTATACGGTATGCGTTATGCGTTATGCGTTATGCGTTATGCGTCGTGCGTTATACGTATGCGTTATGCGTTATGTGTTATGCGTTATACGGTATGCGTTATGCGTTATGCGTTATTAGTTATATGTTATGCGTTATGCGTTATGCGTTATGCGTTGTGCGTTATACGTTTGCGTTATGCGTTATGCGTTATGCGATATGCGATATGCGTTATGCGTTATGCGTTATGCGTTATGCGTTATGCGTTATGCGTTATATGTTATGCGTTATGCGTTATGCGTTATGCGTTGTGCGTTATACGTTTGCGTTATGCGTTATGCGTTATGCGATATGCGATATGCGTTATGCGTTATGCGTGATCCGTTATGCGTTAGGCGTTATGGTTTTTCCGGTGTTCGTTATGCGTTGTGCAGTATGCGTTATGCGTTATGAAGTATGGGTTATGGTTTATGCGTTATGCGTTGTGCGCTATACGTTTGCGTTATGCGTTATGCGTTATGCTTTATGCGTTATGCATTATGCGTTATGCTTGATCCGTTATGCGTTAGGCGTTATGGGTTTTCCGGTATTCGTTATGCGTTGGGCAGTATGCGTTATGCGTTATGAAGTATGGGTTATGGTTTATGCGTTATGCGTTGTGCGCTATACGTTTGCGTTATGCGTTATGCGTTATGCGTTATGCGTTATACGGTATGCGTTATGCGTTATGCGTTATGCGTTATGCGTTATGCGTTATATGTTATGCGTTATGCGTTATGCGTTGTGCGTTATACGTTTGCGTTATGCGTTATGCGTTATGCGATATGCGTTATGCGTTATGCGTTATGCGTTATGCGTTATGCGTTATGCGTTATGCGTTATGCGTTATGCTTTATGCGTTTTGCGTTATGAGTTACACGTTATACGTTTGCGTTATGCGTTATGCGTTATGCGATATGCGTTATGCGTTATGCGTTATGCGTTATGCGTTATGCGTTAGGCGTTATGGGTTTTCCGGTGTTCGTTATGCGTTGTGCAGTATGCGCTATGCGTTATGAAGTATGGGTTATGGTTTATGCGTTATGCGTTGTGCGCTATACGTTTGCGTTATGCGTTATGCGTTATGCGTTATGCGTTATACGGTATGCGTTATGCGTTATACGTTATGCGTTATGCGTTATGCGATATGCGTTATGCGTTATGCGTTATGCGTTATGCGTTATGCGTTATGCGTTATGCTTTATGCGTTATGCGTTATGTGTTTTACGTTATGCGTTAGGGGTTATGCGTTATGCGTTATGCGTTATACGTAATGCGTTATGCGTTATGCGTTATGCGTTATGCGTTATGCGTTATGCTTTATGCGTTATGCGTTATGAGTTATACGTTATGCGTTATGCATTATGCGTTATGCGTTATGAGTTATGCGTTATGCGTTATGCGTTATGCGTTATGCTTTATGCGTTATGCGTTATGAGTTATACGGTATGCCTTATGCGTTATGCGTTATGCGTTATGCGTTATGCTTTATGCGTTATGCGTTATGAGTTATACGTTATGCGTTATGCATTATGCGTTATGCGTTATGCGTTATGCGTTATGCTTTATGCGTTATGCGTTATGCGTTATGCGTTATGCTTTATGCGTTATGCGTTATGCGTTATGCGTTATGCGTTATGCGTTATGCGTTATGCGTTTGCGTTATGCGTTATGCGTTATGCTTTATGCGTTATGCGTTATGAGTTATACATTATGCGTTATGCGTTATACGGTGTGCGTTATGCGTTATGCGTTATGCGTTATGAGTTATGCGTTATGCATTATGCGTTATGCGTTATGCGTTATGCGTTTTGCGTTATGCGTTATGCGTTGTGCATTATGCGTTATGCGTTGTGCGTTGTGGGTTATGATTTATGCGTTATGCGATATGCGTTATGCGTTATGCGTTATGCGTTATGCGTTATGCGTTATGCGTTATGCGTTATGCGTTAGGCGTTATGCGATTTGCGGTATTCGTTAAGCGTTGTGCATTATGCGTTATGCGTTATGCGTTATGCGTTATGCGTTATGCGTTTTCCGGTGTTCGTTATGCGTTGTGCAGTATGCGTTATGCGTTATGAAGTATGGGTTATGGTTTATGCGTTATGCGTTGTGCGCTATACGTTTGCGTTATGCGTTATGCGTTATGCGTTATACGGTATGCGTTATGCGTTATGCGTTATGCGTTATGCGTCGTGCGTTATACGTATGCGTTATGCGTTATGCGTTATGCGTTATACGGTATGCGTTATGCGTTATACGTTATGCGTTATGCGTTATACGGTATGCGTTATGCGTTATGCGTTATGCGTTATGCGTCGTGCGTTATACGTATGCGTTATGCGTTATGCGTTATGCGTTATGCGTTATACGGTATGCGTTATGCGTTATGCGTTATGCGTTATGCGTTAAATGTTATGCGTTATGCGTTATGCGTTATGCGTTGTGCGTTATACGTTTGCGTTATGCGTTATGCGTTATGCGATATGCGTTATGCGTTATGCGTTATGCGATATGCGTTATGCGTTATGCGTTATGCGTTATGCGTTATGCGTTATGCGTTATGCGTTATGAGTTACACGGTATACGTTTGCGTTATGCGTTATGCGATATGCGTTATGCGTTATGCGTTATGCGTTATGCGTTATGCGTTATGCGTTATGCGTTATGCGTTATGCGTTATGCGTTATGCTTTATGCGTTATGCGTTATGAGTTACACGTTATGCTTTATGCGTTATGCGTTATGCGTTATGCGTTATATGTTATGCGTTATGCGTTATGCGTTATGCGTTATGCGTTGTGCGTTATACGTTTGCGTTATGCGTTATGCGTTATGCGATATGCGTTATGCGTTATGCGTTATGCGTTATGCGTTATGCGTTATGCGTTATGCTTTATGCGTTACGCGTTATGAGTTACACGTTATGCTTTATGCGTTATGCGTTATGCGTTATTGCGTTAGGGGTTATGCGTTATGCGTTATGCGTTATGCTTTATGCGTTATGCATTATGCGTTATGCGTGATCCGTTATGCGTTAGGCGTTATGGGTTTTCCGGTGTTCGTTATGCGTTGTGCAGTATGCGTTATGCGTTATGAAGTATGGGTTATGGTTTATGCGTTATGCGTTGTGCGCTATACGTTTGCGTTATGCGTTATGCGTTATGCGTTATACGGTATGCGTTATGCGTTATGCGTTATGCGTTATACGGTATGCGTTATGCGTTATGCGTTATGCGTTATGCGTTATGCGTTGTGCGTTATACGTATGCGTTATGCGTTATGCGTTATGCGTTATGCGTTATGCGTTATACGGTATGCGTTATGCGTTATGCGTTATGCGTTATGCGTTATCCGTTATGCGTTATGCGTTATATGTTATGCGTTATGCGTTATGCGTTATGCGTTGTGCGTTATGCGTTATACGGTATGCGTTATGCGTTATGCGTTATGCGTTATGCGTTATGCTTTATGCGTTATGCGTTATGCGTTATGCGTTATGCGTTATGGGTTATGCGTTATGCGTTATGCGTTATGCGTTATGCGTTATGCGTTATGCGTTATGCGTTATACGTTATGCGTTATGCGTTATGCGTTATGCGTTATGCGTTATGCGTTGTGCGTTATACGTTTGCGTTATGCGATATGCGTTATGCGATATGCGTTATGCGTTATGCGTTATGCGTTATGCGTTATGCGTTATGCGTTATGCGTTATGCGTTATACGTTATGCGTTATGCTTTATGCGTTATGCGTTATGAGTTACACGTTATGCTTTATGCGTTATGCGTTATGCGTTATTGCGTTAGCGGTTATGCGTTATGCGTTATGCGTTATGCTTTATGCGTTATGCATTATGCGTTATGCGTGATCCGTTATGCGTTAGGCGTTATGGGTTTTCCGGTGTTCGTTATGCGTTGGGCAGTATGCGTTATGCGTTATGAAGTATGGGTTATGGTTTATGCGTTATGCGTTGTGCGCTATACGTTAGCGTTATGCGTTATGCGTTATGCGTTATGCGTTATACGTTATGCGTTATGCGTTATGCGTTATGCGTTATGCGTCGTGCGTTATACGTATGCGTTATGCGTTATGTGTTATGCGTTATACGGTATGCGTTATGCGTTATGCGTTATTAGTTATATGTTATGCGTTATGCGTTATGCGTTATGCGTTGTGCGTTATACGTTTGCGTTATGCGTTATGCGTTATGCGATATGCGATATGCGTTATGCGTTATGCGTTATGCGTTATGCGTTATGCGTTATGCGTTATATGTTATGCGTTATGCGTTATGCGTTATGCGTTGTGCGTTATACGTTTGCGTTATGCGTTATGCGTTATGCGATATGCGATATGCGTTATGCGTTATGCGTGATCCGTTATGCGTTAGGCGTTATGGTTTTTCCGGTGTTCGTTATGCGTTGTGCAGTATGCGTTATGCGTTATGAAGTATGGGTTATGGTTTATGCGTTATGCGTTGTGCGCTATACGTTTGCGTTATGCGTTATGCGTTATGCTTTATGCGTTATGCATTATGCGTTATGCTTGATCCGTTATGCGTTAGGCGTTATGGGTTTTCCGGTATTCGTTATGCGTTGGGCAGTATGCGTTATGCGTTATGAAGTATGGGTTATGGTTTATGCGTTATGCGTTGTGCGCTATACGTTTGCGTTATGCGTTATGCGTTATGCGTTATGCGTTATACGGTATGCGTTATGCGTTATGCGTTATGCGTTATGCGTTATGCGTTATATGTTATGCGTTATGCGTTATGCGTTGTGCGTTATACGTTTGCGTTATGCGTTATGCGTTATGCGTTATGCGTTATGCGTTATGCGTTATGCGTTATGCGTTATGCGTTATGCGTTATGCGTTATGCGTTATGCTTTATGCGTTTTGCGTTATGAGTTACACGTTATACGTTTGCGTTATGCGTTATGCGTTATGCGATATGCGTTATGCGTTATGCGTTATGCGTTATGCGTTATGCGTTATGCGTTATGGGTTTTCCGGTGTTCGTTATGCGTTGTGCAGTATGCGCTATGCGTTATGAAGTATGGGTTATGGTTTATGCGTTATGCGTTGTGCGCTATACGTTTGCGTTATGCGTTATGCGTTATGCGTTATGCGTTATACGGTATGCGTTATGCGTTATACGTTATGCGTTATGCGTTATGCGATATGCGTTATGCGTTATGCGTTATGCGTTATGCGTTATGCGTTATGCGTTATGCTTTATGCGTTATGCGTTATGTGTTTTACGTTATGCGTTAGGGGTTATGCGTTATGCGTTATGCGTTATACGTAATGCGTTATGCGTTATGCGTTATGCGTTATGCGTTATGCGTTATGCTTTATGCGTTATGCGTTATGAGTTATACGTTATGCGTTATGCATTATGCGTTATGCGTTATGAGTTATGCGTTATGCGTTATGCGTTATGCGTTATGCTTTAAGCGTTATGCGTTATGAGTTATACGGTATGCCTTATGCGTTATGCGTTATGCGTTATGCGTTATGCTTTATGCGTTATGCGTTATGAGTTATACGTTATGCGTTATGCATTATGCGTTATGCGTTATGCGTTATGCGTTATGCTTTATGCGTTATGCGTTATGCGTTATGCGTTATGCTTTATGCGTTATGCGTTATGCGTTATGCGTTATGCGTTATGCGTTATGCGTTATGCGTTTGCGTTATGCGTTATGCGTTATGCTTTATGCGTTATGCGTTATGAGTTATACATTATGCGTTATGCGTTATACGGTGTGCGTTATGCGTTATGCGTTATGCGTTATGAGTTATGCGTTATGCATTATGCGTTATGCGTTATGCGTTATGCGTTTTGCGGTATTCGTTATGCGTTGTGCATTATGCGTTATGCGTTGTGCGTTGTGGGTTATGATTTATGCGTTATGCGATATGCGTTATGCGTTATGCGTTATGCGTTATGCGTTATGCGTTATGCGTTATGCGTTATGCGTTAGGCGTTATGCGATTTGCGGTATTCGTTAAGCGTTGTGCATTATGCGTTATGCGTTATGCGTTATGCGTTATGCGTTATGCGTTTTCCGGTGTTCGTTATGCGTTGTGCAGTATGCGTTATGCGTTATGAAGTATGGGTTATGGTTTATGCGTTATGCGTTGTGCGCTATACGTTTGCGTTATGCGTTATGCGTTATGCGTTATACGGTATGCGTTATGCGTTATGCGTTATGCGTTATGCGTCGTGCGTTATACGTATGCGTTATGCGTTATGCGTTATGCGTTATACGGTATGCGTTATGCGTTATACGTTATGCGTTATGCGCTATGCGATATGCGTTATGCGTTATGCGTTATGCTTTATGCGTTATGCGTTATGAGTTACACGTTATGCTTTATGCGTTATGCGTTATGAGTTATGCGTTATGCGTTATGCGTTATGCGTTATGCGTTATGCGTTATGCGTTATGCGTTATGCTTTATGCGTTATGCGTTATGTGTTTTACGTTATGCGTTAGGGGTTATGCGTTATGCGTTATGCGTTATGCGTTATACGTTATGCGTTATGCGTTATGCGTTATGCGTTATGCGTTATGCGTTTTGCTTTATGCGTTATGCGTTATGAGTTTTACGTTATGCGTTATGCATTATGCGTTATGCGTTATGAGTTATGCGTTATGCGTTATGCGTTATGCGTTATGCGTTATGCGTTATGCGTTATGCGTTATGCTTTATGCGTTATGCGTTATGAGTTATACGGTATGCGTTATGCGTTATGCGTTATGCGTTATGCGTTATGCGTTATGCGTTATGCGTTATGCGTTATGCGTTATGCGTTATGCTTTATGCGTTATGCGTTATGAGTTATACGTTATGCGTTATGCATTATGCGTTATGCGTTATGCGTTATGCGTTATGCGTTATGCGTTATGCGTTATGCGTTATGCTTTATGCGTTATGCGTTATGCGTTATGCGTTATGCGTTATGCGTTATGCGTTATGCGTTATGCGTTATGCGTTATGCGTTATGCGTTTGCGATTGCGTTATGCGTTATGCGTTATGCTTTATGCGTTATGCGTTATGAGTTATACATTATGCGTTATGCGTTATACGGTGTGCGTTATGCGTTATGCGTTATGCGTTATGAGTTATGCGTTATGCGTTATGCGTTATGCGTTATGCGTTATGCGTTTTGCGGTATTCGTTATGCGTTGTGCATTATGCGTTATGCGTTGTGCGTTATGGGTTATGATTTATGCGTTATGCGATATGCGTTATGCGTTATGCGTTATGCGTTATGCGTTATGCGTTATGCGTTATGCGTTAGGCGTTATGCGTTATGCGTTATGCTTTATGCGTTATGCGTTATGAGTTATACGTTATGCGTTATGCGTTATACGGTGTGCGTTATGCGTTATGCTTTATGCGTTATGAGTTATGAGTTATGCGTTATATGTTATGCGTTATGCGTTATGCGTTATGCGTTGTGCGTTATACGTTATGCTTTATGCGTCATGCGTGATCCGTTATACGTTTGCGTTATGCGTTATGCGTTATGCGTTATGCGATTTGCGTTATGCGTTATGCGTTATGCGTTATGCGTTATGCGTTATGCGTTATGCTTTATGCGTTATGCGTTATGCGTTATGCGTTATGCGATATGCGTTATGCGTTATGCGTTATGCGTTATTCGTTATGCGTTATGCTTTATGCGTTATGCGTTATGAGTTACACGTTATGCTTTATGCGTTATGCGTTTTTGCTTTAGGGGTTATGCGTTATGCGTTATGCGTTATGCTTTATGCGTTATGCATTATGCGTTATGCGTGATCTTTTATGCGTTAGGCGTTATGGGTTTTCCGGTGTTCGTTATGCGTTGTGCAGTATGCGTTATGCGTTATGAAGTATGGGTTATGGTTTATGCGTTATGCGTTGTGCGCTATACGTTTGCGTTATGCGTTATGCGTTATACGGTATGCGTTATGCGTTATGCGTTATGCGTTATGCGTTATGCGTTATGCGTTGTGCGTTATACGTATGCGTTATGCGTTATGCGTTATACGGTATGCGTTATGCGTTATGCGTTATGCGTTATGCGTTATGCGTTATGCGTTATGCGTTATGCGTTATGCGTTATGGGTTATGCGTTATGCGTTATGCGTTATGCGTTATGCGTTATGCGTTATGCGTTATGCGTTATGCGTTATATGTTATGCGTTATGCGTTATGCGTTATGCGTTATGCGTTGTGCGTTATACGTTTGCGTTATGCGATATGCGTTATGCGATATGCGTTATGCGTTATGCGTTATGCGTTATGCGTTATGCGTTATGCGTTATACGTATGCGTTATGCGTTATGCGTTATGCGTTATGCGTTATACGGTATGCGGTATGCGTTATGCGTTATGCGTTATGCGTTATCCGTTATGCGTTATGCGTTATATGTTATGCGTTATGCGTTATGCGTTATGCGTTGTGCGTTATGCGTTATACGGTATGCGTTATGCGTTATGCGTTATGCGTTATGCGTTATGCGTTATGCTTTATGCGTTATGCGTTATGCGTTATGCGTTATGCGTTATGGGTTATGCGTTATGCGTTATGCGTTATGCGTTATGCGTTATGCGTTATGCGTTATGCGTTATGCGTTATATGTTATGCGTTATGCGTTATGCGTTATGCGTTATGCGTTATGCGTTGTGCGATATACGTTTGCGTTATGCGATATGCGTTATGCGATATGCGTTATGCGTTATGCGTTATGCGTTATGCGTTATGCGTTATGCGTTATGCGTTATGCGTTATGCGTTATGCTTTATGCGTTATGCGTTATGAGTTACACGTTATGCTTTATGCGTTATGCGTTATGCGTTATTGCGTTAGGGGTTATGCGTTATGCGTTATGCGTTATGCTTTATGCGTTATGCATTATGCGTTATGCGTGATCCGTTATGCGTTAGGCGTTATGGGTTTTCCGGTGTTCGTTATGCGTTGGGCAGTATGCGTTATGCGTTATGAAGTATGGGTTATGGTTTATGCGTTATGCGTTGTGCGCTATACGTTTGCGTTATGCGTTATGCGTTATGCGTTATGCGTTATACGGTATGCGTTATGCGTTATGCGTTATGCGTCGTGCGTTAAACGTATGCGTTATGCGTTATGCGTTATACGGTGTGCGTTATGCGTTATGCGTTATGAGTTATACGTTATGCGTTATGCGTTATACGGTGTGCGTTATGCGTTATGCTTTATGCGTTATGAGTTATGAGTTATGCGTTATATGTTATGCGTTATGCGTTATGCGTTATGCGTTGTGCGTTATACGTTATGCTTTATGCGTCATGCGTGATCCGTTATACGTTTGCGTTATGCGTTATGCGTTATGCGTTATGCGATTTGCGTTATGCGTTATGCGTTATGCGTTATGCGTTATGCGTTATGCGTTATGCGTTATGCTTTATGCGTTATGCGTTATGCGTTATGCGTTATGCGATATGCGTTATGCGTTATGCGTTATGCGTTATTCGTTATGCGTTATGCTTTATGCGTTATGCGTTATGAGTTACACGTTATGCTTTATGCGTTATGCGTTTTTGCTTTAGGGGTTATGCGTTATGCGTTATGCGTTATGCTTTATGCGTTATGCGTTATGCGTTATGCGTGATCTTTTATGCGTTAGGCGTTATGGGTTTTCCGGTGTTCGTTATGCGTTGTGCAGTATGCGTTATGCGTTATGAAGTATGGGTTATGGTTTATGCGTTATGCGTTGTGCGCTATACGTTTGCGTTATGCGTTATGCGTTATACGGTATGCGTTATGCGTTATGCGTTATGCGTTATGCGTTATGCGTTGTGCGTTATACGTATGCGTTATGCGTTATGCGTTATACGGTATGCGTTATGCGTTATGCGTTATGCGTTATGCGTTATGCGTTATGCGTTATGCGTTATGCGTTATGGGTTATGCGTTATGCGTTATGCGTTATGCGTTATGCGTTATGCGTTATGCGTTATGCGTTATATGTTATGCGTTATGCGTTATGCGTTATGCGTTATGCGTTGTGCGTTATACGTTTGCGTTATGCGTTATGCGTTATGCGATATGCGTTATGCGTTATGCGTTATGCGTTATTGCGTTAGGGGTTATGCGTTATGCGTTATGCGTTATGCTTTATGCGTTATGCATTATGCGTTATGCGTTATGCGTTATGCGTTATGCGTTATGCGTTATGCTATATGCGTTATGCGTTATGCGTTATGCGTTATGCGTTATGCGTTATACGGTATGCGGTATGCGTTATGCGTTATGCGTTATGCGTTATCCGTTATGCGTTATATGTTATGCGTTATGCGTTATGCGTTATGCGTTGTGCGTTATGCGTTATACGGTATGCGTTATGCGTTATGCGTTATGCGTTATGCGTTATGCTATATGCGTTATGCGTTATGCGTTATGCGTTATGCGTTATGGGTTATGCGTTATGCGTTATGCGTTATGCGTTATGCGTTATGGGTTATGCGTTATGCGTTATGCGTTATGCGTTATGCGTTATGCGTTATGCGTTATGCGTTATGCGTTATGCGTTATGCGTTATGCTTTATGCGTTATACGTTTGCGTTATGCGTTATGCGTTATGCGATATGCGATATGCGTTATGCGTTATGCGTTATGCGTTATGCGTTATGCGTTATATGTTATGCGTTATGCGTTATGCGTTATGCGTTGTGCGTTATACGTTTGCGTTATGCGTTATGCGTTATGCGATATGCGATATGCGTTATGCGTTATGCGTGATCCGTTATGCGTTAGGCGTTATGGTTTTTCCGGTGTTCGTTATGCGTTGTGCAGTATGCGTTATGCGTTATGAAGTATGGGTTATGGTTTATGCGTTATGCGTTGTGCGCTATACGTTTGCGTTATGCGTTATGCGTTATGCTTTATGCTTTATGCGTTATGCATTATGCGTTATGCGTGATCCGTTATGCGTTAGGCGTTATGGGTTTTCCGGTGTTCGTTATGCGTTGGGCAGTATGCGTTATGCGTTATGAAGTATGGGTTATGGTTTATGCGTTATGCGTTGTGCGCTATACGTTTGCGTTATGCGTTATGCGTTATGCTTTATACGGTATGCGTTATGCGTTATGCGTTATGCGTCGTGCGTTAAACGTATGCGTTATGCGTTATGCGTTATACGGTATGCGTTATGCGTTATGCGTTATGCGTTATGCGTTATGCGTTATGCGTTATATGTTATGCGTTATGCGTTATGCGTTGTGCGTTATACGTTTGCGTTATGCGTTATGCGATATGCGTTATGCGTTATGCGTTATGCGTTATGCGTTATGCGTTATGCGTTATGCGTTATGCGTTATGCGTTATGCTTTATGCGTTTTGCGTTATGAGTTACACGTTATACGTTTGCGTTATGCGTTATGCGTTATGCGATATGCGTTATGCGTTATGCGTTATGCGTGATCCGTTATGCGTTAGGCGTTATGGGTTTTCCGGTGTTCGTTATGCGTTGTGCAGTATGCGCTATGCGTTATGAAGTATGGGTTATGGTTTATGCGTTATGCGTTGTGCGCTATACGTTTGCGTTATGCGTTATGCGTTATGCGTTATGCGTTATACGGTATGCGTTATGCGTTATGCGTTATGCGTTATGCGTCGTGCGTTATACGTATGCGTTATGCGTTATGCGTTAGCCGTTATACGGTATGCGTTATGCGTTATGCGTTATGCGTTATACGGTATGAGTTATGCGTTATACGTTATGCGTTATGCGTTATGCGTTATACGGTATGCGTTATGCGTTATACGTTATGCGTTATGCGTTATGCGATATGCGTTATGCGTTATGCGTTATGCTTTATGCGTTATGCGTTATGAGTTACACGTTATGCCTTATGCGTTATGCGTTATGCGTTATGCGTTATGCTTTATGCGTTATGCGTTATGAGTTATACGTTATGCGTTATGCATTATGCGTTATGCGTTATGCGTTATGCGTTATGCTTTATGCGTTATGCGTTATGCGTTATGCGTTATGCTTTATGCGTTATGCGTTATGCGTTATGCGTTATGCGTTATGTGTTATGCGTTATGCGTTATGCGTTTGCGTTATGCGTTATGCGTTATGCTTTATGCGTTATGCGTTATGAGTTATACATTATGCGTTATGCGTTATACGGTGTGCGTTATGCGTTATGCGATATGCGTTATGAGTTATGCGTTATGCATTATGCGTTATGCGTTATGCGTTTTGCGGTATTCGTTATGCGTTGTGCATTATGCGTTATGCGTTGTGCGTTATGGGTTATGATTTATGCGTTATGCGATATGCGTTATGCGTTATGCGTTATGCGTTATGCGTTATGCGTTATGCGTTAGGCGTTATGCGATTTGCGGTATTCGTTAAGCGTTGTACATTATGCGTTATGCGTTATGCGTTATGCGTTATGCGTTATGCGTTATGCGTTTTCCGGTGTTCGTTATGCGTTGTGCAGTATGCGCTATGCGTTACGAAGTATGGGTTATGGTTTATGCGTTATGCGTTGTGCGCTATACGTTTGCGTTATGCGTTATGCGTTATGCGTTATACGGTATGCGTTATGCGTTATGCGTTATGCGTTATGCGTCGTGCGTTATACGTATGCGTTATGCGTTATGCGTTAGCCGTAATACGGTATGCGTTATGCGTTATGCGTTATGCGTTATACGGTATGAGTTATGCGTTATACGTTATGCGTTATGCGTTATGCGTTATACGGTATGCGTTATGCGTTATACGTTATGCGTTATGCGCTATGCGATATGCGTTATGCGTTATGCGTTATGCTTTATGCGTTATGCGTTATGAGTTACACGTTATGCTTTATGCGTTATGCGTTATGAGTTATGCGTTATGCGTTATGCGTTATGCGTTATGCGTTATGCGTTATGCGTTATGCTTTATGCGTTATGCGTTATGTGTTTTACGTTATGCGTTAGGGGTTATGCGTTATGCGTTATGCGTTATGCGTTATGCGTTATACGTTATGCGTTATGCGTTATGCGTTATGCGTTATGCGTTATACGTTATGCGTTATGCGTTATGCGTTATGCGTTATGCGTTATGCTTTATGCGTTATGCGTTATGAGTTATACGGTATGCGTTATGCGTTATGCGTTATGCGTTATGCGTTATGCGTTATGCTTTATGCGTTATGCGTTATGTGTTTTACGTTATGCGTTAGGGGTTATGCGTTATGCGTTATGCGTTATGCGTTATGCGTTATACGTTATGCGTTATGCGTTATGCGTTATGCGTTATGCGTTATGCGTTATGCTTTATGCGTTATGCGTTATGAGTTTTACGTTATGCGTTATGCATTATGCGTTATGCGTTATGAGTTATGCGTTATGCGTTGTGCGTTATGGGTTATGATTTATGCGTTATGCGATATGCGTTATGCGTTATGCGTTATGCGTTATGCGTTATGCGTTATGCGTTAGGCGTTATGCGATTTGCGGTATTCGTTAAGCGTTGTACATTATGCGTTATGCGTTATGCGTTATGCGTTATGCGTTATGCGTTATGCGTTTTCCGGTGTTCGTTATGCGTTGTGCAGTATGCGCTATGCGTTACGAAGTATGGGTTATGGTTAATGCTTTATGCGTTGTGCGCTATACGTTTGCGTTATGCGTTATGCGTTATGCGTTATACGGTATGCGTTATGCGTTATGCGTTATGCGTTATGCGTCGTGCGTTATACGTATGCGTTATGCGTTATGCGTTAGCCGTAATACGGTATGCGTTATGCGTTATGCGTTATGCGTTATACGGTATGAGTTATGCGTTATACGTTATGCGTTATGCGTTATGCGTTATACGGTATGCGTTATGCGTTATACGTTATGCGTTATGCGCTATGCGATATGCGTTATGCGTTATGCGTTATGCTTTATGCGTTATGCGTTATGAGTTACACGTTATGCTTTATGCGTTATGCGTTATGAGTTATGCGTTATGCGTTATGCGTTATGCGTTATGCGTTATGCGTTATGCTTTATGCGTTATGCGTTATGTGTTTTACGTTATGCGTTAGGGGTTATGCGTTATGCGTTATGCGTTATGCGTTATGCGTTATACGTTATGCGTTATGCGTTATGCGTTATGCGTTATGCGTTATACGTTATGCGTTATGCGTTATGCGTTATGCGTTATGCGTTATGCTTTATGCGTTATGCGTTATGAGTTATACGGTATGCGTTATGCGTTATGCGTTATGCGTTATGCGTTATGCGTTATGCTTTATGCGTTATGCGTTATGTGTTTTACGTTATGCGTTAGGGGTTATGCGTTATGCGTTATGCGTTATGCGTTATGCGTTATGCGTTATGCGTTATGCGTTATGCGTTATGCGTTATGCGTTATGCGTTATGCTTTATGCGTTATGCGTTATGAGTTTTACGTTATGCGTTATGCATTATGCGTTATGCGTTATGAGTTATGCGTTATGCGTTATGCGTTATGCGTTATGCGTTATGCGTTATGCGTTATGCGTTATGCGTTATGCTTTATGCGTTATGCGTTATGAGTTATACGGTATGCGTTATGCGTTATGCGTTATGCGTTATGCGTTATGCGTTATGCGTTATGCGTTATGCGTTATGCGTTATGCTTTATGCGTTATGCGTTATGAGTTATACGTTATGCGTTATGCATTATGCGTTATGCGTTATGCGTTATGCGTTATGCGTTATGCGTTATGCGTTATGCGTTATGCGTTATGCTTTATGCGTTATGCGTTATGCGTTATGCGTTATGCGTTATGCGTTATGCGTTATGCGTTATGCGTTATGCGTTATGCGTTTGCGTTATGCGTTATGCGTTATGCTTTATGCGTTATGCGTTATGAGTTATACATTATGCGTTATGCGTTATACGGTGTGCGTTATGCGTTATGCGTTATGCGTTATGAGTTATGCGTTATGCGTTATGCGTTATGCGTTATGCGTTATGCGTTTTGCGGTATTCGTTATGCGTTGTGCATTATGCGTCATGCGTTGTGCGTTATGGGTTATGATTTATGCGTTATGCGATATGCGTTATGCGTTATGCGTTATGCGTTATGCGTTATGCGTTATGCGTTAGGCGTTATGCGTTATGCGTTATGCGTTATGCTTTATGCGTTATGCGTTATCAGTTATACGTTATGCGTTATGCGTTATACGGTGTGCGTTATGCGTTATGCTTTATGCGTTATGAGTTATCAGTTATGCGTTATATGTTATGCGTTATGCGTTATGCGTTATGCGTTGTGCGTTATACGTTATGCTTTATGCGTCATGCGTGATCCGTTATACGTTTGCGTTATGCGTTATGCGTTATGCGTTATGCGTTTTGCGTTATGCGTTATGCGTTATGCGTTATGCGTTATGCGTTATGCGTTATGCGTTATGCGTTATGCTTTATGCGTTATGCGTTATGCGTTATGCGTTATGCGATATGCGTTATGCGTTATGCGTTATGCGTTATTCGTTATGCGTTATGCGTTATGCGTTATGCGTTATGCGTTATACGGTATGCGTTATGCGTTATGCGTTATGCGTTATGCGTCGTGCGTTAAACGTATGCGTTATGCGTTATGCGTTATGCGTTATATGTTATGCGTTATGCGTTATGCGTTATGCGTTGTGCGTTATACGTTTGCGTTATGCGTTATGCGTTATGCGTTATGCGTTATGCGTTATGCGTTATGCGTTATGCGTTATGCGTTATGCGTTATGCGTTATGCGTTATGCGTTATGCGTTATGCTTTATGCGTTATGCGTTATGAGTTACACGTTATACGTTTGCGTTATGCGTTATGCAATATGCGTTATGCGTTATGCGTTATGCGTGATCCGTTATGCGTTAGGCGTTATGGGTTTTCCGGTGTTTGTTATGCGTTGTGCAGTATGCGCTATGCGTTATGAAGTATGGGTTATGGTTTATGCGTTATGCGTTGTGCGCTATACGTTTGCGTTATGCGTTATGCGTTATACGGTATGCGTTATGCGTTATGCGTTATGCGTTATGCGTTATGCGTTATGCGTTATGCGTCGTGCGTTATACGTATGCGTTATGCGTTATGCGTTAGCCGTTATACGGTATGCGTTATGCGTTATGCGTTATGCGTTATACGGTATGCGTTATGCGTTATACGTTATGCGTTATGCGTTATGCGTTATGCGTTATATGTTATGCGTTATGCGTTATGCGTTATGCGTTATACGGTATGCGTTATGCGTTATGCATTATGCTTTATGCGTTATGCGTTATGGGTTATGCGTTATGCGTTATGCGTTATGCGTTATGCGTGATCCGTTATGCGTTAGGCGTTATGGGTTTTCCGGTGTTCGTTATGCGTTGGGCAGTATGCGTTATGCGTTATGAAGTATGGGTTATGGTTTATGCGTTGTGCGCTATACGTTTGCGTTATGCGTTATGCGTTATGCGTTATGCTTTATGCGTTATGCGTCGTGCGTTAAACGTATGCGTTATGCGTTATGCGTTATGCGTTATGCGTTATACGGTATACGTTATGCGTTATGCGTTATGCTTTATGCGTTATGCGTTATGAGTTATTCGTTATGCGTTATGCATTATGCGTTATGCGTTATGCGATATGCGTTATGAGTTATGCGTTATGCGTTATGCGTTATGCGTTATGCGTTATGCGTTATGCGTTATGCTTTATGCGTTATGCGTTATGAGTTATACGGTATGCGTTATGCGTTATGCGTTATGCGTTATGCGTTATGCGTTATGCGTTATGCGTTATGCGTTATGCGTTATGCTTTATGCGTTATGCGTTATGAGTTATGCGTTATGCGTTATGCGTTATGCTTTATGCGTTATGCGTTATGCGTTATGCGTTATGCGTTATGCGTTATGCGTTATGCGTTATGCGTTATGCGTTATGCGTTATGCGTTATGCGTTATGCGTTATGCGTTATGCGTTATGCTTTATGCGTTATGCGTTATGAGTTATACGTTATGCGTTATGCGTTATACGGTGTGCGTTATGCGTTATGCGTTATGAGTTATGCGTTATGCGTTATGCGTTATGCGTTATGCGTTATGCGTTTTGCGGTATTCTTTATGCGTTGTGCATTATGCGTTATGCGTTGTGCGTTATGGGTTATGCGTTATGCGTTATGCTTTATGCGTTATGCGTTATGAGTTACACGTTATGCTTTATGCGTTATGCGTTATGCGTTATGCGTTATGCGTTATGCGTTATGCGTTATGCGTTATGCGTTATGCGTTATGCGTTATGCGTTATGCGTTATGCGTTATGCGTTATGCGTTATGCTTTATGCGTTATGCGTTATGCGTTATGCGTTATGCGTTATGCGTTAGGCGTTATGCGTTATGCGTTTTGCGCTATACGTTTGCGTTATGCGTTATGCATTATGCGTTATGCGTTATGCGTTATGCGTTATACGGTATGCGTTATGCGTTATGCGTTATGCGTTATGCGTCGTGCGTTATACGTATGCGTTATGCGTTATGCGTTATGCGTTATGCGTTATACGGTATGCGTTATGCGTTATGCGTTATGCGTTATGCGTTAAATGTTATGCGTTATGCGTTATGCGTTATGCGTTGTGCGTTATACGTTTGCGTTATGCGTTATGCGTTATGCGATATGCGTTATGCGTTATGCGTTATGCGATATGCGTTATGCGTTATGCGTTATGCGTTATGCGTTATGCTTTATGCGTTATGCGTTATGAGTTACACGTTATACGTTTGCGTTATGCGTTATGCGATATGCGTTATGCGTTATGCGTTATGCGTTATGCGTTATGCGTTATGCGTTATGCGTTATGCGTTATGCGTTATGCGTTATGCTTTATGCGTTATGCGTTATGAGTTACACGTTATGCTTTATGCGTTATGCGTTATGCGTTATGCGTTATATGTTATGCGTTATGCGTTATGCGTTATGCGTTATGCGTTGTGTGTTATACGTTTGCGTTATGCGTTATGCGTTATGCGATATGCGTTATGCGTTATGCGTTATGCGTTATGCGTTATGCGTTATGCGTTATGCTTTATGCGTTACGCGTTATGAGTTACACGTTATGCTTTATGCGTTATGCGTTATGCGTTATTGCGTTAGGGGTTATGCGTTATGCGTTATGCGTTATGCTTTATGCGTTATGCATTATGCGTTATGCGTGATCCGTTATGCGTTAGGCGTTATGGGTTTTCCGGTGTTCGTTATGCGTTGTGCAGTATGCGTTATGCGTTATGAAGTATGGGTTATGGTTTATGCGTTATGCGTTGTGCGCTATACGTTTGCGTTATGCGTTATGCGTTATGCGTTATACGGTATGCGTTATGCGTTATGCGTTATGCGTTATACGGTATGCGTTATGCGTTATGCGTTATGCGTTATGCGTTATGCGTTGTGCGTTATACGTATGCGTTATGCGTTATGCGTTATGCGTTATGCGTTATGCGTTATACGGTATGCGGTATGCGTTATGCGTTATGCGTTATGCGTTATCCGTTATGCGTTATGCGTTATATGTTATGCGTTATGCGTTATGCGTTATGCGTTGTGCGTTATGCGTTATACGGTATGCGTTATGCGTTATGCGTTATGCGTTATGCGTTATGCTTTATGCGTTATGCGTTATGCGTTATGCGTTATGCGTTATGGGTTATGCGTTATGCGTTATGCGTTATGCGTTATGCGTTATGCGTTATGCGTTATGCGTTATATGTTATGCGTTATGCGTTATGCGTTATGCGTTATGCGTTATGCGTTGTGCGTTATACGTTTGCGTTATGCGATATGCGTTATGCGTTATGCGTTATGCGTTATGCGTTATGCGTTATGCGTTATGCGTTATGCGTTATGCGTTATGCGTTATACGTTATGCGTTATGCTTTATGCGTTATGCGTTATGAGTTACACGTTATGCTTTATGCGTTATGCGTTATGCGTTATTGCGTTAGCGGTTATGCGTTATGCGTTATGCGTTATGCTTTATGCGTTATGCATTATGCGTTATGCGTGATCCGTTATGCGTTAGGCGTTATGGGTTTTCCGGTGTTCGTTATGCGTTGGGCAGTATGCGTTATGCGTTATGAAGTATGGGTTATGGTTTATGCGTTATGCGTTGTGCGCTATACGTTAGCGTTATGCGTTATGCGTTATGCGTTATGCGTTATACGGTATGCGTTATGCGTTATGCGTTATGCGTTATGCGTCGTGCGTTATACGTATGCGTTATGCGTTATGTGTTATGCGTTATACGGTATGCGTTATGCGTTATGCGTTATTAGTTATATGTTATGCGTTATGCGTTATGCGTTATGCGTTGTGCGTTATACGTTTGCGTTATGCGTTATGCGTTATGCGATATGCGATATGCGTTATGCGTTATGCGTTATGCGTTATGCGTTATGCGTTATGCGTTATATGTTATGCGTTATGCGTTATGCGTTATGCGTTGTGCGTTATACGTTTGCGTTATGCGTTATGCGTTATGCGATATGCGATATGCGTTATGCGTTATGCGTGATCCGTTATGCGTTAGGCGTTATGGTTTTTCCGGTGTTCGTTATGCGTTGTGCAGTATGCGTTATGCGTTATGAAGTATGGGTTATGGTTTATGCGTTATGCGTTGTGCGCTATACGTTTGCGTTATGCGTTATGCGTTATGCTTTATGCGTTATGCATTATGCGTTATGCTTGATCCGTTATGCGTTAGGCGTTATGGGTTTTCCGGTATTCGTTATGCGTTGGGCAGTATGCGTTATGCGTTATGAAGTATGGGTTATGGTTTATGCGTTATGCGTTGTGCGCTATACGTTTGCGTTATGCGTTATGCGTTATGCGTTATGCGTTATACGGTATGCGTTATGCGTTATGCGTTATGCGTTATGCGTTATGCGTTATATGTTATGCGTTATGCGTTATGCGTTGTGCGTTATACGTTTGCGTTATGCGTTATGCGTTATGCGATATGCGTTATGCGTTATGCGTTATGCGTTATGCGTTATGCGTTATGCGTTATGCGTTATGCGTTATGCTTTATGCGTTTTGCGTTATGAGTTACACGTTATACGTTTGCGTTATGCGTTATGCGTTATGCGTTATGCGTTATGCGTTATGCGTTATGCGTGATCCGTTATGCGTTAGGCGTTATGGGTTTTCCGGTGTTCGTTATGCGTTGTGCAGTATGCGCTATGCGTTATGAAGTATGGGTTATGGTTTATGCGTTATGCGTTGTGCGCTATACGTTTGCGTTATGCGTTATGCGTTATGCGTTATGCGTTATACGGTATGCGTTATGCGTTATACGTTATGCGTTATGCGTTATGCGTTATGCGTTATGCGTTATGCGTTATGCGTTATGCGTTATGCGTTATGCGTTATGCTTTATGCGTTATGCGTTATGTGTTTTACGTTATGCGTTAGGGGTTATGCGTTATGCGTTATGCGTTATACGTTATGCGTTATGCGTTATGCGTTATGCGTTATGCGTTATGCGTTATGCTTTATGCGTTATGCGTTATGAGTTATACGTTATGCGTTATGCATTATGCGTTATGCGTTATGAGTTATGCGTTATGCGTTATGCGTTATGCGTTATGCTTTAAGCGTTATGCGTTATGAGTTATACGGTATGCCTTATGCGTTATGCGTTATGCGTTATGCGTTATGCTTTATGCGTTATGCGTTATGAGTTATACGTTATGCGTTATGCATTATGCGTTATGCGTTATGCGTTATGCGTTATGCTTTATGCGTTATGCGTTATGCGTTATGCGTTATGCTTTATGCGTTATGCGTTATGCGTTATGCGTTATGCGTTATGCGTTATGCGTTATGCGTTTGCGTTATGCGTTATGCGTTATGCTTTATGCGTTATGCGTTATGAGTTATACATTATGCGTTATGCGTTATACGGTGTGCGTTATGCGTTATGCGTTATGCGTTATGAGTTATGCGTTATGCATTATGCGTTATGCGTTATGCGTTATGCGTTTTGCGGTATTCGTTATGCGTTGTGCATTATGCGTTATGCGTTGTGCGTTGTGGGTTATGATTTATGCGTTATGCGATATGCGTTATGCGTTATGCGTTATGCGTTATGCGTTATGCGTTATGCGTTATGCGTTATGCGTTAGGCGTTATGCGATTTGCGGTATTCGTTAAGCGTTGTGCATTATGCGTTATGCGTTATGCGTTATGCGTTATGCGTTATGCGTTTTCCGGTGTTCGTTATGCGTTGTGCAGTATGCGCTATGCGTTATGAAGTATGGGTTATGGTTTATGCGTTATGCGTTGTGCGCTATACGTTTGCGTTATGCGTTATGCGTTATGCGTTATACGGTATGCGTTATGCGTTATGCGTTATGCGTTATGCGTCGTGCGTTATACGTATGCGTTATGCGTTATGCGTTATGCGTTATACGGTATGCGTTATGCGTTATACGTTATGCGTTATGCGTTATACGGTATGCGTTATGCGTTATGCGTTATGCGTTATGCGTCGTGCGTTATACGTATGCGTTATGCGTTATGCGTTATGCGTTATGCGTTATACGGTATGCGTTATGCGTTATGCGTTATGCGTTATGCGTTAAATGTTATGCGTTATGCGTTATGCGTTATGCGTTGTGCGTTATACGTTTGCGTTATGCGTTATGCGTTATGCGATATGCGTTATGCGTTATGCGTTATGCGATATGCGTTATGCGTTATGCGTTATGCGTTATGCGTTATGCTTTATGCGTTATGCGTTATGAGTTACACGGTATACGTTTGCGTTATGCGTTATGCGATATGCGTTATGCGTTATGCGTTATGCGTTATGCGTTATGCGTTATGCGTTATGCGTTATGCGTTATGCGTTATGCGTTATGCTTTATGCGTTATGCGTTATGAGTTACACGTTATGCTTTATGCGTTATGCGTTATGCGTTATGCGTTATGTGTTATGCGTTATGCGTTATGCGTTATGCGTTATGCGTTGTGCGTTATACGTTTGCGTTATGCGTTATGCGTTATGCGATATGCGTTATGCGTTATGCGTTATGCGTTATGCGTTATGCGTTATGCGTTATGCTTTATGCGTTACGCGTTATGAGTTACACGTTATGCTTTATGCGTTATGCGTTATGCGTTATTGCGTTAGGGGTTATGCGTTATGCGTTATGCGTTATGCTTTATGCGTTATGCATTATGCGTTATGCGTGATCCGTTATGCGTTAGGCGTTATGGGTTTTCCGGTGTTCGTTATGCGTTGTGCAGTATGCGTTATGCGTTATGAAGTATGGGTTATGGTTTATGCGTTATGCGTTGTGCGCTATACGTTTGCGTTATGCGTTATGCGTTATGCGTTATACGGTATGCGTTATGCGTTATGCGTTATGCGTTATACGGTATGCGTTATGCGTTATGCGTTATGCGTTATGCGTTATGCGTTGTGCGTTATACGTATGCGTTATGCGTTATGCGTTATGCGTTATGCGTTATGCGTTATACGGTATGCGGTATGCGTTATGCGTTATGCGTTATGCGTTATCCGTTATGCGTTATGCGTTATATGTTATGCGTTATGCGTTATGCGTTATGCGTTGTGCGTTATGCGTTATACGGTATGCGTTATGCGTTATGCGTTATGCGTTATGCGTTATGCTTTATGCGTTATGCGTTATGCGTTATGCGTTATGCGTTATGGGTTATGCGTTATGCGTTATGCGTTATGCGTTATGCGTTATGCGTTATGCGTTATGCGTTATATGTTATGCGTTATGCGTTATGCGTTATGCGTTATGCGTTATGCGTTGTGCGTTATACGTTTGCGTTATGCGATATGCGTTATGCGATATGCGTTATGCGTTATGCGTTATGCGTTATGCGTTATGCGTTATGCGTTATGCGTTATGCGTTATACGTTATGCGTTATGCTTTATGCGTTATGCGTTATGAGTTACACGTTATGCTTTATGCGTTATGCGTTATGCGTTATTGCGTTAGCGGTTATGCGTTATGCGTTATGCGTTATGCTTTATGCGTTATGCATTATGCGTTATGCGTGATCCGTTATGCGTTAGGCGTTATGGGTTTTCCGGTGTTCGTTATGCGTTGGGCAGTATGCGTTATGCGTTATGAAGTATGGGTTATGGTTTATGCGTTATGCGTTGTGCGCTATACGTTAGCGTTATGCGTTATGCGTTATGCGTTATGCGTTATACGGTATGCGTTATGCGTTATGCGTTATGCGTTATGCGTCGTGCGTTATACGTATGCGTTATGCGTTATGTGTTATGCGTTATACGGTATGCGTTATGCGTTATGCGTTATTAGTTATATGTTATGCGTTATGCGTTATGCGTTATGCGTTGTGCGTTATACGTTTGCGTTATGCGTTATGCGTTATGCGATATGCGATATGCGTTATGCGTTATGCGTTATGCGTTATGCGTTATGCGTTATGCGTTATATGTTATGCGTTATGCGTTATGCGTTATGCGTTGTGCGTTATACGTTTGCGTTATGCGTTATGCGTTATGCGATATGCGATATGCGTTATGCGTTATGCGTGATCCGTTATGCGTTAGGCGTTATGGTTTTTCCGGTGTTCGTTATGCGTTGTGCAGTATGCGTTATGCGTTATGAAGTATGGGTTATGGTTTATGCGTTATGCGTTGTGCGCTATACGTTTGCGTTATGCGTTATGCGTTATGCTTTATGCGTTATGCATTATGCGTTATGCTTGATCCGTTATGCGTTAGGCGTTATGGGTTTTCCGGTATTCGTTATGCGTTGGGCAGTATGCGTTATGCGTTATGAAGTATGGGTTATGGTTTATGCGTTATGCGTTGTGCGCTATACGTTTGCGTTATGCGTTATGCGTTATGCGTTATGCGTTATACGGTATGCGTTATGCGTTATGCGTTATGCGTTATGCGTTATGCGTTATATGTTATGCGTTATGCGTTATGCGTTGTGCGTTATACGTTTGCGTTATGCGTTATGCGTTATGCGATATGCGTTATGCGTTATGCGTTATGCGTTATGCGTTATGCGTTATGCGTTATGCGTTATGCGTTATGCTTTATGCGTTTTGCGTTATGAGTTACACGTTATACGTTTGCGTTATGCGTTATGCGTTATGCGATATGCGTTATGCGTTATGCGTTATGCGTGATCCGTTATGCGTTAGGCGTTATGGGTTTTCCGGTGTTCGTTATGCGTTGTGCAGTATGCGCTATGCGTTATGAAGTATGGGTTATGGTTTATGCGTTATGCGTTGTGCGCTATACGTTTGCGTTATGCGTTATGCGTTATGCGTTATGCGTTATACGGTATGCGTTATGCGTTATACGTTATGCGTTATGCGTTATGCGATATGCGTTATGCGTTATGCGTTATGCGTTATGCGTTATGCGTTATGCGTTATGCTTTATGCGTTATGCGTTATGTGTTTTACGTTATGCGTTAGGGGTTATGCGTTATGCGTTATGCGTTATACGTAATGCGTTATGCGTTATGCGTTATGCGTTATGCGTTATGCGTTATGCTTTATGCGTTATGCGTTATGAGTTATACGTTATGCGTTATGCATTATGCGTTATGCGTTATGAGTTATGCGTTATGCGTTATGCGTTATGCGTTATGCTTTAAGCGTTATGCGTTATGAGTTATACGGTATGCCTTATGCGTTATGCGTTATGCGTTATGCGTTATGCTTTATGCGTTATGCGTTATGAGTTATACGTTATGCGTTATGCATTATGCGTTATGCGTTATGCGTTATGCGTTATGCTTTATGCGTTATGCGTTATGCGTTATGCGTTATGCTTTATGCGTTATGCGTTATGCGTTATGCGTTATGCGTTATGCGTTATGCGTTATGCGTTTGCGTTATGCGTTATGCGTTATGCTTTATGCGTTATGCGTTATGAGTTATACATTATGCGTTATGCGTTATACGGTGTGCGTTATGCGTTATGCGTTATGCGTTATGAGTTATGCGTTATGCATTATGCGTTATGCGTTATGCGTTATGCGTTTTGCGGTATTCGTTATGCGTTGTGCATTATGCGTTATGCGTTGTGCGTTGTGGGTTATGATTTATGCGTTATGCGTTATGCGTTATGCGTTATGCGTTATGCGTTATGCGTTATGCGTTATGCGTTATGCGTTATGCGTTAGGCGTTATGCGATTTGCGGTATTCGTTAAGCGTTGTGCATTATGCGTTATGCGTTATGCGTTATGCGTTATGCGTTATGCGTTTTCCGGTGTTCGTTATGCGTTGTGCAGTATGCGTTATGCGTTATGAAGTATGGGTTATGGTTTATGCGTTATGCGTTGTGCGCTATACGTTTGCGTTATGCGTTATGCGTTATGCGTTATACGGTATGCGTTATGCGTTATGCGTTATGCGTTATGCGTCGTGCGTTATACGTATGCGTTATGCGTTATGCGTTATGCGTTATACGGTATGCGTTATGCGTTATACGTTATGCGTTATGCGCTATGCGATATGCGTTATGCGTTATGCGTTATGCTTTATGCGTTATGCGTTATGAGTTACACGTTATGCTTTATGCGTTATGCGTTATGAGTTATGCGTTATGCGTTATGCGTTATGCGTTATGCGTTATGCGTTATGCGTTATGCGTTATGCTTTATGCGTTATGCGTTATGTGTTTTACGTTATGCGTTAGGGGTTATGCGTTATGCGTTATGCGTTATGCGTTATACGTTATGCGTTATGCGTTATGCGTTATGCGTTATGCGTTATGCGTTTTGCTTTATGCGTTATGCGTTATGAGTTTTACGTTATGCGTTATGCATTATGCGTTATGCGTTATGAGTTATGCGTTATGCGTTATGCGTTATGCGTTATGCGTTATGCGTTATGCGTTATGCGTTATGCTTTATGCGTTATGCGTTATGAGTTATACGGTATGCGTTATGCGTTATGCGTTATGCGTTATGCGTTATGCGTTATGCGTTATGCGTTATGCGTTATGCGTTATGCGTTATGCTTTATGCGTTATGCGTTATGAGTTATACGTTATGCGTTATGCATTATGCGTTATGCGTTATGCGTTATGCGTTATGCGTTATGCGTTATGCGTTATGCGTTATGCTTTATGCGTTATGCGTTATGCGTTATGCGTTATGCGTTATGCGTTATGCGTTATGCGTTATGCGTTATGCGTTATGCGTTATGCGTTTGCGATTGCGTTATGCGTTATGCGTTATGCTTTATGCGTTATGCGTTATGAGTTATACATTATGCGTTATGCGTTATACGGTGTGCGTTATGCGTTATGCGTTATGCGTTATGAGTTATGCGTTATGCGTTATGCGTTATGCGTTATGCGTTATGCGTTTTGCGGTATTCGTTATGCGTTGTGCATTATGCGTTATGCGTTGTGCGTTATGGGTTATGATTTATGCGTTATGCGATATGCGTTATGCGTTATGCGTTATGCGTTATGCGTTATGCGTTATGCGTTATGCGTTAGGCGTTATGCGTTATGCGTTATGCTTTATGCGTTATGCGTTATGAGTTATACGTTATGCGTTATGCGTTATACGGTGTGCGTTATGCGTTATGCTTTATGCGTTATGAGTTATGAGTTATGCGTTATATGTTATGCGTTATGCGTTATGCGTTATGCGTTGTGCGTTATACGTTATGCTTTATGCGTCATGCGTGATCCGTTATACGTTTGCGTTATGCGTTATGCGTTATGCGTTATGCGATTTGCGTTATGCGTTATGCGTTATGCGTTATGCGTTATGCGTTATGCGTTATGCTTTATGCGTTATGCGTTATGCGTTATGCGTTATGCGATATGCGTTATGCGTTATGCGTTATGCGTTATTCGTTATGCGTTATGCTTTATGCGTTATGCGTTATGAGTTACACGTTATGCTTTATGCGTTATGCGTTTTTGCTTTAGGGGTTATGCGTTATGCGTTATGCGTTATGCTTTATGCGTTATGCATTATGCGTTATGCGTGATCTTTTATGCGTTAGGCGTTATGGGTTTTCCGGTGTTCGTTATGCGTTGTGCAGTATGCGTTATGCGTTATGAAGTATGGGTTATGGTTTATGCGTTATGCGTTGTGCGCTATACGTTTGCGTTATGCGTTATGCGTTATACGGTATGCGTTATGCGTTATGCGTTATGCGTTATGCGTTATGCGTTATGCGTTGTGCGTTATACGTATGCGTTATGCGTTATGCGTTATACGGTATGCGTTATGCGTTATGCGTTATGCGTTATGCGTTATGCGTTATGCGTTATGCGTTATGCGTTATGCGTTATGGGTTATGCGTTATGCGTTATGCGTTATGCGTTATGCGTTATGCGTTATGCGTTATGCGTTATGCGTTATATGTTATGCGTTATGCGTTATGCGTTATGCGTTATGCGTTGTGCGTTATACGTTTGCGTTATGCGATATGCGTTATGCGATATGCGTTATGCGTTATGCGTTATGCGTTATGCGTTATGCGTTATGCGTTATACGTATGCGTTATGCGTTATGCGTTATGCGTTATGCGTTATACGGTATGCGGTATGCGTTATGCGTTATGCGTTATGCGTTATCCGTTATGCGTTATGCGTTATATGTTATGCGTTATGCGTTATGCGTTATGCGTTGTGCGTTATGCGTTATACGGTATGCGTTATGCGTTATGCGTTATGCGTTATGCGTTATGCGTTATGCTTTATGCGTTATGCGTTATGCGTTATGCGTTATGCGTTATGGGTTATGCGTTATGCGTTATGCGTTATGCGTTATGCGTTATGCGTTATGCGTTATGCGTTATGCGTTATATGTTATGCGTTATGCGTTATGCGTTATGCGTTATGCGTTATGCGTTGTGCGATATACGTTTGCGTTATGCGATATGCGTTATGCGATATGCGTTATGCGTTATGCGTTATGCGTTATGCGTTATGCGTTATGCGTTATGCGTTATGCGTTATGCGTTATGCTTTATGCGTTATGCGTTATGAGTTACACGTTATGCTTTATGCGTTATGCGTTATGCGTTATTGCGTTAGGGGTTATGCGTTATGCGTTATGCGTTATGCTTTATGCGTTATGCATTATGCGTTATGCGTGATCCGTTATGCGTTAGGCGTTATGGGTTTTCCGGTGTTCGTTATGCGTTGGGCAGTATGCGTTATGCGTTATGAAGTATGGGTTATGGTTTATGCGTTATGCGTTGTGCGCTATACGTTTGCGTTATGCGTTATGCGTTATGCGTTATGCGTTATACGGTATGCGTTATGCGTTATGCGTTATGCGTCGTGCGTTAAACGTATGCGTTATGCGTTATGCGTTATACGGTGTGCGTTATGCGTTATGCGTTATGAGTTATACGTTATGCGTTATGCGTTATACGGTGTGCGTTATGCGTTATGCTTTATGCGTTATGAGTTATGAGTTATGCGTTATATGTTATGCGTTATGCGTTATGCGTTATGCGTTGTGCGTTATACGTTATGCTTTATGCGTCATGCGTGATCCGTTATACGTTTGCGTTATGCGTTATGCGTTATGCGTTATGCGATTTGCGTTATGCGTTATGCGTTATGCGTTATGCGTTATGCGTTATGCGTTATGCGTTATGCTTTATGCGTTATGCGTTATGCGTTATGCGTTATGCGATATGCGTTATGCGTTATGCGTTATGCGTTATTCGTTATGCGTTATGCTTTATGCGTTATGCGTTATGAGTTACACGTTATGCTTTATGCGTTATGCGTTTTTGCTTTAGGGGTTATGCGTTATGCGTTATGCGTTATGCTTTATGCGTTATGCATTATGCGTTATGCGTGATCTTTTATGCGTTAGGCGTTATGGGTTTTCCGGTGTTCGTTATGCGTTGTGCAGTATGCGTTATGCGTTATGAAGTATGGGTTATGGTTTATGCGTTATGCGTTGTGCGCTATACGTTTGCGTTATGCGTTATGCGTTATACGGTATGCGTTATGCGTTATGCGTTATGCGTTATGCGTTATGCGTTGTGCGTTATACGTATGCGTTATGCGTTATGCGTTATACGGTATGCGTTATGCGTTATGCGTTATGCGTTATGCGTTATGCGTTATGCGTTATGCGTTATGCGTTATGGGTTATGCGTTATGCGTTATGCGTTATGCGTTATGCGTTATGCGTTATGCGTTATGCGTTATATGTTATGCGTTATGCGTTATGCGTTATGCGTTATGCGTTGTGCGTTATACGTTTGCGTTATGCGATATGCGTTATGCGATATGCGTTATGCGTTATGCGTTATGCGTTATTGCGTTAGGGGTTATGCGTTATGCGTTATGCGTTATGCTTTATGCGTTATGCATTATGCGTTATGCGTTATGCGTTATGCGTTATGCGTTATGCGTTATGCTATATGCGTTATGCGTTATGCGTTATGCGTTATGCGTTATGCGTTATACGGTATGCGGTATGCGTTATGCGTTATGCGTTATGCGTTATCCGTTATGCGTTATATGTTATGCGTTATGCGTTATGCGTTATGCGTTGTGCGTTATGCGTTATACGGTATGCGTTATGCGTTATGCGTTATGCGTTATGCGTTATGCTATATGCGTTATGCGTTATGCGTTATGCGTTATGCGTTATGGGTTATGCGTTATGCGTTATGCGTTATGCGTTATGCGTTATGGGTTATGCGTTATGCGTTATGCGTTATGCGTTATGCGTTATGCGTTATGCGTTATGCGTTATGCGTTATGCGTTATGCGTTATGCTTTATGCGTTATACGTTTGCGTTATGCGTTATGCGTTATGCGATATGCGATATGCGTTATGCGTTATGCGTTATGCGTTATGCGTTATGCGTTATATGTTATGCGTTATGCGTTATGCGTTATGCGTTGTGCGTTATACGTTTGCGTTATGCGTTATGCGTTATGCGATATGCGATATGCGTTATGCGTTATGCGTGATCCGTTATGCGTTAGGCGTTATGGTTTTTCCGGTGTTCGTTATGCGTTGTGCAGTATGCGTTATGCGTTATGAAGTATGGGTTATGGTTTATGCGTTATGCGTTGTGCGCTATACGTTTGCGTTATGCGTTATGCGTTATGCTTTATGCTTTATGCGTTATGCATTATGCGTTATGCGTGATCCGTTATGCGTTAGGCGTTATGGGTTTTCCGGTGTTCGTTATGCGTTGGGCAGTATGCGTTATGCGTTATGAAGTATGGGTTATGGTTTATGCGTTATGCGTTGTGCGCTATACGTTTGCGTTATGCGTTATGCGTTATGCTTTATACGGTATGCGTTATGCGTTATGCGTTATGCGTCGTGCGTTAAACGTATGCGTTATGCGTTATGCGTTATACGGTATGCGTTATGCGTTATGCGTTATGCGTTATGCGTTATGCGTTATGCGTTATATGTTATGCGTTATGCGTTATGCGTTGTGCGTTATACGTTTGCGTTATGCGTTATGCGATATGCGTTATGCGTTATGCGTTATGCGTTATGCGTTATGCGTTATGCGTTATGCGTTATGCGTTATGCGTTATGCTTTATGCGTTTTGCGTTATGAGTTACACGTTATACGTTTGCGTTATGCGTTATGCGTTATGCGATATGCGTTATGCGTTATGCGTTATGCGTGATCCGTTATGCGTTAGGCGTTATGGGTTTTCCGGTGTTCGTTATGCGTTGTGCAGTATGCGCTATGCGTTATGAAGTATGGGTTATGGTTTATGCGTTATGCGTTGTGCGCTATACGTTTGCGTTATGCGTTATGCGTTATGCGTTATGCGTTATACGGTATGCGTTATGCGTTATGCGTTATGCGTTATGCGTCGTGCGTTATACGTATGCGTTATGCGTTATGCGTTAGCCGTTATACGGTATGCGTTATGCGTTATGCGTTATGCGTTATACGGTATGAGTTATGCGTTATACGTTATGCGTTATGCGTTATGCGTTATACGGTATGCGTTATGCGTTATACGTTATGCGTTATGCGTTATGCGATATGCGTTATGCGTTATGCGTTATGCTTTATGCGTTATGCGTTATGAGTTACACGTTATGCCTTATGCGTTATGCGTTATGCGTTATGCGTTATGCTTTATGCGTTATGCGTTATGAGTTATACGTTATGCGTTATGCATTATGCGTTATGCGTTATGCGTTATGCGTTATGCTTTATGCGTTATGCGTTATGCGTTATGCGTTATGCTTTATGCGTTATGCGTTATGCGTTATGCGTTATGCGTTATGTGTTATGCGTTATGCGTTATGCGTTTGCGTTATGCGTTATGCGTTATGCTTTATGCGTTATGCGTTATGAGTTATACATTATGCGTTATGCGTTATACGGTGTGCGTTATGCGTTATGCGATATGCGTTATGAGTTATGCGTTATGCATTATGCGTTATGCGTTATGCGTTTTGCGGTATTCGTTATGCGTTGTGCATTATGCGTTATGCGTTGTGCGTTATGGGTTATGATTTATGCGTTATGCGATATGCGTTATGCGTTATGCGTTATGCGTTATGCGTTATGCGTTATGCGTTAGGCGTTATGCGATTTGCGGTATTCGTTAAGCGTTGTACATTATGCGTTATGCGTTATGCGTTATGCGTTATGCGTTATGCGTTATGCGTTTTCCGGTGTTCGTTATGCGTTGTGCAGTATGCGCTATGCGTTACGAAGTATGGGTTATGGTTTATGCGTTATGCGTTGTGCGCTATACGTTTGCGTTATGCGTTATGCGTTATGCGTTATACGGTATGCGTTATGCGTTATGCGTTATGCGTTATGCGTCGTGCGTTATACGTATGCGTTATGCGTTATGCGTTAGCCGTAATACGGTATGCGTTATGCGTTATGCGTTATGCGTTATACGGTATGAGTTATGCGTTATACGTTATGCGTTATGCGTTATGCGTTATACGGTATGCGTTATGCGTTATACGTTATGCGTTATGCGCTATGCGATATGCGTTATGCGTTATGCGTTATGCTTTATGCGTTATGCGTTATGAGTTACACGTTATGCTTTATGCGTTATGCGTTATGAGTTATGCGTTATGCGTTATGCGTTATGCGTTATGCGTTATGCGTTATGCGTTATGCTTTATGCGTTATGCGTTATGTGTTTTACGTTATGCGTTAGGGGTTATGCGTTATGCGTTATGCGTTATGCGTTATGCGTTATACGTTATGCGTTATGCGTTATGCGTTATGCGTTATGCGTTATACGTTATGCGTTATGCGTTATGCGTTATGCGTTATGCGTTATGCTTTATGCGTTATGCGTTATGAGTTATACGGTATGCGTTATGCGTTATGCGTTATGCGTTATGCGTTATGCGTTATGCTTTATGCGTTATGCGTTATGTGTTTTACGTTATGCGTTAGGGGTTATGCGTTATGCGTTATGCGTTATGCGTTATGCGTTATACGTTATGCGTTATGCGTTATGCGTTATGCGTTATGCGTTATGCGTTATGCTTTATGCGTTATGCGTTATGAGTTTTACGTTATGCGTTATGCATTATGCGTTATGCGTTATGAGTTATGCGTTATGCGTTGTGCGTTATGGGTTATGATTTATGCGTTATGCGATATGCGTTATGCGTTATGCGTTATGCGTTATGCGTTATGCGTTATGCGTTAGGCGTTATGCGATTTGCGGTATTCGTTAAGCGTTGTACATTATGCGTTATGCGTTATGCGTTATGCGTTATGCGTTATGCGTTATGCGTTTTCCGGTGTTCGTTATGCGTTGTGCAGTATGCGCTATGCGTTACGAAGTATGGGTTATGGTTAATGCTTTATGCGTTGTGCGCTATACGTTTGCGTTATGCGTTATGCGTTATGCGTTATACGGTATGCGTTATGCGTTATGCGTTATGCGTTATGCGTCGTGCGTTATACGTATGCGTTATGCGTTATGCGTTAGCCGTAATACGGTATGCGTTATGCGTTATGCGTTATGCGTTATACGGTATGAGTTATGCGTTATACGTTATGCGTTATGCGTTATGCGTTATACGGTATGCGTTATGCGTTATACGTTATGCGTTATGCGCTATGCGATATGCGTTATGCGTTATGCGTTATGCTTTATGCGTTATGCGTTATGAGTTACACGTTATGCTTTATGCGTTATGCGTTATGAGTTATGCGTTATGCGTTATGCGTTATGCGTTATGCGTTATGCGTTATGCTTTATGCGTTATGCGTTATGTGTTTTACGTTATGCGTTAGGGGTTATGCGTTATGCGTTATGCGTTATGCGTTATGCGTTATACGTTATGCGTTATGCGTTATGCGTTATGCGTTATGCGTTATACGTTATGCGTTATGCGTTATGCGTTATGCGTTATGCGTTATGCTTTATGCGTTATGCGTTATGAGTTATACGGTATGCGTTATGCGTTATGCGTTATGCGTTATGCGTTATGCGTTATGCTTTATGCGTTATGCGTTATGTGTTTTACGTTATGCGTTAGGGGTTATGCGTTATGCGTTATGCGTTATGCGTTATGCGTTATACGTTATGCGTTATGCGTTATGCGTTATGCGTTATGCGTTATGCGTTATGCTTTATGCGTTATGCGTTATGAGTTTTACGTTATGCGTTATGCATTATGCGTTATGCGTTATGAGTTATGCGTTATGCGTTATGCGTTATGCGTTATGCGTTATGCGTTATGCGTTATGCGTTATGCGTTATGCTTTATGCGTTATGCGTTATGAGTTATACGGTATGCGTTATGCGTTATGCGTTATGCGTTATGCGTTATGCGTTATGCGTTATGCGTTATGCGTTATGCGTTATGCTTTATGCGTTATGCGTTATGAGTTATACGTTATGCGTTATGCATTATGCGTTATGCGTTATGCGTTATGCGTTATGCGTTATGCGTTATGCGTTATGCGTTATGCGTTATGCTTTATGCGTTATGCGTTATGCGTTATGCGTTATGCGTTATGCGTTATGCGTTATGCGTTATGCGTTATGCGTTATGCGTTTGCGTTATGCGTTATGCGTTATGCTTTATGCGTTATGCGTTATGAGTTATACATTATGCGTTATGCGTTATACGGTGTGCGTTATGCGTTATGCGTTATGCGTTATGAGTTATGCGTTATGCGTTATGCGTTATGCGTTATGCGTTATGCGTTTTGCGGTATTCGTTATGCGTTGTGCATTATGCGTCATGCGTTGTGCGTTATGGGTTATGATTTATGCGTTATGCGATATGCGTTATGCGTTATGCGTTATGCGTTATGCGTTATGCGTTATGCGTTAGGCGTTATGCGTTATGCGTTATGCGTTATGCTTTATGCGTTATGCGTTATCAGTTATACGTTATGCGTTATGCGTTATACGGTGTGCGTTATGCGTTATGCTTTATGCGTTATGAGTTATCAGTTATGCGTTATATGTTATGCGTTATGCGTTATGCGTTATGCGTTGTGCGTTATACGTTATGCTTTATGCGTCATGCGTGATCCGTTATACGTTTGCGTTATGCGTTATGCGTTATGCGTTATGCGTTTTGCGTTATGCGTTATGCGTTATGCGTTATGCGTTATGCGTTATGCGTTATGCGTTATGCGTTATGCTTTATGCGTTATGCGTTATGCGTTATGCGTTATGCGATATGCGTTATGCGTTATGCGTTATGCGTTATTCGTTATGCGTTATGCGTTATGCGTTATGCGTTATGCGTTATACGGTATGCGTTATGCGTTATGCGTTATGCGTTATGCGTCGTGCGTTAAACGTATGCGTTATGCGTTATGCGTTATGCGTTATATGTTATGCGTTATGCGTTATGCGTTATGCGTTGTGCGTTATACGTTTGCGTTATGCGTTATGCGTTATGCGATATGCGTTATGCGTTATGCGTTATGCGTTATGCGTTATGCGTTATGCGTTATGCGTTATGCGTTATGCGTTATGCGTTATGCTTTATGCGTTATGCGTTATGAGTTACACGTTATACGTTTGCGTTATGCGTTATGCAATATGCGTTATGCGTTATGCGTTATGCGTGATCCGTTATGCGTTAGGCGTTATGGGTTTTCCGGTGTTTGTTATGCGTTGTGCAGTATGCGCTATGCGTTATGAAGTATGGGTTATGGTTTATGCGTTATGCGTTGTGCGCTATACGTTTGCGTTATGCGTTATGCGTTATACGGTATGCGTTATGCGTTATGCGTTATGCGTTATGCGTTATGCGTTATGCGTTATGCGTCGTGCGTTATACGTATGCGTTATGCGTTATGCGTTAGCCGTTATACGGTATGCGTTATGCGTTATGCGTTATGCGTTATACGGTATGCGTTATGCGTTATACGTTATGCGTTATGCGTTATGCGTTATGCGTTATATGTTATGCGTTATGCGTTATGCGTTATGCGTTATACGGTATGCGTTATGCGTTATGCATTATGCTTTATGCGTTATGCGTTATGGGTTATGCGTTATGCGTTATGCGTTATGCGTTATGCGTGATCCGTTATGCGTTAGGCGTTATGGGTTTTCCGGTGTTCGTTATGCGTTGGGCAGTATGCGTTATGCGTTATGAAGTATGGGTTATGGTTTATGCGTTGTGCGCTATACGTTTGCGTTATGCGTTATGCGTTATGCGTTATGCTTTATGCGTTATGCGTCGTGCGTTAAACGTATGCGTTATGCGTTATGCGTTATGCGTTATGCGTTATACGGTATACGTTATGCGTTATGCGTTATGCTTTATGCGTTATGCGTTATGAGTTATTCGTTATGCGTTATGCATTATGCGTTATGCGTTATGCGATATGCGTTATGAGTTATGCGTTATGCGTTATGCGTTATGCGTTATGCGTTATGCGTTATGCGTTATGCTTTATGCGTTATGCGTTATGAGTTATACGGTATGCGTTATGCGTTATGCGTTATGCGTTATGCGTTATGCGTTATGCGTTATGCGTTATGCGTTATGCGTTATGCTTTATGCGTTATGCGTTATGAGTTATGCGTTATGCGTTATGCGTTATGCTTTATGCGTTATGCGTTATGCGTTATGCGTTATGCGTTATGCGTTATGCGTTATGCGTTATGCGTTATGCGTTATGCGTTATGCGTTATGCGTTATGCGTTATGCGTTATGCGTTATGCTTTATGCGTTATGCGTTATGAGTTATACGTTATGCGTTATGCGTTATACGGTGTGCGTTATGCGTTATGCGTTATGCGTTATGCGTTATGCGTTATGCGTTATGCGTTATGCGTTATGCGTTTTGCGGTATTCTTTATGCGTTGTGCATTATGCGTTATGCGTTGTGCGTTATGGGTTATGCGTTATGCGTTATGCTTTATGCGTTATGCGTTATGAGTTACACGTTATGCTTTATGCGTTATGCGTTATGCGTTATGCGTTATGCGTTATGCGTTATGCGTTATGCGTTATGCGTTATGCGTTATGCGTTATGCGTTATGCGTTATGCGTTATGCGTTATGCGTTATGCTTTATGCGTTATGCGTTATGCGTTATGCGTTATGCGTTATGCGTTAGGCGTTATGCGTTATGCGTTATGCGTTATGCTTTATGCGTTATGCGTTATCAGTTATACGTTATGCGTTATGCGTTATACGGTGTGCGTTATGCGTTATGCTTTATGCGTTATGAGTTATGAGTTATGCGTTATATGTTATGCGTTATGCGTTATGCGTTTTGCGTTGTGCGTTATACGTTATGCTTTATGCGTCATGCGTGATCCGTTATACGTTTGCGTTATGCGTTATGCGTTATGCGTTATGCGTTTTGCGTTATGCGTTATGCGTTATGCGTTATGCGTTATGCGTTATGCGTTATGCGTTATGCTTTATGCGTTATGCGTTATGCGTTATGCGTTATGCGATATGCGTTATGCGTTATGCGTTATGCGTTATTCGTTATGCGTTATGCGTTATGCGTTATGCGTTATGCGTTATACGGTATGCGTTATGCGTTATGCGTTATGCGTTATGCGTCGTGCGTTAAACGTATGCGTTATGCGTTATGCGTTATGCGTTATATGTTATGCGTTATGCGTTATGCGTTATGCGTTGTGCGTTATACGTTTGCGTTATGCGTTATGCGTTATGCGATATGCGTTATGCGTTATGCGTTATGCGTTATGCGTTATGCGTTATGCGTTATGCGTTATGCGTTATGCGTTATGCGTTATGCTTTATGCGTTATGCGTTATGAGTTACACGTTATACGTTTGCGTTATGCGTTATGCGATATGCGTTATGCGTTATGCGTTATGCGTGATCCGTTATGCGTTAGGCGTTATGGGTTTTCCGGTGTTTGTTATGCGTTGTGCAGTATGCGCTATGCGTTATGAAGTATGGGTTATGGTTTATGCGTTATGCGTTGTGCGCTATACGTTTGCGTTATGCGTTATGCGTTATACGGTATGCGTTATGCGTTATGCGTTATGCGTTATGCGTTATGCGTTATGCGTTATGCGTTATGCGTCGTGCGTTATACGTATGCGTTATGCGTTATGCGTTAGCCGTTATACGGTATGCGTTATGCGTTATGCGTTATGCGTTATACGGTATGCGTTATGCGTTATACGTTATGCGTTATGCGTTATGCGTTATGCGTTATATGTTATGCGTTATGCGTTATGCGTTATGCGTTATACGGTATGCGTTATGCGTTATGCATTATGCTTTATGCGTTATGCGTTATGGGTTATGCGTTATGCGTTATGCGTTATGCGTTATGCGTTATGCGTTATGCGTTATGCGTTATGCGTTATGCGTTATATGTTATGCGTTATGCGTTATGCGTTATGCGTTGTGCGTTATACGTTTGCGTTATGCGTTATGCGTTATGCGATATGCGTTATGCGTTATGCGTTATGCGTTATGCGTTATGCGTTATGCGTTATGCGTTATGCGTTATGCTTTATGCGTTATGCGTTATGAGTTACACGTTATGCTTTATGCGTTATGCGTTATGCGTTATTGCGTTAGGGTTTATGCGTTATGCGTTATGCGTTATGCTTTATGCGTTATGCATTATGCGTTATGCGTGATCCGTTATGCGTTAGGCGTTATGGGTTTTCCGGTGTTCGTTATGCGTTGGGCAGTATGCGTTATGCGTTATGAAGTAGTGGTTATGGTTTATGCGTTGTGCGCTATACGTTTGCGTTATGCGTTATGCGTTATGCGTTATACGGTATGCGTTATGCGTTATGCGTTATGCGTCGTGCGTTAAACGTATGCGTTATGCGTTATGCGTTATGCGTTATGCGTTATGCGTTATGCGTTATGCTTTATGCGTTATGCGTTATGCGTTATGCGTTATGCGATATGCGTTATGCGTTATGCGTTATGCGTTATTCGTTATGCGTTATGCGTTATGCGTTATGCGTTATGCGTTATACGGTATGCGTTATGCGTTATGCGTTATGCGTTATGCGTCGTGCGTTAAACGTATGCGTTATGCGTTATGCGTTATGCGTTATATGTTATGCGTTATGCGTTATGCGTTATGCGTTGTGCGTTATACGTTTGCGTTATGCGTTATGCGTTATGCGATATGCGTTATGCGTTATGCGTTATGCGTTATGCGTTATGCGTTATGCGTTATGCGTTATGCGTTATGCGTTATGCTTTATGCGTTATGCGTTATGAGTTACACGTTATACGTTTGCGTTATGCGTTATGCGATATGCGTTATGCGTTATGCGTTATGCGTGATCCGTTATGCGTTAGGCGTTATGGGTTTTCCGGTGTTTGTTATGCGTTGTGCAGTATGCGCTATGCGTTATGAAGTATGGGTTATGGTTTATGCGTTATGCGTTGTGCGCTATACGTTTGCGTTATGCGTTATGCGTTATACGGTATGCGTTATGCGTTATGCGTTATGCGTTATGCGTTATGCGTTATGCGTTATGCGTCGTGCGTTATACGTATGCGTTATGCGTTATGCGTTATGCGTGATCCGTTATGCGTTAGGCGTTATGGGTTTTCCGGTGTTTGTTATGCGTTGTGCAGTATGCGCTATGCGTTATGAAGTATGGGTTATGGTTTATGCGTTATGCGTTGTGCGCTATACGTTTGCGTTATGCGTTATGCGTTATGCGTTATACGGTATGCGTTATGCGTTATACGTTATGCGTTATGCGTTATGCGTTATGCGTTATATGTTATGCGTTATGCGTTATGCGTTATGCGTTATACGGTATGCGTTATGCGTTATGCATTATGCTTTATGCGTTATGCGTTATGGGTTATGCGTTATGCGTTATGCGTTATGCGTTATGCGTTATGCGTTATGCGTTATGCGTTATGCGTTATGCGTTATATGTTATGCGTTATGCGTTATGCGTTATGCGTTGTGCGTTATACGTTTGCGTTATGCGTTATGCGTTATGCGATATGCGTTATGCGTTATGCGTTATGCGTTATGCGTTATGCGTTATGCGTTATGCGTTATGCGTTATGCTTTATGCGTTATGCGTTATGAGTTACACGTTATGCTTTATGCGTTATGCGTTATGCGTTATTGCGTTAGGGTTTATGCGTTATGCGTTATGCGTTATGCTTTATGCGTTATGCATTATGCGTTATGCGTGATCCGTTATGCGTTAGGCGTTATGGGTTTTCCGGTGTTCGTTATGCGTTGGGCAGTATGCGTTATGCGTTATGAAGTATGGGTTATGGTTTATGCGTTGTGCGCTATACGTTTGCGTTATGCGTTATGCGTTATGCGTTATACGGTATGCGTTATGCGTTATGCGTTATGCGTCGTGCGTTAAACGTATGCGTTATGCGTTATGCGTTATGCGTTATGCGTTATACGGTATACGTTATGCGTAATGCGTTATGCTTTATGCGTTATGCGTTATGAGTTATTCGTTATGCGTTATGCATTATGCGTTATGCGTTATGCGATCTGCGTTATGCGTTATGCGTTATGCGTTATGCGTTATGCGTTATGCGTTATGCGTTATGCGTTATGCTTTATGCGTTATGCGTTATGAGTTATACGGTATGCGTTATGCGTTATGCGTTATGCGTTATGCGTTATGCGTTATGCGTTATGCGTTATGCGTTATGCGTTATGCGTTATGCTTTATGCGTTATGCGTTATGAGTTATGCGTTATGCGTTATGCGTTATGCTTTATGCGTTATGCGTTATGCGTTATGCGTTATGCGTTATGCGTTATGCGTTATGCGTTATGCGTTATGCGTTATGCGTTATGCGTTATGCGTTATGCGTTATGCGTTATGCGTTATGCGTTATGCGTTATGCGTTATGCTTTATGCGTTATGCGTTATGAGTTATACGTTATGCGTTATGCGTTATACGGTGTGCGTTATGCGTTATGCGTTATGCGTTATGCGTTATGCGTTATGCGTTATGCGTTATGCGTTATGCGTTTTGCGGTATTCTTTATGCGTTGTGCATTATGCGTTATGCGTTGTGCGTTATGGGTTATGCGTTATGCGTTATGCTTTATGCGTTATGCGTTATGAGTTACACGTTATGCTTTATGCGTTATGCGTTATGCGTTATGCGTTATGCGTTATGCGTTATGCGTTATGCGTTATGCGTTATGCGTTATGCGTTATGCGTTATGCGTTATGCGTTATGCGTTATGCGTTATGCGTTATGCGTTATGCGTTAGGCGTTATGCGATTTGCGGTATTCGTTAAGCGTTGTGCATTATGCGTTATGCGTTATGCGTTATGCGTTATGCGTTATGCGTTATGCGTTATGCATTATGCGTTATGCGTGATCCGTTATGCGTTAGGCGTTATGGGTTTTCCGGTGTTCGTTATGCGTTGGGCAGTATGCGTTATGCGTTATGAAGTATGGGTTATGGTTTATGCGTTATGCGTTGTGCGCTATACGTTTGCGTTATGCGTTATGCGTTATGCGTTATACGGTATGCGTTATGCGTTATGCGTTATGCGTTATGCGTTATGCGTTATGCGTTATATGTTATGCGTTATGAAGTATGGGTTATGGTTTATGCGTTATTCGTTGTGCGCTATACGTTTGCGTTATGCGTTATGCGTTATACGGTGTGCGTTATGCGTTATGCGTTATACGGTATGCGTTATGCGTTATGCGTTATGCGTTATGCGTTGTGCGTTGTGCGTTATACGTTATGCGTTATGCGTTATGCGTTATGCGTTATGCGTTATGCGTTATGCGTTATGCGTTACGCGTTATGCGTTATGCGTTATGCGTTATGCGTTATGCGTTGTGCGTTATACGTTTGCGTTATGCGTTATGCGTTATGCGATATGCGTTATGCGTTATGCGTTATGCGTTATGCGTTATGCGTTATGCGTTATGCGTTATGCGTTATGCGTTATGCGTTATGCTTTATGCGTTATGCGTTATGAGTTACACGTTATACGTTTGCGTTATGCGATATGCGTTATGCGATATGCGTTATGCGTTATGCGTTATGTGTGATCCGTTATGCGTTAGGCGTTATGGGTTTTCCGGTGTTCGTTATGCGTTGTGCAGTATGCGCTATGCGTTATGAAGTATGGGTTATGGTTTATGCGTTATGCGTTGTGCGCTATACGTTTGCGTTATGCGTTATGCGTTATGCGTTATGCGTTATACGGTATGCGTTATGCGTTATGCGTTATGCGTTATGCGTCGTGCGAAATACGTATGCGTTATGCGTTATGCGTTAGCCGTTATACGGTATGCGTTATGCGTTATGCGTTATGCGTTATGCGTTATGCGTTAAATGTTATGCGTTATGCGTTATGCGTTGTGCGTTATACGTTTGCGTTATGCGTTATGCGTTATGCGATATGCGTTATGCGTTATGCGTTATGCGTTATGCGTTATGCGTTATGCTTTATGCGTTATGCATTATGCGTTATGCGTGATCCGTTATGGGTTAGGCGTTATGGGTTTTCCGGTGTTCGTTATGCGTTGTGCAGTATGCGTTATGCGTTATGAAGTATGGGTTATGGTTTATGCGTTATGCGTTGTGCGCTATACGTTTGCGTTATGCGTTATGCGTTATACGCTGTGCGTTATGCGTTATGCGTTATACGGTATGCGTTATGCGTTATGCGTTATGCGTTATGCGTTATGCGTTGTGCGTTGTGCGTTATACGTTATGCGTTATGCGTTATGCGTTATGCGTTATGCGTTACGCGTTATGCGTTATGCGTTATGCGTTATGCGTTGTGCGTTATACGTTTGCGTTATGCGTTATGCGTTATGCGATATGCGTTATGCGTTATGCGTTATGCGTTATGCGTTATGCGTTATGCGTTATGCGTTATGCGTTATGCGTTATGCGTTATGCTTTATGCGTTATGCGTTATGAGTTACACGTTATACGTTTGCGTTATGCGTTATGCGTTATGCGATATGCGTTATGCGTTATGCGTTATGTGTGATCCGTTATGCGTTAGGCGTTATGGGTTTTCCGGTGTTCGTTATGCGTTGTGCAGTATGCGCTATGCGTTATGAAGTATGGGTTATGGTTTATGCGTTATGCGTTGTGCGCTATACGTTTGCGTTATGCGTTATGCGTTATGCGTTATGCGTTATACGGTATGCGTTATGCGTTATGCGTTATGCGTTATGCGTCGTGCGAAATACGTATGCGTTATGCGTTATGCGTTAGCCGTTATACGGTATGCGTTATGCGTAATGCTTTATGCGTTATGCGTTAAATGTTATGCGTTATGCGTTATGCGTTATGCGTTGTGCGTTATACGTTTGCGTTATGCGTTATGCGTTATGCGATATGCGTTATGCGTTATGCGTTATGCGTTATGCGTTATGCGTTATGCTTTATGCGTTATGCGTTATGAGTTATGCGTTATGCGTTATGCTTTATGCGTTATGCGTTATGAGTTATACGGTATGCGTTATGCGTTATGCGTTATGCGTTATGCGTTATGCGTTATGCGTTATGCGTTATGCGTTATGCGTTATGCGTTATGCGTTATGCGTTATGCGTTATGCGTTATGCGTTATGCGTTATGCTTTATGCGTTATGCGTTATGAGTTATACGTTATGCGTTATGCATTATGCGTTATGCGTTATGCATTATGCGTTATGCGTTATGCGTTATGCGTTATGCGTTATGCGTTATGCGTTATGCGTTATGCGTTATGAAGTATGTGTTATGGTTTATGCGTTATGCGTTGTGCGCTATACGTTAGCGTTATGCGTTATGCGTTATGCGTTATACGGTGTGCGTTATGCGTTATGCGTTATGCGTTATACGGTATGCGTTATGCGTTATGCGTTGTGCGTTGTGTGTTCTACGTATGCGTTATGCATTATGCGTTATGCGTTATACGGTATGGGTTATGGTTTATGCGTTATGCGTTATGCGTTATGCATTATGCGTTATGCGTTATGCGTTATGCGTTATGCGTTATGCGTTATGCGTTATGAAGTATGGGTTATGGTTTATGCGTTATGCGTTGTGCGCTATACGTTAGCGTTATGCGATATGCGTTATGCGTTATGCGTTATGCGTGATCCGTTATGCGTTAGGCGTTATGGGTTTTCCGGTGTTCGTTATGCGTTGTGCAGTATGCGCTATGCGTTATGAAGTATGGGTTATGGTTTATGCGTTATGCGTTGTGCGCTATACGTTTGCGTTATGCGTTATGCGTTATGCGTTATGCGTTATGCGTTATGCGTTATACGGTATGCGTTATGCGTTATGCGTTATGCGTTATGCGTTATGCGTCGTGCGTTATACGTATGCGTTATGCGTTATGCGTTAGCCGTTATACGGTATGCGTTATGCGTTATGCGTTATGCGTTATGCGTTAAATGTTATGCGTTATGCGTTATGCGTTATGCGTTGTGCGTTATACGTTTGCGTTATGCGTTATGCGTTATGCGATATGCGTTATGCGTTATGCGTTATGCGTTATGCGTTATGCGTTATGCGTTATGCGTTATGCGTTATGCGTTATGCGTTATGAGTTACACGTTATGCTTTATGCGTTATGCGTTATGCGTTATGCGTTATATGTTATTCGTTATGCGTTATTCGTTATGCGTTGTGCGTTACACGTTATGCTTTATGCGTTATGCGTTATGCGTTATGCGTTATGCGCTATGCGTTATGCGTTATGCGTTATGCGTTATGCGTTATGCGTTATGCGTTATGCGTTATGCGTTATGCGTTATGCGTTATGCGTTATGCGCTATGCGTTATGCGTTATGCGTTATGTGTTATGCGTTATGCGTTATATGTTATGCGTTATGCGTTATGCGTTGTGCGTTATGCGTTATACGGTATGCGTTATGCGTTATGCGATATGCGTTATGCGTTATGCGTTATGCGTTATGCTTTATGCGTTATGCGTTATGCGTTATGCGTTAGGCGTTATGGGTTTTCCGGTGTTCGTTATGCGTTGTGCAGTATGCGTTATGCGTTATGAAGTATGGGGTATGGTTTATGCGTTATGCGTTGTGCGCTATACGTTTGCGTTATGCGTTATGCGTTATGCGTTATGCGTTATACGGTATGCGTTATGCGTTATGCGTTATGCTTTATGCGTTATGCGTTATGCGTTATGCTTTATGCGTTATGCGTTATGCGTTTTGCGTTATGCGTTATGCGTTATGCGTTATGCGTTATGCGTTATGCGTTATGCGTTATGCGTTATGCGTTATGCGTTATGCGTTATGCGTTATGCGTTATGCGTTATGCGTTATGCGTTATGCGTTATGCGTTATGCTTTATGCGTTATGCATTATGCGTTATGCGTGATCCGTTATGCGTTAGGCATTATGGGTTTTCCGGTGTTCGTTATGCGTTGTGCAGTATGCGTTATGCGTTATGAAGTATGGGTTATGGTTTATGCGTTATGCATTGTGCGCTATACGTTTGCGGTATGCGTTATGCGTCGTGCGTTATACGTATGCGTTATGCGTTATGCGTTATGCGTTATACGGTATGCGTTATGCGTTATGCGTTATGCGTTGTGCGTTATGCGTTATATGTTATGCGTTATGCGTTATGCGTTATGCGTTGTGCGTTATACGTTTGCGTTATGCGTTATGTGTTATGCGATATGCGTTATGCGTTATGCGTTATGCGTTATGCGTTATGCGTTATACGTTATGCGTTATGCGTTATGCGTTATGCGTTATGCTTTATGCGTTATGCGTTATGAGTTACACGTTATACGTTTGCGTTATGCGTTATGCGTTCTGCGATATGCGTTATGCGTTATGCGTTATGCGTGATCCGTTATGCGTTAGGCGTTATGGGTTTTCCGGTGTTCGTTATGCGTTGTGCAGTATGCGTTATGCGTTATGAAGTATGGGTTATGGTTTATGCGTTATGCGTTGTGCGCTATACGTTTGCGTTATGCGTTATGCGTTATGCGTTATGCGTTATACGGTATGCTTTATGCGTTATGCATTATGCGTTATGCGTGATCCGTTATGCGTTAGGCGTTATGGGTTTTCCGGTGTTCGTTATGCGTTGGGCAGTATGCGTTATGCGTTATGAAGTATGGGTTATGGTTTATGCGTTATGCGTTGTGCGCTATACGTTTGCGTTATGCGTTATGCGTTATGCGTTATGCATTATACGGTATGCGTTATGCGTTATGCGTTATGCGTTATGCGTCGTGCGTTATACGTATGCGTTATGCGTTATGCGTTATGCGTTGTGCGTTATGCGTTATATGTTATGCGTGATCCGTTATGCGTTAGGCGTTATGGGTTTTCCGGTGTTCGTTATGCGTTGTGCAGTATGCGTTATGCGTTATGAAGTATGGGTTATGGTTTATGCGTTATGCGTTGTGCGCTATACGTTTGCGTTATGCGTTATGCGTTATGCGTTATGCGTTATGCGTTATACGGTATGCGTTATGCGTAATGCGTTATGCGTTATGCGTCGTGCGTTATACGTATGCGTTATGCGTTATGCGTTATGTGTTATGCGTTATGCGTTATGCGTTATGCGTTATGCGTTATGCTTTATGCGTTATGCGTTATGAGTTACACGTTATGCTTTATGCGTTATGCGTTATGCGTTATGCGTTATATGTTATGCGTTATGCGTTATGCGTTGTGCGGTATACGTTTGCGTTATGCGTTATGCGTTATGCGTTATGCGTTATGCGTTATGCGTTATGCGTTATGCGTTATACGTTATGCGTTATGCGTTATGCGTTATGCGTTATGCGTTATGCGTTATGCGTTATGCGTTATGCGTTATGCGTTATGCGTTATGCGTTATGCGTTATGCGTTATGCGTTATGCGTTGTGCGTTATACGTATGCGTTATGCGTTATACGGTATGCTTTATGCGTTATGCATTATGCGTTATGCGTGATCCGTTATGCGTTAGGCGTTATGGGTCTTCCGGTGTTCGTTATGCGTTGGGCAGTATGCGTTATGCGTTATGAAGTATGGGTTATGGTTTATGCGTTATGCGTTGTGCGCTATACGTTTGCGTTATGCGATATGCGTTATGCGTTATGCGTTACGCGATATGCGTTATGCGTTATGCGTTATGCGTTATGCGTCGTGCGTTATACGTATGCGTTATGCGTTATGCGTTATGCGTTATACGGTATGCGTTATGCGTTCTGCGTTATGCGTTGTGCGTTATGCGTTATGCGTTATATGTTATGCGTTATGCGTTATGCGTTATGCGTTGAGCGTTATACGTTTGCGTTATGTGTTATGTGTTATGCGATATGCGTTATGCGTTGTGCGTTATGCGTTATGCGTTATATGTTATGCGTTATGCGTTATGCGTTATGCGTTATGCGTTGTGCGTTATACGTTTGCGTTATGTGTTATGTGTTATGCGATATGCGTTATGCGTTATGCGTTATGCGTTATGCGTTATGCGTTATGCGTTATGCGTTATGCGTTATGCGTTATGCGTTATGCGTTAGGCGTTATGCGATTTGCGGTATTCGTTAAGCGTTGTGCATTATGCGTTATGCGTTATGCGTTATGCGTTATGCGTTATGCGTTATGCGTTATGCGTTATGCGTTATGCGTTATGCGTTATGCGTTATGCGTTATGCGTTATGCGTTATGCGTTATGCGTTATGCATTATGCGTTATGCGTGATCCGTTATGCGTTAGGCGTTATGGGTTTTCCGGTGTTCGTTATGCGTTGGGCAGTATGCGTTATGCGTTATGAAGTATGGGTTATGGTTTATGCGTTATGCGTTGTGCGCTATACGTTTGCGTTATGCGTTATGCGTTATGCGTTATACGGTATGCGTTATGCGTTATGCGTTATGCGTTATGCGTTATGCGTTATGCGTTATACGGTATGCGTTATGAAGTATGGGTTATGGTTTATGCGTTATGCGTTGTGCGCTATACGTTTGCATTATGCGTTATGCGTTATACGGTGTGCGTTATGCGTTATGCGTTATACGGTATGCGTTATGCGTTATGCGTTATGCGTTATGCGTTGTGCGTTGTGCGTTATACGTTATGCGTTATGCGTTATGCGTTATGCGTTATGCGTTATGCGTTATGCGTTACGCGTTATGCGTTATGCGTTATGCGTTATGCGTTGTGCGTTATACGTTTGCGTTATGCGTTATGCGTTATGCGATATGCGTTATGCGTTATGCGTTATGCGTTATGCGTTATGCGTTATGCGTTATGCGTTATGCATTATGCGTTATGCGTGATCCGTTATGCGTTAGGCGTTATGGGTCTTCCGGTGTTCGTTATGCGTTGGGCAGTATGCGTTATGCGTTATGAAGTATGGGTTATGGTTTATGCGTTATGCGTTGTGCGCTATACGTTTGCGTTATGCGATATGCGTTATGCGTTATGCGTTACGCGATATGCGTTATGCGTTATGCGTTATGCGTTATGCGTCGTGCGTTATACGTATGCGTTATGCGTTATGCGTTATGCGTTATACGGTATGCGTTATGCGTTCTGCGTTATGCGTTGTGCGTTATGCGTTATGCGTTATATGTTATGCGTTATGCGTTATGCGTTATGCGTTGAGCGTTATACGTTTGCGTTATGTGTTATGTGTTATGCGATATGCGTTATGCGTTGTGCGTTATGCGTTATGCGTTATATGTTATGCGTTATGCGTTATGCGTTATGCGTTATGCGTTGTGCGTTATACGTTTGCGTTATGTGTTATGTGTTATGCGATATGCGTTATGCGTTATGCGTTATGCGTTATGCGTTATGCGTTATGCGTTATGCGTTATGCGTTATGCGTTATGCGTTATGCGTTAGGCGTTATGCGATTTGCGGTATTCGTTAAGCGTTGTGCATTATGCGTTATGCGTTATGCGTTATGCGTTATGCGTTATGCGTTATGCGTTATGCGTTATGCGTTATGCGTTATGCGTTATGCGTTATGCGTTATGCGTTATGCGTTATGCGTTATGCGTTATGCATTATGCGTTATGCGTGATCCGTTATGCGTTAGGCGTTATGGGTTTTCCGGTGTTCGTTATGCGTTGGGCAGTATGCGTTATGCGTTATGAAGTATGGGTTATGGTTTATGCGTTATGCGTTGTGCGCTATACGTTTGCGTTATGCGTTATGCGTTATGCGTTATACGGTATGCGTTATGCGTTATGCGTTATGCGTTATGCGTTATGCGTTATGCGTTATATGTTATGCGTTATGAAGTATGGGTTATGGTTTATGCGTTATGCGTTGTGCGCTATACGTTTGCATTATGCGTTATGCGTTATACGGTGTGCGTTATGCGTTATGCGTTATACGGTATGCGTTATGCGTTATGCGTTATGCGTTATGCGTTGTGCGTTGTGCGTTATACGTTATGCGTTATGCGTTATGCGTTATGCGTTATGCGTTATGCGTTATGCGTTACGCGTTATGCGTTATGCGTTATGCGTTATGCGTTGTGCGTTATACGTTTGCGTTATGCGTTATGCGTTATGCGATATGCGTTATGCGTTATGCGTTATGCGTTATGCGTTATGCGTTATGCGTTATGCGTTATGCGTTATGCGTTATGCGTTATGCTTTATGCGTTATGCGTTATGAGTTACACGTTATGCTTTATGCGTTATGCGTTATGCGTTATTGCGTTAGGGTTTATGCGTTATGCGTTATGCGTTATGCGTTATGCTTTATGCGTTATGCATTATGCGTTATGCGTGATCCGTTATGCGTTAGGCGTTATGGGTTTTCCGGTGTTCGTTATGCGTTATGCGATATGCGTTATGCGTTATGCGTTATGCGTTATGCGTTATGCGTTATGCGTTATGCGTTATGCGTTATGATTTATGCGTTATGCGTTATGAGTTACACGTTATGCTTTATGCGTTATGCGTTATGCGTTATGCTTTATGCGTTATGCATTATGCGTTATGCGTGATCCGTTATGCGTTAGGCGTTATGCTTTATGCGTTATGCGTTATGCGTTATGCGTTATGCGTTATGCGTTATGCTTTATGCGTTATGCGTTATGAGTTATACGTTATGCGTTATGCATTATGCGTTATGCGTTATGCGTTATGCGTTATGCTTTATGCGTTATGCGTTATGCGTTATATGTTATGCGTTATGCGTTATGCGTTATGCGTTGTGCGTTATACGTTTGCGTTATGCGTTATGCGTTATGCGATATGCGTTATGCGTTATGCGATATGCGTTATGCGTTATGCGTTATGCGTTATGCGTTATGCGTTATGCGTTATGCTTTATGCGTTATGCGTTATGAGTTACACGTTATGCGATATGCGTTATGCGTTATGCGTTATGCGTTATGCTGTTATGCGTTATGCGTTATGCTTTATGCGTTATGCGTTATGAGTTACACGTTATGCTTTATGCGTTATGCGTTATGCGTTATTGCGTTAGGGGTAATGCGTTATGCGTTATGCTTTATGCGTTATGCATTATGCGTTATGCGTGATCCGTTATGCGTTAGGCGTTATGGGTTTTCCGGTGTTCGTTATGCGTTGTGCAGTATGCGTTATGCGTTATGAAGTATGGGTTATGGTTCATGCGTTATGCGTTGTGCGCTATACGTTTGCGTTATGCGTTATGCGTTATACGGTGTGCGTTATGCGTTATGCGTTATGCGTTATACGGTATGCGTTATGCGTTATGCGTTATGCGTTATGCGTTGTGCGTTGTGCGTTATACGTTATACGTTATGCGTTATGCGTTATGCGTTATGCGATATGCGTTATGCGTTATGCGTTATGCGTTATGCGTTATGCGTTATGCGTTATGCGTTATGCGTTATGCGTTATGCGTTATGCGTTATGCGTTATGCGTTATGCGTTATGCGTTATGCGTTATGCTTTATGCGTTATGCGTTATGAGTTATACGTTATGCGTTATGCATTATGCGTTATGCGATATGCGTTATGCGTTATGCGTTATGCGTTATGCGTTATGCGTTATGCGTTATGCGTTATGCGTTATGCGTTATGCGTTATGCGTTATGCGTTATGCCTTATGCTTTATGCGTTATGCGTTATGAGTTATACATTATGCGTTATGCATTATGCGTTATGCGTTATGCGTTATGCGTTATGCGTTATGCGTTATGCGTTATACGGTATGCGTTATGCGTTATGCGTTATGCGTTATGCGTTATGCGTTGTGCGTTATACGTTTGCGTTATGCGTTATGCGTTATGCGATATGCGTTATGCGTTATGCGATATGCGTTATGCGTTATGCGTTATGCGTTGTGCGTTATGCGTTATGCTTTATGCGTTATGCGTTATGAGTTACACGTTATGCGATATGCGTTATGCGTTATGCGTTATGCGTTATGCGTTATGCGTTATGCGTTATGCGTTATGCTTTATGCGTTATGCGTTATGAGTTACACGTTATGCTTTATGCGTTATGCGTTATGCGTTATTGCGTTAGGGGTTATGCGTTATGCGTTATGCTTTATGCGTTATGCATTATGCGTTATGCGTGATCCGTTATGCGTTAGGCGTTATGGGTTTTCCGGTGTTCGTTATGCGTTGTGCAGTATGCGCTATGCGTTATGAAGTATGGGTTATGGTTTATGCGTTATGCGTTGTGCGCTATACGTTTGCGTTATGCGTTATGCGTTATGCGTTATGCGTTATACGGTATGCGTTATGCGTTATGCGTTATGCGTTATGCGTTATGCGTCGTGCGTTATACGTATGCGTTATGCGTTATGCGTTAGCCGTTATACGGTATGCGTTATGCGTTATGCGTTATGCGTTATGCGTTAAATGTTATGCGTTATGCGTTATGCGTTATGCGTTGTGCGTTATACGTTTGCGTTATGCGTTATGCGTTATGCGATATGCGTTATGCGTTATGCGTTATGCGTTATGCGTTATGCGTTATGCGTTATGCGTTATGCGTTATGCTTTATGCGTTATGCGTTATGAGTTACACGTTATGCTTTATGCGTTATGCGTTATGCGTTATATGTTATTCGTTATGCGTTATTCGTTATGCGTTGTGCGTTACACGTTATGCTTTATGCGTTATGCGTTATGCGTTATGCGTTATGCGCTATGCGTTATGCGTTATGCGTTATGCGTTATGCGTTATGCGTTATGCGTTATGCGTTATGCGTTATGCGTTATGCGTTATGCGTTATGCGTTATGCGCTATGCGTTATGCGTTATGCGTTATGCGTTATGCGTTATGCGTTATATGTTATGCGTTATGCGTTATGCGTTGTGCGTTATGCGTTATACGGTATGCGTTATGCGTTATGCGATATGCGTTATGCGTTATGCGTTATGCTTTATGCGTTATGCGTTATGCGTTATGCGTTAGGCGTTATGGGTTTTCCGGTGTTCGTTATGCGTTGTGCAGTATGCGTTATGCGTTATGAAGTATGGGGTATGGTTTATGCGTTATGCGTTGTGCGCTATACGTTTGCGTTATGCGTTATGCGTTATGCGTTATGCGTTATACGGTATGCGTTATGCGTTATGCGTTATGCTTTATGCGTTATGCGTTATGCGTTATGCTTTATGCGTTATGCGTTATGCGTTATGCGTTATGCGTTATGCGTTATGCGTTATGCGTTATGCGTTATGCGTTATGCGTTATGCGTTATGCGTTATGCGTTATGCGTTATGCGTTATGCGTTATGCGTTATGCGTTATGCGTTATGCGTTATGCGTTATGCGTTATGCGTTATGCGTTATGCTTTATGCGTTATGCATTATGCGTTATGCGTGATCCGTTATGCGTTAGGCATTATGGGTTTTCCGGTGTTCGTTATGCGTTGTGCAGTATGCGTTATGCGTTATGAAGTATGGGTTATGGTTTATGCGTTATGCATTGTGCGCTATACGTTTGCGGTATGCGTTATGCGTCGTGCGTTATACGTATGCGTTATGCGTTATGCGTTATGCGTTATACGGTATGCGTTATGCGTTATGCGTTATGCGTTGTGCGTTATGCGTTATATGTTATGCGTTATGCGTTATGCGTTATGCGTTGTGCGTTATACGTTTGCGTTATGCGTTATGTGTTATGCGATATGCGTTATGCGTTATGCGTTATGCGTTATGCGTTATGCGTTATACGTTATGCGTTATGCGTTATGCGTTATGCGTTATGCGTTATGCTTTATGCGTTATGCGTTATGAGTTACACGTTATACGTTTGCGTTATGCGTTATGCGTTCTGCGATATGCGTTATGCGTTATCCGTTATGCGTGATCCGTTATGCGTTAGGCGTTATGGGTTTTCCGGTGTTCGTTATGCGTTGTGCAGTATGCGTTATGCGTTATGAAGTATGGGTTATGGTTTATGCGTTATGCGTTGTGCGCTATACGTTTGCGTTATGCGTTATGCGTTATGCGTTATGCGTTATACGGTATGCTTTATGCATTATGCATTATGCGTTATGCGTGATCCGTTATGCGTTAGGCGTTATGGGTTTTCCGGTGTTCGTTATGCGTTGGGCAGTATGCGTTATGCGTTATGAAGTATGGGTTATGGTTTATGCGTTATGCGTTGTGCGCTATACGTTTGCGTTATGCGTTATGCGTTATGCGTTATGCATTATACGGTATGCGTTATGCGTTATGCGTTATGCGTTATGCGTCGTGCGTTATACGTATGCGTTATGCGTTATGCGTTATGCGTTATACGGTATGCGTTATGCGTTATGCGTTATGCGTTGTGCGTTATGCGTTATATGTTATGCGTTATGCGTTATGCGTTATGCGTTGTGCGTTATACGTTTGCGTTATGCGTTATGTGTTGTGCGATATGCGTTATGCGATATGCGTTATGCGCTATGCGTTATGCGTTATACGTTATGCGTTATGCGTTATGCGTTATGCGTTATGCGTTATGCTTTATGCGTTATGCGTTATGAGTTACACGTTATACGTTTGCGTTATGCGTCATGCGTTATGCGTTATGCGTTATGCGTTATGCGTTATGCGTTATGCGTTATGCGTGATCCCTTATGCGTTAGGCGTTATGGGTTTTCCGGTGTTCGTTATGCGTTGTGCAGTATGCGTTATGCGTTATGAAGTATGGGTTATGGTTTATGCGTTATGCGTTGTGCGCTATACGTTTGCGTTATGCGTTATGCGTTATGCGTTATGCGTTATACGGTATGCTTTATGCGTTATGCATTATGCGTTATGCGTGATCCGTTATGCGTTAGGCGTTATGGGTTTTCCGGTGTTCGTTATGCGTTGGGCAGTATGCGTTATGCGTTATGAAGTATGGGTTATGGTTTATGCGTTATGCGTTGTGCGCTATACGTTTGCGTTATGCGTTATGCGTTATGCGTTATGCATTATACGGTATGCGTTATGCGTTATGCGTTATGCGTCGTGCGTTATACGTATGCGTTATGCGTTATGCGTTATGCGTTATACGGTATGCGTTATGCGTTATGCGTTATGCGTTGTGCGTTATGCGTTATATGTTATGCGTTATGCGTTATGCGTTATGCGTTGTGCGTTATACGTTTGCGTTATGCGTTATGTGTTGTGCGATATGCGTTATGCGATATGCGTTATGCGTTATGCGTTATGCGTTATACGTTATGCGTTATGCGTTATGCGTTATGCGTTATGCGTTATGCTTTATGCGTTATGCGTTATGAGTTACACGTTATACGTTTGCGTTATGCGTCATGCGTTATGCGTTATGCGTTATGCGTTATGCGTTATGCGTTATGCGTTATGCGTTATGCGTTATGCGTGATCCGTTATGCGTTAGGCGTTATGGGTTTTCCGGTGTTCGTTATGCGTTGTGCAGTATGCGTTATGCGTTATGAAGTATGGGTTATGGTTTATGCGTTATGCGTTGTGCGCTATACGTTTGCGTTATGCGTTATGCGTTATGCGTTATGCGTTATACGGTATGCGTTATGCGTAATGCGTTATGCGTTATGCGTCGTGCGTTATACGTATGCGTTATGCGTTATGCGTTATGTGTTATGCGTTATGCGTTATGCGTTATGCGTTATGCGTTATGCTTTATGCGTTATGCGTTATGAGTTACACGTTATGCTTTATGCGTTATGCGTTATGCGTTATGCGTTATATGTTATGCGTTATGCGTTATGCGTTATGCGTTATGCGTTATGCGTTATGCGTTATGCGTTATGCGTTATGCGTTATGCGTTATGCGTTATGCGTTATGCGTTATGCGTTATGCGTTATGCGTTATGCGTTATGCGTTATGCGTTATGCGTTGTGCGTTATACGTATGCGTTATGCGTTATACGGTATGCTTTATGCGTTATGCATTATGCGTTATGCGTGATCCGTTATGCGTTAGGCGTTATGGGTCTTCCGGTGTTCGTTATGCGTTGGGCAGTATGCGTTATGCGTTATGAAGTATGGGTTATGGTTTATGCGTTATGCGTTGTGCGCTATACGTTTGCGTTATGCGATATGCGTTATGCGTTATGCGTTACGCGATATGCGTTATGCGTTATGCGTTATGCGTTATGCGTCGTGCGTTATACGTATGCGTTATGCGTTATGCGTTATGCGTTATACGGTATGCGTTATGCGTTATGCGTTATGCGTTGTGCGTTATGCGTTATGCGTTATGCGTTATGCGTTATGCGTTATGCATTATGCGTTATGCGTGATCCGTTATGCGTTAGGCGTTATGGGTTTTCCGGTGTTCGTTATGCGTTGTGCAGTATGCGTTATGCGTTCTGAAGTATGGGTTATGGTTTATGCGTTATGCGTTGTGCGCTATACGTTTGCGTTATGCGTTATGCGTTATACGGTGTGCGTTATGCGTTATGCGTTATGCGTTATACGGTATGCGTTATGCGTTATGCGTTATGCGTTATGCGTTGTGCGTTGTGCGTTATACGTTATACGTTATGCGTTATGCGTTATGCGTTATGCGATATGCGTTATGCGTTATGCGTTATGCGTTATGCGTTATGCGTTATGCGTTATGCGTTATGCGTTATGCGTTATGCGTTATGCGTTATGCGTTATGCGTTATGCGTTATGCGTTATGCTTTATGCGTTATGCGTTATGAGTTATACGTTATGCGTTATGCATTATGCGTTATGCGATATGCGTTATGCGTTATGCGTTATGCGTTATGCGTTATGCGTTATGCGTTATGCGTTATGCGTTATGCGTTATGCGTTATGCGTTATGCTTTATGCGTTATGCGTTATGAGTTATACGTTATGCGATATGCATTATGCGTTATGCGTTATGCGTTATGCGTTATGCGTTATGCGTTATGCGTTATGCGTTATACGGTATGCGTTATGCGTTATGCGTTATGCGTTATGCGTCGTGCGTTAAACGTATGCGTTATGCGTTATGCGTTATGCGTTATATGTTATGCGTTATGCGTTATGCGTTATGCGTTGTGCGTTATACGTTTGCGTTATGCGTTATGCGTTATGCGATATGCGTTATGCGTTATGCGTTATGCGTTATGCGTTATGCGTTATGCGTTATGCGTTATGCGTTATGCGTTATGCTTTATGCGTTATGCGTTATGAGTTACACGTTATACGTTTGCGTTATGCGTTATGCGATATGCGTTATGCGTTATGCGTTATGCGTGATCCGTTATGCGTTAGGCGTTATGGGTTTTCCGGTGTTTGTTATGCGTTGTGCAGTATGCGCTATGCGTTATGAAGTATGGGTTATGGTTTATGCGTTATGCGTTGTGCGCTATACGTTTGCGTTATGCGTTATGCGTTATACGGTATGCGTTATGCGTTATGCGTTATGCGTTATGCGTTATGCGTTATGCGTTATGCGTCGTGCGTTATACGTATGCGTTATGCGTTATGCGTTAGCCGTTATACGGTATGCGTTATGCGTTATGCGTTATGCGTTATACGGTATGCGTTATGCGTTATACGTTATGCGTTATGCGTTATGCGTTATGCGTTATATGTTATGCGTTATGCGTTATGCGTTATGCGTTATACGGTATGCGTTATGCGTTATGCATTATGCTTTATGCGTTATGCGTTATGGGTTATGCGTTATGCGTTATGCGTTATGCGTTATGCGTTATGCGTTATGCGTTATGCGTTATGCGTTATATGTTATGCGTTATGCGTTATGCGTTATGCGTTGTGCGTTATACGTTTGCGTTATGCGTTATGCGTTATGCGATATGCGTTATGCGTTATGCGTTATGCGTTATGCGTGATCCGTTATGCGTTAGGCGTTATGGGTTTTCCGGTGTTCGTTATGCGTTGGGCAGTATGCGTTATGCGTTATGAAGTATGGGTTATGGTTTATGCGTTGTGCGCTATACGTTTGCGTTATGCGTTATGCGTTATGCGTTATACGGTATGCGTTATGCGTTATGCGTTATGCGTTATGCGTCGTGCGTTAAACGTATGCGTTATGCGTTATGCGTTATGCGTTATGCGTTATACGGTATGCGTTATGCGTTATGCGTTATGCTTTATGCGTTATGCGTTATGAGTTATACGTTATGCGTTATGCATTATGCGTTATGCGTTATGCGATATGCGTTATGCGTTATGCGTTATGCGTTATGCGTTATGCGTTATGCGTTGTGCGTTATGCGTTATGCTTTATGCGTTATGCGTTATGAGTTATACGGTATGCGTTATGCGTTATGCGTTATGCGTTATGCGTTATGCGTTATGCGTTATGCGTTATGCGTTATGCGTTATGCGTTATGCTTTATGCGTTATGCGTTATGAGTTATGCGTTATGCGTTATGCGTTATGCTTTATGCGTTATGCGTTATGCGTTATGCGTTATGCGTTATGCGTTATGCGTTATGCGTTATGCGTTATGCGTTATGCGTTATGCGTTATGCGTTATGCGTTATGCGTTATGCGTTATGCGTTATGCGTTATGCGTTATGCGTTATGCGTTATGCGTTATGCTTTATGCGTTATGCGTTATGAGTTATACGTTATGCGTTATGCGTTATACGGTGTGCGTTATGCGTTATGCGTTATGAGTTATGCGTTATGCGTTATGCGTTATGCGTTATGCGTTATGCGTTTTGCGGTATTCTTTATGCGTTGTGCATTATGCGTTATGCGTTGTGCGTTATGGGTTATGCGTTATGCGTTATGCTTTATGCGTTATGCGTTATGAGTTACACGTTATGCTTTATGCGTTATGCGTTATGCGTTATGCGTTATGCGTTATGCGTTATGCGTTATGCGTTATGCGTTATGCGTTATGCGTTATGCGTTATGCGTTATGCGTTATGCGTTATGCGTTATGCATTATGCGTTATGCGTGATCCGTTATGCGTTAGGCGTTATGGGTTTTCCGGTGTTCGTTATGCGTTGGGCAGTATGCGTTATGCGTTATGAAGTATGGGTTATGGTTTATGCGTTATGCGTTGTGCGCTATACGTTTGCGTTATGCGTTATGCGTTATGCGTTATACGGTATGCGTTATGCGTTATGCGTTATGCGTTATGCGTTATGCGTTATATGTTATGCGTTATGAAGTATGGGTTATGGTTTATGCGTTATGCGTTGTGCGCTATACGTTTGCGTTATGCGTTATGCGTTATGCGTTATGCGTTATACGGTATGCGTTATGCGTTATGCGTTATGCTTTATGCGTTATGCGTTATGCGTTATGCGTTATGCGTTATGCGTTATGCGTTATGCGTTAGGCGTTATGCGTTATGCGCTATGCGTTATGCGTTATGCGTTATGCGTTATGCGTTATGCGTTATATGTTATGCGTTATGCGTTATGCGTTGTGCGTTATGCGTTATACGGTATGCGTTATGCGTTATGCGATATGCGTTATGCGTTATGCGTTATGCGTTATGCTTTATGCGTTATGCGTTATGCGTTATGCGTTAGGCGTTATGGGTTTTCCGGTGTTCGTTATGCGTTGTGCAGTATGCGTTATGCGTTATGAAGTATGGGGTATGGTTTATGCGTTATGCGTTGTGCGCTATACGTTTGCGTTATGCGTTATGCGTTATGCGTTATGCGTTATACGGTATGCGTTATGCGTTATGCGTTATGCTTTATGCGTTATGCGTTATGCGTTATGCGTTATGCGTTATGCGTTATGCGTTATGCGTTATGCGTTATGCGTTATGCGTTATGCGTTATGCGTTATGCGTTATGCGTTATGCGTTATGCGTTATGCGTTATGCGTTATGCGTTATGCGTTATGCGTTATGCTTTATGCGTTATGCATTATGCGTTATGCGTGATCCGTTATGCGTTAGGCATTATGGGTTTTCCGGTGTTCGTTATGCGTTGTGCAGTATGCGTTATGCGTTATGAAGTATGGGTTATGGTTTATGCGTTATGCATTGTGCGCTATACGTTTGCGGTATGCGTTATGCGTCGTGCGTTATACGTATGCGTTATGCGTTATGCGTTATGCGTTATACGGTATGCGTTATGCGTTATGCGTTATGCGTTGTGCGTTATGCGTTATATGTTATGCGTTATGCGTTATGCGTTATGCGTTGTGCGTTATACGTTTGCGTTATGCGTTATGTGTTATGCGATATGCGTTATGCGTTATGCGTTATGCGTTATGCGTTATGCGTTATACGTTATGCGTTATGCGTTATGCGTTATGCGTTATGCGTTATGCTTTATGCGTTATGCGTTATGAGTTACACGTTATACGTTTGCGTTATGCGTTATGCGTTCTGCGATATGCGTTATGCGTTATGCGTTATGCGTGATCCGTTATGCGTTAGGCGTTATGGGTTTTCCGGTGTTCGTTATGCGTTGTGCAGTATGCGTTATGCGTTATGAAGTATGGGTTATGGTTTATGCGTTATGCGTTGTGCGCTATACGTTTGCGTTATGCGTTATGCGTTATGCGTTATGCCTTATACGGTATGCTTTATGCGTTATGCATTATGCGTTATGCGTGATCCGTTATGCGTTAGGCGTTATGGGTTTTCCGGTGTTCGTTATGCGTTGGGCAGTATGCGTTATGCGTTATGAAGTATGGGTTATGGTTTATGCGTTATGCGTTGTGCGCTATACGTTTGCGTTATGCGTTATGCGTTATGCGTTATGCATTATACGGTATGCGTTATGCGTTATGCGTTATGCGTTATGCGTCGTGCGTTATACGTATGCGTTATGCGTTATGCGTTATGCGTTATACGGTATGCGTTATGCGTTATGCGTTATGCGTTGTGCGTTATGCGTTATATGTTATGCGTTATGCGTTATGCGTTATGCGTTATGCTTTATGCGTTATGCGTTATGAGTTATACGTTATGCGTTATGCATTATGCGTTATGCGTTATGCGATATGCGTTATGCGTTATGCGTTATGCGTTATGCGTTATGCGTTATGCGTTATGCGTTATGCGTTATGCGTTATGCGTTATGCTTTATGCGTTATGCGTTATGCGTTATGCGTTATGCGTTATGCGTTATGCGTTATGCGTTATGCGTTATGCGTTATGCGTTATGCGTTATGCGTTATGCGTTATGCGTTATGCGTTATGCGTTATGCGTTATGCGTTATGCGTTATGCGTTATGCGTTATGCGTTATGCGTTATGCTTTATGCGTTATGCGTTATGAGTTATACGTTATGCGTTATGCGTTATACGGTGTGCGTTATGCATTATGCGTTATGAGTTATGCGTTATGCGTTATGCGTTATGCGTTATGCGTTTTGCGGTATTCTTTATGCGTTGTGCATTATGCGTTATGCGTTGTGCGTTATGGGTTATGCGTTATGCGTTATGCTTTATGCGTTATGCGTTATGAGTTACACGTTATGCTTTATGCGTTATGCGTTATGCGTTATGCGTTATGCGTTATGCGTTATGCGTTATGCGTTATGCGTTATGCGTTATGCGTTATGCGTTATGCGTTATGCGTTATGCGTTATGCGTTATGCGTTATGCGTTATGCGTTATGCGTTAGGCGTTATGCGATTTGCGGTATTCGTTAAGCGTTGTGCATTATGCGTTATGCGTTATGCGTTATGCGTTATGCGTTATGCGTTATGCGTTATGCGTTATGCATTATGCGTTATGCGTGATCCGTTATGCGTTAGGCGTTATGGGTTTTCCGGTGTTCGTTATGCGTTGGGCAGTATGCGTTATGCGTTATGAAGTATGGGTTATGGTTTATGCGTTATGCGTTGTGCGCTATACGTTTGCGTTATGCGTTATGCGTTATGCGTTATACGGTATGCGTTATGCGTTATGCGTTATGCGTTATGCGTTATGCGTTATGCGTTATGCGTTATGCGTTATATGTTATGCGTTATGAAGTATGGGTTATGGTTTATGCGTTATTCGTTGTGCGCTATACGTTTGCGTTATGCGTTATGCGTTATACGGTGTGCGTTATGCGTTATGCGTTATGCTTTATGCGTTATGCGTTATGCGTTATGCGTTAGGCGTTATGCGTTATGCGCTATGCGTTATGCGTTATGCGTTATGCGTTATGCGTTATCGTTATATGTTATGCGTTATGCGTTATGCGTTGTGCGTTATGCGTTATACGGTATGCGTTATGCGTTATGCGATATGCGTTATGCGTTATGCGTTATGCGTTATGCTTTATGCGTTATGCGTTATGCGTTATGCGTTAGGCGTTATGGGTTTTCCGGTGTTCGTTATGCGTTGTGCAGTATGCGTTATGCGTTATAAAGTATGGGGTATGGTTTATGCGTTATGCGTTGTGCGCTATACGTTTGCGTTATGCGTTATGCGTTATGCGTTATGCGTTATACGGTATGCGTTATGCGTTATGCGTTATGCTTTATGCGTTATGCGTTATGCGTTATGCGTTATGCGTTATGCGTTATGCGTTATGCGTTATGCGTTATGCGTTATGCGTTATGCGTTATGCGTTATGCGTTATGCGTTATGCGTTATGCGTTATGCGTTATGCGTTATGCGTTATGCTTTATGCGTTATGCATTATGCGTTATGCGTGATCCGTTATGCGTTAGGCATTATGGGTTTTCCGGTGTTCGTTATGCGTTGTGCAGTATGCGTTATGCGTTATGAAGTATGGGTTATGGTTTATGCGTTATGCATTGTGCGCTATACGTTTGCGGTATGCGTTATGCGTCGTGCGTTATACGTATGCGTTATGCGTTATGCGTTATGCGTTATACGGTATGCGTTATGCGTTATGCGTTATGCGTTATGCGTTATGCGTTATATGTTATGCGTTATGCGTTATGCGTTATGCGTTGTGCGTTATACGTTTGCGTTATGCGTTATGTGTTATGCGATATGCGTTATGCGTTATGCGTTATGCGTTATGCGTTATGCGTTATACGTTATGCGTTATGCGTTATGCGTTATGCGTTATGCGTTATGCTTTATGCGTTATGCGTTATGAGTTACACGTTATACGTTTGCGTTATGCGTTATGCGTTCTGCGATATGCGTTATGCGTTATGCGTTATGCGTGATCCGTTATGCGTTAGGCGTTATGGGTTTTCCGGTGTTCGTTATGCGTTGTGCAGTATGCGTTATGCGTTATGAAGTATGGGTTATGGTTTATGCGTTATGCGTTGTGCGCTATACGTTTGCGTTATGCGTTATGCGTTATGCGTTATGCGTTATACGGTATGCTTTATGCGTTATGCATTATGCGTTATGCGTGATCCGTTATGCGTTAGGCGTTATGGGTTTTCCGGTGTTCGTTATGCGTTGGGCAGTATGCGTTATGCGTTATGAAGTATGGGTTATGGTTTATGCGTTATGCGTTGTGCGCTATACGTTTGCGTTATGCGTTATGCGTTATGCGTTATGCATTATACGGTATGCGTTATGCGTTATGCGTTATGCGTTATGCGTCGTGCGTTATACGTATGCGTTATGCGTTATGCGTTATGCGTTATACGGTATGCGTTATGCGTTATGCGTTATGCGTTGTGCGTTATGCGTTATATGTTATGCGTTATGCGTTATGCGTTATGCGTTGTGCGTTATACGTTTGCGTTATGCGTTATGTGTTATGCGATATGCGTTATGCGATATGCGTTATGCGTTATGCGTTATGCGTTATACGTTATGCGTTATGCGTTATGCGTTATGCGTTATGCGTTATGCTTTATGCGTTATGCGTTATGAGTTACACGTTATACGTTTGCGTTATGCGTTATGCGTTATGCGTTATGCGTTATGCGTTATGCGTTATGCGTTATGCGTGATCCGTTATGCGTTAGGCGTTATGGGTTTTCCGGTGTTCGTTATGCGTTGTGCAGTATGCGTTATGCGTTATGAAGTATGGGTTATGGTTTATGCGTTATGCGTTGTGCGCTATACGTTTGCGTTATGCGTTATGCGTTATGCGTTATGCGTTATGCGTTATACGGTATGCGTTATGCGTAATGCGTTATGCGTTATGCGTCGTGCGTTATACGTATGCGTTATGCGTTATGCGTTATGTGTTATGCGTTATGCGTTATGCGTTATGCGTTATGCTTTATGCGTTATGCGTTATGAGTTACACGTTATGCTTTATGCGTTATGCGTTATGCGTTATGCGTTATATGTTATGCGTTATGCGTTATGCGTTGTGCGGTATACGTTTGCGTTATGCGTTATGCGTTATGCGTTATGCGTTATGCGTTATGCGTTATGCGTTATGCGTTATGCGTTATACGTTATGCGTTATGCGTTATGCGTTATGCGTTATGCGTTATGCGTTATGCGTTATGCGTTATGCGTTATGCGTTATGCGTTATGCGTTATGCGTTGTGCGTTATACGTATGCGTTATGCGTTATACGGTATGCTTTATGCGTTATGCATTATGCGTTATGCGTGATCCGTTATGCGTTAGGCGTTATGGGTCTTCCGGTGTTCGTTATGCGTTGGGCAGTATGCGTTATGCGTTATGAAGTATGGGTTATGGTTTATGCGTTATGCGTTGTGCGCTATACGTTTGCGTTATGCGTTATGCGTTATGCGTTATGCGTTATGCGTTATGCGTTATGCGTTATGCGTTATGCGTTATGCGTCGTGCGTTATACGTATGCGTTATGCGTTATGCGTTATGCGTTATACGGTATGCGTTATGCGTTCTGCGTTATGCGTTGTGCGTTATGCGTTATGCGTTATATGTTATGCGTTATGCGTTATGCGTTATGCGTTGTGCGTTATACGTTTGCGTTATGTGTTATGTGTTATGCGATATGCGTTATGCGTTATGCGTTATGCGTTATGCGTTATGCGTTATACGTTATGCGTTATGCGTTATGCGTTATGCGTTATGCGTTATGCTTTATGCGTTATGCGTTATGAGTTACACGTTATACGTTTGCGTTATGCGTTATGCGATATGCGTTATGCGTTATGCGTTATGCGTTTTGCGCTATACGTTTGCGTTATGCGTTATGCATTATGCGTTATGCGTTATGCGTTATACGGTATGCGTTATGCGTTATGCGTTATGCGTTATGCGTCGTGCGTTATACGTATGCGTTATGCGTTATGCGTTATGCGTTATACGGTATGCGTTATGCGTTATGCGTTATGCGTTAAATGTTATGCGTTATGCGTTATGCGTTATGCGTTGTGCGTTATACGTTTGCGTTATGCGTTATGCGTTATGCGATAAGCGTTATGCGTTATGCGTTATGCGTTATGCGTTATGCGTTATGCGTTATGCGTTATGCGTTATGCTTTATGCGTTATGCGTTATGAGTTACACGTTATACGTTTGCGTTATGCGTTATGCGTTATGCGATATGCGTTATGCGTTATGCGTTATGCGTTATGCGTTATGCGTTATGCGTTATGCTTTATGCGTTATGCGTTATGAGTTACACGTTATGCTTTATGCGTTATGCGTTATGCGTTATATGTTATGCGTTATGCGTTATGCGTTATGCGTTATGCGTTGTGCGTTATACGTTTGCGTTATGCGTTATGCGTTATGCGATATGCGTTATGCGTTATGCGTTATGCGTTATGCGTTATGCGTTATGCGTTATGCGTTATGCGTTATGCGTTATGCTTTATGCGTTACGCGTTATGAGTTACACGTTATGCTTTATGCGTTATGCGTTATGCGTTATTGCGTTAGGGGTTATGCGTTATGCGTTATGCGTTATGCTTTATGCGTTATGCATTATGCGTTATGCGTGATCCGTTATGCGTTAGGCGTTATGGGTTTTCCGGTGTTCGTTATGCGTTGTGCAGTATGCGTTATGCGTTATGAAGTATGGGTTATGGTTTATGCGTTATGCGTTGTGCGCTATACGTTTGCGTTATGCGTTATGCGTTATGCGTTATACGGTATGCGTTATGCGTTATGCGTTATGCGTTATACGGTATGCGTTATGCGTATGCGTTATGCGTTATGCGTTATGTGTTATGCGTTATGCGTTATGCGTTATGCGTTATGCTTTATGCGTTATGCGTTATGAGTTACACGTTATGCTTTATGCGTTATGCTTTATGCGTTATGCGTTATATGTTATGCGTTATGCGTTATACGTTATGCGTTATGCGTTATGCGTTATGCGTTATGCGTTATGCGTTATGCGTTATGCGTTATGCGTTATGCGTTATGCGTTATGCGTTATGCTTTATGCGTTATGCGTTATGAGTTACACGTTATACGTTTGCGTTATGCGTTATGCGTTATGCGTTATGCGTTATGCGTTATGCGTTATGCGTCGTGCGTTATACGTATGCGTTATGCGTTATGCGTTATGCGTTATACGGTATGCGTTATGCGTTATGCGTTATGCGTTGTGCGTTATGCGTTATATGTTATGCGTTATGCGTTATGCGTTATGCGTTGTGCGTTATACGTTTGCGTTATGCGTTATGTGTTATGCGATATGCGTTATGCGATATGCGTTATGCGTTATGCGTTATGCGTTATACGTTATGCGTTATGCGTTATGCGTTATGCGTTATGTGTTATGCGATATGCGTTATGCGATATGCGTTATGCGTTATGCGTTATGCGTTATACGTTATGCGTTATGCGTTATGCGTTATGCGTTATGCGTTATGCTTTATGCGTTATGCGTTATGAGTTACACGTTATACGTTTGCGTTATGCGTTATGCGTTATGCGTTATGCGTTATGCGTTATGCGTTATGCGTATGCGTTATGCGTGATCCGTTATGCGTTAGGCGTTATGGGTTTTCCGGTGTTCGTTATGCGTTGTGCAGTATGCGTTATGCGTTATGAAGTATGGGTTATGGTTTATGCGTTATGCGTTGTGCGCTATACGTTTGCGTTATGCGTTATGCGTTATGCGTTATGCGTTATGCGTTATACGGTATGCGTTATGCGTAATGCGTTATGCGTTATGCGTCGTGCGTTATACGTATGCGTTATGCGTTATGCGTTATGTGTTATGCGTTATGCGTTATGCGTTATGCGTTATGCTTTATGCGTTATGCGTTATGAGTTACACGTTATGCTTTATGCGTTATGCGTTATGCGTTATGCGTTATATGTTATGCGTTATGCGTTATGCGTTGTGCGGTATACGTTTGCGTTATGCGTTATGCGTTATGCGTTATGCGTTATGCGTTATGCGTTATGCGTTATGCGTTATGCGTTATACGTTATGCGTTATGCGTTATGCGTTATGCGTTATGCGTTATGCGTTATGCGTTATGCGTTATGCGTTATGCGTTATGCGTTATGCGTTATGCGTTGTGCGTTATACGTATGCGTTATGCGTTATACGGTATGCTTTATGCGTTATGCATTATGCGTTATGCGTGATCCGTTATGCGTTAGGCGTTATGGGTCTTCCGGTGTTCGTTATGCGTTGGGCAGTATGCGTTATGCGTTATGAAGTATGGGTTATGGTTTATGCGTTATGCGTTGTGCGCTATACGTTTGCGTTATGCGTTATGCGTTATGCGTTATGCGTTATGCGATATGCGTTATGCGTTATGCGTTATGCGTTATGCGTCGTGCGTTATACGTATGCGTTATGCGTTATGCGTTATGCGTTATACGGTATGCGTTATGCGTTCTGCGTTATGCGTTGTGCGTTATGCGTTATGCGTTATATGTTATGCGTTATGCGTTATGCGTTATGCGTTGTGCGTTATACGTTTGCGTTATGTGTTATGTGTTATGCGATATGCGTTATGCGTTATGCGTTATGCGTTATGCGTTATGCGTTATACGTTATGCGTTATGCGTTATGCGTTATGCGTTATGCGTTATGCTTTATGCGTTATGCGTTATGAGTTACACGTTATACGTTTGCGTTATGCGTTATGCGATATGCGTTATGCGTTATGCGTTATGCGTTTTGCGCTATACGTTTGCGTTATGCGTTATGCATTATGCGTTATGCGTTATGCGTTATACGGTATGCGTTATGCGTTATGCGTTATGCGTTATGCGTCGTGCGTTATACGTATGCGTTATGCGTTATGCGTTATGCGTTATACGGTATGCGTTATGCGTTATGCGTTATGCGTTAAATGTTATGCGTTATGCGTTATGCGTTATGCGTTGTGCGTTATACGTTTGCGTTATGCGTTATGCGTTATGCGATAAGCGTTATGCGTTATGCGTTATGCGTTATGCGTTATGCGTTATGCGTTATGCGTTATGCGTTATGCTTTATGCGTTATGCGTTATGAGTTACACGTTATACGTTTGCGTTATGCGTTATGCGTTATGCGTTATGCGTTATGCGTTATGCGTTATGCGTTATGCGTTATGCGTTATGCGTTATGCTTTATGCGTTATGCGTTATGAGTTACACGTTATGCTTTATGCGTTATGCGTTATGCGTTATATGTTATGCGTTATGCGTTATGCGTTATGCGTTATGCGTTGTGCGTTATACGTTTGCGTTATGCGTTATGCGTTATGCGATATGCGTTATGCGTTATGCGTTATGCGTTATGCGTTATGCGTTATGCGTTATGCGTTATGCGTTATGCGTTATGCTTTATGCGTTACGCGTTATGAGTTACACGTTATGCTTTATGCGTTATGCGTTATGCGTTATTGCGTTAGGGGTTATGCGTTATGCGTTATGCGTTATGCTTTATGCGTTATGCATTATGCGTTATGCGTGATCCGTTATGCGTTAGGCGTTATGGGTTTTCCGGTGTTCGTTATGCGTTGTGCAGTATGCGTTATGCGTTATGAAGTATGGGTTATGGTTTATGCGTTATGCGTTGTGCGCTATACGTTTGCGTTATGCGTTATGCGTTATGCGTTATACGGTATGCGTTATGCGTTATGCGTTATGCGTTATACGGTATGCGTTATGCGTATGCGTTATGCGTTATGCGTTATGTGTTATGCGTTATGCGTTATGCGTTATGCGTTATGCTTTATGCGTTATGCGTTATGAGTTACACGTTATGCTTTATGCGTTATGCTTTATGCGTTATGCGTTATATGTTATGCGTTATGCGTTATACGTTATGCGTTATGCGTTATGCGTTATGCGTTATGCGTTATGCGTTATGCGTTATGCGTTATGCGTTATGCGTTATGCGTTATGCGTTATGCGTTATGCTTTATGCGTTATGCGTTATGAGTTACACGTTATGCTTTATGCGTTATGCGTTATGCGTTATTGCGTTAGGGGTTATGCGTTATGCGTTATGCGTTATGCGTTATGCGTTATGCGTTATGCGTTATACGGTATGCGTTATGCGTTATGCGTTATGCGTTATGCGTCGTGCGTTATAAGTATGCGTTATGCGTTATGTGTTATGCGTTATACGGTATGCGTTATGCGTTAGCGTTATGCGTTATGCGTTATGCGTTATGCGTTATACGGTATGCGTTATGCGTTATGCGTTATGCGTTATGCGTCGTGCGTTATACGTATGCGTTATGCGTTATGTGTTATGCGTTATACGGTATGCGTTATGCGTTATGCGTTATGCGTTATGCGTTATATGTTATGCGTTATGCGTTATGCGTTATGCGTTGTGCGTTATACGTTTGCGTTATGCGTTATGCGTTATGCGATATGCGATATGCGTTATGCGTTATGCGTTATGCGTTATGCGTTATGCGTTATATGTTATGCGTTATGCGTTATGCGTTATGCGTTGTGCGTTATACGTTTGCGTTATGCGTTATGCGTTATGCGATATGCGATATGCGTTATGCGTTATGCGTGATCCGTTATGCGTTAGGCGTTATGGTTTTTCCGGTGTTCGTTATGCGTTGTGCAGTATGCGTTATGCGTTATGAAGTATGGGTTATGGTTTATGCGTTATGCGTTGTGCGCTATTCGTTTGCGTTATGCGTTATGCGTTATGCTTTATGCGTTATGCATTATGCGTTATGCGTGATCCGTTATGCGTTAGGCGTTATGGGTTTTCCGGTGTTCGTTATGCGTTGGGCAGTATGCGTTATGCGTTATGAAGTATGGGTTATGGTTTATGCGTTATGCGTTGTGCGCTATACGTTTGCGTTATGCGTTATGCGTTATGCGTTATGCGTTATGCGTTATGCGTTATGCTTTATGCGTTATGCGTTATGAGTTACACGTTATGCTTTATGCGTTATGCGTTATGCGTTATGCGTTATATGTTATGCGTTATGCGTTATGCGTTATGCGTTGTGCGTTATACGTTTGCGTTATGCGTTATGCGTTATGCGTTATGCGTTATGCGTTATGCGTTATGCGTTATGCGTTATGCGTTATACGTTATGCGTTATGCGTTATGCGTTATGCGTTATGCGTTATGCGTTATGCGTTATGCGTTATGCGTTATGCGTTAAGCGTTATGCGTTATGCTTTATGCGTTATGCATTATGCGTTATGCGTGATCCGTTATGCGTTATTCATTATGGGTTTTCCGGTGTTCGTTATGCGTTGTGCAGTATGCGTTATGCGTTATGAAGTATGGGTTATGGTTTATGCGTTATGCATTGTGCGCTATACGTTTGCGGTATGCGTTATGCGTTATGCGTTATACGGTGTGCGTTATGCGTTATGCGTTATGCGTTATACGGTATGCGTTATGCGTTATGCGTTATGCGTTGTGCGTTATACGTATGCGTTATGCGTTATACGGTATGCTTTATGCGTTATGCATTATGCGTTATGCGTGATCCGTTATGCGTTAGGCGTTATGGGTCTTCCGGTGTTCGTTATGCGTTGGGCAGTATGCGTTATGCGTTATGAAGTATGGGTTATGGTTTATGCGTTATGCGTTGTGCGCTATACGTTTGCGTTATGCGTTATGCGTTATGCGTTATGCGTTATGCGTTATGCGTTATGCGTTATGCGTTATGCGTTATGCGTCGTGCGTTATACGTATGCGTTATGCGTTATGCGTTATGCGTTATACGGTATGCGTTATGCGTTCTGCGTTATGCGTTGTGCGTTATGCGTTATATGTTATGCGTTATGCGTTATGCGTTATGCGTTGTGCGTTATACGTTTGCGTTATGTGTTATGTGTTATGCGATATGCGATATGCGTTATGCGTTATGCGTTATGCGTTATGCGTTATGCGTTATACGTTATGCGTTATGCGTTATGCGTTATGCGTTATGCGTTATGCTTTATGCGTTATGCGTTATGAGTTACACGTTATACGTTTGCGTTATGCGTTGTGCGTTATGCGTTATACGGTATGCGTTATGCGTTATGCGTTATGCGTTATGCGTTATGCTTTATGCGTTATGCGTTATGCGTTATGCGTTATGCGTTATGGGTTATGCGTTATGCGTTATGCGTTATGCGTTATGCGTTATGCGTTATGCGTTATGCGTTATATGTTATGCGTTATGCGTTATGCGTTATGCGTTATGCGTTGTGCATTATACGTTTGCGTTATGCGATATGCGTTATGCGATATGCGTTATGCGTTATGCGTTATGCGTTATGCGTTATGCGTTATGCGTTATGCGTTATGCGTTATGCTTTATGCGTTATGCGTTATGAGTTACACGTTATGCTTTATGCGTTATGCGTTATGCGTTATTGCGTTAGGGGTTATGCGTTATGCGTTATGCGTTATGCTTTATGCGTTATGCATTATGCGTTATGCGTGATCCGTTATGCGTTAGGCGTTATGGGTTTTCCGGTGTTCGTTATGCGTTGGGCAGTATGCGTTATGCGTTATGAAGTATGGGTTATGGTTTATGCGTTATGCGTTTTGCGCTATACGTTTGCGTTATGCGTTATGCATTATGCGTTATGCGTTATGCGTTATACGGTATGCGTTATGCGTTATGCGTTATGCGTTATGCGTCGTGCGTTATACGTATGCGTTATGCGTTATGCGTTATGCGTTATACGGTATGCGTTATGCGTTATGCGTTATGCGTTATGCGTTAAATGTTATGCGTTATGCGTTATGCGTTATGCGTTGTGCGTTATACGTTTGCGTTATGCGTTATGCGTTATGCGTTATGCTTTATGCGTTATGCGTTATGAGTTACACGTTATACGTTTGCGTTATGCGTTATGCGTTATGCGATATGCGTTATGCGTTATGCGTTATGCGTTATGCGTTATGCGTTATGCGTTATGCGTTATGCTTTATGCGTTATGCGTTATGAGTTACACGTTATGCTTTATGCGTTATGCGTTATGCGTTATGCGTTATGCGTTATATGTTATGCGTTATGCGTTATGCGTTATGCGTTATGCGTTGTGCGTTATACGTTTGCGTTATGCGTTATGCGTTATGCGTTATGCGATATGCGTTATGCGTTATGCGTTATGCGTTATGCGTTATGCGTTATGCGTTATGCGTTATGCTTTATGCGTTACGCGTTATGAGTTACACGTTATGCTTTATGCGTTATGCGTTATGCGTTATTGCGTTAGGGGTTATGCGTTATGCGTTATGCGTTATGCTTTATGCGTTATGCATTATGCGTTATGCGTGATCCGTTATGCGTTAGGCGTTATGGGTTTTCCGGTGTTCGTTATGCGTTGTGCAGTATGCGTTATGCGTTATGAAGTATGGGTTATGGTTTATGCGTTATGCGTTGTGCGCTATACGTTTGCGTTATGCGTTATGCGTTATGCGTTATGCGTTATACGGTATGCGTTATGCGTTATGCGTTATGCGTTATACGGTATGCGTTATGCGTTATGCGTTATGCGTTATGCGTTGTGCGTTATACGTATGCGTTATGCGTTATGCGTTATGCGTTATGCGTTATACGGTATGCGGTATGCGTTATGCGTTATGCGTTATGCGTTATCCGTTATGCGTTATGCGTTATATGTTATGCGTTATGCGTTATGCGTTATGCGTTATGCGTTATGCGTTATACGGTATGCGTTATGCGTTATGCGTTATGCGTTATGCGTTATGCTTTATGCGTTATGCGTTATGCGTTATGCGTTATGCGTTATGGGTTATGCGTTATGCGTTATGCGTTATGCGTTATGCGTTATGCGTTATATGTTATGCGTTATGCGTTATGCGTTATGCGTTATGCGTTGTGCATTATACGTTTGCGTTATGCGATATGCGTTATGCGATATGCGTTATGCGTTATGCGTTATGCGTTATGCGTTATGCGTTATGCGTTATGCGTTATGCGTTATACTTTATGCGTTATGCGTTATGAGTTACACGTTATGCTTTATGCGTTATGCGTTATGCGTTATTGCGTTAGGGGTTATGCGTTATGCGTTATGCGTTATGCTTTATGCGTTATGCATTATGCGTTATGCGTGATCCGTTATGCGTTAGGCGTTATGGGTTTTCCGGTGTTCGTTATGCGTTGGGCAGTATGCGTTATGCGTTATGAAGTATGGGTTATGGTTTATGCGTTATGCGTTGTGCGCTATACGTTAGCGTTATGCGTTATGCGTTATGCGTTATGCGTTATACGGTATGCGTTATGCGTTATGCGTTATGCGTTATGCGTCGTGCGTTATACGTATGCGTTATGCGTTATGTGTTATGCGTTATACGGTATGCGTTATGCGTTATGCGTTATGCGTTATGCGTTATATGTTATGCGTTATGCGTTATGCGTTATGCGTTGTGCGTTATACGTTTGCGTTATGCGTTATGCGTTATGCGATATGCGATATGCGTTATGCGTTATGCGTTATGCGTTATGCGTTATGCGTTATATGTTATGCGTTATGCGTTATGCGTTGTGCGTTATACGTATGCGTTATGCGTTATACGGTATGCTTTATGCGTTATGCATTATGCGTTATGCGTGATCCGTTATGCGTTAGGCGTTATGGGTCTTCCGGTGTTCGTTATGCGTTGGGCAGTATGCGTTATGCGTTATGAAGTATGGGTTATGGTTTATGCGTTATGCGTTGTGCGCTATACGTTTGCGTTATGCGTTATGCGTTATGCGTTATGCGTTATGCGATATGCGTTATGCGTTATGCGTTATGCGTTATGCGTTATACGTTATGCGTTATGCGTTATGCGTTATGCGTTATGCGTTATGCGTTATGCGTTATGCGTTATGCGTTATGCGTTATGCGTTATGCGTTATGCGTTGTGCGTTATACGTATGCGTTATGCGTTATACGGTATGCTTTATGCGTTATGCATTATGCGTTATGCGTGATCCGTTATGCGTTAGGCGTTATGGGTCTTCCGGTGTTCGTTATGCGTTGGGCAGTATGCGTTATGCGTTATGAAGTATGGGTTATGGTTTATGCGTTATGCGTTGTGCGCTATACGTTTGCGTTATGCGTTATGCGTTATGCGTTATGCGTTATGCGATATGCGTTATGCGTTATGCGTTATGCGTTATGCGTCGTGCGTTATACGTATGCGTTATGCGTTATGCGTTATGCGTTATACGGTATGCGTTATGCGTTCTGCGTTATGCGTTGTGCGTTATGCGTTATGCGTTATATGTTATGCGTTATGCGTTATGCGTTATGCGTTGTGCGTTATACGTTTGCGTTATGTGTTATGTGTTATGCGATATGCGTTATGCGTTATGCGTTATGCGTTATGCGTTATGCGTTATACGTTATGCGTTATGCGTTATGCGTTATGCGTTATGCGTTATGCTTTATGCGTTATGCGTTATGAGTTACACGTTATACGTTTGCGTTATGCGTTATGCGATATGCGTTATGCGTTATGCGTTATGCGTTTTGCGCTATACGTTTGCGTTATGCGTTATGCATTATGCGTTATGCGTTATGCGTTATACGGTATGCGTTATGCGTTATGCGTTATGCGTTATGCGTCGTGCGTTATACGTATGCGTTATGCGTTATGCGTTATGCGTTATACGGTATGCGTTATGCGTTATGCGTTATGCGTTAAATGTTATGCGTTATGCGTTATGCGTTATGCGTTGTGCGTTATACGTTTGCGTTATGCGTTATGCGTTATGCGATAAGCGTTATGCGTTATGCGTTATGCGTTATGCGTTATGCGTTATGCGTTATGCGTTATGCGTTATGCTTTATGCGTTATGCGTTATGAGTTACACGTTATACGTTTGCGTTATGCGTTATGCGTTATGCGATATGCGTTATGCGTTATGCGTTATGCGTTATGCGTTATGCGTTATGCGTTATGCTTTATGCGTTATGCGTTATGAGTTACACGTTATGCTTTATGCGTTATGCGTTATGCGTTATATGTTATGCGTTATGCGTTATGCGTTATGCGTTATGCGTTGTGCGTTATACGTTTGCGTTATGCGTTATGCGTTATGCGATATGCGTTATGCGTTATGCGTTATGCGTTATGCGTTATGCGTTATGCGTTATGCGTTATGCGTTATGCGTTATGCTTTATGCGTTACGCGTTATGAGTTACACGTTATGCTTTATGCGTTATGCGTTATGCGTTATTGCGTTAGGGGTTATGCGTTATGCGTTATGCGTTATGCGTCGTGCGTTATAAGTATGCGTTATGCGTTATGTGTTATGCGTTATACGGTATGCGTTATGCGTTAGCGTTATGCGTTATGCGTTATGCGTTATGCGTTATACGGTATGCGTTATGCGTTATGCGTTATGCGTTATGCGTCGTGCGTTATACGTATGCGTTATGCGTTATGTGTTATGCGTTATACGGTATGCGTTATGCGTTATGCGTTATGCGTTATGCGTTATATGTTATGCGTTATGCGTTATGCGTTATGCGTTGTGCGTTATACGTTTGCGTTATGCGTTATGCGTTATGCGATATGCGATATGCGTTATGCGTTATGCGTTATGCGTTATGCGTTATGCGTTATATGTTATGCGTTATGCGTTATGCGTTATGCGTTGTGCGTTATACGTTTGCGTTATGCGTTATGCGTTATGCGATATGCGATATGCGTTATGCGTTATGCGTGATCCGTTATGCGTTAGGCGTTATGGTTTTTCCGGTGTTCGTTATGCGTTGTGCAGTATGCGTTATGCGTTATGAAGTATGGGTTATGGTTTATGCGTTATGCGTTGTGCGCTATTCGTTTGCGTTATGCGTTATGCGTTATGCTTTATGCGTTATGCATTATGCGTTATGCGTGATCCGTTATGCGTTAGGCGTTATGGGTTTTCCGGTGTTCGTTATGCGTTGGGCAGTATGCGTTATGCGTTATGAAGTATGGGTTATGGTTTATGCGTTATGCGTTGTGCGCTATACGTTTGCGTTATGCGTTATGCGTTATGCGTTATGCGTTATGCGTTATGCGTTATGCTTTATGCGTTATGCGTTATGAGTTACACGTTATGCTTTATGCGTTATGCGTTATGCGTTATGCGTTATATGTTATGCGTTATGCGTTATGCGTTATGCGTTGTGCGTTATACGTTTGCGTTATGCGTTATGCGTTATGCGTTATGCGTTATGCGTTATGCGTTATGCGTTATGCGTTATGCGTTATACGTTATGCGTTATGCGTTATGCGTTATGCGTTATGCGTTATGCGTTATGCGTTATGCGTTATGCGTTATGCGTTAAGCGTTATGCGTTATGCTTTATGCGTTATGCATTATGCGTTATGCGTGATCCGTTATGCGTTATTCATTATGGGTTTTCCGGTGTTCGTTATGCGTTGTGCAGTATGCGTTATGCGTTATGAAGTATGGGTTATGGTTTATGCGTTATGCATTGTGCGCTATACGTTTGCGGTATGCGTTATGCGTTATGCGTTATACGGTGTGCGTTATGCGTTATGCGTTATGCGTTATACGGTATGCGTTATGCGTTATGCGTTATGCGTTGTGCGTTATACGTATGCGTTATGCGTTATACGGTATGCTTTATGCGTTATGCATTATGCGTTATGCGTGATCCGTTATGCGTTAGGCGTTATGGGTCTTCCGGTGTTCGTTATGCGTTGGGCAGTATGCGTTATGCGTTATGAAGTATGGGTTATGGTTTATGCGTTATGCGTTGTGCGCTATACGTTTGCGTTATGCGTTATGCGTTATGCGTTATGCGTTATGCGTTATGCGTTATGCGTTATGCGTTATGCGTTATGCGTCGTGCGTTATACGTATGCGTTATGCGTTATGCGTTATGCGTTATACGGTATGCGTTATGCGTTCTGCGTTATGCGTTGTGCGTTATGCGTTATATGTTATGCGTTATGCGTTATGCGTTATGCGTTGTGCGTTATACGTTTGCGTTATGTGTTATGTGTTATGCGATATGCGATATGCGTTATGCGTTATGCGTTATGCGTTATGCGTTATGCGTTATACGTTATGCGTTATGCGTTATGCGTTATGCGTTATGCGTTATGCTTTATGCGTTATGCGTTATGAGTTACACGTTATACGTTTGCGTTATGCGTTGTGCGTTATGCGTTATACGGTATGCGTTATGCGTTATGCGTTATGCGTTATGCGTTATGCTTTATGCGTTATGCGTTATGCGTTATGCGTTATGCGTTATGGGTTATGCGTTATGCGTTATGCGTTATGCGTTATGCGTTATGCGTTATGCGTTATGCGTTATATGTTATGCGTTATGCGTTATGCGTTATGCGTTATGCGTTGTGCATTATACGTTTGCGTTATGCGATATGCGTTATGCGATATGCGTTATGCGTTATGCGTTATGCGTTATGCGTTATGCGTTATGCGTTATGCGTTATGCGTTATGCTTTATGCGTTATGCGTTATGAGTTACACGTTATGCTTTATGCGTTATGCGTTATGCGTTATTGCGTTAGGGGTTATGCGTTATGCGTTATGCGTTATGCTTTATGCGTTATGCATTATGCGTTATGCGTGATCCGTTATGCGTTAGGCGTTATGGGTTTTCCGGTGTTCGTTATGCGTTGGGCAGTATGCGTTATGCGTTATGAAGTATGGGTTATGGTTTATGCGTTATGCGTTTTGCGCTATACGTTTGCGTTATGCGTTATGCATTATGCGTTATGCGTTATGCGTTATACGGTATGCGTTATGCGTTATGCGTTATGCGTTATGCGTCGTGCGTTATACGTATGCGTTATGCGTTATGCGTTATGCGTTATACGGTATGCGTTATGCGTTATGCGTTATGCGTTATGCGTTAAATGTTATGCGTTATGCGTTATGCGTTATGCGTTGTGCGTTATACGTTTGCGTTATGCGTTATGCGTTATGCGTTATGCTTTATGCGTTATGCGTTATGAGTTACACGTTATACGTTTGCGTTATGCGTTATGCGTTATGCGATATGCGTTATGCGTTATGCGTTATGCGTTATGCGTTATGCGTTATGCGTTATGCGTTATGCTTTATGCGTTATGCGTTATGAGTTACACGTTATGCTTTATGCGTTATGCGTTATGCGTTATATGTTATGCGTTATGCGTTATGCGTTATGCGTTATGCGTTGTGCGTTATACGTTTGCGTTATGCGTTATGCGTTATGCGTTATGCGATATGCGTTATGCGTTATGCGTTATGCGTTATGCGTTATGCGTTATGCGTTATGCGTTATGCTTTATGCGTTACGCGTTATGAGTTACACGTTATGCTTTATGCGTTATGCGTTATGCGTTATTGCGTTAGGGGTTATGCGTTATGCGTTATGCGTTATGCTTTATGCGTTATGCATTATGCGTTATGCGTGATCCGTTATGCGTTAGGCGTTATGGGTTTTCCGGTGTTCGTTATGCGTTGTGCAGTATGCGTTATGCGTTATGAAGTATGGGTTATGGTTTATGCGTTATGCGTTGTGCGCTATACGTTTGCGTTATGCGTTATGCGTTATGCGTTATGCGTTATACGGTATGCGTTATGCGTTATGCGTTATGCGTTATACGGTATGCGTTATGCGTTATGCGTTATGCGTTATGCGTTGTGCGTTATACGTATGCGTTATGCGTTATGCGTTATGCGTTATGCGTTATACGGTATGCGGTATGCGTTATGCGTTATGCGTTATGCGTTATCCGTTATGCGTTATGCGTTATATGTTATGCGTTATGCGTTATGCGTTATGCGTTGTGCGTTATGCGTTATACGGTATGCGTTATGCGTTATGCGTTATGCGTTATGCGTTATGCTTTATGCGTTATGCGTTATGCGTTATGCGTTATGCGTTATGGGTTATGCGTTATGCGTTATGCGTTATGCGTTATGCGTTATGCGTTATATGTTATGCGTTATGCGTTATGCGTTATGCGTTATGCGTTGTGCATTATACGTTTGCGTTATGCGATATGCGTTATGCGATATGCGTTATGCGTTATGCGTTATGCGTTATGCGTTATGCGTTATGCGTTATGCGTTATGCGTTATACTTTATGCGTTATGCGTTATGAGTTACACGTTATGCTTTATGCGTTATGCGTTATGCGTTATTGCGTTAGGGGTTATGCGTTATGCGTTATGCGTTATGCTTTATGCGTTATGCATTATGCGTTATGCGTGATCCGTTATGCGTTAGGCGTTATGGGTTTTCCGGTGTTCGTTATGCGTTGGGCAGTATGCGTTATGCGTTATGAAGTATGGGTTATGGTTTATGCGTTATGCGTTGTGCGCTATACGTTAGCGTTATGCGTTATGCGTTATGCGTTATGCGTTATACGGTATGCGTTATGCGTTATGCGTTATGCGTTATGCGTCGTGCGTTATACGTATGCGTTATGCGTTATGTGTTATGCGTTATACGGTATGCGTTATGCGTTATGCGTTATGCGTTATGCGTTATATGTTATGCGTTATGCGTTATGCGTTATGCGTTGTGCGTTATACGTTTGCGTTATGCGTTATGCGTTATGCGATATGCGATATGCGTTATGCGTTATGCGTTATGCGTTATGCGTTATGCGTTATATGTTATGCGTTATGCGTTATGCGTTATGCGTTGTGCGTTATGCGTTGTGCGTTATACGTTTGCGTTATGCGTTATGCGATATGCGATATGCGTTATGCGTTATGCGTGATCCGTTATGCGTTAGGCGTTATGGTTTTTCCGGTGTTCGTTATGCGTTGTGCAGTATGCGTTATGCGTTATGAAGTATGGGTTATGGTTTATGCGTTATGCGTTGTGCGCTATACGTTTGCGTTATGCGTTATGCGTTATGCTTTATGCGTTATGCATTATGCGTTATGCGTGATCCGTTATGCGTTAGGCGTTATGGGTTTTCCGGTGTTCGTTATGCGTTGGGCAGTATGCGTTATGCGTTATGAAGTATGGGTTATGGTTTATGCGTTATGCGTTGTGCGCTATACGTTTGCGTTATGCGTTATGCGTTATGCGTTATGCGTTATACGGTATGCGTTATGCGTTATGCGTTATGCGTTATGCGTTATGCGTTATGCGTTATATGTTATGCGTTATGCGTTATGCGTTGTGCGTTATACGTTTGCGTTATGCGTTATGCGTTATGCGATATGCGTTATGCGTTATGCGATATGCGTCGTGCGTTATACGTATGCGTTATGCGTTATGCGTTATGCGTTATGCGTTATGCGTTATGCGTTATGCGTTATGCTTTATGCGTTTTGCGTTATGAGTTACACGTTATACGTTTGCGTTATGCGTTATGCGTTATGCGATATGCGTTATGCGTTATGCGTTATGCGTGATCCGTTATGCGTTAGGCGTTATGGGTTTTCCGGTGTTCGTTATGCGTTGTGCAGTATGCGCTATGCGTTATGAAGTATGGGTTATGGTTTATGCGTTATGCGTTGTGCGCTATACGTTTGCGTTATGCGTTATGCGTTATGCGTTATGCGTTATGCGATATGCGTTATGCGTTATGCGTTATGCGTCGTGCGTTATACGTATGCGTTATGCGTTATGCGATATGCGTTATGCGTTATGCGTTATGCGTGATCCGTTATGCGTTAGGCGTTATGGGTTTTCCGGTGTTCGTTATGCGTTGTGCAGTATGCGCTATGCGTTATGAAGTATGGGTTATGGTTTATGCGTTATGCGTTGTGCGCTATACGTTTGCGTTATGCGTTATGCGTTATGCGTTATGCGTTATGCGATATGCGTTATGCGTTATGCGTTATGCGTCGTGCGTTATACGTATGCGTTATGCGTTATGCGTTATGCGTTATACGGTATGCGTTATGCGTTCTGCGTTATGCGTTGTGCGTTATGCGTTATATGTTATGCGTTATGCGTTATGCGTTATGCGTTGTGCGTTATACGTTTGCGTTATGTGTTATGTGTTATGCGATATGCGTTATGCGTTATGCGTTATGCGTTATGCGTTATGCGTTATACGTTATGCGTTATGCGTTATGCGTTATGCGTTATGCGTTATGCTTTATGCGTTATGCGTTATGAGTTACACGTTATACGTTTGCGTTATGCGTTATGCGTTATGCGATATGCGTTATGCGATATGCGATATGCGTTATGCGTTATGCGTGATCCGTTATGCGTTAGGCGTTATGGTTTTTCCGGTGTTCGTTATGCGTTGTGCAGTATGCGTTATGCGTTATGAAGTATGGGTTATGGTTTATGCGTTATGCGTTGTGCGCTATACGTTTGCGTTATGCGTTATGCGTTATGCTTTATGCGTTATGCATTATGCGTTATGCGTGATCCGTTATGCGTTAGGCGTTATGGGTTTTCCGGTGTTCGTTATGCGTTGGGCAGTATGCGTTATGCGTTATGAAGTATGGGTTATGGTTTATGCGTTATGCGTTGTGCGCTATACGTTTGCGTTATGCGTTATGCGTTATGCGTTATGCGTTATACGGTATGCGTTATGCGTTATGCGTTATGCGTCGTGCGTTAAACGTATGCGTTATGCGTTATGCGTTATGCGTTATACGGTATGCGTTATGCGTTATGCGTTATGCGTTATGCGTTATGCGTTATGCGTTATGCGTTATATGTTATGCGTTATGCGTTATGCGTTGTGCGTTATACGTTTGCGTTATGCGTTATGCGTTATGCGATATGCGTTATGCGTTATGCGTTATGCGTTATGCGTTATGCGTTATGCGTTATGCGTTATGCGTTATGCGTTATGCTTTATGCGTTTTGCGTTATGAGTTACACGTTATACGTTTGCGTTATGCGTTATGCGTTATGCGATATGCGTTATGCGTTATGCGTTATGCGTGATCCGTTATGCGTTAGGCGTTATGGGTTTTCCGGTGTTCGTTATGCGTTGTGCAGTATGCGCTATGCGTTATGAAGTATGGGTTATGGTTTATGCGTTATGCGTTGTGCGCTATACGTTTGCGTTATGCGTTATGCGTTATGCGTTATGCGTTATGCGTTATGCGATATGCGTTATGCGTTATGCGTTATGCGTTATGCGTCGTGCGTTATACGTATGCGTTATGCGTTATGCGTTATGCGTTATACGGTATGCGTTATGCGTTCTGCGTTATGCGTTGTGCGTTATGCGTTATATGTTATGCGTTATGCGTTATGCGTTATGCGTTGTGCGTTATACGTTTGCGTTATGTGTTATGTGTTATGCGATATGCGTTATGCGTTATGCGTTATGCGTTATGCGTTATGCGTTATACGTTATGCGTTATGCGTTATGCGTTATGCGTTATGCGTTATGCTTTATGCGTTATGCGTTATGAGTTACACGTTATACGTTTGCGTTATGCGTTATGCGTTATGCGATATGCGTTATGCGTTATGCGTTATGCGTGATCCGTTATGCGTTAGGCGTTATGGGTTTTCCGGTGTTCGTTATGCGTTGTGCAGTATGCGTTATGCGTTATGAAGTATGGGTTATGGTTTATGCGTTATGCGTTTTGCGCTATACGTTTGCGTTATGCGTTATGCATTATGCGTTATGCGTTATGCGTTATACGGTATGCGTTATGCGTTATGCGTTATGCGTTATGCGTCGTGCGTTATACGTATGCGTTATGCGTTATGCGTTATGCGTTATACGGTATGCGTTATGCGTTATGCGTTATGCGTTAAATGTTATGCGTTATGCGTTATGCGTTATGCGTTGTGCGTTATACGTTTGCGTTATGCGTTATGCGTTATGCGATATGCGTTATGCGTTATGCGTTATGCGTTATGCGTTATGCGTTATGCGTTATGCGTTATGCGTTATGCTTTATGCGTTATGCGTTATGAGTTACACGTTATACGTTTGCGTTATGCGTTATGCGTTATGCGATATGCGTTATGCGTTATGCGTTATGCGTTATGCGTTATGCGTTATGCGTTATGCGTTATGCTTTATGCGTTATGCCTTATGAGTTACACGTTATGCTTTATGCGTTATGCGTTATGCGTTATGCGTTATATGTTATGCGTTATGCGTTATGCGTTATGCGTTATGCGTTGTGCGTTATACGTTTGCGTTATGCGTTATGCGTTATGCGATATGCGTTATGCGTTATGCGTTATGCGTTATGCGTTATGCGTTATGCGTTATGCGTTATGCTTTATGCGTTACGCGTTATGCGTTATGCTTTATGCGTTACGCGTTATGCGTTATGCTTTATGCGTTATGCATTATGCGTTATGCGTGATCCGTTATGCGTTAGGCGTTATGGGTTTTCCGGTGTTCGTTATGCGTTGTGCAGTATGCGTTATGCGTTATGAAGTATGGGTTATGGTTTATGCGTTATGCGTTGTGCGCTATACGTTTGCGTTATGCGTTATGCGTTATGCGTTATACGGTATGCGTTATGCGTTATGCGTTATGCGTTATACGGTATGCGTTAGACGTATGCGTTATGCGTTATGCGTTATGTGTTATGCGTTATGCGTTATGCGTTATGCGTTATGCTTTATGCGTTATGCGTTATGAGTTACACGTTATGCTTTATGCGTTATGCGTTATGCGTTATGCGTTATATGTTATGCGTTATGCGTTATGCGTTATGCGTTGTGCGTTATACGTTTGCGTTATGCGTTATGCGTTATGCGTTATGCGTTATGCGTTATGCGTTATGCGTTATACGTTATGCGTTATGCGTTATGCGTTATGCGTTATGCGTTATGCGTTATGCGTTATGCGTTATGCGTTATGCGTTATGCGTTATGCGTTATGCGTTATGCGTTATGCGTTAAGCGTTATGCGTTATGCTTTATGCGTTATGCATTATGCGTTATGCGTGATCCGTTATGCGTTATTCATTATGGGTTTTCCGGTGTTCGTTATGCGTTGTGCAGTATGCGTTATGCGTTATGAAGTATGGGTTATGGTTTATGCGTTATGCGTTGTGCGCTATACGTTTGCGTTATGCGTTATGCGTTATGCGTTATGCGTTATGCGTTATGCGTTATGCGTCGTGCGTTATACGTATGCGTTATGCGTTATGCGTTATGCGTTATACGGTATGCGTTATGCGTTCTGCGTTATGCGTTGTGCGTTATGCGTTATATGTTATGCGTTATGCGTTATGCGTTATGCGTTGTGCGTTATACGTTTGCGTTATGTGTTATGTGTTATGCGATATGCGTTATGCGTTATGCGTTATGCGTTATGCGTTATGCGTTATACGTTATGCGTTATGCGTTATGCGTTATGCGTTATGCGTTATGCTTTATGCGTTATGCGTTATGAGTTACACGTTATACGTTTGCGTTATGCGTTATGCGTTATGCGATATGCGTTATGCGTTATGCGTTATGCGTGATCCGTTATGCGTTAGGCGTTATGGGTTTTCCGGTGTTCGTTATGCGTTGTGCAGTATGCGTTATGCGTTATGAAGTATGGGTTATGGTTTATGCGTTATGCGTTTTGCGCTATACGTTTGCGTTATGCGTTATGCATTATGCGTTATGCGTTATGCGTTATACGGTATGCGTTATGCGTTATGTGTTATGCGTTATGCGTCGTGCGTTATACGTATGCGTTATGCGTTATGCGTTATGCGTTATACGGTATGCGTTATGCGTTATGCGTTATGCGTTATGCGTTAAATGTTATGCGTTATGCGTTATGCGTTATGCGTTGTGCGTTATACGTTTGCGTTATGCGTTATGCGTTATGCGATATGCGTTATGCGTTATGCGTTATGCGATATGCGTTATGCGTTATGCGTTATGCGTTATGCGTTATGCTTTATGCGTTACGCGTTATGAGTTACACGTTATGCTTTATGCGTTATGCGTTATGCGTTATTGCGTTAGGGGTTATGCGTTATGCGTTATGCGTTATGCTTTATGCGTTATGCATTATGCGTTATGCGTGATCCGTTATGCGTTAGGCGTTATGGGTTTTCCGGTGTTCGTTATGCGTTGTGCAGTATGCGTTATGCGTTATGAAGTATGGGTTATGGTTTATGCGTTATGCGTTGTGCGCTATACGTTTGCGTTATGCGTTATGCGTTATGCGTTATACGGTATGCGTTATGCGTTATGCGTTATGCGTTATACGGTATGCGTTATGCGTTATGCGTTATGCGTTATGCGTTATGCGTTGTGCGTTATACGTATGCGTTATGCGTTATGCGTTATGCGTTATGCGTTATACGGTATGCGGTATGCGTTATGCGTTATGCGTTATGCGTTATCCGTTATGCGTTATGCGTTATATGTTATGCGTTATGCGTTATGCGTTATGCGTTGTGCGTTATGCGTTATACGGTATGCGTTATGCGTTATGCGTTATGCGTTATGCGTTATGCTTTATGCGTTATGCGTTATGCGTTATGCGTTATGCGTTATGGGTTATGCGTTATGCGTTATGCGTTATGCGTTATGCGTTATGCGTTATGCGTTATGCGTTATGCGTTATGCGTTATATGTTATGCGTTATGCGTTATGCGTTATGCGTTATGCGTTGTGCGTTATACGTTTGCGTTATGCGATATGCGTTATGCGTTATGCGTTATGCGTTATGCGTTATACGTTATGCGTTATGCGTTATGCGTTATGCGTTATGCGTTATGCTTTATGCGTTATGCGTTATGAGTTACACGTTATACGTTTGCGTTATGCGTTATGCGTTATGCGATATGCGTTATGCGTTATGCGTTATGCGTGATCCGTTATGCGTTAGGCGTTATGGGTTTTCCGGTGTTCGTTATGCGTTGTGCAGTATGCGTTATGCGTTATGAAGTATGGGTTATGGTTTATGCGTTATGCGTTTTGCGCTATACGTTTGCGTTATGCGTTATGCATTATGCGTTATGCGTTATGCGTTATACGGTATGCGTTATGCGTTATGCGTTATGCGTTATGCGTCGTGCGTTATACGTATGCGTTATGCGTTATGCGTTATGCGTTATACGGTATGCGTTATGCGTTATGCGTTATGCGTTATGCGTTAAATGTTATGCGTTATGCGTTATGCGTTATGCGTTGTGCGTTATACGTTTGCGTTATGCGTTATGCGTTATGCGATATGCGTTATGCGTTATGCGTTATGCGTTATGCGTTATGCGTTATGCGTTATGCGTTATGCGTTATGCGTTATGCTTTATGCGTTATGCGTTATGAGTTACACGTTATACGTTTGCGTTATGCGTTATGCGTTATGCGATATGCGTTATGCGTTATGCGTTATGCGTTATGCGTTATGCGTTATGCTTTATGCGTTATGCGTTATGAGTTACACGTTATGCTTTATGCGTTATGCGTTATGCGTTATGCGTTATATGTTATGCGTTATGCGTTATGCGTTATGCGTTATGCGTTGTGCGTTATACGTTTGCGTTATGCGTTATGCGTTATGCGATATGCGTTATGCGTTATGCGTTATGCGTTATGCGTTATGCGTTATGCGTTATGCGTTATGCTTTATGCGTTACGCGTTATGAGTTACACGTTATGCTTTATGCGTTATGCGTTATTGCGTTAGGGGTTATGCGTTATGCGTTATGCGTTATGCTTTATGCGTTATGCATTATGCGTTATGCGTGATCCGTTATGCGTTAGGCGTTATGGGTTTTCCGGTGTTCGTTATGCGTTGTGCAGTATGCGTTATGCGTTATGAAGTATGGGTTATGGTTTATGCGTTATGCGTTGTGCGCTATACGTTTGCGTTATGCGTTATGCGTTATGCGTTATACGGTATGCGTTATGTGTTATGCGTTATGCGTTATGCGTTATGCGTTATGCTTTATGCGTTATGCGTTATGAGTTACACGTTATGCTTTATGCGTTATGCGTTATGCGTTATGCGTTATATGTTATGCGTTATGCGTTATGCGTTATGCGTTGTGCGTTATACGTTTGCGTTATGCGTTATGCGTTATGCGTTATGCGTTATGCGTTATGCGTTATGCGTTATACGTTATGCGTTATGCGTTATGCGTTATGCGTTATGCGTTATGCGTTATGCGTTATGCGTTATGCGTTATGCGTTATGCGTTATGCGTTATGCGTTATGCGTTATGCGTTAAGCGTTATGCGTTATGCTTTATGCGTTATGCATTATGCGTTATGCGTGATCCGTTATGCGTTATTCATTATGGGTTTTCCGGTGTTCGTTATGCGTTGTGCAGTATGCGTTATGCGTTATGAAGTATGGGTTATGGTTTATGCGTTATGCGTTGTGCGCTATACGTTTGCGTTATGCGTTATGCGTTATGCGTTATGCGTTATGCGATATGCGTTATGCGTTATGCGTTATGCGTTATGCGTCGTGCGTTATACGTATGCGTTATGCGTTATGCGTTATGCGTTATACGGTATGCGTTATGCGTTCTGCGTTATGCGTTGTGCGTTATGCGTTATATGTTATGCGTTATGCGTTATGCGTTATGCGTTGTGCGTTATACGTTTGCGTTATGTGTTATGTGTTATGCGATATGCGTTATGCGTTATGCGTTATGCGTTATGCGTTATGCGTTATACGTTATGCGTTATGCGTTATGCGTTATGCGTTATGCGTTATGCTTTATGCGTTATGCGTTATGAGTTACACGTTATACGTTTGCGTTATGCGTTATGCGTTATGCGATATGCGTTATGCGTTATGCGTTATGCGTGATCCGTTATGCGTTAGGCGTTATGGGTTTTCCGGTGTTCGTTATGCGTTGTGCAGTATGCGTTATGCGTTATGAAGTATGGGTTATGGTTTATGCGTTATGCGTTTTGCGCTATACGTTTGCGTTATGCGTTATGCGTTATGCGTTATGCGTTATACGGTATGCGTTATGCGTTATGCGTTATGCGTTATGCGTTAAATGTTATGCGTTATGCGTTATGCGTTATGCGTTGTGCGTTATACGTTTGCGTTATGCGTTATGCGTTATGCGATATGCGTTATGCGTTATGCGTTATGCGATATGCGTTATGCGTTATGCGTTATGCGTTATGCGTTATGCTTTATGCGTTATGCGTTATGAGTTACACGTTATACGTTTGCGTTATGCGTTATGCGTTATGCGATATGCGTTATGCGTTATGCGTTATGCGTTATGCGTTATGCGTTATGCGTTATGCGTTATGCGTTATGCTTTATGCGTTATGCGTTATGAGTTACACGTTATGCTTTATGCGTTATGCGTTATGCGTTATGCGTTATATGTTATGCGTTATGCGTTATGCGTTATGCGTTATGCGTTGTGCGTTATACGTTTGCGTTATGCGTTATGCGTTATGCGATATGCGTTATGCGTTATGCGTTATGCGTTATGCGTTATGCTTTATGCGTTATGCGTTATGTGTTTTACGTTATGCGTTAGGGGTTATGCGTTATGCGTTATGCGTTATGCGTTATGCGTTATACGTTATGCGTTATGCGTTATGCGTTATGCGTTATGCGTTTTGCGTTTTGCTTTATGCGTTATGCGTTGAGTTTTACGTTATGCGTTATGCATTATGCGTTATGCGTTATGAGTTATGCGTTATGCGTTATGCGTTATGCGTTATGCGTTATGCGTTATGCGTTATGCGTTATGCGTTATGCGTTATGCGTTATGCTTTATGCGTTATGCGTTATGAGTTATACGGTATGCGTTATGCGTTATGCGTTATGCGTTATGCGTTATGCGTTATGCGTTATGCGTTATGCGTTATGCTTTATGCGTTATGCGTTATGAGTTATACGTTATGCGTTATGCATTATGCGTTATGCGTTATGCGTTATGCGTTATGCGTTATGCGTTATGCGTTATGCTTTATGCGTTATGCGTTATGCGTTATGCGTTATGCGTTATGCGTTATGCGTTATGCGTTATGCGTTATGCGTTTGCGTTTGCGTTATGCGTTATGCGTTATGCTTTATGCGTTATGCGTTATGAGTTATACATTATGCGTTATGCGTTATACGGTGTGCGTTATGCGTTATGCGTTATGAGTTATGCGTTATGCGTTATGCGTTATGCGTTATGCGTTATGCGTTATGCGTTTTGCGGTATTCGTTATGCGTTGTGCATTATGCGTTATGCGTTGTGCGTTATGGGTTATGATTTATGCGTTATGCGATATGCGTTATGCGTTATGCGTTATGCGTTATGCGTTATGCGTTATGCGTTAGGCGTTATGCGTTATGCGTTATGCTTTATGCGTTATGCGTTATGAGTTATACGTTATGCGTTATGCGTTATACGGTGTGCGTTATGCGTTATGCTTTATGCGTTATGAGTTATGAGTTATGCGTTATATGTTATGCGTTATGCGTTATGCGTTATGCGTTGTGCGTTATACGTTATGCTTTATGCGTCATGCGTGATCCGTTATACGTTTGCGTTATGCGTTATGCGTTATGCGTTATGCGATTTGCGTTATGCGTTATGCGTTATGCGTTATGCGTTATGCGTTATGCGTTATGCGTTATGCTTTATGCGTTATGCGTTATGCGTTATGCGTTATGCGATATGCGTTATGCGTTATGCGTTATGCGTTATTCGTTATGCGTTACGCTTTATGCGTTATGCGTTATGAGTTACACGTTATGCTTTATGCGTTATGCGTTTTTGCTTTAGGGGTTATGCGTTATGCGTTATGCGTTATGCTTTATGCGTTATGCATTATGCGTTATGCGTGATCTTTTATGCGTTAGGCGTTATGGGTTTTCCGGTGTTCGTTATGCGTTGTGCAGTATGCGTTATGCGTTATGAAGTATGGGTTATGGTTTATGCGTTATGCGTTGTGCGCTATACGTTTGCGTTGTGCGTTATGCGTTATACGGTATGCGTTATGCGTTATGCGTTATGCGTTATGCGTTATGCGTTGTGCGTTATACGTATGCGTTATGCGTTATGCGTTATACGGTATGCGTTATGCGTTATGCGTTATGCGTTATGCGTTATGCGTTATGCGTTATGCGTTATGCGTTATGCGTTATGCGTTATGGGTTATGCGTTATGCGTTATGCGTTATGCGTTATGCGTTATGCGTTATGCGTTATGCGTTATATGTTATGCGTTATGCGTTATGCGTTATGCGTTATGCGTTGTGCGTTATACGTTTGCGTTATGCGATATGCGTTATGCGATATGCGTTATGCGTTATGCGTTATGCGTTATGCGTTATGCGTTATGCGTTATACGTATGCGTTATGCGTTATGCGTTATGCGTTATGCGTTATACGGTATGCGGTATGCGTTATGCGTTATGCGTTATGCGTTATCCGTTATGCGTTATGCGTTATATGTTATGCGTTATGCGTTATGCGTTATGCGTTGTGCGTTATGCGTTATACGGTATGCGATATGCGTTATGCGTTATGCGTTATGCGTTATGCTTTATGCGTTATGCGTTATGCGTTATGCGTTATGGGTTATGCGTTATGCGTTATGCGTTATGCGTTATGCGTTATGCGTTATGCGTTATGCGTTATGCGTTATATGTTATGCGTTATGCGTTATGCGTTATGCGTTATGCGTTATGCGTTATGCGTTATGCGTTGTGCGATATACGTTTGCGTTATGCGATATGCGTTATGCGATATGCGTTATGCGTTATGCGTTATGCGTTATGCGTTATGCGTTATGCGTTATGCGTTATGCGTTATGCGTTATGCGTTATGCGTTATGCTTTATGCGTTATGCGTTATGAGTTACACGTTATGCTTTATGCGTTATGCGTTATGCGTTATTGCGTTAGGGGTTATGCGTTATGCGTTATGCGTTATGCGTTATGCTTTATGCGTTATGCATTATGCGTTATGCGTGATCCGTTATGCGTTAGGCGTTATGGGTTTTCCGGTGTTCGTTATGCGTTGGGCAGTATGCGTTATGCGTTATGAAGTATGGGTTATGGTTTATGCGTTATGCGTTGTGCGCTATACGTTATCGTTATGCGTTATGCGTTATGCGTTATACGGTATGCGTTATGCGTTATGCGTTATGCGTTATGCGTCGTGCGTTATACGTATGCGTTATGCGTTATGTGTTATGCGTTATACGGTATGCGTTATGCGTTATGCGTTATGCGTTATGCGTTATATGTTATGCGTTATGCGTTATGCGTTATGCGTTGTGCGTTATACGTTTGCGTTATGCGTTATGCGTTATGCGATATGCGATATGCGTTATGCGTTATGCGTTATGCGTTATGCGTTATGCGTTATATGTTATGCGTTATGCGTTATGCGTTATGCGTTGTGCGTTATACGTTTGCGTTATGCGTTATGCGTTATGCGATATGCGTTATGCGTTATGCGTTATGCGTGATCCGTTATGCGTTAGGCGTTATGGTTTTTCCGGTGTTCGTTATGCGTTGTGCAGTATGCGTTATGCGTTATGAAGTATGGGTTATGGTTTATGCGTTATGCGTTGTGCGCTATACGTTTGCGTTATGCGTTATGCGTTATGCTTTATGCGTTATGCATTATGCGTTATGCGTGATCCGTTATGCGTTAGGCGTTATGGGTTTTCCGGTGTTCGTTATGCGTTGGGCAGTATGCGTTATGCGTTATGAAGTATGGGTTATGGTTTATGCGTTATGCGTTGTGCGCTATACGTTTGCGTTATGCGTTATGCGTTATGCGTTATGCGTTATACGGTATGCGTTATGCGTTATGCGTTATGCGTCGTGCGTTAAACGTATGCGTTATGCGTTATGCGTTATACGGTGTGCGTTATGCGTTATGCGTTATGAGTTATACGTTATGCGTTATGCGTTATACGGTGTGCGTTATGCGTTATGCTTTATGCGTTATGAGTTATGAGTTATGCGTTATATGTTATGCGTTATGCGTTATGCGTTATGCGTTGTGCGTTATACGTTATGCTTTATGCGTCATGCGTGATCCGTTATACGTTTGCGTTATGCGTTATGCGTTATGCGTTATGCGATTTGCGTTATGCGTTATGCGTTATGCGTTATGCGTTATGCGTTATGCGTTATGCGTTATGCTTTATGCGTTATGCGTTATGCGTTATGCGTTATGCGATATGCGTTATGCGTTATGCGTTATGCGTTATTCGTTATGCGTTATGCTTTATGCGTTATGCGTTATGAGTTACACGTTATGCTTTATGCGTTATGCGTTTTTGCTTTAGGGGTTATGCGTTATGCGTTATGCGTTATGCTTTATGCGTTATGCATTATGCGTTATGCGTGATCTTTTATGCGTTAGGCGTTATGGGTTTTCCGGTGTTCGTTATGCGTTGTGCAGTATGCGTTATGCGTTATGAAGTATGGGTTATGGTTTATGCGTTATGCGTTGTGCGCTATACGTTTGCGTTATGCGTTATGCGTTATACGGTATGCGTTATGCGTTATGCGTTATGCGTTATGCGTTATGCGTTGTGCGTTATACGTATGCGTTATGCGTTATGCGTTATACGGTATGCGTTATGCGTTATGCGTTATGCGTTATGCGTTATGCGTTATGCGTTATGCGTTATGCGTTATGGGTTATGCGTTATGCGTTATGCGTTATGCGTTATGCGTTATGCGTTATGCGTTATGCGTTATGCGTTATGCGTTATATGTTATGCGTTATGCGTTATGCGTTATGCGTTATGCGTTGTGCGTTATACGTTTGCGTTATGCGATATGCGTTATGCGATATGCGTTATGCGTTATGCGTTATGCGTTATTGCGTTAGGGGTTATGCGTTATGCGTTATGCGTTATGCTTTATGCGTTATGCATTATGCGTTATGCGTTATGCGTTATGCGTTATGCGTTATGCGTTATGCTATATGCGTTATGCGTTATGCGTTATGCGTTATGCGTTATGCGTTATGCGTTATACGGTATGCGGTATGCGTTATGCGTTATGCGTTATGCGTTATCCGTTATGCGTTATATGTTATGCGTTATGCGTTATGCGTTGTGCGTTATGTGTTATACGGTATGCGTTATGCGTTATGCGTTATGCGTTATGCGTTATGCTATATGCGTTATGCGTTATGCGTTATGCGTTATGCGTTATGGGTTATGCGTTATGCGTTATGCGTTATGCGTTATGCGTTATGCGTTATGCGTTATGCGTTATATGTTATGCGTTATGCGTTATGCGTTATGCGTTATTCGTTGTGCGTTATACGTTTGCGTTATGCGATATGCGTTATGCGATATGCGTTATGCGTTATGCGTTATGCGTTATGCGTTATGCGTTATGCGTTATGCTTTATGCGTTATGTGTTATGAGTTACACGTTATGCTTTATGCGTTATGCGTTATGCGTTATTGCGTTAGGGGTTATGCGTTATGCGTTATGCGTTATGCTTTATGCGTTATGCATTATGCGTTATGCGTTATGCGTTATGCGTTATGCGTTATGGGTTATGCGTTATGCGTTATGCGTTATGCGTTATGCGTTATGCGTTATGCGTTATGCGTTATATGTTATGCGTTATGCGTTATGCGTTATGCGTTATGCGTTGTGCGTTATACGTTTGCGTTACGCGATATGCGTTATGCGATATGCGTTATGCGTTATGCGTTATGCGTTATGCGTTATGCGTTATGCGTTATGCGTTATGCTTTATGCGTTATACGTTTGCGTTATGCGTTATGCGTTATGCGATATGCGATATGCGTTATGCGTTATGCGTTATGCGTTATGCGTTATGCGTTATGCGTTATGCGTTATGCGTTATGCGTTATGCGTTATGCTTTATGCGTTATACGTTTGCGTTATGCGTTATGCGTTATGCGATATGCGATATGCGTTATGCGTTATGCGTTATGCGTTATGCGTTATGCGTTATATGTTATGCGTTATGCGTTATGCGTTATGCGTTGTGCGTTATACGTTTGCGTTATGCGTTATGCGTTATGCGATATGCGATATGCGTTATGCGTTATGCGTGATCCGTTATGCGTTAGGCGTTATGGTTTTTCCGGTGTTCGTTATGCGTTGTGCAGTATGCGTTATGCGTTATGAAGTATGGGTTATGGTTTATGCGTTATGCGTTGTGCGCTATACGTTTGCGTTATGCGTTATGCGTTATGCTTTATGCGTTATGCATTATGCGTTATGCGTGATCCGTTATGCGTTAGGCGTTATGGGTTTTCCGGTGTTCGTTATGCGTTGGGCAGTATGCGTTATGCGTTATGAAGTATGGGTTATGGTTTATGCGTTATGCGTTGTGCGCTATACGTTTGCGTTATGCGTTATGCGTTATGCGTTATGCGTTATACGGTATGCGTTATGCGTTATGCGTTATGCGTCGTGCGTTAAACGTATGCGTTATGCGTTATGCGTTATACGGTATGCGTTATGCGTTATGCGTTATGCGTTATGCGTTATGCGTTATGCGTTATATGTTATGCGTTATGCGTTATGCGTTGTGCGTTATACGTTTGCGTTATGCGTTATGCGATATGCGTTATGCGTTATGCGTTATGCGTTATGCGTTATGCGTTATGCGTTATGCGTTATGCGTTATGCGTTATGCGTTATGCGTTATGCGTTATGCTTTATGCGTTTTGCGTTATGAGTTACACGTTATACGTTTGCGTTATGCGTTATGCGTTATGCGATATGCGTTATGCGTTATGCGTTATGCGTGATCCGTTATGCGTTAGGCGTTATGGGTTTTCCGGTGTTCGTTATGCGTTGTGCAGTATGCGCTATGCGTTATGAAGTATGGGTTATGGTTTATGCGTTATGCGTTGTGCGCTATACGTTTGCGTTATGCGTTATGCGTTATGCGTTATGCGTTATACGGTATGCGTTATGCGTTATGCGTTATGCGTTATGCGTCGTGCGTTATACGTATGCGTTATGCGTTATGCGTTATGCGTTATGCGTTATACGGTATGAGTTATGCGTTATACGTTATGCGTTATGCGTTATGCGTTATACGGTATGCGTTATGCGTTATGCGTTATGCGTTATGCGTTATGCGTTTTGCGGTATTCGTTATGCGTTGTGCATTATGCGTTATGCGTTGTGCGTTATGGGTTATGATTTATGCGTTATGCGATATGCGTTATGCGTTATGCGTTATGCGTTATACGTTATGCGTTATGCGTTATGCGTTATGCGTTATGCGTTATGCGTTATGCTTTATGCGTTATGCGTTATGAGTTTTACGTTATGCGTTATGCATTATGCGTTATGCGTTATGAGTTATGCGTTATGCGTTATGCGTTATGCGTGATCCGTTATGCGTTAGGCGTTATGGGTTTTCCGGTGTTCGTTATGCGTTGGGCAGTATGCGTTATGCGTTATGAAGTATGGGTTATGGTTTATGCGTTATGCGTTGTGCGCTATACGTTTGCGTTATGCGTTATGCGTTATGCGTTATGCGTTATACGGTATGCGTTATGCGTTATGCGTTATGCGTCGTGCGTTAAACGTATGCGTTATGCGTTATGCGTTATACGGTATGCGTTATTCGTTATGCGTTATGCGTTATGCGTTATGCGTTATGCGTTATATGTTATGCGTTATGCGTTATGCGTTGTGCGTTATACGTTTGCGTTATGCGTTATGCGATATGCGTTATGCGTTATGCGTTATGCGTTATGCGTTATGCGTTATGCGTTATGCGTTATGCGTTATGCGTTATGCGTTATGCGTTATGCGTTATGCTTTATGCGTTTTGCGTTATGAGTTACACGTTATACGTTTGCGTTATGCGTTATGCGTTATGCGATATGCGTTATGCGTTATGCGTTATGCGTGATCCGTTATGCGTTAGGCGTTATGGGTTTTCCGGTGTTCGTTATGCGTTGTGCAGTATGCGCTATGCGTTATGAAGTATGGGTTATGGTTTATGCGTTATGCGTTGTGCGCTATACGTTTGCGTTATGCGTTATGCGTTATGCGTTATGCGTTATACGGTATGCGTTATGCGTTATGCGTTATGCGTTATGCGTCGTGCGTTATACGTATGCGTTATGCGTTATGCGTTAGCCGTTATACGGTATGCGTTATGCGTTATGCGTTATGCGTTATACGGTATGAGTTATGCGTTATACGTTATGCGTTATGCGTTATGCGTTATACGGTATGCGTTATGCGTTATACGTTATGCGTTATGCGTTATGCGATATGCGTTATGCGTTATGCGTTATGCTTTATGCGTTATGCGTTATGAGTTACACGTTATGCCTTATGCGTTATGCGTTATGCGTTATGCGTTATGCTTTATGCGTTATGCGTTATGAGTTATACGTTATGCGTTATGCATTATGCGTTATGCGTTATGCGTTATGCGTTATGCTTTATGCGTTATGCGTTATGCGTTATGCGTTATGCTTTATGCGTTATGCGTTATGCGTTATGCGTTATGCGTTATGCGTTATGCGTTATGCGTTATGCGTTTGCGTTATGCGTTATGCGTTATGCTTTATGCGTTATGCGTTATGAGTTATACATTATGCGTTATGCGTTATACGGTGTGCGTTATGCGTTATGCGTTATGCGTTATGAGTTATGCGTTATGCATTATGCGTTATGCGTTATGCGTTATGCGTTATGCGTTTTGCGGTATTCGTTATGCGTTGTGCATTATGCGTTATGCGTTGTGCGTTATGGGTTATGATTTATGCGTTATGCGTTATGCGATATGCGTTATGCGTTATGCGTTATGCGTGATCCGTTATGCGTTAGGCGTTATGGGTTTTCCGGTGTTCGTTATGCGTTGTGCAGTATGCGCTATGCGTTATGAAGTATGGGTTATGGTTTATGCGTTATGCGTTGTGCGCTATACGTTTGCGTTATGCGTTATGCGTTATGCGTTATGCGTTATACGGTATGCGTTATGCGTTATGCGTTATGCGTTATGCGTCGTGCGTTATACGTATGCGTTATGCGTTATGCGTTAGCCGTTATACGGTATGCGTTATGCGTTATGCGTTATGCGTTATACGGTATGAGTTATGCGTTATACGTTATGCGTTATGCGTTATGCGTTATACGGTATGCGTTATGCGTTATACGTTATGCGTTATGCGTTATGCGATATGCGTTATGCGTTATGCGTTATGCTTTATGCGTTATGCGTTATGAGTTACACGTTATGCCTTATGCGTTATGCGTTATGCGTTATGCGTTATGCTTTATGCGTTATGCGTTATGAGTTATACGTTATGCGTTATGCATTATGCGTTATGCGTTATGCGTTATGCGTTATGCTTTATGCGTTATGCGTTATGCGTTATGCGTTATGCTTTATGCGTTATGCGTTATGCGTTATGCGTTATGCGTTATGCGTTATGCGTTATGCGTTATGCGTTTGCGTTATGCGTTATGCGTTATGCTTTATGCGTTATGCGTTATGAGTTATACATTATGCGTTATGCGTTATACGGTGTGCGTTATGCGTTATGCGTTATGCGTTATGAGTTATGCGTTATGCATTATGCGTTATGCGTTATGCGTTATGCGTTTTGCGGTATTCGTTATGCGTTGTGCATTATGCGTTATGCGTTGTGCGTTATGGGTTATGATTTATGCGTTATGCGATATGCGTTATGCGTTATGCGTTATGCGTTATGCGTTATGCGTTATGCGTTATGCGTTATGCGTTATGCGTTAGGCGTTATGCGATTTGCGGTATTCGTTAAGCGTTGTGCATTATGCGTTATGCGTTATGCGTTATGCGTTATGCGTTATGCGTTATGCGTTTTCCGGTGTTCGTTATGCGTTGTGCAGTATGCGCTATGCGTTATGAAGTATGGGTTATGGTTTATGCGTTATGCGTTGTGCGCTATACGTTTGCGTTATGCGTTATGCGTTATGCGTTATACGGTATGCGTTATGCGTTATGCGTTATGCGTTATGCGTCGTGCGTTATACGTATGCGTTATGCGTTATGCGTTAGCCGTAATACGGTATGCGTTATGCGTTATGCGTTATGCGTTATACGGTATGAGTTATGCGTTATACGTTATGCGTTATGCGTTATGCGTTATACGGTATGCGTTATGCGTTATACGTTATGCGTTATGCGCTATGCGATATGCGTTATGCGTTATGCGTTATGCTTTATGCGTTATGCGTTATGAGTTACACGTTATGCTTTATGCGTTATGCGTTATGAGTTATGCGTTATGCGTTATGCGTTATGCGTTATGCGTTATGCATTATGCTTTATGCGTTATGCGTTATGTGTTTTACGTTATGCGTTAGGGGTTATGCGATATGCGTTATGCGTTATGCGTTATACGTTATGCGTTATGCGTTATGCGTTATGCGTTATGCGTTATGCGTTATGCGTTATGCTTTATGCGTTATGCGTTATGAGTTTTACGTTATGCGTTATGCATTATGCGTTATGCGTTATGAGTTATGCGTTATGCGTTATGCGTTATGCGTTATGCGTTATGCGTTATGCGTTATGCGTTATGCGTTATGCTTTATGCGTTATGCGTTATGAGTTATACGGTATGCGTTATGCGTTATGCGTTATGCGTTATGCGTTATGCGTTATGCGTTATGCGTTATGCTTTATGCGTTATGCGTTATGAGTTATACGTTATGCGTTATGCATTATGCGTTATGCGTTATGCGTTATGCGTTATGCGTTATGCGTTATGCGTTATGCGTTATGCGTTATGCTTTATGCGTTATGCGTTATGCGTTATGCGTTATGCGTTATGCGTTATGCGTTATGCGTTATGCGTTATGCGTTATGCGTTTGCGTTATGCGTTATGCGTTATGCTTTATGCGTTATGCGTTATGAGTTATACATTATGCGTTATGCGTTATACGGTGTGCGTTATGCGTTATGCGTTATGCGTTATGAGTTATGCGTTATGCGTTATGCGTTATGCGTTATGCGTTATGCGTTTTGCGGTATTCGTTATGCGTTGTGCATTATGCGTTATGCGTTGTGCGTTATGGGTTATGATTTATGCGTTATGCGATATGCGTTATGCGTTATGCGTTATGCGTTATGCGTTATGCGTTATGCGTTATGCGTTAGGCGTTATGCGTTATGCGTTATGCGTTATGCTTTATGCGTTATGCGTTATGAGTTATACGTTATGCGTTATGCGTTATGCGTTGTGCGTTATACGTTATGCTTTATGCGTCATGCGTGATCCGTTATACGTTTGCGTTATGCGTTATGCGTTATGCGTTATGCGTTTTGCTTTATGCGTTATGCGTTATGAGTTATACGGTATGCGTTATGCGTTATGCGTTATGCGTTATGCGTTATGCGTTATGCGTTATGCGTTATGCGTTATGCGTTATGCTTTATGCGTTATGCGTTATGAGTTATACGTTATGCGTTATGCATTATGCGTTATGCGTTATGCGTTATGCGTTATGCGTTATGCGTTATGCGTTATGCGTTATGCGTTATGCTTTATGCGTTATGCGTTATGCGTTATGCGTTATGCGTTATGCGTTATGCGTTATGCGTTATGCGTTATGCGTTATGCGTTTGCGTTATGCGTTATGCGTTATGCTTTATGCGTTATGCGTTATGAGTTATACATTATGCGTTATGCGTTATACGGTGTGCGTTATGCGTTATGCGTTATGCGTTATGAGTTATGCGTTATGCGTTATGCGTTATGCGTTATGCGTTATGCGTTTTGCGGTATTCGTTATGCGTTGTGCATTATGCGTTATGCGTTGTGCGTTATGGGTTATGATTTATGCGTTATGCGATATGCGTTATGCGTTATGCGTTATGCGTTATGCGTTATGCGTTATGCGTTATGCGTTAGGCGTTATGCGTTATGCTTTATGCGTTATGAGTTATGAGTTATGCGTTATATGTTATGCGTTATGCGTTATGCGTTATGCGTTGTGCGTTATACGTTATGCTTTATGCGTCATGCGTGATCCGTTATACGTTTGCGTTATGCGTTATGCGTTATGCGTTATGCGTTTTGCGTTATGCGTTATGCGTTATGCGTTATGCGTTATGCGTTATGCGTTATGCGTTATGCTTTATGCGTTATGCGTTATGCGTTATGCGTTATGCGTTATGCGTTATGGGTTATGCGTTATGCGTTATGCGTTATGCGTTATGCGTTATGCGTTATATGTTATGCGTTATGCGTTATGCGTTATGCGTTATGCTTTATGCGTTATGCGTTATGAGTTTTACGTTATGCGTTATGCATTATGCGTTATGCGTTATGAGTTATGCGTTATGCGTTATGCGTTATGCGTTATGCGTTATGCGTTATGCGTTATGCGTTATGCTTTATGCGTTATGCGTTATGAGTTATACGGTATGCGTTATGCGTTATGCGTTATGCGTTATGCGTTATGCGTTATGCGTTATGCGTTATGCGTTATGCTTTATGCGTTATGCGTTATGAGTTATACGTTATGCGTTATGCATTATGCGTTATGCGTTATGCGTTATGCGTTATGCGTTATGCGTTATGCGTTATGCGTTATGCGTTATGCTTTATGCGTTATGCGTTATGCGTTATGCGTTATGCGTTATGCGTTATGCGTTATGCGTTATGCGTTATGCGTTATGCTTTATGCGTTATGCGTTATGAGTTACACGTTATGCTTTATGCGTTATGCGTTATGAGTTATGCGTTATGCGTTATGCGTTATGCGTTATGCGTTATGCGTTATGCTTTATGCGTTATGCGTTATGTGTTTTACGTTATGCGTTAGGGGTTATGCGTTATGCGTTATGCGTTATGCGTTATACGTTATGCGTTATGCGTTATGCGGTATGCGTTATGCGTTATGCGTTATGCTTTATGCGTTATGCGTTATGAGTTTTACGTTATGCGTTATGCATTATGCGTTATGCGTTATGAGTTATGCGTTATGCGTTATGCGTTATGCGTTATGCGTTATGCGTTATGCGTTATGCGTTATGCGTTATGCGTTATGCTTTATGCGTTATGCGTTATGAGTTATACGGTATGCGTTATGCGTTATGCGTTATGCGTTATGCGTTATGCGTTATGCGTTATGCGTTATGCGTTATGCTTTATGCGTTATGCGTTATGAGTTATACGTTATGCGTTATGCATTATGCGTTATGCGTTATGCGTTATGCGTTATGCGTTATGCGTTATGCGTTATGCGTTATGCGTTATGCTTTATGCGTTATGCGTTATGCGTTATGCGTTATGCGTTATGCGTTATGCGTTATGCGTTATGCGTTATGCGTTTGCGTTATGCGTTATGCGTTATGCTTTATGCGTTATGCGTTATGAGTTATACATTATGCGTTATGCGTTATACGGTGTGCGTTATGCGTTATGCGTTATGCGTTATGAGTTATGCGTTATGCGTTATGCGTTATGCGTTATGCGTTATGCGTTTTGCGGTATTCGTTATGCGTTGTGCATTATGCGTTATGCGTTGTGCGTTATGGGTTATGATTTATGCGTTATGCGATATGCGTTATGCGTTATGCGTTATGCGTTATGCGTTATGCGTTATGCGTTATGCGTTAGGCGTTATGCGTTATGCTTCATGCGTTATGAGTTATGAGTTATGCGTTATATGTTATGCGTTATGCGTTATGCGTTATGCGTTGTGCGTTATACGTTATGCTTTATGCGTCATGCGTGATCCGTTATACGTTTGCGTTATGCGTTATGCGTTATGCGTTATGCGTTTTGCGTTATGCGTTATGCGTTATGCGTTATGCGTTATGCGTTATGCGTTATGCGTTATGCTTTATGCGTTATGCGTTATGCGTTATGCGTTATGCGTTATGCGTTATGGGTTATGCGTTATGCGTTATGCGTTATGCGTTATGCGTTATGCGTTATGCGTTATGCGTTATGCGTTATATGTTATGCGTTATGCGTTATGCGTTATGCGTTATGCGTTGTGCGTTATACGTTTGCGTTATGCGATATGCGTTATGCGATATGCGTTATGCGTTATGCGTTATGCGTTATGCGTTATGCGTTATGCGTTATGCGTTATGCGTTATGCTTTATGCGTTATGCGTTATGAGTTACACGTTATGCTTTATGCGTTATGCGTTATGCGTTATTGCGTTAGGGGTTATGCGTTATGCGTCATGCGTTATGCTTTATGCGTTATGCATTATGCGTTATGCGTGATCCGTTATGCGTTAGGCGTTATGGGTTTTCCGGTGTTCGTTATGCGTTGGGCAGTATGCGTTATGCGTTATGAAGTATGGGTTATGGTTTATGCGTTATGCGTTGTGCGCTATACGTTAGCGTTATGCGTTATGCGTTATGCGTTATGCGTTATACGGTATGCGTTATGCGTTATGCGTTATGAGTTATGCGTCGTGCGTTATACGTATGCGTTATGCGTTATGTGTTATGCGTTATACGGTATGCGTTATGCGTTATGCGTTATGCGTTATGCGTTATGCGTTATATGTTATGCGTTATGCGTTATGCGTTATGCGTTGTGCGTTATACGTTTGCGTTATGCGTTATGCGTTATGCGATATGCGATATGCGTTATGCGTTATGCGTTATGCGTTATGCGTTATGCGTTATGCGTTATGCGTTATGCTTTATGCGTTATGCGTTATGAGTTACACGTTATACGTTTGCGTTATGGGTTATGCGTTATGCGATATGCGTTATGCGTTATGCGTTATGCGTGATCCGTTATGCGTTAGGCGTTATGGTTTTTCCGGTGTTCGTTATGCGTTGTGCGCTATACGTTAGCGTTATGCGTTATGCGTTATGCGTTATGCGTTATACGGTATGAGTTATGCGTTATACGTTATGCGTTATGCGTTATGCGTTATACGGTATGCGTTATGCGTTATGCGTTATACGTTATGCGTTATGCGTTATGCGATATGCGTTATGCGTTATGCGTTATGCTTTATGCGTTATGCGTTATGAGTTACACGTTATGCTTTATGCGTTATGCGTTATGAGTTATGCGTTATGCGTTATGCGTTATGCGTTATGCGTTATGCGTTATGCGTTATGCTTTATGCGTTATGCGTTATGTGTTTTACGTTATGCGTTAGGGGTTATGCGTTATGCGTTATGCGTTATGCGATATGCGTTATACGTTATGCGTTATGCGTTATGCGTTATGCATTATGCGTTATGCGTTATACGTTATGCGTTATGCGTTATGCGTTATGCGTTATGCGTTATGCTTTATGCGTTATGCGTTATGAGTTTTACGTTATGCGTTATGCGTTATGCGTTATGCGTTATGAGTTATGCGTTATGCGTTATGCGTTATGCGTTATGCGTTATGCGTTATGCGTTATGCGTTATGCGTTATGCTTTATGCGTTATGCGTTATGAGTTATACGGTATGCGTTATGCGTTATGCGTTTGCGTTATGCGTTATGCGTTATGCGTTATGCGTTATGCGTTATGCGTTATGCTTTATGCGTTATGCGTTATGAGTTATACGTTATGCGTTATGCATTATGCGTTATGCGTTATGCGTTATGCGTTATGCGTTATGCGTTATGCGTTATGCGTTATGCGTTATGCTTTATGCGTTATGCGTTATGCGTTATGCGTTATGCGTTATGCGTTATGCGTTATGCGTTATGCGTTATGCGTTATGCGTTATGCGTTATGCGTTTGCGTTATGCGTTATGCGTTATGCTTTATGCGTTATGCGTTATGAGTTATACATTATGCGTTATGCGTTATACGGTGTGCGTTATGCGTTATGCGTTATGCGTTATGAGTTATGCGTTATGCGTTATGCGTTATGCGTTATGCGTTATGCGTTTTGCGGTATTCGTTATGCGTTGTGCATTATGCGTTATGCGTTGTGCGTTATGGGTTATGATTTATGCGTTATACGATATGCGTTATGCGTTATGCGTTGTGCGTTATGCGTTATGCGTTAGGCGTTATGCGATTTGCGGTATTCGTTAATCGTTGTGCATTATGCGTTATGCGTTATGCGTTATGCGTTATGCGTTGTGCGTTATACGTTATGCTTTATGCGTCATGCGTGATCCGTTATACGTTTGCGTTATGCGTTATGCGTTATGCGTTATGCGTTTTGCGTTATGCGTTATGCGTTATGCGTTATGCGTTATGCGTTATGCGTTATGCGTTATGCGTTATGCGTTATGCTTTATGCGTTATGCGTTATGCATTATGCGTTATGCGTATGTGTTATGCGATATGCGTTATGCGTTATGCGTTATGCGTTATGCGTTATGCGTTATGCATAATGCGTTATACGTTATGTATTATGCGTTATGCCTTATGCGTTATGCGATATGCGTTATGCGTTGTGCGTTGTGCGTTATACGTATGCGTTATGCGTTATGCGTTATGCGTTATACGGTATGGGTTATGGTTTATGCGTTATGCGTTGTGCGCTATACGTTTGCGTTATGCGTTATGCGTTATGCGTTATGCGTTATGCGTTATATGTTATGCGTTATGCGTTATGCGTTATGCGTTATGCGTTATGCGTTATGCATTATGCGTTATGCGTATGTGTTATGCGATATGCGTTATGCGTTATGCGTTATGCGTTATGCGTTATGCATAATGCGTTATGCATTATGCGTTATGCGTATGTGTTATGCGATATGCGTTATGCGTTATGCGTTATGCGTTATGCGTTATGCATAATGCGTTATACGTTATGTATTATGCGTTATGCCTTATGCGTTATGCGATATGCGTTATGCGTTGTGCGTTGTGCGTTATACGTATGCGTTATGCGTTATGCGTTATGCGTTATACGGTATGGGTTATGGTTTATGCGTTATGCGTTATGCGTTATGCGTTATGCGTTATGCGTTATGCGTTATGCGTTATGCGTTATGCGTTATGCGTTATGCGTTATGCGTTATGCGTTATGCTTTATGCGTTATGCGTTATGAGTTATACGTTATGCGTTATGCGTTATACGGTGTGCGTTATGCGTTATGCTTTATGCGTTATGAGTTATGAGTTATGCGTTATATGTTATGCGTTATACGGTATGGGTTATGGTTTATGCGTTATGCGTTGTGCGCTATACGTTTGCGTTATGCGTTATGCGTTATGCGTTATGCGTTATGCGTTATATGTTATGCGTTATGCGTTATGCGTTATGCGTTATGCGTTATGCGTTATGCGTTATGCTTTATGCGTTATGCGTTATGAGTTATACATTATGCGTTATGCGTTATACGGTGTGCGTTATGCGTTATGCGTTATGCGTTATGAGTTATGCGTTATGCGTTATGCGTTATGCGTTATGCGTTATGCGTTATGCGTTTTGCGGTATTCGTTATGCGTTGTGCATTATGCGTTATGCGTTGTGCGTTATGGGTTATGATTTATGATTTATGCGTTATGCGATATGCGTTATGCGTTATGCGTTATGCGTTATGCGTTATGCGTTATGCGTTATGCGTTATGCGTTATGCGTTATGCGTTAGGCGTTATGCGATTTGCGTTATGCGTTATGCGTTATGCGTTATGCGTTATGCGTTATGCGTTATGCGTTATGCGTTATGCTTTATGCGTTACGCGTTATGCGTTATGCGTTATGCGTTTTGCGGTATTCGTTATGCGTTGTGCATTATGCGTTATGCGTTGTGCGTTATGGGTTATGATTTATGATTTATGCGTTATGCGATATGCGTTATGCGTTATGCGTTATGCGTTATGCGTTATGCGTTATGCGTTATGCGTTATGCGTTATGCGTTATGCGTTATGCGTTAGGCGTTATGCGATTTGCGTTATGCGTTATGCGTTATGCGTTATGCGTTATGCGTTATGCGTTATGCGTTATGCGTTATGCGTTATGCGTTATGCGTTAGGCGTTATGCGATTTGCGTTATGCGTTATGCGTTATGCGTTATGCGTTATGCGTTATGCGTTATGCTTTATGCGTTACGCGTTATGAGTTACACGTTATGCTTTATGCGTTATGCGTTATGCGTTATTGCGTTAGGGGTTATGCGTTATGCGTTATGCGTTATGCTTTATGCGTTATGCATTATGCGTTATGCGTGATCCGTTATGCGTTAGGCGTTATGGGTTTTCCGGTGTTCGTTATGCGTTGTGCAGTATGCGTTATGCGTTATGAAGTATGGGTTATGGTTTATGCGTTATGCGTTGTGCGCTATACGTTTGCGTTATGCGTTATGCGTTATGCGTTATACGGTATGCGTTATGCGTTATGCGTTATACGGTATGCGTTATGCGTTATGCGTTATGCGTTATGCGTTGTGCGTTATACGTATGCGTTATGCGTTATGCGTTATGCGTTATGCGTTATACGGTATGCGGTATGCGTTATGCGTTATGCGTTATGCGTTATCCGTTATGCGTTATGCGTTATATGTTATGCGTTATGCGTTATGCGTTATGCGTTGTGCGTTATGCGTTATACGGTATGCGTTATGCGTTATGCGTTATGCGTTATGCGTTATGCTTTATGCGTTATGCGTTATGCGTTATGCGTTATGCGTTATGGGTTATGCGTTATGCGTTATGCGTTATGCGTTATGCGTTATGCGTTATGCGTTATATGTTATGCGTTATGCGTTATGCGTTATGCGTTATGCGTTGTGCGTTATACGTTTGCGTTATGAGATATGCGTTATGCGATATGCGTTATGCGTTATGCGTTATGCGTTATGCGTTATGCGTTATGCGTTATGCGTTATGCGTTATGCGTTATGCTTTATGCGTTATGCGTTATGAGTTACACGTTATGCTTTATGCGTTATGCGTTATGCGTTATTGCGTTAGGGGTTATGCGTTATGCGTCATGCGTTATGCTTTATGCGTTATGCATTATGCGTTATGCGTGATCCGTTATGCGTTAGGCGTTATGGGTTTTCCGGTGTTCGTTATGCGTTGGGCAGTATGCGTTATGCGTTATGAAGTATGGGTTATGGTTTATGCGTTATGCGTTGTGCGCTATACGTTAGCGTTATGCGTTATGCGTTATGCGTTATGCGTTATACGGTATGCGTTATGCGTTATGCGTTATGAGTTATGTGTCGTGCGTTATACGTATGCGTTATGCGTTATGTGTTATGCGTTATACGGTATGTGTTATGCGTTATGCGTTATGCGTTATGCGTTATATGTTATGCGTTATGCGTTATGCGTTATGCGTTGTGCGTTATACGTTTGCGTTATGCGTTATGCGTTATGCGATATGCGATATGCGTTATGCGTTATGCGTTATGCGTTATGCGTTATGCGTTATGCGTTATGCGTTATGCTTTATGCGTTATGCGTTATGAGTTACACGTTATACGTTTGCGTTATGGGTTATGCGTTATGCGATATGCGTTATGCGTTATGCGTTATGCGTGATCCGTTATGCGTTAGGCGTTATGGTTTTTCCGGTGTTCGTTATGCGTTGTGCGCTATACGTTAGCGTTATGCGTTATGCGTTATGCGTTATGCGTTATACGGTATGAGTTATGCGTTATACGTTATGCGTTATGCGTTATGCGTTATACGGTATGCGTTATGCGTTATGCGTTATACGTTATGCGTTATGCGTTATGCGATATGCGTTATGCGTTATGCGTTATGCTTTATGCGTTATGCGTTATGAGTTACACGTTATGCTTTATGCGTTATGCGTTATGAGTTATGCGTTATGCGTTATGCGTTATGCGTTATGCGTTATGCGTTATGCTTTATGCGTTATGCGTTATGTGTTTTACGTTATGCGTTAGGGGTTATGCGTTATGCGTTATGCGTTATGCGTTATGCGTTATACGTTATGCGTTATGCGTTATGCGTTATGCGTTATGCGTTATGCTTTATGCGTTATGCGTTATGAGTTTTACGTTATGCGTTATGCGTTATGCGTTATGCTTTATGCGTTACGCGTTATGAGTTACACGTTATGCTTTATGCGTTATGCGTTATGCGTTATTGCGTTAGGGGTTATGCGTTATGCGTAATGCGTTATGCTTTATGCGTTATGCATTATGCGTTATGCGTGATCCGTTATGCGTTAGGCGTTATGGGTTTTCCGGTGTTCGTTATGCGTTGTGCAGTATGCGTTATGCGTTATGAAGTATGGGTTATGGTTTATGCGTTATGCGTTGTGCGCTATACGTTTGCGTTATGCGTTATGCGTTATGCGTTATACGGTATGCGTTATGCGTTATGCGTTATACGGTATGCGTTATGCGTTATGCGTTATGCGTTATGCGTTGTGCGTTATACGTATGCGTTATGCGTTATGCGTTATGCGTTATGCGTTATACGGTATGCGGTATGCGTTATGCGTTATGCGTTATGCGTTATCCGTTATGCGTTATGCGTTATATGTTATGCGTTATGCGTTATGCGTTATGCGTTGTGCGTTATGCGTTATACGGTATGCGTTATGCGTTATGCGTTATGCGTTATGCGTTATGCTTTATGCGTTATGCGTTATGCGTTATGCGTTATGCGTTATGGGTTATGCGTTATGCGTTATGCGTTATGCGTTATGCGTTATGCGTTATGCGTTATGCGTTATATGTTATGCGTTATGCGTTATGCGTTATGCGTTATGCGTTGTGCGTTATACGTTTGCGTTATGCGATATGCGTTATGCGATATGCGTTATGCGTTATGCGTTATGCGTTATGCGTTATGCGTTATGCGTTATGCGTTATGCGTTATGCGTTATGCGTTATGCTTTATGCGTTATGCGTTATGAGTTACACGTTATGCTTTATGCGTTATGCGTTATGCGTTATTGCGTTAGGGGTTATGCGTTATGCGTCATGCGTTATGCTTTATGCGTTATGCATTATGCGTTATGCGTGATCCGTTATGCGTTAGGCGTTATGGGTTTTCCGGTGTTCGTTATGCGTTGGGCAGTATGCGTTATGCGTTATGAAGTATGGGTTATGGTTTATGCGTTATGCGTTGTGCGCTATACGTTAGCGTTATGCGTTATGCGTTATGCGTTATACGGTATGCGTTATGCGTTATGCGTTATGAGTTATGTGTCGTGCGTTATACGTATGCGTTATGCGTTATGTGTTATGCGTTATACGGTATGTGTTATGCGTTATGCGTTATGCGTTATGCGTTATATGTTATGCGTTATGCGTTATGCGTTATGCGTTGTGCGTTATACGTTTGCGTTATGCGTTATGCGTTATGCGATATGCGATATGCGTTATGCGTTATGCGTTATGCGTTATGCGTTATGCGTTATGCGTTATGCGTTATGCTTTATGCGTTATGCGTTATGAGTTACACGTTATACGTTTGCGTTATGGGTTATGCGTTATGCGATATGCGTTATGCGTTATGCGTTATGCGTGATCCGTTATGCGTTAGGCGTTATGGTTTTTCCGGTGTTCGTTATGCGTTGTGCGCTATACGTTAGCGTTATGCGTTATGCGTTATGCGTTATGCGTTATACGGTATGAGTTATGCGTTATACGTTATGCGTTATGCGTTATGCGTTATACGGTATGCGTTATGCGTTATGCGTTATACGTTATGCGTTATGCGTTATGCGATATGCGTTATGCGTTATGCGTTATGCTTTATGCGTTATGCGTTATGAGTTACACGTTATGCTTTATGCGTTATGCGTTATGAGTTATGCGTTATGCGTTATGCGTTATGCGTTATGCGTTATGCGTTATGCGTTATGCTTTATGCGTTATGCGTTATGTGTTTTACGTTATGCGTTAGGGGTTATGCGTTATGCGTTATGCGTTATGCGTTATGCGTTATACGTTATGCGTTATGCGTTATGCGTTATGCGTTATGCGTTATGCGTTATACGTTATGCGTTATGCGTTATGCGTTATGCGTTATGCGTTATGCTTTATGCGTTATGCGTTATGAGTTTTACGTTATGCGTTATGCGTTATGCGTTATGCGTTATGAGTTATGCGTTATGCGTTATGCGTTATGCGTTATGCGTTATGCGTTATGCGTTATGCGTTATGCGTTATGCTTTATGCGTTATGCGTTATGAGTTATACGGTATGCGTTATGCGTTATGCGTTATGCGTTATGCGTTATGCGTTATGCGTTATGCGTTATGCGTTATGCGTTATGCTTTATGCGTTATGCGTTATGAGTTATACGTTATGCGTTATGCATTATGCGTTATGCGTTATGCGTTATGCGTTATGCGTTATGCGTTATGCGTTATGCGTTATGCGTTATGCTTTATGCGTTATGCGTTATGCGTTATGCGTTATGCGTTATGCGTTATGCGTTATGCGTTATGCGTTATGCGTTATGCGTTATGCGTTTGCATTATGCGTTATGCGTTATGCTTTATGCGTTATGCGTTATGAGTTATACATTATGCGTTATGCGTTATACGGTGTGCGTTATGCGTTATGCGTTATGCGTTATGAGTTATGCGTTATGCGTTATGCGTTATGCGTTATGCGTTATGCGTTTTGCGGTATTCGTTATGCGTTGTGCATTATGCGTTATGCGTTGTGCGTTATGGGTTATGATTTATGCGTTATACGATATGCGTTATGCGTTATGCGTTGTGCGTTATGCGTTATGCGTTATGCGTTATGCGTTATGCGTTAGGCGTTATGCGATTTGCGGTATTCGTTAATCGTTGTGCATTATGCGTTATGCGTTATGCGTTATGCGTTATGCGTTATGCGTTATGCGTTATGCGTTATGCGTTATGCGTTATGCGTTATGCGTTATGCGTTATGCGTTATGCGTTATGCGTTATGCGTTATGCGTTATGCGTTATGCGTTATGCGTTATGCGTTATGCGTTATGCGTTATGCGTTATGCGTTATGCGTTATGCTTTATGCGTTATGCGTTATGAGTTATACGTTATGCGTTATGCGTTATACGGTGTGCGTTATGCGTTATGCTTTATGCGTTATGAGTTATGAGTTATGCGTTATATGTTATGCGTTATGCGTTATGCGTTATGCGTTATGCGTTGTGCGTTATACGTTATGCTTTATGCGTCATGCGTGATCCGTTATACGTTTGCGTTATGCGTTATGCGTTATGCGTTATGCGTTTTGCGTTATGCGTTATGCGTTATGCGTTATGCGTTATGCGTTATGCGTTATGCGTTATGCGTTATGCTTTATGCGTTATGCGTTATGCGTTATGCGTTATGCGATATGCGTTATGCGTTATGCGTTATGCGTTATTCGTTATGCGTTATGCTTTATGCGTTATGCGTTATGAGTTACACGTTATGCTTTATGCGTTATGCGTTTTTGCTTTAGGGGTTATGCGTTATGCGTTATGCGTTATGCTTTATGCGTTATGCATTATGCGTTATGCGTGATCTTTTATGCGTTAGGCGTTATGGGTTTTCCGGTGTTCGTTATGCGTTGTGCAGTATGCGTTATGCGTTATGAAGTATGGGTTATGGTTTATGTGTTATGCGTTGTGCGCTATACGTTTGCGTTATGCGTTATGCGTTATACGGTATGCGTTATGCGTTATGCGTTATGCGTTATGCGTTATGCGTTGTGCGTTATGCGTTATGCGTTATGCGTTATGCGTTATGCGTTATGCGTTATGCGATTTGCGGTATTCGTTAATCGTTGTGCATTATGCGTTATGCGTTATGCGTTATGCGTTATGCGTTATGCGTTATGCGTTATGCGTTATGCGTTATGCGTTATGCGTTATGCGTTATGCGTTATGCGTTATGCGTTATGCGTTATGCGTTATGCGTTATGCGTTATGCGTTTGCGTTATGCGTTATGCGTTATGCGTTATGCGTTATGCTTTATGCGTTATGCGTTATGAGTTATACATTATGCGTTATGCGTTATACGGTGTGCGTTATGCGTTATGCGTTATGCGTTATGCGTTATGCGTTAGGCGTTATGCGATTTGCGGTATTCGTTAATCGTTGTGCATTATGCGTTATGCGTTATGCGTTATGCTTTATGCGTTATGCGGTATGAGTTACACGTTATGCGTTATGCGTTATGCGTTATGCGTTATGCGTTTGCGTTATGCGTTATGCGTTATGCGTTATGCGTTATGCGTTATGCGTTATGCGTTTTGCGGTATTCGTTATGCGTTGTGCATTATGCGTTATGCGTTGTGCGTTATGGGTTATGATTTATGCGTTATACGATATGCGTTATGCGTTATGCGTTGTGCGTTATGCGTTATGCGTTATGCGTTATGCGTTATGCGTTAGGCGTTATGCGATTTGCGGTATTCGTTAATCGTTGTGCATTATGCGTTATGCGTTATGAAGTATGGGTTATGGTTTATGCATTATGCGTTGTGCGCTATACGTTTGCGTTATGCGTTATGCGTTATGCGTTATGCGTTGTGCGTTATACGTTTGCGTTATGCGTTATGCGTTATGCGTTATGGGTTATGCGTTATGCGTTATGCGTTATGCGTTATGCGTTATGCGTTATGCGTTATGCGTTATGCGTTATGCGTTATGCGTTATGCGTTATGCGTTATGCGTTATGCGTTATGCGTTATGCGTTATGCGTTATGCGTTATGCGTTATGCGTTATGCGTTATGCGTTATGCGTTATGCGTTATGCGTTATGCGTTATGCGTTATGCTTTATGCGTTATGCGTTATGAGTTATACATTATGCGTTATGCGTTATACGGTGTGCGTTATGCGTTATGCGTTATGCGTTATGAGTTATGCGTTATGCGTTTTGCGGTATTCGTTATGCGTTGTGCATTATGCGTTATGCGTTGTGCGTTATGGGTTATGATTTATGATTTATGCGTTATGCGATATGCGTTATGCGTTATGCGTTATGCGTTATGCGTTATGCGTTATGCGTTATGCGTTATGCGTTATGCGTTATGCGTTATGCGTTATGCGTTATGCGTTATGCGTTAGGCGTTATGCGATTTGCGGTATTCGTTAAGCGTTGTGCATTATGCGTTATGCGTTATGCGTTATGCGTTATGCGTTATGCGTTATGCGTTATGCGTTATGCGTTATGCGTTATGCGTTTTGCGTTATGCGTTATGCGTTATGCGTTATGCGTTATGCATTATGCGTTATGCATTATGCGTTATGCGGTATGCGTTATGCGTTATGCGTTATGCGTTATGCGTCGTGCGTTATACGTATGCGTTATGCGTTATGCGTTAGCCGTAATACGGTATGCGTTATGCGTTATGCGTTATGCGTTATACGGTATGCGTTAGGCGTTATGCGATTTGCGGTATTCGTGAAGCGTTGTGCATTATGCGTTATGCGTTATGCGTTATGCGTTATGCGTTATGCGTTAGGCGTTATGGGTTTTCCGGTGTTCGTTATGCGTTGTGCAGTATGCGCTATGCGTTATGAAGTATGGGTTATGGTTTATGCGTTATGCGTTGTGCGCTATACGTTTGCGTTATGCGTTATGCGTTATGCGTTATGCGTTATACGGTATGCGTTATGCGTTATGCGTTATGCGTTATGCGTCGTGCGTTATACGTATGCGTTATGCGTTATGCGTTAGCCGTAATACGGTATGCGTTATGCGTTATGCGTTATGCGTTATACGGTATGAGTTATGCGTTATACGTTATGCGTTATGCGTTATGCGTTATACGGTATGCGTTATGCGTTATACGTTATGCGTTATGCGCTATGCGATATGCGTTATGCGTTATGCGTTATGCTTTATGCGTTATGCGTTATGAGTTACACGTTATGCTTTATGCGTTATGCGTTATGTGTTTTACGTTATGCGTTAGGGGTTATGCGTTATGCGTTATGCGTTATGCGTTATGCGTTATACGTTATGCGTTATGCGTTATGCGTTATGCGTTATGCGTTATGCGTTATGCTTTATGCGTTATGCGTTATGAGTTTTACGTTATGCGTTATGCATTATGCGTTATGCGTTATGAGTTATGCGTTATGCGTTATGCGTTATGCGTTATGCGTTATGCGTTATGCGTTATGCGTTATGCGTTATGCTTTATGCGTTATGCGTTATGAGTTATACGGTATGCGTTATGCGTTATGCGTTATGCGTTATGCGTTATGCGTTATGCGTTATGCGTTATGCGTTATGCGTTATGCGTTATGCTTTATGCGTTATGCGTTATGAGTTATACGTTATGCGTTATGCATTATGCGTTATGCGTTATGCGTTATGCGTTATGCGTTATGCGTTATGCGTTATGCGTTATGCTTTATGCGTTATGCGTTATGCGTTATGCGTTATGCGTTATGCGTTATGCGTTATGCGTTATGCGTTATGCGTTATGCGTTATGCGTTTGCGTTATGCGTTATGCGTTATGCTTTATGCGTTATGCGTTATGAGTTATACATTATGCGTTATGCGTTATACGGTGTGCGTTATGCGTTATGCGTTATGCGTTATGAGTTATGCGTTATGCGTTATGCGTTATGCGTTATGCGTTATGCGTTTTGCGGTATTCGTTATGCGTTGTGCATTATGCGTTATGCGTTGTGCGTTATGGGTTATGATTTATGCGTTATACGATATGCGTTATGCGTTATGCGTTGTGCGTTATGCGTTATGCGTTATGCGTTATGCGTTATGCGTTAGGCGTTATGCGATTTGCGGTATTCGTTAATCGTTGTGCATTATGCGTTATGCGTTATGCGTTATGCGTTATGCGTTATGCGTTATGCGTTATGCGTTATGCGTTATGCGTTATGCGTTATGCGTTATGCGTTATGCGTTATGCGTTATGCGTTATGCGTTATGCGTTATGCGTTATGCGTTATGCGTTATGCGTTATGCGTTATGCGTTATGCGTTATGCGTTATGCGTTATGCGTTATGCTTTATGCGTTATGCGTTATGAGTTATACGTTATGCGTTATGCGTTATACGGTGTGCGTTATGCGTTATGCTTTATGCGTTATGAGTTATGCGTCATGCGTGATCCGTTATACGTTTGCGTTATGCGTTATGCGTTATGCGTTATGCGTTTTGCGTTATGCGTTATGCGTTATGCGTTATGCGTTATGCATAATGCGTTATACGTTATGTATTATGCGTTATGCCTTATGCGTTATGCGATATGCGTTATGCGTTGTGCGTTGTGCGTTATACGTATGCGTTATGCGTTATGCGTTATACGGTATGGGTTATGCTTTATGCGTTATGCATTATGCGTTATGCGTGATCTTTTATGCGTTAGGCGTTATGGGTGTTCCGGTGTTCGTTATGCGTTGTGCAGTATGCGTTATGCGTTATGAAGTATGGGTTATGGTTTATGCGTTATGCGTTGTGCGCTATACGTTTGCGTTATGCGTTATGCGTTATACGGTATGCGTTATGCGTTATGCGTTATGCGTTATGCGTTATGCGTTGTGCGTTATACGTATGCGTTATGCGTTATGCGTTATACGGTATGCGTTATGTGTTATGCGTTATGCGTTATGCGTTATGCGTTATGCGTTATGCGTTATGCGTTATGCATTATGCGTTATGCGTATGTGTTATGCGATATGCGTTATGCGTTATGCGTTATGCGTTATGCGTTATGCATAATGCGTTATACGTTATGTATTATGCGTTATGCCTTATGCGTTATGCGATATGCGTTATGCGTTGTGCGTTGTGCGTTATACGTATGCGTTATGCGTTATGCGTTATGCGTTATACGGTATGGGTTATGGTTTATGCGTTATGCGTTGTGCGCTATACGTTTGCGTTATGCGTTATGCGTTATGCGTTATATATTATGCGTTATGCGTTATGCGTTATGCGTTATGCGTTATGCGTTATGCGTTATGCTTTATGCGTTATGCGTTATGAGTTATACATTATGCGTTATGCGTTATACGGTGTGCGTTATGCGTTATGCGTTATGCGTTATGAGTTATGCGTTATGCGTTATGCGTTATGCGTTATGCGTTATGCGTTATGCGTTATGCGTTTTGCGGTATTCGTTATGCGTTGTGCATTATGCGTCATGCGTTGTGCGTTATGGGTTATGATTTATGATTTATGCGTTATGCGATATGCGTTATGCGTTATGCGTTATGCGTTATGCGTTATGCGTTATGCGTTATGCGTTATGCGTTATGCGTTATGCGTTGTGCATTATGCGTTATGCGTTATGCGTTATGCGTTATGCGTTATGCGTTATGCGTTATGCGTTATGCGTTATGCGTTATGCGTTATGCGTTATGCGTTATGCGTTATGCGTTATGCTTTATGCGTTATGCGTTATGAGTTATACGTTATGCGTTATGCATTATGCGTTATGCGTTATGCGTTATGCGTTATGCGTTATGCGTTATGCGTTATGCGTTATGCGTTATGCTTTATGCGTTATGCGTTATGCGTTATGCGTTATGCGTTATGCGTTATGCGTTATGCGTTATGCGTTATGCGTTATGCGTTATGCGTTTGCGTTATGCGTTATGCGTTATGCTTTATGCGTTATGCGTTATGAGTTATACATTATGCGTTATGCGTTATACGGTGTGCGTTATGCGTTATGCGTTATGCGTTATGAGTTATGCGTTATGCGTTATGCGTTATGCGTTATGCGTTATGCGTTTTGCGGTATTCGTTATGCGTTGTGCATTATGCGTTATGCGTTGTGCGTTATGGGTTATGATTTATGCGTTATACGATATGCGTTATGCGTTATGCGTTGTGCGTTATGCGTTATGCGTTATGCGTTATGCGTTATGCGTTAGGCGTTATGCGATTTGCGGTATTCGTTAATCGTTGTGCATTATGCGTTATGCGTTATGCGTTATGCGTTATGCGTTATGCGTTATGCGTTATGCGTTATGCGTTATGCGTTATGCGTTATGCGTTATGCGTTATGCGTTATGCGTTATGCGTTATGCGTTATGCGTTATGCGTTATGCGTTATGCGTTATGCGTTATGCGTTATGCTTTATGCGTTATGCGTTATGAGTTATACGTTATGCGTTATGCGTTATACGGTGTGCGTTATGCGTTATGCTTTATGCGTTATGAGTTATGAGTTATGCGTTATATGTTATGCGTTATGCGTTATGCGTTATGCGTTGTGCGTTATACGTTATGCTTTATGCGTCATGCGTGATCCGTTATACGTTTGCGTTATGCGTTATGCGTTATGCGTTATGCGTTTTGCGTTATGCGTTATGCGTTATGCGTTATGCGTTATGCATAATGCGTTATACGTTATGTATTATGCGTTATGCCTTATGCGTTATGCGATATGCGTTATGCGTTGTGCGTTGTGCGTTATACGTATGCGTTATGCGTTATGCGTTATGCGTTATACGGTATGGGTTATGCTTTATGCGTTATGCATTATGCGTTATGCGTGATCTTTTATGCGTTAGGCGTTATGGGTGTTCCGGTGTTCGTTATGCGTTGTGCAGTATGCGTTATGCGTTATGAAGTATGGGTTATGGTTTATGCGTTATGCGTTGTGCGCTATACGTTTGCGTTATGCGTTATGCGTTATACGGTATGCGTTATGCGTTATGCGTTATGCGTTATGCGTTATGCGTTGTGCGTTATACGTATGCGTTATGCGTTATGCGTTATACGGTATGCGTTATGCGTTATGCGTTATGCGTTATGCGTTATGCGTTATGCGTTATGCGTTATGCGTTATGCATTATGCGTTATGCGTATGTGTTATGCGATATGCGTTATGCGTTATGCGTTATGCGTTATGCATAATGCGTTATACGTTATGTATTATGCGTTATGCCTTATGCGTTATGCGATATGCGTTATGCGTTGTGCGTTGTGCGTTATACGTATGCGTTATGCGTTATGCGTTATGCGTTATACGGTATGGGTTATGGTTTATGCGTTATGCGTTGTGCGCTATACGTTTGCGTTATGCGTTATGCGTTATGCGTTATATATTATGCGTTATGCGTTATGCGTTATGCGTTATGCGTTATGCGTTATGCTTTATGCGTTATGCGTTATGAGTTATACATTATGCGTTATGTGTTATACGGTGTGCGTTATGCGTTATGCGTTATGCGTTATGAGTTATGCGTTATGCGTTATGCGTTATGCGTTATGCGTTATGCGTTATGCGTTATGCGTTTTGCGGTATTCGTTATGCGTTGTGCATTATGCGTCATGCGTTGTGCGTTATGGGTTATGATTTATGATTTATGCGTTATGCGATATGCGTTATGCGTTATGCGTTATGCGTTATGCGTTATGCGTTATGCGTTATGCGTTATGCGTTATGCGTTATGCGTTATGCGTTGTGCATTATGCGTTATGCGTTATGCGTTATGCGTTATGCGTTATGCGTTATGCGTTATGCGTTATGCGTTATGCGTTTTGCGTTATGCGTTATGCGTTATGCGTTATGCATTATGCGTTATGCGTATGTGTTATGCGATATGCGTTATGCGTTATGCGTTATGCGTTATGCGTTATGCATAATGCGTTATACGTTATGTATTATGCGTTATGCCTTATGCGTTATGCGATATGCGTTATGCGTTATGCGTTGTGCGTTATACGTATGCGTTATGCGTTATGCGTTATGCGTTATACGGTATGGGTTATGGTTTATGCGTTATGCGTTGTGCGCTATACGTTTGCGTTATGCGTTATGCGTTATGCGTTATGCGTTATATGTTATGCGTTATGCGTTATGCGTTATGCGTTATGCGTTATGCGTTATGCATTATGCGTTGTGCGTTATACGTTTGCGTTATGCGTCATGCGTTATGCGATATGCGTTATGCGTTATGCGTTATGCGTTATGCGTTATGCGTTATGAGTTATACGTTATGCGTTATGCGTTATACGGTGTGCGATATGCGTTATGCTTTATGCGTTATGAGTTATGAGTTATGCGATATGCGCCATGCATCAAGCCTTATGCGTTATGCGATATACGATATGCGTCATGCGTCAAGCCGTATGCGTTATGGGTTATGCGTTAACGTTATGCGTTTTGCGTTATGCGTTATGCGTTATGCGTTATGCGTTATGCGTTATGCGTTATGCGTTATGCGTTATGCGTTATGCGTTATGCGTTATGCGTTATGCGTTATGCGTTATGCGTTATGCGTTATGCGTTATGCGTTATGCGTTATGCGTTATGCGTCATGCTTTATGCGTTATGCGTTATGAGTTATACGTTATGCGTTATGCATTATGCGTTATGCGTTATGCGTTATGCGTTATGCTTTATGCGTTATGCGTTATGCGTTATGCGTTATGCGTTATGCGTTATGCGTTATGCGTTATGCGTTATGCGTTATGCTTTATGCGTTATGCATTATGCGTTATGCGTTATGCGTTATGCGTTATGCGTTATGCGTTATATGTTATGCGTTATGCGTTATGCGTTGTGCGTTATACGTTTGCGTTATGCGTTGTGCGTTACACGTTATGCTTTATGCGTTATGCGTTATGCGTTATGCGTTATGCGCTATGCGTTATGCGTTATGGGTTATGCGTTATATGTTATGCATTATGCGTTATGCGTTATGCGTTATACGGTATGCGTTATGCGTTATGCATTATGCTTTATGCGTTATGCATTATGCGTTATGCGTGATCCGTTATGCGTTAGGCGTTATGGGTTTTCCGGTGTTCGTTATGCGTTGTGCATTATGCGTTATGCGTTATGAAGTATGGGTTATGGTTTATGCATTTTGCGTTGTGCGCTATACGTTTGCGTTATGCGTTATGCGTTATGCGTTATGCGTTGTGCGTTATACGTTTGCGTTATGCGTTATGCGTTATGCGTTATGCGTTATGCGTTATGCGTTATGCGTTATGCGTTATGCGTTATGCGTTATGCGTTATGCGTTATGCGTTATGCGTTATGCGTTATGCGTTATGCGTTATGCGTTATGCGTTATGCGTTATGCGTTATGCGTTATGCGTTATGCGTTATGCGTTATGCGTTATGCGTTATGCGTTATGCGTTATGCGTTATGCGTTATGCGTTATGCGTTATGCTTTATGCGTTATGCGTTATGAGTTATACATTATGCGTTATGCGTTATACGGTGTGCTTTATTCGTTATGCGTCATGCGTTATGAGTTATGCGTTATGCGTTATGCGTTATGCGTTATGCGTTATGCGTTATGCGTTATGCGTTATGCGTTATGCATTATGCGTTATGCGTATGTGTTATGCGATATGCGTTATGCGTTATGCGTTATGCGTTATGCATAATGCGTTATAAGTTATGTATTATGCGTTATGCCTTATGCGTTATGCGATATGCGTTATGCGTTGTGCGTTGTGCGTTATACGTATGCGTTATGCGTTATGCGTTATGCGTTATACGGTATGGGTTATGGTTTATGCGTTATGCGTTGTGCGCTATACGTTTGCGTTATGCGTTATGCGTTATGCGTTATATGTTATGCGTTATGCGTTATGCGTTATGCGTTATGCGTTATGCGTTATGCTTTATGCGTTATGCGTTATGAGTTATACATTATGCGTTATGCGTTATACGGTGTGCGTTATGCGTTATGCGTTATGCGTTATGAGTTATGCGTTATGCGTTATGCGTTATGCGTTATGCGTTATGCGTTATGCGTTTTGCGGTATTCGTTATGCGTTGTGCATTATGCGTCATGCGTTGTGCGTTATGGGTTATGATTTATGATTTATGCGTTATGCGATATGCGTTATGCGTTATGCGTTATGCGTTATGCGTTATGCGTTATGCGTTATGCGTTATGCGTTATGCGTTATGCGTTATGCGTTATGCGTTATGCGTTATGCGTTAGGCGTTATGCGATTTGCGGTATTCGTTAAGCGTTGTGCATTATGCGTTATGCGTTATGCGTTATGCGTTATGCGTTATGCGTTATGCGTTATGCGTTATGCGTTTTGCGTTATGCGTTATGCGTTATGCGTTATGCATTATGCGTTATGCGTATGTGTTATGCGATATGCGTTATGCGTTATGCGTTATGCGTTATGCGTTATGCATAATGCGTTATACGTTATGTATTATGCGTTATGCCTTATGCGTTATGCGATATGCGTTATGCGTTATGCGTTGTGCGTTATACGTATGCGTTATTTGTTATGCGTTATGCGTTATACGGTATGGGTTATGGTTTATGCGTTATGCGTTGTGCGCTATACGTTTGCGTTATGCGTTATGCGTTATGCGTTATGCGTTATATGTTATGCGTTATGCGTTATGCGTTATGCGTTATGCGTTATGCGTTATGCATTATGCGTTGTGCGTTATACGTTTGCGTTATGCGTCATGCGTTATGCGATATGCGTTATGCGTTATGCGTTATGCGTTATGCGTTATGAGTTATACGTTATGCGTTATGCGTTATACGGTGTGCGATATGCGTTATGCTTTATGCGTTATGAGTTATGAGTTATGCGATATGCGCCATGCATCAAGCCTTATGCGTTATGCGATATACGATATGCGTCATGCGTCAAGCCGTATGCGTTATGGGTTATGCGTTAACGTTATGCGTTTTGCGTTATGCGTTATGCGTTATGCGTTATGCGTTATGCGTTATGCGTTATGCGTTATGCGTTATGCGTTATGCGTTATGCGTTATGCGTTATGCGTTATGCGTTATGCGTTATGCGTTATGCGTTATGCGTTATGCGTTATGCGTTATGCGTTATGCGTTATGCGTTATGCGTTATGCGTTATGCTTTATGCGTTATGCGTTATGAGTTATACGTTATGCGTTATGCATTATGCGTTATGCGTTATGCGTTATGCGTTATGCTTTATGCGTTATGCGTTATGCGTTATGCGTTATGCGTTATGCGTTATGCGTTATGCGTTATGCGTTATGCTTTATGCGTTATGCATTATGCGTTATGCGTTATGCGTTATGCGTTATGCGTTATGCGTTATATGTTATGCGTTATGCGTTATGCGTTATGCGTTGTGCGTTATACGTTTGCGTTATGCGTTGTGCGTTACACGTTATGCTTTATGCGTTATGCGTTATGCGTTATGCGTTATGCGCTATGCGTTATGCGTTATGGGTTATGCGTTATATGTTATGCGTTATGCGTTATGCGTTTTGCGTTATGCGTTATGCATTATGCGTTATGCATTATGCGTTATGCGTATGTGTTATGCATTATGCGTTATGCGTTATGCGTTATGCGTTATGCGTTATGCATAATGCGTTATACGTTATGTATTATGCGTTATGCCTTATGCGTTATGCGATATGCGTTATGCGTTATGCGTTGTGCGTTATGCGTTATGCGTTATGCGTTATGCGTTATGCGTTATGCGTTATGCGTTATGCGTTATGCGTTATGCGTTATGCGTTATGCGTTATGCGTTATGCGTTATGCTTTATGCGTTATGCGTTATGAGTTATACGTTATGCGTTATGCGTTATATGTTATGCGTTATGCGTTATGCGTTATGCGTTATGCGTTATGCGTTATGCGTTATGCGTTTTGCGTTATGCGTTATGCGTTATGCGTTATGCGTTATGCGTTATGCGTTATGCGTTATGAGTTATACGTTATGCGTTATGCGTTATACGGTGTGCGATATGCGTTATGCTTTATGCGTTATGAGTTATGAGTTATGCGATATGCGCCATGCATCAAGCCTTATGCGTTATGCGATATACGATATGCGTCATGCGTCAAGCCGTATGCGTTATGGGTTATGCGTTAACGTTATGCGTTTTGCGTTATGCGTTATGCGTTATGCGTTATGCGTTATGCGTTATGCGTTATGCGTTATGCGTTATATGTTATGCGTTATGCGTTATGCGTTATGCGTTATGCGTTATGCATTATGCGTTGTGCGTTATACGTTTGCGTTATGCGTCATGCGTTATGCGATATGCGTTATGCGTTATGCGTTATGCGTTATGCGTTATGAGTTATACGTTATGCGTTATGCGTTATACGGTGTGCGATATGCGTTATGCTTTATGCGTTATGAGTTATGAGTTATGCGATATGCGCCATGCATCAAGCCTTATGCGTTATGCGATATACGATATGCGTCATGCGTCAAGCCGTATGCGTTAACGTTATGCGTTTTGCGTTATGCGTTATGCGTTATGCGTTATGCGTTATGCGTTATGCGTTATGCGTTATGCGTTATGCGTTATGCGTTATGCGTTATGCGTTATGCGTTATGAGTTATGCGTTATGCGTTATGCGTTATGCGTTATGCGTTATGCGTTATGCGTTATGCGTTATGCGTTATGCGTTATGCGTTATGCGTTATGCGTTATGCGTTATGCTTTATGCGTTATGCGTTATGAGTTATACGTTATGCGTTATGCATTATGCGTTATGCGTTATGCGTTATGCGTTATGCGTTATGCGTTATGCTTTATGCGTTATGCGTTATGCGTTATGCGTTATGCGTTATGCGTTATGCGTTATGCGTTATGCGTTATGCTTTATGCGTTATGCATTATGCGTTATGCGTTATGCGTTATGCGTTATGCGTTATGCGTTATATGTTATGCGTTATGCGTTATGCGTTATGCGTTATGCGTTATGCGTTATGCGTTATGCGTTATGCGTTATGCGTTTTGCGTTATGCGTTATGCGTTATGCGTTATGCATTATGCGTTATGCATTATGCGTTATGCGTATGTGTTATGCGATATGCGTTATGCGTTATGCGTTATGCGTTATGCATAATGCGTTATACGTTATGTATTATGCGTTATGCCTTATGCGTTATGCGATATGCGTTATGCGTTATGCGTTGTGCGTTATACGTATGCGTTATGCGTTATGCGTTATGCGTTATACGGTATGGGTTATGGTTTATGCGTTATGCGTTGTGCGCTATACGTTTGCGTTATGCGTTATGCGTTATGCGTTATGCGTTATATGTTATGCGTTATGCGTTATGCGTTATGCGTTATGCGTTATGCATTATGCGTTGTGCGTTATACGTTTGCGTTATGCGTCATGCGTTATGCGATATGCGTTATGCGTTATGCGTTATGCGTTATGCGTTATGAGTTATACGTTATGCGTTATGCGTTATACGGTGTGCGATATGCGTTATGCTTTATGCGTTATGAGTTATGAGTTATGCGATATGCGCCATGCATCAAGCCTTATGCGTTATGCGATATACGATATGCGTCATGCGTCAAGCCGTATGCGTTATGGGTTATGCGTTAACGTTATGCGTTTTGCGTTATGCGTTATGCGTTATGCGTTATGCGTTATGCGTTATGCGTTATGCGTTATGCGTTATGCGTTATGCGTTATGCGTTATGCGTTATGCGTTATGCGTTATGCGTTATGCGTTATGCGTTATGCGTTATGCGTTATGCGTTATGCGTTATGCGTTATGCGTTATGCGTTATGCGTTATGCGTTATGCGTTATGCGTTATGCGTTATGCGTTATATGTTATGCGTTATGCGTTATGCGTTGTGCGTTATGCGTTATACGGTATGCGTTATGCGTTATGCGTTATGCGTTATGCGTTATGCGTTATGCGTTATGCGTTATGCGTTATGCGTTATGCTTTATGCGTTATGCGTTATGAGTTACACGTTATGCTTTATGCGTTATGCGTTATGCGTTATGCGTTATGCGTTATGCGTTATGCGTTAAATGTTATGCGTTATGCGTTATGCGTTATGCGTTGTGCATTACACGTTATGCTTTATGCGTTTTGCGTTATGCGTTATGCGTTATGCGTTATGCGATATGCGTTATGCGTTATGCGTTATGCGTTATGCGTTATGCGTTATGCATTATGCGTTATGCGTATGTGTTATGCGATATGCGTTATGCGTTATGCGTTATGCGTTATGCATAATGCGTTATACGTTATGTATTATGCGTTAGGCGTTATGGGTTTTCCGGTGTTCGTTATGCGTTATGCTTTATGCGTTATGCGTTATGAGTTACACGTTATGGTTTATGCGTTATGCGTTTTTGCTTTAGGGGTTATGCGTTATGCGTTATGCGTTATGCTTTATGCGTTATGCATTATGCGTTATGCGTGATCTTTTATGCGTTAGGCGTTATGGGTTTTCCGGTGTTCGTTATGCGTTGTGCAGTATGCGTTATGCGTTATGAAGTATGGGTTATGGTTTATGCGTTATGCGTTGTGCGCTATACGTTTGCGTTATGCGTTATGCGTTATACGGTATGCGTTATGCGTTATGCGTTATGCGTTATGCGTTATGCGTTGTGCGTTATACGTATGCGTTATGCGTTATGCGTTATACGGTATGCGTTATGCGTTATGCGTTATGCGTTATGCGTTATGCGTTATGCGTTATGCGTTATGCGTTATGCGTTATGCGTTATGCGTTATGCGTTATGCGTTATGCGTTATGCGTTATGCATTATGCGTTATGCGTATGTGTTATGCGATATGCGTTATGCGTTATGCGTTATGCGTTATGCATAATGCGTTATACGTTATGTATTATGCGTTATGCGTTATGCGTTATGCGTTATGCGTTATGCATAATGCGTTATACGTTATGTATTATGCGTTATGCCTTATGCGTTATGCGATATGCGTTATGCGTTGTGCGTTGTGCGTTATACGTATGCGTTATGCGTTATGCGTTATGCGTTATGCGTTATACGGTATGGGTTATGGTTTATGCGTTATGCGTTGTGCGCTATACGTTTGCGTTATGCGTTATGCGTTATGAGTTATGCGTTATATGTTATGCGTTATGCGTTATGCGTTATGCGTTATGCTTTATGCGTTATGCGTTATGAGTTATACATTATGCGTTATGCGTTATACGGTGTGCGTTATGCGTTATGCGTTATGAGTTATGCGTTATGCGTTATGCGTTATGCGTTATGCGTTTTGCGGTATTCGTTATGCGTTGTGCATTATGCGTTATGCGTTGTGCGTTATGGGTTATGATTTATGATTTATGCGTTATGCGATATGCGTTATGCGTTATGCGTTATGCGTTATGCGTTATGCGTTATGCGTTATGCGTTATGCGTTATGCGTTATGCGTTATGCGTTATGCGTTAGGCGTTATGCGATTTGCGGTATTCGTTAAGCGTTGTGCATTATGCGTTATGCGTTATGCGTTATGCGTTATGCGTTATGCGTTATGCGTTATGCGTTATGCGTTATGCGTTATGCGTTATGCGTTATGCGTTATGCATTATGCGTTATGCGTATGTGTTATGCGATATGCGTTATGCGTTATGCGTTATGCGTTATGCATAATGCGTTATACGTTATGTATTATGCGTTATGCCTTATACGTTATGCGATATGCGTTATGCGTTATGCGTTGTGCGTTATACGTATGCGTTATGCGTTATGCGTTATGCGTTATGCGTTATACGGTATGGGTTATGGTTTATGCGTTATGCGTTGTGCGCTATACGTTTGCGTTATGCGTTATGCGTTATATGTTATGCGTTATGCGTTATGCGTTATGCGTTATGCGTTATGCATTATGCGTTGTGCGTTATACGTTTGCGTTTTGCGTCATGCGTTATGCGATATGCGTTATGCGTTATGCGTTATGCGTTATGCGTTATGCGTTATGCGTTATGCGTTATGAGTTATGAGTTATGCGATATGCGCCATGCATCAAGCCTTATGCGTTATGCGTTATGCGTTATGCTTTATGCGTTATGCGTTATGAGTTATACGTTATGCGTTATGCGTTATACGGTGTGCGATATGCGTTATGCTTTATGCGTTATGAGTTATGAGTTATGCGATATGCGCCATGCATCAAGCCTTATGCGTTATGCGATATACGATATGCGTCATGCGTCAAGCCGTATGCGTTATGGGTTATGCGTTAACGTTATGCGTTTTGCGTTATGCGTTATGCGTTATGCGTTATGCGTTATGCGTTATGCGTTATGCGTTATGCGTTATGCGTTATGCGTTATGCTTTATGCGTTATGCGTTATGAGTTATACGTTATGCGTTATGCATTATGCGTTATGCGTTATGCGTTATGCGTTATGCTTTATGCGTTATGCGTTATGCGTTATGCGTTATGCGTTATGCGTTATGCGTTATGCATTATGCGTTATGCGTATGTGTTATGCGATATGCGTTATGCGTTATGCGTTATGCGTTATGCGTTATGCATAATGCGTTATACGTTATGTATTATGCGTTATGCGTTATGCGTTATGCGTTATGCGTTATGCGTTGTGCGTTATACGTTTGCGTTATGCGTTATTCGTTCTGCGATATGCGTTATGCGTTATGCGATATGCGTTATGCGTTATGCGTTATGCGTTATGCGTTATGCGTTATGCGTTAAATGTTATGCCTTATGCGTTATGCGTTATGCGTTGTGCGTTACACGTTATGCGTTATGCGTTATGCATTATGCGTTATATGTTATGCGTTATGCGTTATGCGTTGTGCGTTATGCGTTATACGGTATGCGTTATGCGTTATGCGTTATGCGTTATGCGTTATGCGTTATGCGTTATGCTTTATGCGTTATGCGTTATGAGTTACACGTTATGCTTTATGCGTTATGCGTTATGCGTTATGCGTTATGCGTTATGCGTTAAATGTTATGCGTTATGCGTTATGCGTTATGCGTTGTGCGTTACACGTTATGCTTTATGCGTTTTGCGTTATGCGTTATGCGTTATGCGCTATGCGTTATGCGTTATGCATTATGCGTTATGCGTGATCCGTTATGCGTTATGCGTTATGCGTTATGCGTTATGCGTTATGCGTTATGCGTTATGCGTTATGCGTTATATGTTATGCGTTATGCGTTATGCGTTATGCGTTGTGCGTTATACGTTTTCGTTATGCGTTATGCGTTATACGGTGTGCGTTATGCGTTATGCGTTATACGGTATGCGTTATGCGTTATGCGTTATGCGTTGTGCGTTATACGTATGCGTTATGCGTTATGCGTTATACGGTATGCGTTATGCGTTATGCGTTATGCGTATGCGTTATGCGTTATGCGTTATGCGTTATACGGTATGCGTTATGCGTTATGCGTTATGCGTTATGCGTTATGCGTTGTGCGTTATACGTATGCGTTATGCGTTATGCGTTATGCGTTATACGGTATGCGTTATGCGTTATGCCTTATGCGTTATGCGTTATGCGTTGTTCGTTATACGTATGCGTTATGCGTTATGCTTTATGCGTTATGCATTATGCGTTATGCGTGATCCGTTATGCGTTAGGCGTTATGGGTTTTCCGGTGTTCGTTATGCGTTGTGCAGTATGCGTTATGCGTTATGAAGTATGGGGTATGGTTTATGCGTTATGCGTTGTGCGCTATACGTTTGCGTTATGCGTTATGCGTTATGCGTTATACGGTATGCGTTATGCGTTATGCGTTATGCGTTATGCGTTATGCGTTATGCGTTATGCGTTATGCGTTATGCGTTATGCGTTATGCGTTATGCGTTATGCGTTATGCGTTATGCGTTATGCGTTATGCGTTATGCGTTATGCGTTATGCGTTATGCGTTATGCGTTATGCGTTATGCGTTATGCGTTATGCGTTATGCGTTATGCGTTATGCGTTATGCGTTATATGTTATGCGTTTTGCGTTATGCGTTATGCGTTATGCGCTATGCGTTATGCGTTATGCGTTATGCGTTATATGTTATGCGTTATGCGTTATGCGTTATGCGTTATACGGTATGCGTTATGCGTTATGCATTATGCTTTATGCGTTATGCATTATGCGTTATGCGTGATCCGTTATGCGTTATGCGTTATGCGTTATGCGTTATGCGTTATGCGTTATGCGTTATGCGTTATGCGTTATGCGTTATGCGTTATATGTTATGCGTTATGCGTTATGCGTTATGCGTTGTGCGTTATACGTTTTCGTTATGCGTTATGCGTTATGCGATATGCGTTATGCGTTATGCGTTATGCGTTATGCGTTATGCGTTATGCGTTATGCTTTATGCGTTATGCGTTATGAGTTACACGTTATGCTTTATGCGTTATGCGTTATTGCGTCAGGGGTTATGCGTTATGCGTTATGCGTTATGCTTTATGCGTTATGCATTATGCGTTATGCGAGATCCGTTATGCGTTAGGCATTATGGGTTTTCCGGTGTTCGTTATGCGTTGTGCACTATGCGTTATGCGTTATGAAGTATGGGTTATGGTTTATGCGTTATGCATTGTACGCTATACGTTTGCGTTTTGCGTTATGCGTTATACGGTGTGCGTTATGCGTTATGCGTTATACGGTATGCGTTATGCGTTATGCGTTATGCGTTGTGCGTTATACGTATGCGTTATGCGTTATGCGTTATACGGTATGCGTTATGCGTTATGCGTTATGCGTATGCGTTATGCGTTATGCGTTATGCGTTATACGGTATGCGTTATGCGTTATGCGTTATGCGTTATGCGTTATGCGTTATGCGTTGTGCGTTATACGTATGCGTTATGCGTTATGCGTTATGCGTTATACGGTATGCGTTATGCGTTATGCCTTATGCATTGTACGCTATACGTTTGCGTTTTGCGTTATGCGTTATGCGTTATACGGTATGCGTTATGCGTTATGCGTTATGCGTTGTGCGTTATACGTATGCGTTATGCGTTATGCGTTATACGGTATGCGTTATTCGTTATGCGTTATGCGTATGCGTTATGCGTTATGCGTTATACGGTATGCGTTATGCGTTATGCGTTATGCGTTATGCGTTATGCGTTATATGTTATGCGTTATGCGTTATGCGTTGTACGTTATACGTTTTCGTTATGCGTTATGCGTTATGCGATATGCGTTATGCGTTATGCGTTATGCGTTATGCGTTATGCGTTATGCGTTATGCGTTATGCTTTATGCGTTATGCGTTATGAGTTACACGTTATGCTTTATGCGTTATGCGTTATTGCGTTAGGGGTTATGCGTTATGCGTTATGCGTTATGCTTTATGCGTTATGCATTATGCGTTATGCGAGATCCGTTATGCGTTAGGCATTATGGGTTTTCCGGTGTTCGTTATGCGTTGTGCACTATGCGTTATGCGTTATGAAGTATGGGTTATGGTTTATGCGTTATGCATTGTAGGCTATACGTTTGCGTTTTGCGTTATGCGTTATACGGTGTGCGTTATGCGTTATGCGTTATACGGTATGCGTTATGCGTTATGCGTTATGCGTTATGCATTATACGGTATGCGTTATGCGTTATGCGTTATGCGTTATGCGTCGTGCGTTATACGTATGCGTTATGCGTTATGCGTTATGCGTTATACGGTATGCGTTATGCGTTATGCGTTATGCGTTGTGCGTTATGCGTTATATGTTATGCGTTATGCGTTATGCGTTATGCGTTGTGCGTTATACGTTTGCGTTATGCGTTATGTGTTATGCGATATGCGTTATGCGTTATGCGTTATGCGTTATGCGTTATGCGTTATGCGTTATGCGTTATGCGTTATGCGTTATGCGTTATGCGTTATGCGTTATGCGTTATATGTTATGCGTTATGCGTTATGCGTTATGCGTTGTACGTTATACGTTTTCGTTATGCGTTATGCGTTATGCGATATGCGTTATGCGTTATGCGTTATGCGTTATGCGTTATGCGTTATGCGTTATGCTTTATGCGTTATGCGTTATGAGTTACACGTTATGCTTTATGCGTTATGCGTTATTGCGTTAGGGGTTATGCGTTATGCGTTATGCGTTATGCTTTATGCGTTATGCATTATGCGTTATGCGAGATCCGTTATGCGTTAGGCATTATGGGTTTTCCGGTGTTCGTTATGCGTTGTGCACTATGCGTTATGCGTTATGAAGTATGGGTTATGGTTTATGCGTTATGCATTGTAGGCTATACGTTTGCGTTTTGCGTTATGCGTTATACGGTGTGCGTTATGCGTTATGCGTTATACGGTATGCGTTATGCGTTATGCGTTATGCGTTATGCGTTATGCATTATACGGTATGCGTTATGCGTTATGCGTTATGCGTTATACGGTATGCGTTATGCGTTATGCGTTATGCGTTGTGCGTTATGCGTTATATGTTATGCGTTATGCGTTATGCGTTATGCGTTGTGCGTTATACGTTTGCGTTATGCGTTATGGGTTATGCGATATGCGTTATGCGTTATGCGTTATGCGTTATGTGTTATGCGTTATGCGTTATGCGTTATGCGTTATGCGTTATGCGTTATGCATTTTGCGTTATGCGTTATGCGTTATGCGTTATGCGTTATGCGTTATGCGTTATGCGTTATGCGTTATGCGTTATGCGTTATGCGTTATGCGTTATGCGTTATGCGTTATGCGTTATGCGTTATGCGTTATGCGTTATGCGTTATGCGTTATGCGTTATGCGTTATGCGTTATGCGTTATGCGTTATGCGTTATGCGTTATGCGTTATGCGTTATGCGTTATATGTTATGCGTTATGCGTTATGCGTTAAATGTTATGCGTTATGCGTTATGCGTTATGCGTTGTGCGTTACACGTTATGCTTTATGCGTTTTGCGTTATGCGTTATGCGTTATGCGCTATGCGTTATGCGTTATGCGTTATATGTTATGCGTTATGCGTTATGCGTTATGCGTTATACGGTATGCGTTATGCGTTATGCATTATGCTTTATGCGTTATGCATTATGCGTTATGCGTGATCCGTTATGCGTTATGCGTTATGCGTTATGCGTTATGCGTTATGCGTTATGCGTTATGCGTTATGCGTTATGCGTTATGCGTTATGCGTTATGCGTTATGCGTTATATGTTATGCGTTATGCGTTATGCGTTATGCGTTGTACGTTATACGTTTTCGTTATGCGTTATGCGTTATGCGATATGCGTTATGCGTTATGCGTTATGCGTTATGCGTTATGCTTTATGCGTTATGCATTATGCGTTATGCGAGATCCGTTATGCGTTAGGCATTATGGGTTTTCCGGTGTTCGTTATGCGTTGTGCACTATGCGTTATGCGTTATGAAGTATGGGTTATGGTTTATGCGTTATGCATTGTAGGCTATACGTTTGCGTTTTGCGTTATGCGTTATACGGTGTGCGTTATGCGTTATGCGTTATACGGTATGCGTTATGCGTTATGCGTTATGCGTTATGCATTATACGGTATGCGTTATGCGTTATGCGTTATGCGTTATGCGTCGTGCGTTATACGTATGCGTTATGCGTTATGCGTTATGCGTTATACGGTATGCGTTATGCGTTATGCGTTATGCGTTGTGCGTTATGCGTTATATGTTATGCGTTATGCGTTATGCGTTATGCGTTGTGCGTTATACGTTTGCGTTATGCGTTATGTGTTATGCGATATGCGTTATGCGTTATGCGTTATGCGTTATGCGTTATGCGTTATGCGTTATGCGTTATGCGTTATGCGTTATGCGTTATGCGTTATGCGTTATGCGTTATGCGTTATGCGTTATGCGTTATGCGTTATGCGTTATGCGTTATGCGTTATGCGTTATGCGTTATGCTTTATGCGTTATGCATTATGCGTTATGCGTGATCCGTTATGCGTTAGGCGTTATGGGTTTTCCGGTGTTCGTTATGCGTTGTGCAGTATGCGTTATGCGTTATGAAGTATGGGGTATGGTTTATGCGTTATGCGTTGTGCGCTATACGTTTGCGTTATGCGTTATGCGTTATGCGTTATACGGTATGCGTTATGCGTTATGCGTTATGCATTATGCGTTATGCGTTATGCGTTATGCGTTATGCGTTATGCGTTATGCGTTATGCGTTATGCGTTATGCGTTATGCGTTATGCGTTATGCGTTATGCGTTATGCGTTATGCGTTATGCGTTATGCGTTATGCGTTATGCGTTATGCGTTATGCGTTATGCGTTATGCGTTATATGTTATGCGTTTTGCGTTATGCGTTATGCGTTATGCGCTATGCGTTATGCGTTATGCGTTATGCGTTATATGTTATGCGTTATGCGTTATGCGTTATGCGTTATACGGTATGCGTTATGCGTTATGCATTATGCTTTATGCGTTATGCATTATGCGTTATGCGTGATCCGTTATGCGTTATGCGTTATGCGTTATGCGTTATGCGTTATGCGTTATGCGTTATGCGTTATGCGTTATGCGTTATGCGTTATGCGTTATGCGTTATGCGTTATGCGTTATGCGTTATGCGTTATGCGTTATGCGTTATGCGTTATGCGTTATGCGTTATGCGTTATATGTTATGCGTTTTGCGTTATGCGTTATGCGTTATGCGCTATGCGTTATGCGTTATGCGTTATGCGTTATATGTTATGCGTTATGCGTTATGCGTTATGCGTTATACGGTATGCGTTATGCGTTATGCATTATGCTTTATGCGTTATGCATTATGCGTTATGCGTGATCCGTTATGCGTTATGCGTTATGCGTTATGCGTTATGCGTTATGCGTTATGCGTTATGCGTTATGCGTTATATGTTATGCGTTATGCGTTATGCGTTATGCGTTGTGCGTTATACGTTTTCGTTATGCGTTATGCGTTATGCGATATGCGTTATGCGTTATGCGTTATGCGTTATGCGTTATGCGTTATGCTTTATGCGTTATGCGTTATGAGTTACACGTTATGCTTTATGCGTTATGCGTTATTGCGTCAGGGGTTATGCGTTATGCGTTATGCGTTATGCTTTATGCGTTATGCATTATGCGTTATGCGTTATGCGTTGTGCGTTATACGTATGCGTTATGCGTTATGCGTTATGCGTTATACGGTATGCGTTATGCGTTATGCCTTATGCATTGTACGCTATACGTTTGCGTTTTGCGTTATGCGTTATGCGTTATACGTTATGCGTTATGCGTTATGCGTTATGCGTTGTGCGTTATACGTATGCGTTATGCGTTATGCGTTATACGGTATGCGTTATGCGTTATGCGTTATGCGTATGCGTTATGCGTTATGCGTTATACGGTATGCGTTATGCGTTATGCGTTATGCGTTATGCGTTATGCGTTGTGCGTTATACGTATGCGTTATGCGTTATGCGTTATGCGTTATACGGTATGCGTTATGCGTTATGCCTTATGCGTTATGCGTTATACGGTATGCGTTATGCGTTATGCCTTATGCGTTATGCGTTATGCGTTGTTCGTTATACGTATGCGTTATGCGTTATGCGTTATGCTTTATGCGTTATGCGTTATGAGTTACACGTTATGCTTTATGCGTTATGCGTTATATGTTATGCGTTATGCGTTATGCGTTATGCGTTGTACGTTATACGTTTTCGTTATGCGTTATGCGTTATGCGATATGCGTTATGCGTTATGCGTTATGCGTTATGCGTTATGCGTTATGCGTTATGCTTTATGCGTTATGCGTTATGAGTTACACGTTATGCTTTATGCGTTATGCGTTATGAGTTACACGTTATACGGTATGCGTTATGCGTTATGCGTTATGCGTTATTGCGTTAGGGGTTATGCGTTATGCGTTATGCGTTATGCTTTATGCTTTATGCGTTATGCATTATGCGTTATGCGAGATCCGTTATGCGTTAGGCATTATGGGTTTTCCGGTGTTCGTTATGCGTTGTGCACTATGCGTTATGCGTTATGAAGTATGGGTTATGGTTTATGCGTTATGCATTGTAGGCTATACGTTTGCGTTTTGCGTTATGCGTTATACGATGTGCGTTATGCGTTATGCGTTATACGTTATGCGTTATGCGTTATGCGTTATGCGTTATGCGTTATGCTTTATGCGTTATGCGTTATGAGTTACACGTTATACGGTATGCGTTATGCGTTATGCGTTATGCGTTGTGCGTTATGCGTTATATGTTATGCGTTATGCGTTATGCGTTATGCGTTGTGCGTTATGCGTTATGTGTTATGCGATATGCGTTATGCGTTATGCGTTATGCGTTATGCGTTATGCGTTATACGTTATGCGTTATGCGTTATGCGTTATGCGTTATGCGTTATGCTTTATGCGTTATGCGTTATGAGTTACACGTTATACGTTTGCGTTATGCGTTATGCGTTATGCGTTATGCGTTATGCGTTATGCGTTATGCGTGATCCTTTATGCGTTAGGCGTTATGGGTTTTCCGGTGTTCGTTATGCGTTGTGCAGTATGCGTTATGCGTTATGAAGTATGGGTTATGGTTTATGCGTTATGCGTTGTGCGCTATACGTTTGCGTTATGCGTTATGCGTTATGCGTTATGCGTTATACGGTATGCGTTATGCGTTATGCGTTATGCGTTATGCGTCGTGCGTTATACGTATGCGTTATGCGTTATGCGTTATGCGTTATACGGTATGCGTTATGCGTTATGCGTTATGCGTTATGCGTTATGCGTTATGCGTTATGCGTGATCCGTTATGCGTTAGGCGTTATGGGTTTTCCGGTGTTCGTTATGCGTTGTGCAGTATGCGTTATGCGTTATGAAGTATGGGTTATGGTTTATGCGTTATGCGTTGTGCGCTATACGTTTGCGTTATGCGTTATGCGTTATGCGTTATGCGTTATACGGTATGCGTTATGCGTTATGCGTTATGCGTTATGCGTCGTGCGTTATACGTATGCGTTATGCGTTATGCGTTATGCGTTATACGGTATGCGTTATGCGTTATGCGTTATGCGTTATGCGTTAAATGTTATGCGTTATGCGTTATGCGTTATGCGTTGTGCGTTATACGTTTGCGTTTTGCGTTATGCGTTATACGGTGTGCGTTATGCGTTATGCGTTATACGGTATGCGTTATGCGTTATGCGTTATGCGTTGTGCGTTATACGTATGCGTTATGCGTTATGCGTTATACGGTATGCGTTATGCGTTATGCGTTATGCGTATGCGTTATGCGTTATGCGTTATACGGTATACGTTATGCGTTATGCGTTATGCGTTATGCGTTATGCGTTATGCGTTATGCGTTGTGCGTTATACGTATGCGTTATGCGTTATGCGTTATGCGTTATACGGTATGCGTTATGCGTTATGCCTTATGCATTGTACGCTATACGTTTGCGTTTTGCGTTATGCGTTATGCGTTATACGGTATGCGTTATGCGTTATGCGTTATGCGTTGTGCGTTATACGTATGCGTTATGCGTTATGCGTTATACGGTATGCGTTATGCGTTATGCGTTATGCGTATGCGTTATGCGTTATGCGTTATACGGTATGCGTTATGCGTTATGCGTTATGCGTTATGCGTTGTGCGTTATACGTATGCGTTATGCGTTATGCGTTATGCGTTATACGGTATGCGTTATGCGTTATGCCTTATGCGTTATGCGTTATGCGTTGTTCGTTATACGTATGCGTTATGCGTTATGCTTTATGCGTTATGCATTATGCGTTATGCGTGATCCGTTATGCGTTAGGCGTTATGGGTTTTCCGGTGTTCGTTATGCGTTGTGCAGTATGCGTTATGCGTTATGAAGTATGGGGTATGGTTTATGCGTTATGCGTTGTGCGCTATACGTTTGCGTTATGCGTTATGCGTTATGCGTTATGCGTTATGCGTTATACGGTATGCGTTATGCGTTATGCGTTATGCGTTATGCGTTATGCGTTATGCGTTATGCGTTATGCGTTATGCGTTATGCGTTATGCGTTATGCGTTATGCGTTATGCGTTATGCGTTATGCGTTATGCGTTATGCGTTACGCGTTATGCGTTACGCGTTATGCGTTACGCGTTATGCGTTATGCGTTATGCGTTATGCGTTATGCGTTATGCGTTATGCGTTATGCGTTATGCGTTATGCGTTATGCGTTATGCGTTATGCGTTATATGTTATGCGTTATGCGTTATGCGTTGTGCGTTATGCGTTATACGGTATGCGTTATGCGTTATGCGTTATGCGTTATGCGTTATGCGTTATGCGTTATGCTTTATGCGTTATGCGTTATGAGTTACACGTTATGCTTTATGCGTTATGCGTTATGCGTTATGCGTTATGCGTTAAATGTTATGCGTTATGCGTTATGCGTTATGCGTTGTGCGTTACACGTTATGCTTTATGCGTTTTGCGTTATGCGTTATGCGTTATGCGCTATGCGTTATGCGTTATGCATTATGCGTTATGCGTGATCCGTTATGCGTTATGCGTTATGCGTTATGCGTTATGCGTTATGCGTTATGCGTTATATGTTATGCGTTATGCGTTATGCGTTATGCGTTGTGCGTTATACGTTTTCGTTATGCGTTATGCGTTATACGGTGTGCGTTATGCGTTATGCGTTATACGGTATGCGTTATGCGTTATGCGTTATGCGTTGTGCGTTATACGTATGCGTTATGCGTTATGCGTTATACGGTATGCGTTATGCGTTATGCGTTATGCGTATGCGTTATGCGTTATGCGTTATGCGTTATACGGTATGCGTTATGCGTTATGCGTTATGCGTATGCGTTATGCGTTATGCGTTATGCGTTATACGGTATGCGTTATGCGTTATGCGTTATGCGTTATGCGTTATGCGTTGTGCGTTATACGTATGCGTTATGCGTTATGCGTTATGCGTTATACGGTATGCGTTATGCGTTATGCCTTATGCGTTATGCGTTATGCGTTGTTCGTTATACGTATGCGTTATGCGTTATGCTTTATGCGTTATGCATTATGCGTTATGCGTGATCCGTTATGCGTTAGGCGTTATGGGTTTTCCGGTGTTCGTTATGCGTTGTGCAGTATGCGTTATGCGTTATGAAGTATGGGGTATGGTTTATGCGTTATGCGTTGTGCGCTATACGTTTGCGTTATGCGTTATGCGTTATGCGTTATACGGTATGCGTTATGCGTTATGCGTTATGCATTATGCGTTATGCGTTATGCGTTATGCGTTATGCGTTATGCGTTATGCGTTATGCGTTATGCGTTATGCGTTATGCGTTATGCGTTATGCGTTATGCGTTATGCGTTATGCGTTATGCGTTATGCGTTATGCGTTATGCGTTATGCGTTATGCGTTATGCGTTATGCGTTATGCGTTATATGTTATGCGTTTTGCGTTATGCGTTATGCGTTATGCGCTATGCGTTATGCGTTATGCGTTATGCGTTATATGTTATGCGTTATGCGTTATGCGTTATGCGTTATACGGTATGCGTTATGCGTTATGCATTATGCTTTATGCGTTATGCATTATGCGTTATGCGTGATCCGTTATGCGTTATGCGTTATGCGTTATGCGTTATGCGTTATGCGTTATGCGTTATGCGTTATGCGTTATGCGTTATGCGTTATGCGTTATGCGTTATGCGTTATGCGTTATGCGTTATGCGTTATGCGTTATGCGTTATGCGTTATGCGTTATGCGTTATGCGTTATATGTTATGCGTTTTGCGTTATGCGTTATGCGTTATGCGCTATGCGTTATGCGTTATGCGTTATGCGTTATATGTTATGCGTTATGCGTTATGCGTTATGCGTTATACGGTATGCGTTATGCGTTATGCATTATGCTTTATGCGTTATGCATTATGCGTTATGCGTGATCCGTTATGCGTTATGCGTTATGCGTTATGCGTTATGCGTTATGCGTTATGCGTTATGCGTTATGCGTTATGCGTTATATGTTATGCGTTATGCGTTATGCGTTATGCGTTGTGCGTTATACGTTTTCGTTATGCGTTATGCGTTATGCGATATGCGTTATGCGTTATGCGTTATGCGTTATGCGTTATGCGTTATGCGTTATGCTTTATGCGTTATGCGTTATGAGTTACACGTTATGCTTTATGCGTTATGCGTTATTGCGTCAGGGGTTATGCGTTATGCGTTATGCGTTATGCTTTATGCGTTATGCATTATGCGTTATGCGTTATGCGTTGTGCGTTATACGTATGCGTTATGCGTTATGCGTTATGCGTTATACGGTATGCGTTATGCGTTATGCCTTATGCATTGTACGCTATACGTTTGCGTTTTGCGTTATGCGTTATGCGTTATACGGTATGCGTTATGCGTTATGCGTTATGCGTTGTGCGTTATACGTATGCGTTATGCGTTATGCGTTATACGGTATGCGTTATGCGTTATGCGTTATGCGTATGCGTTATGCGTTATGCGTTATACGGTATGCGTTATGCGTTATGCGTTATGCGTTATGCGTTATGCGTTGTGCGTTATACGTATGCGTTATGCGTTATGCGTTATGCGTTATACGGTATGCGTTATGCGTTATGCCTTATGCGTTATGCGTTATACGGTATGCGTTATGCGTTATGCCTTATGCGTTATGCGTTATGCGTTGTTCGTTATACGTATGCGTTATGCGTTATGCGTTATGCTTTATGCGTTATGCGTTATGAGTTACACGTTATGCTTTATGCGTTATGCGTTATATGTTATGCGTTATGCGTTATGCGTTATGCGTTGTACGTTATACGTTTTCGTTATGCGTTATGCGTTATGCGATATGCGTTATGCGTTATGCGTTATGCGTTATGCGTTATGCGTTATGCGTTATGCTTTATGCGTTATGCGTTATGAGTTACACGTTATGCTTTATGCGTTATGCGTTATGAGTTACACGTTATACGGTATGCGTTATGCGTTATGCGTTATGCGTTATTGCGTTAGGGGTTATGCGTTATGCGTTATGCGTTATGCTTTATGCGTTATGCATTATGCGTTATGCGAGATCCGTTATGCGTTAGGCATTATGGGTTTTCCGGTGTTCGTTATGCGTTGTGCACTATGCGTTATGCGTTATGAAGTATGGGTTATGGTTTATGCGTTATGCATTGTAGGCTATACGTTTGCGTTTTGCGTTATGCGTTATACGGTGTGCGTTATGCGTTATGCGTTATACGTTATGCGTTATGCGTTATGCGTTATGCGTTATGCGTTATGCTTTATGCGTTATGCGTTATGAGTTACACGTTATACGGTATGCGTTATGCGTTATGCGTTATGCGTTGTGCGTTATGCGTTATATGTTATGCGTTATGCGTTATGCGTTATGCGTTGTGCGTTATGCGTTATGTGTTATGCGATATGCGTTATGCGTTATGCGTTATGCGTTATGCGTTATGCGTTATACGTTATGCGTTATGCGTTATGCGTTATGCGTTATGCGTTATGCTTTATGCGTTATGCGTTATGAGTTACACGTTATACGTTTGCGTTATGCGTTATGCGTTATGCGATATGCGTTATGCGTTATGCGTTATGCGTGATCCTTTATGCGTTAGGCGTTATGGGTTTTCCGGTGTTCGTTATGCGTTGTGCAGTATGCGTTATGCGTTATGAAGTATGGGTTATGGTTTATGCGTTATGCGTTGTGCGCTATACGTTTGCGTTATGCGTTATGCGTTATGCGTTATGCGTTATACGGTATGCGTTATGCGTTATGCGTTATGCGTTATGCGTCGTGCGTTATACGTATGCGTTATGCGTTATGCGTTATGCGTTATACGGTATGCGTTATGCGTTATGCGTTATGCGTTATGCGTTAAATGTTATGCGTTATGCGTTATGCGTTATGCGTGATCCGTTATGCGTTAGGCGTTATGGGTTTTCCGGTGTTCGTTATGCGTTGTGCAGTATGCGTTATGCGTTATGAAGTATGGGTTATGGTTTATGCGTTATGCGTTGTGCGCTATACGTTTGCGTTATGCGTTATGCGTTATGCGTTATGCGTTATACGGTATGCGTTATGCGTTATGCGTTATGCGTTATGCGTCGTGCGTTATACGTATGCGTTATGCGTTATGCGTTATGCGTTATACGGTATGCGTTATGCGTTATGCGTTATGCGTTATGCGTTAAATGTTATGCGTTATGCGTTATGCGTTATGCGTTATGCGTTATGCGTTGTGCGTTATACGTATGCGTTATGCGTTATGCGTTATGCGTTATACGGTATGCGTTATGCGTTATGCCTTATGCGTTATGCGTTATGCGTTGTTCGTTATACGTATGCGTTATGCGTTATGCTTTATGCGTTATGCATTATGCGTTATGCGTGATCCGTTATGCGTTAGGCGTTATGGGTTTTCCGGTGTTCGTTATGCGTTGTGCAGTATGCGTTATGCGTTATGAAGTATGGGGTATGGTTTATGCGTTATGCGTTGTGCGCTATACGTTTGCGTTATGCGTTATGCGTTATGCGTTATACGGTATGCGTTATGCGTTATGCGTTATGCATTATGCGTTATGCGTTATGCGTTATGCGTTATGCGTTATGCGTTATGCGTTATGCGTTATGCGTTATGCGTTATGCGTTATGCGTTATGCGTTATGCGTTATGCGTTATGCGTTATGCGTTATGCGTTATGCGTTATGCGTTATGCGTTATGCGTTATGCGTTATGCGTTATGCGTTATATGTTATGCGTTTTGCGTTATGCGTTATGCGTTATGCGCTATGCGTTATGCGTTATGCGTTATGCGTTATATGTTATGCGTTATGCGTTATGCGTTATGCGTTATACGGTATGCGTTATGCGTTATGCATTATGCTTTATGCGTTATGCATTATGCGTTATGCGTGATCCGTTATGCGTTATGCGTTATGCGTTATGCGTTATGCGTTATGCGTTATGCGTTATGCGTTATGCGTTATGCGTTATGCGTTATGCGTTATGCGTTATGCGTTATGCGTTATGCGTTATGCGTTATGCGTTATGCGTTATGCGTTATGCGTTATGCGTTATGCGTTATATGTTATGCGTTTTGCGTTATGCGTTATGCGTTATGCGTTATGCGTTATGCGTTATGCGTTATGCGTTATATGTTATGCGTTATGCGTTATGCGTTATGCGTTATACGGTATGCGTTATGCGTTATGCATTATGCTTTATGCGTTATGCATTATGCGTTATGCGTGATCCGTTATGCGTTATGCGTTATGCGTTATGCGTTATGCGTTATGCGTTATGCGTTATGCGTTATGCGTTATGCGTTATATGTTATGCGTTATGCGTTATGCGTTATGCGTTGTGCGTTATACGTTTTCGTTATGCGTTATGCGTTATGCGATATGCGTTATGCGTTATGCGTTATGCGTTATGCGTTATGCGTTATGCTTTATGCGTTATGCGTTATGAGTTACACGTTATGCTTTATGCGTTATGCGTTATTGCGTCAGGGGTTATGCGTTATGCGTTATGCGTTATGCTTTATGCGTTATGCATTATGCGTTATGCGTTATGCGTTGTGCGTTATACGTATGCGTTATGCGTTATGCGTTATGCGTTATACGGTATGCGTTATGCGTTATGCCTTATGCATTGTACGCTATACGTTTGCGTTTTGCGTTATGCGTTATGCGTTATACGGTATGCGTTATGCGTTATGCGTTATGCGTTGTGCGTTATACGTATGCGTTATGCGTTATGCGTTATACGGTATGCGTTATGCGTTATGCGTTATGCGTATGCGTTATGCGTTATGCGTTATACGGTATGCGTTATGCGTTATGCGTTATGCGTTATGCGTTATGCGTTGTGCGTTATACGTATGCGTTATGCGTTATGCGTTATGCGTTATACGGTATGCGTTATGCGTTATGCCTTATGCGTTATGCGTTATACGGTATGCGTTATGCGTTATGCCTTATGCGTTATGCGTTATGCGTTGTTCGTTATACGTATGCGTTATGCGTTATGCGTTATGCTTTATGCGTTATGCGTTATGAGTTACACGTTATGCTTTATGCGTTATGCGTTATGCGTTATATGTTATGCGTTATGCCTTATGCGTTTTGCGTTATGCGTTATGCGTTATGCGCTATGCGTTATGCGTTATGCGTTATGCGTTATATGTTATGCGTTATGCGTTATGCGTTATGCGTTATACGGTATGCGTTATGCGTTATGCATTATGCTTTATGCGTTATGCATTATGCGTTATGCGTGATCCGTTATGCGTTATGCGTTATGCGTTATGCGTTATGCGTTATGCGTTATGCGTTATGCGTTATGCGTTATGCGTTATGCGTTATGCGTTATGCGTTATGCGTTATGCGTTATGCGTTATGCTTTATGCGTTATGCATTATGCGTTATGCGAGATCCGTTATGCGTTAGGCATTATGGGTTTTCCGGTGTTCGTTATGCGTTGTGCACTATGCGTTATGCGTTATGAAGTATGGGTTATGGTTTATGCGTTATGCATTGTAGGCTATACGTTTGCGTTTTGCGTTATGCGTTATACGGTGTGCGTTATGCGTTATGCGTTATACGTTATGCGTTATGCGTTATGCGTTATGCGTTATGCGTTATGCTTTATGCGTTATGCGTTATGAGTTACACGTTATACGGTATGCGTTATGCGTTATGCGTTATGCGTTGTGCGTTATGCGTTATATGTTATGCGTTATGCGTTATGCGTTATGCGTTGTGCGTTATGCGTTATGTGTTATGCGATATGCGTTATGCGTTATGCGTTATGCGTTATGCGTTATGCGTTATACGTTATGCGTTATGCGTTATGCGTTATGCGTTATGCGTTATGCTTTATGCGTTATGCGTTATGAGTTACACGTTATACGTTTGCGTTATGCGTTATGCGTTATGCGTTATGCGTTATGCGTTATGCGTTATGCGTGATCCTTTATGCGTTAGGCGTTATGGGTTTTCCGGTGTTCGTTATGCGTTGTGCAGTATGCGTTATGCGTTATGAAGTATGGGTTATGGTTTATGCGTTATGCGTTGTGCGCTATACGTTTGCGTTATGCGTTATGCGTTATGCGTTATGCGTTATACGGTATGCGTTATGCGTTATGCGTTATGCGTTATGCGTCGTGCGTTATACGTATGCGTTATGCGTTATGCGTTATGCGTTATACGGTATGCGTTATGCGTTATGCGTTATGCGTTATGCGTTAAATGTTATGCGTTATGCGTTATGCGTTATGCGTGATCCGTTATGCGTTAGGCGTTATGGGTTTTCCGGTGTTCGTTATGCGTTGTGCAGTATGCGTTATGCGTTATGAAGTATGGGTTATGGTTTATGCGTTATGCGTTGTGCGCTATACGTTTGCGTTATGCGTTATGCGTTATGCGTTATGCGTTATACGGTATGCGTTATGCGTTATGCGTTATGCGTTATGCGTCGTGCGTTATACGTATGCGTTATGCGTTATGCGTTATGCGTTATACGGTATGCGTTATGCGTTATGCGTTATGCGTTATGCGTTAAATGTTATGCGTTATGCGTTATGCGTTATGCGTTGTGCGTTATACGTTTGCGTTTTGCGTTATGCGTTATACGGTGTGCGTTATGCGTTATGCGTTATACGGTATGCGTTATGCGTTATGCGTTATGCGTTGTGCGTTATACGTATGCGTTATGCGTTATGCGTTATACGGTATGCGTTATGCGTTATGCGTTATGCGTATGCGTTATGCGTTATGCGTTATACGGTATACGTTATGCGTTATGCGTTATGCGTTATGCGTTATGCGTTATGCGTTGTGCGTTATACGTATGCGTTATGCGTTATGCGTTATGCGTTATACGGTATGCGTTATGCGTTATGCCTTATGCATTGTACGCTATACGTTTGCGTTTTGCGTTATGCGTTATGCGTTATACGGTATGCGTTATGCGTTATGCGTTATGCGTTGTGCGTTATACGTATGCGTTATGCGTTATGCGTTATACGGTATGCGTTATGCGTTATGCGTTATGCGTATGCGTTATGCGTTATGCGTTATACGGTATGCGTTATGCGTTATGCGTTATGCGTTATGCGTTGTGCGTTATACGTATGCGTTATGCGTTATGCGTTATGCGTTATACGGTATGCGTTATGCGTTATGCCTTATGCGTTATGCGTTATGCGTTGTTCGTTATACGTATGCGTTATGCGTTATGCTTTATGCGTTATGCATTATGCGTTATGCGTGATCCGTTATGCGTTAGGCGTTATGGGTTTTCCGGTGTTCGTTATGCGTTGTGCAGTATGCGTTATGCGTTAAGAAGTATGGGGTATGGTTTATGCGTTATGCGTTGTGCGCTATACGTTTGCGTTATGCGTTATGCGTTATGCGTTATGCGTTATGCGTTATACGGTATGCGTTATGCGTTATGCGTTATGCGTTATGCGTTATGCGTTATGCGTTATGCGTTATGCGTTATGCGTTATGCGTTATGCGTTATGCGTTATGCGTTATGCGTTATGCGTTATGCGTTATGCGTTATGCGTTATGCGTTACGCGTTATGCGTTACGCGTTATGCGTTACGCGTTACGCGTTATGCGTTATGCGTTATGCGTTATGCGTTATGCGTTATGCGTTATGCGTTATGCGTTATGCGTTATGCGTTATGCGTTATGCGTTATGCGTTATGCGTTATATGTTATGCGTTATGCGTTATGCGTTGTGCGTTATGCGTTATACGGTATGCGTTATGCGTTATGCGTTATGCGTTATGCGTTATGCGTTATGCGTTATGCGTTATGCTTTATGCGTTATGCGTTATGAGTTACACGTTATGCTTTATGCGTTATGCGTTATGCGTTATGCGTTATGCGTTATGCGTTAAATGTTATGCGTTATGCGTTATGCGTTTTGCGTTGTGCGTTACACGTTATGCTTTATGCGTTTTGCGTTATGCGTTATGCGTTATGCGCTATGCGTCATGCGTTATGCGTTATGCGTTATATGTTATGCGTTATGCGTTATGCGTTATGCGTTATACGGTATGCGTTATGCGTTATGCATTATGCTTTATGCGTTATGCATTATGCGTTATGCGTGATCCGTTATGCGTTATGCGTTATGCGTTATGCGTTACGCGTTATGCGTTATGCGTTATGCGTTATGCGTTATATGTTATGCGTTATGCGTTATGCGTTATGCGTTGTGCGTTATACGTTTTCGTTATGCGTTATGCGTTATGCGATATGCGTTATGCGTTATGCGTTATGCGTTATGCGTTATGCTTTATGCGTTATGCGTTATGAGTTACACGTTATGCTTTATGCGTTATGCGTTATTGCGTTAGGGGTTATGCGTTATGCGATATGCGTTATGCTTTATGCGTTATGCATTATGCGTTATGCGAGATCCGTTATGCGTTAGGCATTATGGGTTTTCCGGTGTTCGTTATGCGTTGTGCACTATGCGTTATGCGTTATGAAGTATGGGTTATGGTTTATGCGTTATGCATTGTAGGCTATACGTTTGCGTTTTGCGTTATGCGTTATACGGTGTGCGTTATGCGTTATGCGTTATACGGTATGCGTTATGCGTTATGCGTTATGCGTTGTGCGTTATACGTATGCGTTATGCGTTATGCGTTATACGGTATGCGTTATGCGTTATGCGTTATGCGTATGCGTTATGCGTTATGCGTTATGCGTTATACGGTATGCGTTATGCGTTATGCGTTATGCGTTGTGCGTTATACGTATGCGTTATGCGTTATGCGTTATGCGTTATACGGTATGCGTTATGCGTTATGCCTTATGCGTTATGCGTTATGCGTTGTTCGTTATACGTATGCGTTATGCGTTATGCTTTATGCGTTATGCATTATGCGTTATGCGTGATCCGTTATGCGTTAGGCGTTATGGGTTTTCCGGTGTTCGTTATGCGTTGTGCAGTATGCGTTATGCGTTATGAAGTATGGGGTATGGTTTATGCGTTATGCGTTGTGCGCTATACGTTTGCGTTATGCGTTATGCGTTATGCGTTATGCGTTATACGGTATGCGTTATGCGTTATGCGTTATGCGTTATACGGTATGCGTTATGCGTTATGCGTTATGCGTTGTGCGTTATACGTATGCGTTATGCGTTATGCGTTATGCGTTATACGGTATGCGTTATGCGTTATGCCTTATGCGTTATGCGTTATGCGTTGTTCGTTATACGTATGCGTTATGCGTTATGCTTTATGCGTTATGCATTATGCGTTATGCGTGATCCGTTATGCGTTAGGCGTTATGGGTTTTCCGGTGTTCGTTATGCGTTGTGCAGTATACGTTATGCGTTATGAAGTATGGGGTATGGTTTATGCGTTATGCGTTGTGCGCTATACGTTTGCGTTATGCGTTATGCGTTATGCGTTATGCGTTATACGGTATGCGTTATGCGTTATGCGTTATGCGTTATGCTTTATGCGTTATGCGTTATGCGTTATGCGTTATGCGTTATGCGTTATGCGTTATGCGTTATGCGTTATGCGTTATGCGTTATGCGTTATGCATTGTGCACTATACGTTTGCGGTATGCGTTATGCGTTATGCGTTATACGGTGTGCGTTATGCGTGATGCGTTATGCGTTATACGGTATGCGTTATGCGTTATGCGTTATGCGTTGTGCGTTATACGTATGCGTTATGCGTTATGCGTTATACGGTATGCTTTATGCGTTATGCATTATGCGTTATGCGTTATGCGTTATACGGTATGCGTTATGCGTTATGCATTATGCTTTATGCGTTATGCATTATGCGTTATGCGTGATCCGTTATGCGTTATGCGTTATGCGTTATGCGTTATGCGTTATGCGTTATGCGTTATGCGTTATATGTTATGCGTTATGCGTTATGCGTTATGCGTTGTGCGTTATACGTTTTCGTTATGCGTTATGCGTTATGCGATATGCGTTATGCGTTATGCGTTATGCGTTATGCGTTATGCGTTATGCTTTATGCGTTATGCGTTATGAGTTACACGTTATGCTTTATGCGTTATGCGTTATTGCGTTAGGGGTTATGCGTTATGCGTTATGCGTTATGCTTTATGCGTTATGCATTATGCGTTATGCGAGATCCGTTATGCGTTAGGCATTATGGGTTTTCCGGTGTTCGTTATGCGTTGTGCACTATGCGTTATGCGTTATGAAGTATGGGTTATGGTTTATGCGTTATGCATTGTAGGCTATACGTTTGCGTTTTGCGTTATGCGTTATACGGTGTGCGTTATGCGTTATGCGTTATACGGTATGCGTTATGAGTTATGCGTTATGCGTTGTGCGTTATACGTATGCGTTATGCGTTATGCGTTATACGGTATGCGTTATGCGTTATGCGTTATGCGTATGCGTTATGTGTTATGCGTTATGCGTTATACGGTATGCGTTATGCGTTATGCGTTATGCTTTATGCGTTATGCATTATGCGTTATGCGTGATCCGTTATGCGTTAGGCGTTATGGGTTTTCCGGTGTTCGTTATGCGTTGTGCAGTATGCGTTATGCGTTATAAAGTATGGGGTATGGTTTATGCGTTATGCGTTGTGCGCTATACGTTTGCGTTATGCGTTATGCGTTATGCGTTATGCGTTATACGGTATGCGTTATGCGTTATGCGTTATGCGTTATGCGTTATGCGTGATGCGTTATGCGTTATACGGTATGCGTTATGCGTTATGCGTTATGCGTTGTGCGTTATACGTATGCGTTATGCGTTATGCGTTATACGGTATGCTTTATGCGTTATGCATTATGCGTTATGCGTGATCCGTTATGCGTTAGGCGGTATGGGTTTTCCGGTGTTCGTTATGCGTTGGGCAGTATGCGTTATGCGTTATGAAGTATGGGTTATGGTTTATGCGTTATGCGTTGTGCGCTATACGTTTGCGTTATGCGTTATGCGTTATGCGTTATGCATTATACGGTATGCGTTATGCGTTATGCGTTATGCGTTATGCGTCGTGCGTTATACGTATGCGTTATGCGTTATGCGTTATGCGTTATACGGTATGCGTTATGCGTTATGCGTTATGCGTTGTGCCTTATGCGTTATATGTTATGCGTTATGCGTTATGCGTTATGCGTTGTGCGTTATACGTTTGCGTTATGCGTTATGTGTTATGCGATATGCGTTATGCGTTATGCGTTATGCGTTATGCGTTATGCGTTATGCTTTATGCGTTATGCGTTATGCGTTATGCGTCGTGCGTTATACGTATGCGTTATGCGTTATGCGTTATGCGTTATACGGTATGCGTTATGCGTGATCCGTTATGCGTTAGGCGTTATGGGTTTTCCGGTGTTCGTTATGCGTTGTGCAGTATGCGTTATGCGTTATGAAGTATGGGTTATGGTTTATGCGTTATGCGTTGTGCGCTATACGTTTGCGTTATGCGTTATGCGTTATGCGTTATGCATTATACGGTATGCGTTATGCGTTATGCGTTATGCGTTATGCGTTATGCGTCGTGCGTTATACGTATGCGTTATGCGTTATGCGTTATGCGTTATACGGTATGCGTTATGCGTTATGCGTTATGCGTTGTGCCTTATGCGTTATATGTTATGCGTTATGCGTTATGCGTTATGCGTTGTGCGTTATACGTTTGCGTTATGCGTTATGTGTTATGCGATATGCGTTATGCGTTATGCGTTATGCGTTATGCGTTATGCGTTATGCGTTATGCTTTATGCGTTATGCGTTATGCGTTATGCGTCGTGCGTTATACGTATGCGTTATGCGTTATGCGTTATGCGTTATACGGTATGCGTTATGCGTGATCCGTTATGCGTTAGGCGTTATGGGTTTTCCGGTGTTCGTTATGCGTTGTGCAGTATGCGTTATGCGTTATGAAGTATGGGTTATGGTTTATGCGTTATGCGTTGTGCGCTATACGTTTGCGTTATGCGTTATGCGTTATGCGTTATGCGTTATACGGTATGCGTTATGCGTTATGCGTTATGCGTTATGCGTTATGCGTTAAATGTTATGCGTTATGCGTTATGCGTTATGCGTTGTGCGTTATACATTTGCGTTATGCGTTATGCGTTATGCGTTATGCGATATGCGTTATGCGTTATGCGTTATGCGTTATGCGTTATGCGTTATGCGATATGCGTTATGCGTTATGCGTTATGCTTTATGCGTTATGCGTTATGCGTTATGCGTTATGCGTTATGCGTTATGCGTTATGCGTTATGCGTTATGCTTTATGCGTTATGCATTATGCGTTATGCGAGATCCGTTATGCGTTAGGCATTATGGGTTTTCCGGTGTTCGTTATGCGTTGTGCACTATGCGTTATGCGTTATGAAGTATGGGTTATGGTTTATGCGTTATGCATTGTGCGCTATACGTTTGCGGTATGCGTTATGCGTTATGCGTTATACGGTGTGCGTTATGCGTGATGCGTTATGCGTTATACGGTATGCGTTATGCGTTATGCGTTATGCGTTGTGCGTTATACGTATGCGTTATGCGTTATGCGTTATACGGTATGCTTTATGCGTTATGCATTATGCGTTATGCGTGATCCGTTATGCGTTAGGCGTTATGGGTTTTCCGGTGTTCGTTATGCGTTGGGCAGTATGCGTTATGCGTTATGAAGTATGGGTTATGGTTTATGCGTTATGCGTTGTGCGCTATACGTTTGCGTTATGCGTTATGCGTTATGCGTTATGCATTATACGGTATGCGTTATGCGTTATGCGTTATGCGTTATGCGTCGTGCGTTATACGTATGCGTTATGCGTTATGCGTTATGCGTTATACGGTATGCGTTATGCGTTATGCGTTATGCGTTGTGCCTTATGCGTTATATGTTATGCGTTATGCGTTATGCGTTATGCGTTGTGCGTTATACGTTTGCGTTATGCGTTATGTGTTATGCGATATGCGTTATGCGTTATGCGTTATGCGTTATGCGTTATGCGTTATGCTTTATGCGTTATGCGTTATGCGTTATGCGTCGTGCGTTATACGTATGCGTTATGCGTTATGCGTTATGCGTTATACGGTATGCGTTATGCGTGATCCGTTATGCGTTAGGCGTTATGGGTTTTCCGGTGTTCGTTATGGGTTGTGCAGAATGCGTTATGCGTTATGAAGTATGGGTTATGGTTTATGCGTTATGCGTTGCGCGCTATACGTTTGCGTTATGCGTTATGCGTTATGCGTTATGCGTTATACGGTATGCGTTATGCGTTATCCGTTATGCGTTATGCGTTATGCGTTAAATGTTATGCGTTATGCGTTATGCGTTATGCGTTGTGCGTTATACATTTGCGTTATGCGTTATGCGTTATGCGTTATGCGATATGCGTTATGCGTTATGCGTTATGCGTTATGCGTTATGCGTTATGCGATATGCGTTATGCGTTATGCGTTATGCTTTATGCGTTATGCGTTATGCGTTATGCGTTATGCCATATGCTTTATGCGTTATGCGTTATGAGTTACACGTTATGCTCTATGCGTTATGCGTTATGCGTTATGCGTTATATGTTATGCGTTATGCGTTATGCGTTATGCGTTATGCGTTGTGCGTTATACGTTTGCGTTATGCGTTATGCGTTATGCGATATGCGTTATGCGTTATGCGTTATGCGTTATGCGTTATGCGTTATGCGTTATGCGTTATGCGTTATGCGTTATGCGTTATGCGTTATGCGTTATGCGTTATGCGTTATGCGTTATGCTTTATGCGTTATGCGTTATGAGTTACACGTTATGCTTTATGCGTTATGCGTTATGCGTTATTGCGTTAGGGGTTATGCGTTATGCGTTATGCGTTATGCTTTATGCGTTATGCATTATGCGTTATGCGTGATCCGTTATGCGTTAGGCGTTATGCGTTATGCGTTATGCGTTATGCGTTATGCGTTATGCGTTATGCGTTATGCGTTATGCGTTATGCTTTATGCGTTATGCGTTATGAGTTACACGTTATGCTTTATGCGTTATGCGTTATGCGTTATTGCGTTAGGGGTTATGCGTTATGCGTTATGCGTTATGCGTTATGCGTTATGCGTTATGCGTTATGCGTTATGCGTTATGCGTTATGCGTTATGCGTTATGCTATATGCGTTATGCGTTATGAGTTACACGTTATACGTTTGCGTTATGCGTTATGCGTTATGCGATATGCGTTATGCGTTATGCGTTATGCGTGATCCGTTATGCGTTAGGCGTTATGGGTTTTCCGGTGTTCGTTATGCGTTGTGCAGTATGCGTTATGCGTTATGAAGTATGGGTTATGGTTTATGCGTTGTGCGTTGTGCGCTATACGTTTGCGTTATGCGTTATGCGTTATGCGTTATGCGTTATGCGTTATGCGTTATGCGTTATGCGTTATGCGTTATGCGTTATGCGTTATGCGTTATGCGTTATGCGTTATGCGTTATGCGTTATGCGTTATGCGTTATGCGTTATGCGTTATGCGTTATGCGTTATGCGTTATGCGTTATGCGTTATGCGTTATGCGTTATGCGTTGTATGTTATGCGTTATGCGTTATGCGTTATGCGTTGTGCGTTATACGTTTGCGTTATGCGTTATGCGTTATGCGATATGCGTTATGCGTTATGCGTTATGCGTTATGCGTTATGCGTTATGCGTTATGCGTTATGCGTTATGCGTTATGCGTTATGCGTTATGCGTTATGCGTTATGCGTTATGCGTTATATGTTATGCGTTATGCGTTATGCGTTATGCGTTATGCGTTATGAGTTATACGTTATGCGTTATGCATTATGCGTTATGCGTTATACGGTATGGGTTATGGTTTATGCGTTATGCGTTGTGTGCTATACGTTTGCGTTATGCGTTATGCGTTATGCGTTATATGTTATGCGTTATGCGTTATGCGTTATGCGTTATGCGTTATGCGTTATGCGTTATGCGTTAGGCGTTATGGGTTTTCCGGTGTTCGTTATGCGTTGTGCAGTATGCGTTATGCGTTATGAAGTATGGGTTATGGTTTATGCGTTATGCGTTGTGCGCTATACGTTTGCGTTATGCGTTATGCGTTATACGGTATGCGTTATGCGTTATGCGTTATGCGTTATACGGTATGCGTTATGCGTTATGCGTTATGCGTTATGAGTTATGCGTTATGCTTTATGCGTTATGCGTTATGAGTTACACGTTATGCTTTATGCGTTATGCTTTATGCGTTATGTGTTATGAGTTACACGTTATACGTTTGCGTTATGCGTTATGCGTTATGCGATATGCGTTATGCGTTATGCTTTATGCGTTATGCGTTATGAGTTAAACGTTATGCTTTATGCGTTATGCGTTATGCGTTATTGCGTTAGGGGTTATGCGTTATGCTTTATGCGTTATGCATTATGCGTTATGCGTGATCCGTTATGCGTTAGGCGTTATGGGTTTTCCGGTGTTCGTTATGCGTTGTGCAGTATGCGTTATGCGTTATGAAGTATGGGTTATGGTTTATGCGTTATGCGTTGTGCGCTATACGTTTGCGTTATGCGTTATGCGTTATACGGTATGCGTTATGCGTTATGCGTTATGCTTTATGCGTTATGCGTTTTGCGTTATGCGTTATGCGTTATGGGTTATGCGTTATGCGTTATGCGTTATGCGTTATGCGTTATGCGTTATGCGTTATGCGTTATGCGTTTTGCGTTATGCGTTATGCGTTATGGGTTATGCGTTATGCGTTATGCGTTATGCGTTATGCGTTATGCGTTATGCGTTATGCGTTATGCGTTATGCGTTATGCGTTATGCGTTATGCGTTGTATGTTATGCGTTATGCGTTATGCGTTATGCGTTGTGCGTTATACGTTTGCGTTATGCGTTATGCGTTATGCGATATGCGTTATGCGTTATGCGTTATGCGTTATGCGTTATGCGTTATGCGTTATGCGTTATGCGTTATGCGTTATGCTTTATGCGTAATGCGTTATGAGTTCCACGTTATGCTTTATGCGTTATGCGTTATGCGTTATTGCGTTAGGTGTTATGCGTTATGCGTTATGCGTTATGCTTTATGCGTTATGCATTATGCGTTATGCGTGATCCGTTATGCGTTAGGCGTTATGGGTTTTCCGGTGTTCGTTATGCGTTGGGCAGTATGCGTTATGCGTTATGAAGTATGGGTTATGGTGTATGCGTTATGCGTTGTGCGCTATACGTTTGCGTTATGCGTTATGCGTTATGCGTTATACGGTATGCGTTATGCGTTATGCGTTATGCGTTATGCGTCGTGCGTTATACGTATGCGTTATGCGTTATGCGTTATGCGTTATATGTTATGCGTTATGCGTTATGCGTTATGCGTTGTGCGTTATACGTTTGCGTTATGCGTTATGCGTTATGCGATATGCGTAATGCGTTATGCGTTATGCGTTATGCGTTATGCGTTATGCGTTATGCGTTATGCGTTATGCGTTATGCGTTATGCGTTATGCGTTATGCGTTATGCTATATGCGTTATGCGTTATGAGTTACACGTTATACGTTTGCGTTATGCGTTATGCGTTATGCGATATGCGTTATGCGTTATGCGTTATGCGTGATCCGTTATGCGTTAGGCGTTATGGGTTTTCCGGTGTTCGTTATGCGTTGTGCAGTATGCGTTATGCGTTATGAAGTATGGGTTATGGTTTATGCGTTATGCGTTGTGCGCTATACGTTTGCGTTATGCGTTATGCGTTATGCGTTATGCGTTATGCGTTATGCGTTATGCGTTATGCGTTATGCGTTATGCGTTATGCGTTATGCGTTATGCGTTATGCCTTATGCGTTATGCGTTATATGTTATGCGTTATGCGTTATGCGTTATGCGTTATATGTTATGCGTTATGCGTTATGCGTTATGCGTTGTGCGTTATGCGTTATACGGTATGCGTTATGCGTAATGCGTTATGCGTTATGCGTTATGCTTTATGCGTTATGCGTTTTGCGTTATGCGTTATGCGTTATGGGTTATGCGTTATGCGTTATGCGTTATGCGTTATGCGTTATGCGTTATGCGTTATGCGTTATGCGTTATGCGTTATGCGTTATGCGTTGTATGTTATGCGTTATGCGTTATGCGTTATGCGTTATGCGTTGTGCGTTATAGGTTTGCGTTATGCGTTATGCGTTATGCGATATGCGTTATGCGTTATTCGTTGTGCGTTATGCGTTATACGGTATGCGTTATGCGTTATGCGTTATGCGTTATGCGTTATGCTTTATGCGTTATGCGTTTTGCGTTATGCGTTATGCGTTATGGGTTATGCTTTATGCGTTATGCGTTTTGCGTTATGCGTTATGCGTTATGGGTTATGCGTTATGCGTTATGCGTTATGCGTTATGCGTTATGCGTTATGCGTTATGCGTTATGCGTTATGCGTTATGCGTTGTATGTTATGCGTTATGCGTTATGCGTTATGCGATATGCGTTATGCGTTATGCGTTATGCGTTATGCGTTCTGCGTTATGCGTTGTATGTTATGCGTTATGCGTTATGCGTTATGCGTTGTGCGTTATACGTTTGCGTTATGCGTTATGCGTTATGCGATATGCGTTATGCGTTATGCGTTATGCGTTATGCGTTATGCGTTATGCGTTATGCGTTATGCGTTATGCTATATGCGTTATGCGTTATGAGTTACACGTTATACGTTTGCGTTATGCGTTATGCGTTATGCGATATGCGTTATGCGTTATGCGTTATGCGTGATCCGTTATGCGTTAGGCGTTATGGGTTTTCCGGTGTTCGTTATGCGATGTGCAGTATGTGTTATGCGTTATGAAGTATGGGTTTTGGTTTATGCGTTATGCGTTGTGCGCTATACGTTTGCGTTATGCGTTATGCGTTATGCGTTATGCGTTATGCGTTATGCGTTATGCGTTATGCGTTATGCGTTATGCGTTATGCGTTATGCTTTATGCGTTATGCGTTATGAGTTATACGTTATGCGTTATGCATTATGCGTTATGCGTTATGCGTTATGCGTTATGCGTTATGCGTTATGCGTTATGCGTTATGCGTTATATGTTATGCGTTATGCGTTATGCGTTATGCGTTATATGTTATGCGTTATGCGTTATGCGTTGTGCGTTATACGTTTGCGTTATGCGTTATGCGATATGCGTTATGCGTTATGCTTTATGCGTTATGCGTTATGCGTTATGCGTTATGCGTTATGCGTTATGCGTTATGCTTTATGCGTTATGCGTTATGAGTTATACGTTATGCGTTATGCATTATGCGTTATGCGTTATGCGTTATGCGTTATGCGTTATGCGTTATGCGTTATGCGATATGCGTTATGCGTTATGCGTTATGCGTGATCCTTTATGCGTTAGGCGTTATGGGTTTTCCGGTGTTCGTTATGCGTTGTGCAGTATGCGTTATGCGTTATGAAGTATGGGTTATGGTTTATGCGTTATGCGTTGTGCGCTATACGTTTGCGTTATGCGTTATGCGTTATGCGTTATACGGTGTGCGTTATGCGTTATGCGTTATGCGTTATGCGTTATGCGTTATGCGTTATGCGTTATGCGTTATGCGTTATGCGTTATGCGATATGCGTTATGCGTTATGCGTTATGCGTTATGCGTTATGCGTTATGCGTTATGCGTTATGCGTTATGCGTTCTGCGTTATGCGTTATGCGTTATGCGTTATGCGTTATGCGTTATGCGTTATGCTTTATGCGTTATGCGTTATGCGTTATGCGTTATGCGTTATGCGTTATGCTTTATGCGTTATGCGTTATGCGTTATGCGTTATGCGTTATGCGTTATGCGTTATGCGTTATGCGTTATGCGTTATGCGTTATGCGTTATGCTTTATGCGTTATGCGTTATGAGTTATACGTTATGCGTTATGCGTTATGCGTTATGCGTTATGCGTTATGCGTTATGCTTTATGCGTTATGCGTTATGCGTTATGCGTTATGCGTTATACGTTATGCTTTATGCGTTATGCGTTATGCGTTATGCGTTATGCGTTATGCGTTATGCGTTATGCGTTATGCGTTATGCGTTATGCGTTATGCGTTATGCGTTATGCGTTATGCGTTATATGTTATGCGTTATGCGTTATGCGTTATGCGTTATGAGTTATACGTTATGCGTTATGCATTATGCGTTATGCGTTATACGGTATGGGTTATGGTTTATGCGTTATGCGTTGTGCCCTATACGTTTGCGTTATGCGTTATGCGTTATGCGTTATGCGTTACGCGTTATATGTTATGCGTTATGCGTTATGCGTGATCCGTTATGCGTTAGGCGTTATGGGTTTTCCGGTGTTCGTTATGCGTTGTGCAGTATGCGTTATGCGTTATGAAGTATGGGTTATGGTTTATGCGTTATGCGTTGTGCGCTATACGTTTGCGTTATGCGTTATGCGTTATACGGTATGCGTTATGCGTTATGCGTTATGCGTTATACGGTATGCGTTATGCGTTATGCGTTATGCGTTATGCGTTATGCGTTATGCTTTATGCGTTATGCGTTATGAGTTACACGTTATGCTTTATGCGTTATGCTTTATGCGTTATGCGTTATGAGTTACACGTTATACGTTTGCGTTATGCGTTATGCGTTATGCGATATGCGTTATGCGTTATGCTTTATGCGTTATGCGTTATGAGTTAAACGTTATGCTTTATGCGTTATGCGTTATGCGTTATTGCGTTAGGGGTTATGCGTTATGCTTTATGCGTTATGCATTATGCGTTATGCGTTATCCGTTATGCGTTAGGCGTTATGGGTTTTTCGGTGTTCGTTATGCGTTGTGCAGTATGCGTTATGCGTTATGAAGTATGGGTTATGGTTTATGCGTTATGCATTGTGCGCTATACGTTTGCGTTATGCGATATGCGTTATACGGTATGCGTTATGCGTTATGCGTTATGCGTTATGCGTTGTGCGTTATACGTATGCGTTATGCGTTATGCGTTATGCGTTATACGGTATGCGGTATGCGTTATGCGTTATGCGTTATGCGTTATGCGTTATGCGTTATGCGTTATGCGTTATGCGTTATGCGTTATATGTTATGCGTTATGCGTTATGCGTTGTGCGTTATGCGTTATACGGTATGCGTTATACGTTATACGTTATACGTTATACGTTATACGTTATACGTTATACGTTATACGTTATACGTTATGCGTTATGCGTTATGCTATATGCGTTATGCGTTATGAGTTACACGTTATACGTTTGCGTTATGCGTTATGCGTTATGCGATATGCGTTATGCGTTATGCGTTATGCGTGATCCGTTATGCGTTAGGCGTTATGGGTTTTCCGGTGTTCGTTATGCGTTGTGCAGTATGCGTTATGCGTTATGAAGTATGGGTTATGGTTTATGCGTTATGCGTTGTGCGCTATACGTTTGCGTTATGCGTTATGCGTTATGCGTTATGCGTTATGCGTTATGCGTTATGCGTTGTGCGTTATACGTTTGCGTTATGCGTTATGCGTTATGCGATATGCGTAATGCGTTATGCGTTATGCGTTATGCGTTATGCGTTATGCGTTATGCGTTATGCGTTATGCGTTATGCGTTATGCGTTATGCGTTATGCTATATGCGTTATGCGTTATGAGTTACACGTTATACGTTTGCGTTATGCGTTATGCGTTATGCGATATGCGTTATGCGTTATGCGTTATGCGTGATCCGTTATGCGTTAGGCGTTATGGGTTTTCCGGTGTTCGTTATGCGTTGTGCAGTATGCGTTATGCGTTATGAAGTATGGGTTATGGTTTATGCGTTATGCGTTGTGCGCTATACGTTTGCGTTATGCGTTATGCGTTATGCGTTATGCGTTATGCGTTATGCGTTATGCGTTATGCGTTATGCGTTATGCGTTATGCGTTATGCGTTATGCGTTATATGTTATGCGTTATGCGTTATGCGTTATGCGTTATATGTTATGCGTTATGCGTTATGCGTTATGCGTTGTGCGTTATGCGTTATACGGTATGCGTTATGCGTAATGCGTTATGCGTTATGCGTTATGCTTTATGCGTTATGCGTTTTGCGTTATGCGTTATGCGTTATGGGTTATGCGTTATGCGTTATGCGTTATGCGTTATGCGTTATGCGTTATGCGTTATGCGTTATGCGTTATGCGTTATGCGTTGTATGTTATGCGTTATGCGTTATGCGTTATGCGTTATGCGTTGTGCGTTATACGTTTGCGTTATGCGTTATGCGTTATGCGATATGCGTTATGCGTTATTCGTTGTGCGTTATGCGTTATACGGTATGCGTTATGCGTTATGCGTTATGCGTTATGCGTTATGCTTTATGCGTTATGCGTTTTGCGTTATGCGTTATGCGTTATGGGTTATGCTTTATGCGTTATGCGTTTTGCGTTATGCGTTATGCGTTATGGGTTATGCGTTATGCGTTATGCGTTATGCGTTATGCGTTATGCGTTATGCGTTATGCGTTATGCGTTATGCGTTATGCGTTATGCGTTGTATGTTATGCGTTATGCGTTATGCGTTATGCGTTATGCGTTGTGCGTTATACGTTTGCGTTATGCGTTATGCGTTATGCGATATGCGTTATGCGTTATGCGTTATGCGTTGTATGTTATGCGTTATGCGTTATGCGTTATGCGTTGTGCGTTATACGTTTGCGTTATGCGTTATGCGTTATGCGATATGCGTTATGCGTTATGCGTTATGCGTTATGCGTTATGCGTTATGCGTTGTATGTTATGCGTTATGCGTTATGCGTTATGCGTTGTGCGTTATACGTTTGCGTTATGCGTTATGCGTTATGCGATATGCGTTATGCGTTATGCGTTATGCGTTATGCGTTATGCGTTATGCGTTATGCGTTATGCGTTATGCGTTATGCTATATGCGTTATGCGTTATGAGTTACACGTTATACGTTTGCGTTATGCGTTATGCGTTATGCGATATGCGTTATGCGTTATGCGTTATGCGTGATCCGTTATGCGTTAGGCGTTATGGGTTTTCCGGTGTTCGTTATGCGATGTGCAGTATGTGTTATGCGTTATGAAGTATGGGTTTTGGTTTATGCGTTATGCGTTGTGCGCTATACGTTTGCGTTATGCGTTATGCGTTATGCGTTATGCGTTATGCGTTATGCGTTATGCGTTATGCGTTATGCGTTATGCGTTATGCGTTATGCGTTATGCGTTATGCTTTATGCGTTATGCGTTATGAGTTATACGTTATGCGTTATGCATTATGCGTTATGCGTTATGCGTTATGCGTTATGCGTTATGCGTTATGCGTTATGCGTTATGCGTTATGCGTTATATGTTATGCGTTATGCGTTATGCGTTATGCGTTATATGTTATGCGTTATGCGTTATGCGTTGTGCGTTATACGTTTGCGTTATGCGTTATGCGATATGCGTTATGCGTTATGCTTTATGCGTTATGCGTTATGCGTTATGCGTTATGCGTTATGCGTTATGCGTTATGCTTTATGCGTTATGCGTTATGAGTTATACGTTATGCGTTATGCATTATGCGTTATGCGTTATGCGTTATGCGTTATGCGTTATGCGTTATGCGTTATGCGATATGCGTTATGCGTTATGCGTTATGCGTGATCCTTTATGCGTTAGGCGTTATGGGTTTTCCGGTGTTCGTTATGCGTTGTGCAGTATGCGTTATGCGTTATGAAGTATGGGTTATGGTTTATGCGTTATGCGTTGTGCGCTATACGTTTGCGTTATGCGTTATGCGTTATGCGTTATACGGTGTGCGTTATGCGTTATGCGTTATGCGTTATGCGTTATGCGTTATGCGTTATGCGTTATGCGTTATGCGATATGCGTTATGCGTTATGCGTTATGCGTTATGCGTTATGCGTTATGCGTTATGCGTTATGCGTTATGCGTTATGCGTTCTGCGTTATGCGTTATGCGTTATGCGTTATGCGTTATGCGTTATGCTTTATGCGTTATGCGTTATGCGTTATGCGTTATGCGTTATGCGTTATGCTTTATGCGTTATGCGTTATGCGTTATGCGTTATGCGTTATGCGTTATGCGTTATGCGTTATGCGTTATGCGTTATGCTTTATGCGTTATGCGTTATGAGTTATACGTTATGCGTTATGCGTTATGCGTTATGCGTTATGCGTTATGCTTTATGCGTTATGCGTTATGCGTTATGCGTTATGCGTTATACGTTATGCTTTATGCGTTATGCGTTATGCGTTATGCGTTATGCGTTATGCGTTATGCGTTATGCGTTATGCGTTATGCGTTATGCGTTATGCGTTATGCGTTATGCGTTATGCGTTATATGTTATGCGTTATGCGTTATGCGTTATGCGTTATGAGTTATACGTTATGCGTTATGCATTATGCGTTATGCGTTATACGGTATGGGTTATGGTTTATGCGTTATGCGTTGTGCCCTATACGTTTGCGTTATGCGTTATGCGTTATGCGTTATGCGTTACGCGTTATATGTTATGCGTTATGCGTTATGCGTGATCCGTTATGCGTTAGGCGTTATGGGTTTTCCGGTGTTCGTTATGCGTTGTGCAGTATGCGTTATGCGTTATGAAGTATGGGTTATGGTTTATGCGTTATGCGTTGTGCGCTATACGTTTGCGTTATGCGTTATGCGTTATACGGTATGCGTTATGCGTTATGCGTTATACGGTATGCGTTATGCGTTATGCGTTATGCGTTATGCGTTATGCGTTATGCTTTATGCGTTATGCGTTATGAGTTACACGTTATGCTTTATGCGTTATGCTTTATGCGTTATGCGTTATGAGTTACACGTTATACGTTTGCGTTATGCGTTATGCGTTATGCGATATGCGTTATGCGTTATGCTTTATGCGTTATGCGTTATGAGTTAAACGTTATGCTTTATGCGTTATGCGTTATTGCGTTAGGGGTTATGCGTTATGCTTTATGCGTTATGCATTATGCGTTATGCGTTATCCGTTATGCGTTAGGCGTTATGGGTTTTTCGGTGTTCGTTATGCGTTGTGCAGTATGCGTTATGCGTTATGAAGTATGGGTTATGGTTTATGCGTTATGCATTGTGCGCTATACGTTTGCGTTATGCGTTATGCGTTATACGGTATGCGTTATGCGTTATGCGTTATGCGTTATACGGTATGCGTTATGCGTTATGCGTTATGCGTTGTGCGTTATACGTTTACGTTATGCGTTATGCGTTATGCGATATGCGTTATACGGTATGCGTTATGCGTTATGCGTTATGCGTTATGCGTTGTGCGTTATACGTATGCGTTATGCGTTATGCGTTATGCGTTATACGGTATGCGGTATGCGTTATGCGTTATGCGTTATGCGTTATGCGTTATGCGTTATGCGTTATGCGTTATGCGTTATATGTTATGCGTTATGCGTTATGCGTTGTGCGTTATGCGTTATACGGTATGCGTTATGCGTTATGCGTTATGCGTTATGCGTTATGCTTTATGCGTTATGCGTTTTGCGTTATGCGTTATGCGTTATGGGTTATGCGTTATGCGTTATGCGTTATGCGTTATGCGTTATGCGTTATGCGTTATGCGTTATGCGTTATGCGTTATGCGTTATGCGTTATGCGTTGTATGTTATGCGTTATGCGTTATGCGTTATGCGTTGTGCGTTATACGTTTGCGTTATGCGTTATGCGTTATGCGATATGCGTTATGCGTTATGCGTTATGCGTTATGCGTTATGCGTTATGCGTTATGCGTTATGCGTTATGCGTTATGCGTTATGCGTTATGCGTTATGCGTTATGCGTTATGCGTTATGCGTTATGCTTTATGCGTAATGCGTTATGAGTTACACGTTATGCTTTATGCATTATGCGTTATGCGTTATTGCGTTAGGGGTTATGCGTTATGCGTTATGCGTTATGCTTTATGCGTTATGCATTATGCGTTATGCGTGATCCGTTATGCGTTAGGCGTTATGGGTTTTCCGGTGTTCGTTATGCGTTGGGCAGTATGCGTTATGCGTTATGAAGTATGGGTTATGGTTTATGCGTTATGCGTTGTGCGCTATACGTTTGCGTTATGCGTTATGCGTTATACGGTATGCGTTATGCGTTATGCGTTATACGGTATGCGTTATGCGTTATGCGTTATGCGTTATGCGTTATGCGTTATGCTTTATGCGTTATGCGTTATGAGTTACACGTTATGCTTTATGCGTTATGCTTTATGCGTTATGCGTTATGAGTTACACGTTATACGTTTGCGTTATGCGTTATGCGTTATGCGTTATGCGTTATGCGTTATGCTTTATGCGTTATGCGTTATGAGTTAAACGTTATGCTTTATGCGTTATGCGTTATTGCGTTAGGGGTTATGCGTTATGCTTTATGCGTTATGCATTATGCGTTATGCGTTATCCGTTATGCGTTAGGCGTTATGGGTTTTTCGGTGTTCGTTATGCGTTGTGCAGTATGCGTTATGCGTTATGAAGTATGGGTTATGGTTTATGCGTTATGCATTGTGCGCTATACGTTTGCGTTATGCGTTATGCGTTATACGGTATGCGTTATGCGTTATGCGTTATGCGTTATACGGTATGCGTTATGCGTTATGCGTTATGCGTTGTGCGTTATACGTTTACGTTATGCGTTATGCGTTATGCGATATGCGTTATACGGTATGCGTTATGCGTTATGCGTTATGCGTTATGCGTTGTGCGTTATACGTATGCGTTATGCGTTATGCGTTATGCGTTATACGGTATGCGGTATGCGTTATGCGTTATGCGTTATGCGTTATGCGTTATGCGTTATGCGTTATGCGTTATGCGTTATATGTTATGCGTTATGCGTTATGCGTTGTGCGTTATGCGTTATACGGTATGCGTTATGCGTTATGCGTTATGCGTTATGCGTTATGCTTTATGCGTTATGCGTTTTGCGTTATGCGTTATGCGTTATGGGTTATGCGTTATGCGTTATGCGTTATGCGTTATGCGTTATGCGTTATGCGTTATGCGTTATGCGTTATGCGTTATGCGTTATGCGTTATGCGTTGTATGTTATGCGTTATGCGTTATGCGTTATGCGTTGTGCGTTATACGTTTGCGTTATGCGTTATGCGTTATGCGATATGCGTTATGCGTTATGCGTTATGCGTTATGCGTTATGCGTTATGCGTTATGCGTTATGCGTTATGCGTTATGCGTTATGCGTTATGCGTTATGCGTTATGCGTTATGCGTTATGCGTTATGCTTTATGCGTAATGCGTTATGAGTTACACGTTATGCTTTATGCATTATGCGTTATGCGTTATTGCGTTAGGGGTTATGCGTTATGCGTTATGCGTTATGCTTTATGCGTTATGCATTATGCGTTATGCGTGATCCGTTATGCGTTAGGCGTTATGGGTTTTCCGGTGTTCGTTATGCGTTGGGCAGTATGCGTTATGCGTTATGAAGTATGGGTTATGGTTTATGCGTTATGCGTTGTGCGCTATACGTTTGCGTTATGCGTTATGCGTTATGCGTTATACGGTATGCGTTATGCGTTATGCGTTATGCGTTATGCGTCGTGCGTTATACGTACGCGTTATGCGTTATGCGTTATGCGTGATACGGTATGCGTTATGCGTTATGCGTTATGCGTTATGCGTTATATGTTATGCGTTATGCGTTATGCGTTATGCGTTGTGCGTTATACGTTTGCGTTATGCGTTATGCGTTATGCGATATGCGTTATGCGTTATGCGTTATGCGTTATGCGTTATGCGTTATGCGTTATGCGTTATGCGTTATGCGTTATGCGTTATGCGTTATGCGTTATGCTATATGCGTTATGCGTTATGAGTTACACGTTATACGTTTGCGTTATGCGTTATGCGTTATGCGATATGCGTTATGCGTTATGCGTTATGCGTGATCCGTTATGCGTTAGGCGTTATGGGTTTTCCGGTGTTCGTTATGCGTTGTGCAGTATGCGTTTAGCGTTATGAAGTATGGGTTATGGTTTATGCGTTATGCGTTGTGCGCTATACGTTTGCGTTATGCGTTATGCGTTATGCGTTATGCGTTATGCGTTATGCGTTATGCGTTATGCGTTATGCGTTATGCGTTATGCGTTATGCGTTATGCGTTATGCGTTATGCGTTATGCGTTATGCGTTATGCGTTATGCGTTATGCGTTATGCTATATGCGTTATGCGTTATGAGTTACACGTTATACGTTTGCGTTATGCGTTATGCGTTATGCGATATGCGTTATGCGTTATGCGTTATGCGTGATCCGTTATGCGTTAGGCGTTATGGGTTTTCCGGTGTTCGTTATGCGTTGTGCAGTATGCGTTATGCGTTATGAAGTATGGGTTATGGTTTATGCGTTATGCGTTGTGCGCTATACGTTTGCGTTATGCGTTATGCGTTATGCGTTATGCGTTATGCGTTATGCGTTATGCGTTATGCGTTATGCGTTATGCGTTATGCGTTATGCGTTATGCGTTATGCGTTATGCGTTATGCGTTATGCTTTATGCGTTATGCGTTATGAGTTATACGTTATGCGTTATGCATTATGCGTTATGCGTTATGCGTTATGCGTTATGCGTTATGCGTTGTGAGTTACACGTTATACGTTTGCGTTATGCGTTATGCGTTATGCGATATGCGTTATGCGTTATGCGTTATGCGTGATCCGTTATGCGTTAGGCGTTATGGGTTTTCCGGTGTTCGTTATGCGTTGTGCAGTATGCGTTATGCGTTATGAAGTATGGGTTATGGTTTATGCGTTATGCGTTGTGGGCTATACGTTTGCGTTATGCGTTATGCGTTATGCGTTATGCGTTATACGGTATGCGTTATGCGTTATGCGTTATGCGTCATACGGTATGCGTTATGCGTTATGCTTTATACGTTATACGGTATGCGTTATGCGGAATGCGTTATGCGTTGTGCGTTATACGTATGCGTTATGCGTTATGCGTTAGCGTTATGCGTTATGCGTTATGCTTTATGCGTTATGCGTTATGCGTTATGCGTTATGCGTTATATGTTATGCGTTATGCGTTATGCGCTATGCGTTATGCGTAATGCGTTATATGTTATGCGTTATGCGTTATGCGTTATGCGTTATACGGTATGCGTTATGCGTTATGCGTTATGCGTTATGCGTTATGCATTATGCGTTATGCGTTATGCGTTATGCTTTATGCGTTATGCGTTATGCGTTATGCGTTATGCGTCGTGCGTTATACGTATGCGTTATGCGTTATGCGTTGTGCGTTATACGTTTGCGTTATGCGTTATGCGTTATGCGATATGCGTTATGCGTTATGCGTTATGCGTTATGCGTTATGCGTTATGCGTTATGCGTTATGCGTTATGCGTTATGCTATATGCGTTATGCGTTATGAGTTACACGTTATACGTTTGCGTTATGCGTTATGCGTTATGCGATATGCGTTATGCGTTATGCGTTATGCGTGATCCGTTATGCGTTAGGCGTTATGGGTTTTCCGGTGTTCGTTATGCGTTGTGCAGTATGCGTTATGCGTTATGAAGTATGGGTTATGGTTTATGCGTTATGCGTTGTGCGCTATACGTTTGCGTTATGCGTTATGCGTTATGCGTTATGCGTTATGCGTTATGCGTTATGCGTTATGCGTTATGCGTTATGCGTTATGCGTTATGCGTTATGCGTTATGCTTTATGCGTTATGCGTTATGAGTTATACGTTATGCGTTATGCATTATGCGTTATGCGTTATGCGTTATGCGTTATGCGTTATGCGTTATGCGTTATGCGTTATGCGTTATGCGTTATATGTTATGCGTTATGCATTATGCGTTGTGCGTTATACGTTTGCGTTATGCGTTTGCGTTATGCGTTATGCGTTATGCGTTATGCGTTATGCGTTATGCGTTATGCGTTATGCGTTATGCGATATGCGTTATGCGTTATGCGTTATGCGTTATGCGTTATGCGTTATGCGTTATGCGTTATGCTATATGCGTTATGCGTTATGAGTTACACGTTATACGTTTGCGTTATGCGTTATGCGTTATGCGATATGCGTTATGCGTTATGCGTTATGCGTGATCCGTTATGCGTTAGGCGTTATGGGTTTTCCGGTGTTCGTTATGCGTTGTGCAGTATGCGTTATGCGTTATGAAGTATGGGTTATGGTTTATGCGTTATGCGTTGTGGGCTATACGTTTGCGTTATGCGTTATGCGTTATGCGTTATGCGTTATACGGTATGCGTTATGCGTTATGCGTTATGCGACATACGGTATGCGTTATGCGTTATGCGTTATGCGTTATACGGTATGCGTTATGCGGAATGCGTTATGCGTTATGCGTTGTGCGTTATGCGTTATGCGTTATGCTTTATGCGTTATGCGTTATGAGTTATACGTTATGCGTTATGCATTATGCGTTATGCGTTATGCGTTATGCGTTATGCGTTATGCGTTATGCGTTATGCGTTATGCGTTATGCGTTATGCGTTATGCGTTATATGTTATGCGTTATGCATTATGCGTTGTGCGTTATACGTTTGCGTTATGCGTTATGCGATATGCGTTATGCGTTATGCGTTATGCGTTATGCGTTATGCGTTATGCGTTATGCGTTATGCGTTATGCGTTATGCGTTATGCGTTATGCGTTATGCTATATGCGTTATGCGTTATGAGTTACACGTTATACGTTTGCGTTATGCGTTATGCGTTATGCGATATGCGTTATGCGTTATGCGTTATGCGTGATCCGTTATGCGTTAGGCGTTTTGGGTTTTCCGGTGTTCGTTATGCGTTGTGCAGTATGCGTTATGCGTTATGAAGTATGGGTTATGGTTTATGCGTTATGCGTTGTGGGCTATACGTTTGCGTTATGCGTTATGCGTTATGCGTTATGCGTTATACGGTATGCGTTATGCGTTATGCGTTATGCGTCATACGGTATGCGTTATGCGTTATGCGTTATGCGTTATACTGTATGCGTTATGCGGAATGCGTTATGCGTTATGCGTTGTGCGTTATACGTATGCGTTATGCGTTATGCGTTAGCGTTATGCGTTATGCGTTATGCGTTATATGTTATGCGTTATGCGTTATGCGCTATGCGTTATGCGTAATGCGTTATATGTTATGCGTTATGCGTTATGCGTTATGCGTTATGCGTTATACGGTATGCGTTATGCGTTATGCGTTATGCGTTATGCGTTATGCATTATGCGTTATGCGTTATGCGTTATGCTTTATGCGTTATGCGTTTTGCGTTATGCGTTATGCGTTATGGGTTATGCGTTATGCGTTATGCGTCATACGGTATGCGTTATGCGTTATGCGTTATGCGTTATACTGTATGCGTTATGCGGAATGCGTTATGCGTTATGCGTTGTGCGTTATACGTATGCGTTATGCGTTATGCGTTAGCGTTATGCGTTATGCGTTATGCGTTATGCGTTATATGTTATGCGTTATGCGTTATGCGCTATGCGTTATGCGTAATGCGTTATATGTTATGCGTTATGCGTTATGCGTTATGCGTTATGCGTTATACGGTATGCGTTATGCGTTATGCGTTATGCGTTATGCGTTATGCATTATGCGTTATGCGTTATGCGTTATGCTTTATGCGTTATGCGTTTTGCGTTATGCGTTATGCGTTATGGGTTATGCGTTATGCGTTATGCGTTATGCGTTATGCTTTATGCGTTATGCGTTATGAGTTACACGTTATGCTTTATGCGTTATGCTTTATGCATTATGCGTTATGAGTTACACGTTATACGTTTGCGTTATGCGTTATGCGTTATGCGATATGCGTTATGCGTTATGCTTTATGCGTTATGCGTTATGAGTTAAACGTTATGCTTTATGCGTTATGCGTTATGCGTTATTGCGTTAGGGGTTATGCGTTATGCTTTATGCGTTATGCATTATGCTTTATGCGTGATCCGTTATGCGTTAGGCGTTATGGGTTTTCCGGTGTTCGTTATGCGTTGTGCAGTATGCGTTATGCGTTATGAAGTATGGGTTATGGTTTATGCGTTATGCGTTGTGCGCTATACGTTTGCGTTATGCGTTATGCGTTATACGGTATGCGTTATGCGTTATGCGTTATGCGTTATACGGTATGCGTTATGCGTTATGCGTTATGCGTTGTGCGTTATACGTTTGCGTTATGCATTATGCGTTATGCGATATGCGTTATACGGTATGCGTTATTCGTTATGCGTTATGCGTTATGCGTTGTGCGTTATACGTATGCGTTATGCGTTATGCGTTATGCGTTATACGGTATGCGGTATGCGTTATGCGTTATGCGTTATGCGTTATGCGTTATGCGTTATGCGTTATGCGTTATGCGTTATGCGTTATGCGTTATGCGTTATGCGTTATGCGTTATGCGTTATGCGTTATGCGTTATATGTTATGCGTTATGCATTATGCGTTGTGCGTTATACGTTTGCGTTATGCGTTATGCGATATGCGTTATGCGTTATGCGTTATGCGTTATGCGTTATGCGTTATGCGTTATGCGTTATGCGTTATGCGTTATGCTATATGCGTTATGCGTTATGAGTTACACGTTATACGTTTGCGTTATGCGTTATGCGTTATGCGATATGCGTTATGCGTTATGCGTTATGCGTTATGCGTTATGCGTTATATGTTATGCGTTATGCGTTATGCGTTATGCGTTATACGGTATGCGTTATGCGTTATGCGTTATGCGTTATGCGTTATGCATTATGCGTTATGTTTTATGCGTTATGCGTTATGAGTTACACGTTATGCTTTTTGCGTTATGCGTTATGCGTTATGCGTTATGCGTTATGCGTTATGCGTTATGCGTTATGCGTTATGCGTTATGCGTTATGCGTTATGCGTTATGCTTTATGCGTTATGCGTTATGAGTTATACGGTATGCGTTATGCGTTATGCGTTATGCATTATGCGTTATGTTTTATGCGTTATGCGTTATGAGTTACACGTTATGCTTTTTGCGTTATGCGTTATGCGTTATGCGTTATGCGTTATGCGTTATGCGTTATGCGTTATGCGTTATGCGTTATGCGTTATGCGTTATGCGTTATGCGTTATGCGTTATGCGTTATGCGTTATGCGTTATGCGTTATGCGTTATGCTTTATGCGTTATGCGTTATGAGTTATACGGTATGCGTTATGCGTTATGCGTTATGCGTTATGCGTTATGCGTTATGCGTTATGCGTTATGCTTTATGCGTTATGCGTTATGCGTTATGCGTTATGCGTTATGCTTAATGCGTTATGCGTTATGCGTTATGCGTTATGCGTTATGCGTTATGCGTTATGCGTTATGCGTTATGCGTTATGCTTTATGCGTTATGCGTTATGAGTTACACGTTATGCTTTATGCGTTATGCGTTATGCGTTTTTGCGTTAGGGGTTATGCGTTATGCGTTATGCGTTATGCGTTATGCTTTATGCGTTATGCATTATGCGTTATGCGTGATCCGTTATGCGTTAGGCGTTATGGGTTTTCCGGTGTTCGTTATGCGTTGTGCAGTATGCGTTATGCGTTATGAAGTATGGGTTATGGTTTATGCGTTATGCGTTGTGCGCTATACGTTTGCGTTATGCGTTATGCGTTATGCGTTATACGGTGTGCTTTATGAGTTATGCGTTATGCGTTATGCGTTATGCGTTATGCGTTATGCGTTATGCGTTATGCGTTATGCGTTATGCGTTATGCGTTATGCGTTATGCGTTATGCGTTATGCGTTATGCGTTATGCGTTATGCGTTATGCTTTATGCGTTATGCGTTATGAGTTATACGTTATGCGTTATGCATTATGCGTTATGCGTTATGCGTTATGCGTTATGCGTTATGCTTTATGCGTTATGCGTTATGCGTTATGCGTTATGCGTTATGCGTTATGCTTTATGCGTTATGCGTTATGCGTTATGCGTTATGCGTTATGCGTTATGCGTTATGCGTTATGCGTTATGCGTTATGCGTTATGCGTTATGCGTTATGCGTTATGCGTTATGCGTTATATGTTATGCGTTATGCGTTATGCGTTATGCGTTATGAGTTATACGTTATGCTTTATGCGTTATGCGTTATGCGTTATGCGTTATGCGTTATGCGTTATGCGTTATGCTTTATGCGTTATGCGTTATGCGTTATGCGTTATGCGTTATGCGTTATATGTTATGCGTTATGCGTTATGCGTTATGCGTTATGCGTTATGAGTTATACGTTATGCGTTATGCATTATGCGTTATGCGTTATACGGTATGGGTTATGGTTTATGCGTTATGCGTTGTGCGCTATACGTTTGCGTTATGCGTTATGCGTTATGTGTTATGCGTTATATGTTATGCGTTATGCGTTATGCGTTATGCGTTATGCGTTATGCGTTATGCGTTATGCGTTATGCGTTATGCGTTATGCGATATGCGTTATGCGTTATGCGTTTTGCGTTATGCGTTATGCGTTATGCGTTATGCGTTATGCGTTATGCGTTATGCGTTATGCTTTATGCGTTATGCGTTATGAGTTACACGTTATGCTTTATGCGTTATGCGTTTTGCGTTATGCGTTATGCTTTATGCGTTATGCGTTATGCGTTATGCGTTATGCGTTATGCGTTATATGTTATGCGTTATGCGTTATGCGTTATGCGTTATGCGTTATGAGTTATACGTTATGCGTTATGCATTATGCGTTATGCGTTATACGGTATGGGTTATGGTTTATGCGTTATGCGTTGTGCGCTATACGTTTGCGTTATGCGTTATGCGTTATACGGTATGCGTTATGCGTTATGCGTTATACGGTATGCGTTATGCGTTATGCGTTATGCGTTATGCGTTATGCGTTATGCTTTATGCGTTATGCGTTTTGCGTTATGCGTTATGCGTTATGGGTTATGCGTTATGCGTTATGCGTTATGCGTTATGCGTTATGCGTTATGCGTTATGCGTTATGCGTTATGCGTTATGCGTTGTATGTTATGCGTTATGCGTTATGCGTTATGCGTTGTGCGTTATACGTTTGCGTTATGCGTTATGCGTTATGCGATATGCGTTATGCGTTATGCGTTATGCGTTATGCGTTATGCGTTATGCGTTATGCGTTATGCGTTATGCTTTATGCGTAATGCGTTATGAGTTACACGTTATGCTTTATGCGTTATGCGTTATGCGTTATTGCGTTAGGGGTTATGCGTTATGCGTTATGCGTTATGGGTTTTTCCGGTGTTCGTTATGCGTTGTGCAGTATGCGTTATGCGTTATGAAGTATGGGTTATGGTTTATGCGTTATGCGTTGTGCGTTATGCGTTATGCGTTATGCGTTATGCGTTATGCGTTATGGGTTATGCGTTATGCGTTATGCGTTATGCGTTATGCGTTATGCGTTATGCGTTATGCGTTATGCGTTGTATGTTATGCGTTATGCGTTATGCGTTATGCGTTGTGCGTTATACGTTTGCGTTATGCGTTATGCGTTATGCGATATGCGTTATGCGTTATGCGTTATGCGTTATGCGTTATGCGTTATGCGTTATGCGTTATGCGTTATGCGTTATGCGTTATGCGATATGCGTTATGCGTTCTGCGTTATGCGTGATCCGTTATGCGTTTGGCGTTATGGGTTTTTCCGGTGTTCGTTATGCGTTGTGCAGTATGCGTTATGCGTTATGAAGTATGGGTTATGGTTTATGCGTTATGCGTTGTGCGCTATACGTTTGCGTTATGCGTTATGCGTTATGCGTTATGCGTTATACGGTATGCGTTATGCGTTATGCGTTATGCGTCGTGCGTTATACGTATGCGTTATGCGTTATTCGTTAGCCGTTATACGGTATGCGTTATGCGTTATGCGTTATGCGTTATGCGTTATGCGTTAAATGTTATGCGTTATGCGTTATGCGTTGTGCGTTATACGTTTGCGTTATGCGTTATGTGTTATGCGATATGCGTTATGCGTTATGCGTTATGCGTTATGCGTTATGCGTTATGCGTTATGCGTTATGCTTTATGCGTTATGCGTTATGAGTTACACGTTATACGTTTGCGTTATGCGTTATGCGTTATGCGATATGCGTTATGTGTTATGCTTTATGCGTTATGCGTTAGGCGTTATGGGTTTTCCGGTGTTCGTTATGCGTTGTGCAGTATGCGTTATGCGTTATGAAGTATGGGTTATGGTTTATGCGTTATGCGTTGTGCGCTATACGTTTGCGTTATGCGTTATGCGTTATACGGTTTGCGTTATGCGTTATGCGTTAAACGTTATGCTTTATGCGTTATGCGTTATGCGTTATGCGTTATTGCGTTAGGGGTTATGCGTTATGCTTTATGCATTATGCATTATGCGTTATGCGTGATCCGTTATGCGTTAGGCGTTATGGGTTTTTCGGTGTTCGTTATGCGTTGTGCAGTATGCGTTATGCGTTATGAAGTATGGGTTATGGTTTATGCGTTATGCGTTGTGCGCTATACGTTTGCGTTATGCGTTATGCGTTATACGGTATGCGTTATGCGTTATGCGTTATGCGTTATACGGTATGCGTTATGCGTTATGCGTTATGCGTTATGCGTTATGCGTTATGCGTTATGCGTTATGCGTTATGCGTTATGCGTTATGCGTTATGCGATATGCGTTATGCGTTATGCGTTATGCGTTATGCGTTATGCGTTATGCGTTAAGCGTTATGCGTTATGCGTTATGCGTTATGCGTTATGCGTTATGCGTTATGCGTTATGCGTTATGCGTTATGCGTTATGCGTTATGCGTTATGCGTTATGCGTTATGCGTTATGCGTTATGCGTTATGCGTTATGCTTTATGCGTTATGCGTTATGAGTTATACGTTATGCGTTATGCATTATGCGTTATGCGTTATGCGTTATGCGTTATGCGTTATGCTTTATGCGTTATGCGTTATGCGTTATGCGTTATGCGTTATGCGTTATGCTTTATGCGTTATGCGTTATGCGTTATGCGTTATGCGTTATGCGTTATGCGTTATGCGTTATGCGTTATGCGTTATGCGTTATATGTTATGCGTTATGCGTTATGCGTTATGCGTTATGAGTTATACGTTATGCTTTATGCGTTATGCGTTATGCGTTATGCGTTATGCGTTATGCGTTATGCTTTATGCGTTATGCGTTATGCGTTATGCGTTATGCGTTATGCGTTATATGTTATGCGTTATGCGTTATGCGTTATGCGTTATGCGTTATGAGTTATACGTTATGCGTTATGCATTATGCGTTATGCGTTATGCGTTATACGGTATGGGTTATGGTTTATGCGTTATGCGTTGTGCGCTATACGTTTGCGTTATGCGTTATGCGTTATGCGTTATGCGTTATATGTTATGCGTTATGCGTTATGCGTTATGCGTTATGCGTTATGCGTTATGCGTTATGCGTTATGCGTTATGCGTTATGCGATATGCGTTATGCGTTATGCGTTATGCGTTATGCGTTATGCGTTATGCGTTATGCGTTATGCGTTATGCGTTATGCGTTATGCGTTATGCTTTATGCGTTATGCGTTATGAGTTATACGTTATGCGTTATGCGTTATGCGTTATGCGTTATGAGTTATACGTTATGCGTTATGCGTTATACGGTATGCGTTATGCGTTATGCGTTATGCGTTATGCGTTATGCGTTATGCTTTATGCGTTATGCGTTTTGCGTTATGCGTTATGCGTTATGGGTTATGCGTTATGCGTTATGCGTTATGCGTTATGCGTTATGCGTTATGCGTTATGCGTTATGCGTTGTATGTTATGCGTTATGCGTTATGCGTTATGCGTTGTGCGTTATACGTTTGCGTTATGCGTTATGCGTTATGCGATATGCGTTATGCGTTATGCGTTATGCGTTATGCGTTATGCGTTATGCGTTATGCGTTATGCGTTATGCGTTATGCTTTATGCGTAATGCGTTATGAGTTACACGTTATGCTTTATGCGTTATGCGTTATGCGTTATTGCGTTAGGGGTTATGCGTTATGCGTTATGCGTTATGGGTTTTTCCGGTGTTCGTTATGCGTTGTGCAGTATGCGTTATGCGTTATGAAGTATGGGTTATGGTTTATGCGTTATGCGTTGTGCGTTATGCGTTATGCGTTATGCGTTATGCGTTATGCGTTATGGGTTATGCGTTATGCGTTATGCGTTATGCGTTATGCGTTATGCGTTATGCGTTATGCGTTATGCGTTATGCGTTGTATGTTATGCGTTATGCGTTATGCGTTATGCGTTGTGCGTTATACGTTTGCGTTATGCGTTATGCGTTATGCGATATGCGTTATGCGTTATGCGTTATGCGTTATGCGTTATGCGATATGCGTTATGCGTTCTGCGTTATGCGTGATCCGTTATGCGTTTGGCGTTATGGGTTTTTCCGGTGTTCGTTATGCGTTGTGCAGTATGCGTTATGCGTTATGAAGTATGGGTTATGGTTTATGCGTTATGCGTTGTGCGCTATACGTTTGCGTTATGCGTTATGCGTTATGCGTTATGCGTTATACGGTATGCGTTATGCGTTATGCGTTATGCGTCGTGCGTTATACGTATGCGTTATGCGTTATTCGTTAGCCGTTATACTGTATGCGTTATGCGTTATGCGTTATGCGTTATGCGTTATGCGTTAAATGTTATGCGTTATGCGTTATGCGTTGTGCGTTATACGTTTGCGTTATGCGTTATGTGTTATGCGATATGCGTTATGCGTTATGCGTTATGCGTTATGCGTTATGCGTTATGCGTTATGCGTTATGCGTTATGCGTTATGCGTTATGCTTTATGCGTTATGCGTTATGAGTTACACGTTATACGTTTGCGTTATGCGTTATGCGTTATGCGATATGCGTTATGTGTTATGCTTTATGCGTTATGCGTTAGGCGTTATGGGTTTTCCGGTGTTCGTTATGCGTTGTGCAGTATGCGTTATGCGTTATGAAGTATGGGTTATGGTTTATGCGTTATGCGTTGTGCGCTATACGTTTGCGTTATGCGTTATGCGTTATACGGTTTGCGTTATGCGTTATGCGTTATGCGTTATGCGTTATGCGTTATGCGTTATGCGTTATGCGTTATTGCGTTAGGGGTTATGCGTTATGCTTTATGCATTATGCATTATGCGTTATGCGTGATCCGTTATGCGTTAGGCGTTATGGGTTTTTCGGTGTTCGTTATGCGTTGTGCAGTATGCGTTATGCGTTATGAAGTATGGGTTATGGTTTATGCGTTATGCGTTGTGCGCTATACGTTTGCGTTATGCGTTATGCGTTATACGGTTTGCGTTATGCGTTATGCGTTAAACGTTATGCTTTATGCGTTATGCGTTATGCGTTATGCGTTATTGCGTTAGGGGTTATGCGTTATGCTTTATGCATTATGCATTATGCGTTATGCGTGATCCGTTATGCGTTAGGCGTTATGGGTTTTTCGGTGTTCGTTATGCGTTGTGCAGTATGCGTTATGCGTTATGAAGTATGGGTTATGGTTTATGCGTTATGCGTTGTGCGCTATACGTTTGCGTTATGCGTTATGCGTTATGCGTTATGCGTTATGCGTTAAACGTTATGCTTTATGCGTTATGCGTTATGCGTTATGCGTTATTGCGTTAGGGGTTATGCGTTATGCTTTATGCATTATGCATTATGCGTTATGCGTGATCCGTTATGCGTTAGGCGTTATGCGTTATGCGTTATGCGTTGTATGTTATGCGTTATGCGTTATGCGTTATGCGTTGTGCGTTATACGTTTGCGTTATGCGTTATGCGTTATGCGATATGCGTTATGCGTTATGCGTTATGCGTTATGCGTTATGCGTTATGCGTTATGCGTTATGCGTTATGCGTTATGCGTTATGCGTTATGCGATATGCGTTATGCGTTCTGCGTTATGCGTGATCCGTTATGCGTTTGGCGTTATGGGTTTTTCCGGTGTTCGTTATGCGTTGTGCAGTATGCGTTATGCGTTATGAAGTATGGGTTATGGTTTATGCGTTATGCGTTGTGCGCTATACGTTTGCGTTATGCGTTATGCGTTATGCGTTATGCGTTATGCGTTATACGGTATGCGTTATGCGTTATGCGTTATGCGTCGTGCGTTATACGTATGCGTTATGCGTTATTCGTTAGCCGTTATACGGTATGCGTTATGCGTTATGCGTTATGCGTTATGCGTTATGCGTTATGCGTTAAATGTTATGCGTTATGCGTTATGCGTTGTGCGTTATACGTTTGCGTTATGCGTTATGTGTTATGCGATATGCGTTATGCGTTATGCGTTATGCGTTATGCGTTATGCGTTATGCGTTATGCGTTATGCTTTATGCGTTATGCGTTATGAGTTACACGTTATACGTTTGCGTTATGCGTTATGCGTTATGCGTTATGCGTTATGCGTTATGCGTTATGCTTTATGCGTTATGCGTTATGCGTTATGCGTTATGCGTTATGCGTTATATGTTATGCGTTATGCGTTATGCGTTATGCGTTATGCGTTATGAGTTATACGTTATGCGTTATGCATTATGCGTTATGCGTTATGCGTTATACGGTATGGGTTATGGTTTATGCGTTATGCGTTGTGCGCTATACGTTTGCGTTATGCGTTATGCGTTATGCGTTATGCGTTATATGTTATGCGTTATGCGTTATGCGTTATGCGTTATGCGTTATGCGTTATGCGTTATGCGTTATGCGTTATGCGTTATGCGATATGCGTTATGCGTTATGCGTTATGCGTTATGCGTTATGCGTTATGCGTTATGCGTTATGCGTTATGCGTTATGCGTTATGCTTTATGCGTTATGCGTTATGAGTTATACGTTATGCGTTATGCGTTATGCGTTATGCGTTATGAGTTATACGTTATGCGTTATGCATTATGCGTTATGCGTTATACGGTATGGGTTATGGTTTATGCGTTATGCGTTGTGCGCTATACGTTTGCGTTATGCGTTATGCGTTATACGGTATGCGTTATGCGTTATGCGTTATACGGTATGCGTTATGCGTTATGCGTTATGCGTTATGCGTTATGCGTTATGCTTTATGCGTTATGCGTTTTGCGTTATGCGTTATGCGTTATGGGTTATGCGTTATGCGTTATGCGTTATGCGTTATGCGTTATGCGTTATGCGTTATGCGTTATGCGTTGTATGTTATGCGTTATGCGTTATGCGTTATGCGTTGTGCGTTATACGTTTGCGTTATGCGTTATGCGTTATGCGATATGCGTTATGCGTTATGCGTTATGCGTTATGCGTTATGCGTTATGCGTTATGCGTTATGCTTTATGCGTAATGCGTTATGAGTTACACGTTATGCTTTATGCGTTATGCGTTATGCGTTATTGCGTTAGGGGTTATGCGTTATGCGTTATGCGTTATGGGTTTTTCCGGTGTTCGTTATGCGTTGTGCAGTATGCGTTATGCGTTATGCGTTATGCGTTGTATGTTATGCGTTATGCGTTATGCGTTATGCGTTGTGCGTTATACGTTTGCGTTATGCGTTATGCGTTATGCGATATGCGTTATGCGTTATGCGTTATGCGTTATGCGTTATGCGATATGCGTTATGCGTTCTGCGTTATGCGTGATCCGTTATGCGTTTGGCGTTATGGGTTTTTCCGGTGTTCGTTATGCGTTGTGCAGTATGCGTTATGCGTTATGAAGTATGGGTTATGGTTTATGCGTTATGCGTTGTGCGCTATACGTTTGCGTTATGCGTTATGCGTTATGCGTTATGCGTTATGCGTTATACGGTATGCGTTATGCGTTATGCGTTATGCGTCGTGCGTTATACGTATGCGTTATGCGTTATTCGTTAGCCGTTATACTGTATGCGTTATGCGTTATGCGTTATGCGTTATGCGTTATGCGTTAAATGTTATGCGTTATGCGTTATGCGTTGTGCGTTATACGTTTGCGTTATGCGTTATGTGTTATGCGATATGCGTTATGCGTTATGCGTTATGCGTTATGCGTTATGCGTTATGCGTTATGCGTTATGCGTTATGCGTTATGCGTTATGCGTTATGCTTTATGCGTTATGCGTTATGAGTTACACGTTATACGTTTGCGTTATGCGTTATGCGTTATGCGATATGCGTTATGTGTTATGCTTTATGCGTTATGCGTTAGGCGTTATGGGTTTTCCGGTGTTCGTTATGCGTTGTGCAGTATGCGTTATGCGTTATGAAGTATGGGTTATGGTTTATGCGTTATGCGTTGTGCGCTATACGTTTGCGTTATGCGTTATGCGTTATACGGTTTGCGTTATGCGTTAAACGTTATGCTTTATGCGTTATGCGTTATGCGTTATTCGTTATTGCGTTAGGGGTTATGCGTTATGCTTTATGCATTATGCATTATGCGTTATGCGTGATCCGTTATGCGTTAGGCGTTATGGGTTTTTCGGTGTTCGTTATGCGTTGTGCAGTATGCGTTATGCGTTATGAAGTATGGGTTATGGTTTATGCGTTATGCGTTGTGCGCTATACGTTTGCGTTATGCGTTATGCGTTATACGGTTTGCGTTATGCGTTATGCGTTAAGCGTTATGCTTTATGCGTTATGCGTTATGCGTTATGCGTTATTGCGTTAGGGGTTATGCGTTATGCTTTATGCATTATGCATTATGCGTTATGCGTGATCCGTTATGCGTTAGGCGTTATGGGTTTTTCGGTGTTCGTTATGCGTTGTGCAGTATGCGTTATGCGTTATGAAGTATGGGTTATGGTTTATGCGTTATGCGTTGTGCGCTATACGTTTGCGTTATGCGTTATGCGTTATACGGTTTGCGTTATGCGTTATGCGTTAAACGTTATGCTTTATGCGTTATGCGTTATGCGTTATGCGTTATTGCGTTAGGGGTTATGCGTTATGCTTTATGCATTATGCATTATGCGTTATGCGTGATCCGTTATGCGTTAGGCGTTATGCGTTATGCGTTATGCGTTGTATGTTATGCGTTATGCGTTATGCGTTATGCGTTGTGCGTTATACGTTTGCGTTATGCGTTATGCGTTATGCGATATGCGTTATGCGTTATGCGTTATGCGTTATGCGTTATGCGTTATGCGTTATGCGTTATGCGTTATGCGTTATGCGTTATGCGTTATGCGATATGCGTTATGCGTTCTGCGTTATGCGTGATCCGTTATGCGTTTGGCGTTATGGGTTTTTCCGGTGTTCGTTATGCGTTGTGCAGTATGCGTTATGCGTTATGAAGTATGGGTTATGGTTTATGCGTTATGCGTTGTGCGCTATACGTTTGCGTTATGCGTTATGCGTTATGCGTTATGCGTTATGCGTTATACGGTATGCGTTATGCGTTATGCGTTATGCGTCGTGCGTTATACGTATGCGTTATGCGTTATTCGTTAGCCGTTATACGGTATGCGTTATGCGTTATGCGTTATGCGTTATGCGTTATGCGTTAAATGTTATGCGTTATGCGTTATGCGTTGTGCGTTATACGTTTGCGTTATGCGTTATGTGTTATGCGATATGCGTTATGCGTTATGCGTTATGCGTTATGCGTTATGCGTTATGCGTTATGCGTTATGCTTTATGCGTTATGCGTTATGAGTTACACGTTATACGTTTGCGTTATGCGTTATGCGTTATGCGATATGCGTTATGTGTTATGCTTTATGCGTTATGCGTTAGGCGTTATGGGTTTTCCGGTGTTCGTTATGCGTTGTGCAGTATGCGTTATGCGTTATGAAGTATGGGTTATGGTTTATGCGTTATGCGTTGTGCGCTATACGTTTGCGTTATGCGTTATGCGTTATACGGTTTGCGTTATGCGTTATGCGTTAAACGTTATGCTTTATGCGTTATGCGTTATGCGTTATGCGTTATTGCGTTAGGGGTTATGCGTTATGCTTTATGCATTATGCATTATGCGTTATGCGTGATCCGTTATGCGTTAGGCGTTATGGGTTTTTCGGTGTTCGTTATGCGTTGTGCAGTATGCGTTATGCGTTATGAAGTATGGGTTATGGTTTATGCGTTATGCGTTGTGCGCTATACGTTTGCGTTATGCGTTATGCGTTATACGGTTTGCGTTATGCGTTATGCGTTAAACGTTATGCTTTATGCGTTATGCGTTATGCGTTATTGCGTTAGGGGTTATGCGTTATGCTTTATGCATTATGCATTATGCGTTATGCGTGATCCGTTATGCGTTAGGCGTTATGGGTTTTTCGGTGTTCGTTATGCGTTGTGCAGTATGCGTTATGCGTTATGAAGTATGGGTTATGGTTTATGCGTTATGCGTTGTGCGTTATGCGTTATGCGTTATGCGTTATGCGTTATGCGTTATGGGTTATGCGTTATGCGTTATGCGTTATGCGTTATGCGTTATGCGTTATGCGTTATGCGTTATGCGTTATGCGTTGTATGTTATGCGTTATGCGTTATGCGTTATGCGTTGTGCGTTATACGTTTGCGTTATGCGTTATGCGTTATGCGATATGCGTTATGCGTTATGCGTTATGCGTTATGCGTTATGCGTTATGCGTTATGCGTTATGCGTTATGCGTTATGCGTTATGCGTTATGCGTTATGCGATATGCGTTATGCGTTCTGCGTTATGCGTGATCCGTTATGCGTTTGGCGTTATGGGTTTTTCCGGTGTTCGTTATGCGTTGTGCAGTATGCGTTATGCGTTATGAAGTATGGGTTATGGTTTATGCGTTATGCGTTGTGCGCTATACGTTTGCGTTATGCGTTATGCGTTATGCGTTATGCGTTATGCGTTATACGGTATGCGTTATGCGTTATGCGTTATGCGTCGTGCGTTATACGTATGCGTTATGCGTTATTCGTTAGCCGTTATACGGTATGCGTTATGCGTTATGCGTTATGCGTTATGCGTTATGCGTTAAATGTTATGCGTTATGCGTTATGCGTTGTGCGTTATACGTTTGCGTTATGCGTTATGTGTTATGCGATATGCGTTATGCGTTATGCGTTATGCGTTATGCGTTATGCGTTATGCGTTATGCGTTATGCGTTATGCTTTATGCGTTATGCGTTATGAGTTACACGTTATACGTTTGCGTTATGCGTTATGCGTTATGCGATATGCGTTATGTGTTATGCTTTATGCGTTATGCGTTAGGCGTTATGGGTTTTCCGGTGTTCGTTATGCGTTGTGCAGTATGCGTTATGCGTTATGAAGTATGGGTTATGGTTTATGCGTTATGCGTTGTGCGCTATACGTTTGCGTTATGCGTTATGCGTTATACGGTTTGCGTTATGCGTTATGCGTTAAACGTTATGCTTTATGCGTTATGCGTTATGCGTTATGCGTTATTGCGTTAGGGGTTATGCGTTATGCTTTATGCATTATGCATTATGCGTTATGCGTGATCCGTTATGCGTTAGGCGTTATGGGTTTTTCGGTGTTCGTTATGCGTTGTGCAGTATGCGTTATGCGTTATGAAGTATGGGTTATGGTTTATGCGTTATGCGTTGTGCGCTATACGTTTGCGTTATGCGTTATGCGTTATACGGTTTGCGTTATGCGTTATGCGTTAAACGTTATGCTTTATGCGTTATGCGTTATGCGTTATGCGTTATTGCGTTAGGGGTTATGCGTTATGCTTTATGCATTATGCATTATGCGTTATGCGTGATCCGTTATGCGTTAGGCGTTATGGGTTTTTCGGTGTTCGTTATGCGTTGTGCAGTATGCGTTATGCGTTATGAAGTATGGGTTATGGTTTATGCGTTATGCGTTGTGCGCTATACGTTTGCGTTATGCGTTATGCGTTATACGGTATGCGTTATGCGTTATGCGGTATGCGTTATACGGTATGCGTTATGCGTTATGCGTTATGCGTTATGCGTTATGCGTTATGCGTTATGCGTTATGCGTTATGCGTTATGCGTTATGCGTTATGCGTTATATGTTATGCGTTATGCGTTATGCGTTATGCGTTGTGCGTTATGCGTTATACGGTATGCGTTATGCGTTATTCGTTATGCGTTATGCTTTATGCGTTATGCGTTTTGCGTTATGCGTTATGCGTTATGGGTTATGCGTTATGCGTTATGCGTTATGCGTTATGCGTTATGCGTTATGCGTTATGCGTTGTATGTTATGCGTTATGCGTTATGCGTTATGCGTTGTGCGTTATACGTTTGCGTTATGCGTTATGCGTTATGCGTTATGCGATATGCGTTATGCGTTATGCGTTATGCGTTATGCGTTATGCGTTATGCTTTATGCTATATGCGTTATGCGTTATGAGTTACACGTTATACGTTTGCGTTATGCGTTATGCGTTATGCGTTATGCGTTATGCGTTATGCGTTATGCGTTATGCGTTATGCGTTATGCGTTATGCGTTATGCGTTATGCTTTATGCGTTATGCGTTATGAGTTATACGTTATGCGTTATGCATTATGCGTTGTGCGTTATGCGTTATGCGTTATGCGTTATGCGTTATGCGTTATGCGTTATGCGTTATATGTTATGCGTTATGCGTTATGCGTTGTGCGTTATACGTTTGCGTTATGCGTTATGCGATATGCGTTATGCGTTATGCGTTATGCGTTATGCGTTATGCTTTATGCTATATGCGTTATGCGTTATGAGTTACACGTTATACGTTTGCGTTATGCGTTATGCGTTATGCGATATGCGTTATGCGTTATGCGTTATGCGTGATCCGTTATGCGTTAGGCGTTATGGGTTTTCCGGTGTTCGTTATGCGTTGTGCAGTATGCGTTATGCGTTATGAAGTATGGGTTATGGTTTATGCGTTATGCTTTGTGTGCTATACGTTTGCGTTATGCGTTATGCGTTATGCGTTATGCGTTATACGGTATGCGTTATGCGTTATGCGTTATGCGTTATGCGTCATACGGTATGCGTTATGCGTTATGCGTTATGCGTTATACGGTATGCGTTATGCGTTATGCGTTATGCGTTATGCGTTGTGCGTTATACGTATGCGTTATGCGTTATGCGTTAGCGTTATGCGTTATGCGTTATGCTTTATGCGTTATGCGTTATGCGTTATGTGTTATGCGTTATATGTTATGCGTTATGCGTTATGCGCTATGCGTTATGCGTTATGCGTTATATGTTATGCGTTATGCGTTATGCGTTATGCGTTATACGGTATGCGTTATGCGTTATGCGTTATGCGTTATGCGTTATGCGTTATGCATTATGCGTTATGCGTTATGAGTTATACGGTATGCGTTATGCGTTATGCGTTATGCGTTATGCGTTATGCGTAATGCGTTATGCGTTATGCTTAATGCGTTATGCGTTATGCGTTATGCGTTATGCGTTATGCGTTATGCGTTATGCGTTATGCGTTATGCTTTATGCGTTATGCATTATGCGTTATGCGTGATCCGTTATGCGTTAGGCGTTATGGGTTTTCCGGTGTTCGTTATGCGTTGTGCAGTATGCGTTATGCGTTATGAAGTATGGGTTATGCGTTGTGCGCTATACGTTTGCGTTATGCGTTATGCGTTATGCGTTATACGGTGTGCGTTATGCGTTATGCGTTATGCGTTATGCGTTATGCGTTATGCGTTATGCGATATGCGTTATGCGTTATGCGTTATGCGTTATGCGTTATGCGTTATGCGTTATGCGTTATGCGTTCTGCGTTATGCGTTATGCCTTATGCGTTATGCGTTATGCGTTATGCGTTATGCTTTATGCGTTATGCGTTATGAGTTATACGTTATGCGTTATGCATTATGCGTTATGCGTTATGCGTTATGCGTTATGCGTTATACTTTATGCGTTATGCGTTATGCGTTATGCGTTATGCGTTATGCGTTATGCTTTATGCGTTATGCGTTATGCGTTATGCGTTATGCGTTATGCGTTATGCGTTATGCGTTATGCGTTATGCGTTATGCGTTATGCGTTATGCGTTATGCGTTATGCGTTATGCGTTATGCGTTATGCGTTATATGTTATGCGTTATGCGTTATGCGTTATGCGTTATGCGTTATGAGTTATACGTTATGCGTTATGCATTATGCGTTATGCGTTATACGGTATGGGTTATGGTTTATGCGTTATGCGTTGTGCGCTATACGTTTGCGTTATGCGTTATGCGTTATGCGTTATGCGTTATATGTTATGCGTTATGCTTTATGCGTTATGCGTTATGCTTTATGCGTTATGCATTATGCGTTATGCGTGATCCGTTATGCGTTAGGCGTTATGGGTTTTCCGGTGTTCGTTATGCGTTGTGCAGTATGCGTTATGCGTTATGAAGTAGGGGTTATGGTTTATGCGTTATGCGTTGTGCGCTATACGTTTGCGTTATGCGTTATGCGTTATGCGTTATGCGTTATGCGTTATGCGTTATGCGTTATGCGTTATACGGTATGCGTTATGCGTTATGCGTTATGCGTTATGCGTTGTGCGTTATACGTATGCGTTATGCGTTATGCGTTAGCGTTATGCGTTATGCGTTATGCTTTATGCGTTATGCGTTATGCGTTATGTGTTATGCGTTATATGTTATGCGTTATGCGTTATGCGCTATGCGTTATGCGTTATGCGTTATATGTTATGCGTTATGCGTTATGCGTTATGCGTTATACGGTATGCGTTATGCGTTATGCGTTATGCGTTATGCGTTATGCGTTATGCATTATGCGTTATGTTTTATGCGTTATGCGTTATGAGTTACACGTTATGCTTTTTGCGTTATGCGTTATGCGTTATGCGTTATGCGTTATGCGTTATGCGTTATGCGTTTTGCGTTATGCGTTATGCGTTATGCGTTATGCGTTATGCGTTATGCGTTATGCTTTATGCGTTATGCGTTATGAGTTATACGGTATGCGTTATGCGTTATGCGTTATGCGTTATGCGTTATGCGTTATGCGTTATGCGTTATGCGTTATGCGTTATGCGTTATGCTTTATGCGTTATGCGTTATGCGTTATGCGTTATGCGTTATGCGTTATGCTTAATGCGTTATGCGTTATGCGTTATGCGTTATGCGTTATGCGTTATGCGTTATGCGTTATGCGTTATGCTTTATGCGTTATGCATTATGCGTTATGCGTGATCCGTTATGCGTTAGGCGTTATGGGTTTTCCGGTGTTCGTTATGCGTTGTGCAGTATGCGTTATGCGTTATGAAGTATGGGTTATGGTTTATGCGTTATGCGTTGTGCGCTATACGTTTGCGTTATGCGTTATGCGTTATGCGTTATACGGTGTGCGTTATGCGTTATGCGTTATGCGTTATGCGTTATGCGTTATGCGTTATGCGTTATGCGATATGCGTTATGCGTTATGCGTTATGCGTTATGCGTTATGCGTTATGCGTTATGCGTTATGCGTTATGCGTTCTGCGTTATGCGTTATGCGTTATGCGTTATGCGTTATGCGTTATGCGTTATGCTTTATGCGTTATGCGTTATGAGTTATACGTTATGCGTTATGCATTATGCGTTATGCGTTATGCGTTATGCGTTATGCGTTATGCTTTATGCGTTATGCGTTATGCGTTATGCGTTATGCGTTATGCGTTATGCTTTATGCGTTATGCGTTATGCGTTATGCGTTATGCGTTATGCGTTATGCGTTATGCGTTATGCGTTATGCGTTATGCGTTATGCGTTATGCGTTATGCGTTATGCGTTATGCGTTATGCGTTATGCTTTATGCGTTATGCGTTATATGTTATGCGTTATGCTTTATGCGTTATGCGTTATGCTTTATGCGTTATGCATTATGCGTTATGCGTGATCCGTTATGCGTTAGGCGTTATGGGTTTTCCGGTGTTCGTTATGCGTTGTGCAGTATGCGTTATGCGTTATGAAGTAGGGGTTATGGTTTATGCGTTATGCGTTGTGCGCTATACGTTTGCGTTATGCGTTATGCGTTATGCGTTATGCGTTATGCGTTATGCGTTATGCGTTATGCGTTATACGGTATGCGTTATGCGTTATGCGTTATGCGTTATGCGTTGTGCGTTATACGTATGCGTTATGCGTTATGCGTTAGCGTTATGCGTTATGCGTTATGCTTTATGCGTTATGCGTTATGCGTTATGTGTTATGCGTTATATGTTATGCGTTATGCGTTATGCGCTATGCGTTATGCGTTATGCGTTATATGTTATGCGTTATGCGTTATGCGTTATGCGTTATACGGTATGCGTTATGCGTTATGCGTTATGCGTTATGCGTTATGCGTTATGCATTATGCGTTATGTTTTATGCGTTATGCGTTATGAGTTACACGTTATGCTTTTTGCGTTATGCGTTATGCGTTATGCGTTATGCGTTATGCGTTATGCGTTATGCGTTATGCGTTATGCGTTTTGCGTTATGCGTTATGCGTTATGCGTTATGCGTTATGCGTTATGCGTTATGCTTTATGCGTTATGCGTTATGAGTTATACGGTATGCGTTATGCGTTATGCGTTATGCGTTATGCGTTATGCGTTATGCGTTATGCGTTATGCGTTATGCGTTATGCGTTATGCTTTATGCGTTATGCGTTATGCGTTATGCGTTATGCGTTATGCGTTATGCTTAATGCGTTATGCGTTATGCGTTATGCGTTATGCGTTATGCGTTATGCGTTATGCGTTATGCTTTATGCGTTATGCATTATGCGTTATGCGTGATCCGTTATGCGTTAGGCGTTATGGGTTTTCCGGTGTTCGTTATGCGTTGTGCAGTATGCGTTATGCGTTATGAAGTATGGGTTATGGTTTATGCGTTATGCGTTGTGCGCTATACGTTTGCGTTATGCGTTATGCGTTATGCGTTATACGGTGTGCGTTATGCGTTATGCGTTATGCGTTATGCGTTATGCGTTATGCGTTATGCGTTATGCGATATGCGTTATGCGTTATGCGTTATGCGTTATGCGTTATGCGTTATGCGTTATGCGTTATGCGTTATGCGTTATGCGTTCTGCGTTATGCGTTATGCGTTATGCGTTATGCGTTATGCGTTATGCGTTATGCTTTATGCGTTATGCGTTATGAGTTATACGTTATGCGTTATGCATTATGCGTTATGCGTTATGCGTTATGCGTTATGCGTTATGCTTTATGCGTTATGCGTTATGCGTTATGCGTTATGCGTTATGCGTTATGCTTTATGCGTTATGCGTTATGCGTTATGCGTTATGCGTTATGCGTTATGCGTTATGCGTTATGCGTTATGCGTTATGCGTTATGCGTTATGCGTTATGCGTTATGCGTTATGCGTTATGCGTTATATGTTATGCGTTATGCGTTATGCGTTATGCGTTATGCGTTATGAGTTATACGTTATGCGTTATGCATTATGCGTTATGCGTTATACGGTATGGGTTATGGTTTATGCGTTATGCGTTGTGCGCTATACGTTTGCGTTATGCGTTATGCGTTATGCGTTATGCGTTATATGTTATGCGTTATGCTTTATGCGTTATGCGTTATGCTTTATGCGTTATGCATTATGCGTTATGCGTGATCCGTTATGCGTTAGGCGTTATGGGTTTTCCGGTGTTCGTTATGCGTTGTGCAGTATGCGTTATGCGTTATGAAGTATAGGTTATGGTTTATGCGTTATGCGTTGTGCGCTATACGTTTGCGTTATGCGTTATGCGTTATGCGTTATACGGTGTGCGTTATGCGTTATGCGTTATGCGTTATGCGTTATGCGTTATGCGTTATGCGTTATGCGTTATGCGGTATGCGTTATGCGTTATGCTTTATGCGTTATGCGGTATGAGTTGTACGTTATGCGTTATGCGTTATGCGTTATGCGTTATGCGTTATGCTTTATGCGTTATGCGTTAGGCGTTATGGGTTTTCCGGTGTTCGTTATGCGTTGTGCAGTATGCGTTATGCGTTATGAAGTATGGGTTATGGTTTATGCGTTATGCGTTGTGCGCTATACGTTTGCGTTATGCGTTATGCGTTATGCGTTATACGGTGTGCGTTATGCGTTATGCGTTATGCGTTATGCGTTATGCGTTATGCGTTATGCGTTATGCGATATGCGTTATGCGTTATGCGTTATGCGTTATGCGTTATGCGTTATGCGTTATGCGTTATGCGTTATGCGTTCTGCGTTATGCGTTATGCGTTATGCGTTATGCGTTATGCGTTATGCGTTATGCGTTATGCGTTATGCTTTATGCGTTATGCGTTATGAGTTATACGTTATGCGTTATGCATTATGCGTTATGCGTTATGCGTTATGCGTTATGCGTTATGCGTTATGCGATATGCGTTATGCGTTATGCGTTATGCGTTATGCGTTATGCGTTATGCGTTATGCGTTATGCGTTATGCGTTCTGCGTTATGCGTTATGCGTTATGCGTTATGCGTTATGCGTTATGCGTTATGCTTTATGCGTTATGCGTTATGAGTTATACGTTATGCGTTATGCATTATGCGTTATGCGTTATGCGTTATGCGTTATGCGTTATGCTTTATGCGTTATGCGTTATGCGTTATGCGTTATGCGTTATGCGTTATGCTTTATGCGTTATGCGTTATGCGTTATGCGTTATGCGTTATGCGTTATGCGTTATGCGTTATGCGTTATGCGTTATGCGTTATGCGTTATGCGTTATGCGTTATGCGTTATATGTTATGCGTTATGCGTTATGCGTTATGCGTTATGCGTTATGAGTTATACGTTATGCGTTATGCATTATGCGTTATGCGTTATACGGTATGGGTTATGGTTTATGCGTTATGCGTTGTGCGCTATACGTTTGCGTTATGCGTTATGCGTTATGCGTTATGCGTTATACGTTATGCGTTATGCTTTATGCGTTATGCGTTATGCTTTATGCGTTATGCATTATGCGTTATGCGTGATCCGTTATGCGTTAGGCGTTATGGGTTTTCCGGTGTTCGTTATGCGTTGTGCAGTATGCGTTATGCGTTATGAAGTATAGGTTATGGTTTATGCGTTATGCGTTGTGCGCTATACGTTTGCGTTATGCGTTATGCGTTATGCGTTATACGGTGTGCGTTATGCGTTATGCGTTATGCGTTATGCGTTATGCGTTATGCGTTATGCGTTATGCGTTATGCGGTATGCGTTATGCGTTATGCTTTATGCGTTATGCGGTATGAGTTGTACGTTATGCGTTATGCGTTATGCGTTATGCGTTATGCGTTATGCTTTATGCGTTATGCGTTAGGCGTTATGGGTTTTCCGGTGTTCGTTATGCGTTGTGCAGTATGCGTTATGCGTTATGAAGTATGGGTTATGGTTTATGCGTTATGCGTTGTGCGCTATACGTTTGCGTTATGCGTTATGCGTTATGCGTTATACGGTGTGCGTTATGCGTTATGCGTTATGCGTTATGCGTTATGCGTTATGCGTTATGCGTTATGCGATATGCGTTATGCGTTATGCGTTATGCGTTATGCGTTATGCGTTATGCGTTATGCGTTATGCGTTATGCGTTCTGCGTTATGCGTTATGCGTTATGCGTTATGCGTTATGCGTTATGCGTTATGCGTTATGCGTTATGCATTATGCGTTATGCGTTATGCGTTATGCGTTATGCGTTATGCTTTATGCGTTATGCGTTATGCGTTATGCGTTATGCGTTATGCGTTATGCTTTATGCGTTATGCGTTATGCGTTATGCGTTATGCGTTATGCGTTATGCGTTATGCGTTATGCGTTATGCGTTATGCGTTATGTGTTATGCGTTATGCGTTATGCGTTATATGTTATGCGTTATGCGTTATGCGTTATGCGTTATGCGTTATGAGTTATACGTTATGCGTTATGCATTATGCGTTATGCGTTATACGGTATGGGTTATGGTTTATGCGTTATGCGTTGTGCGTTATGCTTTATGCGTTATGCGTTATGCTTTATGCGTTATGCATTATGCGTTATGCGTGATCCGTTATGCGTTAGGCGTTATGGGTTTTCCGGTGTTCGTTATGCGTTGTGCAGTATGCGTTATGCGTTATGAAGTATGGGTTATGGTTTATGCGTTATGCGTTGTGCGCTATACGTTTGCGTTATGCGTTATGCGTTATGCGTTATACGGTGTGCGTTATGCGTTATGCGTTATGCGTTATGCGTTATGCGTTATGCGTTATGCGTTATGCGTTATGCTTTATGCGTTATGCGGTATGAGTTGTACGTTATGCGTTATGCATTATGCGTTATGCGTTATGCGTTATGCGTTATGCGTTATGCTTTATGCGTTATGCGTTAGGCGTTATGGGTTTTCCGGTGTTCGTTATGCGTTGTGCAGTATGCGTTATGCGTTATGAAGTATGGGTTATGGTTTATGCGTTATGCGTTGTGCGCTATACGTTTGCGTTATGCGTTATGCGTTATACGGTTTGCGTTATGCGTTATGCGTTAAACGTTATGCTTTATGCGTTATGCGTTATGCGTTATGCGTTATGCATTATGCGTTATGCGTTATGCGTTATGCGTTATGCGTTATGCTTTATGCGTTATGCGTTATGCGTTATGCGTTATGCGTTATGCGTTATGCTTTATGCGTTATGCGTTATGCGTTATGCGTTATGCGTTATGCGTTATGCGTTATGCGTTATGCGTTATGCGTTATGCGTTATGCGTTATGTGTTATGCGTTATGCGTTATGCGTTATATGTTATGCGTTATGCGTTATGCGTTATGCGTTATGCGTTATGAGTTATACGTTATGCGTTATGCATTATGCGTTATGCGTTATACGGTATGGGTTATGGTTTATGCGTTATGCGTTGTGCGTTATGCTTTATGCGTTATGCGTTATGCTTTATGCGTTATGCATTATGCGTTATGCGTGATCCGTTATGCGTTAGGCGTTATGGGTTTTCCGGTGTTCGTTATGCGTTGTGCAGTATGCGTTATGCGTTATGAAGTATGGGTTATGGTTTATGCGTTATGCGTTGTGCGCTATACGTTTGCGTTATGCGTTATGCGTTATGCGTTATACGGTGTGCGTTATGCGTTATGCGTTATGCGTTATGCGTTATGCGTTATGCGTTATGCGTTATGCGTTATGCTTTATGCGTTATGCGGTATGAGTTGTACGTTATGCGTTATGCATTATGCGTTATGCGTTATGCGTTATGCGTTATGCGTTATGCTTTATGCGTTATGCGTTAGGCGTTATGGGTTTTCCGGTGTTCGTTATGCGTTGTGCAGTATGCGTTATGCGTTATGAAGTATGGGTTATGGTTTATGCGTTATGCGTTGTGCGCTATACGTTTGCGTTATGCGTTATGCGTTATACGGTTTGCGTTATGCGTTATGCGTTAAACGTTATGCTTTATGCGTTATGCGTTATGCGTTATGCGTTATTGCGTTAGGGGTTATGCGGTATGCTTTATGCGTTATGCATTATGCGTTATGCGTGATCCGTTATGCGTTAGGCGTTATGGGTTTTTCGGTGTTCGTTATGCGTTGTGCAGTATGCGTTATGCGTTATGAAGTATGGGTTATGGTTTATGCGTTATGCGTTGTGCGCTATACGTTTGCGTTATGCGTTATGCGTTATACGGTATGCGTTATGCGTTATGCGTTATGCGTTATACGGTATGCGTTATGCGTTATGCGTTATGCGTTGTGCGTTATACGTTTGCGTTATGCGTTATGCGTTATGCGATATGCGTTATACGGTATGCGTTATGCGTTATGCGTTGTGCGTTATACGTATGCGTTATGCGTTATGCGTTATGCGTTATGCGTTATACGGTATGCGGTATGCGTTATGCGTTATGCGTTATGCGTTATGCGTTATGCGTTATGCGTTATGCGTTATGCGTTATATGTTATGCGTTATGCGTTATGCGTTATGCGTTGTGCGTTATGCGTTATACGGTATGCGTTATGCGTTATGCGTTATGCGTTATGCGTTGTGCGTTATACGTTTGCGTTATGCGTTATGCGTTATGCGATATGCGTTATACGGTATGCGTTATGCGTTATGCGTTATGCGTTATGCGTTGTGCGTTATACGTATGCGTTATGCGTTATGCGTTATGCGTTATGCGTTATACGGTATGCGGTATGCGTTATGCGTTATGCGTTATGCGTTATGCGTTATGCGTTATGCGTTATGCGTTATGCGTTATGCGTTATGCGTTATGCGTTATGCGTTATGCGTTATGCGTTATGCGTTATATGTTATGCGTTATGCGTTATGCGTTATGCGTTATGCTTTATGCGTTATGCATTATGCGTTATGCGTGATCCGTTATGCGTTAGGCGTTATGGGTTTTTCGGTGTTCGTTATGCGTTGTGCAGTATGCGTTATGCGTTATGAAGTATGGGTTATGGTTTATGCGTTATGCGTTGTGCGCTATACGTTTGCGTTATGCGTTATGCGTTATACGGTATGCGTTATGCGTTATGCGTTATGCGTTATACGGTATGCGTTATGCGTTATGCGTTATGCGTTGTGCGTTATACGTTTGCGTTATGCGTTATGCGTTATGCGATATGCGTTATACGGTATGCGTTATGCGTTATGCGTTATGCGTTATGCGTTGTGCGTTATACGTATGCGTTATGCGTTATGCGTTATGCGTTATGCGTTATACGGTATGCGGTATGCGTTATGCGTTATGCGTTATGCGTTATGCGTTATGCGTTATGCGTTATGCGTTATGCGTTATGCGTTATATGTTATGCGTTATGCGTTATGCGTTATGCGTTGTGCGTTATGCGTTATACGGTATGCGTTATGCGTTATGCGTTATGCGTTATGCTTTATGCGTTATGCGTTTTGCGTTATGCGTTATGCGTTATGGGTTATGCGTTATGCGTTATGCGTTATGCGTTATGCGTTATGCGTTATGCGTTATGCGTTGTATGTTATGCGTTATGCGTTATGCGTTGTGCGTTATACGTTTGCGTTATGCGTTATGCGTTATGCGATATGCGTTATGCATTATGCGTTATGCGTTATGCGTTATGCGTTATGCGTTATGCGTTATGCGTTATGCGTTATGCGTTATGCTATATGCGTTATGCGTTATGAGTTACACGTTATACGTTTGAGTTATGCGTTATGCGTTATGCGATATGCGTTATGCGTTATGCGTTATGCGTGATCCGTTATGCGTTAGGCGTTATGGGTTTTCCGGTGTTCGTTATGCGTTGTGCAGTATGCGTTATGCGTTATGAAGTATGGGTTATGGTTTATGCGTTATGCGTTGTGCGCTATACGTTTGCGTTATGCGTTATGCGTTATGCGTTATGCGTTATGCGTTATGCGTTATGCGTTATGCGTTATGCGTTATGCGTTATGCGTTATGCGTTATGCGTTATGCGTTATGCGTTATGCGTTATGCGTTATGCGTTATGAGTTATACGTTATGCGTTATGCATTATGCGTTATGCGTTATGCGTTATGCGTTATGCGTTATGCGTTATGCGTTATGCGTTATGCGTTATGCGTTATATGTTATGCGTTATGCGTTATGCGTTGTGCGTTATACGTTTGCGTTATGCGTTATGCGATATGCGTTATGCGTTATGCGTTATGCGTTATGCGTTATGCGTTATGCGTTATGCTTTATGCTATATGCGTTATGCGTTATGAGTTACACGTTATACGTTTGCGTTATGCGTTATGCGATATGCGTTATGCGTTATGCGTTATGCGATATGCGTTATGCGTTATGCGTTATGCGTTATGCGTTATGCGTTATGCGTTATGCGTTATGCGTTATGCGTTATGCGTTATGCTTTATGCGTTATGCGTTATGAGTTATACGTTATGCGTTATGCATTATGCGTTATGCGTTATGCGTTATGCGTTATGCGTTATGCGTTCTGCGTTATGCGTTATGCGTTATGCGTTATGCGTTATGCGTTATGCGTTATGCGTTATGCTTTATGCGTTATGCGTTATGAGTTATACGTTATGCGATATGCGTTATGCGTTATGCGTTATGCGTTATGCGTTATGCGTTATGCGTTATGCGTTATGCGTTATGCGTTATGCGTTCTGCGTTATGCGTTATGCGTTATGCGTTATGCGTTATGCGTTATGCGTTATGCGTTATGCTTTATGCGTTATGCGTTATGAGTTATACGTTATGCGTTATGCATTATGCGTTATGCGTTATGCGTTATGCGTTATGCGTTATGCTTTATGCGTTATGCGTTATGCGTTATGCGTTATGCGTTATGCGTTATGCTTTATGCGTTATGCGTTATGCGTTATGCGTTATGCGTTATGCGTTATGCGTTATGCGTTATGCGTTATGCGTTATGCGTTATGCGTTATGCGTTATGCGTTATGCGTTATGCGTTATATGTTATGCGTTATGCGTTATGCGTTATGCGTTATGCGTTATGAGTTATACGTTATGCGTTATGCATTATGCGTTATGCGTTATACGGTATGGGTTATGGTTTATGCGTTATGCGTTGTGCGCTATACGTTTGCGTTATGCGTTATGCGTTATGCGTTATGCGTTATATGTTATGCGTTATGCTTTATGCGTTATGCGTTATGCTTTATGCGTTATGCATTATGCGTTATGCGTGATCCGTTATGCGTTAGGCGTTATGGGTTTTCCGGTGTTCGTTATGCGTTGTGCAGTATGCGTTATGCGTTATGAAGTATGGGTTATGGTTTATGCGTTATGCGTTGTGCGCTATACGTTTGCGTTATGCGTTATGCGTTATACGGTTTGCGTTATGCGTTATGCGTTAAACGTTATGCTTTATGCGTTATGCGTTATGCGTTATGCGTTATTGCGTTAGGGGTTATGCGTTATGCTTTATGCGTTATGCATTATGCGTTATGCGTGATCCGTTATGCGTTAGGCGTTATGGGTTTTTCGGTGTTCGTTATGCGTTGTGCAGTATGCGTTATGCGTTATGAAGTATGGGTTATGGTTTATGCGTTATGCGTTGTGCGCTATACGTTTGCGTTATGCGTTATGCGTTATACGGTATGCGTTATGCGTTATGCGTTATGCGTTATGCGTTATGCGTTATGCGTTATATGTTATGCGTTATGCGTTATGCGTTATGCGTTGTGCGTTATGCGTTATACGGTATGCGTTATGCGTTATGCGTTATGCGTTATGCGTTGTGCGTTATACGTTTGCGTTATGCGTTATGCGTTATGCGATATGCGTTATACGGTATGCGTTATGCGTTATGCTTTATGCGTTATGCGTTGTGCGTTATACGTATGCGTTATGCGTTATGCGTTATGCGTTATGCGTTATACGGTATGCGGTATGCGTTATGCGTTATGCGTTATGCGTTATGCGTTATGCGTTATGCGTTATGCGTTATGCGTTATGCGTTATGCGTTATGCGTTATGCGTTATGCGTTATGCGTTATATGTTATGCGTTATGCGTTATGCGTTATGCGTTATGCTTTATGCGTTATGCATTATGCGTTATGCGTGATCCGTTATGCGTTAGGCGTTATGGGTTTTTCGGTGTTCGTTATGCGTTGTGCAGTATGCGTCATGCGTTATGAAGTATGGGTTATGGTTTATGCGTTATGCGTTGTGCGCTATACGTTTGCGTTATGCGTTATGCGTTATACGGTATGCGTTATGCGTTATGCGTTATGCGTTATACGGTATGCGTTATGCGTTATGCGTTATGCGTTGTGCGTTATACGTTTGCGTTATGCGTTATGCGTTATGCGATATGCGTTATACGGTATGCGTTATGCGTTATGCGTTATGCGTTATGCGTTGTGCGTTATACGTATGCGTTATGCGTTATGCGTTATGCGTTATGCGTTATACGGTATGCGGTATGCGTTATGCGTTATGCGTTATGCGTTATGCGTTATGCGTTATAAGTTATGCGTTATGCGTTATGCGTTGTGCGTTATGCGTTATGCGTTATGCGTTATATGTTATGCGTTATGCGTTATGCGTTATGCGTTGTGCGTTATGCGTTATACGGTATGCGTTATGCGTTATGCGTTATGCGTTATGCTTTATGCGTTATGCGTTTTGCGTTATGCGTTATGCGTTATGGGTTATGCGTTATGCGTTATGCGTTATGCGTTATGCGTTATGCGTTATGCGTTGTATGTTATGCGTTATGCGTTATGCGTTGTGCGTTATACGTTTGCGTTATGCGTTATGCGTTATGCGATATGCGTTATGCGTTATGCGTTATGCGTTATGCGTTATGCGTTATGCGTTATGCGTTATGCGTTATGCGTTATGCTATATGCGTTATGCGTTATGAGTTACACGTTATACGTTTGAGTTATGCGTTATGCGTTATGCGATATGCGTTATGCGTTATGCGTTATGCGTGATCCGTTATGCGTTAGGCGTTATGGGTTTTCCGGTGTTCGTTATGCGTTGTGCAGTATGCGTTATGCGTTATGAAGTATGGGTTATGGTTTATGCGTTATGCGTTGTGCGCTATACGTTTGCGTTATGCGTTATGCGTTATGCGTTATGCGTTATGCGTTATGCGTTATGCGTTATGCGTTATGCGTTATGCGTTATGCGTTATGCGTTATGCGTTATGCGTTATGCGTTATGCGTTATGCGTTATGCGTTATGCGTTATGCGTTATGCGTTATATGTTATGCGTTATGCGTTATGCGTTATGCGTTGTGCGTTATGAGTTATACGTTATGCGTTATGCATTATGCGTTATGCGTTATGCGTTATGCGTTATGCGTTATGCGTTATGCGTTATATGTTATGCGTTTTGCGTTATGCGTTATGCGTTATGCGTTATGAGTTATACGTTATGCGTTATGCATTATGCGTTATGCGTTATACGGTATGGGTTATGGTTTATGCGTTATGCGTTGTGCGCTATACGTTTGCGTTATGCGTTATGCGTTATGCGTTATGCGTTATATGTTATGCGTTATGCTTTATGCGTTATGCGTTATGCTTTATGCGTTATGCATTATGCGTTATGCGTGATCCGTTATGCGTTAGGCGTTATGGGTTTTCCGGTGTTCGTTATGCGTTGTGCAGTATGCGTTATGCGTTATGAAGTATGGGTTATGGTTTATGCGTTATGCGTTGTGCGCTATACGTTTGCGTTATGCGTTATGCGTTATACGGTTTGCGTTATGCGTTATGCGTTAAACGTTATGCTTTATGCGTTATGCGTTATGCGTTATGCGTTATTGCGTTAGGGGTTATGCGTTATGCTTTATGCGTTATGCATTATGCGTTATGCGTGATCCGTTATGCGTTAGGCGTTATGGGTTTTTCGGTGTTCGTTATGCGTTGTGCAGTATGCGTTATGCGTTATGAAGTATGGGTTATGGTTTATGCGTTATGCGTTGTGCGCTATACGTTTGCGTTATGCGTTATGCGTTATACGGTATGCGTTATGCGTTATGCGTTATGCGTTATACGGTATGCGTTATGCGTTATGCGTTATGCGTTGTGCGTTATACGTTTGCGTTATGCGTTATGCGTTATGCGATATGCGTTATACGGTATGCGTTATGCGTTATGCGTTATGCGTTGTGCGTTATACGTATGCGTTATGCGTTATGCGTTATGCGTTATGCGTTATACGGTATGCGGTATGCGTTATGCGTTATGCGTTATGCGTTATGCGTTATGCGTTATGCGTTATGCGTTATGCGTTATGCGTTATGCGTTATATGTTATGCGTTATGCGTTATGCGTTATGCGTTGTGCGTTATGCGTTATACGGTATGCGTTATGCGTTATGCGTTATGCGTTATGCGTTGTGCGTTATACGTTTGCGTTATGCGTTATGCGTTATGCGATATGCGTTATACGGTATGCGTTATGCGTTATGCGTTATGCGTTATGCGTTGTGCGTTATACGTATGCGTTATGCGTTATGCGTTATGCGTTATGCGTTATACGGTATGCGGTATGCGTTATGCGTTATGCGTTATGCGTTATGCGTTATGCGTTATGCGTTATGCGTTATGCGTTATGCGTTATGCGTTATGCGTTATGCGTTATATGTTATGCGTTATGCGTTATGCGTTATGCGTTATGCTTTATGCGTTATGCATTATGCGTTATGCGTGATCCGTTATGCGTTAGGCGTTATGGGTTTTTCGGTGTTCGTTATGCGTTGTGCAGTATGCGTCATGCGTTATGAAGTATGGGTTATGGTTTATGCGTTATGCGTTGTGCGCTATACGTTTGCGTTATGCGTTATGCGTTATACGGTATGCGTTATGCGTTATGCGTTATGCGTTATACGGTATGCGTTATGCGTTATGCGTTATGCGTTGTGCGTTATACGTTTGCGTTATGCGTTATGCGTTATGCGATATGCGTTATACGGTATGCGTTATGCGTTATGCGTTATGCGTTATGCGTTGTGCGTTATACGTATGCGTTATGCGTTATGCGTTATGCGTTATGCGTTATACGGTATGCGGTATGCGTTATGCGTTATGCGTTATGCGTTATGCGTTATGCGTTATGCGTTATGCGTTATGCGTTATGCGTTATGCGTTATGCGTTATGCGTTATGCGTTATATGTTATGCGTTATGCGTTATGCGTTGTGCGTTATGCGTTATACGGTATGCGTTATGCGTTATGCGTTATGCGTTATGCTTTATGCGTTATGCGTTTTGCGTTATGCGTTATGCGTTATGGGTTATGCGTTATGCGTTATGCGTTATGCGTTATGCGTTATGCGTTATGCGTTATGCGGTGTATGTTATGCGTTATGCGTTATGCGTTGTGCGTTATACGTTTGCGTTATGCGTTATGCGTTATGCGATATGCGTTATGCGTTATGCGTTATGCGTTATGCGTTATGCGTTACGCGTTATGCGTTATGCGTTATGCGTTATGCTATATGCGTTATGCGTTATGAGTTACACGTTATACGTATGAGTTATGCGTTATGCGTTATGCGATATGCGTTATGCGTTATGCGTTATGCGTGATCCGTTATGCGTTAGGCGTTATGGGTTTTTCGGTGTTCGTTATGCGTTGTGCAGTATGCGTTATGCGTTATGAAGTATGGGTTATGGTTTATGCGTTATGCGTTGTGCGCTATACGTTTGCGTTATGCGTTATGCGTTATGCGTTATGCGTTATGCGTTATGCGTTATGCGTTATGCGTTATGCGTTATGCGTTATGCGTTATGCGTTATGCGTTATGCGTTATGCGTTATGCGTGATGCGTTATGCGTTATGCGTTATGCGTTATGCGTTATGCTTTATGCGTTATGCGTTATGAGTTATACGTTATGCGTTATGCATTATGCGTTATGCGTTATGCGTTATGCGTTATGCGTTATGCGTTATGCGTTATATGTTATGCGTTATGCGTTATGCGTTGTGCGTTATACGTTTGCGTTATGCGTTATGCGATATGCGTTATGCGTTATGCGTTATGCGTTATGCGTTATGCGTTATGCTTTATGCTATATGCGTTATGCGTTATGAGTTACACGTTATACGTTTGCGTTATGCGTTATGCGATATGCGTTATGCGTTATGCGTTATGCGTGATCCGTTATGCGTTAGGCGTTATGGGTTTTCCGGTGTTCGTTATGCGTTGTGCAGTATGCGTTATGCGTTATGAAGTATGGGTTATGGTTTATGCGTTATGCGTTGTGCGCTATACGTTTGCGTTATGCGTTATGCGTTATGCGTTATGCGTTATACGGTATGCGTTATGCGTTATGCGTTATGCGTCATACGGTATGCGTTATGCGTTATGCGTTATGCGTTATACGGTATGCGTTATGCGTTATGCGTTATGCGTTATGCGTTGTGCGTTATACGTATGCGTTATGCGTTATGCGTTAGCGTTATGCGTTATGCGTTATGCTTTATGCGTTATGCGTTATGCGTTATGCGTTATGCGTTATATGTTATGCGTTATGCGTTATGCGCTATGCGTTATGCGTTATGCGTTATATGTTATGCGTTATGCGTTATGCGTTATGCGTTATACGGTATGCGTTATGCGTTATGCGTTATGCGTTATGCGTTATGCGTTATGCATTATGCGTTATGTTTTATGCGTTATGCGTTATGAGTTACACGTTATGCTTTTTGCGTTATGCGTTATGCGTTATGCGTTATGCGTTATGCGTTATGCGTTATGCTTTATGCGTTATGCGTTATGCGTTATGCGTTATGCGTTATGCGTTATGCATTATGCGTTATGCGTGATCCGTTATGCGTTAGGCGTTATGGGTTTTCCGGTGTTCGTTATGCGTTGTGCAGTATGCGTTATGCGTTATGAAGTATGGGTTATGGTTTATGCGTTATGCGTTGTGCGCTATACGTTTGCGTTATGCGTTATGCGTTATGCGTTATACGGTGTGCGTTATGCGTTATGCGTTATGCGTTATGCGTTATGCGTTATGCGTTATGCGTTATGCGATATGCGTTATGCGTTATGCGTTATGCGTTATGCGTTATGCGTTATGCGTTATGCGTTATGCGTTCTGCGTTATGCGTTATGCGTTATGCGTTATGCGTTATGCGTTATGCGTTATGCGTTATGCTTTATGCGTTATGCGTTATGAGTTATACGTTATGCGTTATGCATTATGCGTTATGCGTTATGCGTTATGCGTTATGCGTTATGCTTTATGCGTTATGCGTTATGCGTTATGCGTTATGCGTTATGCGTTATGCTTTATGCGTTATGCGTTATGCGTTATGCGTTATGCGTTATGCGTTATGCGTTATGCGTTATGCGTTATGCGTTATGCGTTATGCGTTATGCGTTATGCGTTATGCGCTATGCGTTATGCGTTATGCGTTATGCGTTATATGTTATGCGTTATGCGTTATGCGTTATGCGTTATGCGTTATGCGTTATGCGTTATGAGTTATACGTTATGCGTTATGCATTATGCGTTATGCGTTATACGGTATGGGTTATGGTTTATGCGTTATGCGTTGTGCGCTATACGTTTGCGTTATGCGTTATGCGTTATGCGTTATGCGTTATATGTTATGCGTTATGCGTTATGCGTTATACGTTATGCGTTATGCGTTATGCGTTATGCGTTATGCGTTATGCGTTATGCGTTATGCGTTATGCGTTATGCGTTATGCGTTATGCGTTATGCGTTATGCGTTATGCGTTATGCGTTATGCGTTATGCGTTATGCGTTATATGTTATGCGTTATGCGTTATGCGTTATGCGTTATGAGTTATACGTTATGCGTTATGCATTATGCGTTAAGCGTTATACGGTATGGGTTATGGTTTATGCGTTATGCGTTGTGCGCTATACGTTTGCGTTATGCGTTATGCGTTATGCGTTATGCGTTATATGTTATGCGTTATGCGTTATGCGTGATCCGTTATGCGTTAGGCGTTATGGGTTTTCCGGTGTTCGTTATGCGTTGTGCAGTATGCGTTATGCGTTATGAAGTATGGGTTATGGTTTATGCGTTATGCGTTATGCATTATGCGTTATGCGTGATCCGTTATGCGTTAGGCGTTATGGGTTTTCCGGTGTTCGTTATGCGTTGTGCAGTATGCGTTATGCGTTATGAAGTATGGGTTATGGTTTATGCGTTATGCGTTGTGCGCTATACGTTTGCGTTATGCGTTATGCGTTATACGGTATGCGTTATGGGTTATGCGTTATACGGTATGCGTTATGCGTTATGCGTTATGCGTTGTGCGTTATACGTATGCGTTATGCGTTATGCGTTATGCGTTATACGGTATGCGGTATGCGTTATGCGTTATGCGTTATGCGTGATGCGTTATGCGTTATATGTTATGCGTTATGCGTTATGCGTTATGCGTTGTGCGTTATGCGTTATACGGTATGCGTTATGCGTTATGCGTTATGCGTTATGCGTTATGCGTTATGCGTTATGCGTTATGCGTTGTATGTTATGCGTTATGCGTTATGCGTTATGCGTTGTGCGTTATACGTTTGCGTTATGCGTTATGCGTTATGCGATATGCGTTATGCGTTATGCGTTATGCGTTATGCGTTATGCGTTATGCGTTATGCGTTATGCGTTATGCGTTATGCGTTATGCTATATGCGTTATGAGTTATGAGTTACACGTTATACGTTTGCGTTATGCGTTATGCGTTATGCGATATGCGTTATGCGTTATGCGTTATGGGTGATCCGTTATGCGTTAGGCGTTATGGGTTTTCCGGTGTTCGTTATGCGTTGTGCAGTATGCGTTATGCGTTATGAAGTATGGGTTATGGTTTATGCGTTATGCGTTGTGCGCTATACGTTTGCGTTATGCGTTATGCGTTATGCGTTATGCGTTATGCGTTATGCGTTATGCGTTATGCGTTATACGGTATGCGTTATGCGTTATACGTTATGCGTTATGCGTTATGCGTTATACGGTATGCGTTATGCGTTATACATTATGCGTTATGCGTTATGCGATATGCGTTATGCGTTATGCGTTATGCGTTATGCGTTATGCTTAATGCGTTATGCGTTATGCGTTATGCGTTATGCGTTATGCGTTATGCGTTATGCGTTATGCGTTATGCGTTATGCGTTATGCTTCATGCGTTATGCGTTATGCGTTATGCGTTATGCGTTATGCGTTATGCTTAATGCGTTATGCGTTATGCGTTATGCGTTATGCGTTATGCGTTATGCGTTATGCGTTATGCGTTATGCGTTATGCGTTATGCTTTATGCGTTATGCGTTTTGAGTTACACGTTATGCTTTATGCGTTATGCGTTATGCGTTTTTGCGTTAGGGGTTATGCGTTATGCGTTATGCGTTATGCGTTATGCTTTATGCGTTATGCATTATGCGTTATGCGTGATCCGTTATGCGTTAGGCGTTATGGGTTTTCCGGTGTTCGTTATGCGTTGTGCAGTATGCGTTATGCGTTATGAAGTATGGGTTATGGTTTATGCGTTATGCGTTGTGCGCTATACGTTTGCGTTATGCGTTATGCGTTATGCGTTATACGGTGTGCGTTATGCGTTATGCGTTATGCGTTATGCGTTATGCGTTATGCGTTATGCGTTATGCGTTATGCGATATGCGTTATGCGTTATGCGTTATGCGTTATGCGTTATGCGTTATGCGTTATGCGTTATGCGTTATGCGTTCTGCGTTATGCGTTATGCGTTATGCGTTATGCGTTATGCGTTATGCGTTATGCGTTATGCTTTATGCGTTATGCGTTATGAGTTATGATTTACACGTTATGCTTTATGCGTTATACTTTATGCGTTATGCGTTATGAGTTACACGTTCTTCGTTTGCGTTATGCGTTATGCGTTATGCGTTATGCGATATGCGTTATGCGTTATGCTTTATGCGTTATGCGTTATGAGTTAAACGTTATGCTTTATGCGTTATGCGTTATGCGTTATTGCGTTAGGGGTTATGCGTTATGCTTTATGCGTAATGCATTATGCGTTATGCGTTATGCGTTATGCGTTATACGGTATGCGTTATGAGTTATGCGTTATGCGTTGTGCGTTATACGTTTGCGTTATGCGTTATGCGTTATGCGATATGCGTTATACGGTATGCGTTATGCGTTATGCGTTATGCGATATGCGTTGTGCGTTATACGTATGCGTTATGCGTTATGCGTTATGCGTTATACGGTATGCGGTATGCGTTATGCGTTATGCGTTATGGGTTATGCGTTATGCGTTATGCGTTATGCGTTATGCGTTATGCGTTATGCGTTATGCGTTATGCGTTATGCGTTATGCGTTATGCGTTATGCGTTGTATGTTATGCGTTATGCGTTATGCGTTATGCGTTGTGCGTTATACGTTTGCGTTATGCGTTATGCGTTATGCGATATGCGTTATGCGTTATGCGTTATGCGTTATGCGTTATGCGTTATGCGTTATGCGTTATGCGTTATGCGTTATGCGTTATGCGTTATGCTATATGCGTTATGCGTTATGAGTTACACGTTATACGTTTGCGTTATGCGTTATGCGTTATGCGATATGCGTTATGCGTTATGCGTTATGCGTGATCCGTTATGCGTTAGGCGTTATGGGTTTTCCGGTGTTCGTTATGCGTTGTGCAGTATGCGTTATGCGTTATGAAGTATGGGTTATGGTTTATGCGTTATGCTTATGCATTATGCGTTATGCGTGATCCGTTATGCGTTAGGCGTTATGGGTTTTCCGGTGTTCGTTATGCGTTGTGCAGTATGCGTTATGCGTTATGAAGTATGGGTTATGGTTTATGCGTTATGCGTTGTGCGCTATACGTTTGCGTTATGCGTTATGCGTTATACGGTATGCGTTATGCGTTATGCGTTATACGGTATGAGTTATGCGTTATGCGTTATGCGTTGTGCGTTATACGTATGCGTTATGCGATATGCGTTATGCGTTATACGGTATGCGGTATGCGTTATGCGTTATGCGTTATGCGTGATGCGTTATGCGTTATATGTTATGCGTTATGCGTTATGCGTTATGCGTTGTGCGTTATGCGTTATACGGTATGCGTTATGCGTTATGCGTTATGCGTTATGCTTTATGCGTTATGCGTTTTGCGTTGTGCGTTATACGTATGCGTTATGCGATATGCGTTATGCGTTATACGGTATGCGGTATGCGTTATGCGTTATGCGTTATGCGTTATGCGTTATGCGTTATGCGTTATGCGTTGTATGTTATGCGTTATGCGTTGTGCGTTATGCGTTATACGGTATGCGTTATGCGTTATGCGTTATGCGTTATACGGTGTGCGTTATGCGTTATGCGTTATGCGTTATGCGTTATGCGTTATGCGTTATGCGTTATGCGTTATGCGTTATGCGTTATGCGTTCTGCGTTATGGGTTATGCGTTATGCGTTATGCGTTATGCGTTATGCGTTATGCGTTATGCGTTATGCGTTATGCGTTATGCGTTATGCTTTATGCGTTATGCGTTATGAGTTATACGTTATGCGTTATGCATTATGCGTTATGCGTTATGCGTTATGCGTTATGCGTTATGCTTTATGCGTTATGCGTTATGCGTTATGCGTTATGCGTTATGCGTTATGCGTTATGCTTTATGCGTTATGCGTTATGCGTTATGCGTTATGCGTTATGCGTTATGCGTTATGCGTTATGCGTTATGCGTTATGCGTTATGCGTTATGCGTTATGCGTTATATGTTATGCGTTATGCGTTATGCGTTACGCGTTATGAGTTATACGTTATGCGTTATGCATTATGCGTTATGCGTTATACGGTATGGGTTATGGTTTATGCGTTATGCGTTGTGCGCTATACGTTTGCGTTATGCGTTATGCGTTATGCGTTATGCGTTATATGTTATGCGTTATGCGTTATGCGTTATACGTTATGCGTTATGCGTTATGCGTTATGCGTTATGCGTTATGCGTTATGCGTTATGCGTTATGCGTTATGCGTTATGCGTTATGCGTTATGCGTTATGCGTTATGCGTTATGCTATATGCGTTATGCGTTATATGTTATGCGTTATGCGTTATGCGTTATGCGTTATGAGTTATACGTTAAGCGTTATGCATTATGCGTAATGCGTTATGAAGTATGGGTTATGGTTTATGCGTTATGCGTTGTGCGCTATACGTTTGCGTTATGCGTTATGCGTTAGACGGTATGCGTTATGCGTTATGCGTTATGCGTTATACGGTATGCGTTATGCGTTATGCGTTATGCGTTATGCTTTATGCGTTATGCGTTATGATTTACACGTTATGCTTTATGCGTTATGCTTTATGCGTTATGCGTTATGAGTTACACGTTATACGTTTGCGTTATGCGTTATGAGTTATGCGATATGCGTTATGCGTTATGCTTTATGCGTTATGCGTTATGAGTTAAACGTTATGCTTTATGCGTTATGCGTTATGCGTTATTGCGTTAGGGGTTATGCGTTATGCTTTATGCGTTATGCATTATGCGTTATGCGTGATCCGTTATGCGTTAGGCGTTATGGGTTTTCCGGTGTTCGTTATGCGTTGTGCAGTATGCGTTATGCGTTATGAAGTATGGGTTATGGTTTATGCGTTATGCGTTGTGCGCTATACGTTTGCGTTATGCGTTATGCGTTATACGATATGCGTTATGCGTTATGCGTTATGCGTTATGCGGTATGCGTTATGCGTTATGCGTTATGCGTTGTGCGTTATACGTTTGCGTTATGCGTTATGGGTTATGCGTTATGCGTTGTGCGTTATACGTATGCGTTATGCGTTATGCGTTATGCGTTATGCGTTCTGCGTTATGGGTTATGCGTTATGCGTTATGCGTTATGCGTTATGCGTTATGCGTTATGCGTTATGCTTTATGCGTTATGCGTTATGAGTTAAACGTTATGCTTTATGCGTTATGCGTTATGCGTTATTGCGTTAGGGGTTATGCGTTATGCTTTATGCGTTATGCATTATGCGTTATGCGTGATCCGTTATGCGTTAGGCGTTATGGGTTTTCCGGTGTTCGTTATGCGTTGTGCAGTATGCGTTATGCGTTATGAAGTATGGGTTATGGTTTATGCGTTATGCGTTGTGCGCTATACGTTTGCGTTATGCGTTATGCGTTATACGATATGCGTTATGCGTTATGCGTTATGCGTTATGCGTTATGCGTTATGCTTTATGCGTTATGCGTTATGCGTTGTGCGTTATGCGTTATGCGTTATGCTTTATGCGTTATGCGTTATGCGTTATGCGTTATGCGTTATGCGTTATGCGTTATGCGTTATGCGTTATGCTATATGCGTTATGCGTTATGAGTTACACGTTATACGTTTGCGTTATGCGTTATGCGTTATGCGATATGCGTTATGCGTTATGCGTTATGCGTGATCCGTTATGCGTTATGCGTTATGCTTTATGCGTTATGCGTTATGCGTTATGCGTTATGCGTTATGCGTTATGCGTTATGCGTTATGCGTTATGCGTTATGCGTTATGCGTTATGCGTTATGCGTTATGCGTTATATGTTATGCGTTATGCGTTATGCGTTATGCGTTATGAGTTATACGTTATGCGTTATGCATTATGCGTTATGCGTTATACGGTATGGGTTATGGTTTATGCGTTATGCGTTGTGCGCTATACGTTTGCGTTATGCGTTATGCGTTATGCGTTATATGTTATGCGTTATGCGTTATGCGTTATACGTTATGCGTTATGCGTTATGCGTTATGCGTTATGCGTTATGCGTTATGCGTTATGCGTTATGCGTTATGCGTTATGCGTTATGCGTTATGCGTTATGCTATATGCGTTATGCGTTATATGTTATGCGTTATGCGTTATGCGTTATGCGTTATGAGTTATACGTTATGCGTTATGCATTATGCGTAATGCGTTATGAAGTATGGGTTATGGTTTATGCGTTATGCGTTGTGCGCTATACGTTTGCGTTATGCGTTATGCGTTAGACGGTATGCGTTATGCGTTATGCGTTATGCGTTATACGGTATGCGTTATGCGTTATGCGTTATGCGTTATGCGTTATGCTTTATGCGTTATGCGTTATGATTTACACGTTATGCTTTATGCGTTATGCTTTATGCGTTATGCGTTATGAGTTACACGTTATACGTTTGCGTTATGCGTTATGCGTTATGCGATATGCGTTATGCGTTATGCTTTATGCGTTATGCGTTATGAGTTAAACGTTATGCTTTATGCGTTATGCGTTATGCGTTATTGCGTTAGGGGTTCTGCGTTATGCTTTATGCGTTATGCATTATGCGTTATGCGTGATCCGTTATGCGTTAGGCGTTATGGGTTTTCCGGTGTTCGTTATGCGTTGTGCAGTATGCGTTATGCGTTATGAAGTATGGGTTATGGTTTATGCGTTATGCGTTGTGCGCTATACGTTTGCGTTATGCGTTATGCGTTATACGATATGCGTTATGCGTTATGCGTTATGCGTTATACGGTATGCGTTATGCGTTATGCGTTATGCGTTGTGCGTTATACGTTTGCGTTATGCGTTATGCGTTATGCGATATGCGTTATACGGTATGCGTTATGCGTTATGCGTTATGCGTTATGCGTTATGCGTTGTGCGTTATACGTATGCGTTATGCGTTATGCGTTATACGGTATGCGGTATGCGTTATGCGTTTTGCGTTATGCGTTCTGCGTTATGGGTTATGCGTTATGCGTTATGCGTTATGCGTTCTGCGTTATGGGTTATGCGTTATGCGTTATGCGTTATGCGTTATGCGTTATGCGTTATGCGTTGTGCGTTATACGTTTGCGTTATACGTTATGCGTTATGCGATATGCGTTATGCGTTATGCGTTATGCGTTATGCGTTATGCGTTATGCGTTATGCGTTATGCGTTATGCGTTATGCGTTATGCGTTATGCGTTATGCGTTATGCGTTATGCGTTCGGCGTTATGCTTTATGCGTTATGCGTTATGAGTTATACGTTATGCGTTATGCATTATGCGTTATGCGTTATGCGTTATGCGTTATGCGTTATGCGTTATGCTTTATGCGTTATGCGTTATGCGTTGTGCGTTATGCGTTATGCGTTATGCTTTATGCGTTATGCGTTATGCGTTATGCGTTATGCGTTATGCGTTATGCGTTATGCGTTATGCGTTATGCTATATGCGTTATGCGTTATGAGTTACACGTCATACGTTTGCGTTATGCGTTATGCGTTATGCGATATGCGTTATGCGTTATGCGTTATGCGTGATCCGTTATGCGTTAGGCGTTATGGGTTTTCCGGTGTTCGTTATGCGTTGTGCAGTATGCGTTATGCGTTATGAAGTATGGGTTATGGTTTATGCGTTATGCGTTGTGCGCTATACGTTTGCGTTATGCGTTATGCGTTATACGATATGCGTTATGCGTTATGCGTTATGCGTTATACGGTATGCGTTATGCGTTATGCGTTATGCGTTGTGCGTTATACGTTTGCGTTATGCGTTATGCGTTATGCGATATGCGTTATACGGTATGCGTTATGCGTTATGCGTTATGCGTTATGCGTTATGCGTTGTGCGTTATACGTATGCGTTATGCGTTATGCGTTATACGGTATGCGGTATGCGTTATGCGTTTTGCGTTATGCGTTCTGCGTTATGGGTTATGCGTTATGCGTTATGCGTTATGCGTTCTGCGTTATGGGTTATGCGTTATGCGTTATGCGTTATGCGTTATGCGTTATGCGTTATGCGTTATGCGTTATGCGTTATGCGTTGTGCGTTATACGTTTGCGTTATACGTTATGCGTTATGCGATATGCGTTATGCGTTATGCGTTATGCGTTATGCGTTATGCGTTATGCGTTATGCGTTATGCGTAAATGCGTTATGCGTTATGCGTTATGCGTTCGGCGTTATGCTTTATGCGTTATGCGTTATGAGTTATACGTTATGCGTTATGCGTTATGCGTTATGCGTTATGCGTTATGCGATATGCGTTATGCGTTATGCGTTATGCGTTATGCGTTATGCGTTATGCGTTATGCGTTATGCGTTATGCGTTCTGCGTTATGCGTTATGCGTTATGCGTTATGCGTTATGCGTTATGCGTTATGCTTTATGCGTTATGCGTTATGAGTTATACGTTATGCGTTATGCATTATGCGTTATGCGTTATGCGTTATGCGTTATGCGTTATGCTTTATGCGTTATGCGTTATGCGTTATGCGTTATGCGTTATGCGTTATGCTTTATGCGTTATGCGTTATGCGTTATGCGTTATGCGTTATGCGTTATGCGTTATGCGTTATGCGTTATGCGTTATGCGTTATGCGTTATGCGTTATGCGTTATGCTATATGCGTTATGCGTTATGAGTTACACGTTATACGTTTGCGTTATGCGTTATGCGTTATGCGATATGCGTTATGCGTTATGCGTTATGCGTGATCCGTTATGCGTTAGGCGTTATGGGTTTTCCGGTGTTCGTTATGCGTTGTGCAGTATGCGTTATGCGTTATGAAGTATGGGTTATGGTTTATGCGTTATGCGTTGTGCGCTATACGTTTGCGTTATGCGTTATGCGTTATGCGTTATACGGTATGCGTTATGCGTTATGCGTTATGCGTCATACGGTATGCGTTATGCGTTATGCGTTATGCGTTATACGGTATGCGTTATGCGTTATGCGTTATGCGTTATGCGTTATGCGTTATGCGTTGTGCGTTATACGTATGCGTTATGCGTTATGCGTTAGCGTTATGCGTTATGCGTTATGCTTTATGCGTTATGCGTTATGCGTTATGCGTTATATGTTATGCGTTATGCGTTATGCGCTATGCGTTATGCGTTATGCGTTATATGTTATGGGTTATGCGTTATGCGTTATGCGTTATACGGTATGCGTTATGCGTTATGCGTTATGCGTTATGCGTTATGCATTATGCGTTATGTTTTATGCGTAATGCGTTATGAGTTACACGTTATGCTTTTTGCGTTATGCGTTATGCGTTATGCGTTATGCGTTATGCGTTATGCGTTATGCGTTATGCGTTATGCGTTATGCGTTATGCGTTATGCTTTATGCGTTATGCGTTATGAGTTATACGGTATGCGTTATGCGTTATGCGTTATGCGTTATGCGTTATGCGTTATGCGTTATGCGTTATGCGTTATGCGTTATGCTTTATGCGTTATGCGTTATGCGTTATGCGTTATGCGTTATGCTTAATGCGTTATGCGTTGTGCGTTATGCGTTATGCGTTATGCGTTATGCGTTATGCTTTATGCGTTATGCGTTATGAGTTACACGTTATGCTTTATGCGTTATGCTTTATGCGTTTTTGCGTTAGGGGTTATACGTTATGCGTTATGCGTTATGCGTTATGCTTTATGCGTTATGCATTATGCGTTATGCGTGATCCGTTATGCGTTAGGCGTTTTGGGTTTTCCGGTGTTCGTTATGCGTTGTGCAGTATGCGTTATGCGTTATGAAGTATGGGTTATGGTTTATGCGTTATGCGTTGTGCGCTATACGTTTGCGTTATGCGTTATGCGTATGCGTTATACGGTGTGCGTTATGCGTTATGCTTTATGCGTTATGCGTTATGAGTTATACGTTATGCGTTATGCATTATGCGTTATGCGTTATGCGTTATGCGTTATGCTTTATGCGTTATGCGTTATGCGTTATGCGTTATGCGTTATGCGTTATGCTTTATGCGTTATGCGTTATGCGTTATGCGTTATGCGTTATGCGTTATGCGTTATGCGTTATGCGTTATATGTTATGCGTTATGCGTTATGCGTTATGCGTTATGAGTTATACGTTATGCGTTATGCATTATGCGTTATGCGTTATACGGTATGGGTTATGGTTTATGCGTTATGCGTTGTGCGCTATACGTTTGCGTTATGCGTTATGCGTTATGCGTTATGCGTTATATGTTATGCGTTATGCGTTATGCGTTATGCTTTATGCGTTATGCGTTATGCGTTATGCGTTATGCGTTATGCGTTATGCGTTATGCGTTATGCGTTATGCGTTATGCGTTATATGTTATGCGTTATGCGTTATGCGTTATGCGTTATGAGTTATACGTTATGCGTTATGCATTATGCGTTATGCGTTATACGGTATGGGTTATGGTTTATGCGTTATGCGTTGTGCGCTATACGTTTGCGTTATGCGTTATGCGTTATGCGTTATGCGTTATATGTTATGCGTTATGCGTTATGCGTTATGCGTTATGCGTTGTGCGTTATACGTTTGCGTTATGCGTTATGCGTTATGCGATATGCGTTATACGTTATGCGTTATGCGTTATGCGTTATGCGTTATGCTTTATGCGTTATGCGTTATGAGTTACACGTTATGCTTTATGCGTTATGCGTTATGCGTTATGCTTTATGCGTTATGCGTTATGCCTTATGCGTTATGCGATATGGGTCATGCATCAAGCCTTATGCGTTATGCGATATGCGATATGCGTCATGCATCAAGCCTTATGCGTTATGGGTTATGCGTTAACGTTATGCGTTATGCGTTATGCGTTATGCGTTATGCGTTATGCGTTATGTGTTATCCGTTATGCGTTATGCGTTATGCGTTATGCGTTATGCGTTATGCGTTATGCGTTATGCGTTATGCGTTATGCGTTATGCGTTATGCGTTATGCGTTATGCGTTATGCGTTATGCGTTATGCGTTATGCGTTATGCGTTATGCGTTATGCGTTATGCGTTATGCGTTATGCGTTATGCGTTATGCGTTATGCGTTATGCGTTATGCGTTATGCGTTATGCGTTATGCGTTATGCGTTATGCGTTATGCGTTATGCGTTATGCGTTATGCGTTATGCGTTATGCGTTATGCGTTATGCTTTATGCGTTATGCGTTATGAGTTATACGTTATGCGTTATGCATTATGCGTTATGCGTTATGCGTTATGCGTTATGCGTTATGCTTTATGCGTTATGCGTTATGCGTTATGCGTTATGCGTTATGCGTTATGCGTTATGCGTTATGCGTTATGCGTTATGCGTTATGCGTTATGCGTTATGCGTTATGCGTTATGCGTTATGCGTTATGCTTTATGCGTTATGCGTTATGAGTTATACGTTATGCGTTATGCGTTATGCGATATGCGTTATGCGTTATGCGTTATGCGTGATCCGTTATGCGTTAGGCGTTATGGGTTTTCCGGTGTTCGTTATGCGTTGTGCAGTATGCGTTATGCGTTATGAAGTATGGGTTATGGTTTATGCGTTATGCGTTGTGCGCTATACGTTTGCGTTATGCGTTATGCGTTATGCGTTATGCGTTATACGGTATGCGTTATGCGTTATGCGTTATGCGTCATACGGTATGCGTTATGCGTTATGCGTTATGCGTTATACGGTATGCGTTATGCGTTATGCGTTATGCGTTATGCGTTGTGCGTTATACGTATGCGTTATGCGTTATGCGTTAGCGTTATGCGTTATGCGTTATGCTTTATGCGTTATGCGTTATGCGTTATGCGTTATGCGTTATGCGTTATGCGTTATATGTTATGCGTTATGCGTTATGCGCTATGCGTTATGCGTTATGCGTTATATGTTATGCGTTATGCGTTATGCGTTATGCGTTATACGGTATGCGTTATGCGTTATGCGTTATGCGTTATGCGTTATGCATTATGCGTTATGTTTTATGCGTTATGCGTTATGAGTTACACGTTATGCGTTATGCGTTATGCGTTATGCGTTATGCGTTATGCATTATGCGTTATGCGTTATACGGTATGGGTTATGGTTTATGCGTTATGCGTTGTGCGCTATACGTTTGCGTTATGCGTTATGCGTTATGCGTTATGCGTTATATGTTATGCGTTATGCGTTATGCGTTATGCGTTATGCGTTATGCGTTATGCGTTGTGCGTTATGCTTTATGCGTTATGCGTTATGAGTTATACGTTATGCGTTATGCATTATGCGTTATGCGTTATGCGTTATGCGTTATGCGTTATGCTTTATGCGTTATGCGTTATGCGTTATGCGTTATGCGTTATGCGTTATGCTTTATGCGTTATGCGTTATGCGTTATGCGTTATGCGTTATGCGTTATGCGTTATGCGTTATGCGTTATGCGTTATGCGTTATGCGTTATGCGTTATGCGTTATGCGTTATGCGTTATGCGTTATGCGTTATGCGTTATGCGTTATGCGTTATGCGTTATGCGTTGTGCGTTATGCGTTATGCGTTATGCGTTATGCGTTATATGTTATGCGTTATGCGTTATGCGTTGTGCGTTATACGTTTGCGTTATGCGTTATGCGATATGCGTTATGCGTTATGCGTTATGCGTTATGCGTTATGCGTTATGCTTTATGCGTTATGCGTTATGAGTTACACGTTATGCTTTATGCGTTATGCGTTATGCGTTATTGCGTTAGGGGTTATGCGTTATGCGTTATGCGTTATGGTTTTTGCGTTATGCATTATGCGTTATGCGTGATCCGTTATGCGTTAGGCATTATGGGTTTTCCGGTGTTCGTTATGCGTTGTGCAGTATGCGTTATGCGTTATGAAGTATGGGTTATGGTTTATGCGTTATGCATTGTGCGCTATACGTTTGCGTTATGCGTTATGCGTTATGCGTTATGCGTTATACGGTGTGCGTTATGCGTTATGCGTTATGCGTTATACGGTATGCGTTATGCGTTATGCGTTATGCGTTATGCGTTGTGCGTTATACGTATGCGTTATGCGTTATGCGTTATACGGTATGCGGTATGCGTTATGCGTTATGCGTTATGCGTTATGCGTTGTGCGTTATACGTATGCGTTATGCGTTATGCGTTATGCGTTATACGGTATGCGTTATGCGTTATGCGTTATGCGTTATGCGTTATGCGTTGTGCGTTATACGTATGCGTTATGCGTTATGGGTTATGCGTTATACGGTATGCGTTATGCGTTATGCGTTATGCGTTATGCGTTATGCGTTATGCGTTATGCGTTATGCGTTGTGCGTTATACGTATGCGTTATGCGTTATGCGTTATGCGTTATGCGTTATACGGTATGCGTTATGCGTTATGCGTTATGCGTTATGCGTTATGCTTTATGCGTTATGCGTTATGCCTTATGCGTTATGCGATATGGGTAATGCATCAAGCCTTATGCGTTATGCGATATGCGATATGCGTCATGCATCAAGCCATATGCGTTATGGGTTATGCGTTAACGTTATGCGTTATGCGTTATGCGTTATGCGTTATGCGTTATGCGTTATGCGTTATGCGCTATGCGATATGCGTTATGCGTTATGCGTTATGCGTGATCCGTTATGCGTTAGGCGTAATGGGTCATGCATTAAGCCTTATGCGTTATGCGATATGCGATATGCGTCATGCATCAAGCCTTATGCGTTATGGGTTATGCGTTAACGTTATGCGTTATGCGTTATGCGTTATGCGTTATGCGTTATGCGTTATGCTTTATGCGTTATGCGTTATGCGTTATGCGTTATGCGTTATGCGTTATGCGTTATGCTTTATGCGTTATGCGTTATGCGTTATGCGTTATACGGTATGCGTTATACGGTATGGGTTATGGTTTATGCGTTATGCGTTGTGCGCTATACGTTTGCGTTATGCGTTATGCGTTATGCGTTATATGTTATGCGTTATGCGTTATGCGTTATGCTTTATGCGTTATGCGTTATGCGTTATGCGTTATGCGTTATGCGTTATGCGTTATGCGTTATGCGTTATGCGTTATGCGTTATGAGTTATACGTTATGCGTTATGCGTTATGCGATATGCGTTATGCGTTATGCGTTATGCGTGATCCGTTATGCGTTAGGCGTTATGGGTTTTCCGGTGTTCGTTATGCGTTGTGCAGTATGCGTTATGCGTTATGAAGTATGGGTTATGGTTTATGCGTTATGCGTTGTGCGCTATACGTTTGCGTTATGCGTTATGCGTTATGCGTTATGCGTTATACGGTATGCGTTATGCGTTATGCGTTATGCGTCATACGGTATGCGTTATGCGTTATGCGTTATGCGTTATACGGTATGCGTTATGCGTTATGCGTTATGCGTTATGCGTTGTGCGTTATACGTATGCGTTATGCGTTATGCGTTAGCGTTATGCGTTATGCGTTATGCTTTATGCGTTATGCGTTATGCGTTATGCGTTATGCGTTATGCGTTATGCGTTATATGTTATGCGTTATGCGTTATGCGCTATGCGTTATGCGTTATGCGTTATATGTTATGCGTTATGCGTTATGCGTTATGCGTTATACGGTATGCGTTATGCGTTATGCGTTATGCGTTATGCGTTATGCATTATGCGTTATGTTTTATGCGTTATGCGTTATGAGTTACACGTTATGCTTTTTGCGTTATGCGTTATGCGTTATGCGTTATGCGTTATGCGTTATGCGTTATGCGTTATGCGTTATGCGTTATGCTTTATGCGTTATGCGTTATGAGTTATACGGTATGCGTTATGCGTTATGCGTTATGCGTTATGCGTTATGCGTTATGCGTTATGCGTTATGCGTTATGCTTTATGCGTTATGCGTTATGCGTTATGCGTTATGCGTTATGCGTTATGCGTTATGCGTTATGCGTTATGCGTTATGCGTTATGCGTTATGCGTTATGCGATATGCGTTATGCGTTATGCTTTATGCGTTATGCGTTATGAGTTACACGTTATGCTTTATGCGTTATGCGTTATGCGTTTTTGCGTTATGCGTTATGCGTTATGCGTTATGCGTTATGCTTTATGCGTTATGCGTTATGCGTTATGCGTTATGCGTTATGCGTTATGCGTTATGCGTTATGCTTAATGCGTTATGCTTTATGCGTTATGCATTATGCGTTATGCGTGATCCGTTATGCGTTAGGCGTTATGGGTTTTCCGGTGTTCGTTATGCGTTGTGCAGTATGCGTTATGCGTTATGAAGTATGGGTTATGGTTTATGCGTTATGCGTTGTGCGCTATACGTTTGCGTTATGCGTTATGCGTTATACGGTGTGCGTTATGCGTTATGCGTTATGCGTTATGCGTTATGCGTTATGCGTTATGCGTTATGCGTTATGCGTTATGCGTTATGCGTTATGCGTTATGCGTTATGCGTTATGCGTTATGCGTTATGCGTTATGCATTATGCGTTATGCGTTATACGGTATGGGTTATGGTTTATGCGTTATGCGTTGTGCGCTATACGTTTGCGTTATGCGTTATGCGTTATGCGTTATGCGTTATATGTTATGCGTTATGCGTTATGCGTTATGCGTTATGCGTTATGCGTTGTGCGTTATACGTTTGCATTATGCGTTATGCGTTATGCGATATGCGTTATGCGTTATGCGTTATGCGTTATGCGTTATGCGTTATGCGTTATGCTTTATGCTTTATGCGTTATGAGTTACACGTTATGCTTTATGCGTTATGTGTTATGCGTTATGCTTTATGCGTTATGCGTTATGCCTTATGCGTTATGCGATATGGGTCATGCATCAAGCCTTATGCGTTATGCGATATGCGATATGCGTCATGCATCAAGCCTTATGCGTTATGGGTTATGCGTTAACGTTATGCGTTGTGCGTTATGCGTTATGCGTTATGCGTTATGTGTTATCCGTTATGCGTTATGCGTTATGCGTTATGCGTTATGCGTTATGCGTTATGCGTTATGCGTTATGCGTTATGCGTTATGCGTTATGCGTTATGCGTTATGCGTTATGCTTTATGCCTTATGCGTTATGAGTTATACGTTATGCGTTATGCTTTATGCGTTATGCGTTATGAGTTATACGTTATGCGTTATGCATTATGCGTTATGCGTTATGCGTTATGCGTTATGCGTTATGCTTTATGCGTTATGCGTTATGCGTTATGCGTTATGCGTTATGCGTTATGCGTTATGCGTTATGCGTTATGCGTTATGCTTTATGCGTTATGCGTTATGCGTTATGCGTTATGCGTTATGCGTTATGCGTTATGCGTTATGCGTTATGCGTTATGCGTTATGCGTTATGCGTTATGCGTTATGCGTTATGCGTTATGCGTTATGCGTTATGCGTTATGCGTTATGCGTTATGCGTTATGCGTTATGCGTTATGCGTTATGCGTTATGCGTTATATGTTATGCGTTATGCGTTATGCGTTGTGCGTTATACGTTTGCGTTATGCGTTATGCGATATGCGTTATGCGTTATGCGTTATGCGTTATGCGTTATGCGTTATGCTTTATGCGTTATGCGTTATGAGTTACACGTTATGCTTTATGCGTTATGCGTTATGCGTTATTGCGTTAGGGGTTATGCGTTATGCGTTATGCGTTATGGTTTTTGCGTTATGCATTATGCGTTATGCGTGATCCGTTATGCGTTAGACATTATGGGTTTTCCGGTGTTCGTTATGCGTTGTGCAGTATGCGTTATGCGTTATGAAGTATGGGTTATGGTTTATGCGTTATGCATTGTGCGCTATACGTTTGCGTTATGCGTTATGCGTTATGCGATATGCGATATGCGTCATGCATCAAGCCTTATGCGTTATGGGTTATGCGTTAACGTTATGCGTTATGCGTTATGCGTTATGCGTTATGCGTTATGCGTTATGCGTTGTGCGTTATACGTATGCGTTATGCGTTATGCGTTATGCGTTATACGGTATGCGTTATGCGTTATGCGTTATGCGTTATGCGTTATGCGTTATGCTTTATGCGTTATGCGTTATGAGTTATACGTTATGCGTTATGCATTATGCGTTATGCGTTATGCGTTATGCGTTATGCGTTATGCTTTATGCGTTATGCGTTATGCCTTATGCGTTATGCGATATGGGTAATGCATCAAGCCTTATGCGTTATGCGATATGCGATATGCGTCATGCATCAAGCCATATGCGTTATGGGTTATGCGTTAACGTTATGCGTTATGCGTTATGCGTTATGCGTTATGCGTTATGCGTTATGCGTTATGCGTTATGCTTTATGCGTTATGCGTTATGCGTTATGCGTTATGCGTTATGCGTTATGCGTTATGCTTTATGCGTTATGCGTTATGCGTTATGCGTTATACGGTATGGGTTATGATTTATGCGTTATGCGTTATGCGTTATGGATTATGCGTTATGGGTTGTTCGTTATGCTTTATGCGTTGGGCGTTATACGTTTGAGTAGGAATAAGAGGCCGATTCTACGATCAGACTTATCATTGTAGGTAGATTCCTACCTTACCGGCACCGTGTGCCTTATAGTGCGAGCATAGTTTGCGGAGGGTGGGGCAGGGGGGGTTTTTCGTGGTATGTAATATGATACATCGAGAAGATAATTGTCCATGTGTCTTATCTTTGCGGGGGTGGGGGGGTTTAGCGAATATGATATTTCGAACGTGCTTCACGAATATGATACATCGAGAAGATAATTGTTTGCGGGGAGTGGGGGAGGGGGGGGGGGGGTTAAGAACATAGCGAGACCATATTATCTGTGCTGTATATAGTTTCCTCTTATCTACTCGATGCATTCCTATTGTACCTACGACAGATGTAATATGATACCCCTGGGGAACACATGCTTTTCCAGGAAGACTTGACCTTGAACGTGTTCGAACGTGTTCGAACGTCGTTCCTACCCATCGTTTAAGACGATTGACCTGAACGCGATGTGAGAAAGAAAGAGAGAGACCGTTCACGATGTAAGAGAGAGTCATAGAATCTCGAACGCGTCCAAACTCAGTACATTGTTTATATCGTTCAAGATGTAAGATGAGCGTTTTATAATCTGTAGTAGCGGCATCCTTTCGCGGGCCGGTATCGAGTTGCAAAGCGAGACGTCTTTTCCTTTTCTAATCTAGCGAGTTGTAGTAGCGGTATCCATTTCACGGTTTGGGTGTCGAGTTGTCCAAGCCTCGAGACATTTGGACACATCAGCGTTATCAGTTCTCTCGATTTAGCGTAGCGTTAATTGAAACATGCATTTCACGAGTTTGAGATTACTGCAACGAACGTTTTTTTAATCTTGCGAGCGGACATTTTGCCGCATCTTTTCTGGAGGGGGATATGTGTTTAAAAGAATGGGTGTTGTCGACGCTCATGTACAGAATTAGTGCGGACGTTATCATGGCAAATTATTACATAGATGAAAATCTACCACTTAGCGAGGTTATGGAGTTGATTGTAAGTATAAAGAAATATTACATGTGATATAATATATATTATTTATTGTTTATTGGACAAGTATTTATCAATAGACATTCAACTCTGCAGAGGAGAGAGCAGCGTTTATCGGCGGGTGGCGCTACGCAATGAAGCGTTATGAAATTAATATGGAAGAATGGGATGAGGAGTATGCGACGGCCATAAATATTGTGAGTATATATTAATAATTGTATATATTTTATTAATTTAAAAATTAATAATTAATACATTAATAATTAAAACATTTTTTCTTTCAGAATGCTGCCGAAAATAATACCAATCAGAATGTAGATATTGTGAGTAATATATTAATAATTGTATATATTTTATTAATTAAAAATTAATAATTAAAACATTTTTCTTTCAGAATGCCGCCGAAAATAATGTCAATCAGAATACTACTGTCACCGAATAATAATGTCAATTCTTTAAAAAATTTTATAACTTCATTTTAATAAAAAGTATATATTTTAAACTAACGTTTCTTCATTTTTGTTCTCCTGCAAACAGACACATTATATAAGTTAGCATATTTTTCTTTTAAGATTTACTTTATATTTTTTTGAAAATTTATTTTACCATTAAGCGACGATTCTTTGATAATTCCACAAACGTCTATACCGCGGGGGTTTGACTGGATTGTATCCGGATCGACTCCGATCGGCACGTTGCCGCAGTTCACCCCGCACACGTATCCACAGAATTTAGACCAGAAGCGATGTTCTTTCATGGGATCGTCATACACTTCCCATCGAGTCAGCTGTATGCCACATTCGAAACATTCAACGAAATCCTCGTCACCCAGATGAAAAAATCCGGCGGCGGCGAGTTTCTCCGGTTGGACGATGTGTGAGTAACGCCAGTTGTGAAAACTTTGAAGCCTATCGCGTTCGAGACGATAATCGGGTGGTGGTGGTGTGTGATCGATTGGTATGACGGTTGCCTCAGACTTTTGAATCATTGTGAAACGCTGTGAAAAATCAAAAATGTAAAAAGAGGTGTCACATTCATGTTTTTAACTCGCAGAAAAAATTCAAAAATGTATTTGTTTATAAACTAATACTTTACATTTTTTGTGATTGTTTATCCATGCGCGAAATGTTTCCACTTCGCGCATACTGCAATGGTACGGCTTCACAGGGTTTGCTGAACGCCAACAATGAAGTCGACATGGTGTGTTAGCAATTTTATAAACGGGGTTCTGTATTAATATGTCGTATTTAGGGCATCCAAACTTTTCTAAATTTACTGAATTTATATGCATACGTTGAAGGGTGTCTCTTTCAATATGCCCCCCTTTGTATGCTATGGTGGGGTTTTTATATTCGCGAACAAAATTTTGAATTATGCCAAATATGTCTTTCTGATGATATTTTTCGTTACCGAAATCTTGAAATGGTATCCCGTGTATAAAATTGCTAACGTACCACGCAGACTTTTTGTCAGCGTCTGACAAATCATTAAAATTTTTTTCTACTAAAAATTCTGCTAATTCTGCTGCACCATCACAACACACATTGATAATTGCAAGCTCTTTACACACAAAATGCTTCTCAATCATGAAGCCATCCATGTCGAGCACTTGTGTGATTTGATTCATCTATATAAAGAAGTTTTAACTAGATTTCAATTATTTTTTAAATTTTTTATTTGTACTTACAATTGAAGAAGATCTTTGAACACACAATATCCTGTATAGTGATCACTTGATAATATAAAAATTGTTGGCAGGATGATAAAAAACAACACACTGGACCACCCAGACGTTTCGTATGACACAGCTTCGCACGACGACGTGACGAGATATTTATAATGAATACCCCCCCTACCACCATAACTCGCTCTATGGTGCAAGAGTGATATTATTACTGTAATTTTTCTTTTTAATAAATACGAGTTTAAATGTATGAGGAGGAGGAGGAGGAGAATTGTTTTTAAATAAAAAGATCATTCACATAATTTTGTTTTTATTTGATAAAGTATATATATTTTATAACATAAGAGCGGTTTAAGTAATTTTTCTAACAATGTTCGTCAGTGGACTGTACTCCACGATGCGGTCATGTATCATCAAACAGTAGGCTGCTGTCGATGGGGGGACGTCGGTTCGGCATTCGAATTCTATTCGCACGTCAACCGTGCCATTTTTTAGCGCTTCGTTTTGTCGAGAACAATCGAGAACGATGAGCGGGCCGTATCGCAGGAAATCTGAGACGTTGAGTAGCGCCTCGCCGTTTCCATAGTATGATTCTTGGAATTTTGCATACATGTCGTAGAGCAATGCGTATTTACCTTTATCGAAATCTATATTTAAATCATCGTACGGATAGGTTTCCGAGTTCAAGTAAAGCCGAATATTTGACAATGCGCAATGATCGAATTGCGCGGTCGTTTTCGTTAAGTTATTCTTTCGATTGGTTTGCAAAGCGAATATCACATATCGCGGTTTTTCCATTTGTTGAGCCGTTTTTATCGCCCATGTATGCTTCGTAGTCGTCTGTAGTAGAGGATATTCGAACAGATCCCACGATCGAAAACTCATGCTAATCGGTCTGTCACTGTCTAAAATACGTAACATGGACAGCTTATGTATTTCGTCCAATGCGACGTGTGGCATTCGCCATTGAATTTTGTACAGATCCAGAATAGGTTTCACGTTGTCGGAAGTACTGAATAACGCGTTTGCGTCGGTACGCGAGCGGATCAAAATCAATTCGTGTCGAGCATTTATCACAACACGTTTGTAATCTTCGCAGAAACCTAATAAAACGCTCATAGGCACGCAAAAGTTGAAATTAATCGCAGCCGTGGTCGTTGCCGTTTGCTTCCGCCGATCATGGTCATACAGCCAACCAGCGTTGGACAACGCGTCACTTCTCGTTTTGGACAGACTCACATAATTCTTCAGAGTTGTCGTTGCACCAGGATTTCTGGACCGATCGATTTCCACTCCGTTCAATTCATAACGTATTTCTTCGAACATAAACGCAACGGCGTTGTTCTCGAGAGTTGCCGCATCGATGGAGGATTCTCCTGCTCCAACCGGTAATTCGAGTTTTCCCGGTAAACTAAGTTTTCCCTCAACGTATAGGAAGCTTTTACACGGAAGCGTGTACAGGTCTTGTTGTTGAATGGGTATCCGTATTTCATCACTGTTTTCAAACGTCGTGTTGGCGTACGGATTGTACGTGTGCAGCTCAATCTTCGTTATGCGATTGTCGAAAACCGGTGCTTCGGAGATGTTCAAAATGTCGTTGAACATGATTGTGTGTTTTTCCTCTCACTTTTTAACAATAAATCCCAAAGATTGTAGATACTTTGCGTTTTCCACGGTTAATTTCTTACGTATCGGCAACTTTACGTTTTTTTTCACGGTTACTTTCTTGCGAATCAAAGTATTGCTGCTGCTGCTGCTGCTGGTGTTGTTCAACGTATGGAATGTTGTATTGTTATGAATTAGCATTGCTTCGTCGCACGTGTAGTCGCACCGTGATTTCTTCACCTCGAAAATCAATCAAACGTCCGGATTGATCAACTATGCGAATCGTTAAATCATCAATTACTTGTGCAACGATTGGAAGGTAAATGACTCGTGCGGGCGTTTCCGATAATTTATACCCTGGTGGTACCTGAGGCGCGAACTCATGTATCGTGTGAACGAGTTTACCATTGTCGTATGATCCGGTGGTTACGTTGCATTCCACTCGTACGATATTCACGTTGATGATATTCACAGGTGCGTTCGACGTGTGCCACGCGTTCGGCGGCAAAACACGATTCAATGAAAATCCCAGAATAGATCCCACGTTGCGAGGCTTTGTAAAGTTTATTTGATACTTGCTTATAATTTCGCTTTTCATGGTGTTGTTGTTCGCTCGTAGGATCAGCGGATATTCGATATCGGAGGCGGCGGATGACTTGTCAACATTTTTGGGGGGATATCGCGCTTGTATTTCACGTCTCAAGTATGCGTTGATTGCTTCCAATTCGTACGAACCGTCGGGGATGACGATCTCCTCGTCTTTTTCACCGAAGTAGAATCGATTGTTTCCGATGTTGGCGCTGATGTTTGGTATCGTGTAATAAGTTTGTAAATCAAGCAATCCCAGCTCGTATTCGCCATTGGTCAGATCTATGGGCGGAAAGTACTTGGACGATAGTATGCTGCTTCTCCCCGACAACGTGAGCGTAAATGACTTTTTCGCATGCATCGTGCAGAGAGAGACTCCTTCCAGAGAATTTAGAATGTAGTTTCTCGGAGAAATTGCACGCACAATTGCCCACACAAGCTTTCGTCGTAGTTTTGAAAACGTTCGTGGTTATATAAGATCGTCGCGTTCGCGCCGAAATAGCGAATCAGCTCAATCGGCGGTCGAAGATTTCCAAAACTATCAAAATATTTTACGCGCGAGCCGCGTTTTATATAGGCGACCCAGTGCGTTCCCGGTCCACGACTATTATCTAGATTGACTATACCCCGCTCGTTTACCCACGCGCGCAGCGGTAAATCGTCACGCATAAAAACTCCGCGAAAATACGGTAATCCTTTACAGATGATCATCAATTCGATATCTGTCGTTGTGTTGTCTTTCTTCGTTTTTTTTTTTTTTTTTTTCCCTCTTTAAACCTTTTCCATGCTTGTACGGTGTGAGATATACTCCGCGACCCTCCATGGCACGATTGTGTCGCTCCGCTTCTTGCAATTGGTTCTTCGCAGTTTTCGCAGCGTTTATGGCTTTGACTACTCCTGCGGCACCACCTGTCAATGCTCCTATAGCCGACAAAGCAGGCAGCAGCAACGGTAGAAAACCACCGCGTTTGGCGATTGGGAGAATTCGTTGTTTTTTTCTCTTTTCACCTTTTTTCTTTGTCAGACCCATGCCCAATTTCGTTTTAGCTTTCATGGCTGCCAACACTGCGGCCGCAGACACCTTCTCTCCCAACGTTGCGTCCCCAGACGTTACTCGATGCAGCGCTCGATCTGCCAAAACGCTGTCGGCTGCGTGACGATTTCCAAGATCCTTGTATCGTGAATACGCTATATCGTGTTCGCGACAGGCTGCATCCAACGGATTGATTCCTCGATCCCCACGAGCTAATCGAGCGGTCAGTTTCGTACCAGGACCGCAGAATTGATAACCGGGTATATGTAATTCAAACGGCAACGCGTTTATAGCTCTGTTTAAGAATCCCTTACCCGTATGCGAACCGAGACACCGTTTTGAACGATGATTCACACGCATGAGCTATATTTTTCTGTTCTCTCTTTTAAAATTTTTTCTGCGCTCTCTCTCTTTAAAAGAAGCGAACCCTTTAGGGTGACTGATACTAATGGTGTTCGAGCTGTCGTATAAATACTACCCACCCACCCCACTCATCGAATCAATCAGAACATGCGTTTTGTGAGGCAATCTTTGGATATTCGTGTTCCAACGTGTCGCGCGTTCGACGATTGTGACGAGACGATGCGGAAACATGGATCATTGTTACCAGGCAATGTACGATGCGTCATAAGCGGTCCGTCAGGATGTGGTAAAACCAACGTTATGGTTAGCCTGCTGGAGAGCGCGAACGGGCTACGATTCGCCAATGTCTACGTGTACTCGAAATCGCTGAAGCAGCCAAAATATCGATACTTGAGCAAACTGTTCTCATCCGTGGGGAAGGATGTGGGATACTTCGCGTTCGCGGACAACGCCGACGTAATCCTCCCCACAGAGGCACGGCCCGATTCGATATTTATCTTCGACGACGTGGCGTGCGACGAGCAGGATATCATGAGAGAGTATTTCGCGATGGGCAGACATTCGCACATCGATTGCTTCTACCTGGGTCAGTCGTACGCGAGAATACCTAAACATTTAATTCGTGACAATGCCAATCTGTTGATTCTGTTCAAACAGGATACCATGAATTTACGTCACATTCATCAGGATCATGTAAATACCGATATGTCGTTCGAGACGTTTAGCACGTTATGTGCGAATTGTTGGCGAAAGAAGTATGGATTTCTCGTAATCGATAAAGACAGTCCTGCGAATCGCGGTCGTTACAGACGTGGATTTAACGAGTTTGTCGTACTGTAGCTAATGCAGTTGCTTGATAAGAGTCGTCGGTGCTGTATCGTGGCTTTAATCTCTCTCTCTCTTGCGCAACTAATATGTCAGTCAAAAAGGAAAAGAAGGAGAAGCTGCGAGCTTCGATCATGAACGAAATAGCGAAGACCAGCGATACCATACGTAAAAAGTATTTAGCGTTGAAAGTTGGGAAAATGACGGCTGAGACGAATTTGCGAACAACTTTACAACCGATCGTTGAACCGTTGAAACAGATAGTTCAAAATACAGCTACTGTTGAACCGAACGTGGATGGCGACAACGTGTTCTCAGATATTAAGGAAACACCACCACCACCACCATCCCCCCTACGAAAAAAAAGAAGATTCTCGGATGTTAGGGGAACGCCATCGTCCTCTATGTAAAAAAGGAGAAGAATAAAGAAGAATAAGAAAAAGAACGATGAAACCAATGTAACGTTCACCTCAAAACAAGTATATAACATCGATGATGACGACGATGACGACGATGATGATGATGATGATGATGACAATGATGAGATCGAGCCGGCGACGGCAACAACGATTACGGTACCGCAACAGGATACCTTCGAATCACCACGCACGCCATCTTTGGAATCTTCAATGCGTAATATTTTTGAAAATCCTGAAACTCATCTCGAGGAAAATCAACGTCTAACCGAGAGTCTTGGACCTTTGGCGCGCGAATATTTAGAAAAATTTTTTACCGGACCGACGAAAAATTCTGACAACGTGTATGGGGTATTTTTGAAAGACGATAAGCTGATGCTGGGAAATTCAACGTTCGAGGTGGACAGCAACGATGATATCATCGTTAAGGGGATACGGTACAAGGGGACTCGTGGTCTTTACGAATTGATATTCAGCAGAATACCTGATGAGCGGCTGTACACCGAGGACGATAAGGATGCGTACAAAAGAATTCTCACTCTTACGCATGCGCATCGACGCGGGAATCAGGTAATGGGAAACAAAGGTTACAAGTATAGGAAAATTATAGGACCGTTGTTTTCGTCGCGAGGTGGGAGAGGGATTGAACTTCCATCTTTTATGCGTGTGACCAACAATCCGATCGATTACGTGCATTGGGACGACCCAAACGAACTCGTCGATCGTCTGAAATTGTTAACCGCTTCGAAGAACGCCGGTCATTCTAACCATGACAATGAAATAATGTCGATAATCGAAGAACTTCGCGAAGCCGATATAATTATAAATTAAAGCGCGTGCGTTCGTTGAGTTAGTGACGAATGAAATGTTGATCGATGAAATTGTTACGGCTCGATAGAATGCGCGTTCGTCTTAATTGTTGCGAAACGAATCAAACGATATCCTCGGGAGGAGACGACGACGGTGAAAGCTGGAACTTGAGATTTCAAAGTCTATGGATAAAACTGGATGAGATATTTCAACGAATACTGTGGGTCGAAGAGCAGGTAAAACGGTTGTGCAAGCGATACGAGTTGACAATAATCGAGGAAGAAGAGGAAGAAGAAGAAGAAGAAGAAGTAGAAGTAGAAGAAGTAGAAGAAGTAGAAGAAGTAGAAGAAGATTAACTTGAGCGAAAAGAAATGTCTATCGACAAATTTGGTAAAGTGCTTCGTGAAGCGGGCAAAAGCGAGCCGAATGTTTCCTCGATTTTCTATCCCGACGTTTTGAAAAATTATGTGTGCGATAACGCTATATGTTTGAACAATGATGCTACATTGTACGATGCGAAAGGTACGAGGATCGGGCACGTGGCGAATCCTGAGGCAAACGATCACGCTGCGACCAAACTATACGTGGACACGCTTAACGCGAATCTTGAGTTCGAGATCATGAAAAAACTGATCAATGAACTGAAAACCGCTAAAGAGACGATAAAGTCCGAAGTATTAGCGAAACAGAATGAAGACTTGAAAACTGTTAAAGAAACGATAAAGTTTGAAATACTGACTACGATACAAGGCGTTTGATACGATGTAGATGAAAATATGAGATCGATCGATTCACGTATCGATGTGAAAATTGATAATTCGGATGAGTTGCAAACGCTCGAGGTCTTGAAGGAGAAGGTAAAAAGACGATATTAACAACATCGTTGACAACGATTGGCTGGAGAACTTCAGAATAAGCTTTCATGACCAACCGAGCAACCGACCGACCGACCGACCGACCGACCGACCGACCGACCGATCTTGACAGATCCATAGATAGATGTACAACAACCATCATACTGTGCATGCACATGTACCTGTACTGTACCGTCACGTATTATCAATATTAAGTAGCATTCATCGAGTAAAAAAGTTATCAACTTGAGAAAAGCCTTGGAAAAAATAAGGAAGGGGAAATATACTGAGAAATTTGAAGATTTTAAAGAAAAACAGTATATATGTGAAACGCGATAAAGTATATGCGCAGATAGCGACGATGAGTAAAGAAAACGTGGTGGAAGAGCTGCATGCTCCGGCGAGACGTTTTTACCCGCGTAGACGCGTGATCGTGCGAGGATTCGATGATCTTTGGCAAGCCGATATAGTCGACGTTCAAAAATACTCGCGAAACAATCGCGGACATCGATATATTCTCACGATAATCGATGTATTTAGCAAATACGCATGGACGGTTCCTTTGAAGAGTAAAAATGCGAGCGACGTATGTAAAGCTTTCGCGTCAGCGTTGGAGAAGGATGGCAGGGCTCCGAAAAACTTGCAGACCGACATGGGGACAGAATTCTACAATGAAACATTTCAAGACTATCTGAGGAAACGTAACATCAACCTTTATTCTACGTTTAGCCCTATGAAAGCATCCGTCGTGGAACGTTTCAATCGCACGCTGAAGAACAGCATGTGGAAATTTTTCTCGTTGAGCGGAAAATATCGCTGGATCGATGTGCTTCCCACGTTGACCGAGGACTACAATAATCGAAAACATCGTACCATCCGTATGCGACCCACCGACGTGAACCGTAAAAATGCCAGGCACCTTCTGTCCACCGTGTACAACAACGTGAAGATTGCTGGTCCTGCCAAATTCAAGGTTAATGATCACGTGCGCGTCAGCAAGTTCAAAACCCTATTTGACAAAGGATACACACCGAACTGGTCAACCGAAATATTCAAGATTGCCGCGGTAAAACGAACGAATCCCGTCACGTATCTCTTGGCCGACTCGAGGGGCAAACCTATCGCCGGAGGATTTTACGAACATGAGATACGCGCGGCAAAATATCCTGACGTATACTTAGTTGAAAAAATATTACGTAGAAAAGGAAATAAAGTATACGTAAAATGGTTGGGAATGGACGCGTCACATAATTCATGGATATCTAAAACGAATATACTTTAATTGAATTTTATACGTAAGATAATTAATTTCTCTCTAAACGACTATACTTCATATGTAGAAGTTGCGATAATTCATTTCTTCTATAGGAATTGTAAAAAATGTATTTTTACAATAAAATAAAATACAAAGAGATGTTCTTAAATAATTTTTAAAAATTTGGCTGGTTGGGGGCCTTATGTGTACACCTAACTCAATTGTAGAAGAGAGTTATCTTCTGCTAAGCTGAATAAAATAAAATACAAAGAGATATTCTTAAATAATTTTTATTTTTAAAATAATATATTGTTACAAAAAGACCTCTAATAATTTTTACACACATTATATTTGTTTTTAACCTATCTGTTTTTGCGTAAACGCCTCGACCGCAATGATATCAGCGCACGAAACCATCAGTTCACAATCGATCAGCGAATTTTGATCGAAAGATTCGCTCTCGACGATCGCTTTCATGATATTCTTCGCGTCGCTATCCTTCACAGCAACAACGAAATTCGTAAATTTAACAGCAATCGTGGGAACATTATCAATCAACCATGAATAAATGTTGTGCACGCAGAATTCGAGGTTGTACAAGTTACGCATAGTTTTTTCCGTGATATACAGAGCTGTGAACTGATTTGATAATTTGACTAGATTCATACCATCGATATTAAGTGTTTGAAATGTTAAATCATCACTCATTTTTCGCTTCTGTTTCTGCATAGACGGCAAAAGTAAATCGGAAATACATTCCTTCGTGCGCAATAACTCTGTCCACGCGTCCAGGAAAAACGTAATTTCATTACCACGGTTATCCCCTATAGCTAGTTCCACGCAAATATCGTTGCCAACGCGCGCACCAATTTCAAAGTATTTAAAATAATTGCCAGCTATGGAGTATCTTCGACTCAAGACCCGTGCGCTGTGCAAACTCTTCGACGATGGCGGTTGCATCATCGATGATCGGGAAATGGGGCTGTTGTTGAAAACACCCTCGCACGACGACGTTGACGGCTGTATCATCGATGATCGGGAAATGGGGCTGTTGTTGAAAAAACCCTCGCACGACGATGTTGACGGCTGTATCATCGATGATCGTGAAATGGGCTGCTGTTGAGAAACCCTGCAACAGATTTTTAAAAAAATTAGACGTTTTTTATAAATTACTTTTCCACAATTATTTTCATCTTTCTACTTACATATTATTTAGCCTCCTCTTTTTGTGCAGCTCCTCAACGTTCGAACGATTACATTCAGCAGACGAATAACGGTTGTAATACATCGTGCGGTCTATGTTTTAGCAGTCTACGTTTTTAGCGATGGTTGTCTCGATCTGAAGTGTAACGCTTGGAATACGATGTTTTTATAGGATGTCTCCCTACCACTCCTTTTTGTGAAGATCTGCAATGGGGAAGCATCCCCTCCCCCAACAGTTACAGACTTCAAAGACCTATGATAATCTCGCTCTACCACTTCCTTTTTTCTTTACGGATAAAAACAACGATGCAGTTTTTCTCAATCGATGCTGTAATGCCCCCAAGGAAGAGTATTGATCAAATTACTGCAAATATACCGCTTATCGTCATGCGGACTCAATGCTAATTTCTTTTCCGACATCGAATACACCTGATGTCGTACTGACACTATGCGATTACCGCTAACGCTCTTTTCCGTATGATTACGAAGGCATTCAACATAGTCTTCGAAACTTATATCACGAGCAGTAACGTTTGTTCTGATTCCTTTGACCTTTTTAGTGTCCTGATCACCGTGAACGCGAATCGCATACATTTTTGAACGAAGCCCTACGAACTCGGTCATAATTTTACCACCGTTCTCATCCTTCATCAAACCGAGCTGTTTATTGTTTGCGATCGGAACACCGTAAACATTGTTCGCGGTATAATTACTGGTGTCGTATCGATGAATGTCACGTTTCAGCAGCGCCTCGTACACGTCATCGCAAGCGATCTCATATATCAGACTGTCCGTGTCCGTGTACAAAATCTTACAATTTTGCTGGAAGTTTGGATACATGTACTCATAATGAAAGCTGTACAAATGAAATTTTGATATATCCAATATAGACATGCCTACGTAGATTGGTTTGAAAAATTTAACAAGCATCTTTTTCAGCTGAATCGCGACAAAGTCCTCGGCAAACACCGTACAGCTATGAAAATTTGGTCTAGATATCAATCGTTCGGCGCCGTGTCTACCGCTCCAACGAGAAATTAATTTCACGATCGAGTGATTTCGAACGTTCTCCATCGTTTTCCCAAACACAGCATTGTTCATTAACTTGTATAGGTTCTTGGAAAAATCATTGGTCGCGTTGGCACGTAATTTTGTGTTCAAATCAATGTAGCCGTGCAACCATCGCGACTGTCGAAACTCTAGAATTCGATGTATTTTCCGCAATTTCAGATTATGCTTTAAACTCTGTTGGAGGTATCGGTAATGTACAACGTATCGCTCCTTATCGCGAAGTGTTGCCATTAACTTTTTCTGCGTACTCGAGTCGGTCGCTGCATCATGACTTGGGCAAAACGGAAGATTCGCGTGAGCATCGTGAATTTCGTGCGGATACTCTAAATCCACCTCCAAAATGTATCCTACGGGGCTATCGATCGGAATGGATTCAACATCGAAATTGTCCACGTCCACCCATCGAAAGTCTCTATGCGGCAGAGGTTGCGACATTGCCCAACCATACAAATTATTCACGTCAAAATACATTAAGTAGGTGGATGGTTTACTCGAGTCGTGTGTGGACAAATATTTGTTGTTAGCGCACGCATATCTGTGCGAACACTGACTCAATCCGCCGCGTATTCCTCGCTCCACGAATAAAAGCATGTCAACGTCGGTCAACAACTCCAATTCAATCTTTGTCATTTTCAACATCACGTCCCACGCGAAACCGGGGAGCGTGTAATAATGCGCCGGATCAAGCTTGTAATTCTCGAGACAGTCATTGCGAAAATTTTCGAAAACATCCGCCAACAACAGCACATCCAATTTTAAGTATAAGTCGCTGTACTGTCCAAGCGTTTGTATAGCAAAACGTGACCAAACCGTATTCGCGTGAAGGTAATCAACGTCAGATATCTCGCTGTCGTACAATCGATTGTAAAATGCTTCGCGCGGTGGTAAACATGTATTGTTTAATTTATCGTACGATGTCAGATAGTCGTATGGAAAAACGCCTTTTCTGGTCAATAGGTTGAAATCATCATCGGAAAGATGTGTAAATTCACCTCGTACGATACGTAATTTACTTTTGTCCAAGTATGATGACAGCTTGTCCAGACTCGAGTTCAAGAACTTGAATGAATCTATGAAGCGGAATTTCAACAATTTTGCATATTTCCACTCTTTATCCGTCTGGATAGGAATGTTTTTCGTGAAAGAAATATACTTCTCTTTCGTCAATGGCAACACGTCTATCCGTCCCTCGAACGAGTTTGCTAATTCTTTGATGATGAAATGCGCGTCGTAGCCTGATAGATTATGGAAAACCACCGGTATCACGTACGAAGATTGATAGCTTAAATTGCATCCATTATGAGCCGGACCGCGATACGCGCCCGTGAAATGACAATGATCGTGCACCCTCGTCGCATCGGAAGTGTTGAACGGTTTCTCGCAGACGTGACAATGCGTGGCCGTACGAAAATTTAACTTTTCCAATTCGGTTAGCGTATTCATCGGTACCGTTTTATCAAATATCGGCTGTAATTTACGACTGAGTTCGTACAACCTGTTCGCGAACCATGCGGCGCATCCCTCTTTCTCGCGATAAACATGATACTTGCATAACGATTCGTCGTAGCGACAATGTATGTAGTATCCTATGCTAAACGCGTGGTGATGTTGATACTGTACGCGTGCTGCATGGCCTTGTCCTTCCTGTCCCTCCGGCAGCAGCAGGCACTCCAAGTCAGCATAGATAACGAACGGTGCCTCTTCTTTGTTCGTGTAGTTCTTAAACCTCAGCCACTTATCTTCTTCCGATATTGGAAGCTCCAGAGCGCAATCGTTCATCCGTTCGCAGTCAACTGTATGAACGTTTAATCTCTCCTGCGTGGGAAAATATTGCAAGCACCTGTGAGAAGAGGGAAAAATCATGTCTTTTTTGCTTCAAAGAATTTAAAAAAAAACAAAAATGCAACTTACCGATCACAAATATACTTCTTATGCTCCCGCTTGCTAAGCTGTGACGAAACCAATCGCGACAAATTTCGTATACACATGAAATGACCATGCGTCTTTGCGGCATTCTGTAGAAACAACAAGTTGACGTGTCTTCCCTCCCGTTTCTTCCCAGTCAAATGAAGCGTTACGCATTTCTTACGTGCCCATGCGAACACGTTCACGGAAACGTCGTTTTTTCGTTCAAATTTTCGGATGTCTTTGAACGGCATAGGCAGTTGGAAACCTTCGGTTTTCGGAAGCACGTCTTTGTAGTGTGGATACGATGATAAACGTGACAGATTTGCCTCGGCTGGATAGAGACCCGCCACGATTGCCCAATAAAAGCACGCATCGTCATTGCTGTTCACGTTCACGACCGCTCTTTTCACCTGTATCGCTCGAGGCACGTCGATTGTAACGGTGCAACCGGCTTGCAACGGTTGGTATTTGCTAAAGTTCACGATCAAATGTAGTATCTTCGACAGCGCCCACCCGCTGTCTCGCTCTTGAAATTCTTCCAGCGATGTCAAAATTGTATGCACAACGTCTCTCTGGTACCATTGTCGTAGATTGCTCGTACGAAACAACGCAACGTTCCGCGTACCGAAACTTTTCACGGAAACCTCGTTGGCACGCTGCATGAATTCCGCCTCCAACGTTACGCTAGCTTTCAACGATGAATGCACGTTTAAATATTCCGTCACGCGTCCCGTGACCATTCGTTTCGCATGTTGTAAAAATTGTTTTGGATCGATATGTTCAACGTTGATAACGATACCGGTCGATATGCGATTTTTAAAAGCCGACTCGACATTTTCCCAACGAAGCGTCGAGGCTCTCACACCCCTACGATCGTATAAACCTCTACCGACGCGTGATGAGGAAATACGATGATTCAACGAAACGTTTAAAGTTTTCATACGACACATCGTCGATGTTAAACTAAATTTCTCGCCTATCGACAATTCATCCTTTGCATGGGATAGATAATTTACACAACACTGCAGAGACTCGATGTATGAGCGAAACCATTCACGATACTCGTCCATATATTTCACCAACAATGACATGCGTGTCAAACACTTCAACATATTTTTACACGTTTCAATCATCTTGCCGCTTTTTCCGCCAATACGGATGCCCTTAGGCTCTGAACGTGGATAATGGTGGATCTTTTAAAATCTTAACCGAACTGAACACTCTGTATGCAAATGAGCTTGGTACCAGCAACATTCATTCTTTTAAACACATACCCCTCTCCGGAAATAGACGTAACAAGCATCGCCGCACGAGACATCTAAAAAATAAGGAGGAAATCTATACCGCTCAGAAACGAGCTCGCGCTATTTCACGATAGTCACGTTGGAAAGATAAGGGGAACTCTATACCACTCTGTTAATGAGAAACTATCTCTCTCTTAGAACGATATAAACAGTGTGCTTAAACGATGGGTAGGAACGACGTTCAACCACGTTCAAGGTCAAGTCTTCCTGGAAAAAACATGTGTTCCCCAGGGGTATCGCATTACATACCGCGAAAGAACCTCTGTCATAGATAACCTCTACAAAAAACTATCTTCTCGATGTATCATATTCGCGAAGCACGTACGAAATATCATATTCGTAGGGGGTCCAATAGGAATGCATCGAGTAGATAAGAGGAAACTATATACAGCACAGATAATAGACTCTCTCTTACATCGTGAACGGTCTCTCTCTTTCTTTCTCACATCGCGTTCAGGTCAATCGTCTTAAACGATGGGTAGGAACGACGTTCGAACACGTTCGAACACGTTCAAGGTCAAGTCTTCCTGGAAAAGCATGTGTTCCCCAGGGGTATCATATTACATCTGTCGTAGGTACAATAGGAATGCATCGAGTAGATAAGAGGAAACTATATACAGCACAGATAATATGGTCTCGCTATGTTCTTAACCCCCCCCCCCTCCCCCACTCCCCGCAAACAATTATCTTCTCGATGTATCATATTCGTGAAGCACGTTCGAAATATCATATTCGCTAACCCCCCCCCCCCCGCAAAGATAAGACACGTGGACAATTATCTTCTCGATGTATCATATTACATACCACGAAAAACCCCCCTCCCCCACCCCCCGCAAACTATGCTCGCACTATAAGGCACACGGTGCCGGTAAGGTAGGAATCTACCTACAATGATAAGTCTGATCGTAGAATCGGCCTCTTATTCCTACTCGTTTGCGTTATGCGTTATGCGTTATGCGTTATGCGTTATGCGTTATGCGTTATGCGTTGTGGGTTATAAGTTTGCGTTATGCGTTATGCGGTATGCGTTATGCTTTATGCGTTATGCGTTATGCGTTATGCGTTATGCGTTATGCGTTATGCGTTATGCTTTATGCGTTATGCGTTATGAGTTATACGTTATGCGTTATGCATTATGCGTTATGCGTTATGCGTTATGCGTTATGCGTTATGCTTTATGCGTTATGCGTTATGCGTTATGCGTTATGCTTTATGCGTTATGCGTTATGCGTTATGCGTTATGCGTTATGCGTTATGCGTTATGCGTTATGCGTTATGCGTTATATGTTATGCGTTATGCGTTATGCTTTATGCGTTATGAGTTATACGTTATGCGTTATGCATTATGCGTTATGCGTTATACGGTATGGATTATGGTTTATGCGTTATGCGTTGTGCGCTATACGTTTGCGTTATGCGTTATGCGTTATGCGTTATATGTTATGCGTTATGCGTTATGCGTTATGCGTTATGCGTTATGCGTTATGCGTTATGCGTTATGCGTTATGCGTTATGCGTTATGCGTTATGCGTTGTGCGTTATACGTTTGCGTTATGCGTTATGCGTTATGCGATATGCGTTATGCGTTATGCGTTATGCGTTATGCGTTATGCGTTGTGCTTTATGCGTTATGCGTTATGAGTTACACGTTATGCTTTATGCGTTATGCGTTATGAGTTATACGTTATGCGTTATGCATTATGCGTTATGCGTTATACGGTATGGGTTATGGTTTATGCGTTATGCGTTGTGCGCTATACGTTTGCGTTATGCGTTATGCGTTATGCGTTATGCGTTATGCGTTATGCGTTATGCGTTGTGCGTTATAAGTTTGCGTTATGCGTTATGCGGTATGCGTTATGCTTCATGCGTTATGCGTTATGCGTTATGCGTTATGCGTTATGCGTTATGCTTTATGCGTTATGCGTTATGAGTTATACGTTATGCGTTATGCATTATGCGTTATGCGTTATGCGTTATGCGTTATGCGTTATGCGTTATGCGTTATGCGTTATGCGTTATGCGTTATGCGTTATGCGTTATGCGTTATGCGTTATGCGTTATGCGTTATGCGTTATGCGTTATGCGTTATGCGTTATGCGTTATGCGTTATGCGTTATGCGTTATGCGTTATGCGTTATGCGTTATGCGTTATGCGTTATGCGTTATGCGTTATGCGTTATGCGTTATGCGTTATGCGTTATGCGTTATGCGTTATGCGTTATGCGGTATGCGTTATGCGTTATGCGTTATGCGTCATACGGTATGCGTTATGCGTTATGCGTTATGCGTTATGCGTTATGCGTTATACGGTGTGCGTTATGCGTTATGCGTTATGCGTTATGCGTTATGCGTTATGCGTTATGCGTTATGCGATATGCGTTATGCGTTATGCGTTATGCGTGATCCTTTATGCGTTAGGCGTTATGGGTTTTCCGGTGTTCGCTATGCGTTGTGCAGTATGCGTTATGCGTTATGAAGTATGGGTTATGGTTTATGCGTTATGCGTTGTGCGCTATACGTTTGCGTTATGCGTTATGCGTTATACGGTGTGCGTTATGCGTTATGCGTTATGCGTTATGCGTTATGCGTTATGCGATATGCGTTATGCGTTATGCGTTATGCGTTATGCGTTATGCGTTATGCGTTATGCGTTATGCGTTATGCGTTATGCGTTATGCGTTATGCGTTATGCGTTATGCGTTATGCGTTATATGTTATGCGTTATGCGTTATGCGTTATGCGTTATGCGTTATGCGTTATGCGTTATGCGTTGTGCGTTATACGTTTGCGTTATGCGTTATGCGTTATGCGATATGCGTTATGCGTTATGCGTTATGCGTTATGCGTTGTGCTTTATGCGTTATGCGTTATGAGTTACACGTTATGCTTTATGCGTTATGCGTTATGAGTTATACGTTATGCGTTATGCATTATGCGTTATGCGTTATACGGTATGGGTTATGGTTTATGCGTTATGCGTTGTGCGCTATACGTTTGCGTTATGCGTTATGCGTTATGCGTTATGCGTTATGCGTTATGCGTTATGCGTTGTGCGTTATAAGTTTGCGTTATGCGTTATGCGTTATGCTTTATGCGTTATGCGTTATGCGTTATGCGTTATGCGTTATGCGTTATGCTTAATGCGTTATGCTTTATGCGTTATGCATTATGCGTTATGCGTTATGCGTTATGCGTTATGCGTTATGCGTTATGCGTTATGCGTTATGCGTTATGCGTTATGCGTTAAGCGTTATGCGTTATGCGTTATGCGTTATGCGTTATGCGTTATGCGTTAAGCGTTATGCGTTATGCGTTATGCGTTATGCGTTATGCGTTATGCGTTATGCGTTATGCGTTATGCGTTATGCGTTATGCGTTATGCGTTATGCTTTATGCGTTATGCGTTATGAGTTACACGTTATGCGTTATATGTTATGCGTTATGCGTTATGCGTTGTGCGTTATGCGTTATGCGTTATGCGTTATGCGTTATGCTTTATGCGTTATGCGTTATGCGTTATGCGTTATGCGTTATGCGTTATGCGTTATGCGTTATGCGTTATGCGTTGTGCGTTATAAGTTTGCGTTATGCGTTATGCGTTATGCTTTATGCGTTATGCGTTATGCGTTATGCGTTATGCGTTATGCGTTATGCGTTATGCTTAATGCGTTATGCTTTATGCGTTATGCATTATGCGTTATGCGTTATGCGTTATGCGTTATGCGTTATGCGTTATGCGTTATGCGTTATGCGTTATGCGTTATGCGTTATGCGTTATGCGTTATGCGTTATGCGTTATGCGTTAAGCGTTATGCGTTATGCGTTATGCGTTATGCGTTATGCGTTATGCGTTAAGCGTTATGCGTTATGCGTTATGCGTTATGCGTTATGCGTTATGCGTTATGCGTTATGCGTTATGCGTTATGCGTTATGCGTTATGCGTTATGCTTTATGCGTTATGCGTTATGAGTTACACGTTATGCGTTATATGTTATGCGTTATGCGTTATGCGTTGTGCGTTATGCGTTATGCGTTATGCGTTATGCGTTATGCTTTATGCGTTATGCGTTATGCGTTATGCGTTATGCGTTATGCGTTATGCTTAATGCGTTATGAGTTACACGTTATGCGTTATATGTTATGCGTTATGCGTTATGCGTTGTGCGTTATGCGTTATGCGTTATGCGTTATGCGTTATGCTTTATGCGTTATGCGTTATGCGTTATGCGTTATGCGTTATGCGTTATGCGTTATGCGTTATGCGTTATGCGTTATGCGTTATGCGTTGTGCGTTATAAGTTTGCGTTATGCGTTATGCGTTATGCTTTATGCGTTATGCGTTATGCGTTATGCGTTATGCGTTATGCGTTATGCTTAATGCGTTATGCTTTATGCGTTATGCATTATGCGTTATGCGTTATGCGTTATGCGTTATGCGTTATGCGTTATGCGTTATGCGTTATGCGTTATGCGTTATGCGTTAAGCGTTATGCGTTATGCGTTATGCGTTATGCGTTATGCGTTATGCGTTAAGCGTTATGCGTTATGCGTTATGCGTTATGCGTTATGCGTTATGCGTTATGCGTTATGCGTTATGCGTTATGCGTTATGCGTTATGCGTTATGCGTTATGCGTTATGCGTTATGCTTTATGCGTTATGCGTTATGAGTTACACGTTATGCGTTATATGTTATGCGTTATGCGTTATGCGTTGTGCGTTATGCGTTATGCGTTATGCGTTATGCGTTATGCTTTATGCGTTATGCGTTATGCGTTATGCGTTATGCGTTATGCGTTATGCGTTATGCGTTATGCGTTATGCGTTGTGCGTTATAAGTTTGCGTTATGCGTTATGCGTTATGCTTTATGCGTTATGCGTTATGCGTTATGCGTTATGCGTTATGCGTTATGCGTTATGCGTTATGCTTAATGCGTTATGCTTTATGCGTTATGCATTATGCGTTATGCGTTATGCGTTATGCGTTATGCGTTATGCGTTATGCGTTATGCGTTATGCGTTATGCGTTATGCGTTATGCGTTATGCGTTATGCGTTATGCGTTATGCGTTAAGCGTTATGCGTTATGCGTTATGCGTTATGCGTTATGCGTTATGCGTTAAGCGTTATGCGTTATGCGTTATGCGTTATGCGTTAAGCGTTATGCGTTATGCGTTATGCGTTATGCGTTATGCGTTATGCGTTATGCGTTATGCTTTATGCGTTATGCGTTATGAGTTACACGTTATGCGTTATATGTTATGCGTTATGCGTTATGCGTTATGCGTTATGCTTAATGCGTTATGCTTTATGCGTTATGCATTATGAGTTATACGTTATGCGTTATGCGTTATGCGTTATGCGTTATGCGTTATGCGTTATGCGTTATGCGTTATGCTTTATGCGTTATGCGTTATGCGTTATGCGTTATGCGTTATGCGTTATTCGTTATGCGTTATGCGTTATGCGTTATGCGTTATGCGTTATGCGTTATGCGTTATGCGTTATGCGTTATGCGTTATGCGTTATATGTTATGCGTTATGCGTTATGCGTTGTGCGTTGTGCGTTATGCGTTATGCGTTATGCGTTGTGCGTTATACGTATGCGTTATGCGTTATGCGTTATGCGTTATACGGTATGCGTTATGCGTTATGCGTTATGCGTTATGCGTTATGCGTTATGCGTTGTGCGTTATACGTATGCGTTATGCGTTATGAGTTATACGTTATGCGTTATGCATTATGCGTTATGCGTTATGCGTTATGCGTTATGCGTTATGCGTTATGCTTTATGCGTTATGCGTTATGCCTTATGCGTTATGCGATATGGGTAATGCATCAAGCCTTATGCGTTATGCGATATGCGATATGCGTCATGCATCAAGCCATATGCGTTATGGGTTATGCGTTAACGTTATGCGTTATGCGTTATGCGTTATGCGTTATGCGTTATGCGTTATGCGTTATGCGTTATGCGTTATGCGCTATGCGATATGCGTTATGCGTTATGCGTTATGCGTGATCCGTTATGCGTTAGGCGTAATGGGTCATGCATCAAGCCTTATGCGTTATGCGATATGCGATATGCGTCATGCATCAAGCCTTATGCGTTATGGGTTATGCGTTAACGTTATGCGTTATGCGTTATGCGTTATGCGTTATGCTTTATGCGTTATGCGTTATGCGTTATGCGTTATGCGTTATGCGTTATGCGTTATGCGTTATGCGTTATGCTTTATGCGTTATGCGTTATGCGTTATGCGTTATACGGTATGGGTTATGATTTATGCGTTATGCGTTATGCGTTATGGATTATGCGTTATGGGTTGTTCGTTATGCTTTATGCGTTGGGCGTTATACGTTTGCGTTATGCGTTATGCGTTATGCGTTATGCGTTATGCGTTATGCGTTGTGCGTTATAAGTTTGCGTTATAAGTTTGCGTTATGCGGTATGCGTTATGCTTTATGCGTTATGCGTTATGCGTTATGCGTTATGCGTTATGCGTTATGCTTTATGCGTTATGCGTTATGAGTTATACGTTATGCGTTATGCATTATGCGTTATGCGTTATGCGTTATGCGTTATGCGTTATGCTTTATGCGTTATGCGTTATGCGTTATGCGTTATGCTTTATGCGTTATGCGTTATGCGTTATGCGTTATGCGTTATGCGTTATGCGTTATGCGTTATGCGTTATGCGTTATATGTTATGCGTTATGCGTTATGCTTTATGCGTTATGAGTTATACGTTATGCGTTATGCCTTATGCGTTATGCGTTATACGGTATGGATTATGGTTTATGCGTTATGCGTTGTGCGCTATATGTTTGCGTTATGCGTTATGCGTTATGCGTTATATGTTATGCGTTATGCGTTATGCGTTATGCGTTATGCGTTATGCGTTATGCGTTATGCGTTGTGCGTTATACGTTTGCGTTATGCGTTATGCGTTATGCGATATGCGTTATGCGTTATGCATTATGCGTTATGCGTTATGCGTTGTGCTTTATGCGTTATGCGTTATGAGTTACACGTTATGCTTTATGCGTTATGCGTTATGAGTTATACGTTATGCGTTATGCATTATGCGTTATGCGTTATACGGTATGGGTTATGGTTTATGCGTTATGCGTTGTGCGCTATACGTTTGCGTTATGCGTTATGCGTTATGCGTTATGCGTTATGCGTTATGCGTTATGCGTTATGCGTTATGCGTTATGCGTTATGCGTTATGCGTTGTGCGTTATAAGTTTGCGTTATGCGTTATGCGGTATGCGTTATGCTTCATGCGTTATGCGTTATGCGTTATGCGTTATGCGTTATGCGTTATGCTTTATGCGTTATGCGTTATGAGTTATACGTTATGCGTTATGCATTATGCGTTATGCGTTATGCGTTATGCGTTATGCGTTATGCGTTATGCGTTATGCGTTATGCGTTATGCGTTATGCGTTATGCGTTATGCGTTATGCGTTATGCGTTATGCGTTATGCGTTATGCGTTATGCGTTATGCGTTATGCGTTATGCGTTATGCGTTATGCGTTATGCGTTATGCGTTATGCGTTATGCGTTATGCGTTATGCGTTATGCGTTATGCGTTATGCGTTATGCGTTATGCGTTATGCGTTATGCGTTATGCCTTATGCGTTATGCGTTATGCGTTATGCGTTATGCGTTATGCTTTATGCGTTATGCGTTATGCGTTATGCGTTATGCGTTATGCGTTATGCGTTATGCGTTATGCGTTATGCGTTATGCGTTATGCGTTATGCGTTATGCGTTATGCGTTATGCGTTATGCGTTATGCGTTATGCGTTATGCGTTATGCGTTATGCGTTATATGTTATGCGTTATGCGTTATGCGTTGTGCGTTATACGTTTGCGTTATGCGTTATGCGATATGCGTTATGCGTTATGCGTTATGCGTTATGCGTTATGCTTTATGCGTTATGCGTTATGAGTTACACGTTATGCTTTATGCGTTATGCGTTATTGCGTTAGGGGTTATGCGTTATGCGTTATGCGTTATGCTTTTTGCGTTATGCATTATGCGTTATGCGTGATCCGTTATGCGTTAGGCATTATGGGTTTTCCGGTGTTCGTTATGCGTTGTGCAGTATGCGTTATGCGTTATGAAGTATGGGTTATGGTTTATGCGTTATGCGTTATACGGTATGCGTTATGCGTTATGCGTTATGCGTTATGCGTTATGCGTTGTGTGTTATACGTATGCGTTATGCGTTATGCGTTATGCGTTATACGGTATGCGTTATGCGTTATGCGTTATGCGTTATGCGTTATGCGTTATGCGTTATGCGTTATGCGTTGTGCGTTATACGTTATGCGTTATGAGTTATACGTTATGCGTTATGCATTATGCGTTATGCGTTATGCGTTATGCGTTATGCGTTATGCGTTATGCGTTATGCTTTATGCGTTATGCGTTATGAGTTATACGTTATGCGTTATGCGTTATGCGATATGCGTTATGCGTTATGCGTTATGCGTGATCCGTTATGCGTTAGGCGTTATGGGTTTTCCGGTGTTCGTTATGCGTTGTGCAGTATGCGTTATGCGTTATGAAGTAATGGTTATGGTTTATGCGTTATGCGTTGTGCGCTATACGTTTGCGTTATGCGTTATGCGTTATGCGTTATGCGTTATACGGTATGCGTTATGCGTTATGCGTTATGCGTCATACGGTATGCGTTATGCGTTATGCTTTATGCGTTATACGGTATGCGTTATGCGTTATGCGTTATGCGTTATATGTTATGCGTTATGCGTTATGCGCTATGCGTTATGCGTTATGCGTTATATGTTATGCGTTATGCGTTATGCGTTATGCGTTATACGGTATGCGTTATGCGTTATGCGTTATGCGTTATGCGTTATGCATTATGCGTTATGTTTTATGCGTTATGCGTTATGAGTTACACGTTATGCTTTTTGCGTTATGCGTTATGCGTTATGCGTTATGCGTTATGCGTTATGCGTTATGCGTTATGCGCTATGCGTTATGCGTTATGCGTTATATGTTATGCGTTATGCGTTATGCGTTATACGGTATGCGTTATGCGTTATGCGTTATGCGTTATGCGTTATGCATTATGCGTTATGTTTTATGCGTTATGCGTTATGAGTTACACGTTATGCTTTTTGCGTTATGCGTTATGCGTTATGCGTTATGCGTTATGCGTTATGCGTTATGCGTTATGCGTTATGCGTTATGCGTTATGCTTTATGCGTTATGCGTTATGAGTTATACGGTATGCGTTATGCGTTATGCGTTACGCGTTATGCGTTATGCGTTATGCGTTATGCGTTATGCGTTATGCGTTATGCTTTATGCGTTATGCGTTATGCGTTATGCGTTATGCGTTATGCGTTATGCTTAATGCGTTATGCGTTATGCGTTATGCGTTATGCGTTATGCGTTATGCGTTATGCGTTATGCTTTATGCGTTATGCGTTATGAGTTACACGTTATGCTTTATGCGTTATGCGTTATGCGTTATTGCGTTAGGGGTTATGCGTTATGCGTTATGCGTTATGGTTTTTGCGTTATGCATTATGCGTTATGCGTGATCCGTTATGCGTTAGGCATTATGGGTTTTCCGGTGTTCGTTATGCGTTGTGCAGTATGCGTTATGCGTTATGAAGTATGGGTTATGGTTTATGCGTTATGCATTGTGCGCTATACGTTTGCGTTATGCGTTATGCGTTATACGGTGTGCGTTATGCGTTATGCGTTGTGCGTTATACGTATGCGTTATGCGTTATGCGTTATGCGTTATACGGTATGCGTTATGCGTTATGCGTTATGCGTTATGCGTTATGCGTTGTGCGTTATACGTATGCGTTATGCGTTATGCGTTATGCGTTATACGGTATGCGTTATGCGTTATGCGTTATGCGTTATGCGTTATGCGTTATGCGTTATGCGTTATGCGTTATGCGTTGTGCGTTATACGTTATGCGTTATGAGTTATACGTTATACGTTATGCATTATGCGTTATGCGTTATGCGTTATGCGTTATGCGTTATGCTTTATGCGTTATGCGTTATGCCTTATGCGTTATGCGATATGGGTCATGCATCAAGCCTTATGCGTTATGCGATATGCGATATGCGTCATGCATCAAGCCTTATGCGTTATGGGTTATGCGTTAACGTTATGCGTTATGCGTTATGCGTTATGCGATATGCGATATGCGTCATGCATCAAGCCTTATGCGTTATGGTTTATGCGTTAACGTTATGCGTTATGCGTTATGCGTTATGCGTTATGCGTTATGCGTTATGCGTTATGCGTTATGCGTTGTGCGTTATACGTATGCGTTATGCGTTATGCGTTATGCGTTATGCGTTATACGGTATGCGTTATGCGTTATGCGTTATGCGTTATGCGTTATGCGTTATACTTTATGCGTTATGCGTTATGAGTTATACGTTATGCGTTATGCATTATGCGTTATGCGTTATGCGTTATGCGTTATGCGTTATGCTTTATGCGTTATGCGTTATGCCTTATGCGTTATGCGATATGGGTAATGCATCAAGCCTTATGCGTTATGCGATATGCGATATGCGTCATGCATCAAGCCTTATGTGTTATGGGTTATGCGTTAACGTTATGCGTTAAGCGTTATGCGTTATGCGTTATGCGTTATGCGTTATGCGTTATGCGCTATGCGATATGCGTTATGCGTTATGCGTTATGAGTGATCCGTTATGCGTTAGGCGTAATGGGTCATGCATCAAGCCTTATGCGTTATGCGATATGCGATATGCGTCATGCATCAAGCCTTATGCGTTATGGGTTATGCGTTATGCGTTATGCGTTATGCGTTATGCGTTATGCGTTATGCGTTATGCGTTATGCGTTATTCGTTATGCTTTATGCGTTATGCGTTATGCGGTATGCGTTATGCGGTATGCGTTGTGCGTTGTGCGTTATACGTATGCGTTATGCGTTATGAGTTATGCGTTATGCGTTATGCGTTATGCGTTATGCGTTATGCGTTATGCGTTATGCGTTATGCGTTATGCGTTATGCGTTATGCGTTATGCGTTATGCGTTATGCGTTATGCGTTATGCGTTATGCGTTATGCGTTATGCTTTATGCGTTATGCGTTATGCGTTATGCGTTATGCGTTATGCGTTATGCGTTATGCGTTATGCGTTATGCGTTATGCGTTATGCGTTATGCGCTATGCGTTGTGCGTTATGGATTATGCGTTATGGGTTGTTGGTTATGCTTTATGCGTTGGGCGTTATACGTTTGCGTTATGCGTTATGCGTTATGCTTGATGCGTTATGCGTTATGCGTTATACGGTGTGCGTTATGCGTTATGAGTTATGCGTTATGCGTTATGCGTTATGCGTTATGCGTTATGCGTTATGCGTTATGCGTTATGCGTTATGCGTTATGCGTTATGCGTTATGCGTTATGCGTTATGCGTTATGCGTTATGCGTTTTGCGGTATTCGTTATGCGTTGTGCATTATGCGTTATGCGTTGTGCGTTATGGGTTATGATTTATGCGTTATACGATATGCGTTATTCGTTATGCGTTGTGCATTATGCGTTATGCGTTGTGCGTTGTGCGTTATGGGTTATGATTTATGCGTTATGCGATATGCGTTATGCGTTATGCGTTATGCGTTATGCGTTTTGCGTTATGCGTTATGCGTTATGCGTTATGCGTTATGCGTTATGCGTTATGCGTTATGCGTTATGCGTTATGCGTTGTGCGTTATAAGTTTGCGTTATGCGTAATGCGGTATGCGTTATGCTTTATGCGTTATGCGTTATGCGTTATGCGTTATGCGTTATGCGTTATGCTTTATGCGTTATGCGTTATGAGTTATACGTTATGCGTTATGCATTATGCGTTATGCGTTATGCGTTATGCGTTATGCGTTATGCTTTATGCGTTATGCGTTATGCGTTATGCGTTATGCTTTATGCGTTATGCGTTATGCGTTATGCGTTATGCGTTATGCGTTATGCGTTATGCGTTTTGCGTTATGCGTTATGCGTTATATGTTATGCGTTATGCGTTATGCGTTATGCGTTATGCGTTATGAGTTATACGTTATGCGTTATGCATTATGCGTTATGCGTTATACGGTATGGGTTATGATTTATGCGTTATGCGTTATGCGTTATGGATTATGCGTTATGGGTTGTTCGTTATGCTTTATGCGTTGGGCGTTATACGTTTGCGTTATGCGTTATGCGTTATGCGTTATGCGTTGTGCGTTATAAGTTTGCGTTATGCGTTATGCGGTATGCGTTATGCTTTATGCGTTATGCGTTATGCGTTATGCGTTATGCGTTATGCGTTATGCGTTATGCGTTATGCGTTATGCTTTATGCGTTATGCGTTATGAGTTATACGTTATGCGTTATGCATTATGCGTTATGCGTTATGCGTTATGCGTTATGCTTTATGCGTTATGCGTTATGCGTTATGCGTTATGCTTTATGCGTTATGCGTTATGCGTTATGCGTTATGCGTTATGCGTTATGCGTTATGCGTTATGCGTTATATGTTATGCGTTATGCGTTATGCGTTATGCGTTATGAGTTATACGTTATGCGTTATGCATTATGCGTTATGCGTTATACGGTATGGATTATGGTTTATGCGTTATGCGTTGTGCGCTATACGTTTGCGTTATGCGTTATGCGTTATGCGTTATGCGTTATGCGTTATATGTTATGCGTTATGCGTTATGCGTTATGCGTTATGCGTTATGCGTTATGCGTTATGCGTTATGCGTTATGCGTTGTGCGTCATACGTTTGCGTTATGCGTTATGCGTTATGCGATATGCGTTATGCGTTATGCGTTATGCGTTATGCGTTGTGCTTTATGCGTTATGCGTTATGAGTTACACGTTATGCTTTATGCGTTATGCGTTATGAGTTATACGTTATGCGTTATGCATTATGCGTTATGCGTTATACGGTATGGGTTATGGTTTATGCGTTATGCGTTGTGCGCTATACGTTTGCGTTATGCGTTATGCGTTATGCGTTATGCGTTATGCGTTATGCGTTATGCGTTATGCGTTGTGCATTATAAGTTTGCGTTATGCGTTATGCGGTATGCGTTATGCTTTATGCGTTATGCGTTATGCGTTATGCTTTTTGCGTTATGCATTATGCGTTATGCGTGATCCGTTATGCGTTAGGCATTATGGGTTTTCCGGTGTTCGTTATGCGTTGTGCAGTATGCGTTATGCGTTATGAAGTATGGGTTATGGTTTATGCGTTATGCGTTATGCGTTATACGGTATGCGTTATGCGTTATGCGTTATGCGTTATGCGTTGTGCGTTATACGTATGCGTTATGCGTTATGCTTTATGCGTTATGCGTTATGCGTTATGCGTTATGCTTTATGCGTTATGCGTTATGCGATATGCGTTATGCGTTATGCGTTATGCGTTATGCGTTGTGCTTTATGCGTTATGCGTTATGAGTTACACGTTATGCTTTATGCGTTATGCGTTATGAGTTATACGTTATGCGTTATGCATTATGCGTTATGCGTTATACGGTATGGGTTATGGTTTATGCGTTATGCGTTGTGCGCTATACGTTTGCGTTATGCGTTATGCGTTATGCGTTATGCGTTATGCGTTATGCGTTATGCGTTATGCGTTATGCGTTATGCGTTATATGTTATGCGTTATGCGTTATGCGTTATGCGTTATGAGTTATACGTTATGCGTTATGCATTATGCGTTATGCGTTATACGGTATGGGTTATGATTTATGCGTTATGCGTTATGCGTTATGGATTATGCGTTATGGGTTGTTCGTTATGCTTTATGCGTTGGGCGTTATACGTTTGCGTTATGCGTTATGCGTTATGCGTTATGCGTTATGCGTTATGCGTTGTGCGTTATAAGTTTGCGTTATGCGTTATGCGTTATGCGTTATGCGTTGTGCGTTATAAGTTTGCGTTATGCGTTATGCGGTATGCGTTATGCTTTATGCGTTATGCGTTATGCGTTATGCGTTATGCTTTTTGCGTTATGCATTATGCGTTATGCGTGATCCGTTATGCGTTAGGCATTATGGGTTTTCCGGTGTTCGTTATGCGTTGTGCAGTATGCGTTATGCGTTATGAAGTATGGGTTATGGTTTATGCGTTATGCGTTATGCGTTATACGGTATGCGTTATGCGTTATGCGTTATGCGTTATGCGTTATGCGTTGTGCGTTATACGTATGCGTTATGCGTTATGCGTTATGCGTTATACGGTATGCGTTATGCGTTATGCGTTATGCGTTATGCGTTATGCGTTATGCGTTATGCGTTATGCGTTGTGCGTTATACGTTATGCGTTATGAGTTATACGTTATGCGTTATGCATTATGCGTTATGCGTTTTGCGTTATGCGTTATGCGTTATGCGTTATGCGTTATGCTTTATGCGTTATGCGTTATGAGTTATACGTTATGCGTTATGCGTTATGCGATATGCGTTATGCGTTATGCGTTAAGCGTGATCCGTTATGCGTTAGGCGTTATGGGTTTTCCGGTGTTCGTTATGCGTTGTGCAGTATGCGTTATGCGTTATGAAGTATGGGTTATGGTTTATGCGTTATGCGTTGTGCGCTATACGTTTGCGTTATGCGTTATGCGTTATGCGTTATGCGTTATACGGTATGCGTTATGCGTTATGCGTTATGCGTTGTGCGCTATACGTTTGCGTTATGCGTTATGCGTTATGCGTTATGCGTTATACGGTATGCGTTATGCGTTATGCGTTATGCGTCATACGGTATGCGTTATGCGTTATGCGTTATGCGTTATGCGTTATGCGTTATATGTTATGCGTTATGCGTTATGCGCTATGCGTTATGCGTTATGCGTTATATGTTATGCGTTATGCGTTATGCGTTATGCGTTATACGGTATGCGTTATGCGTTATGCGTTATGCGTTATGCGTTATGCGTTATGCATTATGCGTTATGTTTTATGCGTTATGCGTTATGAGTTACACGTTATGCTTTTTGCGTTATGCGTTATGCGTTATGCGTTATGCGTTATGCGTTATGCGTTATGCGCTATGCGTTATGCGTTATGCGTTATATGTTATGCGTTATGCGTTATGCGTTATGCGTTATACGGTATGCGTTATGCGTTATGCGTTATGCGTTATGCGTTATGCATTATGCGTTATGTTTTATGCGTTATGCGTTATGAGTTACACGTTATGCTTTTTGCGTTATGCGTTATGCGTTATGCGTTATGCGTTATGCGTTATGCGTTATGCGTTATGCGTTATGCGTTGTGCGTTATACGTTATGCGTTATGAGTTATACGTTATGCGTTATGCATTATGCGTTATGCGTTTTGCGTTATGCGTTATGCGTTATGCTTTATGCGTTATGCGTTATGAGTTATACGTTATGCGTTATGCGTTATGCGATATGCGTTATGCGTTATGCGTTATGCGTGATCCGTTATGCGTTAGGCGTTATGGGTTTTCCGGTGTTCGTTATGCGTTGTGCAGTATGCGTTATGCGTTATGAAGTATGGGTTATGGTTTATGCGTTATGCGTTGTGCGCTATACGTTTGCGTTATGCGTTATGCGTTATGCGTTATGCGTTATACGGTATGCGTTATGCGTTATGCGTTATGCGTTGTGCGCTATACGTTTGCGTTATGCGTTATGCGTTATGCGTTATGCGTTATACGGTATGCGTTATGCGTTATGCGTTATGCGTCATACGGTATGCGTTATGCGTTATGCGTTATGCGTTATGCGTTATGCGTTGTGCGTTATACGTATGCGTTATGCGTTATGCGTTATGCGTTATGCGTTATACGGTATGCGTTATGCGTTATGCGTTATGCGTTATGCGTTATGCGTTATACTTTATGCGTTATGCGTTATGAGTTATACGTTATGCGTTATGCATTATGCGTTATGCGTTATGCGTTATGCGTTATGCGTTATGCTTTATGCGTTATGCGTTATGCCTTATGCGTTATGCGATATGGGTAATGCATCAAGCCTTATGCGTTATGCGATATGCGATATGCGTCATGCATCAAGCCTTATGTGTTATGGGTTATGCGTTAACGTTATGCGTTATGCGTTATGCGTTATGCGTTATGCGTTATGCGTTATGCGTTATGCGCTATGCGATATGCGTTATGCGTTATGCGTTATGAGTGATCCGTTATGCGTTAGGCGTAATGGGTCATGCATCAAGCCTTATGCGTTATGCGATATGCGATATGCGTCATGCATCAAGCCTTATGCGTTATGGGTTATGCGTTATGCGTTATGCGTTATGCGTTATGCGTTATGCGTTATGCGTTATGCGTTATGCGTTATGCGTTATGCGTTATTCGTTATGCGTTATGCGTTATGCGTTATGCGGTATGCGTTATGCGGTATGCGTTGTGCGTTGTGCGTTATACGTATGCGTTATGCGTTATGAGTTATGCGTTATGCGTTATGCGTTATGCGTTATGCGTTATGCGTTATGCGTTATGCGTTATGCGTTATGCGTTATGCGTTATGCGTTATGCGTTATGCGTTATGCTTTATGCGTTATGCGTTATGCGTTATGCGTTATGCGTTATGCGTTATGCGTTATGCGTTATGCGTTATGCGTTATGCGTTATGCGTTATGCGTTATGCGCTATGCGTTGTGCGTTATGGATTATGCGTTATGGGTTGTTCGTTATGCTTTATGCGTTGGGCGTTATACGTTTGCGTTATGCGTTATGCGTTATGCTTGATGCGTTATGCGTTATGCGTTATACGGTGTGCGTTATGCGTTATGAGTTATGCGTTATGCGTTATGCGTTATGCGTTATGCGTTATGCGTTATGCGTTATGCGTTATGCGTTATGCGTTATGCGTTATGCGTTATGCGTTATGCGTTATGCGTTTTGCGGTATTCGTTATGCGTTGTGCATTATGCGTTATGCGTTGTGCGTTATGGGTTATGATTTATGCGTTATACGATATGCGTTATTCGTTATGCGTTGTGCATTATGCGTTATGCGTTGTGCGTTGTGCGTTATGGGTTATGATTTATGCGTTATGCGATATGCGTTATGCGTTATGCGTTATGCGTTATGCGTTTTGCGTTATGCGTTATGCGTTATGCGTTATGCGTTATGCGTTATGCGTTATGCGTTATGCGTTATGCGTTATGCGTTATGCGTTGTGCGTTATAAGTTTGCGTTATGCGTTATGCGGTATGCGTTATGCTTTATGCGTTATGCGTTATGCGTTATGCGTTATGCGTTATGCATTATGCGTTATGCGTTGTGCGTTATGGGTTATGATTTATGCGTTATACGATATGCGTTATTCGTTATGCGTTGTGCATTATGCGTTATGCGTTGTGCGTTGTGCGTTATGGGTTATGATTTATGCGTTATGCGATATGCGTTATGCGTTATGCGTTATGCGTTATGCGTTTTGCGTTATGCGTTATGCGTTATGCGTTATGCGTTATGCGTTATGCGTTATGCGTTATGCGTTATGCGTTATGCGTTGTGCGTTATAAGTTTGCGTTATGCGTTATGCGGTATGCGTTATGCTTTATGCGTTATGCGTTATGCGTTATGCGTTATGCGTTATGCGTTATGCTTTATGCGTTATGCGTTATGAGTTATACGTTATGCGTTATGCATTATGCGTTATGCGTTATGCGTTATGCGTTATGCGTTATGCTTTATGCGTTATGCGTTATGCGTTATGCGTTATGCTTTATGCGTTATGCGTTATGCGTTATGCGTTATGCGTTATGCGTTATGCGTTATGCGTTATGCGTTATGCGTTATGCGTTATGCGTTATATGTTATGCGTTATGCGTTATGCGTTATGCGTTATGAGTTATACGTTATGCGTTATGCATTATGCGTTATGCGTTATACGGTATGGGTTATGATTTATGCGTTATGCGTTATGCGTTATGGATTATGCGTTATGGGTTGTTCGTTATGCTTTATGCGTTGGGCGTTATACGTTTGCGTTATGCGTTATGCGTTATGCGTTATGCGTTATGCGTTATGCGTTGTGCGTTATAAGTTTGCGTTATGCGTTATGCGGTATGCGTTATGCTTTATGCGTTATGCGTTATGCGTTATGCGTTATGCGTTATGCGTTATGCGTTATGCGTTATGCGTTATGCTTTATGCGTTATGCGTTATGAGTTATACGTTATGCGTTATGCATTATGCGTTATGCGTTATGCGTTATGCGTTATGCTTTATGCGTTATGCGTTATGCGTTATGCGTTATGCTTTATGCGTTATGCGTTATGCGTTATGCGTTATGCGTTATGCGTTATGCGTTATGCGTTATGCGTTATATGTTATGCGTTATGCGTTATGCGTTATGCGTTATGAGTTATACGTTATGCGTTATGCATTATGCGTTATGCGTTATACGGTATGGATTATGGTTTATGCGTTATGCGTTGTGCGCTATACGTTTGCGTTATGCGTTATGCGTTATGCGTTATGCGTTATATGTTATGCGTTATGCGTTATGCGTTATGCGTTATGCGTTATGCGTTATGCGTTGTGCGTTATACGTTTGCGTTATGCGTTATGCGTTATGCGATATGCGTTATGCGTTATGCGTTATGCGTTATGCGTTGTGCTTTATGCGTTATGCGTTATGAGTTACACGTTATGCTTTATGCGTTATGCGTTATGAGTTATACGTTATGCGTTATGCATTATGCGTTATGCGTTATACGGTATGGGTTATGGTTTATGCGTTATGCGTTGTGCGCTATACGTTTGCGTTATGCGTTATGCGTTATGCGTTATGCGTTATGCGTTATGCGTTATGCGTTATGCGTTGTGCATTATAAGTTTGCGTTATGCGTTATGCGGTATGCGTTATGCTTTATGCGTTATGCGTTATGCGTTATGCTTTTTGCGTTATGCATTATGCGTTATGCGTGATCCGTTATGCGTTAGGCATTATGGGTTTTCCGGTGTTCGTTATGCGTTGTGCAGTATGCGTTATGCGTTATGAAGTATGGGTTATGGTTTATGCGTTATGCGTTATGCGTTATACGGTATGCGTTATGCGTTATGCGTTATGCGTTATGCGTTATGCGTTGTGCGTTATACGTATGCGTTATGCGTTATGCGTTATGCGTTATGCGTTATGCGTTGTGCGTTATACGTATGCGTTATGCGTTATGCTTTATGCGTTATGCGTTATGCGTTATGCGTTATGCTTTATGCGTTATGCGTTATGCGTTATGCGTTATGCGTTATGCGTTATGCGTTATGCGTTATATGTTATGCGTTATGCGTTATGCGTTATGCGTTATGAGTTATACGTTATGCGTTATGCATTATGCGTTATGCGTTATACGGTATGGATTATGGTTTATGCGTTATGCGTTGTGCGCTATACGTTTGCGTTATGCGTTATGCGTTATGCGTTATGCGTTATATGTTATGCGTTATGCGTTATGCGTTATGCGTTATGCGTTATGCGTTATGCGTTATGCGTTATGCGTTATGCGTTGTGCGTTATACGTTTGCGTTATGCGTTATGCGTTATGCGATATGCGTTATGCGTTATGCGTTATGCGTTATGCGTTGTGCTTTATGCGTTATGCGTTATGAGTTACACGTTATGCTTTATGCGTTATGCGTTATGAGTTATACGTTATGCGTTATGCATTATGCGTTATGCGTTATACGGTATGGGTTATGGTTTATGCGTTATGCGTTGTGCGCTATACGTTTGCGTTATGCGTTATGCGTTATGCGTTATGCGTTATGCGTTATGCGTTATGCGTTATGCGTTATGCGTTGTGCGTTATAAGTTTGCGTTATGCGTTATGCGGTATGCGTTATGCTTTATGCGTTATGCGTTATGCGTTATGCTTTTTGCGTTATGCATTATGCGTTATGCGTGATCCGTTATGCGTTAGGCATTATGGGTTTTCCGGTGTTCGTTATGCGTTGTGCAGTATGCGTTATGCGTTATGAAGTATGGGTTATGGTTTATGCGTTATGCGTTATGCGTTATACGGTATGCGTTATGCGTTATGCGTTATGCGTTATGCGTTATGCGTTATGCGTTGTGCGTTATACGTATGCGTTATGCTTTATGCGTTATGCGTTATGCGTTATGCGTTATGCGTTATGCGTTATGCGTTATGCGTTATGCGTTATGCGTTATGCGTTATGCGTTATATGTTATGCGTTATGCGTTATGCGTTATGCGTTATGAGTTATACGTTATGCGTTATGCATTATGCGTTATGCGTTATACGGTATGGGTTATGATTTATGCGTTATGCGTTATGCGTTATGGATTATGCGTTATGGGTTGTTCGTTATGCTTTATGCGTTGGGCGTTATACGTTTGCGTTATGCGTTATGCGTTACGCGTTATGCGTTATGCGTTATGCGTTGTGCGTTATAAGTTTGCGTTATGCGTTATGCGTTATGCGGTATTCGTTATGCGTTGTGCGTTATAAGTTTGCGTTATGCGTTATGCGGTATGCGTTATGCTTTATGCGTTATGCGTTATGCGTTATGCTTTTTGCGTTATGCATTATGCGTTATGCGTGATCCGTTATGCGTTAGGCATTATGGGTTTTCCGGTGTTCGTTATGCGTTGTGCAGTATGCGTTATGCGTTATGAAGTATGGGTTATGGTTTATGCGTTATGCGTTATGCGTTATACGGTATGCGTTATGCGTTATGCGTTATGCGTTATGCGTTATGCGTTGTGCGTTATACGTATGCGTTATGCGTTATGCGTTATGCGTTATACGGTATGCGTTATGCGTTATGCGTTATGCGTTATGCGTTATGCGTTATGCGTTATGCGTTATGCGTTATGCGTTATGCGTTGTGCGTTATACGTTATGCGTTATGAGTTATACGTTATGCGTTATGCATTATGCGTTATGCGTTTTGCGTTATGCGTTATGCGTTATGCGTTATGCGTTATGCTTTATGCGTTATGCGTTATGAGTTATACGTTATGCGTTATGCGTTATGCGATATGCGTTATGCGTTATGCGTTATGCGTGATCCGTTATGCGTTAGGCGTTATGGGTTTTCCGGTGTTCGTTATGCGTTGTGCAGTATGCGTTATGCGTTATGAAGTATGGGTTATGGTTTATGCGTTATGCGTTGTGCGCTATACGTTTGCGTTATGCGTTATGCGTTATGCGTTATGCGTTATACGGTATGCGTTATGCGTTATGCGTTATGCGTTGTGCGCTATACGTTTGCGTTATGCGTTATGCGTTATGCGTTATGCGTTATACGGTATGCGTTATGCGTTATGCGTTATGCGTCATACGGTATGCGTTATGCGTTATGCGTTATGCGTTATGCGTTATATGTTATGCGTTATGCGTTATGCGCTATGCGTTATGCGTTATGCGTTATATGTTATGCGTTATGCGTTATGCGTTATGCGTTATACGGTATGCGTTATGCGTTATGCGTTATGCGTTATGCGTTATGCGTTATGCATTACGCGTTATGTTTTATGCGTTATGCGTTATGAGTTACACGTTATGCTTTTTGCGTTATGCGTTATGCGTTATGCGTTATGCGTTATGCGTTATGCGTTATGCGTTATGCGTTATGCGTTATGCGTTATGCGTTATGCGTTATGCTTTATGCGTTATGCGTTATGAGTTATACGGTATGCGTTATGCGTTATGCGTTACGCGTTATGCGTTATGCGTTATGCGTTATGCGTTATGCGTTATGCTTTATGCGTTATGCGTTATGCGTTATGCGTTATGCGTTATGCGTTATGCTTAATGCGTTATGCGTTATGCGTTATGCGTTATGCGTTATGCGTTATGCGTTATGCGTTATGCGTTATGCGTTATGCGTTATGCTTTATGCGTTATGCGTTATGAGTTACACGTTATGCTTTATGCGTTATGCGTTATGCGTTATTGCGTTAGGGGTTATGCGTTATGCGTTATGCGTTATGGTTTTTGCGTTATGCATTATGCGTTATGCGTGATCCGTTATGCGTTAGGCATTATGGGTTTTCCGGTGTTCGTTATGCGTTGTGCAGTATGCGTTATGCGTTATGAAGTATGGGTTATGGTTTATGCGTTATGCATTGTGCGCTATACGTTTGCGTTATGCGTTATGCGTTATACGGTGTGCGTTATGCGTTATGCGTTGTGCGTTATACGTATGCGTTATGCGTTATGCGTTATGCGTTATACGGTATGCGTTATGCGTTATGCGTTATGCGTTATGCGTTATGCGTTGTGCGTTATACGTATGCGTTATGCGTTATGCGTTATGCGTTATACGGTATGCGTTATGCGTTATGCGTTATGCGTTATGCGTTATGCGTTATGCGTTATGCGTTGTGCGTTATACGTTATGCGTTATGAGTTATACGTTATGCGTTATGCATTATGCGTTATGCGTTATGCGTTATGCGTTATGCGTTATGCGTTATGCTTTATGCGTTATGCGTTATGCCTTATGCGTTATGCGATATGGGTCATGCATCAAGCCTTATGCGTTATGCGATATGCGATATGCGTCATGCATCAAGCCTTATGCGTTATGGGTTATGCGTTAACGTTATGCGTTATGCGTTATGCGTTATGCGATATGCGATATGCGTCATGCATCAAGCCTTATGCGTTATGGTTTATGCGTTAACGTTATGCGTTATGCGTTATGCGTTATGCGTTATGCGTTATGCGTTATGCGTTATGCGTTATGCGTTATGCGTTGTGCGTTATACGTATGCGTTATGCGTTATGCGTTATGCGTTATGCGTTATACGGTATGCGTTATGCGTTATGCGTTATGCGTTATGCGTTATGCGTTATGCGTTATACTTTATGCGTTATGCGTTATGAGTTATACGGTATGCGTTATGCGTTATATGTTATGCGTTATGCGTTATGCGTTATGCGTTATGAGTTATACGTTATGCGTTATGCATTATGCGTTATGCGTTATACGGTATGGATTATGGTTTATGCGTTATGCGTTGTGCGCTATACGTTTGCGTTATGCGTTATGCGTTATGCGTTATGCGTTATATGTTATGCGTTATGCGTTATGCGTTATGCGTTATGCGTTATGCGTTATGCGTTATGCGTTATGCGTTATGCGTTGTGCGTTATACGTTTGCGTTATGCGTTATGCGTTATGCGATATGCGTTATGCGTTATGCGTTATGCGTTATGCGTTGTGCTTTATGCGTTATGCGTTATGAGTTACACGTTATGCTTTATGCGTTATGCGTTATGAGTTATACGTTATGCGTTATGCATTATGCGTTATGCGTTATACGGTATGGGTTATGGTTTATGCGTTATGCGTTGTGCGCTATACGTTTGCGTTATGCGTTATGCGTTATGCGTTATGCGTTATGCGTTATGCGTTATGCGTTATGCGTTATGCGTTGTGCGTTATAAGTTTGCGTTATGCGTTATGCGGTATGCGTTATGCTTTATGCGTTATGCGTTATGCGTTATGCTTTTTGCGTTATGCATTATGCGTTATGCGTGATCCGTTATGCGTTAGGCATTATGGGTTTTCCGGTGTTCGTTATGCGTTGTGCAGTATGCGTTATGCGTTATGAAGTATGGGTTATGGTTTATGCGTTATGCGTTATGCGTTATACGGTATGCGTTATGCGTTATGCGTTATGCGTTATGCGTTATGCGTTATGCGTTGTGCGTTATACGTATGCGTTATGCTTTATGCGTTATGCGTTATGCGTTATGCGTTATGCGTTATGCGTTATGCGTTATGCGTTATGCGTTATGCGTTATGCGTTATGCGTTATATGTTATGCGTTATGCGTTATGCGTTATGCGTTATGAGTTATACGTTATGCGTTATGCATTATGCGTTATGCGTTATACGGTATGGGTTATGATTTATGCGTTATGCGTTATGCGTTATGGATTATGCGTTATGGGTTGTTCGTTATGCTTTATGCGTTGGGCGTTATACGTTTGCGTTATGCGTTATGCGTTACGCGTTATGCGTTATGCGTTATGCGTTGTGCGTTATAAGTTTGCGTTATGCGTTATGCGTTATGCGTTATTCGTTATGCGTTGTGCGTTATAAGTTTGCGTTATGCGTTATGCGGTATGCGTTATGCTTTATGCGTTATGCGTTATGCGTTATGCTTTTTGCGTTATGCATTATGCGTTATGCGTGATCCGTTATGCGTTAGGCATTATGGGTTTTCCGGTGTTCGTTATGCGTTGTGCAGTATGCGTTATGCGTTATGAAGTATGGGTTATGGTTTATGCGTTATGCGTTATGCGTTATACGGTATGCGTTATGCGTTATGCGTTATGCGTTATGCGTTATGCGTTGTGCGTTATACGTATGCGTTATGCGTTATGCGTTATGCGTTATACGGTATGCGTTATGCGTTATGCGTTATGCGTTATGCGTTATGCGTTATGCGTTATGCGTTATGCGTTATGCGTTGTGCGTTATACGTTATGCGTTATGAGTTATACGTTATGCGTTATGCATTATGCGTTATGCGTTTTGCGTTATGCGTTATGCGTTATGCGTTATGCGTTATGCTTTATGCGTTATGCGTTATGAGTTATACGTTATGCGTTATGCGTTATGCGATATGCGTTATGCGTTATGCGTTATGCGTGATCCGTTATGCGTTAGGCGTTATGGGTTTTCCGGTGTTCGTTATGCGTTGTGCAGTATGCGTTATGCGTTATGAAGTATGGGTTATGGTTTATGCGTTATGCGTTGTGCGCTATACGTTTGCGTTATGCGTTATGCGTTATGCGTTATGCGTTATACGGTATGCGTTATGCGTTATGCGTTATGCGTTGTGCGCTATACGTTTGCGTTATGCGTTATGCGTTATGCGTTATGCGTTATACGGTATGCGTTATGCGTTATGCGTTATGCGTCATACGGTATGCGTTATGCGTTATGCGTTATGCGTTATGCGTTATATGTTATGCGTTATGCGTTATGCGCTATGCGTTATGCGTTATGCGTTATATGTTATGCGTTATGCGTTATGCGTTATGCGTTATACGGTATGCGTTATGCGTTATGCGTTATGCGTTATGCGTTATGCGTTATGCATTACGCGTTATGTTTTATGCGTTATGCGTTATGAGTTACACGTTATGCTTTTTGCGTTATGCGTTATGCGTTATGCGTTATGCGTTATGCGTTATGCGTTATGCGTTATGCGTTATGCGTTATGCGTTATGCGTTATGCGTTATGCTTTATGCGTTATGCGTTATGAGTTATACGGTATGCGTTATGCGTTATGCGTTACGCGTTATGCGTTATGCGTTATGCGTTATGCGTTATGCGTTATGCGTTATGCGTTATGCGTTGTGCGTTATACGTTATGCGTTATGAGTTATACGTTATGTGTTATGCATTATGCGTTATGCGTTATGCGTTATGCGTTATGCGTTATGCGTTATGCTTTATGCGTTATGCGTTATGCCTTATGCGTTATGCGATATGGGTCATGCATCAAGCCTTATGCGTTATGCGATATGCGATATGCGTCATGCATCAAGCCTTATGCGTTATGGGTTATGCGTTAACGTTATGCGTTATGCGTTATGCGTTATGCGATATGCGATATGCGTCATGCATCAAGCCTTATGCGTTATGGTTTATGCGTTAACGTTATGCGTTATGCGTTATGCGTTATGCGTTATGCGTTATGCGTTATGCGTTATGCGTTATGCGTTATGCGTTGTGCGTTATACGTATGCGTTATGCGTTATGCGTTATGCGTTATGCGTTATACGGTATGCGTTATGCGTTATGCGTTATGCGTTATGCGTTATGCGTTATGCGTTATACTTTATGCGTTATGCGTTATGAGTTATACGGTATGCGTTATGCGTTATGCGTTATGCGTTATGCGTTATGCGTTATGCTTTATGCGTTATGCGTTATGCGTTATGCGTTATGCGTTATGCGTTATGCTTAATGCGTTATGCGTTATGCGTTATGCGTTATGCGTTATGCGTTATGCGTTATGCGTTATGCGTTATGCGTTATGCGTTATGCGTTATTCGTTATGCTTTATGCGTTATGCGTTATGCGGTATGCGTTATGCGGTATGCGTTGTGCGTTGTGCGTTATACGTATGCGTTATGCGTTATGAGTTATGCGTTATGCGTTATGCGTTATGCGTTATGCGTTATGCGTTATGCGTTATGCGTTATGCGTTATGCGTTATGCGTTATGCGTTATGCGTTATGCGTTATGCGTTATGCGTTATGCGTTATGCTTTATGCGTTATGCGTTATGCGTTATGCGTTATGCGTTATGCGTTATGCGTTATGCGTTATGCGTTATGCGTTATGCGTTATGCGTTATGCGTTATGCGTTATGCGCTATGCGTTGTGCGTTATGGATTATGCGTTATGGGTTGTTCGTTATGCTTTATGCGTTGGGCGTTATACGTTTGCGTTATGCGTTATGCGTTATGCGTTATGCGTTGTGCGTTATAAGTTTGCGTTATGCGTTGTGCGTTATACGTATGCGTTATGCGTTATGCGTTATGCGTTATGCGTTATGCGTTATACGGTATGCGTTATGCGTTATGCGTTATGCGTTATGCGTTATGCGTTATACTTTATGCGTTATGCGTTATGAGTTATACGTTATGCGTTATGCATTATGCGTTATGCGTTATGCGTTATGCGTTATGCGTTATGCTTTATGCGTTATGCGTTATGCCTTATGCGTTATGCGATATGGGTAATGCATCAAGCCTTATGCGTTATGCGATATGCGATATGCGTCATGCATCAAGCCTTATGTGTTATGGGTTATGCGTTAACGTTATGCGTTATGCGTTATGCGTTATGCGTTATGCGTTATGCGTTATGCGCTATGCGATATGCGTTATGCGTTATGCGTTATGCGTGATCCGTTATGCGTTAGGCGTAATGGGTCATGCATCAAGCCTTATGCGTTATGCGATATGCGATATGCGTCATGCATCAAGTCTTATGCGTTATGGGTTATGCGTTATGCGTTATGCGTTATGCGTTATGCGTTATGCGTTATGCGTTATGCGTTATGCGTTATGCGTTATTCGTTATGCTTTATGCGTTATGCGTTATGCGGTATGCGTTATGCGGTATGCGTTGTGCGTTGTGCGTTATACGTATGCGTTATGCGTTATGAGTTATGCGTTATGCGTTATGCGTTATGCGTTATGCGTTATGCGTTATGCGTTATGCGTTATGCGTTATGCGTTATGCGTTATGCGTTATGCGTTATGCGTTATGCTTTATGCGTTATGCGTTATGCGTTATGCGTTATGCGTTATGCGTTATGCGTTATGCGTTATGCGTTATGCGTTATGCGTTATGCGCTATGCGTTGTGCGTTATGGATTATGCGTTATGGGTTGTTCGTTATGCTTTATGCGTTGGGCGTTATACGTTTGCGTTATGCGTTATGCGTTATGCGTTATGCGTTGTGCGTTATAAGATTGCGTTATGCGTTATGCGGTATGCGTTATGCTTTATGCGTTATGCGTTATGCGTTATGCGTTATGCGTTATGCTTTATGCGTTATGCGTTATGAGTTATACGTTATGCGTTATGCATTATGCGTTATGCGTTATGCGTTATGCGTTATGCGTTATGCGTTATGCGTTATGCGTTATGCGTTATGCGTTATGCGTTATGCGTTATGCGTTATGCGTTATGCGTTATGCGTTATGCGTTATGCGTTATGCGTTATGCGTTATGCGTTATGCGTTATGCGTTATGCTTTATGCGTTATGCGTTATGCGTTATGCGTTATGCGTTATGCGTTATGCGTTATGCGTTATGCGTTATGCGTTATGCGTTATGCGTTATGCTTTATGCGTTATGCGTTATGCGTTATGAGTTATGCGTTATGCGTTATGCGTTATGCTTTATGCGTTATGCGTTATGCGTTATGAGTTATACGTTATGCTTTATGCTTTATGCGTTATGCGTTATGCGTTATGCGTTATGCGTTATGCTTTATGCGTTATGCGTTATGCGTTATGCGTTATGCGTTATGCTTTATGCGTTATGCGTTATGCGTTATGCGTTATGCGTTATGCGTTATGCGTTATGCGTTATGCGTTATGCGTTATGCGTTATGCGTTATGCGTTATGCGTTATGCGTTATGCGTTATGCGTTATGCGTTATGCGTTATGCGTTATGCGTTATGCGTTATGCGTTATGCGTTATGCGTTATGCGTTATGCGTTATGCGTTATGCGTTATATGTTATGCGTTATGCGTTATGCGTTGTGCGTTATACGTTTGCGTTATGCGTTATGCGATATGCGTTATGCGTTATGCGTTATGCGTTATGCGTTATGCTTTATGCGTTATGCGTTATGAGTTACACGTTATGCTTTATGCGTTATGCGTTATTGCGTTAGGGGTTATGCGTTATGCGTTATGCGTTATGCTTTTTGCGTTATGCATTATGCGTTATGCGTGATCCGTTATGCGTTAGGCATTATGGGTTTTCCGGTGTTCGTTATGCGTTGTGCAGTATGCGTTATGCGTTATGAAGTATGGGTTATGGTTTATGCGTTATGCATTGTGCGCTATACGTTTGCGTTATGCGTTATGCGTTATACGATGTGCGTTATGCGTTATGCGTTATGCGTTATACGGTATGCGTTATGCGTTATGCGTTATGCGTTATGCGTTATGCGTTATGCGTTATACGGTATGCGGTATGCGTTATGCGTTATGCGTTATGCGTTATGCGTTGTGCGTTATACGTATGCGTTATGCGTTATGCGTTATGCGTTATACGGTATGCGTTATGCGTTATGCGTTATGCGTTATGCGTTATGCGTTATGCGTTGTGCGTTATACGTATGCGTTATGCGTTATGCGTTATGCGTTATGCGTTATACGGTATGCGTTATGCGTTATGCGTTATGCGTTATGCGTTATGCGTTGTGCGTTATACGTATGCGTTATGCGTTATGCTTTATGCGTTATGCATTATGCGTTATGCGTGATCCGTTATGCGTTAGGCGTTATGGGTTTTCCGGTGTTCGTTATGCGTTGTGCAGTATGCGTTATGCGTTATGAAGTATGGGTTATGGTTTATGCGTTATGCGTTGTGCGCTATACGTTTGCGTTATGCGTTATGCGATATGCATTATGCGTTATGCGTTATGCGTTATGCGTTATGCTTTATGCGTTATGCGTTATGAGTTACACGTTATGCTTTATGCGTTATGCGTTATTGCGTTAGGGGTTATGCGTTATGCGTTATGCGTTATGCTTTTTGCGTTATGCATTATGCGTTATGCGTGATCCGTTATGCGTTAGGCATTATGGGTTTTCCGGTGTTCGTTATGCGTTGTGCAGTATGCGTTATGCGTTATGAAGTATGGGTTATGGTTTATGCGTTATGCATTGTGCGCTATACGTTTGCGTTATGCGTTATGCGTTATACGATGTGCGTTATGCGTTATGCGTTATGCGTTATACGGTATGCGTTATGCGTTATGCGTTATGCGTTATGCGTTATGCGTTATGCGTTATACGGTATGCGGTATGCGTTATGCGTTATGCGTTATGCGTTATGCGTTGTGCGTTATACGTATGCGTTATGCGTTATGCGTTATGCGTTATACGGTATGCGTTATGCGTTATGCGTTATGCGTTATGCGTTATGCGTTATGCGTTGTGCGTTATACGTATGCGTTATGCGTTATGCGTTATGCGTTATGCGTTATACGGTATGCGTTATGCGTTATGCGTTATGCGTTATGCGTTATGCGTTGTGCGTTATACGTATGCGTTATGCGTTATGCTTTATGCGTTATGCATTATGCGTTATGCGTGATCCGTTATGCGTTAGGCGTTATGGGTTTTCCGGTGTTCGTTATGCGTTGTGCAGTATGCGTTATGCGTTATGAAGTATGGGTTATGGTTTATGCGTTATGCGTTGTGCGCTATACGTTTGCGTTATGCGTTATGCGATATGCATTATGCGTTATGCGTTATGCGTTATGCGTTATGCGTTATGCGTTATGCGTTATGCTTTATGCGTTATGCGTTATGAGTTACACGTTATGCTTTATGCGTTATGCGTTATGCGTTATTGCGTTAGGGGTTATGCGTTATGCGTTATGCGTTATGCGTTATGCTTTTTGCGTTATGCATTATGCGTTATGCGTGATCCGTTATGCGTTAGGCATTATGGGTTTTCCGGTGTCCGTTATGCGTTGTGCAGTATGCGTTATGCGTTATGAAGTATGGGTTATGGTTTATGCGTTATGCGTTGTGCGCTATACGTTTGCGTTATGCGTTATGCGTTATGCGTTATACGGTATGCGTTATGCGTTATGCATTATGCGGTATGCGTTATGCGTTATGCGTTATGCGTTGTGCGTTGTGCGTTATACGTATGCGTTATGCGTTATGCGTTATGCGTTATGCGTTATGCGTTATGCGTTATGCGTTATGCGTTATGCGTTATGCGTTATGCGTTATGCGATATGCGTTATGCGTTATGCGTTATGCGTTATGCGTGATGCGTTATGCGTTATGCGTTATGCGTTATGCGTTATGCGTTATGCATTATGCGTTATGCGTTATGCGTTATGCGTTATGCGTTATGCGTTATGCGTTATGCGTTATGCGTTATGCTTTATGCGTTATGCGTTATGAGTTATACGTTATGCGTTATGCGTTATGCGTTATGCGTTATGCGTTATGCGTTATGCGTTATGCGTTATGCGTTATGCGTTATGCGTTATGCGTTATGCGTTATGCGTTATGCGTTATGCTTTATGCGTTATGCGTTATGCGTTATGCGTTATGCGTTATGCGTTATGCGTTATGCGTTATGCTTTATGCGTTATGCGTTATGCGTTATGAGTTATACGTTATGCGTTATGCGTTATGCTTTATGCGTTATGCGTTATGCGTTATGAGTTATACGTTATGCTTTATGCTTTATGCGTTATGCGTTATGCGTTATGCGTTATGCGTTATGCGTTATGCTTTATGCGTTATGCGTTATGCGTTATGCGTTATGCGTTATGCTTTATGCGTTATGCGTTATGCGTTATGCGTTATGCGTTATGCGTTATGCGTTATGCGTTATGCGTTATGCGTTATGCGTTATGCGTTATGCGTTATGCGTTATGCGTTATGCGTTATGCGTTATGCGTTATGCGTTATGCGTTATGCGTTATGCGTTATGCGTTATGCGTTATGCGTTATGCGTTATGCGTTATGCGTTATGCGTTATGCGTTATGCGTTATGCGTTATGCGTTATGCGTTATGCGTTGTGCGTTATACGTTTGCGTTATGCGTTATGCGATATGCGTTATGCGTTATGCGTTATGCGTTATGCGTTATGCGTTATGCGTTATGCGTTGTGCGTTATACGTATGCGTTATGCGTTATGCGTTATGCGTTATACGGTATGCGTTATGCGTTATGCGTTATGCGTTATGCGTTATGCGTTGTGCGTTATACGTATGCGTTATGCGTTATGCTTTATGCGTTATGCATTATGCGTTATGCGTGATCCGTTATGCGTTAGGCGTTATGGGTTTTCCGGTGTTCGTTATGCGTTGTGCAGTATGCGTTATGCGTTATGAAGTATGGGTTATGGTTTATGCGTTATGCGTTGTGCGCTATACGTTTGCGTTATGCGTTATGCGATATGCATTATGCGTTATGCGTTATGCGTTATGCGTTATGCGTTATGCGTTATGCTTTATGCGTTATGCGTTATGAGTTACACGTTATGCTTTATGCGTTATGCGTTATGCGTTATTGCGTTAGGGGTTATGCGTTATGCGTTATGCGTTATGCTTTTTGCGTTATGCATTATGCGTTATGCGTGATCCGTTATGCGTTAGGCATTATGGGTTTTCCGGTGTTCGTTATGCGTTGTGCAGTATGCGTTATGCGTTATGAAGTATGGGTTATGGTTTATGCGTTATGCCTTGTGCGCTATACGTTTGCGTTATGCGTTATGCGTTATGCGTTATACGGTATGCGTTATGCGTTATGCATTATGCGGTATGCGTTATGCGTTATGCGTTATGCGTTGTGCGTTGTGCGTTATACGTATGCGTTATGCGTTATGCGTTATGCGTTATGCGTTATGCGTTATGCGTTATGCGTTATGCGTTATGCGTTATGCGTTATGCGATATGCGTTATGCGTTATGCGTTATGCGTTATGCGTGATGCGTTATGCGTTATGCGTTATGCGTTATGCGTTATGCGTTATGCATTATGCGTTATGCGTTATGCGTTATGCGTTATGCGTTATGCGTTATGCGTTATGCGTTATGCGTTATGCTTTATGCGTTATGCGTTATGAGTTATACGTTATGCGTGATGCATTATGCGTTATGCGTTATGCGTTATGCGTTATGCGTTATGCTTTATGCGTTATGCGTTATGCGTTATGCGTTATGCGTTATGCTTTATGCGTTATGCGTTATGCGTTATGCGTTATGCGTTATGCGTTATGCGTTTTGCGTTATGCGTTATGCGTTATGCGTTATGCGTTATGCGTTATATGTTATGCGTTATGCGTTATGCGTTATGCGTTATGCGTTATGCGTTATGAGTTATACGTTATGCGTTATGCATTATGCGTTATGCGTTATACGGTATGGGTTATGGTTTATGCGTTATGCGTTGTGCGCTATACGTTTGCGTTATGCGTTATGCGTTATGCGTTATATGTTATGCGTTATGCGTTATGCGTTATGCGTTATGCGTTATGCTTTATGCGTTATGCATTATGCGTTATGCGTGATCCGTTATGCGTTAGGCGTTATGGGTTTTCCGGTGTTCGTTATGCGTTGTGCAGTATGCGTTATGCGTTATGAAGTATGGGTTATGGTTTATGCGTTATGCGTTGTGCGCTATACGTTTGCGTTATGCGTTATGCGTTATGCGTTATACGGTGTGCGTTATGTGTTATGCGTTATGCGTTATACGGTATGCGTTATGCGTTATGCGTTATGCGTTATGCGTTGTGCGTTGTGCGTTATACGTATGCGTTATGCGTTATGCGTTATGCGTTATACGGTATGCGTTATGCGTTATGCGTTATGCGTTATGCGTTGTGCGTTATACGTATGCGTTATGCGTTATGCGTTATGCGTTATGCGTTATGCGTTATACGGTATGCGTTATGCGTTATGCGTTATGCGTTATGCGTTATGCGTTATGCGTTATGCATTATGCGTTATGCGTTACGCGTTATGCGTTATGCGTTATGCGTTATGCGTTATGCTTTATGCGTTATGCGTTATGAGTTATACGTTATGCGTTATGCATTATGCGTTATGCGTTATGCATTATGCGTTATGCGTGATCCGTTATGCGTTAGGCGTTATGGGTTTTCCGGTGTTCGTTATGCGTTGTGCATTATGCGTTATGCGTTATGAAGTATGGGTTATGGTTTATGCATTATGCGTTGTGCGCTATACGTTATGCGTTGGGCGTTATGCGTTATGCGTTATACGGTATGCGTTATGCGTTATGCGTTATGCGTTATGCGTCGTGCGTTATACGTATGCGTTATGCGTTATGCGTTATGCGTTATACGGTATGCGTTATGCGTTATGGGTTATGCGTTATGCGTTATGCGTTATGCGTTATGCGTTATGCGTTATGCTTTATGCGTTATGCGTTATGCGTTTGCGTTATGCGTTATGCGTTATGCGTTATGCGTTATGCGTTATGCCTTATGCGTTATGCGAGATGGGTCATGCATCAAGCCTTATGCGTTATGCGATATGCGATATGCGTCATGCATCAAGCCTTATGCGTTATGGGTTATGCGTTAACGTTATGGGTTATGCGTTATGCGTTATGCGTTATCGGTTATCCGTTATGCGTTATGCGTTATGCGTTATGCGTTATGCGTTATGCGTTATGCGTGATGCGTTATGCGTTATGCGTTATGCGTTATGCGTTATGCGTTATGCGTTATGCGTTATGCGTTATGGGTTATGCGTTATGCGTTATGCGTTATGCGTTAAGCGTTATGCGTTATGCGTTATGCGTTATGCGTTATGCGTTATGCGTTATGCTTTATGCGTTATGCGTTATGCGTTATGAGTTATACGTTATGCTTTATGCATTATGCGTTATGCGTTATGCGTTATGCGTTATGCGTTATGCTTTATGCGTTATGCGTTATGCGTTATGCGTTATGCGTTATGCTTTATGTGTTATGCGTTATGCGTTATGCGTTATGCGTTATGCGTTATGCGTTATGCGTTATGCGTTATGCGTTATGCGTTATGCGTTATGCGTTATGCGTTATGCGTTATGCGTTATGCGTTATGCGTTATGCGTTATGCGTTATGCGTTATGCGTTATGCGTTATGCGTTATGCGTTATATGTTATGCGTTATGCATTATGCGTTGTGCGTTATACGTTTGCGTTATGCGTTATGCGATATGCGTTATGCGTTATGCGTTATGCGTTATGCGTTATGCTTTATGCGTTATGCGTTATGAGTTACACGTTATGCTTTATGCGTTATGCGTTATTGCGTTAGGGGTTATGCGTTATGCGTTATGCGTTATGCTTTTTGCGTTATGCATTATGCGTTATGCGTGATCCGTTATGCGTTAGGCATTATGGGTTTTCCGGTGTTCGTTATGCGTTGTGCAGTATGCGTTATGCGTTATGAAGTATGGGTTATGGTTTATGCGTTATGCATTGTGCGCTATACGTTTGCGTTATGCGTTATGCGTTATGCGTTATACGATGTGCGTTATGCGTTATGCGTTATGCGTTATACGGTATGCGTTATGCGTTATGCGTTATGCGTTATGCGTTATACGGTATGCGGTATGCGTTATGCGTTATGCGTTATGCGTTGTGCGTTATACGTATGCGTTATGCGTTATGCGTTATGCGTTATACGGTATGCGTTATGCGTTATGCGTTATGCGTTATGCGTTATGCGTTGTGCGTTATACGTATGCGTTATGCGTTATGCGTTATGCGTTGTGCGCTATACGTTATGCGTTGGGCGTTATGCGTTATGCGTTATACGGTATGCGTTATGCGTTATGCGTTATGCGTTATGCGTCGTGCGTTATACGTATGCGTTATGCGTTATGCGTTATGCGTTATACGGTATGCGTTATGCGTTATGCGTTATGCGTTATGCGTTATGCGTTATGCGTTATGCGTTATGCGTTATGCTTTATGCGTTATGCGTTATGCGTTTGCGTTATGCGTTATGCGTTATGCGTTATGCGTTATGCGTTATGCGTTATGCCTTATGCGTTATGCGAGATGGGTCATGCATCAAGCCTTATGCGTTATGCGATATGCGATATGCGTCATGCATCAAGCCTTATGCGTTATGGGTTATGCGTTAACGTTATGCGTTATGCGTTATGCGTTATGCGTTATGGGTTATCCGTTATGCGTTATGCGTTATGCGTTATGCGTTATGCGTTATGCGTTATAAGTTATGCGTTATGCGTTATGCGTTATGCGTTATGCGTTATGCGTTATGCGTTATGCGTTATGCGTTATGCGTTATGCGTTATGCGTTAAGCGTTATGCGTTATGCGTTATGCGTTATGCGTTATGCGTTATGCGTTATGCTTTATGCGTTATGCGTTATGCGTTATGAGTTATACGTTATGCTTTATGCATTATGCGTTATGCGTTATGCGTTATGCGTTATGCGTTATGCTTTATGCGTTATGCGTTATGCGTTATGCGTTATGCGTTATGCTTTATGCGTTATGCGTTATGCGTTATGCGTTATGCGTTATGCGTTATGCGTTATGCGTTATGCGTTATGCGTTATGCGTTATGCGTTATGCGTTATGCGTTATGCGTTATGCGTTATGCGTTATGCGTTATGCGTTATGCGTTATGCGTTATGCGTTATGCGTTATGCGTTATGCGTTATGCGTTATGCGTTATGCGTTATATGTTATGCGTTATGCATTATGCGTTGTGCGTTATACGTTTGCGTTATGCGTTATGCGATATGCGTTATGCGTTATGCGTTATGCGTTATGCGTTATGCTTTATGCGTTATGCGTTATGAGTTACACGTTATGCTTTATGCGTTATGCGTTATTGCGTTAGGGGTTATGCGTTATGCGTTATGCGTTATGCTTTTTGCGTTATGCATTATGCGTTATGCGTGATCCGTTATGCGTTAGGCATTATGGGTTTTCCGGTGTTCGTTATGCGTTGTGCAGTATGCGTTATGCGTTATGAAGTATGGGTTATGGTTTATGCGTTATGCATTGTGCGCTATACGTTTGCGTTATGCGTTATGCGTTATGCGTTATACGATGTGCGTTATGCGTTATGCGTTATGCGTTATACGGTATGCGTTATGCGTTATGCGTTATGCGTTATGCGTTATACGGTATGCGGTATGCGTTATGCGTTATGCGTTATGCGTTATGCGTTGTGCGTTATACGTATGCGTTATGCGTTATGCGTTATGCGTTATACGGTATGCGTTATGCGTTATGCGTTATGCGTTATGCGTTATGCGTTATGCGTTGTGCGTTATACGTATGCGTTATGCGTTATGCGTTATGCGTTATACGGTATGCGTTATGCGTTATGCGTTATGCGTTATGCGTTATGCGTTGTGCGTTATACGTATGCGTTATGCGTTATGCTTTATGCGTTATGCATTATGCGTTATGCGTGATCCGTTATGCGTTAGGCGTTATGGGTTTTCCGGTGTTCGTTATGCGTTGTGCAGTATGCGTTATGCGTTATGCGTTATGCGATATGCGTTATGCGTTATGCGTTATGCGTTATGCGTTATGCGTGATGCGTTATGCGTTATGCGTTATGCGTTATGCGTTATGCGTTATGCGTTATGCGTTATGCGTTATGCGTTATGCGTTATGCGTTATGCGTTATGCGTTATGCGTTATGCGTTATGCGTTATGCGTTATGCGTTATGCGTTATGCTTTATGCGTTATGCGTTATGAGTTATACGTTATGCGTTATGCATTATGCGTTATGCGTTATGCGTTATGCTTTATGCGTTATGCATTATGCGTTATGCGTGATCCGTTATGCGTTAGGCGTTATGGGTTTTCCGGTGTTCGTTATGCGTTGTGCAGTATGCGTTATGCGTTATGAAGTATGGGTTATGGTTTATGCGTTATGCGTTGTGCGCTATACGTTTGCGTTATGCGTTATGCGTTATGCGTTATACGGTGTGCGTTATGTGTTATGCGTTATGCGTTATACGGTATGCGTTATGCGTTATGCGTTATGCGTTATGCGTTATGCGTTGTGCGTTGTGCGTTATACGTATGCGTTATGCGTTATGCGTTATGCGTTATACGGTATGCGTTATGCGTTATGCGTTATGCGTTATGGGTTGTGCGTTATACGTATGCGTTATGCGTTATGCGTTATGCGTTATGCGTTATACGGTATGCGTTATGCGTTATGCGTTATGCGTTATGCGTTATGCGTTATGCGTTATGCATTATGCGTTATGCGTTATGCGTTATGCGTTATGCGTTATGCGTTATGCGTTATGCGTTATGCGTTATGCTTTATGCGTTATGCGTTATGAGTTATACGTTATGTGTTATGCATTATGCGTTATGCGTTATGCATTATGCGTTATGCGTGATCCGTTATGCGTTATGCGTTATGGGTTTTCCGGTGTTCGTTATGCGTTGTGCATTATGCGTTATGCGTTATGAAGTATGGGTTATGGTTTATGCATTATGCGTTGTGCGCTATACGTTATGCGTTGGGCGTTATGCGTTATGCGTTATACGGTATGCGTTATGCGTTATGCGTTATGCGTTATGCGTCGTGCGTTATACGTATGCGTTATGCGTTATGCGTTATGCGTTATACGGTATGCGTTATGCGTTATGCGTTATGCGTTATGCGTTATGCGTTATGCGTTATATGTTATGCGTTATGCGTTATGCGTTATGCGTTGTGCGTTATACGCTTGCGTTATGCGTTATGCGTTATGCGATATGCGTTATGCGTTATGCGTTATGCTTTATGCGTTATGCGTTATGCTTTATGCGTTATGCGTTATGAGTTACACGTTATACGTTTGCGTTATGCGTTATGCGTTATGCGATATGCGTTATGCGTTATGCGTTATGCGTTATGCGTGATCCGTTATGCGTTAGGCGTTATGGGTTATGCATCAAGCCTTATGCGTTATGCGATATGCGATATGCGTCATGCATCAAGCCTTATGCGTTATGGGTTATGCGTTAACGTTATGCGTTATGCGTTATGCGTTATGCGTTATGCGTTATGCGTTATGCGTTATGCGTTTTGCGTTATGCGTTATGCGTAATGCGTTATGCGTTATGCGTTATGCGTTATTCGTTATGCGTTATGCGTTATGCGTTATGCGTTATGCGTTATGCGTTATGCGTTATGCGTTATGCGTTATGCGTTAAGCTTTATGCGTTATGCGTTATGAGTTATACGTTATGCGTTATGCATTATGCGTTATGCGTTATGCGTTATGCGTTATGCTTTATGCGTGATCCGTTATGCGTTAGGCGTTATGGGTTATGCATCAAGCCTTATGCGTTATGCGATATGCGATATGCGTCATGCATCAAGCCTTATGCGTTATGGGTTATGCGTTAACGTTATGCGTTATGCGTTATGCGTTATGCGTTATGCGTTATGCGTTATGCGTTATGCGTTATGCGTTATGCGTTATGCTTTATGCGTTATGCGTTATGCGTTATGCGTTATGCGTTATGCGTTATGCATTATGCGTTCTGCGTTATGCGTTATGCGTCATGCGTTATGCGTTATGCGTTATGCGTTATGCATTATGCGTTATGCGTTATGCGTTATGCGTTATGCGTTATGCGTTATGCGTTATGCGTTATGCTTTATGCGTTATGCGTTATGAGTTATACGTTATGCGTTATGCATTATGCGTTATGCGTTACGCATTATGCGTTATGCGTGATCCGTTATGCGTTATGCGTTATGGGTTTTCCGGTGTTCGTTATGCGTTGTGCATTATGCGTTATGCGTTATGAAGTATGGGTTATGGTTTATGCATTATGCGTTGTGCGCTATACGTTATGCGTTGGGCGTTATGCGTTATGCGTTATACGGTATGCGTTATGCGTTATGCGTTATGCGTTATGCGTCGTGCGTTGTGCGTTATACGTATGCGTTATGCGTTATGCGTTATGCGTTATACGGTATGCGTTATGCGTTATGCGTTATGCGTTATGCGTTGTGCGTTATACGTATGCGTTATGCGTTATGCGTTATGCGTTATGCGTTATGCGTTGTGCGTTATACGTATGCGTTATGCGTTATGCGTTATGCGTTATGCGTTATGCGTTATACGGTATGCGGTATGCGTTATGCGTTATGCGTTATGCGTTATACGGTATGCGTTATGCGTTATGCGTTATGCGTTATGCGTTATGCGTTATGCGTTACACGGTATGCGGTATGCGTTATGCGTTATGCGTTATGCGTTATGCGTTGTGCGTTATACGTATGCGTTATGCGTTATGCGTTATGCGTTATGCGTTATGCGTTATGCGTTGTGCGTTATACGTATGCGTTATGCGTTATGCTTTATGCGTTATGCATTATGCGTTATGCGTGATCCGTTATGCGTTAGGCGTTATGGGTTTTCCGGTGTTCGTTATGCGTTGTGCAGTATGCGTTATGCGTTATGAAGTATGGGTTATGGTTTATGCGTTCTGCGTTGTGCGCTATACGTTTGCGTTATGCGTTATGCGATATGCGTTATGCGTTATGCGTTATGCGTTATGCGTTATGCGTTATGCGTTATGCGTTATGCGTTATGCTTTATGCGTTATGCGTTATGAGTTACACGTTATGCTTTATGCGTTATGCGTTATGCGTTATTGCGTTAGGGGTTATGCGTTATGCGTTATGCGTTATGCTTTTTGCGTTATGCATTATGCGTTATACGTGATCCGTTATGCGTTAGGCATTATGGGTTTTCCGGTGTTCGTTATGCGTTGTGCAGTATGCGTTATGCGTTATGAAGTATGGGTTATGGTTTATGCGTTATGCGTTGTGCGCTATACGTTTGCGTTATGCGTTATGCGTTATGCGTTATACGGTATGCGTTATGCGTTATGCATTATGCGGTATGCGTTATGCGTTATGCGTTATGCGTTGTGCGTTGTGCGTTATACGTATGCGTTATGCGTTATGCGTTATGCGTTATGCGTTATGCGTTATGCGTTATGCGTTATGCGTTATGCGTTATGCGATATGCGTTATGCGTTATGCGTTATGCGTTATGCGTTATGCGTGATGCGTTATGCGTTATGCGTTATGCGTTATGCGTTATGCATTATGCGTTATGCGTTATGCGTTATGCGTTATGCGTTATGCGTTATGCGTTATGCGTTATGCGTTATGCGTTATGCGTTATGCTTTATGCGTTATGCGTTATGAGTTATACGTTATGCGTTATGCATTATGCGTTATGCGTTATGCGTTATGCTTTATGCGTTATGCATTATGCGTTATGCGTGATCCGTTATGCGTTAGGCGTTATGGGTTTTCCGGTGTTCGTTATGCGTTGTGCAGTATGCGTTATGCGTTATGAAGTATGGGTTATGGTTTATGCGTTATGCGTTGTGCGCTATACGTTTGCGTTATGCGTTATGCGTTATGCGTTATACGGTGTGCGTTATGTGTTATGCGTTATGCGTTATACGGTATGCGTTATGCGTTATGCGTTATGCGTTATGCGTTGTGCGTTGTGCGTTATACGTATGCGTTATGCGTTATGCGTTATGCGTTATACGGTATGCGTTATGCGTTATGCGTTATGCGTTATGCGTTGTGCGTTATACGTATGCGTTATGCGTTATGCGTTATGCGTTATGCGTTATGCGTTATACGGTATGCGTTATGCGTTATGCGTTATGCGTTATGCGTTATGCGTTATGCGTTATGCGTTATGCATTATGCGTTATGCGTTATGCGTTATGCGTTATGCGTTATGCGTTATGCGTTATGCGTTATGCTTTATGCGTTATGCGTTATGAGTTATACGTTATGCGTTATGCATTATGCGTTATGCGTTATGCATTATGCGTTATGCGTGATCCGTTATGCGTTATGCGTTATGGGTTTTCCGGTGTTCGTTATGCGTTGTGCATTTTGCGTTATGCGTTATGAAGTATGGGTTATGGTTTATGCATTATGCGTTGTGCGCTATACGTTATGCGTTGGGCGTTATGCGTTATGCGTTATACGGTATGCGTTATGCGTTATGCGTTATGCGTTATGCGTCGTGCGTTATACGTATGCGTTATGCGTTATGCGTTATGCGTTATACGGTATGCGTTATGCGTTATGCGTTATGCGTTATGCGTTATGCGTTATATGTTATGCGTTATGCGTTATGCGTTATGCGTTGTGCGTTATACGCTTGCGTTATGCGTTATGCGTTATGCGATATGCGTTATGCGTTATGCGTTATGCTTTATGCGTTATGCGTTATGCTTTATGCGTTATGCGTTATGAGTTACACGTTATACGTTTGCGTTATGCGTTATGCGTTATGCGATATGCGTTATGCGTTATGCGTTATGCGTGATCCGTTATGCGTTAGGCGTTATGGGTTATGCATCAAGCCTTATGCGTTATGCGATATGCGATATGCGTCATGCATCAAGCCTTATGCGTTATGGGTTATGCGTTAACGTTATGCGTTATGCGTTATGCGTTATGCGTTATGCGTTATGCGTTATGCGTTATGCGTTTTGCGTTATGCGTTATGCGTAATGCGTTATGCGTTATGCGTTATGCGTTATTCGTTATGCGTTATGCGTTATGCGTTATGCGTTATGCGTTATGCGTTATGCGTTATGCGTTATGCGTTATGCGTTATGCGTTATGCGTTATGCGTTATGCGTTAAGCTTTATGCGTTATGCGTTATGAGTTATACGTTATGCGTTATGCATTATGCGTTATGCGTTATGCGTTATGCGTTATGCTTTATGCGTGATCCGTTATGCGTTAGGCGTTATGGGTTATGCATCAAGCCTTATGCGTTATGCGATATGCGATATGCGTCATGCATCAAGCCTTATGCGTTATGGGTTATGCGTTAACGTTATGCGTTATGCGTTATGCGTTATGCGTTATGCGTTATGCGTTATGCGTTATGCGTTATGCGTTATGCGTTATGCGTTATGCTTTATGCGTTATGCGTTATGCGTTATGCGTTATGCGTTATGCGTTATGCATTATGCGTTCTGCGTTATGCGTTATGCGTTATGCGTCATGCGTTATGCGTTATGCGTTATGCGTTATGCATTATGCGTTATGCGTTATGCGTTATGCGTTATGCGTTATGCGTTATGCGTTATGCGTTATGCTTTATGCGTTATGCGTTATGAGTTATACGTTATGCGTTATGCATTATGCGTTATGCGTTATGCATTATGCGTTATGCGTGATCCGTTATGCGTTATGCGTTATGGGTTTTCCGGTGTTCGTTATGCGTTGTGCATTATGCGTTATGCGTTATGAAGTATGGGTTATGGTTTATGCATTATGCGTTGTGCGCTATACGTTATGCGTTGGGCGTTATGCGTTATGCGTTATACGGTATGCGTTATGCGTTATGCGTTATGCGTTATGCGTCGTGCGTTGTGCGTTATACGTATGCGTTATGCGTTATGCGTTATGCGTTATACGGTATGCGTTATGCGTTATGCGTTATGCGTTGTGCGTTATACGTATGCGTTATGCGTTATGCGTTATGCGTTATGCGTTATGCGTTATGCGTTGTGCGTTATACGTATGCGTTATGCGTTATGCGTTATGCGTTATGCGTTATGCGTTATACGGTATGCGGTATGCGTTATGCGTTATGCGTTATGCGTTATACGGTATGCGTTATGCGTTATGCGTTATGCGTTATGCGTTATGCGTTATGCGTTACACGGTATGCGGTATGCGTTATGCGTTATGCGTTATGCGTTATGCGTTGTGCGTTATACGTATGCGTTATGCGTTATGCGTTATGCGTTATGCGGTATGCGTTATGCGTTATATGTTATGCGTTATGCGTTATGCGTTATGCGTTATGCGTTATGCTTTATGCGTTATGCATTATGCGTTATGCGTGATCCGTTATGCGTTAGGCGTTATGGGTTTTCCGGTGTTCGTTATGCGTTGTGCAGTATGCGTTATGCGTTATGAAGTATGGGTTATGGTTTATGCGTTATGCATTGTGCGCTATACGTTTGCGTTATGCGTTATGCGTTATACGGTGTGCGTTATGCGTTATGCGTTATACGGTGTGCGTTATGCGTTATGCGTTATGCGTTGTGCGTTATACGTATGTGTTATGGGTTATGCGTTATACGGTATGCGGTATGCGTTATGCGTTATGCGTTATGCGTTATGCGTTGTGCGTTATACGTATGCGTTATGCGTTAGGCGTTATGGGTTATGCATCAAGCCTTATGCGTTATGCGATATGCGATATGCGTTATGCGTTATACGGTATGCGGTATGCGTTATGCGTTATGCGTTATGCGTTATACGGTATGCGTTATGCGTTATGCGTTATGCGTTATGCGTTATGCGTTATGCGTTACACGGTATGCGGTATGCGTTATGCGTTATGCGTTATGCGTTATGCGTTGTGCGTTATACGTATGCGTTATGCGTTATGCGTTATGCGTTATACGGTATGCGTTATGCGTTATGCGTTATGCGTTATGCGTTATGCGTTATGCGTTGTGCGTTATACGTATGCGTTATGCGTTATGCGTTATGCGTTATACGGTATGCGTTATGCGTTATGCGTTATGCGTTATGCGTTATGCGTTGTGCGTTATACGTATGCGTTATGCGTTATGCTTTATGCGTTATGCATTATGCGTTATGCGTTATGCGTTATGCGGTATGCGTTATGCGTTATGCGTTATGCGTTATGCGTTATGCGTTGTGCGTTGTGCGTTATACGTATGCGTTATGCGTTATGCGTTATGCGTTATGCGTTATGCGTTATGCGTTATGCGTTATGCGTTATGCGTTATGAGTTATGCGTTCTGCGTTATGCGTTATGCGTCATGCGTTATGCGTTATATGTGATGCGTTATGCGTTATGCGTTATGCGTTATGCGTTATACGGTATGCGTTATGCGTTATGCGTTATGCGTTATGCGTTATGCGTTGTGCGTTATACGTATGCGTTATGCGTTATGCGTTATGCATTATGCGTTATGCGTGATCCGTTATGCGTTAGGCGTTATGGGTTTTCCGGTGTTCGTTATGCGTTATGCGTTATGCGTTATGCGTTATACGGTGTGCGTTATGTATTATGCGTTATGCGTTATACGGTATGCGTTATGCGTTATGCGTTATGCGTTATGCGTTGTGCGTTGTGCGTTATACGTATGCGTTATGCGTTATGCGTTATGCGTTATGCGTTATGCATTGTGCGCTATACGTTTGCGTTATGCGTTATGCGTTATACGGTGTGCGTTATGCGTTATGCGTTATACGGTGTGCGTTATGCGTTATGCGTTATGCGTTGTGCGTTATACGTATGTGTTATGGGTTATGCGTTATACGGTATGCGGTATGCGTTATGCGTTATGCGTTATGCGTTATGCGTTGTGCGTTATACGTATGCGTTATGCGTTAGGCGTTATGGGTTATGCATCAAGCCTTATGCGTTATGCGATATGCGATATGCGTCATGCATCAAGCCTTATGCGTTATGGGTTATGCGTTATGCGTTATGCGTTATGCGTTATGCGTTATGCGTTATGCGTTATGCGTTATGCGTTATGCGTAATGCGTTATGCGTTATGCGTTATGCGTTATTCGTTATGCGTTATGCGTTATGCGTTATGCGTTATGCGTTATGCGTTATGCGTTATGCGTTATGCGTTATGCGTTAAGCTTTATGCGTTATGCGTTATGAGTTATGCGTTATGCATTTTGCGTTATGCGTTATGCGTTATGCGTTATGCGTTAGGCATTATGGGTTTTCCGGTGTTCGTTATGCGTTGTGCAGTATGCGTTATGCGTTATGAAGTATGGGTTATGGTTTATGCGTTATGCATTGTGCGCTATACGTTTGCGTTATGCGTTATGCGTTATACGGTGTGCGTTATGCGTTATGCGTTATACGGTATGCGTTATGCGTTATGCGTTATGCGTTGTGCGTTATACGTATGTGTTATGGGTTATGCGTTATACGGTATGCGGTATGCGTTATGCGTTATGCGTTATGCGTTATGCGTTATGCGTTATGCGTTATGCGTTATATGTTATGCGTTATGCGTTATGCGTTATGCGTTATGCGATATGCGTTATGCGTTATGCGTTATGCGTTATGCTTTATTCGTTATGCGTTATGAGTTACACGTTATGCTTTATGCGTTATGCGTTATGCGTTATGCGTTATGCGCTATGCGTTATGCGTTATGCGTTATGCGTTATATGTTATGCGTTATGCGTTATGCGTTATGCGTTATGCGTTATGCGTTATGCGTTATACGGCATGCGTTATGCTTTATGCTTTATGCGTTATGCGTTATGCGTTGTGCGTTATACGTTTGCGTTATGCGTTATGCGTTATGCGTTATGCGATATGCGTTATGCGTTATGCGTTATGCGTTATGCTTTATGCGTTATGCGTTATGAGTTACACGTTATGCTTTATGCGTTATGCGTTATGCGTTATTGCGTTAGGGGTTATGCGTTATGCGTTATGCGTTATGCTTTATGCGTTATGCATTATGCGTTATGCGTGATCCGTTATGCGTTAGGCATTATGGGTTTTCCGGTGTTCGTTATGCGTTGTGCAGTATGCGTTATGCGTTATGAAGTATGGGTTATGGTTTATGCGTTATGCATTGTGCGCTATACGTTTGCGTTATGCGTTATGCGTTATACGGTGTGCGTTATGCGTTATGCGTTATACGGTGTGCGTTATGCGTTATGCGTTATGCGTTGTGCGTTATACGTATGTGTTATGGGTTATGCGTTATACGGTATGCGGTATGCGTTATGCGTTATGCGTTATGCGTTATGCGTTGTGCGTTATACGTATGCGTTATGCGTTAGGCGTTATGGGTTATGCATCAAGCCTTATGCGTTATGCGATATGCGATATGCGTTATGCGTTATACGGTATGCGGTATGCGTTATGCGTTATGCGTTATGCGTTATACGGTATGCGTTATGCGTTATGCGTTATGCGTTATGCGTTATGCGTTATGCGTTACACGGTATGCGGTATGCGTTATGCGTTATGCGTTATGCGTTATGCGTTGTGCGTTATACGTATGCGTTATGCGTTATGCGTTATGCGTTATACGGTATGCGTTATGCGTTATGCGTTATGCGTTATGCGTTATGCGTTGTGCGTTATACGTATGCGTTATGCGTTATGCGTTATGCGTTATACGGTATGCGTTATGCGTTATGCGTTATGCGTTATGCGTTATGCGTTGTGCGTTATACGTATGCGTTATGCGTTATGCTTTATGCGTTATGCATTATGCGTTATGCGTTATGCGTTATGCGGTATGCGTTATGCGTTATGCGTTATGCGTTATGCGTTGTGCGTTGTGCGTTATACGTATGCGTTATGCGTTATGCGTTATGCGTTATGCGTTATGCGTTATGCGTTATGCGTTATGCGTTATGCGTTATGCGTTATGCGTTATGCGTTATGCGTTCTGCGTTATGCGTTATGCGTCATGCGTTATGCGTTATATGTGATGCGTTATGCGTTATGCGTTATGCGTTATGCGTTATGCGTTATACGGTATGCGTTATGCGTTACGCGTTATGCGTTATGCGTTATGCGTTGTGCGTTATACGTATGCGTTATGCGTTATGCGTTATGCATTATGCGTTATGCGTGATCCGTTATGCGTTAGGCGTTATGGGTTTTCCGGTGTTCGTTATGCGTTGTGCAGTATGCGTTATGCGTTATGAAGTATGGGTTATGGTTTATGCGTTATGCGTTGTGCGCTATACGTTTGCGTTATGCGTTATGCGTTATGCGTTATACGGTGTGCGTTATGTATTATGCGTTATGCGCTATACGGTATGCGTTATGCGTTATGCGTTATGCGTTATGCGTTGTGCGTTGTGCGTTATACGTATGCGTTATGCGTTATGCGTTATGCGTTATGCGTTATGCATTGTGCGCTATACGTTTGCGTTATGCGTTATGCGTTATACGGTGTGCGTTATGCGTTATGCGTTATACGGTGTGCGTTATGCGTTATGCGTTATGCGTTGTGCGTTATACGTATGTGTTATGGGTTATGCGTTATACGGTATGCGGTATGCGTTATGCGTTATGCGTTATGCGTTATGCGTTGTGCGTTATACGTATGCGTTATGCGTTAGGCGTTATGGGTTATGCATCAAGCCTTATGCGTTATGCGATATGCGATATGCGTCATGCATCAAGCCTTATGCGTTATGGGTTATGCGTTAACGTTATGCGTTATGCGTTATGCGTTATGCGTTATGCGTTATGCGTTATGCGTTATGCGTTATGCGTTATGCGTAATGCGTTATGCGTTATGCGTTATGCGTTATTCGTTATGCGTTATGCGTTATGCGTTATGCGTTATGCGTTATGCGTTATGCGTTATGCGTTATGCGTTATGCGTTATGCGTTAAGCTTTATGCGTTATGCGTTATGAGTTATGCGTTATGCATTTTGCGTTATGCGTTATGCGTTATGCGTTATGCTTTATGCGTTATGCGTTATGCGTTATGCGTTATGCGTTATGCGTTATGCGTTATGCGTTATGCTTTATGCGTTATGCGTTATGCGTTATGCGTTATGCGTTATGCGTTATGCGTTATGCGTTATGCGTTCTGCGTTCTGCGTTATGCGTTATGCGTCATGCGTTATGCGTTATATGTGATGCGTTATGCGTTATGCGTTATGCGTTGTGCGTTATACGTTTGCGTTATGCGTTATGCGTTAGGCATTATGGGTTTTCCGGTGTTCGTTATGCGTTGTGCAGTATGCGTTATGCGTTATGAAGTATGGGTTATGGTTTATGCGTTATGCATTGTGCGCTATACGTTTGCGTTATGCGTTATGCGTTATACGGTGTGCGTTATGCGTTATGCGTTATACGGTATGCGTTATGCGTTATGCGTTATGCGTTGTGCGTTATACGTATGTGTTATGGGTTATGCGTTATACGGTATGCGGTATGCGTTATGCGTTATGCGTTATGCGTTATGCGTTATGCGTTATGCGTTATATGTTATGCGTTATGCGTTATGCGTTATGCGTTATGCGATATGCGTTATGCGTTATGCGTTATGCGTTATGCTTTATTCGTTATGCGTTATGAGTTACACGTTATGCTTTATGCGTTATGCGTTATGCGTTATGCGTTATGCGCTATGCGTTATGCGTTATGCGTTATGCGTTATATGTTATGCGTTATGCGTTATGCGTTATGCGTTATGCGTTATGCGTTATACGGCATGCGTTATGCTTTATGCTTTATGCGTTATGCGTTATGCGTTATGCGTTATGCGTTATGCGTTATGCGTTATGCGTTATTCGTTATGCGTTATGCGTTATGCGTTATGCGTTATGCGTTATGCGTTATGCGTTATGCGTTATGCGTTATGCGTTATGCGTTATGCGTTATGCGTTATGCGTTATACGGTATGCGTTATGCGTTATGCGTTATGCGTTGTGCGTTATACGTATGTGTTATGGGTTTTGCGTTATAAGGTATGCGGTATGCGTTATGCGTTATGCGATATGCGTTATGCGTTATGCGTTATGCCTTATGCGTTATGCTTTATGCGTTATGCGTTATGAGTTACACGTTATGCTTTATGCGTTATGCGTTATGCGTTATATGTTATGCGTTATGCGTTATGCGTTATGCGTTATGCGTTGTGCGTTATACGTTTGCGTTATGCGTTATGCGTTATGCGATATGCGTTATGCGTTATGCGATATGCGTTATGCGTTATGCGTTATGCTTTATGCGTTATGCGTTATGAGTTACACGTTATGCTTTATGCGTTATGCGTTATGCGTTATTGCGTTAGGGGTAATGCGTTATGCGTTATGCGTTATGCTTTATGCGTTATGCATTATGCGTTATGCGTGAGCCGTTATGCGTTTGGCGTTATGGGTTTTCCGGTGTTCGTTATGCGTTGTGCAGTATGCGTTATGCGTTATGAAGTATGGGTTATGGTTTATGCGTTATGCGTTGTGCGCTATACGTTTGCGTTATGCGTTATGCGTTATGCGTTATACGGTATGCGTTATGTGTTATGCGTTATGCGTTATGCATTATGCGTTATGCGTGATCCGTTATGCGTTAGGCATTATGGGTTTTCCGGTGTTCGTTATGCGTTGTGCAGTATGCGTTATGCGTTATGAAGTATGGGTTATGGTTTATGCGTTATGCATTGTGCGCTATACGTTTGCGTTATGCGTTATGCGTTATACGGTGTGCGTTATGCGTTATGCGTTATACGGTATGCGTTATGCGTTATGCGTTATGCGTTGTGCGTTATACGTATGTGTTATGGGTTATGCGTTATACGGTATGCGGTATGCGTTATGCGTTATGCGTTATGCATTATGCGTTGTGCGTTATACGTATGCGTTATGCGTTATGCGTTATGCGTTATACGGTATGCGTTATGCGTTATGCGTTATGCTTTATGCGTTATGCATTATGCGTTATGCGTGATCCGTTATGCGTTAGGCGTTGTGGGTTTTCCGGTGTTCGTTATGCGTTATGCGTTATGCGTTATGCGTTATGCGTTATGCGTTATGCGTTATGGGTTATGCGTTATGCGTTATGCGTTATGCGTTATATGTTATGCGTTATGCGTTATGCGTTATGCGTTGTGCGTTATACGTTTGCGTTATGCGTTATGCGTTATGCGATATGCGTTATGCGTTATGCGTTATGCGTTATGCGTTATGCGTTATGCGTTATGCGTTATGCGTTATGCGTTATGCGTTATGCGTTATGCGTTATGCGTTATGCGTTATGCGTTATGCGTTATGCGTTATGCTTTATGCGTTATGCGTTATGAGTTACACGTTATGCTTTATGCGTTATGCGTTATGCGTTATTGCGTTAGGGGTTATGCGTTATGCGTTATGCGTTATGCTTTATGCGTTATGCATTATGCGTTATGCGTGATCCGTTATGCGTTAGGCGTTATGGGTTTTCCGGTGTTCGTTATGCGTTGGGCAGTATGCGTTATGCGTTATGAAGTATGGGTTATGGTTTATGCGTTATGCGTTTTGCGCTATACGTTTGCGTTATGCGTTAGGCGTTATGCGTTATGCGTTATACGGTATGCGTTATGCGTTATGCGTTATGCGTTATGCGTCGTGCGCTATACGTATGCGTTATGCGTTATGCGTTATGCGTTATACGGTATGCGTTATGCGTTATGCGTTATGAGTTATACGTTATGCGCTATGCATTATGCGTTATGCGTTATGCGTTATGCGTTATGCTTTATGCGTTATGCGTAATGCGTTATGCGTTATGCGTTATGCGTTATGCGTTATGCGTTATGCTTTATGCGTTATGCGTTATGCGTTATGCGTTATGCGTTATGCGTTATGCGTTCTGCGTTATGCGTTATGCGTCATGCGTTATGCGTTATATGTGATGCGTTATGCGTTATGCGTTGTGCGTTATACGTTTGCGTTATGCGTTATGCGTTATGCGTTATGCGATATGCGTTATGCGTTATGCGTTATGCGTTATGCGTTATGCGTTATGCTTTATGCGTTATGCATTATGCGTTATGCGTGATCCGTTATGCGTTAGGCGTTATGGGTTTTCCGGTGTTCGTTATGCGTTGTGCAGTATGCGTTATGCGTTATGAAGTATGGGTTATGGTTTATGCGTTATGCGTTGTGCGCTATACGTTTGCGTTATGCGTTATGCGTTATGCGTTATACGGTATGCGTTATGCGTTATGCGTTATGCGTTATACGGTATGCGTTATGCGTTATGCGTTATGCGTTATGCGTTGTGCGTTATACGTATGCGTTATGCGTTATACGTATGCGTTATGCGTTATGCGTTATATGTTATGCGTTATGCGTTATGCGTTATGCTTTATGCGTTATGCGTTATGAGTTACGCGTTATGCTTTATGCGTTATGCGTTATGCGTTATGCGTTATGCGTTATGCGTTATGCGTTATGCGTTATGCGCTATGAGTTATGCGTTATGCGTTATGCGTTATATGTTATGCATTATGCGTTATGCGTTATGCGTTATATGTTATGCGTTATGCGTTATGCGTTATACGGTATGCGTTATGCGTTATGCGTTATGCTTTATGCGTTATGCATTATGCGTTATGCTTTATGCGTTATGCGTTATGAGTTATACGTTATGCGTTATGCATTATGCGTTATGCGTTATGCGTTATGCGTTATGCGTTATGCTTTATGCGTTATGCGTTATGCGTTATGCGTTATGCGTTATGCGTTATGCGTTATGCGTTATGCGTTATGCTTTATGCGTTATGCGGTATGCGTTATGCGTTATGCGTTATGCGTTATGCGTTATGCGTTATGCGTTATGCGTCATGCGTTATGCGTTATATGTGATGCGTTATGCGTTATGCGTTATGCGTTGTGCGTTATACGTTTGCGTTATGCGTTATGCGTTATGCAATATGCGTTATGCGTTATGCGTTATGCGTTATGCGTTATGCGTTATGCGTTATGCGTTATGCGTTATGCGTTATGCGTTATGCGTTATGCTTTATGCGTTATGCGTTATGAGTTACACGTTATACGTTTGCGTTATGCGTTATGCGTTATGCGATATGCGTTATGCGTTATGCGTTATGCGTGATCCGTTATGCGTTAGGCGTTATGGGTTTTCCGGTGTTCGTTATGCGTTGTGCAGTATGCGTTATGCGTTATACGGTATGCGTTATGCGTTATGCGTTATGCGTTATACGATATGCGTTATGCGTTATGAGTTATGCGTTATGCGTTGTGTGTTATACGTATGCGTTATGCGTTATACGTATGCGTTATGCGTTATGCGTTATGCGTTATGCGTTATACGGTATGCGTCATGCGTTATGCGTTATGCGTTATGCGTTGTGCGTTATACGTATGCGTTATGCGTTATGCGTTATGCGTTATACGGTATGCGTTATGCGTTATGCGTTATGCGTTATATGTTATGCGTTATGCGTTATGCGTTATGCGTTGTGCGTTATACGTTTGCGTTATGCGTTATACGGTATGCGTTATGCGTTATGCGTTATGCGTTATACGGTATGCGTTATGCGTTATGCGTTATGCGTTATGCGTTGTGCGTTATACGTATGCGTTATGCGTTATACGTATGCGTTATGCGTTATGCGTTATGCGTTATATGTTATGCGTTATGCGTTATGCGTTATGCTTTATGCGTTATGCGTTATGAGTTACACGTTATGCTTTATGCGTTATGCGTTATGCGTTATGCGTTATGCGTTATGCGTTATGCGTTATGCGTTATGCGCTATGCGTTATGCGTTATGCGTTATGCGTTATATGTTATGCGTTATGCGTTATGCGTTATACGGTATGCGTTATGCGTTATGCGTTATGCTTTATGCGTTATGCATTATGCGTTATGCGTTATGCTTTATGCGTTATGCGTTATGAGTTATACGTTATGCGTTATGCATTATGCGTTATGCGTTATGCGTTATGCGTTATGCGTTATGCTTTATGCGTTATGCGTTATGCGTTATGCGTTATGCGTTATGCGTTATGCGTTATGCGTTATGCTTTATGCGTTATGCGGTATGCGTTATGCGTTATGCGTTATGCGTTATGCGTTATGCGTTATGCGTCATGCGTTATGCGTTATATGTGATGCGTTATGCGTTATGCGTTATGCGTTGTGCGTTATACGTTTGCGTTATGCGTTATGCGTTATGCAATATGCGTTATGCGTTATGCGTTATGCGTTATGCGTTATGCGTTATGCGTTATGCGTTATGCGTTATGCGTTATGCTTTATGCGTTATGCGTTATGAGTTACACGTTATGCTTTATGCGTTATGCGTTATGCGTTATGCGTTATGCGTTATGCGTTATGCTTTACGCGTTATGCGGTATGCGTTATGCGTTATGCGTTATGCGTTATGCGTTATGCGTTATGCGTTGTGCGTTATACGTATGCGTTATGCGTTATACGTATGCGTTATGCGTTATGCGTTATGCGTTATGCGTTATACGGTATGCGTCATGCGTTATGCGTTATGCGTTATGCGTTGTGCGTTATACGTATGCGTTATGCGTTATGCGTTATGCGTTATACGGTATGCGTTATGCGTTATGCGTTATGCGTTATATGTTATGCGTTATGCGTTATGCGTTATGCGTTGTGCGTTATACGTTTGCGTTATGCGTTATACGGTATGCGTTATGCGTTATGCGTTATGCGTTATACGGTATGCGTTATGCGTTATGGGTTTTCCGGTGTTCGTTATGCGTTGTGCAGTATGCGTTATGCGTTATACGGTATGCGTTATGCGTTATGCGTTATGCGTTATACGGTATGCGTTATGCGTTATGCGTTATGCGTTATGCGTTGTGCGTTATACGTATGCGTTATGCGTTATACGTATGCGTTATGCGTTATGCGTTATGCGTTATGCGTTATACGGTATGCGTCATGCGTTATACGGTATGCGTTATGCGTTATGCGTTATGCGTTATATGTTATGCGTTATGCGTTATGCGTTATGCGTTGTGCGTTATACGTTTGCGTTATGCGTTATACGGTATGCGTTATGCGTTATGCGTTATGCGTTATACGGTATGCGTTATGCGTTATGCGTTATGCGTTATGCGTTGTGCGTTATACGTATGCGTTATGCGTTATACGTATGCGTTATGCGTTATGCGTTATATGTTATGCGTTATGCGTTATGCGTTATGCTTTATGCGTTATGCGTTATGAGTTACACGTTATGCTTTATGCGTTATGCGTTATGCGTTATGCGTTATGCGTTATGCGTTATGCGTTATGCGCTATGCGTTATGCGTTATGCGTTATGCGTTATATGTTATGCGTTATGCGTTATGCGTTATACGGTATGCGTTATGCGTTATGCGTTATGCTTTATGCGTTATGCATTATGCGTTATGCGTTATGCTTTATGCGTTATGCGTTATGAGTTATACGTTATGCGTTATGCATTATGCGTTATGCGTTATGCGTTATGCGTTATGCGTTATGCTTTATGCGTTATGCGTTATGCGTTATGCGTTATGCGTTATGCGTTATGCGTTATGCTTTATGCGTTATGCGGTATGCGTTATGCGTTATGCGTTATGCGTTATGCGTTATGCGTTATGCGTTATGCGTCATGCGTTATGCGTTATATGTGATGCGTTATGCGTTATGCGTTATGCGTTGTGCGTTATACGTTTGCGTTATGCGTTATGCGTTATGCAATATGCGTTATGCGTTATGCGTTATGCGTTATGCGTTATACGGTATGCGTTATGCGTTATGCGTTATGCGTTATGCGTTGTGCGTTATACGTATGCGTTATGCGTTATACGTATGCGTTATGCGTTATGCGTTATATGTTATGCGTTATGCGTTACGCGTTATGCTTTATGCGTTATGCGTTATGAGTTACACGTTATGCTTTATGCGTTATGCGTTATGCGTTATGCGTTATGCGTTATGCGTTATGCGTTATGCGTTATGCGTTATGCGTTATGCGTTATGCGTTATGCTTTATGCGTTATGCGGTATGCGTTATGCGTTATGCGTTATGCGTTATGTGTTATGCGTTATGCGTTATGCGTCATGCGTTATGCGTTATATGTGATGCGTTATGCGTTATGCGTTATGCGTTATGCGTTGTGCGTTATATGTTTGCGTTATGCGTTATGCGTTATGCAATATGCGTTATGCGTTATGCGTTATGCGTTATGCGTTATGCGTTATGCGTCATGCGTTATGCGTTATGCTTTATGCGTTATGCGTTATGAGTTACACGTTATGCTTTATGCGTTATGCGTTATGCGTTATGCGTTATGCAATATGCGTTATGCGTTATGCGTTATGCGTTATGCGTTATGCGTTATGCGTCATGCGTTATGCGTTATGCTTTATGCGTTATGCGTTATGAGTTACACGTTATGCTTTATGCGTTATGCGTTATGCGTTATGCGTTATGCGTTATGCGTTATGCGTTATGCGTTATGCGTTATGCGTTGTGCGTTATACGTATGCGTTATGCGTTATGCGTTATGCGTTATACGGTATGCGGTATGCGTTATGCGTTATGCGTTATGCGTTATGCGTTATGCGTTATGCGTTATGCGTTATGTGTTATGCGTTATGCGTTATGCGTTATGCGTTATGCGTTATGCGTTATACTTTATGCGTTATGCGTTATGAGTTATACGTTATGCGTTATGCTTTATGCGTTATGCGTTATGCGTTAGCCGTTATACGGTATGCCTTATGAATTTGCGTTATGCGTTATGCGTTAAATGTTATGCGTTATGCGTTATGCGATATGCGTTGTGCGTTATACGTATGCGTTATGCGTTATGCGTTATGCGTTATACGGTATGCGTTATGCGTTATGCGTTATGCGTTATGCGTTATGCGTTATGCGTTGTGCGTTATACGTATGCGTTATGCGTTATGCTTTATGCGTTATGCATTATGCGTTATGCGTGATCCGTTATGCGTTAGGCGTTATGGGTTTTCCGGTGTTCGTTATGTGTTGTGCAGTATGCGTTACGCGTTATGAAGTATGGGTTATGGTTTATGCGTTATGCGTTGTGCGCTATACGTTTGCGTTATGCGTTATGCGTTATGCGTTATACGGTATGCGTTATGCGTTATGCGTTATGCGTTATGCGTTATGCGTTATGCTTTATGCGTTATGCGTTATGCGTTATGCGTTATGCGTTATGCGTTATGCGTTATGCGTTATACGGTATGCGTTATGCGTTATGCGTTATGCGTTATGCGTTATGCGTTATATGTTATGCGTTATGCGTTATGCGTTGTGCGTTATACGTTTGCGTTATGCGTCATGCGTTATGCGATATATGTTATGCGTTATGCGTTATGCGTTATGCGTTATGCGTTATGCTTTATGCGTTATGCGTTATGAGTTACACGTTATACGTTTGCGTTATGCGTTATGCGTTATGCGTTATGCGTTATGCTTTATGCGTTATGCGTTATGAGTTACACGTTATGCTTTATGCGTTATGCGTTATGCGTTATACGGTATACGTTATGCGTTATGCGTTATGCTTTATGCGTTATGCATTATGCGTTATGCGTTATGCTTTATGCGTTATGCGTTATGAGTTATACGTTATGCGTTATACATTATGCGTTATGCGTTATGCGTTATGCGTTATGCGTTATGCTTTATGCGTTATGCGTTATGCGTTATGCGCTATGCGTTATGCGTTATGCGTTATGCGTTATATGTTATGCGTTATGCGTTATGCGTTATACGGTATACGTTATGCGTTATGCGTTATGCTTTATGCGTTATGCATTATGCGTTATGCGTTATGCGTTATGCTTTATGCGTTATGCGTTATGAGTTATACGTTATGCGTTATACATTATGCGTTATGCGTTATGCGTTATGCGTTATGCGTTATACTTTATGCGTTATGCGTTATGCGTTATGCGTTATGCGTTATGCGTTATGCGTTATGCGTTATGCTTTATGCGTTATGCGGTATGCGTTATGCGTTATGCGTTATGCGTTATGCGTTATGCGTTATGCGTTATGCGTCATGCGTTATGCGTTATATGTGATGCGTTATGCGTTATGCGTTGTGCGTTATACGTTTGCGTTATGCGTTATGCGATATGCAATATGCGTTATGCGTTATGCGTTATGCGTTATGCGTTATGCGTTATGCGTCATGCGTTATGCGTTATGCTTTATGCGTTATGCGTTATGAGTTACACGTTATGCTTTATGCGTTATGCGTTATGCGTTATGCGTTATGCGTTATGCGTTATGCTTTATGCGTTATGCGGTATGCGTTATGCGTTATGCGTTATGCGTTATGCGTTATGCGTTATGCGTTATGCCTTATGCTTTATGCGTTATGCGGTATGCGTTATGCGTTATGCGTTATGCGTCATGCGTTATGCGTTATATGTGATGCGTTATGCGTTATGCGTTATGCGTTGTGCGTTATACGTTTGCGTTATGCGTTATGCGTTATGCGATATGCGTTATGCGTTATGCGTTATGCGTTATGCGTTATGCGTTATGCGTTATGCTTTATGCGTTATGCGTTATGAGTTACACGTTATGCTTTATGCTTTATGCGTTATGCGTTATGCGTTATGCGTTATGCGTTATGCGTTATGCGTTATGCGTTATGCGTTATGCGTTATGCTTTATGCGTTATGCGGTATGCGTTATGCGTTATGCGTTATGCGTTATGCGTTATGCGTTATGCGTCATGCGTTATGCGTTATATGTGATGCGTTATGCGTTATGCGTTATGCGTTGTGCGTTATACGTTTGCGTTATGCGTTATGCGTTATGCGATATGCGTTATGCGTTATGCGTTATGCGTTATGCGTTATGCGTTATGCGTTATGCTCTATGCGTTATGCGTTATGAGTTACACGTTATGCTTTATGCGTTATGCGTTATGCGTTATTGCGTTAGGGGTTATGCGTTATGCGTTATGCGTTATGCTTTATGCTTTATGCGTTATGCATTATGCGTTATGCGTGATCCGTTATGCGTTAGGCATTATGGGTTTTCCGGTGTTCGTTATGCGTTGTGCAGTATGCGTTATGCGTTATGAAGTATGAGTTATGGTTTATGCGTTATGCGTTGTGCGCTATACGTATGCGTTATGCGTTATGCGTTATGCGTTATACGGTATGCGTTATGCGTTATGCGTTATGCGTTATACGGTATGCGTTATGCGTTATGCGTTATGCGTTATGCGTTGTGCGTTGTGCGTTATACGTATGCGTTATGCGTTATGCGTTATGCGTTATACGGTATGCGGTATGCGTTATGCGTTATGCGTTATGCGTTATGCGTTATGCGTTATGCGTTATGCGTTATGCGTTATGCGTTATGCTTTATGCGTTATGCGTTATGAGTTATACGTTATGCGTTATGCTTTATGCGTTATGCGTTATGCGTTAGCCGTTATACGGTATGCCTTATGAATTTGCGTTATGCGTTATGCGTTAAATGTTATGCGTTATGCGTTATGCGTTATGCGTTGTGCGTTGTGCGTTATACGTATGCGTTATGCGTTATGCGTTATGCGTTATACGGTATGCGTTATGCGTTATGCGTTATGCGTTATGCGTTATGCGTTGTGCGTTATACGTATGCGTTATGCGTTATGCTTTATGCGTTATGCATTATGCGTTATGCGTGATCCGTTATGCGTTAGGCGTTATGGGTTTTCCGGTGTTCGTTATGCGTTGTGCAGTATGCGTTACGCGTTATGAAGTATGGGTTATGGTTTATGCGTTATGCGTTGTGCGCTATACGTTTGCGTTATGCGTTATGCGTTATGCGTTATACGGTATGCGTTATGCGTTATGCGTTATGCGTTATGCGTTATGCGTTATGCTTTATGCGTTATGCGTTATGCGTTATGCGTTATGCGTTATGCGTTATGCGTTATGCGTTATACGGTATGCGTTATGCGTTATGCGTTATGCGTTATGCGTTATGCGTTATATGTTATGCGTTATGCGTTATGCGTTGTGCGTTATACGTTTGCGTTATGCGTCATGCGTTATGCGATATATGTTATGCGTTATGCGTTATGCGTTATGCGTTATGCGTTATGCTTTATGCGTTATGCGTTATGAGTTACACGTTATACGTTTGCGTTATGCGTTATGCGTTATGCGTTATGCGTTATGCTTTATGCGTTATGCGTTATGAGTTACACGTTATGCTTTATGCGTTATGCGTTATGCGTTATACGGTATACGTTATGCGTTATGCGTTATGCTTTATGCGTTATGCATTATGCGTTATGCGTTATGCTTTATGCGTTATGCGTTATGAGTTATACGTTATGCGTTATACATTATGCGTTATGCGTTATGCGTTATGCGTTATGCGTTATGCTTTATGCGTTATGCGTTATGCGTTATGCGCTATGCGTTATGCGTTATGCGTTATGCGTTATATGTTATGCGTTATGCGTTATGCGTTATACGGTATACGTTATGCGTTATGCGTTATGCTTTATGCGTTATGCATTATGCGTTATGCGTTATGCGTTATGCTTTATGCGTTATGCGTTATGAGTTATACGTTATGCGTTATACATTATGCGTTATGCGTTATGCGTTATGCGTTATGCGTTATGCGTTATACTTTATGCGTTATGCGTTATGCGTTATGCGTTATGCGTTATGCGTTATGCGTTATGCGTTATGCTTTATGCGTTATGCGGTATGCGTTATGCGTTATGCGTTACGCGTTATGCGTTATGCGTTATGCGTTATGCGTCATGCGTTATGCGTTATATGTGATGCGTTATGCGTTATGCGTTGTGCGTTATACGTTTGCGTTATGCGTTATGCGTTATGCAATATGCGTTATGCGTTATGCGTTATGCGTTATGCGTTATGCGTTATGCGTCATGCGTTATGCGTTATGCTTTATGCGTTATGCGTTATGAGTTACACGTTATGCTTTATGCGTTATGCGTTATGCGTTATGCGTTATGCGTTATGCGTTATGCTTTATGCGTTATGCGGTATGCGTTATGCGTTATGCGTTATGCGTTATGCGTTATGCGTTATGCGTTATGCCTTATGCTTTATGCGTTATGCGGTATGCGTTATGCGTTATGCGTTATGCGTCATGCGTTATGCGTTATATGTGATGCGTTATGCGTTATGCGTTATGCGTTGTGCGTTATACGTTTGCGTTATGCGTTATGCGTTATGCGATATGCGTTATGCGTTATGCGTTATGCGTTATGCGTTATGCGTTATGCGTTATGCTCTATGCGTTATGCGTTATGAGTTACACGTTATGCTTTATGCTTTATGCGTTATGCGGTATGCGTTATGCGTTATGCGTTATGCGTTATGCGTTATGCGTTATGCGTTATGCGTTATGCTTTATGCGTTATGCGGTATGCGTTATGCGTTATGCGTTATGCGTTATGCGTTATGCGTTATGCGTCATGCGTTATGCGTTATATGTGATGCGTTATGCGTTATGCGTTATGCGTTGTGCGTTATACATTTGCGTTATGCGTTATGCGTTATGCGATATGCGTTATGCGTTATGCGTTATGCGTTATGCGTTATGCGTTATGCGTTATGCTCTATGCGTTATGCGTTATGAGTTACACGTTATGCTTTATGCGTTATGCGTTATGCGTTATTGCGTTAGGGGTTATGCGTTATGCGTTATGCGTTATGCTTTATGCTTTATGCGTTATGCATTATGCGTTATGCGTGATCCGTTATGCGTTAGGCATTATGGGTTTTCCGGTGTTCGTTATGCGTTGTGCAGTATGCGTTATGCGTTATGAAGTATGAGTTATGGTTTATGCGTTATGCGTTGTGCGCTATACGTATGCGTTATGCGTTATGCGTTATGCGTTATACGGTATGCGTTATGCGTTATGCGTTATGCGTTATACGGTATGCGTTATGCGTTATGCGTTATGCGTTATGCGTTGTGCGTTGTGCGTTATACGTATGCGTTATGCGTTATGCGTTATGCGTTATACGGTATGCGGTATGCGTTATGCGTTATGCGTTATGCGTTATGCGTTATGCGTTATGCGTTATGCGTTATGCTTTATGCGTTATGCGTTATGAGTTATACGTTATGCGTTATGCTTTATGCGTTATGCGTTATGCGTTAGCCGTTATACGGTATGCCTTATGAATTTGCGTTATGCGTTATGCGTTAAATGTTATGCGTTATGCGTTATGCGTTATGCGTTGTGCGTTGTGCGTTATACGTATGCGTTATGCGTTATGCGTTATGCGTTATACGGTATGCGTTATGCGTTATGCGTTATGCGTTATGCGTTATGCGTTGTGCGTTATACGTATGCGTTATGCGTTATGCTTTATGCGTTATGCATTATGCGTTATGCGTGATCCGTTATGCGTTAGGCGTTATGGGTTTTCCGGTGTTCGTTATGCGTTGTGCAGTATGCGTTACGCGTTATGAAGTATGGGTTATGGTTTATGCGTTATGCGTTGTGCGCTATACGTTTGCGTTATGCGTTATGCGTTATGCGTTATACGGTATGCGTTATGCGTTATGCGTTATGCGTTATGCGTTATGCGTTATGCTTTATGCGTTATGCGTTATGCGTTATGCGTTATGCGTTATGCGTTATGCGTTATGCGTTATACGGTATGCGTTATGCGTTATGCGTCATGCGTTATGCGTTATGCGTTATATGTTATGCGTTATGCGTTATGCGTTGTGCGTTATACGTTTGCGTTATGCGTTATGCGTTATGCGATATGCGTTATGCGTTATGCGTTATGCGTTATGCGTTATGCGTTATGCTTTATGCGTTATGCGTTATGAGTTACACGTTATACGTTTGCGTTATGCGTTATGCGTTATGCGTTATGCGTTATGCTTTATGCGTTATGCGTTATGAGTTACACGTTATGCTTTATGCGTTATGCGTTATGCGTTATTGCGTTAGGGGTTATGCGTTATGCGTTATGCGTTATGCGTTATGCGTTATGCGTTATGCTTTATGCGTTATGCATTATGCGTTATGCGTGATCCGTTATGCGTTAGGCATTATGGGTTATCCGGTGTTCGTTATGCGTTGTGCAGTATGCGTTATGCGTTATGAAGTATGAGTTATGGTTTATGCGTTATGCATTGTGCGCTATACGTTTGCGTTATGCGTTATGCGTTATACGGTGTGCGTTATGCGTTATGCGTTATGCGTTATACGTAATGCGTTATGCGTTATGCGTTATGCGTTGTGCGTTATACGTATGTGTTATGGGTTATGCGTTATACGGTATGCGGTATGCGTTATGCGTTATGCGTTATGCGTTATGCGTTGTGCGTTATACGTATGCGTTATGCGTTATGCGTTATGCGTTATACGGTATGCGTTATGCTTTATGCGTTATGCATTATGCGTTATGCGTGATCCGTTATGCGTTAGGCATTATGGGTTATCCGGTGTTCGTTATGCGTTGTGCAGTATGCGTTATGCGTTATGAAGTATGAGTTATGGTTTATGCGTTATGCATTGTGCGCTATACGTTTGCGTTATGCGTTATGCGTTATACGGTGTGCGTTATGCGTTATGCGTTATGCGTTATACGGTATGCGTTATGCGTTATGCGTAATGCGTTGTGCGTTATACGTATGTGTTATGGGTTATGCGTTATACGGTATGCGGTATGCGTTATGCGTTATGCGTTATGCGTTGTGCGTTATACGTATGCGTTATGCGTTATGCGTTATGCGTTATACGGTATGCGTTATGCGATATGCGTTATGCGTTATGCGTTATGCGTTATGCGTTATGCGTTATGCTTTATGCGTTATGCGTTATGAGTTACACGTTATACGTTTGCGTTATGCGTTATGCGTTATGCGATATGCGTTATGCGTTATGCGTTATGCGTGATCCGTTATGCGTTAGGCGTTATGGGTTTTCCGGTGTTCGTTATGCGTTGTGCAGTATGCGTTATGCGTTATGAAGTATGGGTTATGGTTTATGCGTTATGCGTTGTGCGCTATACGTTTGCGTTATGCGTTATGCGTTATACGGTATGCGTTATGCGTTATGCGTTATGCGTTATGCGTCGTGCGTTATACGTATGCGTTATGCGTTATGCGTTAGCCGTTATACGGTATGCGTTATGAATTTGCGTTATGCGTTATGCGTTAAATGTTATGCGTTATGCGTTATGCGTTGTGCGTTATACGTATGCGTTATGCGTTATGCGTTATGCGTTATACGGTATGCGTTATGCGTTATGCGTTATGCGATATGCGTTATGCGTTATGCGTTATGCGTTATGCGTTATGCGTTATGCGTTATGCGTTATGCTTTATGCGTTATGCGTTATGAGTTACACGTTATGCTTTATGCGTTATGCGTTATTGCGTTAGGGGTTATGCGTTATGCGTTATGCGTTATGCTTTATGCGTTATGCATTATGCGTTATGCGTGATCCGTTATGCGTTAGGCATTATGGGTTTTCCGGTGTTCGTTATGCGTTGTGCAGTATGCGTTATGCGTTATGAAGTATGGGTTATGGTTTATGCGTTATGCATTGTGCGCTATACGTTTGCGTTATGCGTTATGCGTTATACGGTGTGCGTTATGCGTTATGCGTTATGCGTTATACGGTATGCGTTATGCGTTATGCGTTATGCGTTGTGCGTTATACGTATGTGTTATGGGTTATGCGTTATAAGGTATGCGGTATGCGTTATGCGTTATGCGTTATGCGTTATGCGTTATGCGTTGTGCGTTATACGTATGCGTTATGCGTTATGCGTTATGCGTTATACGGTATGCGTTATGCGTTATGCGTTATGCGTTGTGCGTTATACGTATGCGTTATGCGTTATGCGTTATGCGTTATACGGTATGCGTTATGCGTTATGCGTTATGCGTTGTGCGTTATACGTATGCGTTATGCGTTATGCTTTATGCGTTATGCATTATGCGTTATGCGTGATCCGTTATGCGTTAGGCGTTGTGCGTTTTCCGGTGTTCGTTATGCGTTGTGCAGAATGCGTTACGCGTTATGAAGTATGGGTTATGGTTTATGCGTTATGCGTTGTGCGCTATACGTTTGCGTTATGCGTTATGCGTTATGCGTTATACGGTATGCGTTATGCGTTATGCGTTATGCGATATGCTTTATGCGTTATGCGTTATGCGTTATGCGTTATGCGTTATGCGTTATGCGTTATGCGTTATGCGTTATGCGTTATACGGTATGCGTTATGCGTTATGCGTTATGCGTTATGCGTCGTGCGTTATACGTATGCGTTATGCGTTATGCGTTATGCGTCGTGCGTTATACGTATGCGTTATGCGTTATGCGTTATACGGTATGCGTTATGCGTTATGCGTTATGCGTTATGCGTTATGCGTTATATGTTATGCGTTATGCGTTATGCGTTATGCGTTGTGCGTTATACGTTTGCGTTATGCGTTATGCGTTATGCGATATGCGTTATGCGTTATGCGTTATGCGTTATGCGTTATGCGTTATGCGTTATGCGTTATGCGTTATGCGTTATGCTTTATGCGTTATGCGTTATGAGTTACACGTTATACGTTTGCGTTATGCGTTATGCGTTATGAGTTACACGTTATACGTTTGCGTTATGCGTTATGCGTTATGCGATATGCGTTATGCGTTATGCGTTATGCGTGATCCGTTATGCGTTAGGCGTTATGGGTTTTCCGGTGTTCGTTATGCGTTGTGCAGTATGCGTTATGCGTTATGAAGTATGGGTTATGGTTTATGCGTTATGCGTTGTGCGCTATACGTTTGCGTTATGCGTTATGCGTTATACGGTATGCGTTATGCGTTATGCGTTATGCGTTATGCGTCGTGCGTTATACGTATGCGTTATGCGTTATGCGTTAGCCGTTATACGGTATGCGTTATGAATTTGCGTTATGCGTTATGCGTTAAATGTTATGCGTTATGCGTTATGCGTTATGCGTTATGCGTTGTGCGTTATACGTTTGCGTTATGCGTTATGCGTTATGCGATATGCGTTATGCGTTATGCGTTATGCGTTATGCTTTATGCGTTATGCGTTATGAGTTACACGTTATACGTTTGCGTTATGCGTTATGCGTTATGCGATATGCGTTATGCGTTATGCGTTATGCGTTATGCGTTATGCGTTATGCTTTATGCGTTATGCGTTATGAGTTACACGTTTGCTTTATGCGTTATGCGTTATGCGTTATATGTTATGCGTTATGCGTTATGCGTTATGCGTTATGCGTTGTGCGTTATACGTTTGCGTTATGCGTTATGCGTTATGCGATATGCGTTATGCGTTATGCAATATGCGTTATGCGTTATGCGTTATGCGTTATGCGTTATGCGTTATGCGTCATGCGTTATGCGTTATGCTTTATGCGTTATGCGTTATGAGTTACACGTTATGCTTTATGCGTTATGCGTTATGCGTTATGCGTTATGCGTTATGCGTTATGCTTTATGCGTTATGCGGTATGCGTTATGCGTTATGCGTTATGCGTTATGCGTTATGCGTTATGCGTTATGCGTTATGCCTTATGCTTTATGCGTTATGCGGTATGCGTTATGCGTTATGCGTTATGCGTCATGCGTTATGCGTTATATGTGATGCGTTATGCGTTATGCGTTATGCGTTGTGCGTTATACGTTTGCGTTATGCGTTATGCGTTATGCGATATGCGTTATGCGTTATGCGTTATGCGTTATGCGTTATGCGTTATGCGTTATGCTCTATGCGTTATGCGTTATGAGTTACACGTTATGCTTTATGCTTTATGCGTTATGCGTTATGCGTTATGCGTTATGCGTTATGCGTTATGCGTTATGCGTTATGCGTTATGCGTTATGCTTTATGCGTTATGCGGTATGCGTTATGCGTTATGCGTTATGCGTTATGCGTTATGCGTTATGCGTCATGCGTTATGCGTTATATGTGATGCGTTATGCGTTATGCGTTATGCGTTGTGCGTTATACGTTTGCGTTATGCGTTATGCGTTATGCGATATGCGTTATGCGTTATGCGTTATGCGTTATGCGTTATGCGTTATGCGTTATGCTCTATGCGTTATGCGTTATGAGTTACACGTTATGCTTTATGCGTTATGCGTTATGCGTTATTGCGTTAGGGGTTATGCGTTATGCGTTATGCGTTATGCTTTATGCTTTATGCGTTATGCATTATGCGTTATGCGTGATCCGTTATGCGTTAGGCATTATGGGTTTTCCGGTGTTCGTTATGCGTTGTGCAGTATGCGTTATGCGTTATGAAGTATGAGTTATGGTTTATGCGTTATGCGTTGTGCGCTATACGTATGCGTTATGCGTTATGCGTTATGCGTTATACGGTATGCGTTATGCGTTATGCGTTATGCGTTATACGGTATGCGTTATGCGTTATGCGTTATGCGTTATGCGTTGTGCGTTGTGCGTTATACGTATGCGTTATGCGTTATGCGTTATGCGTTATACGGTATGCGGTATGCGTTATGCGTTATGCGTTATGCGTTATGCGTTATGCGTTATGCGTTATGCGTTATGCGTTATGCGTTATGCTTTATGCGTTATGCGTTATGAGTTATACGTTATGCGTTATGCTTTATGCGTTATGCGTTATGCGTTAGCCGTTATACGGTATGCCTTATGAATTTGCGTTATGCGTTATGCGTTAAATGTTATGCGTTATGCGTTATGCGTTATGCGTTATGCGTTGTGCGTTGTGCGTTACACGTATGCGTTATGCGTTATGCGTTATGCGTTATACGGTATGCGTTATGCGTTATGCGTTATGCGTTATGCGTTATGCGTTGTGCGTTATACGTATGCGTTATGCGTTATGCTTTATGCGTTATGCATTATGCGTTATGCGTGATCCGTTATGCGTTAGGCGTTATGGGTTTTCCGGTGTTCGTTATGCGTTGTGCAGTATGCGTTACGCGTTATGAAGTATGGGTTATGGTTTATGCGTTATGCGTTGTGCGCTATACGTTTGCGTTATGCGTTATGCGTTATGCGTTATACGGTATGCGTTATGCGTTATGCGTTATGCGTTATGCGTTATGCGTTATGCTTTATGCGTTATGCGTTATGCGTTATGCGTTATGCGTTATGCGTTATGCGTTATGCGTTATACGGTATGCGTTATGCGTTATGCGTCATGCGTTATGCGTTATGCGTTATATGTTATGCGTTATGCGTTATGCGTTGTGCGTTATACGTTTGCGTTATGCGTTATGCGTTATGCGATATGCGTTATGCGTTATGCGTTATGCGTTATGCGTTATGCGTTATGCTTTATGCGTTATGCGTTATGAGTTACACGTTATACGTTTGCGTTATGCGTTATGCGTTATGCGTTATGCGTTATGCTTTATGCGTTATGCGTTATGAGTTACACGTTATGCTTTATGCGTTATGCGTTATGCGTTATTGCGTTAGGGGTTATGCGTTATGCGTTATGCGTTATGCGTTATGCGTTATGCGTTATGCTTTATGCGTTATGCATTATGCGTTATGCGTGATCCGTTATGCGTTAGGCATTATGGGTTATCCGGTGTTCGTTATGCGTTGTGCAGTATGCGTTATGCGTTATGAAGTATGAGTTATGGTTTATGCGTTATGCATTGTGCGCTATACGTTTGCGTTATGCGTTATGCGTTATACGGTGTGCGTTATGCGTTATGCGTTATGCGTTATACGTAATGCGTTATGCGTTATGCGTTATGCGTTGTGCGTTATACGTATGTGTTATGGGTTATGCGTTATACGGTATGCGGTATGCGTTATGCGTTATGCGTTATGCGTTATGCGTTGTGCGTTATACGTATGCGTTATTCGTTATGCGTTATGCGTTATACGGTATGCGTTATGCTTTATGCGTTATGCATTATGCGTTATGCGTGATCCGTTATGCGTTAGGCATTATGGGTTATCCGGTGTTCGTTATGCGTTGTGCAGTATGCGTTATGCGTTATGAAGTATGAGTTATGGTTTATGCGTTATGCATTGTGCGCTATACGTTTGCGTTATGCGTTATGCGTTATACGGTGTGCGTTATGCGTTATGCGTTATGCGTTATACGGTATGCGTTATGCGTTATGCGTTATGCGTTGTGCGTTATACGTATGTGTTATGGGTTATGCGTTATACGGTATGCGGTATGCGTTATGCGTTATGCGTTATGCGTTGTGCGTTATACGTATGCGTTATGCGTTATGCGTTATGCGTTATACGGTATGCGTTATGCGATATGCGTTATGCGTTATGCGTTATGCGTTATGCGTTATGCGTTATGCGTTATGCTTTATGCGTTATGCGTTATGAGTTACACGTTATACGTTTGCGTTATGCGTTATGCGTTATGCGATATGCGTTATGCGTTATGCGTTATGCGTGATCCGTTATGCGTTAGGCGTTATGGGTTTTCCGGTGTTCGTTATGCGTTGTGCAGTATGCGTTATGCGTTATGAAGTATGGGTTATGGTTTATGCGTTATGCGTTGTGCGCTATACGTTTGCGTTATGCGTTATGCGTTATACGGTATGCGTTATGCGTTATGCGTTATGCGTTATGCGTCGTGCGTTATACGTATGCGTTATGCGTTATGCGTTAGCCGTTATACGGTATGCGTTATGAATTTGCGTTATGCGTTATGCGTTAAATGTTATGCGTTATGCGTTATGCGTTGTGCGTTATACGTATGCGTTATGCGTTATGCGTTATGCGTTATACGGTATGCGTTATGCGTTATGCGTTATGCGATATGCGTTATGCGTTATGCGTTATGCGTTATGCGTTATGCGTTATGCGTTATGCGTTATGCTTTATGCGTTATGCGTTATGAGTTACACGTTATGCTTTATGCGTTATGCGTTATTGCGTTAGGGGTTATGCGTTATGCGTTATGCGTTATGCTTTATGCGTTATGCATTATGCGTTATGCGTGATCCGTTATGCGTTAGGCATTATGGGTTTTCCGGTGTTCGTTATGCGTTGTGCAGTATGCGTTATGCGTTATGAAGTATGGGTTATGGTTTATGCGTTATGCATTGTGCGCTATACGTTTGCGTTATGCGTTATGCGTTATACGGTGTGCGTTATGCGTTATGCGTTATGCGTTATACGGTATGCGTTATGCGTTATGCGTTATGCGTTGTGCGTTATACGTATGTGTTATGGGTTATGCGTTATAAGGTATGCGGTATGCGTTATGCGTTATGCGTTATGCGTTATGCGTTATGCGTTGTGCGTTATACGTATGCGTTATGCGTTATGCGTTATGCGTTATACGGTATGCGTTATGCGTTATGCGTTATGCGTTGTGCGTTATACGTATGCGTTATGCGTTATGCGTTATGCGTTATACGGTATGCGTTATGCGTTATGCGTTATGCGTTATGCGTTATGCGTTGTGCGTTATACGTATGCGTTATGCGTTATGCTTTATGCGTTATGCATTATGCGTTATGCGTGATCCGTTATGCGTTAGGCGTTGTGCGTTTTCCGGTGTTCGTTATGCGTTGTGCAGAATGCGTTACGCGTTATGAAGTATGGGTTATGGTTTATGCGTTATGCGTTGTGCGCTATACGTTTGCGTTATGCGTTATGCGTTATGCGTTATACGGTATGCGTTATGCGTTATGCGTTATGCGTTATGCGATATGCTTTATGCGTTATGCGTTATGCGTTATGCGTTATGCGTTATGCGTTATGCGTTATGCGTTATGCGTTATGCGTTATGCGTTATACGGTATGCGTTATGCGTTATGCGTTATGCGTTATGCGTCGTGCGTTATACGTATGCGTTATGCGTTATGCGTTATGCGTCGTGCGTTATACGTATGCGTTATGCGTTATGCGTTATACGGTATGCGTTATGCGTTATGCGTTATGCGTTATGCGTTATATGTTATGCGTTATGCGTTATGCGTTATGCGTTGTGCGTTATACGTTTGCGTTATGCGTTATGCGTTATGCGATATGCGTTATGCGTTATGCGTTATGCGTTATGCGTTATGCGTTATGCGTTATGCGTTATGCGTTATGCTTTATGCGTTATGCGTTATGAGTTACACGTTATACGTTTGCGTTATGCGTTATGCGTTATGAGTTACACGTTATACGTTTGCGTTATGCGTTATGCGTTATGCGATATGCGTTATGCGTTATGCGTTATGCGTGATCCGTTATGCGTTAGGCGTTATGGGTTTTCCGGTGTTCGTTATGCGTTGTGCAGTATGCGTTATGCGTTATGAAGTATGGGTTATGGTTTATGCGTTATGCGTTGTGCGCTATACGTTTGCGTTATGCGTTATGCGTTATACGGTATGCGTTATGTGTTATGCGTTATGCGTTATGCGTCGTGCGTTATACGTATGCGTTATGCGTTATGCGTTAGCCGTTATACGGTATGCGTTATGAATTTGCGTTATGCGTTATGCGTTAAATGTTATGCGTTATGCGTTATGCGTTATGCGTTATGCGTTGTGCGTTATATGTTTGCGTTATGCGTTATGCGTTATGCGATATGCGTTATGCGTTATGCGTTATGCGTTATGCTTTATGCGTTATGCGTTATGAGTTACACGTTATACGTTTGCGTTATGCGTTATGCGTTATGCGATATGCGTTATGCGTTATGCGTTATGCGTTATGCGTTATGCGTTATGCTTTATGCGTTATGCGTTATGAGTTACACGTTTGCTTTATGCGTTATGCGTTATGCGTTATATGTTATGCGTTATGCGTTATGCGTTATGCGTTATGCGTTGTGCGTTATACGTTTGCGTTATGCGTTATGCGTTATGCGATATGCGTTATGCGTTATGCGATATGCGTTATGCGTTATGCGTTATGCTTTATGCGTTATGCGTTATGAGTTACACGTTATGCTTTATGCGTTATGCGTTATGCGTTATTGCGTTAGGGGTTATGCGTTATGCGTTATGCTTTATGCGTTATGCATTATGCGTTATGCGTGATCCGTTATGCGTTTGGCGTTATGGGTTTTCCGGTGTTCGTTATGCGTTGTGCAGTATGCGTTATGCGTTATGAAGTATGGGTTATGGTTTATGCGTTATGCGTTGTGCGCTATACGTTTGCGTTATGCGTTATGCGTTATGCGTTATACGGTATGCGTTATGCGTTATGCGTTATGCGTTATACGGTATGCGTTATGCGTTATGCGTTATGCGTTGTGCGTTATACGTATGCGTTATGCGTTATGCGTTATGCGTTATACGGTATGCGGTATGCGTTATGCGTTATGCGTTATGCGTTATGCGTTATGCGTTATGCGTTATGCGTTATGCGTTATGCGTTATGCGTTATGCGTTATGCGTTATGCGTTATGCGTTATGCGTTATGCGTTATGGGTTATGCGTTATGCTTTATGCGTTATGCGTTATGAGTTACACGTTATGCGTTATGCTTTATGCGTTATGCGTTATGCGTTAGCCGTTATACGGTATGCGTTATGCGTTATGCGTTATGCGTTATGCGTTATGCTTTATGCGTTATGCGTTATGCGTTATGCGTTATGCGTTATGCGTTATGCGTTATGCGTTATGCGTTATGCGTTATGCGTTATGCGTTATGCGTTATACGGTATGCGTTATGCGTTATGCGTTATGCGTTATGCGTCGTGCGTTATACGTATCCGTTATGCGTAATGCGTTATGCGTTATACGGTATGCGTTATGCGTTATGCGTTATGCGTTATGCGTGATCCGTTATGCGTTTGGCGTTATGGGTTTTCCGGTGTTCGTTATGCGTTGTGCAGTATGCGTTATGCGTTATGAAGTATGGGTTATGGTTTATGCGTTATGCGTTGTGCGCTATACGTTTGCGTTATGCGTTATGCGTTATGCGTTATGCGTTATATGTTATGCGTTATGCGTTATGCGTTATGCGTTGTGCGTTATACGTTTGCGTTATGCGTTATGCGTTATGCGATATGCGTTATGCGTTATGCGTTATGCGTTATGCGTTATGCGTTATGCGTTATGCGTTATGCGTTATGCGTTATGCGTTATGCGTTATGCTTTATGCGTTATGCGTTATGAGTTACACGTTATACGTTTGCGTTATGCGTTATGCGTTATGCGATATGCGTTATGCGTTATGCGTTATGCGTGATCCGTTATGCGTTAGGCGTTATGGGTTTTCCGATGTTCGTTATGCGTTGTGCAGTATGCGTTATGCGTTATGAAGTATGGGTTATGGTTTTTGCGTTATGCGTTATGCGTTATACGGTATGCGTTATGCGTTATGCGTTATGCGTTATGCGTCGTGCGTTATACGTATGCGTTATGCGTTATGCGTTATGCGTTATGCGTTATGCGTCATGCGTTATGCGTTATATGTGATGCGTTATGCGTTATGCGTTATGCGTTGTGCGTTATACGTTTGCGTTATGCGTTATGCGTTATGCAATATGCGTTATTCGTTATGCGTTATGCGTTATGCGTTATGCGTTATGCGTTATGCGTTATGCTTTATGCGTTATGCGTTATGAGTTACACGTTATGCTTTATGCGTTATGCGTTATGCGTTATGCGTTATGCGTTATGCGTTATGCGTTATGCGTTATGCGTTATGCTTTATGCGTTATGCGGTATGCGTTATGCGTTATGCGTTATGCGTTATGCGTTATGCGTTATGCGTTGTGCGTTATACGTATGCGTTATGCGTTATACGTATGCGTTATGCGTTATGCGTTATGCGTTATACGGTATGCGTCATGCGTTATGCGTTATGCGTTATGCGTTGTGCGTTATACGTATGCGTTATGCGTTATGCGTTATGCGTTATACGGTATGCGTTATGCGTTATGCGTTATGCGTTATATGTTATGCGTTATGCGTTATGCGTTGTGCGTTATACGTTTGCGTTATGCGTTATACGGTATGCGTTATGCGTTATGCGTTATGCGTTATACGGTATGCGTTATGCGTTATGCGTTATGGGTTTTCCGGTGTTCGTTATGCGTTGTGCAGTATGCGTTATGCCTTATACGGTATGCGTTATGCGTTATGCGTTATGCGTTATACGGTATGCGTTATGCGTTATGCGTTATGCGTTATGCGTTGTGCGTTATACGTATGCGTTATGCGTTATACGTATGCGTTATGCGTTATGCGTTATGCGTTATACGGTATGCGTCATGCGTTATGCGTTATGCGTTATGCGTTGTGCGTTATACGTATGCGTTATGCGTTATGCGTTATGCGTTATACGGTATGCGTTATGCGTTATGCGTTATGCGTTATATGTTATGCGTTATGCCTTATGCGTTATGCGTTGTGCGTTATACGTTTGCGTTATGCGTTATACGGTATGCGTTATGCGTTATGCGTTATGCGTTATACGGTATGCGTTATGCGTTATGCGTTATGCGTTGTACGTTATACGTATGCGTTATGCGTTATACGTATGCGTTATGCGTTATGCGTTATATGTTATGCGTTATGCGTTATGCGTTATGCTTTATGCGTTACGCGTTATGAGTTACACGTTATGCTTTATGCGTTATGCGTTATGCGTTATGCGTTATGCGTTATGCGTTATGCGTTATGCGCTATGCGTTATGCGTTATGCGTTATGCGTTATATGTTATGCGTTATGCGTTATGCGTTATACGGTATGCGTTATGCGTTATGCGTTATGCTTTATGCGTTATGCATTATGCGTTATGCGTTATGCTTTATGCGTTATGCGTTATGAGTTATACGTTATGCGTTATGCATTATGCGTTATGCGTTATGCGTTATGCGTTATGCGTTATGCTTTATGCGTTATGCGTTATGCGTTATGCGTTATGCGTTATGCGTTATGCGTTATGCGTTATGCTTTATGCGTTATGCGGTATGCGTTATGCGTTATGCGTTATGCGTTATGCGTTATGCGTTATGCGTTATGCGTTATATGTTATGCGTTATGCGTTATGCGTTATGCGTTGTGCGTTATACGTTTGCGTTATGCGTTATACGGTATGCGTTATGCGTTATGCGTTATGCGTTATACGGTATGCGTTATGCGTTATGCGTTATGCGTCATGCGTTGTGCGTTATACGTATGCGTTATGCGTTATACGTATGCGTTATGCGTTATGCGTTATATGTTATGCGTTATGCGTTATGCGTTATGCTTTATGCGTTATGCGTTATGAGTTACACGCTATGCTTTATGCGTTATGCGTTATGCGTTATGCGTTATGCGTTATGCGTTTTGCGTTATGCGCTATGCGTTATGCGTTATGCGTTATGCGTTATATGTTATGCGTTATGCGTTATGCGTTATACGGTATACGTTATGCGTTATGCGTTATGCTTTATGCGTTATGCATTATGCGTTATGCGTTATGCTTTATGCGTTATGCGTTATGAGTTATACGTTATGCGTTATACATTATGCGTTATGCGTTATGCGTTATGCGTTATGCGTTATGCTTTATGCGTTATGCGTTATGCGTTATGCGTTATGCGTTATGCGTTATGCGTTATGCTTTATGCGTTATGCGGTATGCGTTATGCGTTATGCGTTATGCGTTATGCGTTATGCGTTATGCGTCATGCGTTATGCGTTATATGTGATGCGTTATGCGTTATGCGTTATGCGTTGTGCGTTATACGTTTGCGTTATGCGTTATGCGTTATGCAATATGCGTTATGCGTTATGCGTTATGCGTTATGCGTTATGCGTTATGCGTCATGCGTTATGCGTTATGCTTTATGCGTTATGCGTTATGAGTTACACGTTATGCTTTATGCGTTATGCGTTATGCGTTATGCGTTATGCGTTATGCTTTATGCGTTATGCGGTATGCGTTATGCGTTATGCGTTATGCGTTATGCGTTATGCGTTATGCGTTATGCGTTATGCGTTATGCTTTATGCGTTATGCGGTATGCGTTATGCGTTATGCGTTATGCGTTATGCGTTATGCGTTATGCGTTATGCGTTATGCGTTATGCGTTATGCGTCATGCGTTATGCGTTATATGTGATGCGTTATGCGTTATGCGTTATGCGTTGTGCGTTATGCGTTATGCGTTATGCGTTATGCTTTATGCGTTATGCGGTATGCGTTATGCGTTATGCGTTATGCGTTATGCGTTATGCGTTATGCGTTATGCGTTATGCGTTATGCTTTATGCGTTATGCGGTATGCGTTATGCGTTATGCGTTATGCGTTATGCGTTATGCGTTATGCGTCATGCGTTATGCGTTATATGTGATGCGTTATGCGTTATTCGTTATGCGTTGTGCGTTATACGTTTGCGTTATGCGTTATGCGTTATGCGATATGCGTTATGCGTTATGCGTTATGCGTTATGCGTTATGCGTTATGCGTTATGCGTTATGCGTTATGCTCTATGCGTTATGCGTTATGAGTTACACGTTATGCTTTATGCGTTATGCGTTATGCGTTATTGCGTTAGGGGTTATGCGTTATGCGTTATGCGTTATGCTTTATGCGTTATGCATTATGCGTTATGCGTGATCCGTTATGCGTTAGGCATTATGGGTTATCCGGTGTTCGTTATGCGTTGTGCAGTATGCGTTATGCGTTATGAAGTATGAGTTATGGTTTATGCGTTATGCATTGTGCGCTATACGTTTGCGTTATGCGTTATGCGTTATACGGTGTGCGTTATGCGTTATGCGTTATGCGTTATACGGTATGCGTTATGCGTTATGCGTTATGCGTTGTGCGTTATACGTATGTGTTATGGGTTATGCGTTATACGGTATGCGGTATGCGTTATGCGTTATGCGTTATGCGTTATGCGTTGTGCGTTATACGTATGCGTTATGCGTTATGCGTTATGCGTTATACGGTATGCGTTATGCGATATGCGTTATGCGTTATGCGTTATGCGTTATGCGTTATGCGTTATGCTTTATGCGTTATGCGTTATGAGTTACACGTTATACGTTTGCGTTATGCGTTATGCGTTATGCTTTATGCGTTATGCATTATGCGTTATTCGTGATCCGTTATGCGTTAGGCATTATGGGTTATCCGGTGTTCGTTATGCGTTGTGCAGTATGCGTTATGCGTTATGAAGTATGAGTTATGGTTTATGCGTTATGCATTGTGCGCTATACGTTTGCGTTATGCGTTATGCGTTATACGGTGTGCGTTATGCGTTATGCGTTATGCGTTATACGGTATGCGTTATGCGTTATGCGTTATGCGTTGTGCGTTATACGTATGTGTTATGGGTTATGCGTTATACGGTATGCGGTATGCGTTATGCGTTATGCGTTATGCGTTATGCGTTGTGCGTTATACGTATGCGTTATGCGTTATGCGTTATGCGTTATACGGTATGCGTTATGCGATATGCGTTATGCGTTATGCGTTATGCGTTATGCGTTATGCGTTATGCTTTATGCGTTATGCGTTATGAGTTACACGTTATACGTTTGCGTTATGCGTTATGCGTTATGCGATATGCGTTATTCGTTATGCGTTATGCGTGATCCGTTATGCGTTAGGCGTTATGGGTTTTCCGGTGTTCGTTATGCGTTGTGCAGTATGCGTTATGCGTTATGAAGTATGGGTTATGGTTTATGCGTTATGCGTTGTGCGCTATACGTTTGCGTTATGCGTTATGCGTTATACGGTATGCGTTATGCGTTATGCGTTATGCGTTATGCGTCGTGCGTTATACGTATGCGTTATGCGTTATGCGTTAGCCGTTATACGGTATGCGTTATGAATTTGCGTTATGCGTTATGCGTTAAATGTTATGCGTTATTCGTTATGCGTTGTGCGTTATACGTATGCGTTATGCGTTATGCGTTATGCGTTATACGGTATGCGTTATGCGTTATGCGTTATGCGATATGCGTTATGCGTTATGCGTTATGCGTTATGCGTTATGCGTTATGCGTTATGCTTTATGCGTTATGCGTTATGAGTTACACGTTATGCTTTATGCGTTATGCGTTATGCGTTATTGCGTTAGGGGTTATGCGTTATGCGTTATGCGTTATGCTTTATGCGTTATGCATTATGCGTTATGCGTGATCCGTTATGCGTTAGGCATTATGGGTTTTCCGGTGTTCGTTATGCGTTGTGCAGTATGCGTTATGCGTTATGAAGTATGGGTTATGGTTTATGCGTTATGCATTGTGCGCTATACGTTTGCGTTATGCGTTATGCGTTATACGGTGTGCGTTATGCGTTATGCGTTATGCGTTATACGGTATGCGTTATGCGTTATGCGTTATGCGTTGTGCGTTATACGTATGTGTTATGGGTTATGCGTTATAAGGTATGCGGTATGCGTTATGCGTTATGCGTTATGCGTTATGCGTTGTGCGTTATACGTATGCGTTATGCGTTATGCGTTATGCGTTATACGGTATGCGTTATGCGTTATGCGTTATGCGTTATGCGTTGTGCGTTATACGTATGCGTTATGCGTTATGCGTTATGCGTTATACGGTATGCGTTATGCGTTATGCGTTATGCGTTATGCGTTGTGCGTTATACGTATGCGTTATGCGTTATGCTTTATGCGTTATGCATTATGCGTTATGCGTGATCCGTTATGCGTTAGGCGTTGTGGGTTTTCCGGTGTTCGTTATGCGTTGTGCAGTATGCGTTACGCGTTATGAAGTATGGGTTATGGTTTATGCGTTATGCGTTGTGCGCTATACGTTTGCGTTATGCGTTATGCGTTATGCGTTATACGGTATGCGTTATGCGTTATGCGTTATGCGTTATGCGATATGCTTTATGCGTTATGCGTTATGCGTTACGCGTTATGCGTTATGCGTTATGCGTTATGCGTTATGCGTTATGCGTTATACGGTATGCGTTATGCGTTATGCGTTATGCGTTATGCGTCGTGCGTTATACGTATGCGTTATGCGTTATGCGTTATGCGTCGTGCGTTATACGTATGCGTTATGCGTTATGCGTTATACGGTATGCGTTATGCGTTATGCGTTATGCGTTATGCGTTATATGTTATGCGTTATGCGTTATGCGTTATGCGTTGTGCGTTATACGTTTGCGTTATGCGTTATGCGTTATGCGATATGCGTTATGCGTTATGCGTTATGCGTTATGCGTTATGCGTTATGCGTTATGCTTTATGCGTTATGCGTTATGAGTTACACGTTATACGTTTGCGTTATGCGTTATGCGTTATGAGTTACACGTTATACGTTTGCGTTATGCGTTATGCGTTATGCGATATGCGTTATGCGTTATGCGTTATGCGTGATCCGTTATGCGTTAGGCGTTATGGGTTTTCCGGTGTTCGTTATGCGTTGTGCAGTATGCGTTATGCGTTATGAAGTATGGGTTATGGTTTATGCGTTATGCGTTGTGCGCTATACGTTTGCGTTATGCGTTATGCGTTATACGGTATGCGTTATGCGTTATGCGTTATGCGTTATGCGTCGTGCGTTATACGTATGCGTTATGCGTTATGCGTTAGCCGTTATACGGTATGCGTTATGAATTTGCGTTATGCGTTATGCGTTAAATGTTATGCGTTATGCGTTATGCGTTATGCGTTATGCGTTGTGCGTTATACGTTTGCGTTATGCGTTATGCGTTATGCTTTATGCGTTATGCGTTATGAGTTACACGTTATGCTTTATGCGTTATGCGTTATGCGTTATATGTTATGCGTTATGCGTTATGCGTTATGCGTTATGCGTTGTGCGTTATACGTTTGCGTTATGCGTTATGCGTTATGCGATATGCGTTATGCGTTATGCGATATGCGTTATGCGTTATGCGTTATGCTTTATGCGTTATGCGTTATGAGTTACACGTTATGCTTTATGCGTTATGCGTTATGCGTTATTGCGTTAGGGGTTATGCGTTATGCGTTATGCTTTATGCGTTATGCATTATGCGTTATGCTTGATCCGTTATGCGTTTGGCGTTATGGGTTTTCCGGTGTTCGTTATGCGTTGTGCAGTATGCGTTATGCGTTATGAAGTATGGGTTATGGTTTATGCGTTATGCGTTGTGCGCTATACGTTTGCGTTATGCGTTATGCGTTATGCGTTATACGGTATGCGTTATGCGTTATGCGTTATGCGTTATACGGTATGCGTTATGCGTTATGCGTTATGCGTTATGCGTTGTGCGTTATACGTATGCGTTATGCGTTATGCGTTATGCGTTATACGGTATGCGGTATGCGTTATGCGTTATGCGTTATGCGTTATGCGTTATGCGTTATGCGTTATGCGTTATGCGTTATGCGTTATGCGTTATGCGTTATGCGTTATGCGTTATGCGTTATGGGTTATGCGTTATGCTTTATGCGTTATGCGTTATGAGTTACACGTTATGCGTTATGCTTTATGCGTTATGCGTTATGCGTTAGCCGTTATACGGTATGCGTTATGCGTTGTGCGTTATGCGTTATGCGTTATGCGTTATGCGTTATGCTTTATGCGTTATGCGTTATGCGTTATGCGTTATGCGTTATGCGTTATGCGTTATGCGTTATGCGTTATACGGTATGCGTTATGCGTTATGCGTTATGCGTTATGCGTCGTGCGTTATACGTATCCGTTATGCGTAATGCGTTATGCGTTATACGGTATGCGTTATGCGTTATGCGTTATGCGTTATGCGTGATCCGTTATGCGTTTGGCGTTATGGGTTTTCCGGTGTTCGTTATGCGTTGTGCAGTATGCGTTATGCGTTATGAAGTATGGGTTATGGTTTATGCGTTATGCGTTGTGCGCTATACGTTTGCGTTATGCGTTATGCGTTATGCGTTATGCGTTATATGTTATGCGTTATGCGTTATGCGTTATGCGTTGTGCGTTATACGTTTGCGTTATGCGTTATGCGTTATGCGATATGCGTTATGCGTTATGCGTTATGCGTTATGCGTTATGCGTTATGCGTTATGCGTTATGCGTTATGCTTTATGCGTTATGCGTTATGAGTTACACGTTATACGTTTGCGTTATGCGTTATGCGTTATGCGATATGCGTTATGCGTTATGCGTTATGCGTGATCCGTTATTTGTTAGGCGTTATGGGTTTTCCGATGTTCGTTATGCGTTGTGCAGTATGCGTTATGCGTTATGAAGTATGTGTTATGGTTTTTGCGTTATGCGTTATGCGTTATACGGTATGCGTTATGCGTTATGCGTTATGCGTTATGCGTCGTGCGTTATACGTATGCGTTATGCGTTATGCGTTAGCCGTTATACGGTATGCGTTATGAATTTGCGTTATGCGTTATGCGTTAAATGTTATGCGTTATGCGTTATGCGTTGTGCGTTATACGTTTGCGTTATACGTTATGCGTTATGCGATATGCGTTATGCGTTATGCGTTATGCGTTATGCTTTATGCGTTATGCGTTATGAGTTACACGTTATACGTTTGCGTTATGCGTTATGCGTTATGCGATATGCGTTATGCGTTATGCGTTATGCGTTATGCGTTATGCTTTATGCGTTATGCGTTATGAGTTACACGTTATTCTTTATGCGTTATGCGTTATGCGTTATATGTTATGCGTTATGCGTTATGCGTTATGCGTTGTGCGTTATACGTTTGCGTTATGCGTTATGCGTTATGCGATATGCGTAATGCGTTATGCGATATGCGTTATGCGTTATGCGTTATGCTTTATGCGTTATGCGTTATGAGTTACACGTTATGCTTTATGCGTTATGCGTTATGCGTTATTGCGTTAGGGGTTATGCGTTATGCGTTATGCGTTATGCTTTATGCGTTATGCATTATGCGTTATGCGTGATCCGTTATGCGTTAGGCGTTATGGGTTTTCCGGTGTTCGTTATGCGTTGTGCAGTATGCGTTATGCGTTATGAAGTATGGGTTATGGTTTATGCGTTATGCGTTGTGCGCTATACGTTTGCGTTATGCGTTATGCGTTATGCGTTATACGGTATGCGTTATGCGTTATGCGTTATACGGTATGCGTTATGCGTTATGCGTTATGCGTTATGCGTTATGCGTTATGCGTTGTGCGTTATACGTATGCGTTATGCGTTATGCGTTATACGGTATGCGGTATGCGTTATGCGTCGTGCGTTATACGTATGCGTTATGCGTAATGCGTTATGAGTTATACGTTATGCGTTATGCTTTATGCGTTAGGCGTTATGCGTTAGCCGTTATACGGTATGCGTTATGAATTTGCGTTATGCGTTATGCGTTAAATGTTATGCGTTATGCGTTATGCGTTATGCGTTGTGCGTTATACGTATGCGTTATGCGTTATGCGTTATGCGTTATACGGTATGCGTTATGCGTTATGCGTTATGCGTTATGCGTTGTGCGTTATACGTATGCGTTATGCGTTATGCTTTATGCGTTATGCATTATGCGTTATGCGTTATGCGTTATGCGTTATGCGTTATGCGTTATGCGTTATGCTTTATGCGTTATGCGGTATGCGTTATGCGTTATGCGTTATGCGTTATGCGTTATGCGTTATGCGTCATGCGTTATGCGTTATATGTGATGCGTTATGCGTTATGCGTTATGCGTTGTGCGTTATACGTTTGCGTTATGCGTTATGCGTTATGCAATGTGCGTTATGCGTTATGCGTTATGCGTTATGCGTTATGCGTTATGCGTTATGCTTTATGCGTTATGCGTTATGAGTTACACGTTATGCTTTATGCGTTATGCGTTATGCGTTATGCGTTATGCGTTATGCGTTATGCGTTATGCGTTATGCGTTATGCGTTATGCTTTATGCGTTATGCGGTATGCGTTATGCGTTATGCGTTATGCGTTATGCGTTATGCGTTATGCGTTATGCGTTATGCTTTATGCGTTATGCGGTATGCGTTATGCGTTATGCGTTATGCGTTATGCGTTATGCGTTATGCGTCATGCGTTATGCGTTATATGTGATGCGTTATGCGTTATGCGTTATGCGTTGTGCGTTATGCGTTATGCGTTATGCTTTATGCGTTATGCGTTATGAGTTACACGTTATGCTTTATGCGTTATGCTTTATGCGTTATGCGTTATGAGTTATACGTTATGCGTTATGCTTTATGCGTTATGCGTTATGCGTTAGCCGTTATACGGTATGCCTTATGAATTTGCGTTATGCGTTATGCGTTAAATGTTATGCGTTATGCGTTATGCGTTATGCGTTGTGCGTTATACGTATGCGTTATGCGTTATGCGTTATGCGTCATGCGTTATGCGTTATATGTGATGCGTTATGCGTTATGCGTTATGCGTTGTGCGTTATACGTTTGCGTTATTGCGTTATGCGTTATGCGATATGCGTTATGCGTTATGCGTTATGCGTTATGCGTTATGCGTTATGCGTTGTGCGTTATACGTATGCGTTATGCGTTATGCGTTATGCGTTATACGGTATGCGTTATGCGTTATGCGTTATGCGTTATGCGTTATGCGTTGTGCGTTATACGTATGCGTTATGCGTTATGCGTTATGCGTTATACGGTATGCGTTATGCGTTATGCGTTATGCGTTATGCGTTATGCGTTATGCGTTGTGCGTTATACGTATGCGTTATGCGTTATGCGTTATGCGTTATACGGTATGCGTTATGCGTTATGCGTTATGCGTTATGCGTTGTGCGTTATACGTATGCGTTATGCGTTAAGCTTTATGCGTTATGCATTATGCGTTATGCGTGATCCGTTATGCGTTAGGCGTTATGGGTTTTCCGGTGTTCGTTATGCGTTGTGCAGTATGCGTTACGCGTTATGAAGTATGGGTTATGGTTTATGCGTTATGCGTTATGCGTTGTGCGTTATGCGTTATGCGTTATGCGTTATGCGTTATGCTTTATGCGTTATGCGGTATGCGTTATGCGTTATGCGTTATGCGTTATGCGTTATGCGTTATGCGTCATGCGTTATGCGTTATATGTGATGCGTTATGCGTTATGCGTTATGCGTTGTGCGTTATACGTTTGCGTTATGCGTTATGCGTTATGCAATGTGCGTTATGCGTTATGCGTTATGCGTTATGCGTTATGCGTTATGCGTTATGCGTTATGCTTTATGCGTTATGCGTTATGAGTTACACGTTATGCTTTATGCGTTATGCGTTATGCGTTATGCGTTATGCGTTATGCGTTATGCGTTATGCGTTATGCGTTATGCGTTATGCGTTATGCTTTATGCGTTATGCGGTATGCGTTATGCGTTATGCGTTATGCGTTATGCGTTATGCGTTATGCGTTATGCGTTATGCTTTATGCGTTATGCGGTATGCGTTATGCGTTATGCGTTATGCGTTATGCGTTATGCGTTATGCGTCATGCGTTATGCGTTATATGTGATGCGTTATGCGTTATGCGTTATGCGTTGTGCGTTATGCGTTATGCGTTATGCTTTATGCGTTATGCGTTATGAGTTACACGTTATGCTTTATGCGTTATGCTTTATGCGTTATGCGTTATGAGTTATGCGTTATGCGTTATGCGTTATGCGTTATGCGTTATGCGTTAGCCGTTATACGGTATGCCTTATGAATTTGCGTTATGCGTTATGCGTTAAATGTTATGCGTTATGCGTTATGCGTTATGCGTTGTGCGTTATACGTATGCGTTATGCGTTATGCGTTATGCGTCATGCGTTATGCGTTATATGTGATGCGTTATGCGTTATGCGTTATGCGTTGTGCGTTATACGTTTGCGTTATTGCGTTATGCGTTATGCGATATGCGTTATGCGTTATGCGTTATGCGTTATGCGTTATGCGTTATGCGTTGTGCGTTATACGTATGCGTTATGCGTTATGCGTTATGCGTTATACGGTATGCGTTATGCGTTATGCGTTATGCGTTATGCGTTATGCGTTGTGCGTTATACGTATGCGTTATGCGTTATGCGTTATGCGTTATACGGTATGCGTTATGCGTTATGCGTTATGCGTTATGCGTTATGCGTTATGCGTTGTGCGTTATACGTATGCGTTATGCGTTATGCGTTATGCGTTATACGGTATGCGTTATGCGTTATGCGTTATGCGTTATGCGTTGTGCGTTATACGTATGCGTTATGCGTTAAGCTTTATGCGTTATGCATTATGCGTTATGCGTGATCCGTTATGCGTTAGGCGTTATGGGTTTTCCGGTGTTCGTTATGCGTTGTGCAGTATGCGTTACGCGTTATGAAGTATGGGTTATGGTTTATGCGTTATGCGTTATGCGTTGTGCGTTATACGTTTGCGTTATGCGTTATGCGTTATGCGTTATACGGTATGCGTTATGCGTTATGCGTTATGCGTTATGCGTTATGCGTTATATGTTATACGTTATGCGTTATGCGATATGCGTTATGCGTTATGCGTTATGCGTTATGCGTTATGCGTTATGCGTTGTGCGTTATACGTATGCGTTATGCGTTATGCGTTATGCGTTATACGGTATGCGTTATGCGTTATGCGTTATGCGTTATGCGTTATGCGTTGTGCGTTATACGTATGCGTTATGCGTTATGCGTTATGCGTTATACGGTATGCGTTATGCGTTATGCGTTATGCGTTATGCGTTATGCGTTATGCGTTGTGCGTTATACGTATGCGTTATGCGTTATGCGTTATGCGTTATACGGTATGCGTTATGCGTTATGCGTTATGCGTTATGCGTTGTGCGTTATACGTATGCGTTATGCGTTAAGCTTTATGCGTTATGCATTATGCGTTATGCGTGATCCGTTATGCGTTAGGCGTTATGGGTTTTCCGGTGTTCGTTATGCGTTGTGCAGTATGCGTTACGCGTTATGAAGTATGGGTTATGGTTTATGCGTTATGCGTTATGCGTTGTGCGTTATGCGTTATGCGTTATGCGTTATGCGTTATGCTTTATGCGTTATGCGGTATGCGTTATGCGTTATGCGTTATGCGTTATGCGTTATGCGTTATGCGTTATGCGTCATGCGTTATGCGTTATATGTGATGCGTTATGCGTTATGCGTTATGCGTTGTGCGTTATACGTTTGCGTTATGCGTTATGCGTTATGCAATGTGCGTTATGCGTTATGCGTTATGCGTTATGCGTTATGCGTTATGCGTTATGCTTTATGCGTTATGCGTTATGAGTTACACGTTATGCTTTATGCGTTATGCGTTATGCGTTATGCGTTATGCGTTATGCGTTATGCGTTATGCGTTATGCGTTATGCGTTATGCTTTATGCGTTATGCGGTATGCGTTATGCGTTATGCGTTATGCGTTATGCGTTATGCGTTATGCGTTATGCGTTATGCTTTATGCGTTATGCGGTATGCGTTATGCGTTATGCGTTATGCGTTATGCGTTATGCGTTATGCGTCATGCGTTATGCGTTATATGTGATGCGTTATGCGTTATGCGTTATGCGTTGTGCGTTATGCGTTATGCGTTATGCTTTATGCGTTATGCGTTATGAGTTACACGTTATGCTTTATGCGTTATGCTTTATGCGTTATGCGTTATGAGTTATACGTTATGCGTTATGCTTTATGCGTTATGCGTTATGCGTTAGCCGTTATACGGTATGCCTTATGAATTTGCGTTATGCGTTATGCGTTAAATGTTATGCGTTATGCGTTATGCGTTATGCGTTGTGCGTTATACGTATGCGTTATGCGTTATGCGTTATGCGTCATGCGTTATGCGTTATATGTGATGCGTTATGCGTTATGCGTTATGCGTTGTGCGTTATACGTTTGCGTTATTGCGTTATGCGTTATGCGATATGCGTTATGCGTTATGCGTTATGCGTTATGCGTTATGCGTTATGCGTTGTGCGTTATACGTATGCGTTATGCGTTATGCGTTATGCGTTATACGGTATGCGTTATGCGTTATGCGTTATGCGTTATGCGTTATGCGTTGTGCGTTATACGTATGCGTTATGCGTTATGCGTTATGCGTTATACGGTATGCGTTATGCGTTATGCGTTATGCGTTATGCGTTATGCGTTATGCGTTGTGCGTTATACGTATGCGTTATGCGTTATGCGTTATGCGTTATACGGTATGCGTTATGCGTTATGCGTTATGCGTTATGCGTTGTGCGTTATACGTATGCGTTATGCGTTAAGCTTTATGCGTTATGCATTATGCGTTATGCGTGATCCGTTATGCGTTAGGCGTTATGGGTTTTCCGGTGTTCGTTATGCGTTGTGCAGTATGCGTTACGCGTTATGAAGTATGGGTTATGGTTTATGCGTTATGCGTTATGCGTTGTGCGTTATACGTTTGCGTTATGCGTTATGCGTTATGCGTTATACGGTATGCGTTATGCGTTATGCGTTATGCGTTATGCGTTATGCGTTATATGTTATACGTTATGCGTTATGCGTTATGCGTTGTGCGTTATACGTTTGCGTTATGCGTTATGCGTTATGCGATATGCGTTATGCGTTATGCGTTATGCGTTATGCTTTATGCGTTATGCGTTATGAGTTACACGTTATATGTTTGCGTTATGCGTTATGCGTTATGCGATATGCGTTATGCGTTATGCGTTATGCGTGATCCGTTATGCGTTAGGCGTAATGGGTTTTCCGGTGTTCCTTATGCGTTTTGCAGTATGCGTTATGCGTTATGAAGTATGGGTTATGGTTTATGCGTTATGCGTTGTGCGCTATACGTTTGCGTTATGCGTTATGCGTTATACGGTATGCGTTATGCGTTATGCGTTATGCGTTATGCGTCGTGCGTTATACGTATGCGTTATGCGTTATGCGTTAGCCGTTATACGGTATGCGTTATGAATTTGCGTTATGCGTTATGCGTTCAAAGTTATGCGTTATGCGTTATGCGTTGTGCGTTATACGTTTGCGTTATGCGTTATGCGTTATGCGATATGCATTATGCGTTATTCGTTATGCTTTATGCGTTATGCGTTATGAGTTACACGTTATACGTTTGCGTTATGCGTTATGCGTTATGCGATATGCGTTATGCGTTATGCGTTATGCGTTATGCGTTATGCTTTATGCGTTATGCGTTATGAGTTACACGTTATGCTTTATGCGTTATGCGTTATGCGTTATGCGTTATATGTTATGCGTTATGCGTTATGCGTTATGCGTTATGCGTTATGCGTTGTGCGTTATACGTTTGCGTTATGTGTTATGCGTTATGCGTTATGCGATATGCGTTATGCGTTATGCGATATGCGTTATGCGTTATGCGTTATGCTTTATGCGTTATGCGTTATGAGTTACACGTTATGCTTTATGCGTTATGCGTTATGCGTTATTGCGTTAGGGGTTATGCGTTATGCGTTATGCTTTATGCGTTATGCATTATGCGTTATGCGTGATCCGTTATGCGTTAGGCGTTATGCGTTATGCGTTGTGCGTTATACGTATGCGTTATGCGTTATACGTATGCGTTATGCGTTATGCGTTATATGTTATGCGTTATGCGTTATGCGTTATGCGTTATGCGTTATGCTTTATGCGTTATGCGTTATGAGTTACACGTTATGCTTTATGCGTTATGCGTTATGCTTTATGCGTTATGCATTATGCGTTATGCGTTATGCTTTATGCGTTATGCGTTATGAGTTATACGTTATGCGTTATGCATTATGCGTTATGCGTTATGCGTTATGCGTTATGCGTTCTGCTTTATGCGTTATGCGTTATGCGTTATGCGTTATGCGTTATGCGTTATGCGTAATGCGTTATGCGTTATGCTTTATGCGTTATGCGGTATGCGTTATGCGTTATGCGTTATGCGTTATGCGTTATGCGTTATGCGTCATGCGTTAGGCGTTATATGTGATGCGTTATGCGTTATGCGTTATGCGTTGTGCGTTATACGTTTGCGTTATGCGTTATGCGTTGTGCAATGTGCGTTATGCGTTATGCGTTATGCGTTATGCGTTATGCGTTATGCGTTATGCTTTATGCGTTATGCGTTATGAGTTACACGTTATGTTTTATGCGTTATGCGTTACGCGTTATGCGTTATGCGTTATGCGTTATGCGTTATGCGTTATGCGTTATGCGTTATGCGTTATGCGTTATGCTTTATGCGTTATGCGGTATGCTTTATGCGTTATGCGGTATGCGTTATGCGTTATGCGTTATGCGTTATGCGTCATGCGTTATGCGTTATATGTGATGCGTTATGCGTTATGCGTTATGCGTTGTGCGTTATGCGTTATGCGTTATGCTTTATGCGTTATGCGTTATGAGTTACACGTTATGCTTTATGCGTTATGCGTTATGCGTTATGCGTTATGCGTTATGCGTCATGCGTTATGCGTTATATGTGATGCGTTATGCGTTATGCGTTATGCGTCATGCGTTATGCGTTATATGTGATGCGTTATGCGTTATGCGTTATGCGTTGTGCGTTATGCGTTGTGCGTTATACGTATGCGTTATGCGTTATGCGTTATGCGTTATACGGTATGCGGTATGCGTTATGCGTTATGCGTTATGCGTTATGCGTTATGCGTTATGCGTTATGCGTTATGCGTTATGCGTTATGCGTTATGCGTTATGCGTTATGCGTTATGCGTTATGCGTTATGCGTTGTGCGTTATACGTATGCGTTATGCGTTATGCGTTATGCGTTATGCGTTATACGGTATGCGGTATGCGTTATGCGTTATGCGTTATGCGTTATGCGTTATGCGTTATGCGTTATGCGTTATGCGTTATGCGTTATGCGTTGTGCGTTATACGTATGCGTTATGCGTTATGCGTTATGCGTCATGCGTTATGCGTTATATGTGATGCGTTATGCGTTATGCGTTATGCGTTGTGCGTTATACGTTTGCGTTATTGCGTTATGCGTTATGCGATATGCGTTATGCGTTATGCGTTATGCGTTATGCGTTATGCGTTATGCGTTATGCGTTGTGCGTTATACGTATGCGTTATGCGTTATGCGTTATGCGTTATGCGTTATGCGTTGTGCGTTATACGTTTGCGTTATGCGTTATGCGTTATGCGTTATGCGTTATGCGATATGCGTTATGCGTTATGCGATATGCGTTATGCGTTATGCGTTATGCTTTATGCGTTATGCGTTATGAGTTACACGTTATGCTTTATGCGTTATGCGTTATGCGTTATTGCGTTAGGGGTTATGCGTTATGCGTTATGCTTTATGCGTTATGCATTATGCGTTATGCGTGATCCGTTATGCGTTAGGCGTTATGCGTTATGCGTTGTGCGTTATACGTATGCGTTATGCGTTATACGTATGCGTTATGCGTTATGCGTTATATGTTATGCGTTATGCGTTATGCGTTATGCGTTATGCGTTATGCTTTATGCGTTATGCGTTATGAGTTACACGTTATGCTTTATGCGTTATGCGTTATGCGTTATGCGTTATGCGTTATGCGTTATGCGCTATGCGTTATGCGCTATGCGTTATGCGTTATGCGTTATGCGTTATGCGTTATGCTTTATGCGTTATGCATTATGCGTTATGCGTTATGCTTTATGCGTTATGCGTTATGAGTTATACGTTATGCGTTATGCATTATGCGTTATGCGTTATGCGTTATGCGTTATGCGTTCTGCTTTATGCGTTATGCGTTATGCGTTATGCGTTATGCGTTATGCGTTATGCGTAATGCGTTATGCGTTATGCTTTATGCGTTATGCGGTATGCGTTATGCGTTATGCGTTATGCGTTATGCGTTATGCGTTATGCGTCATGCGTTAGGCGTTATATGTGATGCGTTATGCGTTATGCGTTATGCGTTGTGCGTTATACGTTTGCGTTATGCGTTATGCGTTGTGCAATGTGCGTTATGCGTTATGCGTTATGCGTTATGCGTTATGCGTTATGCGTTATGCTTTATGCGTTATGCGTTATGAGTTACACGTTATGTTTTATGCGTTATGCGTTACGCGTTATGCGTTATGCGTTATGCGTTATGCGTTATGCGTTATGCGTTATGCGTTATGCGTTATGCTTTATGCGTTATGCGGTATGCGTTATGCGTTATGCGTTATGCGTTATGCGTTATGCGTTATGCGTTATGCTTTATGCGTTATGCGGTATGCGTTATGCGTTATGCGTTATGCGTTATGCGTTATGCGTTATGCGTCATGCGTTATGCGTTATATGTGATGCGTTATGCGTTATGCGTTATGCGTTGTGCGTTATGCGTTATGCGTTATGCTTTATGCGTTATGCGTTATGAGTTACACGTTATGCTTTATGCGTTATGCGTTATGCGTTATGCGTTATGCGTTATGCGTCATGCGTTATGCGTTATATGTGATGCGTTATGCGTTATGCGTTATGCGTCATGCGTTATGCGTTATATGTGATGCGTTATGCGTTATGCGTTATGCGTTGTGCGTTATGCGTTGTGCGTTATACGTATGCGTTATGCGTTATGCGTTATGCGTTATACGGTATGCGGTATGCGTTATGCGTTATGCGTTATGCGTTATGCGTTATGCGTTATGCGTTATGCGTTATGCGTTATGCGTTATGCGTTATGCGTTATGCGTTATGCGTTATGCGTTATGCGTTATGCGTTATGCGTTATGCGTTATGCGTTATGCGTTGTGCGTTATACGTATGCGTTATGCGTTATGCGTTATGCGTTATGCGTTATACGGTATGCGGTATGCGTTATGCGTTATGCGTTATGCGTTATGCGTTATGCGTTATGCGTTATGCGTTATGCGTTATGCGTTGTGCGTTATACGTATGCGTTATGCGTTATGCGTTATGCGTCATGCGTTATGCGTTATATGTGATGCGTTATGCGTTATGCGTTATGCGTTGTGCGTTATACGTTTGCGTTATTGCGTTATGCGTTATGCGATATGCGTTATGCGTTATGCGTTATGCGTTATGCGTTATGCGTTATGCGTTGTGCGTTATACGTATGCGTTATGCGTTATGCGTTATGCGTTATGCGTTATACGGTATGCGTTATGCGTTATGCGTTATGCTTTATGCGTTATGCGTTATGCGTTGTGCGTTATACGTATGCGTTATGCGTTATGCGTTATGCGTTATACGGTATGCGTTATGCGTTATGCGTTATGCGTTATGCGTTATGCGTTATGCGTTATGCGTTGTGCGTTATACGTATGCGTTATGCGTTATACGTTATGCGTTATACGGTATGCGTTATGCGTTATGCGTTATGCGTTATGCGTTGTGCGTTATACGTATGCGTTATGCGTTATGCTTTATGCGTTATGCATTATGCGTTATGCGTGATCCGTTATGCGTTAGGCGTTATGGGTTTTCCGGTGTTCGTTATGCGTTGTGCAGTATGCGTTACGCGTTATGAAGTATGGGTTATGGTTTATGCGTTATGCGTTATGCGTTGTGCGTTATACGTTTGCGTTATGCGTTATGCGTTATGCGTTATACGGTATGCGTTATGCGTTATGCGTTATGCGTTATGCGTTATATGTTATACGTTATGCGTTATGCGTTATGCGTTGTGCGTTATACGTTTGCGTTATGCGTTATGCGTTATGCGATATGCGTTATGCGTTATGCGTTATGCGTTATGCGTTATGCGTTATGCGTTATGCTTTATGCGTTATGCGTTATGAGTTACACGTTATACGTTTGCGTTATGCGTTATGCGTTATGCGATATGCGTTATGCGTTATGCGTTATGCGTTATGCTTTATGCGTTATGCGTTATGAGTTACACGTTATGCTTTATGCGTTATGCGTTATGCGTTATGCGTTATGCGCTATGCGTTATGCGCTATGCGTTATGCGTTATGCGTTATGCGTTATGCTTTATGCGTTATGCATTATGCGTTATGCGTTATGCTTTATGCGTTATGCGTTATGCGTTATGCGTTATGCGTTATGCGTTATGCGTTATGCGTTATGCGTTATGCTTTATGCGTTATGCGGTATGCGTTATGCGTTATGCGTTATGCGTTATGCGTTATGCGTCATGCGTTATGCGTTATATGTGATGCGTTATGCGTTATGCGTTATGCGTTGTGCGTTATACGTTTGCGTTATGCGTTATGCGTTATGCAATGTGCGTTATGCGTTATGCGTTATGCGTTATGCGTTATGCGTTATGCGTTATGCGTTATGCTTTATGCGTTATGCGGTATGCGTTATGCGTTATGCGTTATGCGTTATGCGTTATGCGTTATGCTTTATGCGTTATGCGTTATGCGTTATGCGTTATGCGTTATGCGTTATGCGTTATGCGTTATGCGTCATGCGTTATGCGTTATATGTGATGCGTTATGCGTTATGCGTTATGCGTTGTGCGTTATGCGTTATGCGTTATGCTTTATGCGTTATGCGTTATGAGTTACACGTTATGCTTTATGCGTTATGCGTTATGCGTTATGCGTTATGCGTTATGCGTCATGCGTTATGCGTTATATGTGATGCGTTATGCGTTATGCGTTATGCGTCATGCGTTATGCGTTATATGTGATGCGTTATGCGTTATGCGTTATGCGTTGTGCGTTATGCGTTATGCGTGATCCGTTATGCGTTAGGCATTATGGGTTTTCCGGTGTTCGTTATGCGTTGTGCAGTATGCGTTATGCGTTATGAAGTATGAGTTATGGTTTATGCGTTATGCGTTGTGCGCTATACGTTTGCGTTATGCGTTATGCGTTATGCTTTATGCGTTATGCGTTATGAGTTACACGTTATGCTTTATGCGTTATGCGTTATGCGTTATGCGTTATGCGTTATGCGTTATGCGTTATGCGTTATGCGTTATGCGTTATGCTTTATGCGTTATGCGGTATGCGTTATGCGTTATGCGTTATGCGTTATGCGTTATGCGTTATGCTTTATGCGTTATGCGTTATGCGTTATGCGTTATGCGTTATGCGTTATGCGTTATGCGTTATGCGTTATGCGTCATGCGTTATGCGTTATATGTGATGCGTTATGCGTTATGCGTTATGCGTTGTGCGTTATGCGTTATGCGTTATGCTTTATGCGTTATGCGTTATGAGTTACACGTTATGCTTTATGCGTTATGCGTTATGCGTTATGCGTTATGCGTTATGCGTTATGCGTCATGCGTTATGCGTTATATGTGATGCGTTATGCGTTATGCGTTATGCGTCATGCGTTATGCGTTATATGTGATGCGTTATGCGTTATGCGTTATGCGTTATGCGTTATGCGTTATGCGTGATCCGTTATGCGTTAGGCATTATGGGTTTTCCGGTGTTCGTTATGCGTTGTGCAGTATGCGTTATGCGTTATGAAGTATGAGTTATGGTTTATGCGTTATGCGTTGTGCGCTATACGTTTGCGTTATGCGTTATGCGTTATGCGTTATACGGTATGCGTTATGCGTTATGCGTTATGCGTTATAACGGTATGCGTTATGCGTTATGCGTTATGCGTTATGCGTTATGCGTTTTGCGTTATACGTATGCGTTATGCGTTATGCGTTATGCGTTATACGGTATGCGGTATGCGTTATGCGTTATGCGTTATGCGTTATGCGTTATGCGTTATGCGTTATGCGTTATGCGTTATGCGTTATGCGTTATGCGTTATGCGTTATGCGTTATGCGTTATGCTTTATGTGTTATGCGTTATGAGTTATACGTTATGCGTTATGCTTTATGCGTTATGCGTTATGCGTTAGCCGTTATACGGTATGCCTTATGAATTTGCGTTATGCGTTATGCGTTAAATGTTATGCGTTATGCGTTATGCGTTATGCGTTGTGCGTTATACGTATGCGTTATGCGTTATGCGTTATGCGTCATGCGTTATGCGTTATATGTGATGCGTTATGCGTTATGCGTTGTGCGTTATACGTTTGCGTTATTGCGTTATGCGTTATGTGATATGCGTTATGCGTTATGCGTTATGCGTTATGCGTTATGCGTTATGCGTTGTGCGTTATACGTATGCGTTATGCGTTATGCGTTATGCGTTATACGGTATGCGTTATGCGTTATGCGTTATGCGTTATGCGTTATGCGTTGTGCGTTATACGTATGCGTTATGCGTTATGCGTTATGCGTTATACGGTATGCGTTATGCGTTATGCGTTATGCGTTATGCGTTATGCGTTATGCGTTATGCGTTGTGCGTTATACGTATGCGTTATGCGTTATGCGTTATGCGTTATACGGTATGCGTTATGCGTTATGCGTTATGCGTTATGCGTTGTGCGTTATACGTATGCGTTATGCGTTATGCGTTATGCGTTATACGGTATGCGTTATGCGTTATGCGTTATGCGTTATGCGTTATATGTTATACGTTATGCGTTATGCGTTATGCGTTGTGCGTTATACGTTTGCGTTATGCGTTATGCGTTATGCGATATGCGTTATGCGTTATGCGTTATGCGTTATGCGTTATGCGTTATGCGTTATGCGTTATGCTTTATGCGTTATGCGTTATGAGTTACACGTTATACGTTTGCGTTATGCGTTATGCGTTATGCGATATGCGTTATGCGTTATGCGTTATGCGTTATGCTTTATGCGTTATGCGTTATGAGTTACACGTTATGCTTTATGCGTTATGCGTTATGCGTTATGCGTTATGCGTTATGCGCTATGCGTTATGCGCTATGCGTTATGCGTTATGCGTTATGCGTTATGCTTTATGCGTTATGCATTATGCGTTATGCGTTATGCTTTATGCGTTATGCGTTATGCGTTATGCGTTATGCGTTATGCGTTATGCGTTATGCGTTATGCGTTATGCTTTATGCGTTATGCGGTATGCGTTATGCGTTATGCGTTATGCGTTATGCGTTATGCGTCATGCGTTATGCGTTATATGTGATGCGTTATGCGTTATGCGTTATGCGTTGTGCGTTATACGTTTGCGTTATGCGTTATGCGTTATGCAATGTGCGTTATGCGTTATGCGTTATGCGTTATGCGTTATGCGTTATGCGTTATGCTTTATGCGTTATGCGGTATGCGTTATGCGTTATGCGTTATGCGTTATGCGTTATGCGTTATGCTTTATGCGTTATGCGTTATGCGTTATGCGTTATGCGTTATGCGTTATGCGTTATGCGTTATGCGTCATGCGTTATGCGTTATATGTGATGCGTTATGCGTTATGCGTTATGCGTTGTGCGTTATGCGTTATGCGTTATGCTTTATGCGTTATGCGTTATGAGTTACACGTTATGCTTTATGCGTTATGCGTTATGCGTTATGCGTTATGCGTTATGCGTTATGCGTCATGCGTTATGCGTTATATGTGATGCGTTATGCGTTATGCGTTATGCGTCATGCGTTATGCGTTATATGTGATGCGTTATGCGTTATGCGTTATGCGTTATGCGTTATGCGTTATGCGTGATCCGTTATGCGTTAGGCATTATGGGTTTTCCGGTGTTCGTTATGCGTTGTGCAGTATGCGTTATGCGTTATGAAGTATGAGTTATGGTTTATGCGTTATGCGTTGTGCGCTATACGTTTGCGTTATGCGTTATGCGTTATGCTTTATGCGTTATGCGTTATGAGTTACACGTTATGCTTTATGCGTTATGCGTTATGCGTTATGCGTTATGCGTTATGCGTTATGCGTTATGCGTTATGCGTTATGCGTTATGCGTTATGCGTTATGCTTTATGCGTTATGCGGTATGCGTTATGCGTTATGCGTTATGCGTTATGCGTTATGCGTTATGCTTTATGCGTTATGCGTTATGCGTTATGCGTTATGCGTTATGCGTTATGCGTTATGCGTTATGCGTTATGCGTTATGCGTCATGCGTTATGCGTTATATGTGATGCGTTATGCGTTATGCGTTATGCGTTGTGCGTTATGCGTTATGCGTTATGCTTTATGCGTTATGCGTTATGAGTTACACGTTATGCTTTATGCGTTATGCGTTATGCGTTATGCGTTATGCGTTATGCGTTATGCGTTATGCGTCATGCGTTATGCGTTATATGTGATGCGTTATGCGTTATGCGTTATGCGTCATGCGTTATGCGTTATATGTGATGCGTTATGCGTTATGCGTTATGCGTTGTGCGTTATGCGTTATGCGTGATCCGTTATGCGTTAGGCATTATGGGTTTTCCGGTGTTCGTTATGCGTTGTGCAGTATGCGTTATGCGTTATGAAGTATGAGTTATGGTTTATGCGTTATGCGTTGTGCGCTATACGTTTGCGTTATGCGTTATGCGTTATGCGTTATACGGTATGCGTTATGCGTTATGCGTTATGCGTTATAACGGTATGCGTTATGCGTTATGCGTTATGCGTTATGCGTTATGCGTTTTGCGTTATACGTATGCGTTATGCGTTATGCGTTATGCGTTATACGGTATGCGGTATGCGTTATGCGTTATGCGTTATGCGTTATGCGTTATGCGTTATGCGTTATGCGTTATGCGTTATGCGTTATGCGTTATGCGTTATGCGTTATGCGTTATGCGTTATGCGTTATGCGTTATGCGTTATGCGTTATGCTTTATGTGTTATGCGTTATGAGTTATACGTTATGCGTTATGCTTTATGCGTTATGCGTTATGCGTTAGCCGTTATACGGTATGCCTTATGAATTTGCGTTATGCGTTATGCGTTAAATGTTATGCGTTATGCGTTATGCGTTATGCGTTGTGCGTTATACGTATGCGTTATGCGTTATGCGTTATGCGTTATGCGTCATGCGTTATGCGTTATATGTGATGCGTTATGCGTTATGCGTTATGCGTTGTGCGTTATACGTTTGCGTTATTGCGTTATGCGTTATGTGATATGCGTTATGCGTTATGCGTTATGCGTTATGCGTTATGCGTTATGCGTTATGCGTTGTGCGTTATACGTATGCGTTATGCGTTATGCGTTATGCGTTATACGGTATGCGTTATGCGTTATGCGTTATGCGTTATGCGTTATGCGTTGTGCGTTATACGTATGCGTTATGCGTTATGCGTTATGCGTTATACGGTATGCGTTATGCGTTATGCGTTATGCGTTATGCGTTATGCGTTATGCGTTGTGCGTTATACGTATGCGTTATGCGTTATGCGTTATGCGTTATACGGTATGCGTTATGCGTTATGCGTTATGCGTTATGCGTTGTGCGTTATACGTATGCGTTATGCGTTATGCTTTATGCGTTATGCATTATGCGTTATGCGTGATCCGTTATGCGTTAGGCGTTATGGGTTTTCCGGTGTTCGTTATGCGTTGTGCAGTATGCGTTACGCGTTATGAAGTATGGGTTATGGTTTATGCGTTATGCGTTATGCGTTGTGCGTTATACGTTTGCGTTATGCGTTATGCTTATGCGTTATACGGTATGCGTTATGCGTTATATGTTATACGTTATGCGTTATGCGTTATGCGTTATGCGTTGTGCGTTATACGTTTGCGTTATGCGTTATGCGTTATGCGATATGCGTTATGCGTTATGCGTTATGCGTTATGCGTTATGCGTTATGCGTTATGCTTTATGCGTTATGCGTTATGAGTTACACGTTATACGTTTGCGTTATGCGTTATGCGTTATGCGATATGCGTTATGCGTTATGCGTTATGCGTTATGCGTTATGCGTTATGCGTTATGCGTCATGCGTTATGCGTTATATGTGATGCGTTATGCGTTATGCGTTATGCGTCATGCGTTATGCGTTATATGTGATGCGTTATGCGTTATGCGTTATGCGTTGTGCGTTATGCGTTGTGCGTTATACGTATGCGTTATGCGTTATGCGTTATGCGTTATACGGTATGCGGTATGCGTTATGCGTTATGCGTTATGCGTTATGCGTTATGCGTTATGCGTTATGCGTTATGCGTTATGCGTTATGCGTTATGCGTTATGCGTTATGCGTTATGCGTTATGCGTTATGCGTTATGCGTTATGCGTTATGCGTTATGCGTTGTGCGTTATACGTATGCGTTATGCGTTATGCGTTATGCGTTATGCGTTATACGGTATGCGGTATGCGTTATGCGTTATGCGTTATGCGTTATGCGTTATGCGTTATGCGTTATGCGTTATGCGTTATGCGTTATGCGTTGTGCGTTATACGTATGCGTTATGCGTTATGCGTTATGCGTCATGCGTTATGCGTTATATGTGATGCGTTATGCGTTATGCGTTATGCGTTGTGCGTTATACGTTTGCGTTATTGCGTTATGCGTTATGCGATATGCGTTATGCGTTATGCGTTATGCGTTATGCGTTATGCGTTATGCGTTGTGCGTTATACGTATGCGTTATGCGTTATGCGTTATGCGTTATACGGTATGCGTTATGCGTTATGCGTTATGCTTTATGCGTTATGCGTTATGCGTTGTGCGTTATACGTATGCGTTATGCGTTATGCGTTATGCGTTATACGGTATGCGTTATGCGTTATGCGTTATGCGTTATGCGTTATGCGTTATGCGTTATGCGTTGTGCGTTATACGTATGCGTTATGCGTTATGCGTTATGCGTTATACGGTATGCGTTATGCGTTATGCGTTATGCGTTATGCGTTATGCGTTGTGCGTTATACGTATGCGTTATGCGTTATGCTTTATGCGTTATGCATTATGCGTTATGCGTGATCCGTTATGCGTTAGGCGTTATGGGTTTTCCGGTGTTCGTTATGCGTTGTGCAGTATGCGTTACGCGTTATGAAGTATGGGTTATGGTTTATGCGTTATGCGTTATGCGTTGTGCGTTATACGTTTGCGTTATGCGTTATGCGTTATGCGTTATACGGTATGCGTTATGCGTTATGCGTTATGCGTTATGCGTTATATGTTATACGTTATGCGTTATGCGTTATGCATTGTGCGTTATACGTTTGCGTTATGCGTTATGCGTTATGCGTTATACGGTATGCGTTATGCGTTATGCGTTATGCGTTATGCGTTATATGTTATACGTTATGCGTTATGCGTTATGCGTTGTGCGTTATACGTTTGCGTTATGCGTTATGCGTTATGCGATATGCGTTATGCGTTATGCGTTATGCGTTATGCGTTATGCGTTATGCGTTATGCTTTATGCGTTATGCGTTATGAGTTACACGTTATACGTTTGCGTTATGCGTTATGCGTTATGCGATATGCGTTATGCGTTATGCGTTATGCGTTATGCTTTATGCGTTATGCGTTATGAGTTACACGTTATGCTTTATGCGTTATGCGTTATGCGTTATGCGTTATGCGTTATGCGCTATGCGTTATGCGCTATGCGTTATGCGTTATGCGTTATGCGTTATGCTTTATGCGTTATGCATTATGCGTTATGCGTTATGCTTTATGCGTTATGCGTTATGCGTTATGCGTTATGCGTTATGCGTTATGCGTTATGCGTTATGCTTTATGCGTTATGCGGTATGCGTTATGCGTTATGCGTTATGCGTTATGCGTTATGCGTTATGCGTCATGCGTTATGCGTTATATGTGATGCGTTATGCGTTATGCGTTATGCGTTGTGCGTTATACGTTTGCGTTATGCGTTATGCGTTATGCAATGTGCGTTATGCGTTATGCGTTATGCGTTATGCGTTATGCGTTATGCGTTATGCGTTATGCTTTATGCGTTATGCGGTATGCGTTATGCGTTATGCGTTATGCGTTATGCGGTATGCGTTATGCTTTATGCGTTATGCGTTATGCGTTATGCGTTATGCGTTATGCGTTATGCGTTATGCGTTATGCGTCATGCGTTATGCGTTATATGTGATGCGTTATGCGTTATGCGTTATGCGTTGTGCGTTATGCGTTATGCGTTATGCTTTATGCGTTATGCGTTATGAGTTACACGTTATGCTTTATGCGTTATGCGTTATGCGTTATGCGTTATGCGTTATGCGTTATGCGTCATGCGTTATGCGTTATATGTGATGCGTTATGCGTTATGCGTTATGCGTCATGCGTTATGCGTTATATGTGATGCGTTATGCGTTATGCGTTATGCGTTATGCGTTATGCGTTATGCGTGATCCGTTATGCGTTAGGCATTATGGGTTTTCCGGTGTTCGTTATGCGTTGTGCAGTATGCGTTATGCGTTATGAAGTATGAGTTATGGTTTATGCGTTATGCGTTGTGCGCTATACGTTTGCGTTATGCGTTATGGGTTATGCTTTATGCGTTATGCGTTATGAGTTACACGTTATGCTTTATGCGTTATGCGTTATGCGTTATGCGTTATGCGTTATGCGTTATGCGTTATGCGTTATGCGTTATGCGTTATGCGTTATGCTTTATGCGTTATGCGGTATGCGTTATGCGTTATGCGTTATGCGTTATGCGTTATGCGTTATGCTTTATGCGTTATGCGTTATGCGTTATGCGTTATGCGTTATGCGTTATGCGTTATGCGTTATGCGTTATGCGTCATGCGTTATGCGTTATATGTGATGCGTTATGCGTTATGCGTTATGCGTTGTGCGTTATGCGTTATGCGTTATGCTTTATGCGTTATGCGTTATGAGTTACACGTTATGCTTTATGCGTTATGCGTTATGCGTTATGCGTTATGCGTTATGCGTTATGCGTCATGCGTTATGCGTTATATGTGATGCGTTATGCGTTATGCGTTATGCGTCATGCGTTATGCGTTATATGTGATGCGTTATGCGTTATGCGTTATGCGTTATGCGTTATGCGTTATGCGTGATCCGTTATGCGTTAGGCATTATGGGTTTTCCGGTGTTCGTTATGCGTTGTGCAGTATGCGTTATGCGTTATGAAGTATGAGTTATGGTTTATGCGTTATGCGTTGTGCGCTATACGTTTGCGTTATGCGTTATGCGTTATGCGTTATACGGTATGCGTTATGCGTTATGCGTTATGCGTTATAACGGTATGCGTTATGCGTTATGCGTTATGCGTTATGCGTTATGCGTTTTGCGTTATACGTATGCGTTATGCGTTATGCGTTATGCGTTATACGGTATGCGGTATGCGTTATGCGTTATGCGTTATGCGTTATGCGTTATGCGTTATGCGTTATGCGTTATGCGTTATGCGTTATGCGTTATGCGTTATGCGTTATGCGTTATGCGTTATGCGTTATGCGTTATGCGTTATGCTTTATGTGTTATGCGTTATGAGTTATACGTTATGCGTTATGCTTTATGCGTTATGCGTTATGCGTTAGCCGTTATACGGTATGCCTTATGAATTTGCGTTATGCGTTATGCGTTAAATGTTATGCGTTATGCGTTATGCGTTATGCGTTGTGCGTTATACGTATGCGTTATGCGTTATGCGTTATGCGTCATGCGTTATGCGTTATATGTGATGCGTTATGCGTTATGCGTTATGCGTTGTGCGTTATACGTTTGCGTTATTGCGTTATGCGTTATGTGATATGCGTTATGCGTTATGCGTTATGCGTTATGCGTTATGCGTTATGCGTTGTGCGTTATACGTATGCGTTATGCGTTATGCGTTATGCGTTATACGGTATGCGTTATGCGTTATGCGTTATGCGTTATGCGTTATGCGTTGTGCGTTATACGTATGCGTTATGCGTTATGCGTTATGCGTTATACGGTATGCGTTATGCGTTATGCGTTATGCGTTATGCGTTATGCGTTATGCGTTATGCGTTGTGCGTTATACGTATGCGTTATGCGTTATGCGTTATGCGTTATACGGTATGCGTTATGCGTTATGCGTTATGCGTTATGCGTTATGCGTTGTGCGTTATACGTATGCGTTATGCGTTATGCTTTATGCGTTATGCATTATGCGTTATGCGTGATCCGTTATGCGTTAGGCGTTATGGGTTTTCCGGTGTTCGTTATGCGTTGTGCAGTATGCGTTACGCGTTATGAAGTATGGGTTATGGTTTATGCGTTATGCGTTATGCGTTGTGCGTTATACGTTTGCGTTATGCGTTATGCTTATGCGTTATACGGTATGCGTTATGCGTTATATGTTATACGTTATGCATTATGCGTTATGCGTTATGCGTTGTGCGTTATACGTTTGCGTTATGCGTTATGCGTTATGCGATATGCGTTATGCGTTATGCGTTATGCGTTATGCGTTATGCGTTATGCGTTATGCGATATGCGTTATGCGTTATTCGTTATGCTTTATGCGTTATGCGTTATGAGTTACACGTTATACGTTTGCGTTATGCGTTATGCGTTATGCGATATGCGTTATGCGTTATGCGTTATGCGTTATGCGTTATGCTTTATGCGTTATGCGTTATGAGTTACACGTTATGCTTTATGCGTTATGCGTTATGCGTTATGCGTTATATGTTATGCGTTATGCGTTATGCGTTATGCGTTATGCGTTATGCGTTATGCGTTATGCGTTGTGCGTTATACGTTTGCGTTATGCGTTATGCGTTATGCGTTATGAGATATGCGTTATGCGTTATGCGATATGCGTTATGCGTTATGCGTTATGCGTTATGCGTTATGCGTTATGCGTTATGCGTTATGCGTTATGCGTTATGCGTTATGCGTTATGCGTTATGCGTTATGCGTTATGCGTTGTATGTTATGCGTTATGCGTTATGCGTTATGCGTTGTGCGTTATACGTTTGCGTTATGCGTTATGCGTTATGCGATATGCGTTATGCGTTATGCGTTATGCGTTATGCGTTATGCGTTATGCGTTATGCGTTATGCGTTATGCGTTATGCGTTATGCGTTATGCTATATGCGTTATGCGTTATGAGTTACACGTTATACGTTTGCGTTATGCGTTATGCGTTATGCGATATGCGTTATGCGTTATGCGTTATGCGTTATGCGTTGTGCGTTATACGTATGCGTTATGCGTTATGCGTTATGCGTTATACGGTATGCCGTATGCGTTATGCGTTATGCGTTATGCGTTATGCGTTATGCGTTATGCGTTATGCGTTATGCGTTATGCGTTATGCGTTATGCGTTATGCGTTATGCGTTATGCGTTATGCGTTATGCGTTATGCGTTATGCGTTATGCTTTATGCGTTATGCGTTATGAGTTATACGTTATGCGTTATGCTTTATGCGTTATGCGTTATGCGTTATGCGTTATGCGTTATATGTTATGCGTTATGCGTTATGCGTTATGCGTTGTGCGTTATACGTTTGCGTTATGCGTTATGCGTTATGCGTTATGCGATATGCGTTATGCGTTATGCGTTATGCGTGATCCGTTATGCGTTAGGCGTTATGGGTTTTCCGGTGTTCGTTATGCGTTGTGCAGTATGCGTTATGCGTTATGAAGTATGGGTTATGGTTTATGCGTTATGCGTTGTGCGCTATACGTTTGCGTTATGCGTTATTCGTTATACGGTATGCGTTAAATGTTATGCGTTATGCGTTATGCGTTGTGCGTTATACGTTTGCGTTATGCGTTATGCGTTATGCGATATGCGTTATGCGTTATGCGTTATGCTTTATGCGTTATGCGTTATGAGTTACACGTTATACGTTTGCGTTATGCGTTATGCGTTATGCGATATGCGTTATGCGTTATGCGTTATGCGTTATGCGTTATGCGTTATGCTTTATGCGTTATGCGTTATGAGTTACACGTTATGCTTTATGCGTTATGCGTTATGCCGTATGCGTTATATGTTATGCGTTATGCGTTATGCGTTATGCGTTATGCGTTGTGCGTTATACGTTTGCGTTCTGCGTTATGCGTTATGCGTTATGCGTCGTGCGTTATACGTATGCGTTATGCGTTATGCGTTAGCCGTTATACGGTATGCGTTATGAATTTGCGTTATGCGTTATGCGTTAAATGTTATGCGTTATGCGTTATGCGTTATGCGTTGTGCGTTATACGTTTGCGTTATGCGTTATGCGTTAGCCGTTATACGGTATGCGTTATGAATTTGCGTTATGCGTTATGCGTTAAATGTTATGCGTTATGCGTTATGCGTTGTGCGTTATACGTTTGCGTTATGCGTTATGCGTTATGCGTTATGCGTTATGCGTTATGCTTTATGCGTTATGCGTTATGAGTTACACGTTATACGTTTGCGTTATGCGTTATGCGTTATGCGATATGCGTTATGCGTTATGCGTTATGCGTGATCCGTTATGCGTTAGGCGTTATGGGTTTTCCGGTGTTCGTTATGCGTTGTGCAGTATGCGTTATGCGTTATGAAGTATGGGTTATGGTTTATGCGTTATGCGTTGTGCGCTATACGTTTGCGTTATGCGTTATTCGTTATACGGTATGCGTTATGCGTTATGCGTTATGCGTTATGCGTCGTGCGTTATACGTATGCGTTATGCGTTATGCGTTAGCCGTTATACGGTATGCGTTATGAATTTGCGTTATGCGTTATGCGTTAAATGTTATGCGTTATGCGTTATGCGTTGTGCGTTATACGTTTGCGTTATGCGTTATGCGTTATGCGATATGCGTTATGCGTTATGCGTTATGCTTTATGCGTTATGCGTTATGAGTTACACGTTATACGTTTGCATTATGCGTTATGCGTTATGCGATATGCGTTATGCGTTATGCGTTATGCGTTAGCCGTTATACGGTATGCGTTATGAATTTGCGTTATGCGTTATGCGTTAAATGTTATGCGTTATGCGTTATGCGTTATGCGTTGTGCGTTATACGTTTGCGTTATGCGTTATGCGTTATGCGATATGCGTTATGCGTTATGCGTTATGCTTTATGCGTTATGCGTTATGAGTTACACGTTATACGTTTGCGTTATGCGTTATGCGTTATGCGATATGCGTTATGCGTTATGCGTTATGCGTTATGCGTTATGCGTTATGCGTTATGCGTTATGCGTTATGCGTTATGCGTTATGCTTTATGCGTTATGCGTTATGAGTTACACGTTATGCTTTATGCGTTATGCGTTATGCGTTATGCGTTATATGTTATGCGTTATGCGTTATGCGTTATGCGTTATGCGTTGTGCGTTATACGTTTGCGTTATGCGTTATGCGTTATGCGTTATGCGTCGTGCGTTATACGTATGCGTTATGCGTTATGCGTTAGCCGTTATACGGTATGCGTTATGAATTTGCGTTATGCGTTATGCGTTAAATGTTATGCGTTATGCGTTATGCGTTGTGCGTTATACGTTTGCGTTATGCGTTATGCGTTAGCCGTTATACGGTATGCGTTATGAATTTGCGTTATGCGTTATGCGTTAAATGTTATGCGTTATGCGTTATGCGTTGTGCGTTATACGTTTGCGTTATGCGTTATGCGTTATGCGTTATGCGTTATGCGTCATGCTTTATGCGTTATGCGTTATGAGTTACACGTTATACGTTTGCGTTATGCGTTATGCGTTATGCGATATGCGTTATGCGTTATGCGTTATGCGTGATCCGTTATGCGTTAGGCGTTATGGGTTTTCCGGTGTTCGTTATGCGTTGTGCAGTATGCGTTATGCGTTATGAAGTATGGGTTATGGTTTATGCGTTATGCGTTGTGCGCTATACGTTTGCGTTATGCGTTATTCGTTATACGGTATGCGTTATGCGTTATGCGTTATGCGTTATGCGTCGTGCGTTATACGTATGCGTTATGCGTTATGCGTTAGCCGTTATACGGTATGCGTTATGAATTTGCGTTATGCGTTATGCGTTAAATGTTATGCGTTATGCGTTATGCGTTGTGCGTTATACGTTTGCGTTATGCGTTATGCGTTATGCGATATGCGTTATGCGTTATGCGTTATGCTTTATGCGTTATGCGTTATGAGTTACACGTTATACGTTTGCATTATGCGTTATGCGTTATGCGATATGCGTTATGCGTTATGCGTTATGCGTTATGCGTTATGCGTAATGCGTTATGCGTTATATGTGATGCGTTATGCGTTATGCGTTATGCGTTGTGCGTTATACGTTTGCGTTATGCGTTATGCGTTATGCGTTATGCGTTATGCGTTATGCGTTATGCGTTATGCGTTATGCGTTATGCGTTATGCTTTATGCGTTATGCGTTATGAGTTACACGTTATGCTTTATGCGTTATGCGTTATGCGTTATTGCGTTATGCTTTATGCGTTATGCGTTATGAGTTATACGTTATGCGTTATGCTTTATGCGTTATGCGTTATGCGTTAGCCGTTATACGGTATGCCTTATGAATTTGCGTTATGCGTTTTGCGTTAAATGTTATGCGTTATGCGTTATGCGTTATGCGTTGTGCGTTATACGTATGCGTTATGCGTTATGCGTTATGCGTTATACGGTATGCGTTATGCGTTATGCGTTATGCGTTATGCGTTATGCGTTGTGCGTTATACGTATGCGTTATGCGTTATGCTTCATGCGTTATGCATTATGCGTTATGCGTGATCCGTTATGCGTTAGGCGTTATGGGTTTTCCGGTGTTCGTTATGCGTTGTGCAGTATGCGTTACGCGTTATGAAGTATGGGTTATGGTTTATGCGTTATGCGTTGTGCGCTATACGTTTGCGTTATGCGTTATGCGTTATGCGTTATACGGTATGCGTTATGCGTTATGCGTTATGCGTTATGCGTTATGCGTTATGCGTTATGCGTTATGCGTTATGCGTTATACGGTATGCGTTATGCGTTATGCGTTATGCGTTATGCGTTATATGTTATGCGTTATGCGTTATGCGTTATGCGTTGTGCGTTATACGTTTGCGTTATGCGTTATGCGTTATGCGATATGCGTTATGCGTTATGCGTTATGCGTTATGCGTTATGCGTTATGCGTTATGCGTTATGCTTTATGCGTTATGCGTTATGAGTTACACGTTATACGTTTGCGTTATGCGTTATGCGTTATGCGATATGCGTTATGCGTTATGCGTTATGCGTGATCCGTTATGCGTTAGGCGTTATGGGTTTTCCGGTGTTCGTTATGCGTTGTGCAGTATGCGTTATGCGTTATACGGTATGCGTTATGAATTTGCGTTATGCGTTATGCGTTAAATGTTATGCGTTATACGTATGCGTTATGCTTTATGCGTTATGCGTTATGCGTTATGCGTTATGCGTTATGCGTTATGCGTTATGCGTTATGCGTTATGCGTTATGCGTTATGCGTTATGCGTTATGCGTTATGCGTTATGCGTTATGCGTTATGCGTTATGCTTTATGTGTTATGCGTTATGAGTTATACGTTATGCGTTATGCTTTATGCGTTATGCGTTATGCGTTAGCCGTTATACGGTATGCCTTATGAATTTGCGTTATGCGTTATGCGTTAAATGTTATGCGTTATGCGTTATGCGTTATGCGTTGTGCGTTATACGTATGCGTTATGCGTTATGCGTTATGCGTCATGCGTTATGCGTTATATGTGATGCGTTATGCGTTATGCGTTATGCGTTGTGCGTTATACGTTTGCGTTATTGCGTTATGCGTTATGTGATATGCGTTATGCGTTATGCGTTATGCGTTATGCGTTATGCGTTATGCGTTGTGCGTTATACGTATGCGTTATGCGTTATGCGTTATGCGTTATGCGTTATACGGTATGCGTTATGCGTTATGCGTTATGCGTTATGCGTTATGCGTTGTGCGTTATACGTATGCGTTATGCGTTATGCGTTATGCGTTATACGGTATGCGTTATGCGTTATGCGTTATGCGTTATGCGTTATGCGTTATGCGTTATGCGTTGTGCGTTATACGTATGCGTTATGCGTTATGCGTTATGCGTTATACGGTATGCGTTATGCGTTATGCGTTATGCGTTATGCGTTATGCGTTGTGCGTTATACGTATGCGTTATGCGTTATGCTTTATGCGTTATGCATTATGCGTTATGCGTGATCCGTTATGCGTTAGGCGTTATGGGTTTTCCGGTGTTCGTTATGCGTTGTGCAGTATGCGTTACGCGTTATGAAGTATGGGTTATGGTTTATGCGTTATGCGTTATGCGTTGTGCGTTATACGTTTGCGTTATGCGTTATGCTTATGCGTTATACGGTATGCGTTATGCGTTATATGTTATACGTTATGCATTATGCGTTATGCGTTATGCGTTGTGCGTTATACGTTTGCGTTATGCGTTATGCGTTATGCGATATGCGTTATGCGTTATGCGTTATGCGTTATGCGTTATGCGTTATGCGTTATGCGATATGCGTTATGCGTTATTCGTTATGCTTTATGCGTTATGCGTTATGAGTTACACGTTATACGTTTGCGTTATGCGTTATGCGTTATGCGATATGCGTTATGCGTTATGCGTTATGCGTTATGCTTTATGCGTTATGCGTTATGAGTTACACGTTATGCTTTATGCGTTATGCGTTATGCGTTATGCGTTATATGTTATGCGTTATGCGTTATGCGTTATGCGTTATGCGTTATGCGTTATGCGTTATGCGTTGTGCGTTATACGTTTGCGTTATGCGTTATGCGTTATGCGTTATGAGATATGCGTTATGCGTTATGCGATATGCGTTATGCGTTATGCGTTATGCTTTATGCGTTATGCGTTATGAGTTACACGTTATGCTTTATGCGTTATGCGTTATGCGTTATTGCGTTAGGGGTTATGCGTTATGCGTTATGCTTTATGCGTTATGCATTATGCGTTATGCGTGATCCGTTATGCGTTAGGCGTTATGGGTTTTCCGGTGTTCGTTATGCGTTGTGCAGTATGCGTTATGCGTTATGAAGTATGGGTTATGGTTTATGCGTTATGCGTTGTGCGCTATACGTTTGCGTTATGCGTTATGCGTTATGCGTTATACGGTATGCGTTATGCGTTATGCGTTATGCGTTATACGGTATGCGTTATGCGTTATGCGTTATGCGTTATGCGTTGTGCGTTATACGTATGCGTTATGCGTTATGCGTTATGCGTTATACGGTATGCGGTATGCGTTATGCGTTATGCGTTATGCGTTATGCGTTATGCGTTATGCGTTATGCGTTATGCGTTATGCGTTATGCGTTATGCGTTATGCGTTATGCGTTATGCGTTATGCGTTATGCGTTATGCGTTATGCGTTATGCGTTATGCGTTATGCGTTATGCTTTATGCGTTATGCGTTATGAGTTATACGTTATGCGTTATGCTTTATGCGTTATGCGTTATGCGTTATGCGTTATGCGTTATGCGTTATATGTTATGCGTTATGCGTTATGCGTTATGCGTTGTGCGTTATACGTTTGCGTTATGCGTTATGCGTTATGCGTTATGCGATATGCGTTATGCGTTATGCGTTATGCGTGATCCGTTATGCGTTAGGCGTTATGGGTTTTCCGGTGTTCGTTATGCGTTGTGCAGTATGCGTTATGCGTTATGAAGTATGGGTTATGGTTTATGCGTTATGCGTTGTGCGCTATACGTTTGCGTTATGCGTTATTCGTTATACGGTATGCGTTAAATGTTATGCGTTATGCGTTATGCGTTGTGCGTTATACGTTTGCGTTATGCGTTATGCGTTATGCGATATGCGTTATGCGTTATGCGTTATGCTTTATGCGTTATGCGTTATGAGTTACACGTTATACGTTTGCGTTATGCGTTATGCGTTATGCGATATGCGTTATGCGTTATGCGTTATGCGTTATGCGTTATGCGTTATGCGTTATGCGTTATGCTTTATGCGTTATGCGTTATGAGTTACACGTTATGCTTTATGCGTTATGCGTTATGCCGTATGCGTTATATGTTATGCGTTATGCGTTATGCGTTATGCATTATGCGTTGTGCGTTATACGTTTGCGTTATGCGTTATGCGTTATGCGTTATGCGTCGTGCGTTATACGTATGCGTTATGCGTTATGCGTTAGCCGTTATACGGTATGCGTTATGAATTTGCGTTATGCGTTATGCGTTAAATGTTATGCGTTATGCGTTATGCGTTATGCGTTGTGCGTTATACGTTTGCGTTATGCGTTATGCGTTAGCCGTTATACGGTATGCGTTATGAATTTGCGTTATGCGTTATGCGTTAAATGTTATGCGTTATGCGTTATGCGTTGTGCGTTATACGTTTGCGTTATGCGTTATGCGTTATGCGTTATGCGTTATGCGTCATGCTTTATGCGTTATGCGTTATGAGTTACACGTTATACGTTTGCGTTATGCGTTATGCGTTATGCGATATGCGTTATGCGTTATGCGTTATGCGTGATCCGTTATGCGTTAGGCGTTATGGGTTTTCCGGTGTTCGTTATGCGTTGTGCAGTATGCGTTATGCGTTATGAAGTATGGGTTATGGTTTATGCGTTATGCGTTGTGCGCTATACGTTTGCGTTATGCGTTATTCGTTATACGGTATGCGTTATGCGTTATGCGTTATGCGTTATGCGTTATGCGTCGTGCGTTATACGTATGCGTTATGCGTTATGCGTTAGCCGTTATACGGTATGCGTTATGAATTTGCGTTATGCGTTATGCGTTAAATGTTATGCGTTATGCGTTATGCGTTGTGCGTTATACGTTTGCGTTATGCGTTATGCGTTATGCGATATGCGTTATGCGTTATGCGTTATGCTTTATGCGTTATGCGTTATGAGTTACACGTTATACGTTTGCATTATGCGTTATGCGTTATGCGATATGCGTTATGCGTTATGCGTTATGCGTTAGCCGTTATACGGTATGCGTTATGAATTTGCGTTATGCGTTATGCGTTAAATGTTATGCGTTATGCGTTATGCGTTATGCGTTGTGCGTTATACGTTTGCGTTATGCGTTATGCGTTATGCGATATGCGTTATGCGTTATGCGTTATGCTTTATGCGTTATGCGTTATGAGTTACACGTTATACGTTTGCGTTATGCGTTATGCGTTATGCGATATGCGTTATGCGTTATGCGTTATGCGTTATGCGTTATGCGTTATGCGTTATGCGTTATGCGTTATGCGTTATGCGTTATGCGTTATGCTTTATGCGTTATGCGTTATGAGTTACACGTTATGCTTTATGCGTTATGCGTTATGCGTTATGCGTTATATGTTATGCGTTATGCGTTATGCGTTATGCGTTATGCGTTGTGCGTTATACGTTTGCGTTATGCGTTATGCGTTATGCGTTATGCGTCGTGCGTTATACGTATGCGTTATGCGTTATGCGTTAGCCGTTATACGGTATGCGTTATGAATTTGCGTTATGCGTTATGCGTTAAATGTTATGCGTTATGCGTTATGCGTTATGCGTTGTGCGTTATACGTTTGCGTTATGCGTTATGCGTTAGCCGTTATACGGTATGCGTTATGAATTTGCGTTATGCGTTATGCGTTAAATGTTATGCGTTATGCGTTATGCGTTGTGCGTTATACGTTTGCGTTATGCGTTATGCGTTATGCGTTATGCGTTATGCGTCATGCTTTATGCGTTATGCGTTATGAGTTACACGTTATACGTTTGCGTTATGCGTTATGCGTTATGCGATATGCGTTATGCGTTATGCGTTATGCGTGATCCGTTATGCGTTAGGCGTTATGGGTTTTCCGGTGTTCGTTATGCGTTGTGCAGTATGCGTTATGCGTTATGAAGTATGGGTTATGGTTTATGCGTTATGCGTTGTGCGCTATACGTTTGCGTTATGCGTTATTCGTTATACGGTATGCGTTATGCGTTATGCGTTATGCGTTATGCGTCGTGCGTTATACGTATGCGTTATGCGTTATGCGTTAGCCGTTATACGGTATGCGTTATGAATTTGCGTTATGCGTTATGCGTTAAATGTTATGCGTTATGCGTTATGCGTTGTGCGTTATACGTTTGCGTTATGCGTTATGCGTTATGCGATATGCGTTATGCGTTATGCGTTATGCTTTATGCGTTATGCGTTATGAGTTACACGTTATACGTTTGCATTATGCGTTATGCGTTATGCGATATGCGTTATGCGTTATGCGTTATGCGTTATGCGTTATGCGTAATGCGTTATGCGTTATATGTGATGCGTTATGCGTTATGCGTTATGCGTTGTGCGTTATACGTTTGCGTTATGCGTTATGCGTTATGCGATATGCGTTATGCGTTATGCGTTATGCGTTATGCGTTATGCGTTATGCGTTATGCTTTATGCGTTATGCGTTATGAGTTACACGTTATGCTTTATGCGTTATGCGTTATGCGTTATTGCGTTATGCTTTATGCGTTATGCGTTATGAGTTATACGTTATGCGTTATGCTTTATGCGTTATGCGTTATGCGTTAGCCGTTATACGGTATGCCTTATGAATTTGCGTTATGCGTTTTGCGTTAAATGTTATGCGTTATGCGTTATGCGTTATGCGTTGTGCGTTATACGTATGCGTTATGCGTTATGCGTTATGCGTTATACGGTATGCGTTATGCGTTATGCGTTATGCGTTATGCGTTATGCGTTGTGCGTTATACGTATGCGTTATGCGTTATGCTTCATGCGTTATGCATTATGCGTTATGCGTGATCCGTTATGCGTTAGGCGTTATGGGTTTTCCGGTGTTCGTTATGCGTTGTGCAGTATGCGTTACGCGTTATGAAGTATGGGTTATGGTTTATGCGTTATGCGTTGTGCGCTATACGTTTGCGTTATGCGTTATGCGTTATGCGTTATACGGTATGCGTTATGCGTTATGCGTTATGCGTTATGCGTTATGCGTTATGCGTTATGCGTTATGCGTTATGCGTTATACGGTATGCGTTATGCGTTATGCGTTATGCGTTATGCGTTATATGTTATGCGTTATGCGTTATGCGTTATGCGTTGTGCGTTATACGTTTGCGTTATGCGTTATGCGTTATGCGATATGCGTTATGCGTTATGCGTTATGCGTTATGCGTTATGCGTTATGCGTTATGCGTTATGCTTTATGCGTTATGCGTTATGAGTTACACGTTATACGTTTGCGTTATGCGTTATGCGTTATGCGATATGCGTTATGCGTTATGCGTTATGCGTGATCCGTTATGCGTTAGGCGTTATGGGTTTTCCGGTGTTCGTTATGCGTTGTGCAGTATGCGTTATGCGTTATACGGTATGCGTTATGAATTTGCGTTATGCGTTATGCGTTAAATGTTATGCGTTATACGTATGCGGTATGCGTTATGCGTTGTGCGTTATACGTATGCGTTATGCTTTATGCGTTATGCATTATGCGTTATGCGTGATCCGTTATGCGTTAGGCGTTATGGGTTTTCCTGTATTCGTTATGCGTTGTGCAGTATGCGTTACGCGTTATGAAGTATGGGTTATGGTTTATGCGTTATGCGTTGTGCGCTATACGTTTGCGTTATGCGTTATGCGTTATGCGTTATACGGTATGCGTTATGCGTTATGCGTTATGCGTTATGCGTTATGCGTTATGCGTTATGCGTTATGCTTTATGCGTTATGCGTTATGCGTTATGCTTTATGCGTTATGCGTTATGAGTTATACGTTATGCGTTATGCATTATGCGTTATGCGTTATGCGTTATGCTTTATGCGTTATGCGTTATGCGTTATGCGTTATGCGTTATGCGTTATGCGTTATGCGTTATGCTTTATGCGTTATGCGTTATGCGTTATGCGTTATGCGTTATGCGTTATGCGTTATGCGTTATGCGTTATGCGTCATGCGTTATGCGTTATATGTGATGCGTTATGCGTTATGCGTTATGCGTTGTGCGTTATACGTTTGCGTTATGCGTTATGCGTTATGCGATATGCGTTATGCGTTATGCGTTATGCGTTATGCGTTATGCGTTATGCGTTATGCTTTATGCGTTATGCGTTATGAGTTACACGTTATGCTTTATGCGTTATGCGTTATGCGTTATTGCGTTAGGGGTTATGCGTTATGCGTTATGCGTTATGCGTTATGCTTTATGCGTTATGCATTATGCGTTATGCGTGATCCGTTATGCGTTAGGCATTATGGGTTATCCGGTGTTCGTTATGCGTTGTGCAGTATGCGTTATGCGTTATGAAGTATGAGTTATGGTTTATGCGTTATGCATTGTGCGCTATACGTTTGCGTTATGCGTTATGCGTTATACGGTGTGCGTTATGCGTTATGCGTTATGGGTTATACGGTATGCGTTATGCGTTATGCGTTATGCGTTATGCGTTGTGCGTTATACGTATGTGTTATGGGTTATGCGTTATACGGTATGCGGTATGCGTTATGCGTTATGCTTTATGCGTTATGCGTTATGAGTTACACGTTATGCTTTATGCGTTATGCGTTATGCGTTATTGCGTTAGGGGTTATGCGTTATGCGTTATGCGTTATGCTTTATGCGTTATGCATTATGCGTTATGCGTGATCCGTTATGCGTTAGGCATTATGGGTTTTCCGGTGTTCGTTATGCGTTGTGTAGTATGCGTTATGCGTTATGAAGTATGAGTTATGGTTTATGCGTTATGCATTGTGCGCTATACGTTTGCGTTATGCGTTATGCGTTATACGGTGTGCGTTATGCGTTATGCGTTATGCGTTATACGGTATGCGTTATGCGTTATGCGTTATGCGTTATGCGTTATGCGTTATATGTTATGCGTTATGCGTTATGCGTTATGCGTTGTGCGTTATACGTTTGCGTTATGCGTTATGCGTTATGCGATATGCGTTATGCGTTATGCGTTATGCGTTATACGTTATGCTTTATGCGTTATGCGTTATGAGTTATGCGTTATGCGTTATGCGTTATGCGTTATGCGTTGTGCGTTATACGGTATGCGTTATGCTTTATGCGTTATGCGTTATGCGTTATGCGTTATGCGTTATGCGTTATGCGTTATGCGTTATGCGTTATGCGTCATGCGTTATGCGTTATATGTGATGCGTTATGCGTTATGCGTTATGCGTTATGCGTTGTGCGTTATACGTTTGCGTTATGCGTTATGCGTTATGCGATATGCGTTATGCGTTATGCGTTATGCGTTATGCGTTATGCGTTATGCGTTATGCTTTATGCGTTATGCGTTATGAGTTACACGTTATGCTTTATGCGTTATGCGTTATGCGTTACTGCGTTAGGGGTTATGCGTTATGCGTTATGCGTTATGCGTTATGCTTTATGCGTTATGCATTATGCGTTATGCGTGATCCGTTATACGTTAGGCATTATGGGTTATCCGGTGTTCGTTATGCGTTGTGCAGTATGCGTTATGCGTTATGAAGTATGAGTTATGGTTTATGCGTTATGCATTGTGCGCTATACGTTTGCGTTATGCGTTATGCGTTATACGGTGTGCGTTATGCGTTATGCGTTATGGGTTATACGGTATGCGTTATGCGTTATGCGTTATGCGTTATGCGTTGTGCGTTATACGTATGTGTTATGGGTTATGCGTTATACGGTATGCGGTATGCGTTATGCGTTATGCGTGATCCGTTATGCGTTAGGCGTTATGGGTTTTCCGGTGTTCGTTATGCGTTGTGCAGTATGCGTTATGCGTTATACGGTATGCGTTATGAATTTGCGTTATGCGTTATGCGTTAAATGTTATGCGTTATACGTATGCGTTATGCGTTATACGGTATGCGGTATGCGTTATGCGTTGTGCGTTATACGTATGCGTTATGCTTTATGCGTTATGCATTATGCGTTATGCGTGATCCGTTATGCGTTAGGCGTTATGGGTTTTCCGGTATTCGTTATGCGTTGTGCAGTATGCGTTACGCGTTATGAAGTATGGGTTATGGTTTATGCGTTATGCGTTGTGCGCTATACGTTTGCGTTATGCGTTATGCGTTATGCGTTATACGGTATGCGTTATGCGTTATGCGTTATGCGTTATGCGTTATGCGTTATGCGTTATGCTTTATGCGTTATGCGTTATGCGTTATGCTTTATGCGTTATGCGTTATGAGTTATACGTTATGCGTTATGCATTATGCGTTATGCGTTATGCGTTATGCTTTATGCGTTATGCGTTATGCGTTATGCGTTATGCGTTATGCGTTATGCGTTATGCGTTATGCGTTATGCTTTATGCGTTATGCGTTATGCGTTATGCGTTATGCGTTATGCGTTATGCGTTATGCGTTATGCGTTATGCGTCATGCGTTATGCGTTATATGTGATGCGTTATGCGTTATGCGTTATGCGTTGTGCGTTATACGTTTGCGTTATGCGTTATGCGTTATGCGATATGCGTTATGCGTTATGCGTTATGCGTTATGCGTTATGCGTTATGCGTTATGCTTTATGCGTTATGCGTTATGAGTTACACGTTATGCTTTATGCGTTATGCGTTATGCGTTATTGCGTTAGGGGTTATGCGTTATGCGTTATGCGTTATGCGTTATGCGTTATGCTTTATGCGTTATGCATTATGCGTAATGCGTGATCCGTTATGCGTTAGGCATTATGGGTTATCCGGTGTTCGTTATGCGTTGTGCAGTATGCGTTATGCGTTATGAAGTATGAGTTATGGTTTATGCGTTATGCATTGTGCGCTATACGTTTGCGTTATGCGTTATGCGTTATACGGTGTGCGTTATGCGTTATGCGTTATGGGTTATACGGTATGCGTTATGCGTTATGCGTTATGCGTTATGCGTTGTGCGTTATACGTATGTGTTATGGGTTATGCGTTATACGGTATGCGGTATGCGTTATGCGTTATGCTTTATGCGTTATGCGTTATGAGTTACACGTTATGCTTTATGCGTTATGCGTTATGCGTTATTGCGTTAGGGGTTATGCGTTATGCGTTATGCGTTATGCTTTATGCGTTATGCATTATGCGTTATGCGTGATCCGTTATGCGTTAGGCATTATGGGTTTTCCGGTGTTCGTTATGCGTTGTGTAGTATGCGTTATGCGTTATGAAGTATGAGTTATGGTTTATGCGTTATGCATTGTGCGCTATACGTTTGCGTTATGCGTTATGCGTTATACGGTGTGCGTTATGCGTTATGCGTTATGCGTTATACGGTATGCGTTATGCGTTATGCGTTATGCGTTATGCGTTATGCGTTATATGTTATGCGTTATGCGTTATGCGTTGTGCGTTATACGTTTGCGTTATGCGTTATGCGTTATGCGATATGCGTTATGCGTTATGCGTTATGCGTTATGCGTTATGCTTTATGCGTTATGCGTTATGAGTTATGCGTTATGCGTTATGCGTTATGCGTTATGCGTTGTGCGTTATACGGTATGCGTTATGCGTTATGCGTTATGCGTTATGCGTTATGCGTCGTGCGTTATACGTATGCGTTATGCGTTATGCGTTATGCGTTATACGGTATGCGTTATGCGTTATGCGTTATGCGTTATGCGTTATATGTTATGCGTTATGCGTTATGCGTTATGCGTTGTGCGTTATACGTTTGCGTTATGCGTTATGCGTTATGCGTTATGCGTTATGCGTTATGCGTTATGCTTTATGCGTTATGCGTTATGAGTTACACGTTATACGTTTGCGTTATGCGTTATGCGTTATGCGATATGCGTTGTGCGTTATGCGTTATGCGTGATCCGTTATGCGTTAGGCGTTATGGGTTTTCCGGTGTTCGTTATGCGTTGTGCAGTATGCGTTATGCGTTATACGGTATGCGTTATGCGATATGCGTTATGCGTTATGCGTTATGCTTTATGCGTTATGCGTTATGAGTTACACGTTATGCTTTATGCGTTATGCGTTATGCGTTATGCGTTATGCGTTATGCGTTATGCGTTATATGTTATGCGTTATGCGTTATGCGTTATACGGTATGCGTTATGCGTTATGCGTTATGCTTTATGCGTTATGCATTATGCGTTATGCGTTATGCGTTATGCGTTATGCGTTATGCGTTATGCGTTATGCGTTATGAGTTACAAGTTATGCTTTATGCGTTATGCGTTATGCGTTATTGCGTTAGGGGTTATGCGTTATGCGTTATGCGTTATACGTTATACGTTATACGTTATACGTTATACGTTATACGTTATACGTTACACGTTATACGTTATACGTTATACGTTATACGTTATACGTTATACGTTATACGTTATACGTTATACGTTATACGTTATATGTTATACGCAGTACGTTGTACGCTGTACGTTATACGTTATACGTTATACGTTATACGTTATACGTTATACGTTATACGTTATACGCTGTACATTATACGCTGTACGTTATACGTTATACGTTATACGTTATACGTTATACGTTATACGTTACACGTTGTACGAGGTACGTTATACGTTGTACGTTATACGTTATACGTTATACGTTATACGTTATACGTTATACGTTGTACGTTATACGTTGTACGTTATATATTGTACGTTATATGTTATACGTTATACTTTATACGTTATACGTTACTCGTTGTACGTTATACGCTGTACGTTATACGTTATACGTTATACGTTATACGTTATACGTTATACGTTATACGTTATACGTTATACGTTATACGTTATACGTTATACGTTATATGTTATACGTTATACGTTATACGTTATACGTTATACGTTATACGTTATACGTTATACGTTATACGTTATACGTTATACGTTATACGTTATACGTTATATGTTATACGCTGTACGTTGTACGCTGTACGTTATACGTTATACGTTATACGTTATACGTTATACGTTACACGTTGTACGATGTACGTTATACGTTGTACGTTATACGTTATACGTTATACGTTATACGTTATACGTTATACGTTGTACGTTATACGTTGTACGTTATATATTGTACGTTATATGTTATACGTTATACTTTATACGTTATACGTTATACGTTACTCGTTGTACGTTATACGCTGTACGTTATACGTTATACGTTATACGTTATACGTTATACGTTATACGTTATACGTTATACGTTATACGTTATACGTTATACGTTATACGTTATACGTTATACGTTATACGTTATACGTTATACGTTATACGTTATACGTTATACGTTATACGTTATACGTTATACGTTATACGTTATACGTTATACGTTATACGTTATACGTTATACGTTATACGTTATACGTTATACGTTATACGTTATACGTTATACGTTATACGTTATACGTTATACGTTATACGTTATACGTTATACGGTATACGGTATACGTTATACGTTATACGTTATACGTTACACGTTATACGTTGTACGTTGTACGTTATACGTTATACGTTATACGTTATACGTTATACGTTATACGTTATACGTTATACGTTATACGTTATACGTTATATGGTATACGGTATACGGTATACGGTATACGTTATACGTTGTACGTTATACGTTATACGTTATACGTTATACGTTATACGTTATACGTTATACGTTATACGTTATACGTTATACGGTATACGTTATACGTTATACGGTATACGGTATACGTTATACGTTATACGTTATACGTTATACGTTATACGTTATACGTTATACGTTGTACGTTATACGTTGTACGTTATATATTGTACGTTATATGTTATACGTTATACTTTATACGTTATACGTTACTCGTTGTACGTTATACGCTGTACGTTATACGTTATACGTTATACGTTATACGTTATACGTTATACGTTATACGTTATACGTTATACGTTATACGTTATACGTTATACGTTATACGTTATACGTTATACGTTATACGTTATACGTTATACGTTATACGTTATACGTTATACGTTATACGTTATACGTTATACGTTATACGTTATACGTTATACGTTATACGTTATATGTTATACGCTGTACGTTGTACGCTGTACGTTATACGTTATACGTTATACGTTATACGTTATACGTTACACGTTGTACGATGTACGTTATACGTTGTACGTTATACGTTATACGTTATACGTTATACGTTATACGTTATACGTTATACGTTGTACGTTATACGTTGTACGTTATATATTGTACGTTATATGTTATACGTTATACTTTATACGTTATACGTTATAAGTTACTCGTTGTACGTTATACGCTGTACGTTATACGTTATACGTTATACGTTATACGTTATACGTTATACGTTATACGTTATACGTTATACGTTATACGTTATACGTTATACGTTATACGTTATACGTTATACGTTATACGTTATACGTTATACGTTATACGTTATACGTTATACGTTATACGTTATACGTTATACGTTATACGTTATACGTTATACGGTATACGGTATACGTTATACGTTATACGTTATACGGTATACGGTATACGTTATACGTTATACGTTATACGTTACACGTTATACGTTGTACGTTATACGTTATACGTTATACGTTATACGTTATACGTTATACGTTATACGTTATACGTTATACGTTATACGTTATACGTTATACGTTATACGTTATACGTTATACGTTATACGTTATATGGTATACGGTATACGGTATAGGTTATACGTTGTACGTTATACGTTATACGTTATACGTTATACGTTATACGTTATACGTTATACGTTATACGTTATACGGTATACGTTATACGTTATACGGTATACGGTATACGTTATACGTTATACGTTATACGTTATACGTTACACGTTATACGTTGTACGTTATACGTTCTACGTTATACGTTGTACGTTACATGTTGTACGTTATATGCTATACGTTATACGTTATACGTTATACGTTATACGTTATACGTTATACGTTATACGTTATACGTTATACGTTATACGTTGTACGTTATACGTTATACGATATACGTTATACGTTATACGTTATACGCTGTACGTTATACGCTGTACCTTATACGCTGTACGTTATACGCTGTACGTTATACGTTACACGTTGTACGTTGTACATTATACGTTGTACGTGATACGTTGTACGTTATACGTTGTACGTTATACGTTGTATGTTATACGTTATACGCTGTACGTTATACGTTATACGTTATACGTTATACGTTATACGTTACACGTTATACGTTATACGTTATACGTTATATGTTATACGCTGTACGTTGTACGCTGTACGTTATACGTTATACGTTATACGTTATACGTTATACGTTATACGTTGTACGTTATACGCTGTACGTTATACCTTATACGTTATACGTTATACGCTGTACGTTATACGCTGTACGTTATACGTTATACGTTATACGTTATACGTTATACGTTGTACGTAATACGTTATACGTTGTACGTTATACGTTGTACGTTATACGTTGTACGTTATACGTTATACGATATACGTTATACGTTATACGTTATACGTTATACGGTATGCGTTATACGTTATACGGTATACGGTATACGTTATACGTTATACGTTATACGTTATACGTTACACGTTATACGTTGTACGTTATACGTTCTACGTTATACGTTGTACGTTTTTGTTGTACCTTATGCTATACGTTATACGTTATACGTTATACGTTATACGTTATACGTTATACGTTATACGTTGTACGTTATACGTTATACGATATACGTTATACGTTATACGTTATACGCTGTACGTTATACGCTGTACGTTATACGATATACGTTACACGTTATACGTTATACGTTATACGCTGTACGTTATACGCTGTACGTTATACGTTATACGTTATACGTTGTACGTTATATATTGTACGTTATATGTTATACGTTATACTTTATACGTTATACGTTATACGTTACTCGTTGTACGTTATACGCTGTACGTTATACGTTATACGTTATACGTTATACGTTATACGTTATACGTTATACGTTATACGTTATACGTTATACGTTATACGTTATACGTTATACGTTATACGTTATACGTTATACGTTATACGTTATACGTTATACGTTATACGTTATACGTTATACGTTATACGTTATACGTTATACGTTACACGTTGTACGATGTACGTTATACGTTGTACGTTATACGTTGTACATTATACGTTTTACGTTACACGTTATATGTTATACGTTATACGGTATACGTTATACGTTATATGTTATACGTTATACGTTATATGTTATACGTTATACGCTGTACGTTATACGCTGTACGTTATACGTTATACGTTATACGTTACACGTTGTACGTTGTACGTTATACGTTGTACGTTATACGTTGTACGATATACGTTATACGTTATACGCTGTACGTTATACGCTGTACGTTATACGCTGTACGTTATACGTTTGTATTATACGTTGTACGTTAGATGTTATACGTTATACGTTATACGTTATACGCTGTACGTTATACGCTGTACGTTATACGTTATACGTTATACGTTATACGTTATACGTTATACGTTATACGTTATACGTTATACGTTATACGTTATACGTTGTACGTTATACGTTGTACGTTATATATTGTACGTTATATGTTATACGTTATACTTTATACGTTATACGTTACTCGTTGTACGTTATACGCTGTACGTTATACGTTATACGTTATACGTTATACGTTATACGTTATACGTTATACGTTATACGTTATACGTTATACGTTATACGTTATACGTTATACGTTATACGTTATACGTTATACGTTATACGTTATACGTTATACGTTATACGTTATACGTTATACGTTATACGTTATACGTTATATGTTATACGCTGTACGTTGTACGCTGTACGTTATACGTTATACGTTATACGTTATACGTTATACGTTACACGTTGTACGATGTACGTTATACGTTGTACGTTATACGTTATACGTTATACGTTATACGTTATACGTTATACGTTATACGTTGTACGTTATACGTTGTACGTTATATATTGTACGTTATATGTTATACGTTATACTTTATACGTTATACGTTATACGTTACTCGTTGTACGTTATACGCTGTACGTTATACGTTATACGTTATACGTTATACGTTATACGTTATACGTTATACGTTATACGTTATACGTTATACGTTATACGTTATACGTTATACGTTATACGTTATACGTTATACGTTATACGTTATACGTTATACGTTATACGTTATACGTTATACGTTATACGTTATACGTTATACGTTATACGTTATACGTTATACGTTATACGTTATACGTTATACGTTATACGTTATACGTTATACGGTATACGGTATACGTTATACGTTATACGTTATACGTTACACGTTATACGTTGTACGTTGTACGTTATACGTTATACGTTATACGTTATACGTTATACGTTATACGTTATACGTTATACGTTATACGTTATACGTTATATGGTATACGGTATACGGTATACGGTATACGTTATACGTTGTACGTTATACGTTATACGTTATACGTTATACGTTATACGTTATACGTTATACGTTATACGTTATACGTTATACGGTATACGTTATACGTTATACGGTATACGGTATACGTTATACGTTATACGTTATACGTTATACGTTATACGTTATACGTTATACGTTGTACGTTATACGTTGTACGTTATATATTGTACGTTATATGTTATACTTTATACTTTATACGTTATACGTTACTCGTTGTACGTTATACGCTGTACGTTATACGTTATACGTTATACGTTATACGTTATACGTTATACGTTATACGTTATACGTTATACGTTATACGTTATACGTTATACGTTATACGTTATACGTTATACGTTATACGTTATACGTTATACGTTATACGTTATACGTTATACGTTATACGTTATACGTTATACGTTATACGTTATACGTTATACGTTATATGTTATACGCTGTACGTTGTACGCTGTACGTTATACGTTATACGTTATACGTTATACGTTATACGTTACACGTTGTACGATGTACGTTATACGTTGTACGTTATACGTTATACGTTATACGTTATACGTTATACGTTATACGTTATACGTTATACGTTGTACGTTATACGTTGTACGTTATATATTGTACGTTATATGTTATACGTTATACTTTATACGTTATACGTTATAAGTTACTCGTTGTACGTTATACGCTGTACGTTATACGTTATACGTTATACGTTATACGTTATACGTTATACGTTATACGTTATACGTTATACGTTATACGTTATACGTTATACGTTATACGTTATACGTTATACGTTATACGTTATACGTTATACGTTATACGTTATACGTTATACGTTATACGTTATACGTTATACGTTATACGTTATACGTTATACGTTATACGTTATACGTTATACGGTATACGGTATACGTTATACGTTATACGTTATACGGTATACGGTATACGGTATACGTTATACGTTATACGTTATACGTTACACGTTATACGTTGTACGTTATACGTTATACGTTATACGTTATACGTTATACGTTATACGTTATACGTTATACGTTATACGTTATACGTTATACGTTATACGTTATACGTTATACGTTATACGTTATATGGTATACGGTATACGGTATAGGTTATACGTTGTACGTTATACGTTATACGTTATACGTTATACGTTATACGTTATACGTTATACGTTATACGTTATACGGTATACGTTATACGTTATACGGTATACGGTATACGTTATACGTTATACGTTATACGTTATACGTTACACGTTATACGTTGTACGTTATACGTTCTACGTTATACGTTGTACGTTACATGTTGTACGTTATATGCTATACGTTATACGTTATACGTTATACGTTATACGTTATACGTTATACGTTATACGTTATACGTTATACGTTGTACGTTATACGTTATACGATATACGTTATACGTTATACGTTATACGCTGTACGTTATACGCTGTACCTTATACGCTGTACGTTATACGCTGTACGTTATACGTTACACGTTGTACGTTGTACATTATACGTTGTACGTGATACGTTGTACGTTATACGTTGTACGTTATACGTTGTATGTTATACGTTATACGCTGTACGTTATACGTTATACGTTATACGTTATACGTTATACGTTATACGTTACACGTTATACGTTATACGTTATACGTTATATGTTATACGCTGTACGTTGTACGCTGTACGTTATACGTTATACGTTATACGTTATACGTTATACGTTATACGTTGTACGTTATACGCTGTACGTTATACCTTATACGTTATACGTTATACGCTGTACGTTATACGCTGTACGTTATACGTTATACGTTATACGTTATACGTTATACGTTGTACGTAATACGTTATACGTTGTACGTTATACGTTGTACGTTATACGTTGTACGTTATACGTTATACGATATACGTTATACGTTATACGTTATACGTTATACGGTATGCGTTATACGTTATACGGTATACGGTATACGTTATACGTTATACGTTATACGTTATACGTTACACGTTATACGTTGTACGTTATACGTTCTACGTTATACGTTGTACGTTTTTGTTGTACCTTATGCTATACGTTATACGTTATACGTTATACGTTATACGTTATACGTTATACGTTATACGTTGTACGTTATACGTTATACGATATACGTTATACGTTATACGTTATACGCTGTACGTTATACGCTGTACCTTATACGCTGTACGTTATACGCTGTACGTTATACGTTACACGTTGTACGTTGTACGTTATACGTTGTACGTGATACGTTGTATGTTATACGTTGTACGTTATACGTTGTATGTTATACGTTATACGCTGTACGTTATACGTTATACGTTATACGTTATACGTTATACGTTATACGTTATACGTTATACGTTATACGTTATACGTTATATGTTATACGCTGTACGTTGTACGCTGTACGTTATACGTTATACGTTATACGTTATACGTTATACGTTATACGTTGTACGTTATACGCTGTACGTTATACCTTATACGTTATACGTTATACGCTGTACGTTATACGCTGTACGTTATACGTTATACGTTATACGTTATACGTTGTACGTAATACGTTATACGTTGTACGTTATACGTTGTACGTTATACGTTGTACGTTATACGTTATACGATATACGTTATACGTTATACGTTATACGCTGTACGTTATACGCTGTACGTTATACGCTGTAAGTTATACGCTGTACGTTATACGTTACACGTTGTACGTTGTACGTTATACGTTGTACGTTATACGCTGTACGTTATATGTTGTACGTTATACGTTATACGTTGTACGTTATATGTTATACGTTATACGTTATACGTTATACGTTATACGTTATACGTTATACGTTATACGTTATACGTTATACGCTGTACGTTATCCGTTGTACGTTATACGTTATACGTTATACGTTATACGTTATACGTTATACGTTATACGTTATACGTTATACGTTATACGTTATACGTTATACGCTGTACGTTATACGTTATACGTTATACGTTATACGTTATACGTTATACGTTACACGTTGTACGTTGTACGTTATACGTTGTACGTTATACGTTGTACGATATACGTTATACGTTATACGCTGTACGTTATACGCTGTACGTTATACGCTGTACGTTATACGTTTGTCTTATACGTTGTACGTTATATGTTATACGTTATACGTTATACGTTATACGCTGTACGTTATACGCTGTACGTTATACGCTGTACTTTATACGTTATACGTTATACGTTACACGTTGTACGATGTACGTTATACGTTGTACGTTATACGTTATACGTTATACGTTATACGTTATACGTTGTACGTTATACGTTGTACGTTATACGTTATACGTTATACGTTATACGTTATACGTTATACGTTATACGTTATACGTTATACGTTATACGTTATACGCTGTACGTTATCCGTTGTACGTTATACGTTATACGGTATACGTTATACGTTATACGTTAGACGTTATACGTTATACGTTATACGTTATACGTTATACGTTATACGTTATACGTTATACGTTATACGTTATACGTTATACGTTATACGTTATACGTTATACGTTATACGTTATACGTTATACGTTATACGTTATACGTTATACGTTATACGTTATACGTTATACGTTATACGTTATACGTTATACGTTATACGTTATACGTTATACGTTATACGTTATACGTTATACGCTGTACGTTATCCGTTGTACGTTATACGTTATACGGTATACGTTATACGTTATACGTTATACGTTATATGTTATACGCTGTAAGTTGTACGTTATACGTTGTACGTTATACGTTCTACATTATACGTTATACGTTATACGTTATACGTTATACGTTATACGTTATACGTTATACGTTATACGTTATACGTTATACGTTATACGTTATACGTTATACGTTGTACGTTATACGTTATACGATATACGTTATACGTTATACGTTATACGCTGTACGTTATACGCTGTACCTTATACGCTGTACGTTATACGCTGTACGTTATACGTTACACGTTGTACGTTGTACGTTATACGTTGTACGTGATACGTTGTACGTTATACGTTGTACGTTATACGTTGTATGTTATACGTTATACGCTGTACGTTATACGTTATACGTTATACGTTATACGTTATACGTTATACGTTATACGTTATACGTTATACGTTATATGTTATACGCTGTACGTTGTACGCTGTACGTTATACGTTATACGTTATACGTTATACGTTATACGTTGTACGTTATACGCTGTACGTTATACCTTATACGTTATACGTTATACGCTGTACGTTATACGCTGTACGTTATACGTTATACGTTATACGTTATACGTTGTACGTAATACGTTATACGTTGTACGTTATACGTTGTACGTTATACGTTGTACGTTATACGTTATACGTTATACGTTATACGTTATACGTTATACGGTATACGGTATACGTTATTCGTTACACCTTATACGTTACACGTTATACGTTGTACGTTATACGTTCTACGTTATACGTTGTACGTTATACGTTGTACGATATACGTTATACGTTATCCGTTATACGTTATACGTTATACGTTATTCGTTATACGTTATACGTTATACGTTATACGTTATACATTATACGTTGTACGTTATACGCTGTACGTTATACCTTATACGTTATACGTTATACGCTGTACGTTATACGCTGTACGTTATACGATATACGTTACACGTTATACGTTATACGTTATACGCTGTACGTTATACGCTGTACGTTATACGTTATACGTTATACGTTGTACGTTATATATTGTACGTTATATGTTATACGTTATACTTTATACGTTATACGTTATACGTTACTCGTTGTACGTTATACGCTGTACGTTATACGTTATACGTTATACGTTATACGTTATACGTTATACGTTATACGTTATACGTTATACGTTATACGTTATACGTTATACGTTATACGTTATACGTTATACGTTATACGTTATACGTTATACGTTATACGTTATACGTTATACGTTATATGTTATACGCTGTACGTTGTACGCTGTACGTTATACGATATACGTTATACGTTAAACGTTATACGTTATACGTTATACGTTATACGCTGTACATTATACGCTGTACGTTATACGTTATACGTTATACGTTACACGTTGTACGATGTACGTTATACGTTGTACGTTATACGTTGTACATTATACGTTTTACGTTACACGTTATATGTTATACGTTATACGTTATACGTTATACGTTATATGTTATACGTTATACGTTATATGTTATACGTTATACGCTGTACGTTATACGCTGTACGTTATACGTTATACGTTATACGTTACACGTTGTATGTTGTACGTTATACGTTGTACGTTATACGTTGTACGATATACGTTATACGTTATACGCTGTACGTTATACGCTGTACGTTATACGCTGTAGGTTATACGTTTGTATTATACGTTGTACGTTAGATGTTATACGTTATACGTTATACGTTATACGCTGTACGTTATACGCTGTACGTTATACGTTATACGTTATACGTTATACGTTATACGTTATACGTTATACGTTATACGTTATACGTTATACGTTATACGTTGTACGTTATACGTTGTACGTTATATATTGTACGTTATATGTTATACGTTATACTTTATACGTTATACGTTACTCGTTGTACGTTATACGCTGTACGTTATACGTTATACGTTATACGTTATACGTTATACGTTATACGTTATACGTTATACGTTATACGTTATACGTTATACGTTATACGTTATACGTTATACGTTATACGTTATACGTTATACGTTATACGTTATACGTTATACGTTATACGTTATACGTTATACGTTATATGTTATACGCTGTACGTTGTACGCTGTACGTTATACGTTATACGTTATACGTTATACGTTATACGTTACACGTTGTACGATGTACGTTATACGTTGTACGTTATACGTTATACGTTATACGTTATACGTTATACGTTATACGTTGTACGTTATACGTTGTACGTTATATATTGTACGTTATATGTTATACGTTATACTTTATACGTTATACGTTATACGTTACTCGTTGTACGTTATACGCTGTACGTTATACGTTATACGTTATACGTTATACGTTATACGTTATACGTTATACGTTATACGTTATACGTTATACGTTATACGTTATACGTTATACGTTATACGTTATACGTTATACGTTATACGTTATACGTTATACGTTATACGTTATACGTTATACGTTATACGTTATACGTTATACGTTATACGTTATACGTTATACGTTATACGTTATACGTTATACGTTATACGTTATACGTTATACGTTATACGTTATACGTTATACGTTATACGTTATACGTTATACGTTATACGTTATACGTTATACGTTATACGTTATACGGTATACGGTATACGTTATACGTTATACGTTATACGTTACACGTTGTACGTTGTACGTTGTACGTTATACGTTATACGTTATACGTTATACGTTATACGTTATACGTTATACGTTATACGTTATACGTTATACGTTATATGGTATACGGTATACGGTATACGGTATACGGTATACGTTATACGTTGTACGTTATACGTTATACGTTATACGTTATACGTTATACGTTATACGTTATACGTTATACGTTATACGTTATACGGTATACGTTATACGTTATACGGTATACGGTATACGTTATACGTTATACGTTATACGTTATACGTTATACGTTATACGTTGTACGTTATACGTTGTACGTTATATATTGTACGTTATATGTTATACGTTATACTTTATACGTTATACGTTACTCGTTGTACGTTATACGCTGTACGTTATACGTTATACGTTATACGTTATACGTTATACGTTATACGTTATACGTTATACGTTATACGTTATACGTTATACGTTATACGTTATACGTTATACGTTATACGTTATACGTTATACGTTATACGTTATACGTTATACGTTATACGTTATACGTTATACGTTATACGTTATACGTTATACGTTATACGTTATATGTTATACGCTGTACGTTGTACGCTGTACGTTATACGTTATACGTTATACGTTATACGTTATACGTTACACGTTGTACGATGTACGTTATACGTTGTACGTTATACGTTATACGTTATACGTTATACGTTATACGTTATACGTTATACGTTATACGTTGTACGTTATACGTTGTACGTTATATATTGTACGTTATATGTTATACGTTATACTTTATACGTTATACGTTATAAGTTACTCGTTGTACGTTATACGCTGTACGTTATACGTTATACGTTATACGTTATACGTTATACGTTATACGTTATACGTTATACGTTATACGTTATACGTTATACGTTATACGTTATACGTTATACGTTATACGTTATACGTTATACGTTATACGTTATACGTTATACGTTATACGTTATACGTTATACGTTATACGTTATACGTTATACGTTATACGTTATACGTTATACGTTATACGTTATACGTTATACGTTATACGGTATACGGTATACGTTATACGTTATACGTTATACGGTATACGGTATACGTTATACGTTATACGTTAGACGTTACACGTTATACGTTGTACGTTATACGTTATACGTTATACGTTATACGTTATACGTTATACGTTATACGTTATACGTTATACGTTATACGTTATACGTTGTACGTTATACGTTGTACGTTATATATTGTACGTTATATGTTATACGTTATACTTTATACGTTATACGTTATAAGTTACTCGTTGTACGTTATACGCTGTACGTTATACGTTATACGTTATACGTTATACGGTATACGGTATACGTTATACGTTATACGTTATACGGTATACGGTATACGTTATACGTTATACGTTATACGTTACACGTTATACGTTGTACGTTATACGTTATACGTTATACGTTATACGTTATACGTTATACGTTATACGTTATACGTTATACGTTATACGTTATACGTTATACGTTATACGTTATACGTTATACGTTATATGGTATACGGTATACGGTATAGGTTATACGTTGTACGTTATACGTTATACGTTATACGTTATACGTTATACGTTATACGTTATACGTTATACGTTATACGGTATACGTTATACGTTATACGGTATACGGTATACGTTATACGTTATACGTTATACGTTATACGTTACACGTTATACGTTGTACGTTATACGTTCTACGTTATACGTTGTACGTTATATGTTGTACGTTATATGCTATACGTTATACGTTATACGTTATACGTTATACGTTATACGTTATACGTTATACGTTATACGTTATACGTTATACGTTATACGTTATACGTTATACGTTATACGATATACGTTATACGTTATACGTTATACGCTGTACGTTATACGCTGTACCTTATACGCTGTACGTTATACGCTGTACGTTATACGTTACACGTTGTACGTTGTACATTATACGTTGTACGTGATACGTTGTACGTTATACGTTGTACGTTATACGTTGTATGTTATACGTTATACGCTGTACGTTATACGTTATACGTTATACGTTATACGTTATACGTTATACGTTACACGTTATACGTTATACGTTATACGTTATATGTTATACGCTGTACGTTGTACGCTGTACGTTATACGTTATACGTTATACGTTATACGTTATACGTTATACGTTGTACGTTATACGCTGTACGTTATACCTTATACGTTATACGTTATACGCTGTACGTTATACGCTGTACGTTATACGTTATACGTTATACGTTATACGTTATACGTTGTACGTAATACGTTATACGTTGTACGTTATACGTTGTACGTTATACGTTGTACGTTATACGTTATACGATATACGTTATACGTTATACGTTATACGTTATACGGTATGCGTTATACGTTATACGGTATACGGTATACGTTATACGTTATACGTTATACGTTATACGTTACACGTTATACGTTGTACGTTATACGTTCTACGTTATACGTTGTACGTTTTTGTTGTACCTTATGCTATACGTTATACGTTATACGTTATACGTTATACGTTATACGTTATACGTTATACGTTGTACGTTATACGTTATACGATATACGTTATACGTTATACGTTATACGCTGTACGTTATACGCTGTACCTTATACGCTGTACGTTATACGCTGTACGTTATACGTTACACGTTGTACGTTGTACGTTATACGTTGTACGTGATACGTTGTATGTTATACGTTGTACGTTATACGTTGTATGTTATACGTTATACGCTGTACGTTATACGTTATACGTTATACGTTATACGTTATACGTTATACGTTATACGTTATACGTTATACGTTATACGTTATATGTTATACGCTGTACGTTGTACGCTGTACGTTATACGTTATACGTTATACGTTATACGTTATACGTTATACGTTGTACGTTATACGCTGTACGTTATACCTTATACGTTATACGTTATACGCTGTACGTTATACGCTGTACGTTATACGTTATACGTTATACGTTATACGTTGTACGTAATACGTTATACGTTGTACGTTATACGTTGTACGTTATACGTTGTACGTTATACGTTGTACGTTATACGTTATACGATATACGTTATACGTTATACGTTATACGCTGTACGTTATACGCTGTACGTTATAAGCTGTAAGTTATACGCTGTACGTTATACGTTACACGTTGTACGTTGTACGTTATACGTTGTACGTTATACGCTGTACGTTATATGTTGTACGTTATACGTTATACGTTGTACGTTATATGTTATACGTTATACGTTATACGTTATACGTTATACGTTATACGTTATACGTTATACGTTATACGTTATACGCTGTACGTTATCCGTTGTACGTTATACGTTATACGTTATACGTTATACGTTATACGTTATACGTTATACGTTATACGTTATACGTTATACGTTATACGTTATACGTTATACGTTATACGCTGTACGTTATACGTTATACGTTATACGTTATACGTTATACGTTATACGTTACACGTTGTACGTTGTACGTTATACGTTGTACGTTATACGTTGTACGATATACGTTATACGTTATACGCTGTACGTTATACGCTGTACGTTATACGCTGTACGTTATACGTTTGTCTTATACGTTGTACGTTATATGTTATACGTTATACGTTATACGTTATACGCTGTACGTTATACGCTGTACGTTATACGCTGTACTTTATACGTTATACGTTATACGTTACACGTTGTACGATGTACGTTATACGTTGTACGTTATACGTTATACGTTATACGTTATACGTTATACGTTGTACGTTATACGTTGTACGTTATACGTTATACGTTATACGTTATACGTTATACGTTATACGTTATACGTTATACGTTATACGCTGTACGTTATCCGTTGTACGTTATACGTTATACGGTATACGTTATACGTTATATGTTGTACGTTATACGTTATACGTTGTACGTTATATGTTATACGTTATACGTTATACGTTATACGTTATACGCTGTACGTTATCCGTTGTACGTTATACGTTATACGTTATACGTTATACGTTATACGTTATACGTTATACGTTATACGTTATACGTTATACGTTATACGTTATACGTTAGACGTTATACGTTATACGTTATACGTTATACGTTATACGTTATACGTTATACGTTATACGTTATACGTTATACGTTATACGTTATACGTTATACGTTATACGTTATACGTTATACGTTATACGTTATACGTTATACGTTATACGTTATACGTTATACGTTATACGTTATACGTTATACGTTATACGTTATACGTTATACGTTATACGTTATACGTTATACGTTATACGTTATACGTTATACGTTATACGTTATACGCTGTACGTTATCCGTTGTACGTTATACGTTATACGGTATACGTTATACGTTATACGTTATACGTTATATGTTATACGCTGTAAGTTGTACGTTATACGCTGTACGTTATACGTTGTACGTTATACGTTATACGTTATACGTTATACGTTATACGTTATACGTTATACGTTATACGTTATACGTTATACGTTATACGTTATACGTTGTACGTTATACGTTATACGATATACGTTATACGTTATACGTTATACGCTGTACGTTATACGCTGTACCTTATACGCTGTACGTTATACGCTGTACGTTATACGTTACACGTTGTACGTTGTACGTTATACGTTGTACGTGATACGTTGTACGTTATACGTTGTACGTTATACGTTGTATGTTATACGTTATACGCTGTACGTTATACGTTATACGTTATACGTTATACGTTATACGTTATACGTTATACGTTATACGTTATATGTTATACGCTGTACGTTGTACGCTGTACGTTATACGTTATACGTTATACGTTATACGTTATACGTTGTACGTTATACGCTGTACGTTATACCTTATACGTTATACGTTATACGCTGTACGTTATACGCTGTACGTTATACGTTATACGTTATACGTTATACGTTGTACGTAATACGTTATACGTTGTACGTTATACGTTGTACGTTATACGTTGTACGTTATACGTTGTATGTTATACGTTATACGCTGTACGTTATACGTTATACGTTATACGTTATACGTTATACGTTATACGTTATATGTTATACGCTGTACGTTGTACGCTGTACGTTATACGTTATACGTTATACGTTATACGTTATACGTTATACGTTGTACGTTATACGCTGTACGTTATACCTTATACGTTATACGTTATACGCTGTACGTTATACGCTGTACGTTATACGTTATACGTTATACGTTATACGTTGTACGTAATACGTTATACGTTGTACGTTATACGTTGTACGTTATACGTTGTACGTTATACGTTATACGATATACGTTATACGTTATACGTTATACGCTGTACGTTATACGCTGTACGTTATACGCTGTAAGTTATACGCTGTACGTTATACGTTACACGTTGTACGTTGTACGTTATACGTTGTACGTTATACGCTGTACGTTATATGTTGTACGTTATACGTTATACGTTGTACGTTATATGTTATACGTTATACGTTATACGTTATACGTTATACGTTATACGTTATACGTTATACGTTATACGCTGTACGTTATCCGTTGTACGTTATACGTTATACGTTATACGTTATACGTTATACGTTATACGTTATACGTTATACGTTATACGTTATACGTTATACGTTATACGTTATACGTTATACGTTATACGCTGTACGTTATACGTTATACGTTATACGTTATACGTTATACGTTATACGTTACACGTTGTACGTTGTACGTTATACGTTGTACGTTATACGTTGTACGATATACGTTATACGTTATACGCTGTACGTTATACGCTGTACGTTATACGCTGTACGTTATACGTTTGTCTTATACGTTGTACGTTATATGTTATACGTTATACGTTATACGTTATACGCTGTACGTTATGCGCTGTACGTTATACGCTGTACTTTATACGTTATACGTTATACGTTACACGTTGTACGATGTACGTTATACGTTGTACGTTATACGTTATACGTTATACGTTATACGTTATACGTTGTACGTTATACGTTGTACGTTATACGTTATACGTTATACGTTATACGTTATACGTTATACGTTATACGTTATACGTTATACGTTATACGTTGTACGTTATACGTTGTACGTTATACGTTATACGTTATACGTTATACGTTATACGTTATACGTTATACGTTATACGTTATACGCTGTACGTTATCCGTTGTACGTTATACGTTATACGGTATACGTTATACGTTATATGTTGTACGTTATACGTTATACGTTGTACGTTATATGTTATACGTTATACGTTATACGTTATACGTTATACGTTATACGTTATACGTTATACGTTATACGCTGTACGTTATCCGTTGTACGTTATACGTTATACGTTATACGTTATACGTTATACGTTATACGTTATACGTTATACGTTATACGTTATACGTTATACGTTATACGTTATACGTTATACGTTATACGTTATACGTTATACGTTATACGTTATACGTTATACGTTATACGTTATACGTTATACGTTATACGTTGTACGTTATACGTTATACGTTATACGTTATACGTTATACGTTATACGTTATACGTTATACGTTATACGTTATACGTTATACGTTATACGTTATACGTTATACGTTATACGTTATACGTTATACGTTATACGTTATACGTTATACGTTATACGTTATACGTTATACGCGGTACGTTATCCGTTGTACGTTATACGTTATACGGTATACGTTATACGTTATACGTTATACGTTATATGTTATACGCTGTAAGTTGTACGTTATACGTTGTACGTTATACGTTCTACATTATACGTTATACGTTATACGTTATACGTTATACGTTATACGTTATACGTTATACGTTATACGTTATACGTTATACGTTATACGTTGTACGTTATACGTTATACGATATACGTTATACGTTATACGTTATACGCTGTACGTTATACGCTGTACCTTATACGCTGTACGTTATACGCTGTACGTTATACGTTACACGTTGTACGTTGTACGTTATACGTTGTACGTGATACGTTGTACGTTATACGTTGTACGTTATACGTTGTATGTTATACGTTATACGCTGTACGTTATACGTTATACGTTATACGTTATACGTTATACGTTATACGTTATACGTTATACGTTATATGCTGTACGTTATACGTTATACGTTATACGTTATACGTTATACGTTGTACGTTATACGCTGTACGTTATACCTTATACGTTATACGTTATACGCTGTACGTTATACGCTGTACGTTATACGTTATACGTTATACGTTATACGTTGTACGTAATACGTTATACGTTGTACGTTATACGTTGTACGTTATACGTTGTACGTTATACGTTGTATGTTATACGTTATACGCTGTACGTTATACGTTATACGTTATACGTTATACGTTATACGTTATACGTTATATGTTATACGCTGTACGTTGTACGCTGTACGTTATACGTTATACGTTATACGTTATACGTTATACGTTATACGTTGTACGTTATACGCTGTACGTTATACCTTATACGTTATACGTTATACGCTGTACGTTATACGCTGTACGTTATACGTTATTCGTTATACGTTATACGTTGTACGTAATACGTTATACGTTGTACGTTATACGTTGTACGTTATACGTTGTACGTTATACGTTATACGATATACGTTATACGTTATACGTTATACGCTGTACGTTATACGCTGTACGTTATACGCTGTAAGTTATACGCTGTACGTTATACGTTACACGTTGTACGTTGTACGTTATACGTTGTACGTTATACGCTGTACGTTATATGTTGTACGTTATACGTTATACGTTGTACGTTATATGTTATACGTTATACGTTATACGTTATACGTTATACGTTATACGTTATACGTTATACGTTATACGCTGTACGTTATCCGTTGTACGTTATACGTTATACGTTATACGTTATACGTTATACGTTATACGTTATACGTTATACGTTATACGTTATACGTTATACGTTATACGTTATACGTTGTACGTTATATATTGTACGTTATATGTTATACGTTATACTTTATACGTTATACGTTATAAGTTACTCGTTGTACGTTATACGCTGTACGTTATACGTTATACGTTATACGTTATACGTTATACGTTATACGTTATACGTTATACGTTATACGTTATACGTTATACGTTATACGTTATACGTTATACGTTATACGTTATACGTTATACGTTATACGTTATACGTTATACGTTATACGTTATACGTTATACGTTATACGTTATACGTTATACGTTATACGTTATACGTTATACGTTATACGTTATACGTTATACGTTATACGTTATACGTTATACGGTATACGGTATACGTTATACGTTATACGTTATACGGTATACGGTATACGTTATACGTTATACGTTAGACGTTACACGTTATACGTTGTACGTTATACGTTATACGTTATACGTTATACGTTATACGTTATACGTTATACGTTATACGTTATACGTTATACGTTATACGTTGTACGTTATACGTTGTACGTTATATATTGTACGTTATATGTTATACGTTATACTTTATACGTTATACGTTATAAGTTACTCGTTGTACGTTATACGCTGTACGTTATACGTTATACGTTATACGTTATACGGTATACGGTATACGTTATACGTTATACGTTATACGGTATACGGTATACGTTATACGTTATACGTTATACGTTACACGTTATACGTTGTACGTTATACGTTATACGTTATACGTTATACGTTATACGTTATACGTTATACGTTATACGTTATACGTTATACGTTATACGTTATACGTTATACGTTATATGGTATACGGTATACGGTATAGGTTATACGTTGTACGTTATACGTTATACGTTATACGTTATACGTTATACGTTATACGTTATACGTTATACGTTATACGGTATACGTTATACGTTATACGGTATACGGTATACGTTATACGTTATACGTTATACGTTATACGTTACACGTTATACGTTGTACGTTATACGTTCTACGTTATACGTTGTACGTTATATGTTGTACGTTATATGCTATACGTTATACGTTATACGTTATACGTTATACGTTATACGTTATACGTTATACGTTATACGTTATACGTTATACGTTATACGTTGTACGTTATACGTTATACGATATACGTTATACGTTATACGTTATACGCTGTACGTTATACGCTGTACCTTATACGCTGTACGTTATACGCTGTACGTTATACGTTACACGTTGTACGTTGTACATTATACGTTGTACGTGATACGTTGTACGTTATACGTTGTACGTTATACGTTGTATGTTATACGTTATACGCTGTACGTTATACGTTATACGTTATACGTTATACGTTATACGTTATACGTTACACGTTATACGTTATACGTTATACGTTATATGTTATACGCTGTACGTTGTACGCTGTACGTTATACGTTATACGTTATACGTTATACGTTATACGTTATACGTTGTACGTTATACGCTGTACGTTATACCTTATACGTTATACGTTATACGCTGTACGTTATACGCTGTACGTTATACGTTATACGTTATACGTTATACGTTATACGTTGTACGTAATACGTTATACGTTGTACGTTATACGTTGTACGTTATACGTTGTACGTTATACGTTATACGATATACGTTATACGTTATACGTTATACGTTATACGGTATGCGTTATACGTTATACGGTATACGGTATACGTTATACGTTATACGTTATACGTTATACGTTACACGTTATACGTTGTACGTTATACGTTCTACGTTATACGTTGTACGTTTTTGTTGTACCTTATGCTATACGTTATACGTTATACGTTATACGTTATACGTTATACGTTATACGTTATACGTTGTACGTTATACGTTATACGATATACGTTATACGTTATACGTTATACGCTGTACGTTATACGCTGTACCTTATACGCTGTACGTTATACGCTGTACGTTATACGTTACACGTTGTACGTTGTACGTTATACGTTGTACGTGATACGTTGTATGTTATACGTTGTACGTTATACGTTGTATGTTATACGTTATACGCTGTACGTTATACGTTATACGTTATACGTTATACGTTATACGTTATACGTTATACGTTATACGTTATACGTTATATGTTATACGCTGTACGTTGTACGCTGTACGTTATACGTTATACGTTATACGTTATACGTTATACGTTATACGTTGTACGTTATACGCTGTACGTTATACCTTATACGTTATACGTTATACGCTGTACGTTATACGCTGTACGTTATACGTTATACGTTATACGTTATACGTTGTACGTAATACGTTATACGTTGTACGTTATACGTTGTACGTTATACGTTGTACGTTATACGTTGTACGTTATACGTTATACGATATACGTTATACGTTATACGTTATACGCTGTACGTTATACGCTGTACGTTATACGCTGTAAGTTATACGCTGTACGTTATACGTTACACGTTGTACGTTGTACGTTATACGTTGTACGTTATACGCTGTACGTTATATGTTGTACGTTATACGTTATACGTTGTACGTTATATGTTATACGTTATACGTTATACGTTATACGTTATACGTTATACGTTATACGTTATACGTTATACGCTGTACGTTATCCGTTGTACGTTATACGTTATACGTTATACGTTATACGTTATACGTTATACGTTATACGTTATACGTTATACGTTATACGTTATACGTTATACGTTATACGTTATACGCTGTACGTTATACGTTATACGTTATACGTTATACGTTATACGTTATACGTTACACGTTGTACGTTGTACGTTATACGTTGTACGTTATACGTTGTACGATATACGTTATACGTTATACGCTGTACGTTATACGCTGTACGTTATACGCTGTACGTTATACGTTTGTCTTATACGTTGTACGTTATATGTTATACGTTATACGTTATACGTTATACGCTGTACGTTATACGCTGTACGTTATACGCTGTACTTTATACGTTATACGTTATACGTTACACGTTGTACGATGTACGTTATACGTTGTACGTTATACGTTATACGTTATACGTTATACGTTATACGTTGTACGTTATACGTTGTACGTTATACGTTATACGTTATACGTTATACGTTATACGTTATACGTTATACGTTATACGTTATACGCTGTACGTTATCCGTTGTACGTTATACGTTATACGGTATACGTTATACGTTATATGTTGTACGTTATACGTTATACGTTGTACGTTATATGTTATACGTTATACGTTATACGTTATACGTTATACGCTGTACGTTATCCGTTGTACGTTATACGTTATACGTTATACGTTATACGTTATACGTTATACGTTATACGTTATACGTTATACGTTATACGTTATACGTTATACGTTAGACGTTATACGTTATACGTTATACGTTATACGTTATACGTTATACGTTATACGTTATACGTTATACGTTATACGTTATACGTTATACGTTATACGTTATACGTTATACGTTATACGTTATACGTTATACGTTATACGTTATACGTTATACGTTATACGTTATACGTTATACGTTATACGTTATACGTTATACGTTATACGTTATACGTTATACGTTATACGTTATACGTTATACGTTATACGTTATACGTTATACGTTATACGTTATACGCTGTACGTTATCCGTTGTACGTTATACGTTATACGTTATACGTTATACGTTATACGTTATACGTTATATGTTATACGCTGTAAGTTGTACGTTATACGTTGTACGTTATACGTTCTACATTATACGTTATACGTTATACGTTATACGTTATACGTTATACGTTATACGTTATACGTTATACGTTATACGTTATACGTTATACGTTGTACGTTATACGTTATACGATATACGTTATACGTTATACGTTATACGCTGTACGTTATACGCTGTACCTTATACGCTGTACGTTATACGCTGTACGTTATACGTTACACGTTGTACGTTGTACGTTATACGTTGTACGTGATACGTTGTACGTTATACGTTGTACGTTATACGTTGTATGTTATACGTTATACGCTGTACGTTATACGTTATACGTTATACGTTATACGTTATACGTTATACGTTATACGTTATACGTTATATGTTATACGCTGTACGTTGTACGCTGTACGTTATACGTTATACGTTATACGTTATACGTTATACGTTGTACGTTATACGCTGTACGTTATACCTTATACGTTATACGTTATACGCTGTACGTTATACGCTGTACGTTATACGTTATACGTTATACGTTATACGTTGTACGTAATACGTTATACGTTGTACGTTATACGTTGTACGTTATACGTTGTACGTTATACGTTGTATGTTATACGTTATACGCTGTACGTTATACGTTATACGTTATACGTTATACGTTATACGTTATACGTTATATGTTATACGCTGTACGTTGTACGCTGTACGTTATACGTTATACGTTATACGTTATACGTTATACGTTATACGTTGTACGTTATACGCTGTACGTTATACCTTATACGTTATACGTTATACGCTGTACGTTATACGCTGTACGTTATACGTTATACGTTATACGTTATACGTTGTACGTAATACGTTATACGTTGTACGTTATACGTTGTACGTTATACGTTGTACGTTATACGTTATACGATATACGTTATACGTTATACGTTATACGCTGTACGTTATACGCTGTACGTTATACGCTGTAAGTTATACGCTGTACGTTATACGTTACACGTTGTACGTTGTACGTTATACGTTGTACGTTATACGCTGTACGTTATATGTTGTACGTTATACGTTATACGTTGTACGTTATATGTTATACGTTATACGTTATACGTTATACGTTATACGTTATACGTTATACGTTATACGTTATACGCTGTACGTTATCCGTTGTACGTTATACGTTATACGTTATACGTTATACGTTATACGTTATACGTTATACGTTATACGTTATACGTTATACGTTATACGTTATACGTTATACGTTATACGTTATACGCTGTACGTTATACGTTATACGTTATACGTTATACGTTATACGTTATACGTTACACGTTGTACGTTGTACGTTATACGTTGTACGTTATACGTTGTACGATATACGTTATACGTTATACGCTGTACGTTATACGCTGTACGTTATACGCTGTACGTTATACGTTTGTCTTATACGTTGTACGTTATATGTTATACGTTATACGTTATACGTTATACGCTGTACGTTATGCGCTGTACGTTATACGCTGTACTTTATACGTTATACGTTATACGTTACACGTTGTACGATGTACGTTATACGTTGTACGTTATACGTTATACGTTATACGTTATACGTTATACGTTGTACGTTATACGTTGTACGTTATACGTTATACGTTATACGTTATACGTTATACGTTATACGTTATACGTTATACGTTATACGTTATACGTTGTACGTTATACGTTGTACGTTATACGTTATACGTTATACGTTATACGTTATACGTTATACGTTATACGTTATACGTTATACGCTGTACGTTATCCGTTGTACGTTATACGTTATACGGTATACGTTATACGTTATATGTTGTACGTTATACGTTATACGTTGTACGTTATATGTTATACGTTATACGTTATACGTTATACGTTATACGTTATACGTTATACGTTATACGTTATACGCTGTACGTTATCCGTTGTACGTTATACGTTATACGTTATACGTTATACGTTATACGTTATACGTTATACGTTATACGTTATACGTTATACGTTATACGTTATACGTTAGACGTTATACGTTATACGTTATACGTTATACGTTATACGTTATACGTTATACGTTATACGTTATACGTTATACGTTATACGTTATACGTTATACGTTATACGTTATACGTTATACGTTATACGTTATACGTTATACGTTATACGTTATACGTTATACGTTATACGTTATACGTTATACGTTATACGTTATACGTTATACGTTATACGTTATACGTTATACGTTATACGTTATACGTTATACGTTATACGTTATACGCTGTACGTTATCCGTTGTACGTTATACGTTATACGGTATACGTTATACGTTATACGTTATACGTTATATGTTATACGCTGTAAGTTGTACGTTATACGCTGTACGTTATACGTTGTACGTTATACGTTATACGTTATACGTTATACGTTATACGTTATACGTTATACGTTATACGTTATACGTTATACGTTATACGTTATACGTTGTACGTTATACGTTATACGATATACGTTATACGTTATACGTTATACGCTGTACGTTATACGCTGTACCTTATACGCTGTACGTTATACGCTGTACGTTATACGTTACACGTTGTACGTTGTACGTTATACGTTGTACGTGATACGTTGTACGTTATACGTTGTACGTTATACGTTGTATGTTATACGTTATACGCTGTACGTTATACGTTATACGTTATACGTTATACGTTATACGTTATACGTTATACGTTATACGTTATATGTTATACGCTGTACGTTGTACGCTGTACGTTATACGTTATACGTTATACGTTATACGTTATACGTTATACGTTGTACGTTATACGCTGTACGTTATACCTTATACGTTATACGTTATACGCTGTACGTTATACGCTGTACGTTATACGTTATACGTTATACGTTATACGTTGTACGTAATACGTTATACGTTGTACGTTATACGTTGTACGTTATACGTTGTACGTTATACGTTGTATGTTATACGTTATACGCTGTACGTTATACGTTATACGTTATACGTTATACGTTATACGTTATACGTTATATGTTATACGCTGTACGTTGTACGCTGTACGTTATACGTTATACGTTATACGTTATACGTTATACGTTATACGTTGTACGTTATACGCTGTACGTTATACCTTATACGTTATACGTTATACGCTGTACGTTATACGCTGTACGTTATACGCTATAGGTTATACGTTATACGTTGTACGTAATACGTTATACGTTGTACGTTATACGTTGTACGTTATACGTTGTACGTTATACGTTATACGATATACGTTATACGTTATACGTTATACGCTGTACGTTATACGCTGTACGTTATACGCTGTAAGTTATACGCTGTACGTTATACGTTACACGTTGTACGTTGTACGTTATACGTTGTACGTTATACGCTGTACGTTATATGTTGTACGTTATACGTTATACGTTGTACGTTATATGTTATACGTTATACGTTATACGTTATACGTTATACGTTATACGTTATACGTTATACGTTATACGCTGTACGTTATCCGTTGTACGTTATACGTTATACGTTATACGTTATACGTTATACGTTATACGTTATACGTTATACGTTATACGTTATACGTTATACGTTATACGTTATACGTTATACGCTGTACGTTATACGTTATACGTTGTACGTTATACGTTATACGTTATACGTTACACGTTGTACGTTGTACGTTATACGTTGTACGTTATACGTTGTACGATATACGTTATACGTTATACGCTGTACGTTATACGCTGTACGTTATACGCTGTACGTTATACGGTTGTCTTATACGTTGTACGTTATATGTTATACGTTATACGTTATACGTTATACGCTGTACGTTATACGCTGTACGTTATACGCTGTACTTTATACGTTATACGTTATACGTTACACGTTGTACGATGTACGTTATACGTTGTACGTTATACGTTATACGTTATACGTTATACGTTATACGTTGTACGTTATACGTTGTACGTTATACGTTATACGTTATACGTTATACGTTATACGTTATACGTTATACGTTATACGTTATACGTTATACGCTGTACGTTATCCGTTGTACGTTATACGTTATACGGTATACGTTATACGTTATACGTTAGACGTTATACGTTATACGTTATACGTTATACGTTATACGTTATACGTTATACGTTATACGTTATACGTTATACGTTATACGTTATACGTTATACGTTATACGTTATACGTTATACGTTATACGTTATACGTTATACGTTATACGTTATACGTTATACGTTATACGTTATACGTTATACGTTATACGTTATACGTTATACGTTATACGTTATACGTTATACGTTATACGTTATACGTTATACGTTATACGTTATACGTTATACGCTGTACGTTATCCGTTGTACGTTATACGTTATACGGTATACGTTATACGTTATACGTTATACGTTATATGTTATACGCTGTAAGTTGTACGTTATACGTTGTACGTTATACGTTCTACATTATACGTTATACGTTATACGTTATACGTTATACGTTATACGTTATACGTTATACGTTATACGTTATACGTTATACGTTATACGTTATACGTTGTACGTTATACGTTATACGATATACGTTATACGTTATACGTTATACGCTGTACGTTATACGCTGTACCTTATACGCTGTACGTTATACGCTGTACGTTATACGTTACACGTTGTACGTTGTACGTTATACGTTCTACGTGATACGTTGTACGTTATACGTTGTACGTTATACGTTGTATGTTATACGTTATACGCTGTACGTTATACGTTATACGTTATACGTTATACGTTATACGTTATACGTTATACGTTATACGTTATATGTTATACGCTGTACGTTGTACGCTGTACGTTATACGTTATACGTTATACGTTATACGTTATACGTTGTACGTTATACGCTGTACGTTATACCTTATACGTTATACGTTATACGCTGTACGTTATACGCTGTACGTTATACGTTATACGTTATACGTTATACGTTGTACGTAATACGTTATACGTTGTACGTTATACGTTGTACGTTATACGTTGTACGTTATACGTTATACGTTATACGTTATACGTTATACGTTATACGGTATACGTTATACATTATACGTTGTACGTTATACGCTGTACGTTATACCTTATACGTTATACGTTATACGCTGTACGTTATACGCTGTACGTTATACGATATACGTTACACGTTATACGTTATACGTTATACGCTGTACGTTATACGCTGTACGTTATACGTTATACGTTATACGTTGTACGTTATATATTGTACGTTATATGTTATACGTTATACTTTATACGTTATACGTTATACGTTACTCGTTGTACGTTATACGCTGTACGTTATACGTTATACGTTATACGTTATACGTTATACGTTATACGTTATACGTTATACGTTATACGTTATACGTTATACGTTATACGTTATACGTTATACGTTATACGTTATACGTTATACGTTATACGTTATACGTTATACGTTATACGTTATACGTTATACGTTATACGTTATACGTTATACGTTATACGTTATACGTTATACGTTATATGTTATACGCTGTACGTTGTACGCTGTACGTTATACGATATACGTTATACGTTATACGTTATACGTTATACGTTATACGCTGTACATTATACGCTGTACGTTATACGTTATACGTTATACGTTACACGTTGTACGATGTACGTTATACGTTGTACGTTATACGTTGTACATTATACGTTTTACGTTACACGTTATATGTTATACGTTATACGTTATACGTTATACGTTATATGTTATACGTTATACGTTATATGTTATACGTTATACGCTGTACGTTATACGCTGTACGTTATACGTTATACGTTATACGTTACACGTTGTACGTTGTACGTTATACGTTGTACGTTATACGTTGTACGATATACGTTATACGTTATACGCTGTACGTTATACGCTGTACGTTATACGCTGTACGTTATACGTTTGTATTATACGTTGTACGTTAGATGTTATACGTTATACGTTATACGTTATACGCTGTACGTTATACGCTGTACGTTATACGCTGTACTTTATACGTTATACGTTATACGTTACACGTTGTACGATGTACGTTATACGTTGTACGTTATACGTTATACGTTATACGTTATACGTTATACGTTATACGTTATACGTTATACGTTATACGTTATACGTTATACGTTATACGTTATACGCTGTACGTTATACGTTGTACATTATACGTTTTACGTTACACGCTATATGTTATAGGTTATACGTTATACGTTATACGTTATACGTTATACGTTATATGTTATACGTTATACGTTATACGTTATACGTTATACGTTATACGTTATACGTTATACGTTATACGTTGTACGTTGTACGTTATACGTTGTACGTTATACGTTGTACGATATACGTTATACGTTATACGTTATACGTTATACGTTATACGCTGTACGTTATACGCTGTACGTTATACGCTGTACGTTATACGTTGTACGTTATACGTTATACGTTGTACGTTATATGTTATTCGTTATACGTTATACGTTACACGTTATACGTTATACGTTATACGTTATACGTTATACGTTATACGTTATACGTTATACGTTATACGTTATACGTTATACGTTATACGTTATACGTTATACGTTATACGTTATACGTTATACGTTATACGTTATACGTTATACGTTATACGTTATACGTTATACGTTATACGTTATACGTTATACGTTATACGTTATACGTTATACGTTACACGTTATACGTTATACGTTATACGTTATTCGTTTAGTTTATACGTTATACGTTATACGTTATACGTTATACGTTATACGTTGTACGTTATACGCAGTACGTTATACCTTATACGTTATACGTTATACGCTGTACGTTATACGCTGTACGTTATACGATATACGTTACACGTTATACGTTATACGTTATACGTTATACGTTATACGTTATACGTTATACGTTATACGTTATACGTTATACGTTATACGTTATACGTTATACGTTATACGTTATACGTTATACGTTATACGTTATACGTTATACGTTATACGTTATACGTTATACGTTATACGTTATACGTTATACGTTATACGTTATACGTTATACGCTGTACGTTATCCGTTGTACGTTATACGTTATACGGTATACGTTATACGTTATACGTTATACGTTATATGTTATACGCTGTACGTTGTACGCTGTACGTTATACGTTATACGTTATACGTTATACGTTATACGTTATACGTTTATACGTTATACGCTGTACATTATACGCTGTACGTTATACGTTATACGTTATACGTTACACGTTGTACGATGTACGTTATACGTTGTACGTTATACGTTGTACATTATACGTTTTACGATACACGTTATATGTTATACGTTATACGTTATACGTTATATGTTATACGTTATACGTTATACGTTATACGTTATACGCTGTACGTTATACGCTGTACGTTATACGTTATACGTTATACGTTACACGTTATACGTTATACGTTATACGTTATACGTTATACGTTGTACGTTATACGTTATACGTTATACGTTGTACGTAATACGTTATACGTTGTACGTTATACGTTGTACGTTATACGTTGTACGTTATACGTTATACGATATACGTTATACGTTATACGTTATACGTTATACGGTATACGTTATACGTTATAAGGTATACGGTATACGTTATACGTTATACGTTATACGTTATACGTTATACGTTATACGTTACACGTTATACGTTGTACGTTATACGTTCTACGTTATACGTTGTACGTTTTTGTTGTACCTTATGCTATACGTTATACGTTATACGTTATACGTTATACGTTATACGTTATACGTTGTACGTTATACGTTATACGATATACGTTATACGTTATACGTTATACGCTGTACGTTATACGCTGTACCTTATACGCTGTACGTTATACGCTGTACGTTATACGTTACACGTTGTACGTTGTACGTTATACGTTGTACGTGATACGTTGTATGTTATACGTTGTACGTTATACGTTGTATGTTATACGTTATACGCTGTACATTATACGTTATACGTTATACGTTATACGTTATACGTTATACGTTATACGTTATACGTTATACGTTATACGTTATATGTTATACGCTGTACGTTGTACGCTGTACGTTATACGTTATACGTTATACGTTATACGTTATACGTTATACGTTGTACGTTATACGCTGTACGTTATACCTTATACGTTATACGTTATACGCTGTACGTTATACGCTGTACGTTATACGTTATACGTTATACGTTATACGTTGTACGTAATACGTTATACGTTGTACGTTATACGTTGTACGTTATACGTTGTACGTTATACGTTATACGATATACGTTATACGTTATACGCTGTACGTTATACGCTGTACGTTATACGCTGTAAGTTATACGCTGTACGTTATACGTTACACGTTGTACGTTGTACGTTATACGTTGTACGTTATACGCTGTACGTTATATGTTGTACGTTATACGTTATACGTTGTACGTTATATGTTATACGTTATACGTTATACGTTATACGTTATACGTTATACGTTATACGTTATACGCTGTACGTTATCCGTTGTACGTTATACGTTATACGGTATACGTTATACGTTATACGTTAGACGTTATACGTTATACGTTATACGTTATACGTTATACGTTATACGTTATACGTTATACGTTATACGTTATACGTTATACGTTATACGTTATACGTTATACGTTATACGTTATACGTTATACGTTATACGTTATACGTTATACGTTATACGTTATACGTTATACGTTATACGTTATACGTTATACGTTATACGTTATACGTTATACGTTATACGTTATACGTTATACGTTATACGTTATACGTTATACGTTATACGTTATACGTTATACGTTATACGTTATACGTTATACGATATACGTTATACGTTATACGTTATACGCTGTACGTTATACGCTGTACCTTATACGCTGTACGTTATACGCTGTACGTTATACGTTACACGTTGTACGTTGTACGTTATACGTTGTACGTGATACGTTGTATGTTATACGTTGTACGTTATACGTTGTATGTTATACGTTATACGCTGTACGTTATACGTTATACGTTATACGTTATACGTTATACGTTATACGTTATACGTTATACGTTATACGTTATATGTTATACGCTGTACGTTGTACGCTGTACGTTATACGTTATACGTTATACGTTATACGTTGTACGTTATACGCTGTACGTTATACCTTATACGTTATACGTTATACGCTGTACGTTATACGCTGTACGTTATACGTTATACGTTATACGTTATACGTTGTACGTAATACGTTATACGTTGTACGTTATACGTTGTACGTTATACGTTGTACGTTATACGTTATACGATATACGTTATACGTTATACGTTATACGCTGTACGTTATACGCTGTACGTTATACGCTGTAAGTTATACGCTGTACGTTATACGTTACACGTTGTACGTTGTACGTTATACGTTGTACGTTATACGCTGTACGTTATATGTTGTACGTTATACGTTATACGTTGTACGTTATATGTTATACGTTATACGTTATACGTTATACGTTATACGTTATACGTTATACGTTATACGTTATACGCTGTACGTTATCCGTTGTACGTTATACGTTATACGGTATACGTTATACGTTATACGTTAGACGTTATACGTTATACGTTATACGTTATACGTTATACGTTATACGTTATACGTTATACGTTATACGTTATACGTTATACGTTATACGTTATACGTTATACGTTATACGTTATACGTTATACGTTATACGTTATACGTTATACGTTATACGTTATACGTTATACGTTATACGTTATACGTTATACGTTATACGTTATACGTTATACGTTATACGTTATACGTTATACGTTATACGTTATACGTTATACGTTATACGTTATACGTTATACGTTATACGTTATACGTTATACGCTGTACGTTATACGTTATACGTTATACGTTATACGTTATACGTTATACGTTACACGTTGTACGTTGTACGTTATACGTTGTACGTGATACGTTGTATGTTATACGTTGTACGTTATACGTTGTATGTTATACGTTATACGCTGTACGTTATACGTTATACGTTATACGTTATACGTTATACGTTATACGTTATACGTTATACGTTATACGTTATACGTTATACGTTATATGTTATACGCTGTACGTTGTACGCTGTACGTTATACGTTATACGTTATACGTTATACGTTATACGTTGTACGTTATACGCTGTACGTTATACCTTATACGTTATACGTTATACGCTGTACGTTATACGCTGTACGTTATACGTTATACGTTATACGTTATACGTTGTACGTAATACGTTATACGTTGTACGTTATACGTTGTACGTTATACGTTGTACGTTATACGTTATACGATATACGTTATACGTTATACGTTATACGCTGTACGTTATACGCTGTACGTTATACGCTGTAAGTTATACGCTGTACGTTATACGTTACACGTTGTACGTTGTACGTTATACGTTGTACGTTATACGCTGTACGTTATATGTTGTACGTTATACGTTATACGTTGTACGTTATATGTTATACGTTATACGTTATACGTTATACGTTATACGTTATACGTTATACGTTATACGTTATACGTTATACGCTGTACGTTATCCGTTGTACGTTATACGTTATACGGTATACGTTATACGTTATACGTTAGACGTTATACGTTATACGTTATACGTTATACGTTATACGTTATACGTTATACGTTATACGTTATACGTTATACGTTATACGTTATACGTTATACGTTATACGTTATACGTTATACGTTATACGTTATACGTTATACGTTATACGTTATACGTTATACGTTATACGTTATACGTTATACGTTATACGTTATACGTTATACGTTATACGTTATACGTTATACGTTATACGTTATACGTTATACGTTATACGTTATACGTTATACGTTATACGTTATACGTTATACGTTATACGTTATACGTTATACGCTGTACGTTATCCGTTGTACGTTATACGTTATACGGTATACGTTATACGTTATACGTTAGACGTTATACGTTATACGTTATACGTTATACGTTATACGTTATACGTTATACGTTATACGTTATACGTTATACGTTATACGTTATACGTTATACGTTATACGTTATACGTTATACGTTATACGTTATACGTTATACGTTATACGTTATACGTTATACGTTATACGTTATACGTTATACGTTATACGTTATACGTTATACGTTATACGTTATACGTTATACGTTATACGTTATACGTTATACGTTATACGTTATACGTTATACGTTATACGTTATACGTTATACGTTATACGTTATACGTTGTACGTTATACGTTATACGATATACGTTATACGTTATACGTTATACGCTGTACGTTATACGCTGTACCTTATACGCTGTACGTTATACGCTGTACGTTATACGTTACACGTTGTACGTTGTACGTTATACGTTCTACGTGATACGTTGTACGTTATACGTTGTACGTTATACGTTGTATGTTATACGTTATACGCTGTACGTTATACGTTATACGTTATACGTTATACGTTATACGTTATACGTTATACGTTATACGTTATATGTTATACGCTGTACGTTGTACGCTGTACGTTATACGTTATACGTTATACGTTATACGTTATACGTTGTACGTTATACGCTGTACGTTATACCTTATACGTTATACGTTATACGCTGTACGTTATACGCTGTACGTTATACGTTATACGTTATACGTTATACGTTGTACGTAATACGTTATACGTTGTACGTTATACGTTGTACGTTATACGTTGTACGTTATACGTTATACGTTATACGTTATACGTTATACGTTATACGGTATACGGTATACGTTATTCGTTACACCTTATACGTTACACGTTATACGTTGTACGTTATACGTTCTACGTTATACGTTGTACGTTATACGTTGTACGATATACGTTATACGTTATCCGTTATACGTTATACGTTATACGTTATTCGTTATACGTTATACGTTATACGTTATACGTTATACATTATACGTTGTACGTTATACGCTGTACGTTATACCTTATACGTTATACGTTATACGCTGTACGTTATACGCTGTACGTTATACGATATACGTTACACGTTATACGTTATACGTTATACGCTGTACGTTATACGCTGTACGTTATACGTTATACGTTATACGTTGTACGTTATATATTGTACGTTATATGTTATACGTTATACTTTATACGTTATACGTTATACGTTACTCGTTGTACGTTATACGCTGTACGTTATACGTTATACGTTATACGTTATACGTTATACGTTATACGTTATACGTTATACGTTATACGTTATACGTTATACGTTATACGTTATACGTTATACGTTATACGTTATACGTTATACGTTATACGTTATACGTTATACGTTATACGTTATACGTTATACGTTATACGTTATACGTTATACGTTATACGTTATACGTTATACGTTATATGTTATACGCTGTACGTTGTACGCTGTACGTTATACGATATACGTTATACGTTATACGTTATACGTTATACGTTATACGCTGTACATTATACGCTGTACGTTATACGTTATACGTTATACGTTACACGTTGTACGATGTACGTTATACGTTGTACGTTATACGTTGTACATTATACGTTTTACGTTACACGTTATATGTTATACGTTATACGTTATACGTTATACGTTATATGTTATACGTTATACGTTATATGTTATACGTTATACGCTGTACGTTATACGCTGTACGTTATACGTTATACGTTATACGTTACACGTTGTACGTTGTACGTTGTACGTTATACGTTGTACGTTATACGTTGTACGATATACGTTATACGTTATACGCTGTACGTTATACGCTGTACGTTATACGCTGTACGTTATACGTTTGTATTATACGTTGTACGTTAGATGTTATACGTTATACGTTATACGTTATACGCTGTACGTTATACGCTGTACGTTATACGCTGTACTTTATACGTTATACGTTATACGTTACACGTTGTACGATGTACGTTATACGTTGTACGTTATACGTTATACGTTATACGTTATACGTTATACGTTATACGTTATACGTTATACGTTATACGTTATACGTTATACGTTATACGCTGTACGTTATACGTTGTACATTATACGTTTTACGTTACACGCTATATGTTATAGGTTATACGTTATACGTTATACGTTATACGTTATACGTTATATGTTATACGTTATACGTTATACGTTATACGTTATACGTTATACGTTATACGTTATACGTTATACGTTGTACGTTGTACGTTATACGTTGTACGTTATACGTTGTACGATATACGTTATACGTTATACGTTATACGTTATACGTTATACGCTGTACGTTATACGCTGTACGTTATACGCTGTACGTTATACGTTGTACGTTATACGTTATACGTTGTACGTTATATGTTATTCGTTATACGTTATACGTTACACGTTATACGTTATACGTTATACGTTATACGTTATACGTTATACGTTATACGTTATACGTTATACGTTATACGTTATACGTTATACGTTATACGTTATACGTTATACGTTATACGTTATACGTTATACGTTATACGTTATACGTTATACGTTATACGTTATACGTTATACGTTATACGTTATACGTTATACGTTACACGTTATACGTTATACGTTATACGTTATTCGTTTAGTTTATACGTTATACGTTATACGTTATACGTTATACGTTATACGTTGTACGTTATACGCAGTACGTTATACCTTATACGTTATACGTTATACGCTGTACGTTATACGCTGTACGTTATACGCTGTACGTTATACGATATACGTTACACGTTATACGTTACACGTTATACGTTATACGTTATACGTTATACGTTATACGTTATACGTTATACGTTATACGTTATACGTTATACGTTATACGTTATACGTTATACGTTATACGTTATACGTTATACGTTATACGTTATACGTTATACGTTATACGTTATACGTTATACGTTATACGTTATACGTTATACGTTATACGTTATACGTTATACGTTATACGCTGTACGTTATCCGTTGTACGTTATACGTTATACGGTATACGTTATACGTTATACGTTATACGTTATATGTTATACGCTGTACGTTGTACGCTGTACGTTATACGTTATACGTTATACGTTATACGTTATACGTTATACGTTTATACGTTATACGCTGTACATTATACGCTGTACGTTATACGTTATACGTTATACGTTACACGTTGTACGATGTACGTTATACGTTGTACGTTATACGTTGTACATTATACGTTTTACGATACACGTTATATGTTATACGTTATACGTTATACGTTATATGTTATACGTTATACGTTATACGTTATACGTTATACGCTGTACGTTATACGCTGTACGTTATACGTTATACGTTATACGTTACACGTTATACGTTATACGTTATACGTTATACGTTATACGTTGTACGTTATACGTTATACGTTATACGTTGTACGTAATACGTTATACGTTGTACGTTATACGTTGTACGTTATACGTTGTACGTTATACGTTATACGATATACGTTATACGTTATACGTTATACGTTATACGGTATACGTTATACGTTATAAGGTATACGGTATACGTTATACGTTATACGTTATACGTTATACGTTATACGTTATACGTTACACGTTATACGTTGTACGTTATACGTTCTACGTTATACGTTGTACGTTTTTGTTGTACCTTATGCTATACGTTATACGTTATACGTTATACGTTATACGTTATACGTTATACGTTGTACGTTATACGTTATACGATATACGTTATACGTTATACGTTATACGCTGTACGTTATACGCTGTACCTTATACGCTGTACGTTATACGCTGTACGTTATACGTTACACGTTGTACGTTGTACGTTATACGTTGTACGTGATACGTTGTATGTTATACGTTGTACGTTATACGTTGTATGTTATACGTTATACGCTGTACGTTATACGTTATACGTTATACGTTATACGTTATACGTTATACGTTATACGTTATACGTTATATGTTATACGCTGTACATTATACGCTGTACGTTATACGTTATACGTTATATGTTATACGCTGTACGTTGTACGCTGTACGTTATACGATATACGTTATACGTTATACGTTATACGTTATACGTTATACGTTATACGCTGTACATTATACGCTGTACGTTATACGTTATACGTTATACGTTACACGTTGTACGATGTACGTTATACGTTGTACGTTATACGTTGTACATTATACGTTTTACGTTACACGTTATATGTTATACGTTATACGTTATAAGTTATACGTTATATGTTATACGTTATACGTTATACGTTATACGTTATACGCTGTACGTTATACGCTGTACGTTATACGTTATACGTTATACGTTACACGTTGTACGTTGTACGTTATACGTTGTACGTTATACGCTGTACGTTATACGTTTGTTTTATACGTTGTACGTTATATGTTATACGTTATACGTTATACGTTATACGTTATACGCTGTACGTTATACGCTGTACGTTATACGCTGTACTTTATACGTTATACGTTATACGTTACACGTTGTACGATGTACGTTATACGTTGTACGTTATACGTTATACGTTATACGTTATACGTTATACGTTGTACGTTATACGTTGTACGTTATATATTGTACGTTATATGTTATACGTTATACTTTATACGTTATACGTTATACGTTACTCGTTGTACGTTATACGCTGTACGTTATACGTTATACGTTATACGTTATACGTTATACGTTATACGTTATACGTTATACGTTATACGTTATACGTTATACGTTATACGTTATACGTTATATGGTATACGGTATACGGTATACGTTATACGTTGTACGTTATACGTTATACGTTATACGTTATACGTTATACGTTATACGTTATACGTTATACGTTATACGGTATACGTTATACGTTATACGGTATACGGTATACGTTATACGTTATACGTTATACGTTATACGTTACACGTTATACGTTGTACGTTATACGTTCTACGTTATACGTTGTACGTTATATGTTGTACGTTATATGCTATACGTTATACGTTATACGTTATACGTTATACGTTATACGTTGTACGTTATACGTTATACGTTATACGTTATACGTTGTACGTTATACGTTATACGATATACGTTATACGTTATACGTTATACGCTGTACGTTATACGCTGTACCTTATACGCTGTACGTTATACGCTGTACGTTATACGTTACACGTTGTACGTTGTACATTATACGTTGTACGTGATACGTTGTACGTTATACGTTGTACGTTATACGTTATACGTTATACGTTATACGTTATACGTTATACGTTATACGTTATACGTTATATGTTATACGCTGTACGTTGTACGCTGTACGTTATACGTTATACGTTATACGTTATACGTTATACGTTATACGTTATACGTTGTACGTTATACGCTGTACGTTATACGTTATACGTTATACGTTATACGCTGTACGTTATACGCTGTACGTTATACGTTATACGTTATACGTTATACGTTATACGTTGTACGTAATACGTTATACGTTGTACGTTATACGTTGTACGTTATACGTTGTACGTTATACGTTATACGATATACGTTATACGTTATACGTTATACGCTGTACGTTATACGCTGTACGTTATACGCTGTAAGTTATACGCTGTACGTTATACGTTACACGTTGTACGTTGTACGTTATACGTTGTACGTTATACGCTGTACGTTATATGTTGTACGTTATACGTTATACGTTGTACGTTATATGTTATACGCTGTACGTTGTACGCTGTACGTTATACGTTATACGTTATACGTTATACGTTATACGTTATACGTTATACGCTGTACATTATACGCTGTACGTTATACGTTATACGTTATACGTTACACGTTGTACGATGTACGTTATACGTTGTACGTTATACGTTGTACATTATACGTTTTACGTTACACGTTATATGTTATACGTTATACGTTATACGTTATACGTTATATGTTATACGTTATACGTTATACGTTATACGCTGTACGTTATACGCTGTACGTTATACGTTATACGTTATACGTTACACGTTGTACGTTGTACGTTATACGTTGTACGTTATACGTTGTACGATATACGTTATACGTTATACGCTGTACGTTATACGCTGTACGTTATACGCTGTACGTTATACGTTTGTTTTATACGTTGTACGTTATATGTTATACGTTATACGTTATACGTTATACGCTGTACGTTATACGCTGTACGTTATACGCTGTACTTTATACGTTATACGTTATACGTTACACGTTGTACGATGTACGTTATACGTTGTACGTTATACGTTATACGTTATACGTTATACGTTATACGTTACACGTTATACGTTGTACGTTATACGTTATACGTTATACGTTATACGTTATACGTTATACGTTATACGTTATACGTTATACGTTATACGTTATACGTTATATGGTATACGGTATACGGTATACGTTATACGTTGTACGTTATACGTTATACGTTATACGTTATACGTTATACGTTATACGTTATACGTTATACGTTATACGTTATACGTTATACGTTATACGTTATACGTTATACGTTATACGTTATACGTTATACGTTATACGTTATACGTTATACGTTACACGTTGTACGTTGTACGTTATACGTTGTACGTGATACGTTGTATGTTATACGTTGTACGTTATACGTTGTATGTTATACGTTATACGCTGTACGTTATACGTTATACGTTATACGTTATACGTTATACGTTATACGTTATACGTTATACGTTATACGTTATACGTTATATGTTATACGCTGTACGTTGTACGCTGTACGTTATACGTTATACGTTATACGTTATACGTTATACGTTGTACGTTATACGCTGTACGTTATACCTTATACGTTATACGTTATACGCTGTACGTTATACGCTGTACGTTATACGTTATACGTTATACGTTATACGTTGTACGTAATACGTTATACGTTGTACGTTATACGTTGTACGTTATACGTTATACGTTGTACGTAATACGTTATACGTTGTACGTTATACGTTGTACGTTATACGTTGTACGTTATACGTTATACGATATACGTTATACGTTATACGTTATACGCTGTACGTTATACGCTGTACGTTATATGTTGTACGTTATACGTTATACGTTGTACGTTATATGTTATACGTTATACGTTATACGTTATACGTTATACGTTATACGTTATACGTTATACGTTGTACGTAATACGTTATACGTTGTACGTTATACGTTGTACGTTATACGTTGTACGTTATACGTTATACGATATACGTTATACGTTATACGTTATACGCTGTACGTTATACGCTGTACGTTATCCGTTGTACGTTATACGTTATACGGTATACGTTATACGTTATACGTTAGACGTTATACGTTATACGTTATACGTTATACGTTATACGTTATACGTTATACGTTATACGTTATACGTTATACGTTATACGTTATACGTTATACGTTATACGTTATACGTTATACGTTATACGTTATACGTTATACGTTATACGTTATACGTTATACGTTATATGTTATACGTTATACGTTATACGTTATACGTTATACGTTATACGTTATACGTTATACGTTATACGTTATACGTTATACGTTATACGCTGTACGTTAAACGTTATACGTTATACGTTATACGTTATACGTTATACGTTACACGTAGTACGTTGTACGTTATACGTTGTACGTTATACGTTGTACGATATACGTTATACGTTATACGCTGTACGTTATACGCTGTACGTTATACGCTGTACGTTATACGTTTGTCTTATACGTTGTACGTTATATGTTATACGTTATACGTTATACGCTGTACGTTATACGTTGTACGTTATACGTTGTACGTTATATATTGTACGTTATATGTTATACGTTATACTTTATACGTTATACGTTATACGTTACTCGTTGTACGTTATACGCTGTACGTTATACGTTATACGTTATGCGTTATACGTTATACGTTATACGTTATACGTTATACGTTATACGTTATACGTTATACGTTATACGTTATACGTTATACGTTATACGTTATACGTTATACGTTATACGTTATACGTTATACGTTATACGTTATACGTTATACGTTATACGTTATACGTTATACGTTATACGTTATACGTTATACGTTATACGTTATACGTTATACGTTATACGTTATACGTTATACGTTATACGTTATACGTTATACGTTATACGTTATACGTTATACGTTATACGTTATACGTTATACGTTATATGGTATACGGTATACGGTATACGGTATACGTTATACGTTGTACGTTATACGTTATACGTTATACGTTATACGTTATACGTTATACGTTATACGTTATACGTTATACGTTATACGTTATACGTTATACGTTATACGTTATACGTTATACGTTATACGTTATACGTTATACGTTATACGCTGTACGTTATACGTTATACGTTATACGTTATACGTTATACGTTATACGTTACACGTTGTACGTTGTACGTTATACGTTGTACGTGATACGTTGTATGTTATACGTTGTACGTTATACGTTGTATGTTATACGTTATACGCTGTACGTTATACGTTATACGTTATACGTTATACGTTATACGTTATACGTTATACGTTATACGTTATACGTTATACGTTATATGTTATACGCTGTACGTTGTACGCTGTACGTTATACGTTATACGTTATACGTTATACGTTATACGTTGTACGTTATACGCTGTACGTTATACCTTATACGTTATACGTTATACGCTGTACGTTATACGCTGTACGTTATACGTTATACGTTATACGTTATACGTTGTACGTAATACGTTATACGTTGTACGTTATACGTTGTACGTTATACGTTGTACGTTATACGTTATACGATATACGTTATACGTTATACGTTATACGCTGTACGTTATACGCTGTACGTTATACGCTGTAAGTTATACGCTGTACGTTATACGTTACACGTTGTACGTTGTACGTTATACGTTGTACGTTATACGCTGTACGTTATATGTTGTACGTTATACGTTATACGTTGTACGTTATATGTTATACGTTATACGTTATACGTTATACGTTATACGTTATACGTTATACGTTATACGTTATACGTTATACGTTATACGTTATACGCTGTACATTATACGCTGTACGTTATACGTTATACGTTATACGTTACACGTTGTACGATGTACGTTATACGTTGTACGTTATACGTTGTACATTATACGTTTTACGTTACACGTTATATGTTATACGTTATACGTTATACGTTATACGTTATATGTTATACGTTATACGTTATACGTTATACGTTATACGCTGTACGTTATACGCTGTACGTTATACGTTATACGTTATACGTTACACGTTGTACGTTGTACGTTATACGTTGTACGTTATACGTTGTACGATATACGTTATACGTTATACGCTGTACGTTATACGCTGTACGTTATACGCTGTACGTTATACGTTTGTTTTATACGTTGTACGTTATATGTTATACGTTATACGTTATACGTTATACGCTGTACGTTATACGCTGTACGTTATACGCTGTACTTTATACGTTATACGTTATACGTTACACGTTGTACGATGTACGTTATACGTTGTACGTTATACGTTATACGTTATACGTTATACGTTATACGTTACACGTTATACGTTGTACGTTATACGTTATACGTTATACGTTATACGTTATACGTTATACGTTATACGTTATACGTTATACGTTATACGTTATACGTTATACGTTATATGGTATACGGTATACGGTATACGTTATACGTTGTACGTTATACGTTATACGTTATACGTTATACGTTATACGTTATACGTTATACGTTATACGTTATACGTTATACGTTATACGTTATACGTTATACGTTATACGTTATACGTTATACGCTGTACGTTATACGTTATACGTTATACGTTATACGTTATACGTTACACGTTGTACGTTGTACGTTATACGTTGTACGTGATACGTTGTATGTTATACGTTGTACGTTATACGTTGTATGTTATACGTTATACGCTGTACGTTATACGTTATACGTTATACGTTATACGTTATACGTTATACGTTATACGTTATACGTTATACGTTATACGTTATACGTTATATGTTATACGCTGTACGTTGTACGCTGTACGTTATACGTTATACGTTATATGTTATACGTTATACGTTGTACGTTATACGCTGTACGTTATACCTTATACGTTATACGTTATACGCTGTACGTTATACGCTGTACGTTATACGTTATACGTTATACGTTATACGTTGTACGTAATACGTTATACGTTGTACGTTATACGTTGTACGTTATACGTTGTACGTTATACGTTATACGATATACGTTATACGTTATACGTTATACGCTGTACGTTATACGCTGTACGTTATACGCTGTAAGTTATACGCTGTACGTTATACGTTACACGTTGTACGTTGTACGTTATACGTTGTACGTTATACGCTGTACGTTATATGTTGTACGTTATACGTTATACGTTGTACGTTATATGTTATACGTTATACGTTATACGTTATACGTTATACGTTATACGTTATACGTTATACGTTATACGTTATACGTTATACGTTATACGCTGTACGTTATCCGTTGTACGTTATACGTTATACGGTATACGTTATACGTTATACGTTAGACGTTATACCTTATACGTTATACGTTATACGTTATACGTTATACGTTATACGTTATACGTTATACGTTATACGTTATACGTTATACGTTATACGTTATACGCTGTACGTTATACGTTATACGTTATACGTTATACGTTATACGTTATACGTTACACGTAGTACGTTGTACGTTATACGTTGTACGTTATACGTTGTACGATATACGTTATACGTTATACGCTGTACGTTATACGCTGTACGTTATACGCTGTACGTTATACGTTTGTCTTATACGTTGTACGTTATATGTTATACGTTATACGTTATACGCTGTACGTTATACGTTGTACGTTATACGTTGTACGTTATATATTGTACGTTATATGTTATACGTTATACTTTATACGTTATACGTTATACGTTACTCGTTGTACGTTATACGCTGTACGTTATACGTTATACGTTATGCGTTATACGTTATACGTTATACGTTATACGTTATACGTTATACGTTATACGTTATACGTTATACGTTATACGTTATACGTTATACGTTATACGTTATACGTTATACGTTATACGTTATACGTTATACGTTATACGTTATACGTTATACGTTATACGTTATACGTTATACGTTATACGTTATACGTTATACGTTATACGTTATACGTTATACGTTATACGTTATACGTTATACGTTATACGTTATACGTTATACGTTATACGTTATACGTTATACGTTATACGTTATACGTTATACGTTATACGTTATACATTATACGTTATATGTTATACGCTGTACGTTGTACGCTGTACGTTATACGATATACGTTATACGTTATACGTTATACGTTATACGTTATACGTTATACGCTGTACATTATACGCTGTACGTTATACGTTATACGTTATACGTTACACGTTGTACGATGTACGTTATACGTTGTACGTTATACGTTGTACATTATACGTTTTACGTTACACGTTATATGTTATACGTTATACGTTATAAGTTATACGTTATATGTTATACGTTATACGTTATACGTTATACGTTATACGCTGTACGTTATACGCTGTACGTTATACGTTATACGTTATACGTTACACGTTGTACGTTGTACGTTATACGTTGTACGTTATACGCTGTACGTTATACGTTTGTTTTATACGTTGTACGTTATATGTTATACGTTATACGTTATACGTTATACGTTATACGCTGTACGTTATACGCTGTACGTTATACGCTGTACTTTATACGTTATACGTTATACGTTACACGTTGTACGATGTACGTTATACGTTGTACGTTATACGTTATACGTTATACGTTATACGTTATACGTTGTACGTTATACGTTGTACGTTATATATTGTACGTTATATGTTATACGTTATACTTTATACGTTATACGTTATACGTTACTCGTTGTACGTTATACGCTGTACGTTATACGTTATACGTTATACGTTATACGTTATACGTTATACGTTATACGTTATACGTTATACGTTATACGTTATACGTTATATGTTATACGTTATATGGTATACGGTATACGGTATACGTTATACGTTGTACGTTATACGTTATACGTTATACGTTATACGTTATACGTTATACGTTATACGTTATACGTTATACGGTATACGTTATACGTTATACGGTATACGGTATACGTTATACGTTATACGTTATACGTTATACGTTACACGTTATACGTTGTACGTTATACGTTCTACGTTATACGTTGTACGTTATATGTTGTACGTTATATGCTATACGTTATACGTTATACGTTATACGTTATACGTTATACGTTATACGTTATACGTTATACGTTATACGTTATACGTTGTACGTTATACGTTATACGATATACGTTATACGTTATACGTTATACGCTGTACGTTATACGCTGTACCTTATACGCTGTACGTTATACGCTGTACGTTATACGTTACACGTTGTACGTTGTACATTATACGTTGTACGTGATACGTTGTACGTTATACGTTGTACGTTATACGTTATACGTTATACGTTATACGTTATACGTTATACGTTATACGTTATACGTTATATGTTATACGCTGTACGTTGTACGCTGTACGTTATACGTTATACGTTATACGTTATACGTTATACGTTATACGTTGTACGTTATACGCTGTACGTTATACCTTATACGTTATACGTTATACGCTGTACGTTATACGCTGTACGTTATACGTTATACGTTATACGTTATACGTTATACGTTGTACGTAATACGTTATACGTTGTACGTTATACGTTGTACGTTATACGTTGTACGTTATACGTTATACGATATACGTTATACGTTATACGTTATACGCTGTACGTTATACGCTGTACGTTATACGCTGTAAGTTATACGCTGTACGTTATACGTTACACGTTGTACGTTGTACGTTATACGTTGTACGTTATACGCTGTACGTTATATGTTGTACGTTATACGTTATACGTTGTACGTTATATGTTATACGCTGTACGTTGTACGCTGTACGTTATACGTTATACGTTATACGTTATACGTTATACGTTATACGTTATACGCTGTACATTATACGCTGTACGTTATACGTTATACGTTATACGTTACACGTTGTACGATGTACGTTATACGTTGTACGTTATACGTTGTACATTATACGTTTTACGTTACACGTTATATGTTATACGTTATACGTTATACGTTATACGTTATATGTTATACGTTATACGTTATACGTTATACGTTATACGCTGTACGTTATACGCTGTACGTTATACGTTATACGTTATACGTTACACGTTGTACGTTGTACGTTATACGTTGTACGTTATACGTTGTACGATATACGTTATACGTTATACGCTGTACGTTATACGCTGTACGTTATACGCTGTACGTTATACGTTTGTTTTATACGTTGTACGTTATATGTTATACGTTATACGTTATACGTTATACGCTGTACGTTATACGCTGTACGTTATACGCTGTACTTTATACGTTATACGTTATACGTTACACGTTGTACGATGTACGTTATACGTTGTACGTTATACGTTATACGTTATACGTTATACGTTATACGTTACACGTTATACGTTGTACGTTATACGTTATACGTTATACGTTATACGTTATACGTTATACGTTATACGTTATACGTTATACGTTATACGTTATACGTTATATGGTATACGGTATACGGTATACGTTATACGTTGTACGTTATACGTTATACGTTATACGTTATACGTTATACGTTATACGTTATACGTTATACGTTATACGTTATACGTTATACGTTATACGTTATACGTTATACGTTATACGGTATACGTTATACGTTATACGGTATACGGTATACGTTATACGTTATACGTTATACGTTATACGTTATACGGTATACGTTATACGTTATACGGTATACGGTATACGTTATACGTTATACGTTATACGTTATACGTTACACGTTATACGTTGTACGTTATACGTTCTACGTTATACGTTGTACGTTATATGTTGTACGTTATATGCTATACGTTATACGTTATACGTTATACGTTATACGTTATACGTTATACGTTATACGTTATACGTTATACGTTATACGTTGTACGTTATACGTTATACGATATACGTTATACGTTATACGTTATACGCTGTACGTTATACGCTGTACCTTATACGCTGTACGTTATACGCTGTACGTTATACGTTACACGTTGTACGTTGTACATTATACGTTGTACGTGATACGTTGTACGTTATACGTTGTACGTTATACGTTATACGTTATACGTTATACGTTATACGTTATACGTTATACGTTATACGTTATACGTTATATGTTATACGCTGTACGTTGTACGCTGTACGTTATACGTTATACGTTATACGTTATACGTTATACGTTATACGTTATACGTTGTACGTTATACGCTGTACGTTATACCTTATACGTTATACGTTATACGCTGTACGTTATACGCTGTACGTTATACGTTATACGTTATACGTTATACGTTATACGTTGTACGTAATACGTTATACGTTGTACGTTATACGTTGTACGTTATACGTTGTACGTTATACGTTATACGATATACGTTATACGTTATACGTTATACGCTGTACGTTATACGCTGTACGTTATACGCTGTAAGTTATACGCTGTACGTTATACGTTACACGTTGTACGTTGTACGTTATACGTTGTACGTTATACGCTGTACGTTATATGTTGTACGTTATACGTTATACGTTGTACGTTATATGTTATACGCTGTACGTTGTACGCTGTACGTTATACGTTATACGTTATACGTTATACGTTATACGTTATACGTTATACGCTGTACATTATACGCTGTACGTTATACGTTATACGTTATACGTTACACGTTGTACGATGTACGTTATACGTTGTACGTTATACGTTGTACATTATACGTTTTACGTTACACGTTATATGTTATACGTTATACGTTATACGTTATACGTTATATGTTATACGTTATACGTTATACGTTATACGTTATACGTTATACGCTGTACGTTATACGCTGTACGTTATACGTTATACGTTATACGTTATACGTTATACGTTATACGTTATACGTTACACGTTATACGTTGTACGTTATACGTTCTACGTTATACGTTGTACGTTATATGTTGTACGTTATACGTTGTACGTTATACGTTATACGATATACGTTATACGTTATACGTTATACGCTGTACGTTATACGCTGTACGTTATACGCTGTAAGTTATACGCTGTACGTTATACGTTACACGTTGTACGTTGTACGTTATACGTTGTACGTTATACGCTGTACGTTATATGTTGTACGTTATACGTTATACGTTGTACGTTATATGTTATACGCTGTACGTTGTACGCTGTACGTTATACGTTATACGTTATACGTTATACGTTATACGTTATACGCTGTACATTATACGCTGTACGTTATACGTTATACGTTATACGTTACACGTTGTACGATGTACGTTATACGTTGTACGTTATACGTTGTACATTATACGTTTTACGTTACACGTTATATGTTATACGTTATACGTTATACGTTATACGTTATATGTTATACGTTATACGTTATACGTTATACGTTATACGCTGTACGTTATACGCTGTACGTTATACGTTATACGTTATACGTTACACGTTGTACGTTATACGTTGTACGTTATACGTTGTACGATATACGTTATACGTTATACGCTGTACGTTATACGCTGTACATTATACGCTGTACGTTATACGTTTGTTTTATACGTTGTACGTTATATGTTATACGTTATACGTTATACGTTATACGCTGTACGTTATACGCTGTACGTTATACGCTGTACTTTATACGTTATACGTTATACGTTATATGGTATACGGTATACGGTATACGTTATACGTTGTACGTTATACGTTATACGTTATACGTTATACGTTATACGTTATACGTTATACGTTATACGTTATACGTTATACGTTATACGTTATACGTTATACGGTATACGTTATACGTTATACGGTATACGGTATACGTTATACGTTATACGTTATACGTTATACGTTACACGTTATACGTTGTACGTTATACGTTCTACGTTATACGTTGTACGTTATATGTTGTACGTTATACGTTGTACGTTATACGTTATACGATATACGTTATACGTTATACGTTATACGCTGTACGTTATACGCTGTACGTTATACGCTGTAAGTTATACGCTGTACGTTATACGTTACACGTTGTACGTTGTACGTTATACGTTGTACGTTATACGCTGTACGTTATATGTTGTACGTTATACGTTATACGTTGTACGTTATATGTTATACGCTGTACGTTGTACGCTGTACGTTATACGTTACACGTTGTACGTTGTACGTTATACGTTGTACGTTATACGCTGTACGTTATATGTTGTACGTTATACGTTATACGTTGTACGTTATATGTTATACGCTGTACGTTGTACGCTGTACGTTATACGTTATACGTTATACGTTATACGTTATACGTTATACGCTGTACATTATACGCTGTACGTTATACGTTATACGTTATACGTTACACGTTGTACGATGTACGTTATACGTTGTACGTTATACGTTGTACATTATACGTTTTACGTTACACGTTATATGTTATACGTTATACGTTATACGTTATACGTTATATGTTATACGTTATACGTTATACGTTATACGCTGTACGTTATACGCTGTACGTTATACGCTGTACTTTATACGTTATACGTTATACGTTATATGGTATACGGTATACGGTATACGTTATACGTTGTACGTTATACGTTATACGTTATACGTTATACGTTATACGTTATACGTTATACGTTATACGTTATACGTTATACGTTATACGTTATACGTTATACGTTATACGTTATACGGTATACGTTATACGTTATACGGTATACGGTATACGTTATACGTTATACGTTATACGTTATACGTTACACGTTATACGTTGTACGTTATACGTTCTACGTTATACGTTGTACGTTATATGTTGTACGTTATACGTTGTACGTTATACGTTATACGATATACGTTATACGTTATACGTTATACGCTGTACGTTATACGCTGTACGTTATACGCTGTAAGTTATACGCTGTACGTTATACGTTACACGTTGTACGTTGTACGTTATACGTTGTACGTTATACGTTGTACGATATACGTTATACGTTATACGCTGTACGTTATACGCTGTACGTTATACGCTGTACGTTATACGTTTGTTTTATACGTTGTACGTTATATGTTATACGTTATACGTTATACGTTATACGCTGTACGTTATACGCTGTACGTTATACGCTGTACTTTATACGTTATACGTTATACGTTACACGTTGTACGATGTACGTTATACGTTGTACGTTATACGTTATACGTTATACGTTATACGTTATACGTTACACGTTATACGTTGTACGTTATACGTTATACGTTATACGTTATACGTTATACGTTATACGTTATACGTTATACGTTATACGTTATACGTTATACGTTATACGTTATACGTTATACGTTATATGGTATACGGTATACGGTATACGTTATACGTTGTACGTTATACGTTATACGTTATACGTTATACGTTATACGTTATACGTTATACGTTCTACGTTATACGTTGTATGTTATACGTTATACGCTGTACGTTATACGTTATACGTTATACGTTATACGTTATACGTTATACGTTATACGTTATACGTTATATGTTATACGCTGTACGTTGTACGCTGTACGTTATACGTTATACGTTATACGTTATACGTTATACGTTATACGTTGTACGTTATACGCTGTACGTTATACCTTATACGTTATACGTTATACGCTGTACGTTATACGCTGTACGTTATACGTTATACGTTATACGTTATACGTTATACGTTATACGTTATACGTTATACGTTATACGTTATACGTTATACGTTATACGTTATACGTTATACGTTATACGTTATACGTTATACGTTATACGTTATACGTTATACGTTATACGTTATACGTTATACGTTATACGTTATACGTTATACGTTATACGTTATACGTTATACGTTATACGTTATACGTTATACGTTATACGTTATACGTTATACGTTATACGATATACGTTATACGTTATACGTTATACGCTGTACGTTATACGCTGTACCTTATACGCTGTACGTTATACGCTGTACGTTATACGTTACACGTTGTACGTTGTACGTTATACGTTGTACGTGATACGTTGTATGTTATACGTTGTACGTTATACGTTGTATGTTATACGTTATACGCTGTACGTTATACGTATTCGTTATACGTTATACGTTATACGTTATACGTTATACGTTATACGTTATACGTTATACGTTATACGTTATATGTTATACGCTGTACGTTGTACGCTGTACGTTATACGTTATACGTTATACGTTATACGTTATACGTTGTACGTTATACGCTGTACGTTATACCTTATACGTTATACGTTATACGCTGTACGTTATACGCTGTACGTTATACGTTATACGTTATACGTTATACGTTGTACGTAATACGTTATACGTTGTACGTTATACGTTGTACGTTATACGTTGTACGTTATACGTTATACGATATACGTTATACGTTATACGTTATACGCTGTACGTTATACGCTGTACGTTATACGCTGTAAGTTATACGCTGTACGTTATACGTTACACGTTGTACGTTGTACGTTATACGTTGTACGTTATACGCTGTACGTTATATGTTGTACGTTATACGTTATACGTTGTACGTTATATGTTATACGTTATACGTTATACGTTATACGTTATACGTTATACGTTATACGTTATACGCTGTACGTTATCCGTTGTACGTTATACGTTATACGGTATACGTTATACGTTATACGTTATACGTTATACGTTATACGTTATACGTTATACGTTATACGTTATACGTTATACGTTATACGTTATACGTTATACGTTATACGTTATACGTTATACGTTATACGTTATACGTTATACGTTATACGTTATACGTTATACGTTATACGTTATACGTTATACGTTATACGTTATACGTTATACGTTATACGTTATACGTTATACGTTATACGTTATACGTTATACGCTGTACGTTATACGTTATACGTTATACGTTATACGTTATACGTTATACGTTACACGTTGTACGTTGTACGTTATACGTTGTACGTTATACGTTGTACGATATACGTTATACGTTATACGCTGTACGTTATACGCTGTACGTTATACGCTGTACGTTATACGTTTGTCTTATACGTTGTACGTTATATGTTATACGTTATACGTTATACGCTGTACGTTATACGCTGTACGTTATACGCTGTACTTTATACGTTATACGTTATACGTTACACGTTGTACGATGTACGTTATACGTTGTACGTTATACGTTATACGTTATACGTTATACGTTATACGTTGTACGTTATACGTTGTACGTTATATATTGTACGTTATATGTTATACGTTATACTTTATACGTTATACGTTATACGTTACTCGTTGTACGTTATACGCTGTACGTTATACGTTATACGTTATGCGTTATACGTTATACGTTATACGTTATACGTTATACGTTATACGTTATACGTTATACGTTATACGTTATACGTTATACGTTATACGTTATACGTTATACGTTATACGTTATACGTTATACGTTATACGTTATACGTTATACGTTATACGTTATACGTTATACGTTATACGTTATACGTTATACGTTATACGTTATACGTTATACGTTATACGTTATACGTTATACGTTATACGTTATACGTTATACGTTATACGTTATACGTTATACGTTATACGTTATACGTTATACGTTATACGTTATACGTTATACGTTATACGTTATACGTTATACGTTATATGTTATACGCTGTACGTTGTACGCTGTACGTTATACGATATACGTTATACGTTATACGTTATACGTTATACGTTATACGTTATACGCTGTACATTATACGCTGTACGTTATACGTTATACGTTATACGTTACACGTTGTACGATGTACGTTATACGTTGTACGTTATACGTTGTACATTATACGTTTTACGTTACACGTTATATGTTATACGTTATACGTTATAAGTTATACGTTATATGTTATACGTTATACGTTATACGTTATACGTTATACGCTGTACGTTATACGCTGTACGTTATACGTTATACGTTATACGTTACACGTTGTACGTTGTACGTTATACGTTGTACGTTATACGCTGTACGTTATACGTTTGTTTTATACGTTGTACGTTATATGTTATTCGTTATACGTTATACGTTATACGTTATACGCTGTACGTTATACGCTGTACTTTATACGTTATACGTTATACGTTACACGTTGTACGATGTACGTTATACGTTGTACGTTATACGTTATACGTTATACGTTATACGTTATACGTTGTACGTTATACGTTGTACGTTATATATTGTACGTTATATGTTATACGTTATACTTTATACGTTATACGTTATACGTTACTCGTTGTACGTTATACGCTGTACGTTATACGTTATACGTTATACGTTATACGTTATACGTTATACGTTATACGTTATACGTTATACGTTATACGTTATATGGTATACGGTATACGGTATACGTTATACGTTGTACGTTATACGTTATACGTTATACGTTATACGTTATACGTTATACGTTATACGTTATACGTTATACGGTATACGTTATACGTTATACGGTATACGGTATACGTTATACGTTATACGTTATACGTTATACGTTACACGTTATACGTTGTACGTTATACGTTCTACGTTATACGTTGTACGTTATATGTTGTACGTTATATGCTATACGTTATACGTTATACGTTATACGTTATACGTTATACGTTATACGTTATACGTTATACGTTATACGTTATACGTTGTACGTTATACGTTATACGATATACGTTATACGTTATACGTTATACGCTGTACGTTATACGCTGTACCTTATACGCTGTACGTTATACGCTGTACGTTATACGTTACACGTTGTACGTTGTACATTATACGTTGTACGTGATACGTTGTACGTTATACGTTGTACGTTATACGTTGTATGTTATACGTTATACGCTGTACGTTATACGTTATACGTTATACGTTATACGTTATACGTTATACGTTATACGTTATACGTTATACGTTATACGTTATACGTTATACGTTATATGTTATACGCTGTACGTTGTACGCTGTACGTTATACGTTATACGTTATACGTTATACGTTATACGTTATACGTTATACGTTGTACGTTATACGCTGTACGTTATACCTTATACGTTATACGTTATACGCTGTACGTTATACGCTGTACGTTATACGTTATACGTTATACGTTATACGTTATACGTTGTACGTAATACGTTATACGTTGTACGTTATACGTTGTACGTTATACGTTGTACGTTATACGTTATACGATATACGTTATACGTTATACGTTATACGCTGTACGTTATACGCTGTACGTTATACGCTGTAAGTTATACGCTGTACGTTATACGTTACACGTTGTACGTTGTACGTTATACGTTGTACGTTATACGCTGTACGTTATATGTTGTACGTTATACGTTATACGTTGTACGTTATATGTTATACGCTGTACGTTGTACGCTGTACGTTATACGTTATACGTTATACGTTATACGTTATACGTTATACGTTATACGCTGTACATTATACGCTGTACGTTATACGTTATACGTTATACGTTACACGTTGTACGATGTACGTTATACGTTGTACGTTATACGTTGTACATTATACGTTTTACGTTACACGTTATATGTTATACGTTATACGTTATACGTTATACGTTATATGTTATACGTTATACGTTATACGTTATACGTTATACGCTGTACGTTATACGCTGTACGTTATACGTTATACGTTATACGTTACACGTTGTACGTTGTACGTTATACGTTGTACGTTATACGTTGTACGATATACGTTATACGTTATACGCTGTACGTTATACGCTGTACGTTATACGCTGTACGTTATACGTTTGTTTTATACGTTGTACGTTATATGTTATACGTTATACGTTATACGTTATACGCTGTACGTTATACGCTGTACGTTATACGCTGTACTTTATACGTTATACGTTATACGTTACACGTTGTACGATGTACGTTATACGTTGTACGTTATACGTTATACGTTATACGTTATACGTTATACGTTACACGTTATACGTTGTACGTTATACGTTATACGTTATACGTTATACGTTATACGTTATACGTTATACGTTATACGTTATACGTTATACGTTATACGTTATATGGTATACGGTATACGGTATACGTTATACGTTGTACGTTATACGTTATACGTTATACGTTATACGTTATACGTTATACGTTATACGTTATACGTTATACGTTATACGTTATACGTTATACGTTATACGTTATACGTTATACGGTATACGTTATACGTTATACGGTATACGGTATACGTTATACGTTATACGTTATACGTTATACGTTACACGTTATACGTTGTACGTTATACGTTCTACGTTCTACGTTGTACGTTATATGTTGTACGTTATACGTTGTACGTTATACGTTATACGATATACGTTATACGTTATACGTTATACGCTGTACGTTATACGCTGTACGTTATACGCTGTAAGTTATACGCTGTACGTTATACGTTACACGTTGTACGTTGTACGTTATACGTTGTACGTTATACGCTGTACGTTATATGTTGTACGTTATACGTTATACGTTGTACGTTATATGTTATACGCTGTACGTTGTACGCTGTACGTTATAATTTATACGTTATACGTTATACGTTATACGTTATACGCTGTACATTATACGCTGTACGTTATACGTTATACGTTATACGTTACACGTTGTACGATGTACGTTATACGTTGTACGTTATACGTTGTACATTATACGTTTTACGTTACACGTTATATGTTATACGTTATACGTTATACGTTATACGTTATATGTTATACGTTATACGTTATACGTTATACGTTATACGCTGTACGTTATACGCTGTACGTTATACGTTATACGTTATACGTTACACGTTGTACGTTGTACGTTATACGTTGTACGTTATACGTTGTACGATATACGTTATACGTTATACGCTGTACGTTATACGCTGTACGTTATACGCTGTACGTTATACGTTTGTTTTATACGTTGTACGTTATATGTTATACGTTATACGTTATACGTTATACGCTGTACGTTATACGCTGTACGTTATACGCTGTACTTTATACGTTATACGTTATATGTTATATGGTATACGGTATACGGTATACGTTATACGTTGTACGTTATACGTTATACGTTATACGTTATACGTTATACGTTATACGTTATACGTTATACGTTATACGTTATACGTTATACGTTATACGTTATACGTTATACGGTATACGGTATACGTTATACGTTATACGTTATACGTTATACGTTACACGTTATACGTTGTACGTTATACGTTCTACGTTATACGTTGTACGTTATATGTTGTACGTTATACGTTGTACGTTATACGTTATACGATATACGTTATACGTTATACGTTATACGCTGTACGTTATACGCTGTACGTTATACGCTGTAAGTTATACGCTGTACGTTATACGTTACACGTTGTACGTTGTACGTTATACGTTGTACGTTATACGCTGTACGTTATATGTTGTACGTTATACGTTATACGTTGTACGTTATATGTTATACGCTGTACGTTGTACGCTGTACGTTATACGTTACACGTTGTACGTTGTACGTTATACGTTGTACGTGATACGCTGTACGTTATATGTTGTACGTTATACGTTATACGTTGTACGTTATATGTTATACGCTGTACGTTGTACGCTGTACGTTATACGTTATACGTTATACGTTATACGTTATACGTTATACGTTATACGTTGTACGTTATACGCTGTACGTTATACGTTATACGTTATACGTTACACGTTGTACGATGTACGTTATACGTTGTACGTTATACGTTGTACATTATACGTTTTACGTTACACGTTATATGTTATACGTTATACGTTATACGTTATACGTTATATGTTATACGTTATACGTTATACGTTATACGTTATACGCTGTACGTTATACGCTGTACGTTATACGTTATACGTTATACGTTACACGTTGTACGTTGTACGTTATACGTTGTACGTTATACGTTGTACGATATACGTTATACGTTATACGCTGTACGTTATACGCTGTACGTTATACGCTGTACGTTATACGTTTGTTTTATACGTTGTACGTTATATGTTATACGTTATACGTTATACGTTATACGCTGTACGTTATACGCTGTACGTTATACGCTGTACTTTATACGTTATACGTTATACGTTATATGGTATACGGTATACGGTATACGTTATACGTTGTACGTTATACGTTATACGTTATACGTTATACGTTATACGTTATACGTTATACGTTATACGTTATACGTTATACGTTATACGTTATACGTTATACGTTATACGGTATACGTTATACGTTATACGGTATAGGGTATACGTTATACGTTATACGTTATACGTTATACGTTACACGTTATACGTTGTACGTTATACGTTCTACGTTATACGTTGTACGTTATATGTTGTACGTTATACGTTGTACGTTATACGTTATACGATATACGTTATACGTTATACGTTATACGCTGTACGTTATACGCTGTACGTTATACGCTGTAAGTTATACGCTGTACGTTATACGTTACACGTTGTACGTTGTACGTTATACGTTGTACGTTATACGCTGTACGTTATATGTTGTACGTTATACGTTATACGTTGTACGTTATATGTTATACGCTGTACGTTGTACGCTGTACGTTATACGTTATACGTTATACGTTATACGTTATACGTTATACGCTGTACATTATACGCTGTACGTTATACGTTATACGTTATACGTTACACGTTGTACGATGTACGTTATACGTTGTACGTTATACGTTGTACATTATACGTTTTACGTTACACGTTATATGTTATACGTTATACGTTATACGTTATACGTTATATGTTATACGTTATACGTTATACGTTATACGTTATACGCTGTACGTTATACGCTGTACGTTATACGTTATACGTTATACGTTACACGTTGTACGTTGTACGTTATACGTTGTACGTTATACGTTGTACGATATACGTTATACGTTATACGCTGTACGTTATACGCTGTACGTTATACGCTGTACGTTATACGTTTGTTTTATACGTTGTACGTTATATGTTATACGTTATACGTTATACGTTATACGCTGTACGTTATACGCTGTACGTTATACGCTGTACTTTATACGTTATACGTTATACGTTACACGTTGTACGATGTACGTTATACGTTGTACGTTGTACATTATACGTTGTACGTGATACGTTGTACGTTATACGTTGTACGTTATACGTTGTATGTTATACGTTATACGCTGTACGTTATACGTTATACGTTATACGTTATACGTTATACGTTATACGTTATACGTTATACGTTATATGTTATACGCTGTACGTTGTACGCTGTACGTTATACGTTATACGTTATACGTTATACGTTATACGTTATACGTTGTACGTTATACGCTGTACGTTATACCTTATACGTTATACGTTATACGCTGTACGTTATACGCTGTACGTTATACGTTATACGTTATACGTTATACGTTATACGTTGTACGTTATACGTTGTACGTTATACGCTGTACGTTATATGTTGTACGTTATACGTTATACGTTGTACGTTATATGTTATACGCTGTACGTTGTACGCTGTACGTTATACGTTATACGTTATACGTTATACGTTATACGTTATACGTTATACGCTGTACATTATACGCTGTACGTTATACGTTATACGTTATACGTTACACGTTGTACGATGTACGTTATACGTTGTACGTTATACGTTGTACATTATACGTTTTACGTTACACGTTATATGTTATACGTTATACGTTATACGTTATACGTTATATGTTATACGTTATACGTTATACGTTATACGTTATACGCTGTACGTTATACGCTGTACGTTATACGTTATACGTTATACGTTACACGTTGTACGTTGTACGTTATACGTTGTACGTTATACGTTGTACGATATACGTTATACGTTATACGTTATACGTTATACGCTGTACGTTATACGCTGTACGTTATACGTTTGTTTTATACGTTGTACGTTATATGTTATACGTTATACGTTATACGTTATACGCTGAACGTTATAAGCTGTACGTTATACGCTGTACTTTATACGTTATACGTTATACGTTATACGTTATACGTTACACGTTATACGTTGTACGTTATACGTTCTACGTTATACGTTGTACGTTATATGTTGTACGTTATATGCTATACGTTATACGTTATACGTTATACGTTATACGTTATACGTTATACGTTATACGTTATACGTTATACGTTATACGTTGTACGTTATACGTTATACGATATACGTTATACGTTATACGTTATACGCTGTACGTTATACGCTGTACCTTATACGCTGTACGTTATACGCTGTACGTTATACGTTACACGTTGTACGTTGTACATTATACGTTGTACGTGATACGTTGTACGTTATACGTTGTACGTTATACGTTGTATGTTATACGTTATACGCTGTACGTTATACGTTATACGTTATACGTTATACGTTATACGTTATACGTTATACGTTATACGTTATATGTTATACGCTGTACGTTGTACGCTGTACGTTATACGTTATACGTTATACGTTATACGTTATACGTTATACGTTATACGTTGTACGTTATACGCTGTACGTTATACCTTATACGTTATACGTTATACGCTGTACGTTATACGCTGTACGTTATACGTTATACGTTATACGTTATACGTTATACGTTGTACGTAATACGTTATACGTTGTACGTTATACGTTGTACGTTATACGTTGTACGTTATACGTTATACGATATACGTTATACGTTATACGTTATACGCTGTACGTTATACGCTGTACGTTATACGCTGTAAGTTATACGCTGTACGTTATACGTTACACGTTGTACGTTGTACGTTATACGTTGTACGTTATACGCTGTACGTTATATGTTGTACGTTATACGTTATACGTTGTACGTTATACGCTGTACGTTATACGCTGTACGTTATACGTTATACGTTATACGTTACACGTTGTACGTTGTACGTTATATGTTGTACGTTATACGTTGTACGATATACGTTATACGTTATACGCTGTACGTTATACGCTGTACGTTATACGCTGTACGTTATACGTTTGTTTTATACGTTGTACGTTATATGTTATACGTTATACGTTATACGTTATACGCTGTACGTTATACGCTGTACGTTATACGCTGTACTTTATACGTTATACGTTATACGTTACACGTTGTACGAGGTACGTTATACGTTGTACGTTATACGTTATACGTTATACGTTATACGTTATACGTTATACGTTATACGTTGTACGTTATACGTTATACGTTATACGTTATATGGTATACGTTATACGTTATACGTTATACGTTATACGTTATACGTTATACGTTATACGTTATACGTTATACGTTATACGTTATACGCTGTACGTTATACGCTGTACGTTATACGCTGTAAGTTATACGCTGTACGTTATACGTTACACGTTGTACGTTGTACGTTATACGTTGTACGTTATACGCTGTACGTTATATGTTGTACGTTATACGTTATACGTTGTACGTTATATGTTATACGTTATACGTTATACGTTATACGTTATACGTTATACGTTATACGTTATACGTTATACGCTGTACGTTATCCGTTGTACGTTATACGTTATACGGTATACGTTATACGTTATACGTTATACGTTATACGTTATACGTTATACGTTATACGTTATACGTTATACGTTATACGTTATACGTTATACGTTATACGTTATACGTTATACGTTATACGTTATACGTTATACGTTATACGTTATACGTTATACGTTATACGTTATACGTTATACGTTATACGTTATACGTTATACGTTATACGTTATACGTTATACGTTATACGTTATACGCTGTACGTTATACGTTATACGTTATACGTTATACGTTATACGTTATACGTTACACGTTGTACGTTGTACGTTATACGTTGTACGTTATACGTTGTACGATATACGTTATACGTTATACGCTGTACGTTATACGCTGTACGTTATACGCTGTACGTTATACGTTTGTCTTATACGTTGTACGTTATATGTTATACGTTATACGTTATACGCTGTACGTTATACGCTGTACGTTATACGCTGTACTTTATACGTTATACGTTATACGTTACACGTTGTACGATGTACGTTATACGTTGTACGTTATACGTTATACGTTATACGTTATACGTTATACGTTGTACGTTATACGTTGTACGTTATATATTGTACGTTATATGTTATACGTTATACTTTATACGTTATACGTTATACGTTACTCGTTGTACGTTATACGCTGTACGTTATACGTTATACGTTATGCGTTATACGTTATACGTTATACGTTATACGTTATACGTTATACGTTATACGTTATACGTTATACGTTATACGTTATACGTTATACGTTATACGTTATACGTTATACGTTATACGTTATACGTTATACGTTATACGTTATACGTTATACGTTATACGTTATACGTTATACGTTATACGTTATACGTTATACGTTATACGTTATACGTTATACGTTATACGTTATACGTTATACGTTATACGTTATACGTTATACGTTATACGTTATACGTTATACGTTATACGTTATACGTTATACGTTATACGTTATACGTTATACGTTATACGTTATACGTTATACGTTATACGTTATATGTTATACGCTGTACGTTGTACGCTGTACGTTATACGATATACGTTATACGTTATACGTTATACGTTATACGTTATACGTTATACGCTGTACATTATACGCTGTACGTTATACGTTATACGTTATACGTTACACGTTGTACGATGTACGTTATACGTTGTACGTTATACGTTGTACATTATACGTTTTACGTTACACGTTATATGTTATACGTTATACGTTATAAGTTATACGTTATATGTTATACGTTATACGTTATACGTTATACGTTATACGCTGTACGTTATACGCTGTACGTTATACGTTATACGTTATACGTTACACGTTGTACGTTGTACGTTATACGTTGTACGTTATACGCTGTACGTTATACGTTTGTTTTATACGTTGTACGTTATATGTTATACGTTATACGTTATACGTTATACGTTATACGCTGTACGTTATACGCTGTACTTTATACGTTATACGTTATACGTTACACGTTGTACGATGTACGTTATACGTTGTACGTTATACGTTATACGTTATACGTTATACGTTATACGTTGTACGTTATACGTTGTACGTTATATATTGTACGTTATATGTTATACGTTATACTTTATACGTTATACGTTATACGTTACTCGTTGTACGTTATACGCTGTACGTTATACGTTATACGTTATACGTTATACGTTATACGTTATACGTTATACGTTATACGTTATACGTTATACGTTATATGGTATACGGTATACGGTATACGTTATACGTTGTACGTTATACGTTATACGTTATACGTTATACGTTATACGTTATACGTTATACGTTATACGTTATACGGTATACGTTATACGTTATACGGTATACGGTATACGTTATACGTTATACGTTATACGTTATACGTTACACGTTATACGTTGTACGTTATACGTTCTACGTTATACGTTGTACGTTATATGTTGTACGTTATATGCTATACGTTATACGTTATACGTTATACGTTATACGTTATACGTTATACGTTATACGTTATACGTTATACGTTATACGTTGTACGTTATACGTTATACGATATACGTTATACGTTATACGTTATACGCTGTACGTTATACGCTGTACCTTATACGCTGTACGTTATACGCTGTACGTTATACGTTACACGTTGTACGTTGTACATTATACGTTGTACGTGATACGTTGTACGTTATACGTTGTACGTTATACGTTGTATGTTATACGTTATACGCTGTACGTTATACGTTATACGTTATACGTTATACGTTATACGTTATACGTTATACGTTATACGTTATACGTTATACGCTGTACGTTATACGCTGTACGTTATACGTTATACGTTATACGTTATACGTTATACGTTGTACGTAATACGTTATACGTTGTACGTTATACGTTGTACGTTATACGTTGTACGTTATACGTTATACGATATACGTTATACGTTATACGTTATACGCTGTACGTTATACGCTGTACGTTATACGCTGTAAGTTATACGCTGTACGTTATACGTTACACGTTGTACGTTGTACGTTATACGTTGTACGTTATACGCTGTACGTTATATGTTGTACGTTATACGTTATACGTTGTACGTTATATGTTATACGCTGTACGTTGTACGCTGTACGTTATACGTTATACGTTATACGTTATACGTTATACGTTATACGTTATACGCTGTACTTTATACGCTGTACGTTATACGTTATACGTTATACGTTACACGTTGTACGATGTACGTTATACGTTGTACGTTATACGTTGTACATTATACGTTTTACGTTACACGTTATATGTTATACGTTATACGTTATACGTTATACGTTATATGTTATACGTTATACGTTATACGTTATACGTTATACGCTGTACGTTATACGCTGTACGTTATACGTTATACGTTATACGTTACACGTTGTACGTTGTACGTTATACGTTGTACGTTATACGTTGTACGATATACGTTATACGTTATACGCTGTACGTTATACGCTGTACGTTATACGCTGTACGTTATACGTTTGTTTTATACGTTGTACGTTATATGTTATACGTTATACGTTATACGTTATACGCTGTACGTTATACGCTGTACGTTATACGCTGTACTTTATACGTTATACGTTATACGTTACACGTTGTACGATGTACGTTATACGTTGTACGTTATACGTTATACGTTATACGTTATACGTTATACGTTACACGTTATACGTTGTACGTTATACGTTATACGTTATACGTTATACGTTATACGTTATACGTTATACGTTATACGTTATACGTTATACGTTATACGTTATATGGTATACGGTATACGGTATACGTTATACGTTGTACGTTATACGTTATACGTTATACGTTATACGTTATACGTTATACGTTATACGTTATACGTTATACGTTATACGTTATACGTTATACGTTATACGTTATACGGTATACGTTATACGTTATACGGTATACGGTATACGTTATACGTTATACGTTATACGTTATACGTTACACGTTATACGTTGTACGTTATACGTTCTACGTTCTACGTTGTACGTTATATGTTGTACGTTATACGTTGTACGTTATACGTTATACGATATACGTTATACGTTATACGTTATACGCTGTACGTTATACGCTGTACGTTATACGCTGTAAGTTATACGCTGTACGTTATACGTTACACGTTGTACGTTGTACGTTATACGTTGTACGTTATACGCTGTACGTTATATGTTGTACGTTATACGTTATACGTTGTACGTTATATGTTATACGCTGTACGTTGTACGCTGTACGTTATAATTTATACGTTATACGTTATACGTTATACGTTATACGCTGTACATTATACGCTGTACGTTATACGTTATACGTTATACGTTACACGTTGTACGTTGTACGTTATACGTTGTACGTTATACGTTGTACATTATACGTTTTACGTTACACGTTATATGTTATACGTTATACGTTATACGTTATACGTTATATGTTATACGTTATACGTTATACGTTATACGTTATACGCTGTACGTTATACGCTGTACGTTATACGTTATACGTTATACGTTACACGTTGTACGTTGTACGTTATACGTTGTACGTTATACGTTGTACGATATACGTTATACGTTATACGCTGTACGTTATACGCTGTACGTTATACGCTGTACGTTATACGTTTGTTTTATACGTTGTACGTTATATGTTATACGTTATACGTTATACGTTATACGCTGTACGTTATACGCTGTACGTTATACGCTGTACTTTATACGTTATACGTTATATGTTATATGGTATACGGTATACGGTATACGTTATACGTTGTACGTTATACGTTATACGTTATACGTTATACGTTATACGTTATACGTTATACGTTATACGTTATACGTTATACGTTATACGTTATACGTTATACGTTATACGGTATACGGTATACGTTATACGTTATACGTTATACGTTATACGTTACACGTTATACGTTGTACGTTATACGTTCTACGTTATACGTTGTACGTTATATGTTGTACGTTATACGTTGTACGTTATACGTTATACGATATACGTTATACGTTATACGTTATACGCTGTACGTTATACGCTGTACGTTATACGCTGTAAGTTATACGCTGTACGTTATACGTTACACGTTGTACGTTGTACGTTATACGTTGTACGTTATACGCTGTACGTTATATGTTGTACGTTATACGTTATACGTTGTACGTTATATGTTATACGCTGTACGTTGTACGCTGTACGTTATACGTTACACGTTGTACGTTGTACGTTATACGTTGTACGTTATACGCTGTACGTTATATGTTGTACGTTATACGTTATACGTTGTACGTTATATGTTATACGCTGTACGTTGTACGCTGTACGTTATACGTTATACGTTATACGTTATACGTTATACGTTATACGTTATACGCTGTACATTATACGCTGTACGTTATACGTTATACGTTATACGTTACACGTTGTACGATGTACGTTATACGTTGTACGTTATACGTTGTACATTATACGTTTTACGTTACACGTTATATGTTATACGTTATACGTTATACGTTATACGTTATATGTTATACGTTATACGTTATACGTTATACGTTATACGCTGTACGTTATACGCTGTACGTTATACGTTATACGTTATACGTTACACGTTGTACGTTGTACGTTATACGTTGTACGTTATACGTTGTACGATATACGTTATACGTTATACGCTGTACGTTATACGCTGTACGTTATACGCTGTACGTTATACGTTTGTTTTATACGTTGTACGTTATATGTTATACGTTATACGTTATACGTTATACGCTGTACGTTATACGCTGTACGTTATACGCTGTACTTTATACGTTATACGTTATACGTTATATGGTATACGGTATACGGTATACGTTATACGTTGTACGTTATACGTTATACGTTATACGTTATACGTTATACGTTATACGTTATACGTTATACGTTATACGTTATACGTTATACGTTATACGTTATACGTTATACGGTATACGTTATACGTTATACGGTATACGGTATACGTTATACGTTATACGTTATACGTTATACGTTACACGTTATACGTTGTACGTTATACGTTCTACGTTATACGTTGTACGTTATATGTTGTACGTTATACGTTGTACGTTATACGTTATACGATATACGTTATACGTTATACGTTATACGCTGTACGTTATACGCTGTACGTTATACGCTGTAAGTTATACGCTGTACGTTATACGTTACACGTTGTACGTTGTACGTTATACGTTGTACGTTATACGCTGTACGTTATATGTTGTACGTTATACGTTATACGTTGTACGTTATATGTTATACGCTGTACGTTGTACGCTGTACGTTATACGTTATACGTTATACGTTATACGTTATACGTTATACGCTGTACATTATACGCTGTACGTTATACGTTATACGTTATACGTTACACGTTGTACGATGTACGTTATACGTTGTACGTTATACGTTGTACATTATACGTTTTACGTTACACGTTATATGTTATACGTTATACGTTATACGTTATACGTTATATGTTATACGTTATACGTTATACGTTATACGTTATACGCTGTACGTTATACGCTGTACGTTATACGTTATACGTTATACGTTACACGTTGTACGTTGTACGTTATACGTTGTACGTTATACGTTGTACGATATACGTTATACGTTATACGCTGTACGTTATACGCTGTACGTTATACGCTGTACGTTATACGTTTGTTTTATACGTTGTACGTTATATGTTATACGTTATACGTTATACGTTATACGCTGTACGTTATACGCTGTACGTTATACGCTGTACTTTATACGTTATACGTTATACGTTACACGTTGTACGATGTACGTTATACGTTGTACGTTGTACATTATACGTTGTACGTGATACGTTGTACGTTATACGTTGTACGTTATACGTTGTATGTTATACGTTATACGCTGTACGTTATACGTTATACGTTATACGTTATACGTTATACGTTATACGTTATACGTTATACGTTATATGTTATACGCTGTACGTTGTACGCTGTACGTTATACGTTATACGTTATACGTTATACGTTATACGTTATACGTTGTACGTTATACGCTGTACGTTATACCTTATACGTTATACGTTATACGCTGTACGTTATACGCTGTACGTTATACGTTATACGTTATACGTTATACGTTATACGTTGTACGTTATACGTTGTACGTTATACGCTGTACGTTATCCGTTATACGTTATACGCTGTACGTTATATGTTATACGCTGTACGTTGTACGCTGTACGTTATACGTTATACGTTATACGTTATACGTTATACGTTATACGTTATACGCTGTACATTATACGCTGTACGTTATACGTTATACGTTATACGTTACACGTTGTACGATGTACGTTATACGTTGTACGTTATACGTTGTACATTATACGTTTTACGTTACACGTTATATGTTATACGTTATACGTTATACGTTATACGTTATATGTTATACGTTATACGTTATACGTTATACGTTATACGCTGTACGTTATACGCTGTACGTTATACGTTATACGTTATACGTTACACGTTGTACGTTGTACGTTATACGTTGTACGTTATACGTTGTACGATATACGTTATACGTTATACGTTATACGTTATACGCTGTACGTTATACGCTGTACGTTATACGTTTGTTTTATACGTTGTACGTTATATGTTATACGTTATACGTTATACGTTATACGCTGAACGTTATAAGCTGTACGTTATACGCTGTACTTTATACGTTATACGTTATACGTTATACGTTATACGTTACACGTTATACGTTGTACGTTATACGTTCTACGTTATACGTTGTACGTTATATGTTGTACGTTATATGCTATACGTTATACGTTATACGTTATACGTTATACGTTATACGTTATACGTTATACGTTATACGTTATACGTTATACGTTGTACGTTATACGTTATACGATATACGTTATACGTTATACGTTATACGCTGTACGTTATACGCTGTACCTTATACGCTGTACGTTATACGCTGTACGTTATACGTTACACGTTGTACGTTGTACATTATACGTTGTACGTGATACGTTGTACGTTATACGTTGTACGTTATACGTTGTATGTTATACGTTATACGCTGTACGTTATACGTTATACGTTATACGTTATACGTTATACGTTATACGTTATACGTTATACGTTATACGTTATATGTTATACGCTGTACGTTGTACGCTGTACGTTATACGTTATACGTTATACGTTATACGTTATACGTTATACGTTATACGTTGTACGTTATACGCTGTACGTTATACCTTATACGTTATACGTTATACGCTGTACGTTATACGCTGTACGTTATACGTTATACGTTATACGTTATACGTTATACGTTGTACGTAATACGTTATACGTTGTACGTTATACGTTGTACGTTATACGTTGTACGTTATACGTTATACGATATACGTTATACGTTATACGTTATACGCTGTACGTTATACGCTGTACGTTATACGCTGTAAGTTATACGCTGTACGTTATACGTTACACGTTGTACGTTGTACGTTATACGTTGTACGTTATACGCTGTACGTTATATGTTGTACGTTATACGTTATACGTTGTACGTTATACGCTGTACGTTATACGCTGTACGTTATACGTTATACGTTATACGTTACACGTTGTACGTTGTACGTTATATGTTGTACGTTATACGTTGTACGATATACGTTATACGTTATACGCTGTACGTTATACGCTGTACGTTATACGCTGTACGTTATACGTTTGTTTTATACGTTGTACGTTATATGTTATACGTTATACGTTATACGTTATACGCTGTACGTTATACGCTGTACGTTATACGCTGTACTTTATACGTTATACGTTATACGTTACACGTTGTACGAGGTACGTTATACGTTGTACGTTATACGTTATACGTTATACGTTATACGTTATACGTTATACGTTATACGTTGTACGTTATACGTTATACGTTATACGTTATATGGTATACGTTATACGTTATACGTTATACGTTATACGTTATACGTTATACGTTATACGTTATACGTTATACGTTATACGGTATACGTTATACGTTGTACGTTATTCGTTATACGTTATACGTTATACGTTATACGTTATACGTTATACGTTATACGTTATACGTTATACGTTATACGTTATACGTTATACGGTATACGTTATACGTTATACGGTATACGGTATACGTTATACGTTATACGTTATACGTTATACGTTACACGTTATACGTTGTACGTTATACGTTCTACGTTATACGTTGTACGTTATATGTTGTACGTTATACGTTGTACGTTATACGTTATACGATATACGTTATACGTTATACGTTATACGCTGTACGTTATACGCTGTACGTTATACGCTGTAAGTTATACGCTGTACGTTATACGTTACACGTTGTACGTTGTACGTTATACGTTGTACGTTATACGCTGTACGTTATATGTTGTACGTTATACGTTATACGTTGTACGTTATATGTTATACGCTGTACGTTGTACGCTGTACGTTATACGTTATACGTTATACGTTATACGTTATACGTTATACGTTATACGCTGTACATTATACGCTGTACGTTATACGTTATACGTTATACGTTACACGTTGTACGATGTACGTTATACGTTGTACGTTATACGTTGTACATTATACGTTTTACGTTACACGTTATATGTTATACGTTATACGTTATACGTTATATGTTATACGTTATACGTTATACGTTATACGTTATACGTTATACGCTGTACGTTATACGCTGTACGTTATACGTTATACGTTATACGTTACACGTTGTACGTTGTACGTTATACGTTGTACGTTATACGTTGTACGATATACGTTATACGTTATACGCTGTACGTTATACGCTGTACGTTATACGCTGTACGTTATACGTTTGTTTTATACGTTGTACGTTATATGTTATACGTTATACGTTATACGTTATACGCTGTACGTTATACGCTGTACGTTATACGCTGTACTTTATACGTTATACGTTATACGTTACACGTTGTACGATGTACGTTATACGTTGTACGTTATACGTTATACGTTATACGTTATACGTTACACGTTATACGTTGTACGTTATACGTTATACGTTATACGTTATACGTTATACGTTATACGTTCTACGTTATACGTTATACGTTATACGTTATACGTTATATGGTATACGGTATACGGTATACGTTATACGTTGTACGTTATACGTTATACGTTATACGTTATACGTTATACGTTATACGTTATACGTTATACGATATACGTTACACGTTGTACGTTGTACATTATACGTTGTACGTGATACGTTGTACGTTATACGTTGTACGTTATACGTTGTATGTTATACGTTATACGCTGTACGTTATACGTTATACGTTATACGTTATACGTTATACGTTATACGTTATACGTTATACGTTATATGTTATACGCTGTACGTTGTACGCTGTACGTTATACGTTATACGTTATACGTTATACGTTATACGTTATACGTTATACGTTGTACGTTATACGCTGTACGTTATACCTTATACGTTATACGTTATACGCTGTACGTTATACGCTGTACGTTATACGTTATACGTTATACGTTATACGTTATACGTTATACGTTGTACGTTATACGTTGTACGTTATACGCTGTACGTTATATGTTGTACGTTATACGTTATACGTTGTACGTTATATGTTATACGCTGTACGTTGTACGCTGTACGTTATACGTTATACGTTATACGTTATACGTTATACGTTATACGTTATACGCTGTACATTATACGCTGTACGTTATACGTTATACGTTATACGTTACACGTTGTACGATGTACGTTATACGTTGTACGTTATACGTTGTACATTATACGTTTTACGTTACACGTTATATGTTATACGTTATACGTTATACGTTATACGTTATACGTTATATGTTATACGTTATACGTTATACGTTATACGTTATACGCTGTACGTTATACGCTGTACGTTATACGTTATACGTTATACGTTACACGTTGTACGTTGTACGTTATACGTTGTACGTTATACGTTGTACGATATACGTTATACGTTATACGCTGTACGTTATACACTGTACGTTATACGCTGTACGTTATACGTTTGTTTTATACGTTGTACGTTATATGTTATACGTTATACGTTATACGTTATACGCTGTACGTTATACGCTGTACGTTATACGCTGTACTTTATACGTTATACGTTATACGTTACACGTTGTACGATGTACGTTATACGTTGTACGTTATACGTTATACGTTATACGTTATACGTTATACGTTACACGTTATACGTTGTACGTTATACGTTATACGTTATACGTTATACGTTATACGTTATACGTTATACGTTATACGTTATACGTTATACGTTATACGTTATATGGTATACGGTATACGGTATACGTTATACGTTGTACGTTATACGTTATACGTTATACGTTATACGTTATACGTTATACGTTATACGTTATACGTTATACGATATACGTTACACGTTGTACGTTGTACATTATACGTTGTACGTGATACGTTGTACGTTATACGTTGTACGTTATACGTTGTATGTTATACGTTATACGCTGTACGTTATACGTTATACGTTATACGTTATACGTTATACGTTATACGTTATACGTTATACGTTATACGTTATATGTTATACGCTGTACGTTGTACGCTGTACGTTATACGTTATACGTTATACGTTATACGTTATACGTTATACGTTGTACGTTATACGCTGTACGTTATACCTTATACGTTATACGTTATACGCTGTACGTTATACGCTGTACGTTATACGTTATACGTTATACGTTATACGTTATACGTTATACGTTATACGTTGTACGTTATACGTTGTACGTTATACGCTGTACGTTATATGTTGTACGTTATACGTTATACGTTATATGTTATACGCTGTACGTTGTACGCTGTACGTTATACGTTATACGTTATACGTTATACGTTATACGTTATACGTTATACGTTGTACGTTATACGCTGTACGTTATACCTTATACGTTATACGTTATACGCTGTACGTTATACGCTGTACGTTATACGTTATACGTTATACGTTATACGTTATACGTTATACGTTGTACGTTATACGTTGTACGTTATACGCTGTACGTTATATGTTGTACGTTATACGTTATACGTTGTACGTTATATGTTATACGCTGTACGTTGTACGCTGTACGTTATACGTTATACGTTATACGTTATACGTTATACGTTATACGTTATACGCTGTACATTATACGCTGTACGTTATACGTTATACGTTATACGTTACACGTTGTACGATGTACGTTATACGTTGTACGTTATACGTTGTACATTATACGTTTTACGTTACACGTTATATGTTATACGTTATACGTTATACGTTATACGTTATACGCTGTACGTTATACGCTGTACTTTATACGTTATACGTTATACGTTACACGTTGTACGATGTACGTTATACGTTGTACGTTGTACGCTGTACGTTATACGTTATACGTTATACGTTATACGTTATACGTTATACGTTGTACGTTATACGTTGTACATTATACGTTTTACGTTACACGTTATATGTTATACGTTATACGTTATACGTTATACGTTATATGTTATACGTTATACGTTATACGTTATACGTTATACGCTGTACGTTATACGCTGTACGTTATACGTTATACGTTATACGTTACACGTTGTACGTTGTACGTTATACGTTGTACGTTATACGTTGTACGATATACGTTATACGTTATACGCTGTACGTTACACGTTATATGTTATACGTTATACGTTATACGTTATACGTTATATGTTATACGTTATACGTTATACGTTATACGTTATACGCTGTACGTTATACGCTGTACGTTATACGTTATACGTTATACGTTACACGTTGTACGTTGTACGTTATACGTTGTACGTTATACGTTGTACGATATACGTTATACGTTATACGCTGTACGTTATACGCTGTACGCTATACGCTGTACGTTATACGTTTGTTTTATACGTTGTACGTTATATGTTATACGTTATACGTTATACGTTATACGCTGTACGTTATACGCTGTACGTTATACGCTGTACTTTATACGTTATACGTTATACGTTACACGTTGTACGATGTACGTTATACGTTGTACGTTATACGTTATACGTTATACGTTATACGTTATACGTTACACGTTATACGTTGTACGTTATACGTTATACGTTATACGTTATACGTTATACGTTATACGTTATACGTTATACGTTATACGTTATACGTTATACGTTATACGTTATACGTTATACGTTATACGTTATATGGTATACGGTATACGGTATACGTTATACGTTGTACGTTATACGTTATACGTTATACGTTATACGTTATACGTTATACGTTATACGTTATACGTTATACGTTATACGTTATACGTTATACGTTATACGTTATACGGTATACGTTATACGTTATACGGTATACGGTATACGTTATACGTTATACGTTATACGTTATACGTTACACGTTATACGTTGTACGTTATACGTTCTACGTTATACGTTGTACGTTATATGTTGTACGTTATACGTTGTACGTTATACGTTATACGATATACGTTATACGTTATACGTTATACGCTGTACGTTATACGCTGTAAGTTATACGCTGTACGTTATACGTTACACGTTGTACGTTGTACGTTATACGTTGTACGTTATACGCTGTACGTTATATGTTGTACGTTATACGTTATACGTTGTACGTTATATGTTATACGCTGTACGTTGTACGCTGTACGTTATACGTTATACGTTATACGTTATACGTTATACGTTATACGTTATACGCTGTACATTATACGCTGTACGTTATACGTTATACGTTATACGTTACACGTTGTACGATGTACGTTATACGTTGTACGTTATACGTTGTACATTATACGTTTTACGTTACACGTTATATGTTATACGTTATACGTTATACGTTATACGTTATATGTTATACGTTATACGTTATACGTTATACGTTATACGCTGTACGTTATACGCTGTACGTTATACGTTACACGTTGTACGTTGTACGTTATACGTTGTACGTTATACGTTGTACGATATACGTTATACGTTATACGCTGTACGTTATACGCTGTACGTTATACGCTGTACGTTATACGTTTGTTTTATACGTTGTACGTTATATGTTATACGTTATACGTTATACGTTATACGCTGTACGTTATACGTTATACGCTGTACATTATACGCTGTACGTTATACGTTATACGTTATACGTTACACGTTGTACGATGTACGTTATACGGTATACGTTATACGTTATACGGTATACGGTATACGTTATACGTTATACGTTATACGTTATACGTTACACGTTATACGTTGTACGTTATACGTTCTACGTTATACGTTGTACGTTATATGTTGTACGTTATACGTTGTACGTTATACGTTATACGATATACGTTATACGTTATACGTTATACGCTGTACGTTATACGCTGTAAGTTATACGCTGTACGTTATACGTTACACGTTGTACGTTGTACGTTATACGTTGTACGTTATACGCTGTACGTTATATGTTGTACGTTATACGTTATACGTTGTACGTTATATGTTATACGCTGTACGTTGTACGCTGTACGTTATACGTTATACGTTATACGTTATACGTTATACGTTATACGTTATACGCTGTACATTATACGCTGTACGTTATACGTTATACGTTATACGTTACACGTTGTACGATGTACGTTATACGTTGTACGTTATACGTTGTACATTATACGTTTTACGTTACACGTTATATGTTATACGTTATACGTTATACGTTATACGTTATATGTTATACGTTATACGTTATACGTTATACGTTATACGCTGTACGTTATACGCTGTACGTTATACGTTACACGTTGTACGTTGTACGTTATACGTTGTACGTTATACGTTGTACGATATACGTTATACGTTATACGCTGTACGTTATACGCTGTACGTTATACGCTGTACGTTATACGTTTGTTTTATACGTTGTACGTTATATGTTATACGTTATACGTTATACGTTATACGCTGTACGTTATACGTTATACGCTGTACATTATACGCTGTACGTTATACGTTATACGTTATACGTTACACGTTGTACGATGTACGTTATACGTTGTACGTTATACGTTGTACATTATACGTTTTACGTTACACGTTATATGTTATACGTTATACGTTATACGTTATACGTTATATGTTATACGTTATACGTTATACGTTATACGTTATACGCTGTACGTTATACGCTGTACGTTATACGTTATACGTTATACGTTACACGTTGTACGTTGTACGTTATACGTTGTACGTTATACGTTGTACGATATACGTTATACGTTATACGCTGTACGTTATACGCTGTACGTTATACGCTGTACGTTATACGTTTGTTTTATACGTTGTACGTTATATGTTATACGTTATACGTTATACGTTATACGCTGTACGTTATACGCTGTACGTTATACGCTGTACTTTATACGTTATACGTTATACGTTACACGTTGTACGATGTACGTTATACGTTGTACGTTATACGTTATACGTTATACGTTATACGTTATACGTTATACGTTACACGTTATACGTTGTACGTTATACGTTATACGTTATACGTTATACGTTATACGTTATACGTTATACGTTATACGTTATACGTTATACGTTATACGTTATATGGTATACGGTATACGGTATACGTTATACGTTGTACGTTATACGTTATACGTTATACGTTATACGTTATACGTTATACGTTATACGTTATACGTTATACGTTATACGTTATACGTTATACGGTATACGTTATACGTTATACGGTATACGGTATACGTTATACGTTATACGTTATACGTTATACGTTACACGTTATACGTTGTACGTTATACGTTCTACGTTATACGTTGTACGTTATATGTTGTACGTTATACGTTGTACGTTATACGTTATACGATATACGTTATACGTTATACGTTATACGCTGTACGTTATACGCTGTACGTTATACGCTGTAAGTTATACGCTGTACGTTATACGTTACACGTTGTACGTTGTACGTTATACGTTGTACGTTATACGCTGTACGTTATATGTTGTACGTTATACGTTATACGTTGTACGTTATATGTTATACGCTGTACGTTGTACGCTGTACGTTATACGTTATACGTTATACGTTATACGTTATACGTTATACGTTATACGTTATACGCTGTACATTATACGCTGTACGTTATACGTTATACGTAATACGTTACACGTTGTACGATGTACGTTATACGTTGTACGTTATACGTTGTACATTATACGTTTTACGTTACACGTTATATGTTATACGTTATACGTTATACGTTATACGTTATATGTTATACGTTATACGTTATACGTTATACGTTATACGCTGTACGTTATACGCTGTACGTTATACGTTATTCGTTATACGTTACACGTTGTACGTTGTACGTTATACGTTGTACGTTATACGTTGTACGATATACGTTATACGTTATACGCTGTACGTTATACGCTGTACGTTATACGCTGTACGTTATACGTTTGTTTTATACGTTGTACGTTATATGTTATACGTTATACGTTATACGTTATACGCTGTACGTTATACGCTGTACGTTATACGCTGTACTTTATACGTTATACGTTATACGTTACACGTTGTACGATGTACGTTATACGTTGTACGTTATACGTTATACGTTATACGTTATACGTTATACGTTACACGTTATACGTTGTACGTTATACGTTATACGTTATACGTTATACGTTATACGTTATACGTTATACGTTATACGTTATACGTTATACGTTATACGTTATACGTTATACGTTATACGTTATATGGTATACGGTATACGGTATACGTTATACGTTGTACGTTATACGTTATACGTTATACGTTATACGTTATACGTTATACGTTATACGTTATACGTTATACGTTATACGTTATACGTTATACGATATATGTTACACGTTGTACGTTGTACATTATACGTTGTACGTGATACGTTGTACGTTATACGTTGTACGTTATACGTTGTATGTTATACGTTATACGCTGTACGTTATACGTTATACGTTATACGTTATACGTTATACGTTATACGTTATACGTTATACGTTATATGTTATACGCTGTACGTTGTACGCTGTACGTTATACGTTATACGTTATACGTTATACGTTATACGTTATACGTTGTACGTTATACGCTGTACGTTATACCTTATACGTTATACGTTATACGCTGTACGTTATACGCTGTACGTTATACGTTATACGTTATACGTTATACGTTATACGTTGTACGTAATACGTTATACGTTGTACGTTATACGATGTACGTTATACGTTGTACGTTATACGTTATACGATATACGTTATACGTTATACGTTATACGTTATACGGTATACGTTATACGTTATACGGTATACGGTATACGTTATACGTTATACGTTATACGTTATACGTTACACGTTATACGTTGTACGTTATACGTTCTACGTTATACGTTGTACGTTTTTGTTGTACCTTATGCTATACGTTATACGTTATACGTTATACGTTATACGTTATACGTTATACGTTATACGTTATACGTTGTACGTTATACGTTATACGATATACGTTATACGTTATACGTTATACGCTGTACGTTATACGCTGTACCTTATACGCTGTACGTTATACGCTGTACGTTATACGTTACACGTTGTACGTTGTACGTTATACGTTGTACGTGATACGTTGTATGTTATACGTTGTACGTTATACGTTGTATGTTATACATTATACGCTGTACGTTATACGTTATACGTTATACGTTATACGTTATACGTTATACGTTATACGTTATACGTTATACGTTATACGTTATATGTTATACGCTGTACGTTGTACGCTGTACGTTATACGTTATACGTTATACGTTATACGTTATACGTTGTACGTTATACGCTATACGTTATACCTTATACGTTATACGTTATACGCTGTACGTTATACGCTGTACGTTATACGTTATACGTTATACGTTATACGTTGTACGTAATACGTTATACGTTGTACGTTGTACGTTGTACGTTATACGTTGTACGTTATACGCTGTACGTTCTATGTTGTACGTTATACGTTATACGTTGTACGTTATATGTTATACGTTATACGTTATACGTTATACGTTATACGTTATACGTTATACGTTATACGTTATACGTTATACGTTATACGTTATACGCTGTACGTTATACGCTGTACGTTATACGTTACACGTTGTACGTTGTACATTATACGTTGTACGTGATACGTTGTACGTTATACGTTGTATGTTATACGTTATACGCTGTACGTTATACGTTATACGTTATACGTTATACGTTATACGTTATACGTTATACGTTATACGTTATACGTTATATGTTATACGCTGTACGTTGTACGCTGTACGTTATACGTTATACGTTATACGTTATACGTTATACGTTGTACGTTATACGCTGTACGTTATACCTTATACGTTATACGTTATACGCTGTACGTTATACGCTGTACGTTATACGTTATACGTTATACGTTATACGTTATACGTTGTACGTAATACGTTATACGTTGTACGTTATACGTTGTACGTTATACGTTGTACGTTATACGTTGTACGTTATACGTTATACGATATACGTTATACGTTATACGTTATACGTTATACGGTATACGTTATACGTTATACGGTATACGGTATACGTTATACGTTATACGTTATACGTTATACGTTACACGTTATACGTTGTACGTTATACGTTATACGGTATACGTTATACGTTATACGGTATACGGTATACGTTATACGTTATACGTTATACGTTATACGTTACACGTTATACGTTGTACGTTATACGTTCTACGTTATACGTTGTACGTTATATGTTGTACGTTATACGTTGTACGTTATACGTTATACGATATACGTTATACGTTATACGTTATACGCTGTACGTTATACGCTGTACGTTATACGCTGTAAGTTATACGCTGTACGTTATACGTTACACGTTGTACGTTGTACGTTATACGTTGTACGTTATACGCTGTACGTTATATGTTGTACGTTATACGTTATACGTTGTACGTTATATGTTATACGCTGTACGTTGTACGCTGTACGTTATACGTTATACGTTATACGTTATACGTTATACGTTATACGTTATACGTTATACGCTGTACATTATACGCTGTACGTTATACGTTATACGTAATACGTTACACGTTGTACGATGTACGTTATACGTTGTACGTTATACGTTGTACATTATACGTTTTACGTTACACGTTATATGTTATACGTTATACGTTATACGTTATACGTTATATGTTATACGTTATACGTTATACGTTATACGTTATACGCTGTACGTTATACGCTGTACGTTATACGTTATTCGTTATACGTTACACGTTGTACGTTGTACGTTATACGTTGTACGTTATACGTTGTACGATATACGTTATACGTTATACGCTGTACGTTATACGCTGTACGTTATACGCTGTACGTTATACGTTTGTTTTATACGTTGTACGTTATATGTTATACGTTATACGTTATACGTTATACGCTGTACGTTATACGCTGTACGTTATACGCTGTACTTTATACGTTATACGTTATACGTTACACGTTGTACGATGTACGTTATACGTTGTACGTTATACGTTATACGTTATACGTTATACGTTATACGTTACACGTTATACGTTGTACGTTATACGTTATACGTTATACGTTATACGTTATACGTTATACGTTATACGTTATACGTTATACGTTATACGTTATACGTTATACGTTATACGTTATACGTTATACGTTATATGGTATACGGTATACGGTATACGTTATACGTTGTACGTTATACGTTATACGTTATACGTTATACGTTATACGTTATACGTTATACGTTATACGTTATACGTTATACGTTATACGTTATACGATATATGTTACACGTTGTACGTTGTACATTATACGTTGTACGTGATACGTTGTACGTTATACGTTGTACGTTATACGTTGTATGTTATACGTTATACGCTGTACGTTATACGTTATACGTTATACGTTATACGTTATACGTTATACGTTATACGTTATACGTTATATGTTATACGCTGTACGTTGTACGCTGTACGTTATACGTTATACGTTATACGTTATACGTTATACGTTATACGTTGTACGTTATACGCTGTACGTTATACCTTATACGTTATACGTTATACGCTGTACGTTATACGCTGTACGTTATACGTTATACGTTATACGTTATACGTTATACGTTGTACGTAATACGTTATACGTTGTACGTTATACGATGTACGTTATACGTTGTACGTTATACGTTATACGATATACGTTATACGTTATACGTTATACGTTATACGGTATACGTTATACGTTATACGGTATACGGTATACGTTATACGTTATACGTTATACGTTATACGTTACACGTTATACGTTGTACGTTATACGTTCTACGTTATACGTTGTACGTTTTTGTTGTACCTTATGCTATACGTTATACGTTATACGTTATACGTTATACGTTATACGTTATACGTTATACGTTATACGTTGTACGTTATACGTTATACGATATACGTTATACGTTATACGTTATACGCTGTACGTTATACGCTGTACCTTATACGCTGTACGTTATACGCTGTACGTTATACGTTACACGTTGTACGTTGTACGTTATACGTTGTACGTGATACGTTGTATGTTATACGTTGTACGTTATACGTTGTATGTTATACATTATACGCTGTACGTTATACGTTATACGTTATACGTTATACGTTATACGTTATACGTTATACGTTATACGTTATACGTTATACGTTATACGTTATATGTTATACGCTGTACGTTGTACGCTGTACGTTATACGTTATACGTTATACGTTATACGTTATACGTTGTACGTTATACGCTATACGTTATACCTTATACGTTATACGTTATACGCTGTACGTTATACGCTGTACGTTATACGTTATACGTTATACGTTATACGTTGTACGTAATACGTTATACGTTGTACGTTGTACGTTGTACGTTATACGTTGTACGTTATACGCTGTACGTTATATGTTGTACGTTATACGTTATACGTTGTACGTTATATGTTATACGTTATACGTTATACGTTATACGTTATACGTTATACGTTATACGTTATACGTTATACGTTATACGTTATACGCTGTACGTTATACGCTGTACGTTATACGTTACACGTTGTACGTTGTACATTATACGTTGTACGTGATACGTTGTACGTTATACGTTGTATGTTATACGTTATACGCTGTACGTTATACGTTATACGTTATACGTTATACGTTATACGTTATACGTTATACGTTATACGTTATACGTTATACGTTATATGTTATACGCTGTACGTTGTACGCTGTACGTTATACGTTATACGTTATACGTTATACGTTATACGTTGTACGTTATACGCTGTACGTTATACCTTATACGTTATACGTTATACGCTGTACGTTATACGCTGTACGTTATACGTTATACGTTATACGTTATACGTTATACGTTGTACGTAATACGTTATACGTTGTACGTTATACGTTGTACGTTATACGTTGTACGTTATACGTTGTACGTTATACGTTATACGATATACGTTATACGTTATACGTTATACGTTATACGGTATACGTTATACGTTATACGGTATACGGTATACGTTATACGTTATACGTTATACGTTATACGTTACACGTTATACGTTGTACGTTATACGTTCTACGTTATACGTTGTACGTTTTTGTTGTACCTTATGCTATACGTTATACGTTATACGTTATACGTTATACGTTATACGTTATACGTTATACGTTGTACGTTATACGTTATACGATATACGTTATACGTTATACGTTATACGCTGTACGTTATACGCTGTACCTTATACGCTGTACGTTATACGCTGTACGTTATACGTTACACGTTGTACGTTGTACGTTATACGTTGTACGTGATACGTTGTATGTTATACGTTGTACGTTATACGTTGTATGTTATACGTTATACGCTGTACGTTATACGTTATACGTTATACGTTATACGTTATACGTTATACGTTATACGTTATATGTTATACGCTGTACGTTGTACGCTGTACGTTATACGTTATACGTTATACGTTATACGTTATACGTTGTACGTTATACGCTGTACGTTATACCTTATACGTTATACGTTATACGCTGTACGTTATACGCTGTACGTTATACGTTATACGTTATACGTTATACGTTGTACGTAATACGTTATACGTTGTACGTTATACGTTGTACGTTATACGTTGTACGTTATACGTTATACGATATACGTTATACGTTATACGTTATACGCTGTACGTTATACGCTGTACGTTATACGCTGTAAGTTATACGCTGTACGTTATACGTTACACGTTGTACGTTGTACGTTATACGTTGTACGTTATACGCTGTACGTTATATGTTGTACGTTATACGTTATACGTTGTACGTTATATGTTATACGTTATACGTTATACGTTATACGTTATACGTTATACGTTATACGTTATACGCTGTACGTTATCCGTTGTACGTTATACGTTATACGGTATACGTTATACGTTATACGTTAGACGTTATACGTTATACGTTATACGTTATACGTTATACGTTATACGTTATACGTTATACGTTATACGTTATACGTTATACGTTATACGTTATACGTTATACGTTATACGTTATACGTTATACGTTATACGTTATACGTTATACGTTATACGTTATACGTTATACGTTATACGTTATACGTTATACGTTATACGTTATACGTTATACGTTATACGTTATACGTTATACGTTATACGCTGTACGTTATACGTTATACGTTATACGTTATACGTTATACGTTATACGTTACACGTTGTACGTTGTACGTTATACGTTGTACGTTATACGTTGTACGATATACGTTATACGTTATACGCTGTACGTTATACGCTGTACGTTATACGCTGTACGTTATACGTTTGTCTTATACGTTGTACGTTATATGTTATACGTTATACGTTATACGTTATACGCTGTACGTTATACGCTGTACGTTATACGCTGTACTTTATACGTTATACGTTATACGTTACACGTTGTACGATGTACGTTATACGTTGTACGTTATACGTTATACGTTGTACGTTATACCTTGTACGTTATATATTGTACGTTATATGTTATACGTTATACGTTATACGTTATACGTTATACGTTATACGTTATACGTTATACGTTATACGTTATACGTTATACGTTATACGCTGTACGTTATCCGTTGTACGTTATACGTTATACGGTATACGTTATACGTTATACGTTAGACGTTATACGTTATACGTTATACGTTATACGTTATACGTTGTACGTAATACGTTATACGTTGTACGTTGTACGTTGTACGTTATACGTTGTACGTTATACGCTGTACGTTATATGTTGTACGTTATACGTTATACGTTGTACGTTATATGTTATACGTTATACGTTATACGTTATACGTTATACGTTATACGTTATACGTTATACGTTATACGTTATACGTTATACGTTATACGCTGTACGTTATACGCTGTACGTTATACGTTACACGTTGTACGTTGTACATTATACGTTGTACGTGATACGTTGTACGTTATACGTTGTATGTTATACGTTATACGCTGTACGTTATACGTTATACGTTATACGTTATACGTTATACGTTATACGTTATACGTTATACGTTATATGTTATACGCTGTACGTTGTACGCTGTACGTTATACGTTATACGTTATACGTTATACGTTATACGTTGTACGTTATACGCTGTACGTTATACCTTATACGTTATACGTTATACGCTGTACGTTATACGCTGTACGTTATACGTTATACGTTATACGTTATACGTTATACGTTGTACGTAATACGTTATACGTTGTACGTTATACGTTGTACGTTATACGTTGTACGTTATACGTTGTACGTTATACGTTATACGATATACGTTATACGTTATACGTTATACGTTATACGGTATACGTTATACGTTATACGGTATACGGTATACGTTATACGTTATACGTTATACGTTATACGTTATACGTTACACGTTATACGTTGTACGTTATACGTTCTACGTTATACGTTGTACGTTTTTGTTGTACCTTATGCTATACGTTATACGTTATACGTTATACGTTATACGTTATACGTTATACGTTATACGTTATACGTTATACGTTGTACGTTATACGTTATACGATATACGTTATACGTTATACGTTATACGCTGTACGTTATACGCTGTACCTTATACGCTGTACGTTATACGCTGTACGTTATACGTTACACGTTGTACGTTGTACGTTATACGTTGTACGTGATACGTTGTATGTTATACGTTGTACGTTATACGTTGTATGTTATACGTTATACGCTGTACGTTATACGTTATACGTTATACGTTATACGTTATACGTTATACGTTATACGTTATACGTTATACGTTATATGTTATACGCTGTACGTTGTACGCTGTACGTTATACGTTATACGTTATACGTTATACGTTATACGTTGTACGTTATACGCTGTACGTTATACCTTATACGTTATACGTTATACGCTGTACGTTATACGCTGTACGTTATACGTTATACGTTATACGTTATACGTTATACGTTGTACGTAATACGTTATACGTTGTACGTTATACGTTGTACGTTATACGTTGTACGTTATACGTTATACGATATACGTTATACGTTATACGTTATACGCTGTACGTTATACGCTGTACGTTATACGCTGTAAGTTATACGCTGTACGTTATACGTTACACGTTGTACGTTGTACGTTATACGTTGTACGTTATACGCTGTACGTTATATGTTGTACGTTATACGTTATACGTTGTACGTTATATGTTATACGTTATACGTTATACGTTATACGTTATACGTTATACGTTATACGTTATACGTTATACGTTATACGCTGTACGTTATCCGTTGTACGTTATACGTTATACGGTATACGTTATACGTTATACGTTAGACGTTATACGTTATACGTTATACGTTATACGTTATACGTTATACGTTATACGTTATACGTTATACGTTATACGTTATACGTTATACGTTATACGTTATACGTTATACGTTATACGTTATACGTTATACGTTATACGTTATACGTTATACGTTATACGTTATACGTTATACGTTATACGTTATACGTTATACGTTATACGTTATACGTTATACGCTGTACGTTATACGTTATACGTTATACGTTATACGTTATACGTTATACGTTACACGTTGTACGTTGTACGTTATACGTTGTACGTTATACGTTGTACGATATACGTTATACGTTATACGCTGTACGTTATACGCTGTACGTTATACGCTGTACGTTATACGTTTGTCTTATACGTTGTACGTTATATGTTATACGTTATACGTTATACGTTATACGCTGTACGTTATACGCTGTACGTTATACGCTGTACTTTATACGTTATACGTTATACGTTACACGTTGTACGATGTACGTTATACGTTGTACGTTATACGTTATACGTTGTACGTTATACCTTGTACGTTATATATTGTACGTTATATGTTATACGTTATACTTTATACGTTATACGTTATACGTTACTCGTTGTACGTTATACGCTGTACGTTATACGTTATACGTTATGCGTTATACGTTATACGTTATACGTTATACGTTATACGTTATACGTTATACGTTATACGTTATACGATATACGTTATACGTTATACGTTATACGTTATACGTTATACGTTATACGTTATACGTTATACGTTATACGTTATACGTTATACGTTATACGTTATACGTTATACGTTATACGTTATACGTTATACGTTATACGTTATACGTTATACGTTATACGTTATACGTTATACGTTATACGTTATACGTTATACGTTATACGTTATACGTTATACGTTATATGTTATACGCTGTACGTTGTACGCTGTACGTTATACGATATACGTTATACGTTATACGTTATACGTTATACGTTATACGCTGTACATTATACGCTGTACGTTATACGTTATACGTTATACGTTACACGTTGTACGATGTACGTTATACGTTGTACGTTATACGTTGTACATTATACGTTTTACGTTACACGTTATATGTTATACGTTATACGTTATAAGTTATACGTTATATGTTATACGTTATACGTTATACGTTATACGTTATACGCTGTACGTTATACGCTGTACGTTATACGTTATACGTTATACGTTACACGTTGTACGTTGTACGTTATACGTTGTACGTTATACGCTGTACGTTATACGTTTGTTTTATACGTTGTACGTTATATGTTATACGTTATACGTTATACGTTATACGTTATACGCTGTACGTTATACGCTGTACGTTATACGCTGTACTTTATACGTTATACGTTATACGTTACACGTTGTACGATGTACGTTATACGTTGTACGTTATACGTTATACGTTATACGTTATACGTTATACGTTGTACGTTATACGTTGTACGTTATATATTGTACGTTATATGTTATACGTTATACTTTATACGTTATACGTTATACGTTACTCGTTGTACGTTATACGCTGTACGTTATACGTTATACGTTATACGTTATACGTTATACGTTATACGTTATACGTTATACGTTATACGTTATACGTTATACGTTATACGTTATACGTTATACGTTATACGTTATACGTTATACGTTATACGGTATACGGTATACGTTATACGTTATACGTTATACGTTACACGTTATACGTTGTACGTTATACGTTATACGTTATACGTTATACGTTATACGTTATACGTTATACGTTATACGTTATACGTTATATGGTATACGGTATACGGTATACGTTATACGTTGTACGTTATACGTTATACGTTATACGTTATACGTTATACGTTATACGTTATACGTTATACGTTATACGTTATACGGTATACGTTATACGTTATACGGTATACGGTATACGTTATACGTTATACGTTATACGTTATACGTTACACGTTATACGCTGTACGTTATACGTTACACGTTGTACGTTGTACATTATACGTTGTACGTGATACGTTGTACGTTATACGTTGTATGTTATACGTTATACGTTATACGTTATACGTTATACGTTATACGTTATACGGTATACGGTATACGTTATACGTTATACGTTATACGTTACACGTTATACGTTGTACGTTATACGTTATACGTTATACGTTATACGTTATACGTTATACGTTATACGTTATACGTTATACGTTATATGGTATACGGTATACGGTATACGTTATACGTTGTACGTTATACGTTATACGTTATACGTTATACGTTATACGTTGTACGTTATATGTTATACGTTATACGTTATACGTTATACGTTATACGTTATACGTTATACGTTATACGTTATACGTTATACGTTATACGTTATACGCTGTACGTTATACGCTGTACGTTATACGTTACACGTTGTACGTTGTACATTATACGTTGTACGTGATACGTTGTACGTTGTACGTTATACGTTGTACGTTATACGTTGTACGTTATACATTGTACGTTATACGTTATACGATATACGTTATACGTTATACGTTATACGTTATACGGTATACGTTATACGTTATACGGTATACGGTATACGTTATACGTTATACGTTATACGTTATACGTTATACGTTACACGTTATACGTTGTACGTTATACGTTCTACGTTATACGTTGTACGTTTTTGTTGTACCTTATGCTATACGTTATACGTTATATGTTATACGTTATACGTTATACGTTATACGTTATACGTTATACGTTGTACGTTATACGTTATACGATATACGTTATACGTTATACGTTATACGCTGTACGTTATACGCTGTACCTTATACGCTGTACGTTATACGCTGTACGTTATACGTTACACGTTGTACGTTGTACGTTATACGTTGTACGTGATACGTTGTATGTTATACGTTGTACGTTATACGTTGTATGTTATACGTTATACGCTGTACGTTATACGTTATACGTTATACGTTATACGTTATACGTTATACGTTATACGTTATACGTTATATGTTATACGCTGTACGTTGTACGCTGTACGTTATACGTTATACGTTATACGTTATACGTTATACGTTATACGTTATACGTTGTACGTTATACGCTGTACGTTATACCTTATACGTTATACGTTATACGCTGTACGTTATACGCTGTACGTTATACGTTATACGTTATACGTTATACGTTATACGTTGTACGTAATACGTTATACGTTGTACGTTATACGTTGTACGTTATACGTTGTACGTTATACGTTATACGATATACGTTATACGTTATACGTTATACGCTGTACGTTATACGCTGTACGTTATACGCTGTAAGTTATACGCTGTACGTTATACGTTACACGTTGTACGTTGTACGTTATACGTTGTACGTTATACGCTGTACGTTATATGTTGTACGTTATACGTTATACGTTGTACGTTATATGTTATACGTTATACGTTATACGTTATACGTTATACGTTATACGTTATACGTTATACGTTATACGTTATACGCTGTACGTTATCCGTTGTACGTTATACGTTGTACGGTATACGTTATACGTTATACGTTAGACGTTATACGTTATACGTTATACGTTATACGTTATACGTTATACGTTATACGTTATACGTTATACGTTATACGTTATACGTTATACGTTATACGTTATACGTTATACGTTATACGTTATACGTTATACGTTATACGTTATACGTTATACGTTATACGTTATACGTTATACGTTATACGTTATACGTTATACGTTATACGTTATACGTTATACGTTATACGTTATACGTTACACGTTATACGTTGTACGTTATACGTTCTACGTTATACGTTGTACGTTTTTGTTGTACCTTATGCTATACGTTATACGTTATATGTTATACGTTATACGTTATACGTTATACGTTATACGTTATACGTTATACGTTATACGTTATACGTTATACGTTACACGTTATACGTTGTACGTTATACGTTCTACGTTATACGTTGTACGTTTTTGTTGTACCTTATGCTATACGTTATACGTTATATGTTATACGTTATACGTTATACGTTATACGTTATACGTTATACGTTGTACGTTATACGTTATACGATATACGTTATACGTTATACGTTATACGCTGTACGTTATACGCTGTACCTTATACGCTGTACGTTATACGCTGTACGTTATACGTTACACGTTGTACGTTGTACGTTATACGTTGTACGTGATACGTTGTATGTTATACGTTGTACGTTATACATTGTATGTTATACGTTATACGCTGTACGTTATACGTTATACGTTATACGTTATACGTTATACGTTATACGTTATACGTTATACGTTATATGTTATACGCTGTACGTTGTACGCTGTACGTTATACGTTATACGTTATACGTTATACGTTATACGTTATACGTTATACGTTGTACGTTATACGCTGTACGTTATACCTTATACGTTATACGTTATACGCTGTACGTTATACGCTGTACGTTATACGTTATACGTTATACGTTATACGTTATACGTTGTACGTAATACGTTATACGTTGTACGTTATACGTTGTACGTTATACGTTGTACGTTATACGTTATACGATATACGTTATACGTTATACGTTATACGCTGTACGTTATACGCTGTACGTTATACGCTGTAAGTTATACGCTGTACGTTATACGTTACACGTTGTACGTTGTACGTTATACGTTGTACGTTATACGCTGTACGTTATATGTTGTACGTTATACGTTATACGTTGTACGTTATATGTTATACGTTATACGTTATACGTTATACGTTATACGTTATACGTTATACGTTATACGTTATACGTTATACGCTGTACGTTATCCGTTGTACGTTATACGTTGTACGGTATACGTTATACGTTATACGTTAGACGTTATACGTTATACGTTATACGTTATACGTTATACGTTATACGTTATACGTTATACGTTATACGTTATACGTTATACGTTATACGTTATACGTTATACGTTATACGTTATACGTTATACGTTATACGTTATACGTTATACGTTATACGTTATACGTTATACGTTATACGTTATACGTTATACGTTATACGTTATACGTTATACGTTATACGTTATACGTTATACGTTATACGTTATACACTGTACGTTATACGTTATACGTTATACGTTATACGTTATACGTTATACGTTACACGTTGTACGTTGTACGTTATACGTTGTACGTTATACGTTGTACGATATACGTTATACGTTATACGCTGTACGTTATACGCTGTACGTTATACGCTGTACGTTATACGTTTGTCTTATACGTTGTACGTTATATGTTATACGTTATACGTTATACGTTATACGCTGTACGTTATACGCTGTACGTTATACGCTGTACTTTATACGTTATACGTTATACGTTACACGTTGTACGATGTACGTTATACGTTGTACGTTATACGTTATACGTTGTACGTTATACCTTGTACGTTATATATTGTACGTTATATGTTATACGTTATACTTTATACGTTATACGTTATACGTTACTCGTTGTACGTTATACGCTGTACGTTATACGTTATACGTTATGCGTTATACGTTATACGTTATACGTTATACGTTATACGTTATACGTTATACGTTATACGTTATACGTTATACGTTATACGTTATACGTTATACGTTATACGTTATACGTTATACGTTATACGTTATACGTTATACGTTATACGTTATACGTTATACGTTATACGTTATACGTTATACGTTATACGTTATACGTTATACGTTATACGTTATACGTTATACGTTATACGTTATACGTTATACGTTATACGTTATACGTTATACGTTATACGTTATACGTTATACGTTATACGTTATATGTTATACGCTGTACGTTGTACGCTGTACGTTATACGATATACGTTATACGTTATACGTTATACGTTATACGTTATACGCTGTACATTATACGCTGTACGTTATACGTTATACGTTATACGTTACACGTTGTACGATGTACGTTATACGTTGTACGTTATACGTTGTACATTATACGTTTTACGTTACACGTTATATGTTATACGTTATACGTTATAAGTTATACGTTATATGTTATACGTTATACGTTATACGTTATACGTTATACGCTGTACGTTATACGCTGTACGTTATACGTTATACGTTATACGTTACACGTTGTACGTTGTACGTTATACGTTGTACGTTATACGCTGTACGTTATACGTTTGTTTTATACGTTGTACGTTATATGTTATACGTTATACGTTATACGTTATACGTTATACGCTGTACGTTATACGCTGTACGTTATACGCTGTACTTTATACGTTATACGTTATACGTTACACGTTGTACGATGTACGTTATACGTTGTACGTTATACGTTATACGTTATACGTTATACGTTATACGTTGTACGTTATACGTTGTACGTTATATATTGTACGTTATATGTTATACGTTATACTTTATACGTTATACGTTATACGTTACTCGTTGTACGTTATACGCTGTACGTTATACGTTATACGTTATACGTTATACGTTATACGTTATACGTTATACGTTATACGTTATACGTTATACGTTATACGTTATACGTTATACGTTATACGTTATACGTTATACGTTATACGTTATACGTTATACGGTATACGGTATACGTTATACGTTATACGTTATACGTTACACGTTATACGTTGTACGTTATACGTTATACGTTATACGTTATACGTTATACGTTATACGTTATACGTTATACGTTATATGGTATACGGTATACGGTATACGTTATACGTTGTACGTTATACGTTATACGTTATACGTTATACGTTATACGTTATACGTTATACGTTATACGTTATACGTTATACGGTATACGTTATACGTTATACGGTATACGGTATACGTTATACGTTATACGTTATACGTTATACGTTACACGTTATACGTTGTACGTTATACGTTCTACGTTATACGTTGTACGTTATATGTTGTACGTTATATGCTATACGTTATACGTTATACGTTATACGTTATACGTTATACGTTATACGTTATACGTTATACGTTATACGTTATACGTTGTACGTTATACGTTATACGATATACGTTATACGTTATACGTTATACGCTGTACGTTATACGCTGTACCTTATACGCTGTACGTTATACGCTGTACGTTATACGTTACACGTTGTACGTTGTACATTATACGTTGTACGTGATACGTTGTACGTTATACGTTGTACGTTATACGTTGTATGTTATACGTTATACGCTGTACGTTATACGTTATACGTTATACGTTATACGTTATACGTTATACGTTATACGTTATACGTTATACGTTATACGTTATATGTTATACGCTGTACGTTGTACGCTGTACGTTATACGTTATACGTTATACGTTATACGTTATACGTTATACGTTATACGTTATACGTTGTACGTTATACGCTGTACGTTATACCTTATACGTTATACGTTATACGCTGTACGTTATACGCTGTACGTTATACGTTATACGTTATACGTTATACGTTATACGTTGTACGTAATACGTTATACGTTGTACGTTATACGTTGTATGTTATACGTTGTACGTTATACGTTATACGATATACGTTATACGTTATACGTTATACGCTGTACGTTATACGCTGTACGTTATACGCTGTAAGTTATACGCTGTACGTTATACGTTACACGTTGTACGTTGTACGTTATACGTTGTACGTTATACGCTGTACGTTATATGTTGTACGTTATACGTTATACGTTGTACGTTATATGTTATACGCTGTACGTTGTACGCTGTACGTTATACGTTATACGTTATACGTTATACGTTATACGTTATACGTTATACGTTATACGTTATACGTTATACGCTGTACATTATACGCTGTACGTTATACGTTATACGTTATACGTTACACGTTGTACGATGTACGTTATACGTTGTACGTTATACGTTGTACATTATACGTTTTACGTTACACGTTATATGTTATACGTTATACGTTATACGTTATACGTTATACGTTATATGTTATACGTTATACGTTATACGTTATACGTTATACGCTGTACGTTATACGCTGTACGTTATACGTTATACGTTATACGTTACACGTTGTACGTTGTACGTTATACGTTGTACGTTATACGTTGTACGATATACGTTATACGTTATACGCTGTACGTTATACGCTGTACGTTATACGCTGTACGTTATACGTTTGTTTTATACGTTGTACGTTATATGTTATACGTTATACGTTATACGTTATACGCTGTACGTTATACGCTGTACGTTATACGTTATACGTTATACATTACACGTTGTACGATGTACGTTATACGTTGTACGTTATACGTTGTACATTATACGTTTTACGTTACACGTTATATGTTATACGTTATACGTTATAAGTTATACGTTATATGTTATACGTTATACGTTATACGTTATACGTTATACGCTGTACGTTATACGCTGTACGTTATACGTTATACGTTATACGTTACACGTTGTACGTTGTACGTTATACGTTGTACGTTATACGCTGTACGTTATACGTTTGTTTTATACGTTGTACGTTATATGTTATACGTTATACGTTATACGTTATACGTTATACGCTGTACGTTATACGCTGTACGTTATACGCTGTACTTTATACGTTATACGTTATACGTTACACGTTGTACGATGTACGTTATACGTTGTACGTTATACGTTATACGTTATACGTTATACGTTATACGTTGTACGTTATACGTTGTACGTTATATATTGTACGTTATATGTTATACGTTATACTTTATACGTTATACGTTATACGTTACTCGTTGTACGTTATACGCTGTACGTTATACGTTATACGTTATACGTTATACGTTATACGTTATACGTTATACGTTATTCGTTATACGTTATACGTTATACGTTATACGTTATACGTTATACGTTATACGTTATACGTTATACGTTATACGTTAGACGTTATACGTTATACGTTATACGTTATACGGTATACGGTATACGTTATACGTTATACGTTATACGTTACACGTTATACGTTGTACGTTATACGTTATACGTTATACGTTATACGTTATACGTTATACGTTATACGTTATACGTTATACGTTATCTGGTATACGGTATACGGTATACGTTATACGTTGTACGTTATACGTTATACGTTATACGTTATACGTTATACGTTATACGTTATACGTTATACGTTATACGGTATACGTTATACGTTATACGGTATACGGTATACGTTATACGTTATACGTTATACGTTATACGTTACACGTTATACGTTGTACGTTATACGTTCTACGTTATACGTTGTACGTTATATGTTGTACGTTATATGCTATACGTTATACGTTATACGTTATACGTTATACGTTATACGTTATACGTTATACGTTATACGTTATACGTTATACGTTGTACGTTATACGTTATACGATATACGTTATACGTTATACGTTATACGCTGTACGTTATACGCTGTACCTTATACGCTGTACGTTATACGCTGTACGTTATACGTTACACGTTGTACGTTGTACATTATACGTTGTACGTGATACGTTGTACGTTATACGTTGTACGTTATACGTTGTATGTTATACGTTATACGCTGTACGTTATACGTTATACGTTATACGTTATACGTTATACGTTATACGTTATACGTTATACGTTATACGTTATACGTTATACGTTATACGTTATACGTTATACGTTATATGTTATACGCTGTACGTTGTACGCTGTACGTTATACGTTATACGTTATACGTTATACGTTATACGTTATACGTTATACGTTGTACGTTATACGCTGTACGTTATACCTTATACGTTATACGTTATACGCTGTACGTTATACGCTGTACGTTATACGTTATACGTTATACGTTATACGTTATACGTTGTACGTAATACGTTATACGTTGTACGTTATACGTTGTACGTTATACGTTGAACGTTATACGTTATACGATATACGTTATACGTTATACGTTATACGCTGTACGTTATACGCTGTACGTTATACGCTGTAAGTTATACGCTGTACGTTATACGTAACACGTTGTACGTTGTACGTTATACGTTGTACGTTATACGCTGTACGTTATATGTTGTACGTTATACGTTATACGTTGTACGTTATATGTTATACGCTGTACGTTGTACGCTGTACGTTATACGTTATACGTTATACGTTATACGTTATACGTTATACGTTATACGTTATACGTTATACGCTGTACATTATACGCTGTACGTTATACGTTATACGTTATACGTTACACGTTGTACGATGTACGTTATACGTTGTACGTTATACGTTGTACATTATACGTTTTACGTTACACGTTATATGTTATACGTTATACGTTATACGTTATACGTTATATGTTATACGTTATACGTTATACGTTATACGTTATACGCTGTACGTTATACGCTGTACGTTATACGTTATACGTTATACGTTACACGTTGTACGTTGTACGTTATACGTTGTACGTTATACGTTGTACGATATACGTTATACGTTATACGCTGTACGTTATACGCTGTACGTTATACGCTGTACGTTATACGTTTGTTTTATACGTTGTACGTTATATGTTATACGTTATACGTTATACGTTATACGCTGTACGTTATACGCTGTACGTTATACGCTGTACTTTATACGTTATACGTTATACGTTACACGTTGTACGATGTACGTTATACGTTGTACGTTATACGTTATACGTTATACGTTATACGTTATACGTTACACGTTATACGTTGTACGTTATACGTTATACGTTATACGTTATACGTTATACGTTATACGTTATACGTTATACGTTATACGTTATACGTTATACGTTATACGTTATACGTTATACGTTATACGTTATATGGTATACGGTATACGGTATACGTTATACGTTATACGTTATACGTTATACGTTACACGTTATACGTTGTACGTTATACGTTCTACGTTATACGTTGTACGTTATATGTTGTACGTTATACGTTGTACGTTATACGTTATACGATATACGTTATACGTTATACGTTATACGCTGTACGTTATACGCTGTACGTTATACGCTGTAAGTTATACGCTGTACGTTATACGTTACACGTTGTACGTTGTACGTTATACGTTGTACGTTATACGCTGTACGTTATATGTTGTACGTTATACGTTATACGTTGTACGTTATATGTTATACGCTGTACGTTGTACGCTGTACGTTATACGTTATACGTTATACGTTATACGTTATACGTTATACGTTATACGCTGTACATTATACGCTGTACGTTATACGTTATACGTTATACGTTACACGTTGTACGATGTACGTTATACGTTGTACGTTATACGTTGTACATTATACGTTTTACGTTACACGTTATATGTTATACGTTATACGTTATACGTTATACGTTATACGTTATACGTTATACGTTATACGTTATACGTTATACGCTGTACGTTATACGCTGTACGTTATACGTTATACGTTATACGTTACACGTTGTACGATGTACGTTATACGTTGTACGTTATACGTTGTACATTATACGTTTTACGTTACACGTTATATGTTATACGTTGTACGTTATACGTTGTACATTATACGTTTTACGTTACACGTTATATGTTATACGTTATACGTTATACGTTATACGTTATATGTTATACGTTATACGTTATACGTTATACGTTATACGTTATACGGTATACGTTATACGTTATACGGTATACGGTATACGTTATACGTTATACGTTATACGTTATACGTTACACGTTATACGTTGTACGTTATACGTTCTACGTTATACGTTGTACGTTATATGTTGTACGTTATATGCTATACGTTATACGTTATACGTTATACGTTATACGTTATACGTTATACGTTATACGTTATACGTTATACGTTATACGTTGTACGTTATACGTTATACGATATACGTTATACGTTATACGTTATACGCTGTACGTTATACGCTGTACCTTATACGCTGTACGTTATACGCTGTACGTTATACGTTACACGTTGTACGTTGTACATTATACGTTGTACGTGATACGTTGTACGTTATACGTTGTACGTTATACGTTGTATGTTATACGTTATACGCTGTACGTTATACGTTATACGTTATACGTTATACGTTATACGTTATACGTTATACGTTATACGTTATACGTTATACGTTATACGTTATACGTTATACGTTATACGTTATACGTTATATGTTATACGCTGTACGTTGTACGCTGTACGTTATACGTTATACGTTATACGTTATACGTTATACGTTATACGTTATACGTTGTACGTTATACGCTGTACGTTATACCTTATACGTTATACGTTATACGCTGTACGTTATACGCTGTACGTTATACGTTATACGTTATACGTTATACGTTATACGTTGTACGTAATACGTTATACGTTGTACGTTATACGTTGTACGTTATACGTTGAACGTTATACGTTATACGATATACGTTATACGTTATACGTTATACGCTGTACGTTATACGCTGTACGTTATACGCTGTAAGTTATACGCTGTACGTTATACGTAACACGTTGTACGTTGTACGTTATACGTTGTACGTTATACGCTGTACGTTATATGTTGTACGTTATACGTTATACGTTGTACGTTATATGTTATACGCTGTACGTTGTACGCTGTACGTTATACGTTATACGTTATACGTTATACGTTATACGTTATACGTTATACGTTATACGTTATACGCTGTACATTATACGCTGTACGTTATACGTTATACGTTATACGTTACACGTTGTACGATGTACGTTATACGTTGTACGTTATACGTTGTACATTATACGTTTTACGTTACACGTTATATGTTATACGTTATACGTTATACGTTATACGTTATATGTTATACGTTATACGTTATACGTTATACGTTATACGCTGTACGTTATACGCTGTACGTTATACGTTATACGTTATACGTTACACGTTGTACGTTGTACGTTATACGTTGTACGTTATACGTTGTACGATATACGTTATACGTTATACGCTGTACGTTATACGCTGTACGTTATACGCTGTACGTTATACGTTTGTTTTATACGTTGTACGTTATATGTTATACGTTATACGTTATACGTTATACGCTGTACGTTATACGCTGTACGTTATACGCTGTACTTTATACGTTATACGTTATACGTTACACGTTGTACGATGTACGTTATACGTTGTACGTTATACGTTATACGTTATACGTTATACGTTATACGTTACACGTTATACGTTGTACGTTATACGTTATACGTTATACGTTATACGTTATACGTTATACGTTATACGTTATACGTTATACGTTATACGTTATACGTTATACGTTATACGTTATACGTTATACGTTATATGGTATACGGTATACGGTATACGTTATACGTTATACGTTATACGTTATACGTTACACGTTATACGTTGTACGTTATACGTTCTACGTTATACGTTGTACGTTATATGTTGTACGTTATACGTTGTACGTTATACGTTATACGATATACGTTATACGTTATACGTTATACGCTGTACGTTATACGCTGTACGTTATACGCTGTAAGTTATACGCTGTACGTTATACGTTACACGTTGTACGTTGTACGTTATACGTTGTACGTTATACGCTGTACGTTATATGTTGTACGTTATACGTTATACGTTGTACGTTATATGTTATACGCTGTACGTTGTACGCTGTACGTTATACGTTATACGTTATACGTTATACGTTATACGTTATACGTTATACGCTGTACATTATACGCTGTACGTTATACGTTATACGTTATACGTTACACGTTGTACGATGTACGTTATACGTTGTACGTTATACGTTGTACATTATACGTTTTACGTTACACGTTATATGTTATACGTTATACGTTATACGTTATACGTTATACGTTATACGTTATACGTTATACGTTATACGCTGTACGTTATACGCTGTACGTTATAAGTTATACGTTATACGTTACACGTTGTACGATGTACGTTATACGTTGTACGTTATACGTTGTACATTATACGTTTTACGTTACACGTTATATGTTATACGTTATACGTTATACGTTATACGTTATACGCTGTACATTATACGCTGTACGTTATACGTTATACGTTATACGTTACACGTTGTACGATGTACGTTATACGTTGTACGTTATACGTTGTACATTATACGTTTTACGTTACACGTTATATGTTATACGTTATACGTTATACGTTATACGTTATATGTTATACGTTATACGTTATACGTTATACGTTATACGCTGTACGTTATACGCTGTACGTTATACGTTATACGTTATACGTTACACGTTGTACGTTGTACGTTATACGTTGTACGTTATACGTTGTACGATATACGTTATACGTTATACGCTGTACGTTATACGCTGTACGTTATACGCTGTACGTTATACGTTTGTTTTATACGTTGTACGTTATATGTTATACGTTATACGTTATACGTTATACGCTGTACGTTATACGCTGTACGTTATACGTTATATGGTATACGGTATACGGTATACGTTATACGTTGTACGTTATACGTTATACGTTATACGTTATACGTTATACGTTATACGTTATACGTTATACGTTATACGTTATACGTTATACGTTATACGTTATACGTTATACGTTATACGTTATACGGTATACGTTATACGTTATACGGTATACGGTATACGTTATACGTTATACGTTATACGTTATACGTTACACGTTATACGTTGTACGTTATACGTTCTACGTTATACGTTGTACGTTATATGTTGTACGTTATACGTTGTACGTTATACGTTATACGATATACGTTATACGTTATACGTTATACGCTGTACGTTATACGCTGTACGTTATACGCTGTAAGTTATACGCTGTACGTTATACGTTACACGTTGTACGTTGTACGTTATACGTTGTACGTTATACGCTGTACGTTATATGTTGTACGTTATACGTATACGTTGTACGTTATATGTTACACGTTGTACGATGTACGTTATACGTTGTACGTTATACGTTATACGTTATACGTTATACGTTATACGTTACACGTTATACGTTGTACGTTATACGTTATACGTTATACGTTATACGTTATACGTTATACGTTATACGTTATACGTTATACGTTATACGTTATACGTTATATGGTATACGGTATACGGTATACGTTATACGTTGTACGTTATACGTTATACGTTATACGTTATACGTTATACGTTATACGTTATACGTTATACGTTATACGTTATACGTTATACGTTATACGTTATACGGTATACGTTATACGTTATACGGTATACGGTATACGGTATACGTTATACGTTATACGTTATACGTTATACGTTACACGTTATACGTTGTACGTTATACGTTCTACGTTATACGTTGTACGTTATATGTTGTACGTTATACGTTGTACGTTATACGTTATACGATATACGTTATACGTTATACGTTATACGCTGTACGTTATACGCTGTACGTTATACGCTGTAAGTTATACGCTGTACGTTATACGTTACACGTTGTACGTTGTACGTTATACGTTGTACGTTATACGCTGTACGTTATATGTTGTACGTTATACGTATACGTTGTACGTTATATGTTATACGCTGTACGTTGTACGCTGTACGTTATACGTTATACGTTATACGTTATACGTTATACGTTATACGTTATACGCTGTACATTATACGCTGTACGTTATACGTTATACGTTATACGTTACACGTTGTACGATGTACGTTATACGTTGTACGTTATACGTTGTACATTATACGTTTTACGTTACACGTTATATGTTATACGTTATACGTTATACGTTATACGTTATATGTTATACGTTATACGTTATACGTTATACGTTATACGCTGTACGTTATACGCTGTACGTTATACGTTATACGTTATACGTTACACGTTGTACGTTGTACGTTATACGTTGTACGTTATACGTTGTACGATATACGTTATACGTTATACGCTGTACGTTATACGCTGTACGTTATACGCTGTACGTTATACGTTTGTTTTATACGTTGTACGTTATATGTTATACGTTATACGTTATACGTTATACGCTGTACGTTATACGCTGTACGTTATACGCTGTACTTTATACGTTATACGTTATACGTTACACGTTGTACGATGTACGTTATACGTTGTACGTTATACGTTATACGTTATACGTTATACGTTATACGTTACACGTTATACGTTGTAGGTTATACGTTATACGTTATACGTTATACGTTATACGTTATACGTTATACGTTATACGTTATACGTTATACGTTATACGTTATACGTTATACGTTATATGGTATACGGTATACGGTATACGTTATACGTTGTACGTTATACGTTATACGTTATACGTTATACGTTATACGTTATACGTTATACGTTATACGTTATACGTTATACGTTATACGTTATACGGTATACGTTATACGTTATACGGTATACGGTATACGTTATACGTTATACGTTATACGTTATACGTTATACGTTATACGTTACACGTTATACGTTGTACGTTATACGTTATACGTTATACGTTATACGTTATACGTTATACGTTATACGTTATACGTTATACGTTATATGGTATACGGTATACGGTATACGTTATACGTTGTACGTTATACGTTATACGTTATACGTTATACGTTATACGTTATACGTTATACGTTATACGTTATACGTTATACGGTATACGTTATACGTTATACGTTATACGGTATACGGTATACGTTATACGTTATACGTTATACGTTACACGTTATACGTTGTACGTTATACGTTCTACGTTATACGTTGTACGTTATATGTTGTACGTTATATGCTATACGTTATACGTTATACGTTATACGTTATACGTTATACGTTATACGTTATACGTTATACGTTATACGTTGTACGTTATACGTTATACGATATACGTTATACGTTATACGTTATACGCTGTACGTTATACGCTGTACCTTATACGCTGTACGTTATACGCTGTACGTTATACGTTACACGTTGTACGTTGTACATTATACGTTGTACGTGATACGTTGTACGTTATACGTTGTACGTTATACGTTGTATGTTATACGTTATACGCTGTACGTTATACGTTATACGTTATACGTTATACGTTATACGTTATACGTTATACGTTATACGTTATACGTTATACGTTATACGTTATACGTTATATGTTATACGCTGTACGTTGTACGCTGTACGTTATACGTTATACGTTATACGTTATACGTTATACGTTATACGTTATACGTTGTACGTTATACGCTGTACGTTATACCTTATACGTTATACGTTATACGCTGTACGTTATACGCTGTACGTTATACGTTATACGTTATACGTTATACGTTATACGTTGTACGTAATACGTTATACGTTGTACGTTATACGTTGTACGTTATACGTTGTACGTTATACGTTATACGATATACGTTATACGTTATACGTTATACGCTGTACGTTATACGCTGTACGTTATACGCTGTAAGTTATACGCTGTACGTTATACGTTACACGTTGTACGTTGTACGTTATACGTTGTACGTTATACGCTGTACGTTATATGTTATACGTTATACGTTATACGTTGTACGTTATACGTTGTACGTTATATATTGTACGTTATATGTTATACGTTATACTTTATACGTTATACGTTATACGTTACTCGTTGTACGTTATACGCTGTACGTTATACGTTATACGTTATGCGTTATACGTTATACGTTATACGTTATACGTTATACGTTATACGTTATACGTTATACGTTATACGTTATACGTTATACGTTATACGTTATACGTTATACGTTATACGCTGTACGTTATACGCTGTACGTTATACGCTGTACTTTATACGTTATACGTTATACGTTACACGTTGTACGATGTACGTTATACGTTGTACGTTATACGTTATACGTTATACGTTATACGTTATACGTTGTACGTTATACGTTGTACGTTATATATTGTACGTTATATGTTATACGTTATACTTTATACGTTATACGTTATACGTTACTCGTTGTACGTTATACGCTGTACGTTATACGTTATACGTTATGCGTTATACGTTATACGTTATACGTTATACGTTATACGTTATACGTTATACGTTATACGTTATACGTTATACGTTATACGTTATACGTTATACGTTATACGTTATACGTTATACGTTATACGTTATACGTTATACGTTATACGTTATACGTTATACGTTATACGTTATACGTTATACGTTATACGTTATACGTTATACGTTATACGTTATACGTTATACGTTATACGTTATACGTTATATGTTATACGCTGTACGTTGTACGCTGTACGTTATACGATATACGTTATACGTTATACGTTATACGTTATACGTTATACGCTGTACATTATACGCTGTACGTTATACGTTATACGTTATACGTTATACGCTGTACGTTATACGTTATACGTTGTACGTTACACGTTATACGTTGTACGTTATACGTTCTACGTTATACGTTGTACGTTATACGTTGTACGTTATATATTGTACGTTATACGTTATACGTTATACGTTATACGTTATACGTTATACGTTATACGTTATACGTTATACGTTATACGTTATACGTTATACGTTATACGTTATACGTTATACGTTATACGTTATACGCTGTACATTATACGCTGTACGTTATACGTTATACGTTATACGTTATACGTTATACGTTATACGTTATACGTTATACGTTATACGTTGTACGTTATACGTTCTACGTTATATATTGTACGTTATATGTTATACGTTATACTTTATACGTTATACGTTATACGTTACTCGTTGTACGTTATACGCTGTACGTTATACGTTATACGTTATGCGTTATACGTTATACGTTATACGTTATACGTTATACGTTATACGTTATACGTTATACGTTATACGTTATACGTTATACGTTATACGTTATACGTTATACGTTATACGTTATACGTTATACGTTATACGTTATACGTTATACGTTATACGTTATACGTTATACGTTATACGTTATACGTTATACGTTATACGTTATACGTTATACGTTATACGTTACACGTTGTACGATGTACGTTATACGTTATACGTTATACGTTATACGTTATACGTTATACGTTATACGTTATACGTTATACGTTATACGTTATACGTTATACGTTATACGTTATACGTTATACGTTATACGTTATACGTTATATGTTATACGCTGTACGTTGTACGCTGTACGTTATACGATATACGTTATACGTTATACGTTATACGTTATACGTTATACGCTGTACATTATACGCTGTACGTTATACGTTATACGTTATACGTTATACGCTGTACGTTATACGTTATACGTTGTACGTTACACGTTATACGTTGTACGTTATACGTTCTACGTTATACGTTGTACGTTATACGTTGTACGTTATATATTGTACGTTATACGTTATACGTTATACGTTGTACGTTATACGTTCTACGTTATACGTTGTACGTTATACGTTGTACGTTATATATTGTACGTTATATGTTATACGTTATACTTTATACGTTATACGTTACTCGTTGTACGTTATACGCTGTACGTTATACGTTATACGTTATGCGTTATACGTTATACGTTATACGTTATACGTTATACGTTATACGTTATACGTTATACGTTATACGTTATACGTTATACGTTATACGTTATACGTTATACGTTATACGTTATACGTTATACGTTATACGTTATACGTTATACGTTATACGTTATACGTTATACGTTATACGTTATACGTTATACGTTATACGTTATACGTTATACGTTATACGTTATACGTTATGCGTTATACGTTATACGTTATACGTTATACGTTATACGTTATACGTTATACGTTATACGTTATACGTTATACGTTATACGTTATACGTTATACGTTATACGTTATACGTTATACGTTATACGTTATACGTTATACGTTATACGTTATTCGTTATACGTTATACGTTATACGTTATACGGTATACGGTATACGTTATACGTTATACGTTATACGTTACACGTTATACGTTGTACGTTATACGTTATACGTTATACGTTATACGTTATACGTTATACGTTATACGTTATACGTTATATGGTATACGGTATACGGTATACGTTATACGTTGTACGTTATACGTTATACGTTATACGTTATACGTTATACGTTATACGTTATACGTTATACGTTATACGGTATACGTTATACGTTATACGGTATACGGTATACGTTATACGTTATACGTTATACGTTATACGTTACACGTTATACGTTGTACGTTATACGTTCTACGTTATACGTTGTACGTTATATGTTGTACGTTATATGCTATACGTTATACGTTATACGTTATACGTTATACGTTATACGTTATACGTTATACATTATACGTTATACGTTATACGTTGTACGTTATACGTTATACGATATACGTTATACGTTATACGTTATACGCTGTACGTTATACGCTGTACCTTATACGCTGTACGTTATACGCTGTACGTTATACGTTACACGTTGTACGTTGTACATTATACGTTGTACGTGATACGTTGTACGTTATACGTTGTACGTTATACGTTGTATGTTATACGTTATACGCTGTACGTTATACGTTATACGTTATACGTTATACGTTATACGTTATACGTTATATGTTATACGCTGTAAGTTGTACGCTGTACGTTATACGTTATACGTTATACGTTATACGTTATACGTTATACGTTATACGTTATACGTTATACGTTGTACGTTATACGCTGTACGTTATACCTTATACGTTATACGTTATACGCTGTACGTTATACGCTGTACGTTATACGTTATACGTTATATGTTATACGCTGTAAGTTGTACGCTGTACGTTATACGTTATACGTTATACGTTATACGTTATACGTTATACGTTATACGTTATACGTTATACGTTGTACGTTATACGCTGTACGTTATACCTTATACGTTATACGTTATACGCTGTACGTTATACGCTGTACGTTATACGTTATACGTTATACGTTATACGTTATACGTTATACGTTGTACGTAATACGTTATACGTTGTACGTTATACGTTGTACGTTATACGTTGTACGTTATACGTTATACGATATACGTTATACGTTATACGTTATACGCTGTACGTTATACGCTGTACGTTATACGCTGTAAGTTATACGCTGTACGTTATACGTTACACGTTGTACGTTGTACGTTATACGTTGTACGTTATACGCTGTACGTTATATGTTGTACGTTATACGTTATACGTTGTACGTTATATGTTATACGCTGTACGTTGTACGCTGTACGTTATACGTTATACGTTATACGTTATACGTTATACGTTATACGTTATACGCTGTACATTATACGCTGTACGTTATACGTTATACGTTATACGTTACACGTTGTACGATGTACGTTATACGTTGTACGTTATACGTTGTACATTATACGTTTTACGTTACACGTTATATGTTATACGTTATACGTTATACGTTATACGTTATATGTTATACGTTATACGTTATACGTTGTACGTTATACGCTGTACGTTATATGTTGTACGTTATACGTTATACGTTGTACGTTATATGTTATACGCTGTACGTTGTACGCTGTACGTTATACGTTACACGTTGTACGTTATACGTTGTACGTTATACGCTGTACGTTATATGTTGTACGTTATACGTTATACGTTGTACGTTATATGTTATACGCTGTACGTTGTACGCTGTACGTTATACGTTATACGTTATACGTTATACGTTATACGTTATACGTTATACGCTGTACATTATACGCTGTACGTTATACGTTATACGTTATACGTTACACGTTGTACGATGTACGTTATACGTTGTACGTTATACGTTGTACATTATACGTTTTACGTTACACGTTATATGTTATACGTTATACGTTATACGTTATACGTTATATGTTATACGTTATACGTTATACGTTATACGTTATACGCTGTACGTTATACGCTGTACGTTATACGTTATACGTTATACGTTATACGTTACACGTTGTACGTTGTACGTTATACGTTGTACGTTATACGTTGTACGATATACGTTATACGTTATACGCTGTACGTTATACGCTGTACGTTATACGCTGTACGTTATACGTTTGTTTTATACGTTGTACGTTATATGTTATACGTTATACGTTATACGTTATACGCTGTACGTTATACGCTGTACGTTATACGCTGTACTTTATACGTTATACGTTATACGTTACACGTTGTACGATGTACGTTATACGTTGTACGTTATACGTTATACGTTATACGTTATACGTTATACGTTATACGTTACACGTTATACGTTGTACGTTATACGTTATACGTTATACGTTATACGTTATACGTTATACGTTATACGTTATACGTTATACGTTATACGTTATATGGTATACGGTATACGGTATACGTTATACGTTGTACGTTATACGTTATACGTTATACGTTATACGTTATACGTTATACGTTATACGTTATACGTTATACGTTATACGGTATACGTTATACGTTATACGGTATACGGTATACGTTATACGTTATACGTTATACGTTACACGTTATACGTTGTACGTTATACGTTCTACGTTATACGTTGTACGTTATATGTTGTACGTTATATGCTATACGTTACACGTTATACGTTGTACGTTATACGTTATACGTTATACGTTATACGTTATACGTTATACGTTATACGTTATACGTTATACGTTATACGTTATACGTTATACGTTATACGTTATATGGTATACGGTATACGGTATACGTTATACGTTGTACGTTATACGTTATACGTTATACGTTATACGTTATACGTTATACGTTATACGTTATACGTTATACGTTATACGTTATACGTTATACGGTATACGTTATACGTTATACGGTATACGGTATACGTTATACGTTATACGTTATACGTTATACGTTATACGTTACACGTTATACGTTGTACGTTATACGTTCTACGTTATACGTTGTACGTTATATGTTGTACGTTATATGCTATACGTTATACGTTATACGTTATACGTTATACGTTATACGTTATACGTTATACGTTATACGTTATACGTTATACGATATACGTTATACGTTATACGTTATACGCTGTACGTTATACGCTGTACCTTATACGCTGTACGTTATACGCTGTACGTTATACGTTACACGTTGTACGTTGTACGTTATACGTTGTACGTGATACGTTGTACGTTATACGTTGTACGTTATACGTTGTATGTTATACGTTATACGCTGTACGTTATACGTTATACGTTATACGTTATACGTTATACGTTATACGTTATACGTTATACGTTATACGTTATACGTTATACGTTATACGTTATATGTTATACGCTGTACGTTGTACGCTGTACGTTATACGTTATACGTTATACGTTATACGTTATACGTTATACGTTATACGTTGTACGTTATACGCTGTACGTTATACATTATACGTTATACGTTATACGCTGTACGTTATACGCTGTACATTATACGTTATACGTTATACGTTATACGTTATACGTTGTACGTAATACGTTATACGTTGTACGTTATACGTTGTACGTTATACGTTGTACGTTATACGTTATACGATATACGTTATACGTTATACGTTATACGCTGTACGTTATACGCTGTACGTTATACGCTGTAAGTTATACGCTGTACGTTATACGTTACACGTTGTACGTTGTACGTTATACGTTGTACGTTATACGCTGTACGTTATATGTTGTACGTTATACGTTATACGTTGTACGTTATATGTTATACGTTATACGTTATACGTTATACGTTATACGTTATACGTTATACGTTATACGCTGTACGTTATCCGTTGTACGTTATACGTTATACGGTATACGTTATACGTTATACGTTAGACGTTATACGTTATACGTTATACGTTATACGTTATACGTTATACGTTATACGTTATACGTTGTACGTTATACGTTATACGATATACGTTATACGTTATACGTTATACGCTGTACGTTATACGCTGTACCTTATACGCTGTACGTTATACGCTGTACGTTATACGTTACACGTTGTACGTTGTACATTATACGTTGTACGTGATACGTTGTACGTTATACGTTGTACGTTATACGTTGTATGTTATACGTTATACGCTGTACGTTATACGTTATACGTTATACGTTATACGTTATACGTTATACGCTGTACGTTATACGTTATATGTTATACGCTGTACGTTGTACGCTGTACGTTATACGTTATACGTTGTACGTTATACGTTGTACGTTATACGTTGTACGTTATACGTTATACGATATACGTTATACGTTATACGTTATACGCTGTACGTTATACGCTGTACGTTATACGCTGTAAGTTATACGCTGTACGTTATACGTTACACGTTGTACGTTGTACGTTATACGTTGTACGTTATACGCTGTACGTTATATGTTGTACGTTATACGTTATACGTTGTACGTTAAATGTTATACGCTGTACGTTGTACGCTGTACGTTATACGTTATACGTTATACGTTATACGTTATACGTTATACGCTGTACATTATACGCTGTACGTTATACGTTATACGTTATACGTTACACGTTGTACGATGTACGTTATACGTTGTACGTTATACGCTGTACGTTATACGCTGTACCTTATACGCTGTACGTTATACGCTGTACGTTATACGTTACACGTTGTACGTTGTACGTTATACGTTGTACGTGATACGTTGTACGTTATACGTTGTACGTTATACGCTGTACGTTGTACGCTGTACGTTATACGTTATACGTTATACGTTATACGTTATACGTTATACGTTGTACGTTATACGCTGTACGTTATACCTTATACGTTATACGTTATACGCTGTACGTTATACGCTGTACGTTATACGTTATACGTTATACGTTATACGTTATACGTTGTACGTAATACGTTATACGTTGTACGTTATACGTTGTACGTTATACGTTGTACGTTATACGTTATACGATATACGTTATACGTTATACGTTATACGCTGTACGTTATACGCTGTACGTTATACGCTGTAAGTTATACGCTGTACGTTATACGTTACACGTTGTACGTTGTACGTTATACGTTGTACGTTATACGCTGTACGTTATATGTTGTACGTTATACGTTATACGTTGTACGTTATATGTTATACGTTATACGTTATACGTTATACGTTATACGTTATACGTTATACGTTATACGCTGTACGTTATCCGTTGTACGTTATACGTTATACGGTATACGTTATACGTTATACGTTAGACGTTATACGTTATACGTTATACGTTATACGTTATACGTTATACGTTATACGTTATACGTTATACGTTATACGTTATACGTTATACGTTATACGTTATACGTTATACGTTATACGTTATACGTTATACGTTATACGTTATACGTTATACGTTATACGTTATACGTTATACGTTATACGTTATACGTTATACGTTATACGTTATACGTTATACGTTATACGTTATACGTTATACGTTATACGTTATACGTTATACGTTATACGTTATACGTTATACGTTATACGTTATACGTTATACGTTATACGTTATACGTTATACGTTATACGTTATACGTTATACGTTATACGTTATACGTTATACGTTATACGTTATACGCTGTACGTTATACGTTATACGTTATACGTTACACGTTATACGTTATACGTTACACGTTGTACGTTATACGTTGTACGTTGTACGTTATACGTTGTACGATATACGTTATACGTTATACGCTGTACGTTATACGCTGTACGTTATACGCTGTACGTTATACGTTTGTCTTATACGTTGTACGTTATATGTTATACGTTATACGTTATACGTTATACGCTGTACGTTATACGCTGTACGTTATACGCTGTACTTTATACGTTATACGTTATACGTTACACGTTGTACGATGTACGTTATACGTTGTACGTTATACGTTATACGTTATACGTTATACGTTATACGTTGTACGTTATACGTTGTACGTTATATATTGTACGTTATATGTTATACGTTATACTTTATACGTTATACGTTATACGTTACTCGTTGTACGTTATACGCTGTACGTTATACGTTATACGTTATGCGTTATACGTTATACGTTATACGTTATACGTTATACGTTATACGTTATACGTTATACGTTATACGTTATACGTTATACGTTATACGTTATACGTTATACGTTATACGTTATACGTTAAACGTTATACGTTATACGTTATACGTTATACGTTATACGTTATATGTTATACGCTGTACGTTGTACGCTGTACGTTATACGATATACGTTATACGTTATACGTTATACGTTATACGTTATACGCTGTACATTATACGCTGTACGTTATACGTTATACGTTATACGTTACACGTTGTACGATGTACGTTATACGTTGTACGTTATACGTTGTACATTATACGTTTTACGTTACACGTTATATGTTATACGTTATACGTTATAAGTTATACGTTATATGTTATACGTTATACGTTATACGTTATACGTTATACGCTGTACGTTATACGCTGTACGTTATACGTTATACGTTATACGTTACACGTTGTACGTTGTACGTTATACGTTGTACGTTATACGCTGTACGTTATACGTTTGTTTTATACGTTGTACGTTATATGTTATACGTTATACGTTATACGTTATACGCTGTACGTTATACGCTGTACGTTATACGCTGTACTTTATACGTTATACGTTATACGTTACACGTTGTACGATGTACGTTATACGTTGTACGTTATACGTTATACGTTATACGTTATACGTTATACGTTGTACGTTATACGTTGTACGTTATATATTGTACGTTATATGTTATACGTTATACTTTATACGTTATACGTTATACGTTACTCGTTGTACGTTATACGCTGTACGTTATACGTTATACGTTATACGTTATACGTTATACGTTATACGTTATACGTTATACGTTATACGTTATACGTTATACGTTATACGTTATACGTTATACGTTATACGTTATACGTTATACGTTATACGTTATACGTTATACGTTATACGTTATACGTTATACGTTATACGTTATACGTTATACGTTATACGTTATACGGTATACGGTATACGTTATACGTTATACGTTATACGTTACACGTTATACGTTGTACGTTATACGTTATACGTTATACGTTATACGTTATACGTTATACGTTATACGTTATACGTTATATGGTATACGGTATACGGTATACGTTATACGTTGTACGTTATACGTTATACGTTATACGTTATACGTTATACGTTATACGTTATACGTTATACGTTATACGTTATACGGTATACGTTATACGTTATACGGTATACGGTATACGTTATACGTTATACGTTATACGTTATACGTTACACGTTATACGTTGTACGTTATACGTTCTACGTTATACGTTGTACGTTATATGTTGTACGTTATATGCTATACGTTATACGTTATACGTTATACGTTATACGTTATACGTTATACGTTATACATTATACGTTATACGTTATACGTTGTACGTTATACGTTATACGATATACGTTATACGTTATACGTTATACGCTGTACGTTATACGCTGTACCTTATACGCTGTACGTTATACGCTGTACGTTATACGTTACACGTTGTACGTTGTACATTATACGTTGTACGTGATACGTTGTACGTTATACGTTGTACGTTATACGTTGTATGTTATACGTTATACGCTGTACGTTATACGTTATACGTTATACGTTATACGTTATACGTTATACGTTATATGTTATACGCTGTAAGTTGTACGCTGTACGTTATACGTTATACGTTATACGTTATACGTTATACGTTATACGTTATACGTTATACGTTGTACGTTATACGCTGTACGTTATACCTTATACGTTATACGTTATACGCTGTACGTTATACGCTGTACGTTATACGTTATACGTTATATGTTATACGCTGTAAGTTGTACGCTGTACGTTATACGTTATACGTTATACGTTATACGTTATACGTTATACGTTATACGTTATACGTTGTACGTTATACGCTGTACGTTATACCTTATACGTTATACGTTATACGCTGTACGTTATACGCTGTACGTTATACGTTATACGTTATACGTTATACGTTATACGTTATACGTTGTACGTAATACGTTATACGTTGTACGTTATACGTTGTACGTTATACGTTGTACGTTATACGTTATACGATATACGTTATACGTTATACGTTATACGCTGTACGTTATACGCTGTACGTTATACGCTGTAAGTTATACGCTGTACGTTATACGTTACACGTTGTACGTTGTACGTTATACGTTGTACGTTATACGCTGTACGTTATATGTTGTACGTTATACGTTATACGTTGTACGTTATATGTTATACGCTGTACGTTGTACGCTGTACGTTATACGTTATACGTTATACGTTATACGTTATACGTTATACGCTGTACATTATACGCTGTACGTTATACGTTATACGTTATACGTTACACGTTGTACGATGTACGTTATACGTTGTACGTTATACGTTGTACATTATACGTTTTACGTTACACGTTATATGTTATACGTTATACGTTATACGTTATATGTTATACGTTATACGTTATACGTTATACGTTATACGCTGTACGTTATACGCTGTACGTTATACGTTATACGTTATACGTTATACGTTACACGTTGTACGTTGTACGTTATACGTTGTACGTTATACGTTGTACGATATACGTTATACGTTATACGCTGTACGTTATACGCTGTACGTTATACGCTGTACGTTATACGTTTGTTTTATACGTTGTACGTTATATGTTATACGTTATACGTTATACGTTATACGCTGTACGTTATACGCTGTACGTTATACGCTGTACTTTATACGTTATACGTTATACGTTACACGTTGTACGATGTACGTTATACGTTGTACGTTATACGTTATACGTTATACGTTATACGTTATACGTTATACGTTACACGTTATACGTTGTACGTTATACGTTATACGTTATACGTTATACGTTATACGTTATACGTTATACGTTATACGTTATACGTTATACGTTATATGGTATACGGTATACGGTATACGTTATACGTTGTACGTTATACGTTATACGTTATACGTTATACGTTATACGTTATACGTTATACGTTATACGTTATACGGTATACGTTATACGTTATACGGTATACGGTATACGTTATACGTTATACGTTATACGTTACACGTTATACGTTGTACGTTATACGTTCTACGTTATACGTTGTACGTTATATGTTGTACGTTATATGCTATACGTTACACGTTATACGTTGTACGTTATACGTTATACGTTATACGTTATACGTTATACGTTATACGTTATACGTTATACGTTATACGTTATACGTTATACGTTATATGGTATACGGTATACGTTATACGTTGTACGTTATACGTTATACGTTATACGTTATACGTTATACGTTATACGTTATACGTTATACGTTATACGTTATACGTTATACGGTATACGTTATACGTTATACGGTATACGGTATACGTTATACGTTATACGTTATACGTTATACGTTATACGTTATACGTTACACGTTATACGTTGTACGTTATACGTTCTACGTTATACGTTGTACGTTATATGTTGTACGTTATATGCTATACGTTATACGTTATACGTTATACGTTATACGTTATACGTTATACGTTATACGTTGTACGTTATACGTTATACGATATACGTTATACGTTATACGTTATACGCTGTACGTTATACGCTGTACCTTATACGCTGTACGTTATACGCTGTACGTTATACGTTACACGTTGTACGTTGTACGTTATACGTTGTACGTGATACGTTGTACGTTATACGTTGTACGTTATACGTTGTATGTTATACGTTATACGCTGTACGTTATACGTTATACGTTATACGTTATACGTTATACGTTATACGTTATACGTTATACGTTATACGTTATACGTTATACGTTATACGTTATATGTTATACGCTGTACGTTGTACGCTGTACGTTATACGTTATACGTTATACGTTATACGTTATACGTTATACGTTATACGTTGTACGTTATACGCTGTACGTTATACCTTATACGTTATACGTTATACGCTGTACGTTATACGCTGTACATTATACGTTATACGTTATACGTTATACGTTATACGTTGTACGTAATACGTTATACGTTGTACGTTATACGTTGTACGTTATACGTTGTACGTTATACGTTATACGATATACGTTATACGTTATACGTTATACGCTGTACGTTATACGCTGTACGTTATACGCTGTAAGTTATACGCTGTACGTTATACGTTACACGTTGTACGTTGTACGTTATACGTTGTACGTTATACGCTGTACGTTATATGTTGTACGTTATACGTTATACGTTGTACGTTATATGTTATACGTTATACGTTATACGTTATACGTTATACGTTATACGTTATACGTTATACGCTGTACGTTATCCGTTGTACGTTATACGTTATACGGTATACGTTATACGTTATACGTTAGACGTTATACGTTATACGTTATACGTTATACGTTATACGTTATACGTTATACGTTATACGTTATACGTTATACGTTATACGTTATACGTTATACGTTATACGTTATACGTTATACGTTATACGTTATACGTTATACGTTATACGTTATACGTTATACGTTATACGTTATACGTTATACGTTGTACGTTATACGTTATACGTTATACGTTATACGTTATACGTTATACGTTATACGTTATACGTTATACGTTATACGGTATACGTTATACGTTATACGGTATACGGTACACGTTATACGTTATACGTTATACGTTATACGTTACACGTTATAGGTTGTACGTTATACGTTCTACGTTATACGTTGTACGTTATACGTTACACGTTATACGTTGTACGTTATACGTTCTACGTTATACGTTGTACGTTATATGTTGTACGTTATATGCTATACGTTACACGTTATACGTTGTACGTTATACGTTATACGTTATACGTTATACGTTATACGTTATACGTTATACGTTATACGTTATACGTTATATGGTATACGGTATACGGTATACGTTATACGTTGTACGTTATACGTTATACGTTATACGTTATACGTTATACGTTATACGTTATACGTTATACGTTATACGTTATACGGTATACGTTATACGTTATACGGTATACGGTATACGTTATACATTATACGTTATACGTTATACGTTATACGTTACACGTTATACGTTGTACGTTATACGTTCTACGTTATACGTTGTACGTTATATGTTGTACGTTATATGCTATACGTTATACGTTATACGTTATACGTTATACGTTATACGTTATACGTTATACGTTGTACGTTATACGTTATACGATATACGTTATACGTTATACGTTATACGCTGTACGTTATACGCTGTACCTTATACGCTGTACGTTATACGCTGTACGTTATACGTTACACGTTGTACGTTGTACGTTATACGTTGTACGTGATACGTTGTACGTTATACGTTCTACGTTATACGTTGTATGTTATACGTTATACGCTGTACGTTATACGTTATACGTTATACGTTATACGTTATACGTTATACGTTATACGTTATACGTTATACGTTATACGTTATATGTTATACGCTGTACGTTGTACGCTGTACGTTATACGTTATACGTTATACGTTATACGTTATACGTTATACGTTGTACGTTATACGCTGTACGTTATACATTATACGTTATACGTTATACGCTGTACGTTATACGCTGTACATTATACGTTATACGTTATACGTTATACGTTGTACGTAATACGTTATACGTTGTACGTTATACGTTGTACGTTATACGTTGTACGTTATACGTTATACGATATACGTTATACGTTATACGTTATACGCTGTACGTTATACGCTGTACGTTATACGCTGTAAGTTATACGCTGTACGTTATACGTTACACGTTGTACGTTGTACGTTATACGTTGTACGTTATACGCTGTACGTTATATGTTGTACGTTATACGTTATACGTTGTACGTTATATGTTATACGTTATACGTTATACGTTATACGTTATACGTTATACGTTATACGTTATACGTTATACGCTGTACGTTATCCGTTGTACGTTATACGTTATACGGTATACGTTATACGTTATACGTTAGACGTTATACGTTATACGTTATACGTTATACGTTATGCGTTATACGTTATACGTTATACGTTATACGTTATACGTTATACGTTATACGTTATACGTTATACGTTATACGTTATACGTTATACGTTATACGTTATACGTTATACGTTATACGTTATACGTTATACGTTATACGTTATACGTTATACGTTATACGCTGTACGTTATACGTTATACGTTATACGTTATACGTTATACGTTACACGTTGTACGTTGTACGTTATACGTTGTACGTTATACGTTGTACGATATACGTTATACGTTATACGCTGTACGTTATACGCTGTACGTTATACGCTGTACGTTATACGTTTGTCTTATACGTTGTACGTTATACGTTGTACGTTATACGTTGTACGATATACGTTATACGTTATACGCTGTACGTTATACGCTCTACTTTATACGTTATACGTTATACGTTACACGTTGTACGATGTACGTTATACGTTGTACGTTATACGTTATACGTTATACGTTATACGTTATACGTTGTACGTTATACGTTGTACGTTATATATTGTACGTTATATGTTATACGTTATACTTTATACGTTATACGTTATACGTTACTCGTTGTACGTTATACGCTGTACGTTATACGTTATACGTTATGCGTTATACGTTATACGTTATACGTTATACGTTATACGTTATACGTTATACGTTATACGTTATACGTTATACGTTATACGTTATACGCTGTACGTTATACGCTGTACGTTATACGCTGTACGTTATACGTTATACGTTATACGTTACACGTTGTACGTTATACGTTATACGTTGTACGTTATACGTTGTACATTATACGTTTTACGTTACACGTTATATGTTATAGGTTATACGTTATACGTTATACGTTATACGTTATACGTTATACGTTATACGTTATATGTTATACGTTATACGTTATACGTTATACGTTATACGTTATACGTTATACGTTATACGTTATACGTTATACGTTATACGTTATACGTTATACGTTATACGTTATACGTTATATGTTGTACGTTGTACGTTATAAATTGCACGTTATACGTTGTACGTTATAAGTTGTTCGTTATACGTTGTACGTTATACGTTGTACGTTAACGCTGTACGTTATACGCTGTACGTTATACGCTGTACGTTATACGTTATACGGTGTACGTTATACGTTATACGTTATACGTTATACGTTATACGTTACACGTTATACGTTGTACGTTATACGTTATACGTTATACGTTATACGTTATACGTTATACGTTATACGTTATACGTTATACGTTATACGTTATACGTTATACGTTATACGTTATACGTTATACGTTATACGCTGTACGTTATACGTTATACGTTATACGTTATACGTTATACGTTACACGTTGTACGTTGTACGTTATACGTTGTACGTTATACGTTGTACGATATACGTTATACGTTATACGCTGTACGTTATACGCTGTACGTTATACGCTGTACGTTATACGTTTGTCTTATACGTTGTACGTTATATGTTATACGTTATACGTTATACGTTATACGCTGTACGTTATACGCTGTACGTTATACGCTCTACTTTATACGTTATACGTTATACGTTACACGTTGTACGATGTACGTTATACGTTGTACGTTATACGTTATACGTTATACGTTATACGTTATACGTTATACGTTGTACGTTATACGTTGTACGTTATATATTGTACGTTATATGTTATACGTTATACTTTATACGTTATACGTTATACGTTACTCGTTGTACGTTATACGCTGTACGTTATACGTTATACGTTATGCGTTATACGTTATACGTTATACGTTATACGTTATACGTTATACGTTATACGTTATACGTTATACGTTATACGTTATACGTTATACGTTATACGCTGTACGTTATACGCTGTACGTTATACGCTGTACGTTATACGTTATACGTTATACGTTACACGTTGTACGGTGTACGTTATACGTTGTACGTTATACGTTGTACATTATACGTTTTACGTTACACGTTATATGTTATAGGTTATACGTTATACGTTATACGTTATACGTTATACGTTATACGTTATACGTTATATGTTATACGTTATACGTTATACGTTATACGTTATACGTTATACGTTATACGTTATACGTTATACGTTATACGTTATACGTTATACGTTATACGTTATACGTTATACGTTATATGTTGTACGTTGTACGTTATAAATTGCACGTTATACGTTGTACGTTATAAGTTGTTCGTTATACGTTGTACGTTATACGTTGTACGTTAACGCTGTACGTTATACGCTGTACGTTATACGCTGTACGTTATACGTTATACGGTGTACGTTATACGTTATACGTTATACGTTATACGTTATACGTTACACGTTATACGTTGTACGTTATACGTTATACGTTATAGGTTGTACGTTATACGTTATACGTTGTACGTTATATGTTATACGTTATACGTAATACGTTATACGTTATACGTTATACGTTATACGTTATACGTTATACGTTATACGTTATACGTTATATGTTATACGTTGTACGTTATATGTTATACGTTATACGTTATACGTTATACGTTATACGTTATACGCTGTACGTTATACGTTGTACGTTATACGTTATACGTTATACGTTATACGTTATACGTTATACGTTATACGTTATACGTTATACGTTATACGTTATACGTTATACGTTATACGTTATACGTTATACGTTATACGTTATACGTTATACGTTATACGTTATACGTTATACGTTATACGTTATACGTTATACGTTATACGTTATACGTTATACGTTATACGTTATACGTTATACGTTATACGTTATACGTTATACGTTATACGTTATAAGTTATACGTTATACGTTATACGTTATACGTTATACGTTATACGTTATACGTTATACGTTATACGTTATACGTTATACGTTATACGTTATACGTTATACGTTATACGTTCTACGTTATACGTTGTACGTTATACGTTGTACGTTATATGTTATACGTTATACGTTATACGTTATACGTTATACGCTGTACGTTATACGTTGTACATTATACGTTTTACGTTACACGTTATGTGTTATAGGTTATACGTTATACGTTATACGTTATACGTTATACGTTATATGTTATACGTTATACGTTATACGTTATACGTTATACGTTATACGTTATACGTTATACGATATACGTTATACGTTATACGTTATACGTTATACGTTATACGTTGTACGTTATACGATATACGTTCTACGTTGTACGTTGTACGTTGTACGTTGTACGTTGTACGTTGTACGTTATACGTTAGACGTTAGACGTTATACGTTATACGTTATACGTTATACGTTATACGTTATACGTTATACGTTATACGTTATAAGTTATACGTTATACGTTATACGTTATACGTTATACGTTATACGTTATACGTTATACGTTATACGTTATACGTTATACGTTATACGTTATACGTTATACGTTATACGTTATACGTTATACGTTGTACGTTATACGTTGTACGTTATATGTTATACGTTATACGTTATACGTTATACGTTATACGCTGTACGTTATACGTTGTACATTATACGTTTTACGTTACACGTTATGTGTTATAGGTTATACGTTATACGTTATACGTTATACGTTATACGTTATATGTTATACGTTATACGTTATACGTTATACGTTATACGTTGTACGTTATACGTTGTACGTTATACGTTGTACGATATACGTTATAAGTTATACGTTATACGTTATACGTTATTCGTTATACGCTGTACGTTATACGCTGTACGTTATACGCTGTACGTTATACGTTGTACGTTATACGTTGTACGTTATACGTTATACGTTATACGTTATACGTTATACGTTATACGTTATACGTTATACGTTATACGTTATACGTTATACGTTATACGTTATACGTTATACGTTATACGTTATACGTTATACGTTATACGTTATACGTTATACGTTATACGTTATACGTTATACGTTATACGTTATACGTTATACGTTATACGTTATACGTTATACGTTATACGTTATTCGTTTAGTTTATACGTTATACGTTATACGTTATACGTTATACGTTATACGTTGTACGTTATACGCTGTACGTTATACCTTATACGTTATACGTTATACGCTGTACGTTATACGCTGTACGTTATACGATATACGTTACACGTTATACGTTATACGTTATACGCTGTACGTTATACGCTGTACGTTATACGTTATACGTTATACGTTATACGATATACGTTATACGTTATACGGTATACGTTATACGTTATACGTTATACGTTGTACGTTATACGCTGTACGTTATACCTTATACGTTATACGTTATACGCTGTACGTTATACGCTGTACGTTATACGATATACGTTATACGTTATACGTTATACGTTGTACGTTGTACGTTATACGTTATACGATATACGTTATACGTTATACGTTATACGCTGTACGTTATACGCTGTACGTTATACGCTGTACGTTATACGTTACACGTTGTACGTTGTACGTTATACGTTGTACGTTATACGTTGTACGTTATACGTTATACGTTATACGTTATACGTTATAAGTTATACGTTATACGTTATACGTTATACGTTATACGTTATACGTTATACGTTATACGTTATACGTTATACGTTATACGTTATACGTTATACGTTATACGTTATACGTTATACGTTATACGTTATACGTTCTACGTTATACGTTGTACGTTATACGTTGTACGTTATATGTTATACGTTATACGTTATACGTTATACGTTATACGCTGTACGTTATACGTTGTACATTATACGTTTTACGTTACACGTTATGTGTTATAGGTTATACGTTATACGTTATACGTTATACGTTATACGTTATATGTTATACGTTATACGTTATACGTTATACGTTATACGTTGTACGTTATACGTTGTACGTTATACGTTGTACGATATACGTTATAAGTTATACGTTATACGTTATACGTTATTCGTTATACGCTGTACGTTATACGCTGTACGTTATACGCTGTACGTTATACGTTGTACGTTATACGTTGTACGTTATATGTTATACGTTATACGTTATACGTTATACGTTATACGTTATACGTTATACGTTATACGTTATACGTTATACGTTATACGTTATACGTTATACGTTATACGTTATACGTTATACGTTATACGTTATACGTTATACGTTATACGTTATACGTTATACGTTATACGTTATACGTTATACGTTATTCGTTTAGTTTATACGTTATACGTTATACGTTATACGTTATACGTTATACGTTATACGTTATACGCTGTACGTTATACCTTATACGTTATACGTTATACGCTGTACGTTATACGCTGTACGTTATACGATATACGTTACACGTTATACGTTATACGTTATACGCTGTACGTTATACGCTGTACGTTATACGTTATACGTTATACGTTATACGATATACGTTATACGTTATACGGTATACGTTATACGTTATACGTTATACGTTGTACGTTATACGCTGTACGTTATACCTTATACGTTATACGTTATACGCTGTACGTTATACGCTGTACGTTATACGATATACGTTACACGTTATACGTTATACGTTGTACGTTGTACGTTATACGTTATACGATATACGTTATACGTTATACGTTATACGCTGTACGTTATACGCTGTACGTTATACGCTGTACGTTATACGTTACACGTTGTACGTTGTACGTCATACGTTGTACGTTATACGTTGTACGTTATACGTTGTATGTTATACGTTATACGCTGTACGTTATACGTTATACGTTATACGTTGTACGTTATACGTTGTACGTTATACGTTATACGTTATACGTTATACGTTATACGTTATACGTTATACGTTATACGTTATACGTTATACGTTATACGTTATACGCTGTACGTTATCCGTTGTACGTTATACGTTATACGTTATACGTTATACGTTATACGTTATACGTTATACGTTATACGTTATACGTTATACGTTATACGTTATACGTTATACGTTATACGTTATACGTTATACGTTATACGATATACGTTATACGTTGTACGTTATACGTTGTATGTTATACGTTATACGCTGTACGTTATACGTTATACGTTATACGTTGTACGTTATACGTTATACGTTATACGTTATACGCTGCACGTTATCCGTTGTACGTTATACGTTATACGTTATACGTTATACGTTATACCTTGTACGTTATACGTTATACGCTGTACGTTATACGTTATACGTTATACGTTATACGTTATACGTTATACGTTATACGTTATACGTTATACGTTATACGTTATACATTATACGTTGTACGTTATACGTTGTACGTTATATGTTATACGTTATACGTTATACGTTATACGTTATACGTTATACGTTATACGTTATACGTTATACGCTGTACGTTATCCGTTGTACGTTATACGTTATACGGTATACGTTATACGGTATACGTTATACGTTATACGTTATACGTTATACGTTATACGTTATACGTCATACGTTATACGTTATACGTTATACGTTATACGTTATACGTTATACGTTATACGTTATACGTTATACGTTATACGTTATACGTTATACGTTATACGTTATACGTTGTACGTTATAGGTTGTACGTTATACGTTGTACGTTATACGGTGTACGTTATACGTTGTACGTTATACGATATACGTTATACGTTATACGTTATTCGTTATACGTTATACGCTGTACGTTATACGCTGTACGTTATACGCTGTACGTTATACGTTATACGTTATACGTTACACGTTGTACGTTGTACGTTATACGTTGTACGTTATACGTTGTACATTATACGTTTTACGTTACACGTTATACGTTATACGTTGTACGTTATACGTTATGCGTTATACGTTATACGTTATACGTTATACGTTATACGTTATACGTTATACGTTATACGTTATACGTTGTACGTTATACGCTGTACGTTATACGTTGTACGTTATACGTTATACGCTGTACGTTGTACGTTATACGCTGTACGTTATACGCTGTACGTTATACGTTTGTTTTATACGTTGTACGTTATATGTTATACGTTATACGTTATACGTTATACGCTGTACGTTATACGCTGTACGTTATACGCTGTACTTTATACGTTATACGTTATACGTTACACGTTGTACGATGTACGTTATACGTTGTACGTTATACGTTATACGTTATACGTTATACGTTATACGTTATACGTTACACGTTATACGTTGTACGTTATACGTTATACGTTATACGTTATACGTTATACGTTATACGTTATACGTTATACGTTATACGTTATACGTTATATGGTATACGGTATACGGTATACGTTATACGTTGTACGTTATACGTTATACGTTATACGTTATACGTTATACGTTATACGTTATACGTTATACGTTATACGGTATACGTTATACGTTATACGGTATACGGTATACGTTATACGTTATACGTTATACGTTGTACGTTGTACGTTATACGTTATACGATATACGTTATACGTTATACGTTATACGCTGTACGTTATACGCTGTACGTTATACGCTGTACGTTATACGTTACACGTTGTACGTTGTACGTCATACGTTGTACGTTATACGTTGTACGTTATACGTTATACGTTATACGTTATACGTTATACGTTATAAGTTATACGTTATACGTTATACGTTATACGTTGTACGTTATACGTTATACGTTATACGTTATACGTTATACGTTATACGTTATACGTTATACGTTATACGTTATACGTTATACGGTATACGTTATACGTTATACGGTATACGGTATACGTTATACGTTATACGTTATACGTTATACGTTATACGTTACACGTTATACGTTGTACGTTATACGTTCTACGTTATACGTTGTACGTTATATGTTGTACGTTATATGCTATACGTTATACGTTATACGTTATACGTTATACGTTATACGTTATACGTTATACGTTGTACGTTATACGTTATACGATATACGTTATACGTTATACGTTATACGCTGTACGTTATACGCTGTACCTTATACGCTGTACGTTATACGCTGTACGTTATACGTTACACGTTGTACGTTGTACGTTATACGTTGTACGTGATACGTTGTACGTTATACGTTGTACGTTATACGTTGTATGTTATACGTTATACGCTGTACGTTATACGTTATACGTTATACGTTATACGTTATACGTTATACGTTATACGTTATACGTTATACGTTATACGTTATACGTTATACGTTATATGTTATACGCTGTACGTTGTACGCTGTACGTTATACGTTATACGTTATACGTTATACGTTATACGTTATACGTTGTACGTTATACGCTGTACGTTATACCTTATACGTTATACGTTATACGCTGTACGTTATACGCTGTACATTATACGTTATACGTTATACGTTATACGTTATACGTTGTACGTAATACGTTATACGTTGTACGTTATACGTTGTACGTTATACGTTGTACGTTATACGTTATACGATATACGTTATACGTTATACGTTATACGCTGTACGTTATACGCTGTACGTTATACGCTGTAAGTTATACGCTGTACGTTATACGTTACACGTTGTACGTTGTACGTTATACGTTGTACGTTATACGCTGTACGTTATATGTTGTACGTTATACGTTATACGTTGTACGTTATATGTTATACGTTATACGTTATACGTTATACGTTATACGTTATACGTTATACGTTATACGCTGTACGTTATCCGTTGTACGTTATACGTTATACGGTATACGTTATACGTTATACGGTATACGGTATACGTTATACGTTATACGTTATACGTTATACGTTATACGTTATACGTTATACGTTATACGGTATACGTTATACGTTATACGGTATACGGTATACGTTATACATTATACGTTATACGTTATACGTTATACGTTACACGTTATACGTTGTACGTTATACGTTCTACGTTATACGTTGTACGTTATATGTTGTACGTTATATGCTATACGTTATACGTTATACGTTATACGTTATACGTTATACGTTATACGTTATACGTTGTACGTTATACGTTATACGATATACGTTATACGTTATACGTTATACGCTGTACGTTATACGCTGTACCTTATACGCTGTACGTTATACGCTGTACGTTATACGTTACACGTTGTACGTTGTACGTTATACGTTGTACGTGATACGTTGTACGTTATACGTTGTACGTTATACGTTGTATGTTATACGTTATACGCTGTACGTTATACGTTATACGTTATACGTTATACGTTATACGTTATACGTTATACGTTATACGTTATACGTTATACGTTATACGTTATACGTTATATGTTATACGCTGTACGTTGTACGCTGTACGTTATACGTTATACGTTATACGTTATACGTTATACGTTATACGTTGTACGTTATACGCTGTACGTTATACATTATACGTTATACGTTATACGCTGTACGTTATACGCTGTACATTATACGTTATACGTTATACGTTATACGTTGTACGTAATACGTTATACGTTGTACGTTATACGTTGTACGTTATACGTTGTACGTTATACGTTATACGATATACGTTATACGTTATACGTTATACGCTGTACGTTATACGCTGTACGTTATACGCTGTAAGTTATACGCTGTACGTTATACGTTACACGTTGTACGTTGTACGTTATACGTTGTACGTTATACGTTATACGTTATATGTTGTACGTTATACGTTATACGTTGTACGTTATATGTTATACGTTATACGTTATACGTTATACGTTATACGTTATACGTTATACGTTATACGTTATACGCTGTACGTTATCCGTTGTACGTTATACGTTATACGGTATACGTTATACGTTATACGTTAGACGTTATACGTTATACGTTATACGTTATACGTTATGCGTTATACGTTATACGTTATACGTTATACGTTATACGTTATACGTTATACGTTATACGTTATACGTTATACGTTATACGTTATACGTTATACGTTATACGTTATACGTTATACGTTATACGTTATACGTTATACGTTATACGCTGTACGTTATACGTTATACGTTATACGTTATACGTTATACGTTACACGTTGTACGTTGTACGTTATACGTTGTACGTTATACGTTGTACGATATACGTTATACGTTATACGCTGTACGTTATACGCTGTACGTTATACGCTGTACGTTATACGTTTGTCTTATACGTTGTACGTTATATGTTATACGTTATACGTTATACGTTATACGCTGTACGTTATACGCTGTACGTTATACGCTCTACTTTATACGTTATACGTTATACGTTACACGTTGTACGATGTACGTTATACGTTGTACGTTATACGTTATACGTTATACGTTATACGTTATACGTTATACGTTATACGTTATACGTTATATATTGTACGTTATATGTTATACGTTATACTTTATACGTTATACGTTATACGTTACTCGTTGTACGTTATACGCTGTACGTTATACGTTATACGTTATGCGTTATACGTTATACGTTATACGTTATACGTTATACGTTATACGTTATACGTTATACGTTATACGTTATACGTTATACGTTATACGGTGTACGTTATACGCTGTACGTTATACGCTGTACGTTATACGTTATACGTTATACGTTACACGTTGTACGGTGTACGTTATACGTTGTACGTTATACGTTGTACATTATACGTTTTACGTTACACGTTATATGTTATAGGTTATACGTTATACGTTATACGTTATACGTTATACGTTATACGTTATACGTTATATGTTATACGTTATACGTTATACGTTATACGTTATACGTTATACGTTATACGTTATACGTTATACGTTATACGTTATACGTTATACGTTATACGTTATACGTTATACGTTATACGTTATATGTTGTACGTTGTACGTTATAAATTGCACGTTATACGTTGTACGTTATAAGTTGTTCGTTATACGTTGTACGTTATACGTTGTACGTTAACGCTGTACGTTATACGCTGTACGTTATACGCTGTACGTTATACGTTATACGGTGTACGTTATACGTTATACGTTATACGTTATACGTTATACGTTACACGTTATACGTTGTACGTTATACGTTATACGTTATAGGTTGTACGTTATACGTTATACGTTGTACGTTATATGTTATACGTTATACGTAATACGTTATACGTTATACGTTATACGTTATACGTTATACGTTATACGTTGTACGTTATATGTTATACGTTATACGTTATACGTTATACGTTATACGTTATACGCTGTACGTTATACGTTGTACGTTATACGTTATACGTTATACGTTATACGTTATACGTTATACGTTATACGTTATACGTTATACGTTATACGTTATACGTTATACGTTATACGTTATACGTTATACGTTATACGTTATACGTTATACGTTATACGTTATACGTTATACGTTATACGTTATACGTTATACGTTATACGTTATACGTTATACGTTATACGTTATACGTTATACGTTATACGTTATACGTTTTACGTTATACGTTATACGTTATACGTTATACGTTATACGTTATACGTTATACGTTATACGTTATACGTTATACGTTATACGTTATACGTTATACGTTATACGTTATACGTTATACGTTATACGTTATACGTTATACGTTATACGTTATACGTTATACGTTATACGTTATACGTTTTACGTTATACGTTATACGTTATACGTTATACGTTATACGTTATACGTTATACGTTATACGTTATACGTTATACGTTATACGTTATACGTTATACGTTATATGTTATACGTTATACGTTAGACGTTATACGTTATACGTTATACGTTATACGTTATACGTTATACGTTATACGTTATACGTTATACGTTATACGTTATACGTTATACGATATACGTTATACGTTATACGTTATACGTTATACGTTATACGTTGTACGTTATACGATATACGTTCTACGTTGTACGTTGTACGTTGTACGTTGTACGTTGTACGTTGTACGTTGTACGTTAGACGTTAGACGTTATACGTTATACGTTATACGTTATACGTTATACGTTATACGTTATACGTTATACGTTATAAGTTATACGTTATACGTTATACGTTATACGTTATACGTTATACGTTATGCGTTATACGTTATACGTTATACGTTATACGTTATACGTTATACGTTATACGTTATACGTTATACGTTATACGTTATACGTTATACGTTATACGTTATACGTTATACGTTATACGTTATACGTTATACGTTATACGTTATACGTTTTACGTTATACGTTATACGTTATACGTTATACGTTATACGTTATACGTTATACGTTATACGTTATACGTTATACGTTATACGTTATACGTTATACGTTATACGTTATACGTTATACGTTATACGTTATACGTTATACGTTATACGTTATACGTTATACGTTATACGTTATACGTTATACGTTATACGTTATACGTTATACGTTATACGTTATACGTTATACGTTATACGTTATACGTTATACGTTATACGTTATACGTTATACGTTATACGTTATACGTTATACGTTATACGTTATACGTTATATGTTATACGTTATACGTTAGACGTTATACGTTATACGTTATACGTTATACGTTATACGTTATACGTTATACGTTATACGTTATACGTTATACGTTATACGTTATACGATATACGTTATACGTTATACGTTATACGTTATACGTTATACGTTGTACGTTATACGATATACGTTCTACGTTGTACGTTGTACGTTGTACGTTGTACGTTGTACGTTGTACGTTATACGTTAGACGTTAGACGTTATACGTTATACGTTATACGTTATACGTTATACGTTATACGTTATACGTTATACGTTATAAGTTATACGTTATACGTTATACGTTATACGTTATACGTTATACGTTATACGTTATACGTTATACGTTATACGTTATACGTTATACGTTATACGTTATACGTTATACGTTCTACGTTATACGTTGTACGTTATACGTTGTACGTTATATGTTATACGTTATACGTTATACGTTATACGTTATACGCTGTACGTTATACGTTGTACATTATACGTTTTACGTTACACGTTATGTGTTATAGGTTATACGTTATACGTTATACGTTATACGTTATACGTTATATGTTATACGTTATACGTTATACGTTATACGTTATACGTTGTACGTTATACGTTGTACGTTATACGTTGTACGATATACGTTATAAGTTATACGTTATACGTTATACGTTATTCGTTATACGCTGTACGTTATACGCTGTACGTTATACGCTGTACGTTATACGTTGTACGTTATACGTTGTACGTTATATGTTATACGTTATACGTTATACGTTATACGTTATACGTTATACGTTATACGTTATACGTTATACGTTATACGTTATACGTTATACGTTATACGTTATACGTTATACGTTATACGTTATACGTTATACGTTATACGTTATACGTTATACGTTATACGTTATACGTTATACGTTATACGTTATACGTTATACGTTATACGTTATACGTTATACGTTATACGTTATACGTTATTCGTTTAGTTTATACGTTATACGTTATACGTTATACGTTATACGTTATACGTTGTACGTTATACGCTGTACGTTATACCTTATACGTTATACGTTATACGCTGTACGTTATACGCTGTACGTTATACGATATACGTTACACGTTATACGTTATACGTTATACGCTGTACGTTATACGCTGTACGTTATACGTTATACGTTATACGTTATACGTTATACGTTATACGTTATACGGTATACGTTATACGTTATACGTTATACGTTGTAAGTTATACGCTGTACGTTATACCTTATACGTTATACGTTATACGCTGTACGTTATACGCTGTACGTTATACGATATACGTTACACGTTATACGTTATACGTTGTACGTTATACGTTATACGTTATACGATATACGTTATACGTTATACGTTATACGCTGTACGTTATACGCTGTACGTTATACGCTGTACGTTATACGTTACACGTTGTACGTTGTACGTCATACGTTGTACGTTATACGTTGTACGTTATACGTTATACGTTATACGTTATACGTTATAAGTTATACGTTATACGTTATACGTTATACGTTATACGTTATACGTTATACGTTATACGTTATACGTTATACGTTATACGTTATACGTTATACGTTATACGTTATACGTTATACGTTATACGTTCTACGTTATACGTTGTACGTTATACGTTGTACGTTATATGTTATACGTTATACGTTATACGTTATACGTTATACGCTGTACGTTATACGTTGTACATTATACGTTTTACGTTACACGTTATGTGTTATAGGTTATACGTTATACGTTATACGTTATACGTTATACGTTATATGTTATACGTTATACGTTATACGTTATACGTTATACGTTGTACGTTATACGTTGTACGTTATACGTTGTACGATATACGTTATAAGTTATACGTTATACGTTATACGTTATTCGTTATACGCTGTACGTTATACGCTGTACGTTATACGCTGTACGTTATACGTTGTACGTTATACGTTGTACGTTATATGTTATACGTTATACGTTATACGTTATACGTTATACGTTATACGTTATACGTTATACGTTATACGTTATACGTTATACGTTATACGTTATACGTTATACGTTATACGTTATACGTTATACGTTATACGTTATACGTTATACGTTATACGTTATACGTTATACGTTATACGTTATACGTTATTCGTATAGTTTATACGTTATACGTTATACGTTATACGTTATACGTTATACGTTGTACGTTATACGCTGTACGTTATACCTTATACGTTATACGTTATACGCTGTACGTTATACGCTGTACGTTATACGATATACGTTACACGTTATACGTTATACGTTATACGCTGTACGTTATACGCTGTACGTTATCCGTTATACGTTATACGTTATACGATATACGTTATACGTTATACGTTATACGTTATACGTTATACGTTATACGTTGTACGTTATACGCTGTACGTTATACCTTATACGTTATACGTTATACGCTGTACGTTATACGCTGTACGTTATACGATATACGTTACACGTTATACGTTATACGTTGTATGTTGTACGTTATACGTTATACGATATACGTTATACGTTATACGTTATACGCTGTACGTTATACGCTGTACGTTATACGCTGTACGTTATACGTTACACGTTGTACGTTGTACGTCATACGTTGTACGTTATACGTTGTACGTTATACGTTGTATGTTATACGTTATACGCTGTACGTTATACGTTATACGTTATACGTTGTACGTTATACGTTGTACGTTATATGTTATACGTTATACGTTATACGTTATACGTTATACGTTATACGTTATACGTTATACGTTATACGTTATACGTTATACGCTGTACGTTATCCGTTGTACGTTATACGTTATACGTTATACGTTATACGTTATACGTTATACGTTATACGTTATACGTTATACGTTATACGTTATACGTTATACGTTATACGTTATACGTTATACGTTATACGTTATACGTTATACGATATACGTTATACGTTGTACGTTATACGTTGTATGTTATACGTTATACGCTGTACGTTATACGTTATACGTTATACGTTGTACGTTATACGTTATACGTTATACGTTATACGCTGCACGTTATCCGTTGTACGTTATACGTTATACGTTATACGTTATACGTTATACGTTATACGTTATACCTTGTACGTTATACGTTATACGCTGTACGTTATACGCTGTACGTTATACGTTATACGTTATACGTTATACGTTATACGTTATACGTTATACGTTATACGTTATACATTATACGTTGTACGTTATACGTTGTACGTTATATGTTATACGTTATACGTTATACGTTATACGTTATACGTTATACGTTATACGTTATACGCTGTACGTTATCCGTTGTACGTTATACGTTATACGGTATACGTTATACGGTATACGTTATACGTTATACGTTATACGTTATACGTTATACGTTATACGTCATACGTTATACGTTATACGTTATACGTTATACGTTATACGTTATACGTTATACGTTATACGTTATACGTTATACGTTATACGTTATACGTTATACGTTGTACGTTATAGGTTGTACGTTATACGTTGTACGTTATACGGTGTACGTTATACGTTGTACGTTATACGATATACGTTATACGTTATACGTTATACGTTATACGTTATACGCTGTACGTTATACGCTGTACGTTATACGCTGTACGTTATACGTTATACGTTATACGTTACACGTTGTACGTTGTACGTTATACGTTGTACGTTATACGTTGTACATTATACGTTTTACGTTACACGTTATACGCTGTACGTTGTACGTTATACGTTATGCGTTATACGTTATACGTTATACGTTATACGTTATACGTTATACGTTATACGTTATACGTTATACGTTATACGTTATACGTTATACGTTGTACGTTATACGCTGTACGTTATACGTTGTACGTTATACGTTATACGCTGTACGTTGTACGTTGTACGTTATACGTTGTACGTTATACGTTGTACGATATACGTTATACGTTATAGGTTATACGTTATACGTTAAACGCTGTACGTTATACGCTGTAGGTTATACGCTGTACGTTATACGCTGTACGTTATACGTTGTACGTTATACGTCATACGTTATACGTTATACGTTATACGTTATACGTTATACGTTATACGTTATACGTTATACGTTATACGTTATACGTTATACGTTATACGTTATACGTTATACGTTGTACGTTATACGTTATACGTTGTACGTTATACGTTGTACGTTATATGTTATACGTTATACGTTATACGTTATACGTTATACGTTGTACGTTATACGCTGTACGTTATACGTTGTACGTTATACGTTATACGCTGTACGTTGTACGTTGTACGTTATACGTTGTACGTTATACGTTGTACGATATACGTTATACGTTATAGGTTATACGTTATACGTTATACGCTGTACGTTATACGCTGTAGGTTATACGCTGTACGTTATACGCTGTACGTTATACGTTGTACGTTATACGTCATACGTTATACGTTATACGTTATACGTTATACGTTATACGTTATACGTTATACGTTATACGTTATACGTTATACGTTATACGTTATACGTTGTACGTTATACGTTATACGTTGTACGTTATACGTTGTACGTTATATGTTATACGTTATACGTTATACGTTATACGTTATACGTTATACGCTGTACGTTATCCGTTGTACGTTATACGTTATACGGTATACTTTATACGGTATACGTTATACGTTATACGTTATACGTTATACGTTATACGTTATACGTTATACGTTATACGTTATACTTTATACGTCATACGTTATACGTTATACGTTATACGTTATACGTTATACGTTATACGTTATACGTTATACGTTATACGTTATACGTTATACGTTATACGTTATACGTTATACGTTATACGTTGTACGTTATAGGTTGTACGTTATACGTTGTACGTTATACGGTGTACGTTATACGTTGTACGTTATACGATATACGTTATACGTTATACGTTATACGTTATACGTTATACGTTATACGCTGTACGTTATACGCTGTACGTTATACGCTGTACGTTATACGTTATACGTTATACGTTACACGTTGTACGTTATACGTTATACGTTATACGTTATACGTTGTACGTTATACGTTATACGTTGTACGTTATACGTTGTACGTTATATGTTATACGTTATACGTTATACGTTATACGTTATACGTTATACGCTGTACGTTATCTGTTGTACGTTATACGTTATACGGTATACTTTATACGGTATACGTTATACGTTATACGTTATACGTTATACGTTATACGTTATACGTTATACGTTATACGTTATACGTCATACGTTATACGTTATACGTTATACGTTATATGTTATACGTTATACGTTATACGTTATACGTTATACGTTATACGTTATACGTTATACGTTGTACGTTATAGGTTGTACGTTATACGTTGTACGTTATACGGTGTACGTTATACGTTGTACGTTATACGATATACGTTATACGTTATACGTTATACGTTATACGTTATACGCTGTACGTTATAGGCTGTACGTTATACGCTGTACGTTATACGTTATACGTTAAACGTTACACGTTGTACGTTGTACGTTATACGTTGTACGTTATACGTTGTACATTATACGTTTTACGTTACACGTTATACGTTATACGTTGTACGTTATACGTTATGCGTTATACGTTATACGTTATACGTTATACGTTATACGTTATACGTTATACGTTATACGTTATACGTTATACGTTGTACGTTATACGCTGTACGTTATACGTTGTACGTTATACGTTATACGCTGTACGTTGTACGTTGTACGTTATACGTTGTACGTTATACGTTGTACGATATACGTTATACGTTATAGGTTATACGTTATACGTTATACGCTGCACGTTATACGCTGTAGGTTATACGCTGTACGTTATACGCTGTACGTTATACGTTGTACGTTATACGTTGTACGTTATATGTTATACGTTATACTTTATACGTTATACGTTATACGTTATACGTTATACGTTATACGTTATACGTTATACGTTATACGTTATACGTTATACGTTATACGTTATACGTTATACGTTATTCGTTATACGTTATACGCTGTACGTTATACGTTGTACGTTATACGTTGTACGTTATATGTTATACGTTATACGTTATACGTTATACGTTATACGTTATACGTTATACGTTATACGTTATACGTTATACGTTATACGTTATACGTTATACGTTATACGTTATACGTTATACGTTATACGTTATACGTTGTACGTTATACGCTGTACGTTATACGTTGTACGTTATACGTTGTACGTTATACGTTATACGTTATACGTTATACGTTATACATTATACGTTGTACGTTATACGTTGTACGTTATATGTTATACGTTATACGTTATACGTTATACGTTATACGTTATACGTTATACGTTATACGCTGTACGTTATCCGTTGTACGTTATACGTTATACGGTATACGTTATACGGTATACGTTATACGTTATACGTTATACGTTATACGTTATACGTCATACGTTATACGTTATACGTTATACGTTATACGTTATACGTTATACGTTATACGTTATACGTTATACGTTATACGTTATACGTTATACGTTATACGTTATACGTTATACGTTATACGTTATACGTTATACGTTATACGTTATACGTTATACGTTATACGTTATACGTTGTACGTTATAGGTTGTACGTTATACGTTGTACGTTATACGGTGTACGTTATACGTTGTACGTTATACGATATACGTTATACGTTATACGTTATACGTTATACGTTATACGCTGTACGTTATACGCTGTACGTTATACGCTGTACGTTATACGTTATACGTTATACGTTACACGTTGTACGTTGTACGTTATACGTTGTACGTTATACGTTGTACATTATACGTTTTACGTTACACGTTATACGTTATACGTTGTACGTTATACGTTATGCGTTATACGTTATACGTTATACGTTATACGTTATACGTTATACGTTATACGTTGTACGTTATACGCTGTACGTTATACGTTGTACGTTATACGTTATACGCTGTACGTTGTACGTTGTACGTTATACGTTGTACGTTATACGTTGTACGATATACGTTATACGTTATAGGTTATACGTTATACGTTATACGCTGTACGATGTACGTTATACGTTGTACGTTATACGTTGTACATTATACGTTTTACGTTACACGTTATATGTTATACGTTATACGTTATAAGTTATACGTTATATGTTATACGTTATACGTTATACGTTATACGTTATACGTTATACGCTGTACGTTATACGCTGTACGTTATACGTTATACGTTATACGTTACACGTTGTACGTTGTACGTTATACGTTGTACGTTATACGCTGTACGTTATACGTTTGTTTTATACGTTGTACGTTATATGTTATACGTTATACGTTATACGTTATACGCTGTACGTTATACGCTGTACGTTATACGCTGTACTTTATACGTTATACGTTATACGTTACACGTTGTACGATGTACGTTATACGTTGTACGTTATACGTTATACGTTATACGTTATACGTTATACGTTGTACGTTATACGTTGTACGTTATATATTGTACGTTATATGTTATACGTTATACTTTATACGTTATACGTTATACGTTACTCGTTGTACGTTATACGCTGTACGTTATACGTTATACGTTATACGTTATACGTTATACGTTATACGTTATACGTTATACGTTATACGTTATACGTTATACGTTATACGTTATACGTTATACGTTATACGTTATACGTTATACGTTATACGTTATACGTTATACGTTATACGTTATACGTTATACGTTATACGTTATACGTTATACGTTATACGGTATACGGTATACGTTATACGTTATACGTTATACGTTACACGTTATACGTTGTACGTTATACGTTATACGTTATACGTTATACGTTATACGTTATACGTTATACGTTATACGTTATATGGTATACGGTATACGGTATACGTTATACGTTGTACGTTATACGTTATACGTTATACGTTATACGTTATACGTTATACGTTATACGTTATACGTTATACGGTATACGTTATACGTTATACGGTATACGGTATACGTTATACGTTATACGTTATACGTTATACGTTACACGTTATACGTTGTACGTTATACGTTCTACGTTATACGTTGTACGTTATATGTTGTACGTTATATGCTATACGTTATACGTTATACGTTATACGTTATACGTTATACGTTATACGTTATACATTATACGTTATACGTTATACGTTGTACGTTATACGTTATACGATATACGTTATACGTTATACGTTATACGCTGTACGTTATACGCTGTACCTTATACGCTGTACGTTATACGCTGTTCGTTATACGTTACACGTTGTACGTTGTACATTATACGTTGTACGTGATACGTTGTACGTTATACGTTGTACGTTATACGTTGTATGTTATACGTTATACGCTGTACGTTATACGTTATACGTTATACGTTATACGTTATACGTTATACGTTATATGTTATACGCTGTAAGTTGTACGCTGTACGTTATACGTTATACGTTATACGTTATACGTTATACGTTATACGTTATACGTTATACGTTGTACGTTATACGCTGTACGTTATACCTTATACGTTATACGTTATACGCTGTACGTTATACGCTGTACGTTATACGTTATACGTTATATGTTATACGCTGTAAGTTGTACGCTGTACGTTATACGTTATACGTTATACGTTATACGTTATACGTTATACGTTATACGTTGTACGTTATACGCTGTACGTTATACCTTATACGTTATACGTTATACGCTGTACGTTATACGCTGTACGTTATACGTTATACGTTATACGTTATACGTTGTACGTAATACGTTATACGTTGTACGTTATACGTTGTACGTTATACGTTGTACGTTATACGTTATACGATATACGTTATACGTTATACGTTATACGCTGTACGTTATACGCTGTACGTTATACGCTGTAAGTTATACGCTGTACGTTATACGTTACACGTTGTACGTTGTACGTTATACGTTGTACGTTATACGCTGTACGTTATATGTTGTACGTTATACGTTATACGTTGTACGTTATATGTTATACGCTGTACGTTGTACGCTGTACGTTATACGTTATACGTTATACGTTATACGTTATACGTTATACGTTATACGCTGTACATTATACGCTGTACGTTATACGTTATACGTTATACGTTACACGTTGTACGATGTACGTTATACGTTGTACGTTATACGTTGTACATTATACGTTTTACGTTACACGTTATATGTTATACGTTATACGTTATACGTTATACGTTATATGTTATACGTTATACGTTATACGTTATACGTTATACGCTGTACGTTATACGCTGTACGTTATACGTTATACGTTATACGTTATACGTTATACGCTGTACGTTATACGCTGTACGTTATACGCTGTACGTTATACGTTTGTTTTATACGTTGTACGTTATATGTTATACGTTATACGTTATACGTTATACGCTGTACGTTATACGCTGTACGTTATACGCTGTACTTTATACGTTATACGTTATACGTTACACGTTGTACGATGTACGTTATACGTTGTACGTTATACGTTATACGTTATACGTTATACGTTATACGTTATACGTTACACGTTATACGTTGTACGTTATACGTTATACGTTATACGTTATACGTTATACGTTATACGTTATACGTTATACGTTATACGTTATACGTTATATGGTATACGGTATACGGTATACGTTATACGTTGTACGTTATACGTTATACGTTATACGTTATACGTTATACGTTATACGTTATACGTTATACGTTATACGGTATACGTTATACGTTATACGGTATACGGTATACGTTATACGTTATACGTTATACGTTACACGTTATACGTTGTACGTTCTACGTTCTACGTTATACGTTGTACGTTATATGTTGTACGTTATATGCTATACGTTACACGTTATACGTTGTACGTTATACGTTATACGTTATACGTTATACGTTATACGTTATACGTTATACGTTATACGTTATACGTTATACGTTATATGGTATACGGTATACGGTATACGTTATACGTTGTACGTTATACGTTATACGTTATACGTTATACGTTATACGTTATACGTTATACGTTATACGTTATACGTTATACGTTATACGGTATACGTTATACGTTATACGGTATACGGTATACGTTATACGTTATACGTTATACGTTATACGTTATACGTTACACGTTATACGTTGTACGTTATACGTTCTACGTTATACGTTGTACGTTATATGTTGTACGTTATATGCTATACGTTATACGTTATACGTTATACGTTATACGTTATACGTTATACGTTATACGTTGTACGTTATACGTTATAGGATATACGTTATACGTTATACGTTATACGCTGTACGTTATACGCTGTACCTTATACGCTGTACGTTATACGCTGTACGTTATACGTTACACGTTGTACGTTGTACGTTATACGTTGTACGTGATACGTTGTACGTTATACGTTGTACGTTATACGTTGTATGTTATACGTTATACGCTGTACGTTATACGTTATACGTTATACGTTATACGTTATACGTTATACGTTATACGTTATACGTTATACGTTATACGTTATACGTTATACGTTATACGTTATACGTTATATGTTATACGCTGTACGTTGTACGCTGTACGTTATACGTTATACGTTATACGTTATACGTTATATGTTATACGCTGTACGTTGTACGCTGTACGTTATACGTTATACGTTATACGTTATACGTTATACGTTATACGTTGTACGTTATACGCTGTACGTTATACATTATACGTTATACGTTATACGCTGTACGTTATACGCTGTACATTATACGTTATACGTTATACGTTATACGTTGTACGTAATACGTTATACGTTGTACGTTATACGTTGTACGTTATACGTTGTACGTTATACGTTATACGATATACGTTATACGTTATACGTTATACGCTGTACGTTATACGCTGTACGTTATACGCTGTAAGTTATACGCTGTACGTTATACGTTACACGTTGTACGTTGTACGTTATACGTTGTACGTTATACGCTGTACGTTATATGTTGTACGTTATACGTTATACGTTGTACATTATATGTTATACGTTATACGTTATACGTTATACGTTATACGTTATACGTTATACGTTATACGTTATACGTTATACGCTGTACGTTATCCGTTGTACGTTATACGTTATACGGTATACGTTATACGTTATACGTTAGACGTTATACGTTATACGTTATACGTTATACGTTATGCGTTATACGTTATACGTTATACGTTATACGTTATACGTTATACGTTATACGTTATACGTTATACGTTATACGTTATACGTTATACGTTATACGTTATACGTTATACGTTATACGTTATACGCTGTACGTTATACGTTATACGTTATACGTTATACGTTACACGTTGTACGTTGTACGTTATACGTTGTACGTTATACGTTGTACGATATACGTTATACGTTATACGCTGTACGTTATACGCTGTACGTTATACGCTGTACGTTCTACGTTTGTCTTATACGTTGTACGTTATATGTTATACGTTATACGTTATACGTTATACGCTGTACGTTATACGCTGTACGTTATACGCTCTACTTTATACGTTATACGTTATACGTTACACGTTGTACGATGTACGTTATACGTTGTACGTTATACGTTATACGTTATACGTTATACGTTATACGTTGTACGTTATACGTTGTACGTTATATATTGTACGTTATATGTTATACGTTATACTTTATACGTTATACGTTATACGTTACTCGTTGTACGTTATACGCTGTACGTTATACGTTATACGTTATGCGTTATACGTTATACGTTATACGTTATACGTTATACGTTATACGTTATACGTTATACGTTATACGTTATACGTTATACGCTGTACGTTATACGCTGTACGTTATACGCTGTACGTTATACGTTATACGTTATACGTTACACGTTGTACGGTGTACGTTATACGTTGTACGTTATACGTTGTACATTATACGTTTTACGTTACACGTTATATGTTATAGGTTATACGTTATACGTTATACGTTATACGTTATACGTTATACGTTATACGTTATATGTTATACGTTATACGTTATACGTTATACGTTATACGTTATACGTTATACGTTATACGTTATACGTTATACGTTATACGTTATACGTTATACGTTATACGTTATACGTTATACGTTATACGTTATACGTTATATGTTGTACGTTGTACGTTATAAATTGCACGTTATACGTTGTACGTTATAAGTTGTTCGTTATACGTTGTACGTTATACGTTGTACGTTAACGCTGTACGTTATACGCTGTACGTTATACGCTGTACGTTATACGTTATACGGTGTACGTTATACGTTATACGTTATACGTTATACGTTATACGTTATACGTTATACGTTATATGTTATACGTTATACGTTATACGTTGTACGTTATACGCTGTACGTTATATGTTGTACGTTATACGTTATACGTTGTACGTTATATGTTATACGCTGTACGTTGTACGCTGTACGTTATACGTTACACGTTGTACGTTGTACGTTATACGTTGTACGTTATACGCTGTACGTTATATGTTGTACGTTATACGTTATACGTTGTACGTTATATGTTATACGCTGTACGTTGTACGCTGTACGTTATACGTTACACGTTGTACGTTGTACGTTATACGTTGTACGTTATACGCTGTACGTTATATGTTGTACGTTATACGTTATACGTTGTACGTTATATGTTATACGCTGTACGTTGTACGCTGTACGTTATACGTTATACGTTATACGTTATACGTTATACGTTATACGTTATACGCTGTACATTATACGCTGTACGTTATACGTTATACGTTATACGTTACACGTTGTACGATGTACGTTATACGTTGTACGTTATACGTTGTACATTATACGTTTTACGTTACACGTTATATGTTATACGTTATACGTTATACGTTATACGTTATATGTTATACGTTATACGTTATACGTTATACGCTGTACGTTATACGCTGTACGTTATACGTTATACGTTATACGTTATACGTTACACGTTGTACGTTGTACGTTATACGTTGTACGTTATACGTTGTACGATATACGTTATACGTTATACGCTGTACGTTATACGCTGTACGTTATACGCTGTACGTTATACGTTTGTTTTATACGTTGTACGTTATATGTTATACGTTATACGTTATACGTTATACGCTGTACGTTATACGCTGTACGTTATACGCTGTACTTTATACGTTATACGTTATACGTTACACGTTGTACGATGTACGTTATACGTTGTACGTTATACGTTATACGTTATACGTTATACGTTATACGTTATACGTTACACGTTATACGTTGTACGTTATACGTTATACGTTATACGTTATACGTTATACGTTATACGTTATACGTTATACGTTATACGTTATACGTTATACGTTATATGGTATACGGTATACGGTATACGTTATACGTTGTACGTTATACGTTATACGTTATACGTTATACGTTATACGTTATACGTTATACGTTATACGTTATACGTTATACGGTATACGTTATACGTTATACGGTATACGGTATACGTTATACGTTATACGTTATACGTTACACGTTATACGTTGTACGTTATACGTTGTACGTTATACGTTGTACGTTATATGTTGTACGTTATATGCTATACGTTACACGTTATACGTTGTACGTTATACGTTATACGTTATACGTTATACGTTATACGTTATACGTTATACGTTATACGTTATACGTTATACGTTATACGTTATATGGTATACGGTATACGGTATACGTTATACGTTGTACGTTATACGTTATACGTTATACGTTATACGTTATACGTTATACGTTATACGTTATACGTTATACGTTATACGTTATACGGTATACGTTATACGTTATACGGTATACGGTATACGTTATACGTTATACGTTATACGTTATACGTTATACGTTACACGTTATACGTTGTACGTTATACGTTCTACGTTATACGTTGTACGTTATATGTTGTACGTTATATGCTATACGTTATACGTTATACGTTATACGTTATACGTTATACGTTATACGTTATACGTTGTACGTTATACGTTATACGATATACGTTATACGTTATACGTTATACGCTGTACGTTATACGCTGTACCTTATACGCTGTACGTTATACGCTGTACGTTATACGTTACACGTTGTACGTTGTACGTTATACGTTGTACGTGATACGTTGTACGTTATACGTTGTACGTTATACGTTGTATGTTATACGTTATACGCTGTACGTTATACGTTATACGTTATACGTTATACGTTATACGTTATACGTTATACGTTATACGTTATACGTTATACGTTATACGTTATACGTTATATGTTATACGCTGTACGTTGTACGCTGTACGTTATACGTTATACGTTATACGTTATACGTTATACGTTATACGTTATACGTTGTACGTTATACGCTGTACGTTATACCTTATACGTTATACGTTATACGCTGTACGTTATACGCTGTACATTATACGTTATACGTTATACGTTATACGTTATACGTTGTACGTAATACGTTATACGTTGTACGTTATACGTTGTACGTTATACGTTGTACGTTATACGTTATACGATATACGTTATACGTTATACGTTATACGCTGTACGTTATACGCTGTACGTTATACGCTGTAAGTTATACGCTGTACGTTATACGTTACACGTTGTACGTTGTACGTTATACGTTGTACGTTATACGCTGTACGTTATATGTTGTACGTTATACGTTATACGTTGTACGTTATATGTTATACGTTATACGTTATACGTTATACGTTATACGTTATACGTTATACGTTATACGCTGTACGTTATCCGTTGTACGTTATACGTTATACGGTATACGTTATACGTTATACGTTAGACGTTATACGTTATACGTTATACGTTATACGTTGTACGTTATACGTTATACGTTATACGTTGTACGTTATACGTTATACGATATACGTTATACGTTATACGTTATACGCTGTACGTTATACGCTGTACCTTATACGCTGTACGTTATACGCTGTACGTTATACGTTACACGTTGTACGTTGTACATTATACGTTGTACGTGATACGTTGTACGTTATACGTTGTACGTTATACGTTGTATGTTATACGTTATACGCTGTACGTTATACGTTATACGTTATACGTTATACGTTATACGTTATACGCTGTACGTTATACGTTATATGTTATACGCTGTACGTTGTACGCTGTACGTTATACGTTATACGTTGTACGTTATACGTTGTACGTTATACGTTGTACGTTATACGTTATACGATATACGTTATACGTTATACGTTATACGCTGTACGTTATACGCTGTACGTTATACGCTGTAAGTTATACGCTGTACGTTATACGTTACACGTTGTACGTTGTACGTTATACGTTGTACGTTATACGCTGTACGTTATATGTTGTACGTTATACGTTATACGTTGTACGTTAAATGTTATACGCTGTACGTTGTACGCTGTACGTTATACGTTATACGTTATACGTTATACGTTATACGTTATACGCTGTACATTATACGCTGTACGTTATACGTTATACGTTATACGTTACACGTTGTACGATGTACGTTATACGTTGTACGTTATACGCTGTACGTTATACGCTGTACCTTATACGCTGTACGTTATACGCTGTACGTTATACGTTACACGTTGTACGTTGTACGTTATACGTTGTACGTGATACGTTGTACGTTATACGTTGTACGTTATACGCTGTACGTTGTACGCTGTACGTTATACGTTATACGTTATACGTTATACGTTATACGTTATACGTTGTACGTTATACGCTGTACGTTATACCTTATACGTTATACGTTATACGCTGTACGTTATACGCTGTACGTTATACGTTATACGTTATACGTTATACGTTATACGTTGTACGTAATACGTTATACGTTGTACGTTATACGTTGTACGTTATACGTTGTACGTTATACGTTATACGATATACGTTATACGTTATACGTTATACGCTGTACGTTATACGCTGTACGTTATACGCTGTAAGTTATACGCTGTACGTTATACGTTACACGTTGTACGTTGTACGTTATACGTTGTACGTTATACGCTGTACGTTATATGTTGTACGTTATACGTTATACGTTGTACGTTATATGTTATACGTTATACGTTATACGTTATACGTTATACGTTATACGTTATACGTTATACGCTGTACGTTATCCGTTGTACGTTATACGTTATACGGTATACGTTATACGTTATACGTTAGACGTTATACGTTATACGTTATACGTTATACGTTATACGTTATACGTTATACGTTATACGTTATACGTTATACGTTATACGTTATACGTTATACGTTATACGTTATACGTTATACGTTATACGTTATACGTTATACGTTATACGTTATACGTTATACGTTATACGTTATACGTTATACGTTATACGTTATACGTTATACGTTATACGTTATACGTTATACGTTATACGTTATACGTTATACGTTATACGTTATACGTTATACGTTATACGTTATACGTTATACGTTATACGTTATACGTTATACGTTATACGTTATACGCTGTACGTTATACGTTATACGTTATACGTTACACGTTATACGTTATACGTTACACGTTGTACGTTGTACGTTATACGTTGTACGTTATACGTTGTACGATATACGTTATACGTTATACGCTGTACGTTATACGCTGTACGTTATACGCTGTACGTTATACGTTTGTCTTATACGTTGTACGTTATATGTTATACGTTATACGTTATACGTTATACGCTGTACGTTATACGCTGTACGTTATACGCTGTACTTTATACGTTATACGTTATACGTTACACGTTGTACGATGTACGTTATACGTTGTACGTTATACGTTATACGTTATACGTTATACGTTATACGTTGTACGTTATACGTTGTACGTTATATATTGTACGTTATATGTTATACGTTATACTTTATACGTTATACGTTATACGTTACTCGTTGTACGTTATACGCTGTACGTTATACGTTATACGTTATGCGTTATACGTTATACGTTATACGTTATACGTTATACGTTATACGTTATACGTTATACGTTATACGTTATACGTTATACGTTATACGTTATACGTTATACGTTATACGTTAAACGTTATACGTTATACGTTATACGTTATACGTTATACGTTATCTGTTATACGCTGTACGTTGTACGCTGTACGTTATACGATATACGTTATACGTTATACGTTATACGTTATACGTTATACGCTGTACATTATACGCTGTACGTTATACGTTATACGTTATACGTTACACGTTGTACGATGTACGTTATACGTTGTACGTTATACGTTGTACATTATACGTTTTACGTTACACGTTATATGTTATACGTTATACGTTATAAGTTATACGTTATATGTTATACGTTATACGTTATACGTTATACGTTATACGCTGTACGTTATACGCTGTACGTTATACGTTATACGTTATACGTTACACGTTGTACGTTGTACGTTATACGTTGTACGTTATACGCTGTACGTTATACGTTTGTTTTATACGTTGTACGTTATATGTTATACGTTATACGTTATACGTTATACGCTGTACGTTATACGCTGTACGTTATACGCTGTACTTTATACGTTATACGTTATACGTTACACGTTGTACGATGTACGTTATACGTTGTACGTTATACGTTATACGTTATACGTTATACGTTATACGTTGTACGTTATACGTTGTACGTTATATATTGTACGTTATATGTTATACGTTATACTTTATACGTTATACGTTATACGTTACTCGTTGTACGTTATACGCTGTACGTTATACGTTATACGTTATACGTTATACGTTATACGTTATACGTTATACGTTATACGTTATACGTTATACGTTATACGTTATACGTTATACGTTATACGTTATACGTTATACGTTATACGTTATACGTTATACGTTATACGTTATACGTTATACGTTATACGTTATACGTTATACGTTATACGTTATACGTTATACGTTATACGTTATACGGTATACGGTATACGTTATACGTTATACGTTATACGTTACACGTTATACGTTGTACGTTATACGTTATACGTTATACGTTATACGTTATACGTTATACGTTATACGTTATACGTTATATGGTATACGGTATACGGTATACGTTATACGTTGTACGTTATACGTTATACGTTATACGTTATACGTTATACGATATACGTTATACGTTATACGTTATACGGTATACGTTATACGTTATACGGTATACGGTATACGTTATACGTTATACGTTATACGTTATACGTTATACGTTACACGTTATACGTTGTACGCTATACGTTCTACGTTATACGTTGTACGTTATATGTTGTACGTTATATGCTATACGTTATACGTTATACGTTATACGTTATACGTTATACGTTATACGTTATACATTATACGTTATACGTTATACGTTGTACGTTATACGTTATACGATATACGTTATACGTTATACGTTATACGCTGTACGTTATACGCTGTACCTTATACGCTGTACGTTATACGCTGTACGTTATACGTTACACGTTGTACGTTGTACATTATACGTTGTACGTGATACGTTGTACGTTATACGTTGTACGTTATACGTTGTATGTTATACGTTATACGCTGTACGTTATACGTTATACGTTATACGTTATACGTTATACGTTATACGTTATATGTTATACGCTGTAAGTTGTACGCTGTACGTTATACGTTATACGTTATACGTTATACGTTATACGTTATACGTTATACGTTATACGTTATACGTTATACGTTGTACGTTATACGCTGTACGTTATACCTTATACGTTATACGTTATACGCTGTACGTTATACGCTGTACGTTATACGTTATACGTTATATGTTATACGCTGTAAGTTGTACGCTGTACGTTATACGTTATACGTTATACGTTATACGTTATACGTTATACGTTATACGTTATACGTTGTACGTTATACGTTATACGCTGTACGTTATACCTTATACGTTATACGTTATACGCTGTACGTTATACGCTGTACGTTATACGTTATACGTTATACGTTATACGTTATACGTTATACGTTGTACGTTATACGTTATACGTTGTACGTTATACGTTGTACGTTATACGTTGTACGTTATACGTTATACGATATACGTTATACGTTATACGTTATACGCTGTACGTTATACGCTGTACGTTATACGCTGTAAGTTATACGCTGTACGTTATACGTTACACGTTGTACGTTGTACGTTATACGTTGTACGTTATACGCTGTACGTTATATGTTGTACGTTATACGTTATACGTTGTACGTTATATGTTATACGCTGTACGTTGTACGCTGTACGTTATACGTTATACGTTATACGTTATACGTTATACGTTATACGTTATACGCTGTACATTATACGCTGTACGTTATACGTTATACGTTATACGTTACACGTTGTACGATGTACGTTATACGTTGTACGTTATACGTTGTACATTATACGTTTTACGTTACACGTTATATGTTATACGTTATACGTTATACGTTATACGTTATATGTTATACGTTATACGTTATACGTTATACGTTATACGCTGTACGTTATACGCTGTACGTTATACGTTATACGTTATACGTTATACGTTACACGTTGTACGTTGTACGTTATACGTTGTACGTTATACGTTGTACGATATACGTTATACGTTATACGCTGTACGTTATACGCTGTACGTTATACGCTGTACGTTATACGTTTGTTTTATACGTTGTACGTTATATGTTATACGTTATACGTTATACGTTATACGCTGTACGTTATACGCTGTACGTTATACGCTGTACTTTATACGTTATACGTTATACGTTACACGTTGTACGATGTACGTTATACGTTGTACGTTATACGTTATACGTTATACGTTATACGTTATACGTTATACGTTACACGTTATACGTTGTACGTTATACGTTATACGTTATACGTTATACGTTATACGTTATACGTTATACGTTATACGTTATACGTTATACGTTATATGGTATACGGTATACGGTATACGTTATACGTTGTACGTTATACGTTATACGTTATACGTTATACGTTATACGTTATACGTTATACGTTATACGTTATACGGTATACGTTATACGTTATACGGTATACGGTATACGTTATACGTTATACGTTATACGTTACACGTTATACGTTGTACGTTATACGTTCTACGTTATACGTTGTACGTTATATGTTGTACGTTATATGCTATACGTTACACGTTATACGTTGTACGTTATACGTTATACGTTATACGTTATACGTTATACGTTATACGTTATACGTTATACGTTATACGTTATACGTTATACGTTATACGTTATACGTTATACGTTATACGTTATACGTTATATGGTATACGGTATACGGTATACGTTATACGTTGTACGTTATACGTTATACGTTATACGTTATACGTTATACGTTATACGTTATACGTTATACGTTATACGTTATACGTTATACGGTATACGTTATACGTTATACGGTATACGGTATACGTTATACGTTATACGTTATACGTTATACGTTATACGTTATACGTTACACGTTATACGTTGTACGTTATACGTTCTACGTTATACGTTGTACGTTATATGTTGTACGTTATATGCTATACGTTATACGTTATACGTTATACGTTATACGTTATACGTTATACGTTATACGTTGTACGTTATACGTTATACGTTATACGTTATACGTTATACGTTATACGCTGTACGTTATACGCTGTACCTTATACGCTGTACGTTATACGCTGTACGTTATACGTTACACGTTGTACGTTGTACGTTATACGTTGTACGTGATACGTTGTACGTTATACGTTGTACGTTATACGTTGTATGTTATACGTTATACGCTGTACGTTATACGTTATACGTTATACGTTATACGTTATACGTTATACGTTATACGTTATACGTTATACGTTATACGTTATACGTTATATGTTATACGCTGTACGTTGTACGCTGTACGTTATACGTTATACGTTATACGTTATACGTTATACGTTATACGTTATACGTTATACGTTGTACGTTATACGCTGTACGTTATACCTTATACGTTATACGTTATACGCTGTACGTTATACGCTGTACATTATACGTTATACGTTATACGTTATACGTTGTACGTAATACGTTATACGTTGTACGTTATACGTTGTACGTTATACGTTGTACGTTATACGTTATACGATATACGTTATACGTTATACGTTATACGCTGTACGTTATACGCTGTACGTTATACGCTGTAAGTTATACGCTGTACGTTATACGTTACACGTTGTACGTTGTACGTTATACGTTGTACGTTATACGCTGTACGTTATATGTTGTACGTTATACGTTATACGTTGTACGTTATATGTTATACGTTATACGTTATACGTTATACGTTATACGTTATACGTTATACGTTATACGCTGTACGTTATCCGTTGTACGTTATACGTTATACGGTATACGTTATACGTTATACGTTAGACGTTATACGTTATACGTTATACGTTATACGTTATACGTTATACGTTATACGTTATACGTTATACGTTATACGTTATACGTTATACGTTATACGTTATACGTTATACGTTATACGTTATACGTTATACGTTATACGTTATACGTTATACGTTATACGTTATACGTTATACGTTATACGTTATACGTTATACGTTGTACGTTATACGTTATACGTTATACGTTATACGTTATACGTTATACGTTATACGTTATACGTTATACGTTATACGGTATACGTTATACGTTATACGGTATACGGTATACGTTATACGTTATACGTTATACGTTATACGTTACACGTTATAGGTTGTACGTTATACGTTCTACGTTATACGTTGTACGTTATACGTTACACGTTATACGTTGTACGTTATACGTTCTACGTTATACGTTGTACGTTATATGTTGTACGTTATATGCTATACGTTACACGTTATACGTTGTACGTTATACGTTATACGTTATACGTTATACGTTATACGTTATACGTTATACGTTATACGTTATACGTTATATGGTATACGGTATACGGTATACGTTATACGTTGTACGTTATACGTTATACGTTATACGTTATACGTTATACGTTATACGTTATACGTTATACGTTATACGTTATACGGTATACGTTATACGTTATACGGTATACGGTATACGTTATACATTATACGTTATACGTTATACGTTATACGTTACACGTTATACGTTGTACGTTATACGTTCTACGTTATACGTTGTACGTTATATGTTGTACGTTATATGCTATACGTTATACGTTATACGTTATACGTTATACGTTATACGTTATACGTTATACGTTATACGTTGTACGTTATACGTTATACGATATACGTTATACGTTATACGTTATACGCTGTACGTTATACGCTGTACCTTATACGCTGTACGTTATACGCTGTACGTTATACGTTACACGTTGTACGTTGTACGTTATACGTTGTACGTGATACGTTGTACGTTATACGTTGTACGTTATACGTTGTATGTTATACGTTATACGCTGTACGTTATACGTTATACGTTATACGTTATACGTTATACGTTATACGTTATACGTTATACGTTATACGTTATACGTTATATGTTATACGCTGTACGTTGTACGCTGTACGTTATACGTTATACGTTATACGTTATACGTTATACGTTATACGTTGTACGTTATACGCTGTACGTTATACATTATACGTTATACGTTATACGCTGTACGTTATACGCTGTACATTATACGTTATACGTTATACGTTATACGTTGTACGTAATACGTTATACGTTGTACGTTATACGTTGTACGTTATACGTTGTACGTTATACGTTATACGATATACGTTATACGTTATACGCTGTACGTTATACGCTGTACGTTATACGTTATACGTTATATGTTATACGCTGTAAGTTGTACGCTGTACGTTATACGTTATACGTTATACGTTATACGTTATACGTTATACGTTATACGTTGTACGTTATACGCTGTACGTTATACCTTATACGTTATACGTTATACGCTGTACGTTATACGCTGTACGTTATACGTTATACGTTATACGTTATACGTTGTACGTAATACGTTATACGTTGTACGTTATACGTTGTACGTTATACGTTGTACGTTATACGTTATACGATATACGTTATACGTTATACGTTATACGCTGTACGTTATACGCTGTACGTTATACGCTGTAAGTTATACGCTGTACGTTATACGTTACACGTTGTACGTTGTACGTTATACGTTGTACGTTATACGCTGTACGTTATATGTTGTACGTTATACGTTATACGTTGTACGTTATATGTTATACGCTGTACGTTGTACGCTGTACGTTATACGTTATACGTTATACGTTATACGTTATACGTTATACGTTATACGCTGTACATTATACGCTGTACGTTATACGTTATACGTTATACGTTACACGTTGTACGATGTACGTTATACGTTGTACGTTATACGTTGTACATTATACGTTTTACGTTACACGTTATATGTTATACGTTATACGTTATACGTTATACGTTATATGTTATACGTTATACGTTATACGTTATACGTTATACGCTGTACGTTATACGCTGTACGTTATACGTTATACGTTATACGTTATACGTTACACGTTGTACGTTGTACGTTATACGTTGTACGTTATACGTTGTACGATATACGTTATACGTTATACGCTGTACGTTATACGCTGTACGTTATACGCTGTACGTTATACGTTTGTTTTATACGTTGTACGTTATATGTTATACGTTATACGTTATACGTTATACGCTGTACGTTATACGCTGTACGTTATACGCTGTACTTTATACGTTATACGTTATACGTTACACGTTGTACGATGTACGTTATACGTTGTACGTTATACGTTATACGTTATACGTTATACGTTATACGTTATACGTTACACGTTATACGTTGTACGTTATACGTTATACGTTATACGTTATACGTTATACGTTATACGTTATACGTTATACGTTATACGTTATACGTTATATGGTATACGGTATACGGTATACGTTATACGTTGTACGTTATACGTTATACGTTATACGTTATACGTTATACGTTATACGTTATACGTTATACGTTATACGGTATACGTTATACGTTATACGGTATACGGTATACGTTATACGTTATACGTTATACGTTACACGTTATACGTTGTACGTTCTACGTTCTACGTTATACGTTGTACGTTATATGTTGTACGTTATATGCTATACGTTACACGTTATACGTTGTACGTTATACGTTATACGTTATACGTTATACGTTATACGTTATACGTTATACGTTATACGTTATACGTTATACGTTATATGGTATACGGTATACGGTATACGTTATACGTTGTACGTTATACGTTATACGTTATACGTTATACGTTATACGTTATACGTTATACGTTATACGTTATACGTTATACGTTATACGGTATACGTTATACGTTATACGGTATACGGTATACGTTATACGTTATACGTTATACGTTATACGTTATACGTTACACGTTATACGTTGTACGTTATACGTTCTACGTTATACGTTGTACGTTATATGTTGTACGTTATATGCTATACGTTATACGTTATACGTTATACGTTATACGTTATACGTTATACGTTATACGTTGTACGTTATACGTTATACGATATACGTTATACGTTATACGTTATACGCTGTACGTTATACGCTGTACCTTATACGCTGTACGTTATACGCTGTACGTTATACGTTACACGTTGTACGTTGTACGTTATACGTTGTACGTGATACGTTGTACGTTATACGTTGTACGTTATACGTTGTATGTTATACGTTATACGCTGTACGTTATACGTTATACGTTATACGTTATACGTTATACGTTATACGTTATACGTTATACGTTATACGTTATACGTTATACGTTATACGTTATACGTTATACGTTATATGTTATACGCTGTACGTTGTACGCTGTACGTTATACGTTATACGTTATACGTTATACGTTATATGTTATACGCTGTACGTTGTACGCTGTACGTTATACGTTATACGTTATACGTTATACGTTATACGTTATACGTTGTACGTTATACGCTGTACGTTATACATTATACGTTATACGTTATACGCTGTACGTTATACGCTGTACATTATACGTTATACGTTATACGTTATACGTTGTACGTAATACGTTATACGTTGTACGTTATACGTTGTACGTTATACGTTGTACGTTATACGTTATACGATATACGTTATACGTTATACGTTATACGCTGTACGTTATACGCTGTACGTTATACGCTGTAAGTTATACGCTGTACGTTATACGTTACACGTTGTACGTTGTACGTTATACGTTGTACGTTATACGCTGTACGTTATATGTTGTACGTTATACGTTATACGTTGTACATTATATGTTATACGTTATACGTTATACGTTATACGTTATACGTTATACGTTATACGTTATACGTTATACGTTATACGCTGTACGTTATCCGTTGTACGTTATACGTTATACGGTATACGTTATACGTTATACGTTAGACGTTATACGTTATACGTTATACGTTATACGTTATGCGTTATACGTTATACGTTATACGTTATACGTTATACGTTATACGTTATACGTTATACGTTATACGTTATACGTTATACGTTATACGTTATACGTTATACGTTATACGTTATACGTTATACGCTGTACGTTATACGTTATACGTTATACGTTATACGTTACACGTTGTACGTTGTACGTTATACGTTGTACGTTATACGTTGTACGATATACGTTATACGTTATACGCTGTACGTTATACGCTGTACGTTATACGCTGTACGTTCTACGTTTGTCTTATACGTTGTACGTTATATGTTATACGTTATACGTTATACGTTATACGCTGTACGTTATACGCTGTACGTTATACGCTCTACTTTATACGTTATACGTTATACGTTACACGTTGTACGATGTACGTTATACGTTGTACGTTATACGTTATACGTTATACGTTATACGTTATACGTTGTACGTTATACGTTGTACGTTATATATTGTACGTTATATGTTATACGTTATACTTTATACGTTATACGTTATACGTTACTCGTTGTACGTTATACGCTGTACGTTATACGTTATACGTTATGCGTTATACGTTATACGTTATACGTTATACGTTATACGTTATACGTTATACGTTATACGTTATACGTTATACGTTATACGCTGTACGTTATACGCTGTACGTTATACGCTGTACGTTATACGTTATACGTTATACGTTACACGTTGTACGGTGTACGTTATACGTTGTACGTTATACGTTGTACATTATACGTTTTACGTTACACGTTATATGTTATAGGTTATACGTTATACGTTATACGTTATACGTTATACGTTATACGTTATACGTTATATGTTATACGTTATACGTTATACGTTATACGTTATACGTTATACGTTATACGTTATACGTTATACGTTATACGTTATACGTTATACGTTATACGTTATACGTTATACGTTATACGTTATACGTTATACGTTATATGTTGTACGTTGTACGTTATAAATTGCACGTTATACGTTGTACGTTATAAGTTGTTCGTTATACGTTGTACGTTATACGTTGTACGTTAACGCTGTACGTTATACGCTGTACGTTATACGCTGTACGTTATACGTTATACGGTGTACGTTATACGTTATACGTTATACGTTATACGTTATACGTTATACGTTATATGTTATACGTTATACGTTATACGTTGTACGTTATACGCTGTACGTTATATGTTGTACGTTATACGTTATACGTTGTACGTTATATGTTATACGCTGTACGTTGTACGCTGTACGTTATACGTTACACGTTGTACGTTGTACGTTATACGTTGTACGTTATACGCTGTACGTTATATGTTGTACGTTATACGTTATACGTTGTACGTTATATGTTATACGCTGTACGTTGTACGCTGTACGTTATACGTTACACGTTGTACGTTGTACGTTATACGTTGTACGTTATACGCTGTACGTTATATGTTGTACGTTATACGTTATACGTTGTACGTTATATGTTATACGCTGTACGTTGTACGCTGTACGTTATACGTTGTACGTTATACGTTATACGTTATACGTTATACGTTATACGCTGTACATTATACGCTGTACGTTATACGTTATACGTTATACGTTACACGTTGTACGATGTACGTTATACGTTGTACGTTATACGTTGTACATTATACGTTTTACGTTACACGTTATATGTTATACGTTATACGTTATACGTTATACGTTATATGTTATACGTTATACGTTATACGTTATACGCTGTACGTTATACGCTGTACGTTATACGTTATACGTTATACGTTATACGTTACACGTTGTACGTTGTACGTTATACGTTGTACGTTATACGTTGTACGATATACGTTATACGTTATACGCTGTACGTTATACGCTGTACGTTATACGCTGTACGTTATACGTTTGTTTTATACGTTGTACGTTATATGTTATACGTTATACGTTATACGTTATACGCTGTACGTTATACGCTGTACGTTATACGCTGTACTTTATACGTTATACGTTATACGTTACACGTTGTACGATGTACGTTATACGTTGTACGTTATACGTTATACGTTATACGTTATACGTTATACGTTATACGTTACACGTTATACGTTGTACGTTATACGTTATACGTTATACGTTATACGTTATACGTTATACGTTATACGTTATACGTTATACGTTATACGTTATACGTTATACGTTATATGGTATACGGTATACGGTATACGTTATACGTTGTACGTTATACGTTATACGTTATACGTTATACGTTATACGTTATCCGTTATACGTTATACGTTATACGTTATACGGTATACGTTATACGTTATACGGTATACGGTATACGTTATACGTTATACGTTATACGTTACACGTTATACGTTGTACGTTATACGTTGTACGTTATACGTTGTACGTTATATGTTGTACGTTATATGCTATACGTTACACGTTATACGTTGTACGTTATACGTTATACGTTATACGTTATACGTTATACGTTATACGTTATACGTTATACGTTATACGTTATACGTTATACGTTATATGGTATACGGTATACGGTATACGTTATACGTTGTACGTTATACGTTATACGTTATACGTTATACGTTATACGTTATACGTTATACGTTATACGTTATACGTTATACGTTATACGGTATACGTTATACGTTATACGGTATACGGTATACGTTATACGTTATACGTTATACGTTATACGTTATACGTTACACGTTATACGTTGTACGTTATACGTTCTACGTTATACGTTGTACGTTATATGTTGTACGTTATATGCTATACGTTATACGTTATACGTTATACGTTATACGTTATACGTTATACGTTATACGTTGTACGTTATACGTTATACGATATACGTTATACGTTATACGTTATACGCTGTACGTTATACGCTGTACCTTATACGCTGTACGTTATACGCTGTACGTTATACGTTACACGTTGTACGTTGTACGTTATACGTTGTACGTGATACGTTGTACGTTATACGTTGTACGTTATACGTTGTATGTTATACGTTATACGCTGTACGTTATACGTTATACGTTATACGTTATACGTTATACGTTATACGTTATACGTTATACGTTATACGTTATACGTTATACGTTATACGTTATATGTTATACGCTGTACGTTGTACGCTGTACGTTATACGTTATACGTTATACGTTATACGTTATACGTTATACGTTATACGTTGTACGTTATACGCTGTACGTTATACCTTATACGTTATACGTTATACGCTGTACGTTATACGCTGTACATTATACGTTATACGTTATACGTTATACGTTATACGTTGTACGTAATACGTTATACGTTGTACGTTATACGTTGTACGTTATACGTTGTACGTTATACGTTATACGATATACGTTATACGTTATACGTTATACGCTGTACGTTATACGCTGTACGTTATACGCTGTAAGTTATACGCTGTACGTTATACGTTACACGTTGTACGTTGTACGTTATACGTTGTACGTTATACGCTGTACGTTATATGTTGTACGTTATACGTTATACGTTGTACGTTATATGTTATACGTTATACGTTATACGTTATACGTTATACGTTATACGTTATACGTTATACGCTGTACGTTATCCGTTGTACGTTATACGTTATACGGTATACGTTATACGTTATACGTTAGACGTTATACGTTATACGTTATACGTTATACGTTGTACGTTATACGTTATACGTTATACGTTGTACGTTATACGTTATACGATATACGTTATACGTTATACGTTATACGCTGTACGTTATACGCTGTACCTTATACGCTGTACGTTATACGCTGTACGTTATACGTTACACGTTGTACGTTGTACATTATACGTTGTACGTGATACGTTGTACGTTATACGTTGTACGTTATACGTTGTATGTTATACGTTATACGCTGTACGTTATACGTTATACGTTATACGTTATACGTTATACGTTATACGCTGTACGTTATACGTTATATGTTATACGCTGTACGTTGTACGCTGTACGTTATACGTTATACGTTGTACGTTATACGTTGTACGTTATACGTTGTACGTTATACGTTATACGATATACGTTATACGTTATACGTTATACGCTGTACGTTATACGCTGTACGTTATACGCTGTAAGTTATACGCTGTACGTTATACGTTACACGTTGTACGTTGTACGTTATACGTTGTACGTTATACGCTGTACGTTATATGTTGTACGTTATACGTTATACGTTGTACGTTAAATGTTATACGCTGTACGTTGTACGCTGTACGTTATACGTTATACGTTATACGTTATACGTTATACGTTATACGCTGTACATTATACGCTGTACGTTATACGTTATACGTTATACGTTACACGTTGTACGATGTACGTTATACGTTGTACGTTATACGCTGTACGTTATACGCTGTACCTTATACGCTGTACGTTATACGCTGTACGTTATACGTTACACGTTGTACGTTGTACGTTATACGTTGTACGTGATACGTTGTACGTTATACGTTGTACGTTATACGCTGTACGTTGTACGCTGTACGTTATACGTTATACGTTATACGTTATACGTTATACGTTATACGTTGTACGTTATACGCTGTACGTTATACCTTATACGTTATACGTTATACGCTGTACGTTATACGCTGTACGTTATACGTTATACGTTATACGTTATACGTTATACGTTGTACGTAATACGTTATACGTTGTACGTTATACGTTGTACGTTATACGTTGTACGTTATACGTTATACGATATACGTTATACGTTATACGTTATACGCTGTACGTTATACGCTGTACGTTATACGCTGTAAGTTATACGCTGTACGTTATACGTTACACGTTGTACGTTGTACGTTATACGTTGTACGTTATACGCTGTACGTTATATGTTGTACGTTATACGTTATACGTTGTACGTTATATGTTATACGTTATACGTTATACGTTATACGTTATACGTTATACGTTATACGTTATACGCTGTACGTTATCCGTTGTACGTTATACGTTATACGGTATACGTTATACGTTATACGTTAGACGTTATACGTTATACGTTATACGTTATACGTTATACGTTATACGTTATACGTTATACGTTATACGTTATACGTTATACGTTATACGTTATACGTTATACGTTATACGTTATACGTTATACGTTATACGTTATACGTTATACGTTATACGTTATACGTTATACGTTATACGTTATACGTTATACGTTATACGTTATACGTTATACGTTATACGTTATACGTTATACGTTATACGTTATACGTTATACGTTATACGTTATACGTTATACGTTATACGTTATACGTTATACGTTATACGTTATACGTTATACGTTATACGTTATACGCTGTACGTTATACGCTGTACGTTATACGTTATACGTTATACGTTACACGTTATACGTTATACGTTACACGTTGTACGTTGTACGTTATACGTTGTACGTTATACGTTGTACGATATACGTTATACGTTATACGCTGTACGTTATACGCTGTACGTTATACGCTGTACGTTATACGTTTGTCTTATACGTTGTACGTTATATGTTATACGTTATACGTTATACGTTATACGCTGTACGTTATACGCTGTACGTTATACGCTGTACTTTATACGTTATACGTTATACGTTACACGTTGTACGATGTACGTTATACGTTGTACGTTATACGTTATACGTTATACGTTATACGTTATACGTTGTACGTTATACGTTGTACGTTATATATTGTACGTTATATGTTATACGTTATACTTTATACGTTATACGTTATACGTTACTCGTTGTACGTTATACGCTGTACGTTATACGTTATACGTTATGCGTTATACGTTATACGTTATACGTTATACGTTATACGTTATACGTTATACGTTATACGTTATACGTTATACGTTATACGTTATACGTTATACGTTATACGTTATACGTTAAACGTTATACGTTATACGTTATACGTTATACGTTATACGTTATATGTTATACGCTGTACGTTGTACGCTGTACGTTATACGATATACGTTATACGTTATACGTTATACGTTATACGTTATACGCTGTACATTATACGCTGTACGTTATACGTTATACGTTATACGTTACACGTTGTACGATGTACGTTATACGTTGTACGTTATACGTTGTACATTATACGTTTTACGTTACACGTTATATGTTATACGTTATACGTTATAAGTTATACGTTATATGTTATACGTTATACGTTATACGTTATACGTTATACGCTGTACGTTATACGCTGTACGTTATACGTTATACGTTATACGTTACACGTTGTACGTTGTACGTTATACGTTGTACGTTATACGCTGTACGTTATACGTTTGTTTTATACGTTGTACGTTATATGTTATACGTTATACGTTATACGTTATACGCTGTACGTTATACGCTGTACGTTATACGCTGTACTTTATACGTTATACGTTATACGTTACACGTTGTACGATGTACGTTATACGTTGTACGTTATACGTTATACGTTATACGTTATACGTTATACGTTGTACGTTATACGTTGTACGTTATATATTGTACGTTATATGTTATACGTTATACTTTATACGTTATACGTTATACGTTACTCGTTGTACGTTATACGCTGTACGTTATACGTTATACGTTATACGTTATACGTTATACGTTATACGTTATACGTTATACGTTATACGTTATACGTTATACGTTATACGTTATACGTTATACGTTATACGTTATACGTTATACGTTATACGTTATACGTTATACGTTATACGTTATACGTTATACGTTATACGTTATACGTTATACGTTATACGTTATACGTTATACGTTATACGGTATACGGTATACGTTATACGTTATACGTTATACGTTACACGTTATACGTTGTACGTTATACGTTATACGTTATACGTTATACGTTATACGTTATACGTTATACGTTATACGTTATATGGTATACGGTATACGGTATACGTTATACGTTGTACGTTATACGTTATACGTTATACGTTATACGTTATACGATATACGTTATACGTTATACGTTATACGGTATACGTTATACGTTATACGGTATACGGTATACGTTATACGTTATACGTTATACGTTATACGTTACACGTTATACGTTGTACGCTATACGTTCTACGTTATACGTTGTACGTTATATGTTGTACGTTATATGCTATACGTTATACGTTATACGTTATACGTTATACGTTATACGTTATACGTTATACATTATACGTTATACGTTATACGTTGTACGTTATACGTTATACGATATACGTTATACGTTATACGTTATACGCTGTACGTTATACGCTGTACCTTATACGCTGTACGTTATACGCTGTACGTTATACGTTACACGTTGTACGTTGTACATTATACGTTGTACGTGATACGTTGTACGTTATACGTTGTACGTTATACGTTGTATGTTATACGTTATACGCTGTACGTTATACGTTATACGTTATACGTTATACGTTATACGTTATACGTTATATGTTATACGCTGTAAGTTGTACGCTGTACGTTATACGTTATACGTTATACGTTATACGTTATACGTTATACGTTGTACGTTATACGTTATACGTTATACGTTGTACGTTATACGCTGTACGTTATACCTTATACGTTATACGTTATACGCTGTACGTTATACGCTGTACGTTATACGTTATACGTTATATGTTATACGCTGTAAGTTGTACGCTGTACGTTATACGTTATACGTTATACGTTATACGTTATACGTTATACGTTATACGTTATACGTTGTACGTTATACGTTATACGCTGTACGTTATACCTTATACGTTATACGTTATACGCTGTACGTTATACGCTGTACGTTATACGTTATACGTTATACGTTATACGTTATACGTTATACGTTGTACGTAATACGTTATACGTTGTACGTTATACGTTGTACGTTATACGTTGTACGTTATACGTTATACGATATACGTTATACGTTATACGTTATACGCTGTACGTTATACGCTGTACGTTATACGCTGTAAGTTATACGCTGTACGTTATACGTTACACGTTGTACGTTGTACGTTATACGTTGTACGTTATACGCTGTACGTTATATGTTGTACGTTATACGTTATACGTTGTACGTTATATGTTATACGCTGTACGTTGTACGCTGTACGTTATACGTTATACGTTATACGTTATACGTTATACGTTATACGTTATACGCTGTACATTATACGCTGTACGTTATACGTTATACGTTATACGTTACACGTTGTACGATGTACGTTATACGTTGTACGTTATACGTTGTACATTATACGTTTTACGTTACACGTTATATGTTATACGTTATACGTTATACGTTATACGTTATATGTTATACGTTATACGTTATACGTTATACGTTATACGCTGTACGTTATACGCTGTACGTTATACGTTATACGTTATACGTTATACGTTACACGTTGTACGTTGTACGTTATACGTTGTACGTTATACGTTGTACGATATACGTTATACGTTATACGCTGTACGTTATACGCTGTACGTTATACGCTGTACGTTATACGTTTGTTTTATACGTTGTACGTTATATGTTATACGTTATACGTTATACGTTATACGCTGTACGTTATACGCTGTACGTTATACGCTGTACTTTATACGTTATACGTTATACGTTACACGTTGTACGATGTACGTTATACGTTGTACGTTATACGTTATACGTTATACGTTATACGTTATACGTTATACGTTACACGTTATACGTTGTACGTTATACGTTATACGTTATACGTTATACGTTATACGTTATACGTTATACGTTATACGTTATACGTTATACGTTATATGGTATACGGTATACGGTATACGTTATACGTTGTACGTTATACGTTATACGTTATACGTTATACGTTATACGTTATACGTTATACGTTATACGTTATACGGTATACGTTATACGTTATACGGTATACGGTATACGTTATACGTTATACGTTATACGTTACACGTTATACGTTGTACGTTATACGTTCTACGTTATACGTTGTACGTTATATGTTGTACGTTATATGCTATACGTTACACGTTATACGTTGTACGTTATACGTTATACGTTATACGTTATACGTTATACGTTATACGTTATACGTTATACGTTATACGTTATACGTTATACGTTATATGGTATACGGTATACGGTATACGTTATACGTTGTACGTTATACGTTATACGTTATACGTTATACGTTATACGTTATACGTTATACGTTATACGTTATACGTTATACGTTATACGGTATACGTTATACGTTATACGGTATACGGTATACGTTATACGTTATACGTTATACGTTATACGTTATACGTTATACGTTACACGTTATACGTTGTACGTTATACGTTCTACGTTATACGTTGTACGTTATATGTTGTACGTTATATGCTATACGTTATACGTTATACGTTATACGTTATACGTTATACGTTATACGTTATACGTTGTACGTTATACGTTATACGATATACGTTATACGTTATACGTTATACGCTGTACGTTATACGCTGTACCTTATACGCTGTACGTTATACGCTGTACGTTATACGTTACACGTTGTACGTTGTACGTTATACGTTGTACGTGATACGTTGTACGTTATACGTTGTACGTTATACGTTGTATGTTATACGTTATACGCTGTACGTTATACGTTATACGTTATACGTTATACGTTATACGTTATACGTTATACGTTATACGTTATACGTTATACGTTATACGTTATATGTTATACGCTGTACGTTGTACGCTGTACGTTATACGTTATACGTTATACGTTATACGTTATACGTTATACGTTATACGTTATACGTTGTACGTTATACGCTGTACGTTATACCTTATACGTTATACGTTATACGCTGTACGTTATACGCTGTACATTATACGTTATACGTTATACGTTATACGTTGTACGTAATACGTTATACGTTGTACGTTATACGTTGTACGTTATACGTTGTACGTTATACGTTATACGATATACGTTATACGTTATACGTTATACGCTGTACGTTATACGCTGTACGTTATACGCTGTAAGTTATACGCTGTACGTTATACGTTACACGTTGTACGTTGTACGTTATACGTTGTACGTTATACGCTGTACGTTATATGTTGTACGTTATACGTTATACGTTGTACGTTATATGTTATACGTTATACGTTATACGTTATACGTTATACGTTATACGTTATACGTTATACGCTGTACGTTATCCGTTGTACGTTATACGTTATACGGTATACGTTATACGTTATACGTTAGACGTTATACGTTATACGTTATACGTTATACGTTATACGTTATACGTTATACGTTATACGTTATACGTTATACGTTATACGTTATACGTTATACGTTATACGTTATACGTTATACGTTATACGTTATACGTTATACGTTATACGTTATACGTTATACGTTATACGTTATACGTTATACGTTATACGTTATACGTTGTACGTTATACGTTATACGTTATACGTTATACGTTATACGTTATACGTTATACGTTATACGTTATACGTTATACGGTATACGTTATACGTTATACGGTATACGGTATACGTTATACGTTATACGTTATACGTTATACGTTACACGTTATAGGTTGTACGTTATACGTTCTACGTTATACGTTGTACGTTATACGTTACACGTTATACGTTGTACGTTATACGTTCTACGTTATACGTTGTACGTTATATGTTGTACGTTATATGCTATACGTTACACGTTATACGTTGTACGTTATACGTTATACGTTATACGTTATACGTTATACGTTATACGTTATACGTTATACGTTATACGTTATATGGTATACGGTATACGGTATACGTTATACGTTGTACGTTATACGTTATACGTTATACGTTATACGTTATACGTTATACGTTATACGTTATACGTTATACGTTATACGGTATACGTTATACGTTATACGGTATACGGTATACGTTATACATTATACGTTATACGTTATACGTTATACGTTACACGTTATACGTTGTACGTTATACGTTCTACGTTATACGTTGTACGTTATATGTTGTACGTTATATGCTATACGTTATACGTTATACGTTATACGTTATACGTTATACGTTATACGTTATACGTTATACGTTGTACGTTATACGTTATACGATATACGTTATACGTTATACGTTATACGCTGTACGTTATACGCTGTACCTTATACGCTGTACGTTATACGCTGTACGTTATACGTTACACGTTGTACGTTGTACGTTATACGTTGTACGTGATACGTTGTACGTTATACGTTGTACGTTATACGTTGTATGTTATACGTTATACGCTGTACGTTATACGTTATACGTTATACGTTATACGTTATACGTTATACGTTATACGTTATACGTTATACGTTATACGTTATATGTTATACGCTGTACGTTGTACGCTGTACGTTATACGTTATACGTTATACGTTATACGTTATACGTTATACGTTGTACGTTATACGCTGTACGTTATACATTATACGTTATACGTTATACGCTGTACGTTATACGCTGTACATTATACGTTATACGTTATACGTTATACGTTGTACGTAATACGTTATACGTTGTACGTTATACGTTGTACGTTATACGTTGTACGTTATACGTTATACGATATACGTTATACGTTATACGTTATACGCTGTACGTTATACGCTGTACGTTATACGCTGTAAGTTATACGCTGTACGTTATACGTTACACGTTGTACGTTGTACGTTATACGTTGTACGTTATACGCTGTACGTTATATGTTGTACGTTATACGTTATACGTTGTACGTTATATGTTATACGTTATACGTTATACGTTATACGTTATACGTTATACGTTATACGTTATACGTTATACGCTGTACGTTATCCGTTGTACGTTATACGTTATACGGTATACGTTATACGTTATACGTTAGACGTTATACGTTATACGTTATACGTTATACGTTATGCGTTATACGTTATACGTTATACGTTATACGTTATACGTTATACGTTATACGTTATACGTTATACGTTATACGTTATACGTTATACGTTATACGTTATACGTTATACGTTATACGTTATACGTTATACGTTATACGTTATACGTTATACGCTGTACGTTATACGTTATACGTTATACGTTATACGTTATACGTTACACGTTGTACGTTGTACGTTATACGTTGTACGATATACGTTGTACGATATACGTTATACGTTATACGCTGTACGTTATACGCTGTACGTTATACGCTGTACGTTATACGTTTGTCTTATACGTTGTACGTTATATGTTATACGTTATACGTTATACGTTATACGCTGTACGTTATACGCTGTACGTTATACGCTCTACTTTATACGTTATACGTTATACGTTACACGTTGTACGATGTACGTTATACGTTGTACGTTATACGTTATACGTTATACGTTATACGTTATACGTTGTACGTTATACGTTGTACGTTATATATTGTACGTTATATGTTATACGTTATACTTTATACGTTATACGTTATACGTTACTCGTTGTACGTTATACGCTGTACGTTATACGTTATACGTTATGCGTTATACGTTATACGTTATACGTTATACGTTATACGTTATACGTTATACGTTATACGTTATACGTTATACGTTATACGTTATACGCTGTACGTTATACGCTGTACGTTATACGCTGTACGTTATACGTTATACGTTATACGTTACACGTTGTACGGTGTACGTTATACGTTGTACGTTATACGTTGTACATTATACGTTTTACGTTACACGTTATATGTTATAGGTTATACGTTATACGTTATACGTTATACGTTATACGTTATACGTTATACGTTATATGTTATACGTTATACGTTATACGTTATACGTTATACGTTATACGTTATACGTTATACGTTATACGTTATACGTTATACGTTATACGTTATACGTTATACGTTATACGTTATATGTTGTACGTTGTACGTTATAAATTGCACGTTATACGTTGTACGTTATAAGTTGTTCGTTATACGTTGTACGTTATACGTTGTACGTTAACGCTGTACGTTATACGCTGTACGTTATACGCTGTACGTTATACGTTATACGGTGTACGTTATACGTTATACGTTATACGTTATACGTTATACGTTACACGTTATACGTTGTACGTTATACGTTATACGTTATACGTTATACGTTATACGTTATACGTTATACGTTATACGTTATACGTTATACGTTATACGTTATACGTTATACGTTATACGTTATACGTTATACGCTGTACGTTATACGTTATACGTTATACGTTATACGTTATACGTTACACGTTGTACGTTGTACGTTATACGTTGTACATTATACGTTGTACGATATACGTTATACGTTATACGCTGTACGTTATACGCTGTACGTTATACGCTGTACGTTATACGTTTGTCTTATACGTTGTACGTTATATGTTATACGTTATACGTTATACGTTATACGCTGTACGTTATACGCTGTACGTTATACGCTCTACTTTATACGTTATACGTTATACGTTACACGTTGTACGATGTACGTTATACGTTGTACGTTATACGTTATACGTTATACGTTATACGTTATACGTTATACGTTGTACGTTATACGTTGTACGTTATATATTGTACGTTATATGTTATACGTTATACTTTATACGTTATACGTTATACGTTACTCGTTGTACGTTATACGCTGTACGTTATACGTTATACGTTATGCGTTATACGTTATACGTTATACGTTATACGTTATACGTTATACGTTATACGTTATACGTTATACGTTATACGTTATACGTTATACGTTATACGCTGTACGTTATACGCTGTACGTTATACGCTGTACGTTATACGTTATACGTTATACGTTACACGTTGTACGGTGTACGTTATACGTTGTACGTTATACGTTGTACATTATACGTTTTACGTTACACGTTATATGTTATAGGTTATACGTTATACGTTATACGTTATACGTTATACGTTATACGTTATACGTTATATGTTATACGTTATACGTTATACGTTATACGTTATACGTTATACGTTATACGTTATACGTTATACGTTATACGTTATACGTTATACGTTATACGTTATACGTTATACGTTATATGTTGTACGTTGTACGTTATAAATTGCACGTTATACGTTGTACGTTATAAGTTGTTCGTTATACGTTGTACGTTATACGTTGTACGTTAACGCTGTACGTTATACGCTGTACGTTATACGCTGTACGTTATACGTTATACGGTGTACGTTATACGTTATACGTTATACGTTATACGTTATACGTTACACGTTATACGTTGTACGTTATACGTTATACGTTATAGGTTGTACGTTATACGTTATACGTTGTACGTTATATGTTATACGTTATACGTAATACGTTATACGTTATACGTTATACGTTATACGTTATACGTTATACGTTATACGTTATACGTTATACGTTATACGTTGTACGTTATATGTTATACGTTATACGTTATACGTTATACGTTATACGTTATACGCTGTACGTTATACGTTGTACGTTATACGTTATACGTTATACGTTATACGTTATACGTTATACGTTATACGTTATACGTTATACGTTATACGTTATACGTTATACGTTATACGTTATACGTTATACGTTATACGTTATACGTTATACGTTATACGTTATACGTTATACGTTATACGTTATACGTTATACGTTATACGTTATACGTTATACGTTATACGTTATACGTTATACGTTATACGTTATACGTTATACGTTATACGTTATACGTTATACGTTATACGTTATACGTTATACGTTATACGTTATACGTTATACGTTATACGTTATACGTTATACGTTATACGTTATACGTTATACGTTATACGTTATACGTTATACGTTATACGTTATACGTTATACGTTATACGTTATACGTTATACGTTATACGTTATACGTTATACGTTATACGTTATACGTTATACGTTATACGTTATACGTTATACGTTATACGTTATACGTTATACGTTATACGTTATACGTTATACGTTATACGTTATACGTTATACGTTATACGTTATACGTTATACGTTATACGTTATACGTTATACGATATACGTTATACGTTATACGTTATACGTTATACGTTATACGTTGTACGTTATACGATATACGTTCTACGTTCTACGTTGTACGTTGTACGTTGTACGTTGTACGTTGTACGTTGTACGTTATACGTTAGACGTTAGACGTTATACGTTATACGTTATACGTTATACGTTATACGTTATACGTTATACGTTATACGTTATAAGTTATACGTTATACGTTATACGTTATACGTTATACGTTATACGTTATACGTTATACGTTATACGTTATACGTTATACGTTATACGTTATACGTTCTACGTTATACGTTGTACGTTATACGTTGTACGTTATATGTTATACGTTATACGTTATACGTTATACGTTATACGTTATACGTTATACGTTATATGTTGTACGTTGTACGTTATAAATTGCACGTTATACGTTGTACGTTATAAGTTGTTCGTTATACGTTGTACGTTATACGTTGTACGTTAACGCTGTACGTTATACGCTGTACGTTATACGCTGTACGTTATACGTTATACGGTGTACGTTATACGTTATACGTTATACGTTATACGTTATACGTTACACGTTATACGTTGTACGTTATACGTTATATGTTATACGTTATACGTTATACGTTATACGTTATACGTTATACGTTATACGTTATACGTTATACGTTATACGTTATACGTTATACGTTATACGTTATACGCTGTACGTTATACGTTATACGTTATACGTTATACGTTATACGTTACACGTTGTACGTTGTACGTTATACGTTGTACGTTATACGTTGTACGATATACGTTATACGTTATACGCTGTACGTTATACGCTGTACGTTATACGCTGTACGTTATACGTTTGTCTTATACGTTGTACGTTATATGTTATACGTTATACGTTATACGTTATACGCTGTACGTTATACGCTGTACGTTATACGCTCTACTTTATACGTTATACGTTATACGTTACACGTTGTACGATGTACGTTATACGTTGTACGTTATACGTTATACGTTATACGTTATACGTTATACGTTATACGTTGTACGTTATACGTTGTACGTTATATATTGTACGTTATATGTTATACGTTATACTTTATACGTTATACGTTATACGTTACTCGTTGTACGTTATACGCTGTACGTTATACGTTATACGTTATGCGTTATACGTTATACGTTATACGTTATACGTTATACGTTATACGTTATACGTTATACGTTATACGTTATACGTTATACGTTATACGTTATACGCTGTACGTTATACGCTGTACGTTATACGCTGTACGTTATACGTTATACGTTATACGTTACACGTTGTACGGTGTACGTTATACGTTGTACGTTATACGTTGTACATTATACGTTTTACGTTACACGTTATATGTTATAGGTTATACGTTATACGTTATACGTTATACGTTATACGTTATACGTTATACGTTATATGTTATACGTTATACGTTATACGTTATACGTTATACGTTATACGTTATACGTTATACGTTATACGTTATACGTTATACGTTATACGTTATACGTTATACGTTATACGTTATATGTTGTACGTTGTACGTTATAAATTGCACGTTATACGTTGTACGTTATAAGTTGTTCGTTATACGTTGTACGTTATACGTTGTACGTTAACGCTGTACGTTATACGCTGTACGTTATACGCTGTACGTTATACGTTATACGGTGTACGTTATACGTTATACGTTATACGTTATACGTTATACGTTACACGTTATACGTTGTACGTTATACGTTATACGTTATAGGTTGTACGTTATACGTTATACGTTGTACGTTATATGTTATACGTTATACGTAATACGTTATACGTTATACGTTATACGTTATACGTTATACGTTATACGTTATACGTTATACGTTATACGTTATACGTTATACGTTGTACGTTATATGTTATACGTTATACGTTATACGTTATACGTTATACGTTATACGCTGTACGTTATACGTTGTACGTTATACGTTATACGTTATACGTTATACGTTATACGTTATACGTTATACGTTATACGTTATACGTTATACGTTATACGTTATACGTTATACGTTATACGTTATACGTTATACGTTATACGTTATACGTTATACGTTATACGTTATACGTTATACGTTATACGTTATACGTTATACGTTATACGTTATACGTTATACGTTATACGTTATACGTTATACGTTATACGTTATACGTTATACGTTATACGTTATACGTTATACGTTATACGTTATACGTTATACGTTATACGTTATACGTTATACGTTATACGTTATACGTTATACGTTATACGTTATACGTTATACGTTATACGTTATACGTTATACGTTATACGTTATACGTTATACGTTATACGTTATACGTTATACGTTATACGTTATACGTTATACGTTATACGTTATACGTTATACGTTATACGTTATACGTTATACGTTATACGTTATACGTTATACGTTATACGTTATACGTTATACGTTATACGTTATACGTTATACGTTATACGTTATACGTTATACGTTATACGTTATACGTTATACGATATACGTTATACGTTATACGTTATACGTTATACGTTATACGTTGTACGTTATACGATATACGTTCTACGTTCTACGTTGTACGTTGTACGTTGTACGTTGTACGTTGTACGTTGTACGTTATACGTTAGACGTTAGACGTTATACGTTATACGTTATACGTTATACGTTATACGTTATACGTTATACGTTATACGTTATAAGTTATACGTTATACGTTATACGTTATACGTTATACGTTATACGTTATACGTTATACGTTATACGTTATACGTTATACGTTATACGTTATACGTTATACGTTCTACGTTATACGTTGTACGTTATACGTTGTACGTTATATGTTATACGTTATACGTTATACGTTATACGTTATACGCTGTACGTTATACGTTGTACATTATACGTTTTACGTTACACGTTATGTGTTATAGGTTATACGTTATACGTTATACGTTATACGTTATACGTTATATGTTATACGTTATACGTTATACGTTATACGTTATACGTTGTACGTTATACGTTGTACGTTATACGTTGTACGATATACGTTATAAGTTATACGTTATACGTTATACGTTATTCGTTATACGCTGTACGTTATACGCTGTACGTTATACGCTGTACGTTATACGTTGTACGTTATACGTTGTACGTTATATGTTATACGTTATACGTTATACGTTATACGTTATACGTTATACGTTATACGTTATACGTTATACGTTATACGTTATACGTTATACGTTATACGTTATACGTTATACGTTATACGTTATACGTTATACGTTATACGTTATACGTTATACGTTATACGTTATACGTTATACGTTATACGTTATACGTTATACGTTATACGTTATACGTTATTCGTTTAGTTTATACGTTATACGTTATACGTTATACGTTATACGTTATACGTTGTACGTTATACGCTGTACGTTATACCTTATACGTTATACGTTATACGCTGTACGTTATACGCTGTACGTTATACGATATACGTTACACGTTATACGTTATACGTTATACGCTGTACGTTATACGCTGTACGTTATACGTTATACGTTATACGTTATACGTTATACGTTATACGTTATACGGTATACGTTATACGTTATACGTTATACGTTGTACGTTATACGCTGTACGTTATACCTTATACGTTATACGTTATACGCTGTACGTTATACGCTGTACGTTATACGATATACGTTACACGTTATACGTTATACGTTGTACGTTGTACGTTATACGTTATACGATATACGTTATACGTTATACGTTATACGCTGTACGTTATACGCTGTACGTTATACGCTGTACGTTATACGTTACACGTTGTACGTTGTACGTCATACGTTGTACGTTATACGTTGTACGTTATACGTTGTACGTTATACGTTATACGTTATAAGTTATACGTTATACGTTATACGTTATACGTTATACGTTATACGTTATACGTTATACGTTATACGTTATACGTTATACGTTATACGTTATACGTTATACGTTATACGTTATACGTTATACGTTCTACGTTATACGTTGTACGTTATACGTTGTACGTTATATGTTATACGTTATACGTTATACGTTATACGTTATACGCTGTACGTTATACGTTGTACATTATACGTTTTACGTTACACGTTATGTGTTATAGGTTATACGTTATACGTTATACGTTATACGTTATACGTTATATGTTATACGTTATACGTTATACGTTATACGTTATACGTTGTACGTTATACGTTGTACGTTATACGTTGTACGATATACGTTATAAGTTATACGTTATACGTTATACGTTATTCGTTATACGCTGTACGTTATACGCTGTACGTTATACGCTGTACGTTATACGTTGTACGTTATACGTTGTACGTTATATGTTATACGTTATACGTTATACGTTATACGTTATACGTTATACGTTATACGTTATACGTTATACGTTATACGTTATACGTTATACGTTATACGTTATACGTTATACGTTATACGTTATACGTTATACGTTATACGTTATACGTTATACGTTATACGTTATACGTTATACGTTATTCGTTTAGTTTATACGTTATACGTTATACGTTATACGTTATACGTTATACGTTGTACGTTATACGCTGTACGTTATACCTTATACGTTATACGTTATACGCTGTACGTTATACGCTGTACGTTATACGATATACGTTACACGTTATACGTTATACGTTATACGCTGTACGTTATACGCTGTACGTTATACGTTATACGTTATACGTTATACGTTATACGTTATACGTTATACGGTATACGTTATACGTTATACGTTATACGTTGTACGTTATACGCTGTACGTTATACCTTATACGTTATACGTTATACGCTGTACGTTATACGCTGTACGTTATACGATATACGTTACACGTTATACGTTATACGTTGTACGTTGTACGTTATACGTTATACGATATACGTTATACGTTATACGTTATACGCTGTACGTTATACGCTGTACGTTATACGCTGTACGTTATACGTTACACGTTGTACGTTGTACGTCATACGTTGTACGTTATACGTTGTACGTTATACGTTGTATGTTATACGTTATACGCTGTACGTTATACGTTATACGTTATACGTTGTACGTTATACGTTGTACGTTATATGTTATACGTTATACGTTATACGTTATACGTTATACGTTATACGTTATACGTTATACGTTATACGTTATACGTTATACGCTGTACGTTATCCGTTGTACGTTATACGTTATACGTTATACGTTATACGTTATACGTTATACGTTATACGTTATACGTTATACGTTATACGTTATACGTTATACGTTATACGTTATACGTTATACGTTATACGTTATACGTTATACGATATACGTTATACGTTGTACGTTATACGTTGTATGTTATACGTTATACGCTGTACGTTATACGTTATACGTTATACGTTGTACGTTATACGTTATACGTTATACGTTATACGCTGCACGTTATCCGTTGTACGTTATACGTTATACGTTATACGTTATACGTTATACCTTGTACGTTATACGTTATACGCTGTACGTTATACGCTGTACGTTATACGTTATACGTTATACGTTATACGTTATACGTTATACGTTATACGTTATACGTTATACGTTATACGTTGTACGTTATACGTTGTACGTTATATGTTATACGTTATACGTTATACGTTATACGTTATACGTTATACGTTATACGTTATACGTTATACGCTGTACGTTATCCGTTGTACGTTATACGTTATACGGTATACGTTATACGGTATACGTTATACGTTATACGTTATACGTTATACGTTATACGTTATACGTCATACGTTATACGTTATACGTTATACGTTATACGTTATACGTTATACGTTATACGTTATACGTTATACGTTATACGTTATACGTTATACGTTATACGTTATACGTTATACGTTATACGTTGTACGTTATAGGTTGTACGTTATACGTTGTACGTTATACGGTGTACGTTATACGTTGTACGTTATACGATATACGTTATACGTTATACGTTATTCGTTATACGTTATACGCTGTACGTTATACGCTGTACGTTATACGCTGTACGTTATACGTTATACGTTATACGTTACACGTTGTACGTTGTACGTTATACGTTGTACGTTATACGTTGTACATTATACGTTTTACGTTACACGTTATACGTTATACGTTGTACGTTATACGTTATGCGTTATACGTTATACGTTATACGTTATACGTTATACGTTATACGTTGTACGTTATACGCTGTACGTTATACGTTGTACGTTATACGTTATACGCTGTACGTTGTACGTTATACGCTGTACGTTATACGCTGTACGTTATACGTTTGTTTTATACGTTGTACGTTATATGTTATACGTTATACGTTATACGTTATACGCTGTACGTTATACGCTGTACGTTATACGCTGTACTTTATACGTTATACGTTATACGTTACACGTTGTACGATGTACGTTATACGTTGTACGTTATACGTTATACGTTATACGTTATACGTTATACGTTATACGTTACACGTTATACGTTGTACGTTATACGTTATACGTTATACGTTATACGTTATACGTTATACGTTATACGTTATACGTTATACGTTATACGTTATATGGTATACGGTATACGGTATACGTTATACGTTGTACGTTATACGTTATACGTTATACGTTATACGTTATACGTTATACGTTATACGTTATACGTTATACGGTATACGTTATACGTTATACGGTATACGGTATACGTTATACGTTATACGTTATACGTTGTACGTTGTACGTTATACGTTATACGATATACGTTATACGTTATACGTTATACGCTGTACGTTATACGCTGTACGTTATACGCTGTACGTTATACGTTACACGTTGTACGTTGTACGTCATACGTTGTACGTTATACGTTGTACGTTATACGTTATACGTTATACGTTATACGTTATACGTTATAAGTTATACGTTATACGTTATACGTTATACGTTGTACGTTATACGTTATACGTTATACGTTATACGTTATACGTTATACGTTATACGTTATACGTTATACGTTATACGTTATACGGTATACGTTATACGTTATACGGTATACGGTATACGTTATACGTTATACGTTATACGTTATACGTTATACGTTACACGTTATACGTTGTACGTTATACGTTCTACGTTATACGTTGTACGTTATATGTTGTACGTTATATGCTATACGTTATACGTTATACGTTATACGTTATACGTTATACGTTATACGTTATACGTTGTACGTTATACGTTATACGATATACGTTATACGTTATACGTTATACGCTGTACGTTATACGCTGTACCTTATACGCTGTACGTTATACGCTGTACGTTATACGTTACACGTTGTACGTTGTACGTTATACGTTGTACGTGATACGTTGTACGTTATACGTTGTACGTTATACGTTGTATGTTATACGTTATACGCTGTACGTTATACGTTATACGTTATACGTTATACGTTATACGTTATACGTTATACGTTATACGTTATACGTTATACGTTATACGTTATATGTTATACGCTGTACGTTGTACGCTGTACGTTATACGTTATACGTTATACGTTATACGTTATACGTTATACGTTGTACGTTATACGCTGTACGTTATACCTTATACGTTATACGTTATACGCTGTACGTTATACGCTGTACATTATACGTTATACGTTATACGTTATACGTTATACGTTGTACGTAATACGTTATACGTTGTACGTTATACGTTGTACGTTATACGTTGTACGTTATACGTTATACGATATACGTTATACGTTATACGTTATACGCTGTACGTTATACGCTGTACGTTATACGCTGTAAGTTATACGCTGTACGTTATACGTTACACGTTGTACGTTGTACGTTATACGTTGTACGTTATACGCTGTACGTTATATGTTGTACGTTATACGTTATACGTTGTACGTTATATGTTATACGTTATACGTTATACGTTATACGTTATACGTTATACGTTATACGTTATACGTTATACGCTGTACGTTATCCGTTGTACGTTATACGTTATACGGTATACGTTATACGTTATACGGTATACGGTATACGTTATACGTTATACGTTATACGTTATACGTTATACGTTATACGTTATACGTTATACGGTATACGTTATACGTTATACGGTATACGGTATACGTTATACATTATACGTTATACGTTATACGTTATACGTTACACGTTATACGTTGTACGTTATACGTTCTACGTTATACGTTGTACGTTATATGTTGTACGTTATATGCTATACGTTATACGTTATACGTTATACGTTATACGTTATACGTTATACGTTATACGTTGTACGTTATACGTTATACGATATACGTTATACGTTATACGTTATACGCTGTACGTTATACGCTGTACCTTATACGCTGTACGTTATACGCTGTACGTTATACGTTACACGTTGTACGTTGTACGTTATACGTTGTACGTGATACGTTGTACGTTATACGTTGTACGTTATACGTTGTATGTTATACGTTATACGCTGTACGTTATACGTTATACGTTATACGTTATACGTTATACGTTATACGTTATACGTTATACGTTATACGTTATACGTTATACGTTATACGTTATATGTTATACGCTGTACGTTGTACGATGTACGTTATACGTTATACGTTATACGTTATACGTTATACGTTATACGTTGTACGTTATACGCTGTACGTTATACATTATACGTTATACGTTATACGCTGTACGTTATACGCTGTACATTATACGTTATACGTTATACGTTATACGTTGTACGTAATACGTTATACGTTGTACGTTATACGTTGTACGTTATACGTTGTACGTTATACGTTATACGATATACGTTATACGTTATACGTTATACGCTGTACGTTATACGCTGTACGTTATACGCTGTAAGTTATACGCTGTACGTTATACGTTACACGTTGTACGTTGTACGTTATACGTTGTACGTTATACGCTGTACGTTATATGTTGTACGTTATACGTTATACGTTGTACGTTATATGTTATACGTTATACGTTATACGTTATACGTTATACGTTATACGTTATACGTTATACGTTATACGCTGTACGTTATCCGTTGTACGTTATACGTTATACGGTATACGTTATACGTTATACGTTAGACGTTATACGTTATACGTTATACGTTATACGTTATGCGTTATACGTTATACGTTATACGTTATACGTTATACGTTATACGTTATACGTTATACGTTATACGTTATACGTTATACGTTATACGTTATACGTTATACGTTATACGTTATACGTTATACGTTATACGTTATACGTTATACGTTATACGCTGTACGTTATACGTTATACGTTATACGTTATACGTTATACGTTACACGTTGTACGTTGTACGTTATACGTTGTACGTTATACGTTGTACGATATACGTTATACGTTATACGCTGTACGTTATACGCTGTACGTTATACGTTATACGTTATACGTTATACGTTATACGTTGTACGTTATACGTTATACGATATACGTTATACGTTATACGTTATACGCTGTACGTTATACGCTGTACCTTATACGCTGTACGTTATACGCTGTACGTTATACGTTACACGTTGTACGTTGTACGTTATACGTTGTACGTGATACGTTGTACGTTATACGTTGTACGTTATACGTTGTATGTTATACGTTATACGCTGTACGTTATACGTTATACGTTATACGTTATACGTTATACGTTATACGTTATACGTTATACGTTATACGTTATACGTTATACGTTATACGTTATATGTTATACGCTGTACGTTGTACGCTGTACGTTATACGTTATACGTTATACGTTATACGTTATACGTTATACGTTGTACGTTATACGCTGTACGTTATACATTATACGTTATACGTTATACGCTGTACGTTATACGCTGTACATTATACGTTATACGTTATACGTTGTACGTAATACGTTATACGTTGTACGTTATACGTTGTACGTTATACGTTGTACGTTATACGTTATACGATATACGTTATACGTTATACGTTATACGCTGTACGTTATACGCTGTACGTTATACGCTGTAAGTTATACGCTGTACGTTATACGTTACACGTTGTACGTTGTACGTTATACGTTGTACGTTATACGCTGTACGTTATATGTTGTACGTTATACGTTATACGTTGTACGTTATATGTTATACGTTATACGTTATACGTTATACGTTATACGTTATACGTTATACGTTATACGTTATACGCTGTACGTTATCCGTTGTACGTTATACGTTATACGGTATACGTTATACGTTATACGTTAGACGTTATACGTTATACGTTATACGTTATACGTTATGCGTTATACGTTATACGTTATACGTTATACGTTATACGTTATACGTTATACGTTATACGTTATACGTTATACGTTATACGTTATACGTTATACGTTATACGTTATACGTTATACGTTATACGTTATACGTTATACGTTATACGCTGTACGTTATACGTTATACGTTATACGTTATACGTTATACGTTATACGTTATACGTTACACGTTGTACGTTGTACGTTATACGTTGTACGTTATACGTTGTACGATATACGTTATACGTTATACGCTGTACGTTATACGCTGTACGTTATACGCTGTACGTTATACGTTTGTCTTATACGTTGTACGTTATATGTTATACGTTATACGTTATACGTTATACGCTGTACGTTATACGCTGTACGTTATACGCTCTACTTTATACGTTATACGTTATACGTTACACGTTGTACGATGTACGTTATACGTTGTACGTTATACGTTATACGTTATACGTTATACGTTATACGTTGTACGTTATACGTTGTACGTTATATATTGTACGTTATATGTTATACGTTATACTTTATACGTTATACGTTATACGTTACTCGTTGTACGTTATACGCTGTACGTTATACGTTATACGTTATGCGTTATACGTTATACGTTATACGTTATACGTTATACGTTATACGTTATACGTTATACGTTATACGTTATACGTTATACGTTATACGCTGTACGTTATACGCTGTACGTTATACGCTGTACGTTATACGTTATACGTTATACGTTACACGTTGTACGGTGTACGTTATACGTTGTACGTTATACGTTGTACATTATACGTTTTACGTTACACGTTATATGTTATAGGTTATACGTTATACGTTATACGTTATACGTTATACGTTATACGTTATACGTTATATGTTATACGTTATACGTTATACGTTATACGTTATACGTTATACGTTATACGTTATACGTTATACGTTATACGTTATACGTTATACGTTATACGTTATACGTTATATGTTGTACGTTGTACGTTATAAATTGCACGTTATACGTTGTACGTTATAAGTTGTTCGTTATACGTTGTACGTTATACGTTGTACGTTAACGCTGTACGTTATACGCTGTACGTTATACGCTGTACGTTATACGTTATACGGTGTACGTTATACGTTATACGTTATACGTTATACGTTATACGTTACACGTTATACGTTGTACGTTATACGTTATACGTTATAGGTTGTACGTTATACGTTATACGTTGTACGTTATATGTTATACGTTATACGTAATACGTTATACGTTATACGTTATACGTTATACGTTATACGTTATACGTTATACGTTATACGTTATACGTTGTACGTTATATGTTATACGTTATACGTTATACGTTATACGCTGTACGTTATACGTTGTACGTTATACGTTATACGTTATACGTTATACGTTATACGTTATACGTTATACGTTATACGTTATACGTTATACGTTATACGTTATACGTTATACGTTATACGTTATACGTTATACGTTATACGTTATACGTTATACGTTATACGTTATACGTTATACGTTATACGTTATACGTTATACGTTATACGTTATACGTTATACGTTATACGTTATACGTTATACGTTATACGTTTTACGTTATACGTTATACGTTATACGTTATACGTTATACGTTATACGTTATACGTTATACGTTATACGTTATACGTTATACGTTATACGTTATACGTTATACGTTATACGTTATACGTTATACGTTATACGTTATACGTTATACGTTATACGTTATACGTTATACGTTATACGTTATACGTTATACGTTATACGTTATACGTTATACGTTATACGTTATACGTTATACGTTATACGTTATACGTTATACGTTATACGTTATACGTTATACGTTATACGTTATACGTTATATGTTACACGTTATACGTTAGACGTTATACGTTATACGTTATACGTTATACGTTATACGTTATACGTTATACGTTATACGTTATACGTTATACGTTATACGTTATACGATATACGTTATACGTTATACGTTATACGTTATACGTTATACGTTGTACGTTATACGATATACGTTCTACGTTGTACGTTGTACGTTGTACGTTGTACGTTGTACGTTGTACGTTATACGTTAGACGTTAGACGTTATACGTTATACGTTATACGTTATACGTTATACGTTATACGTTATACGTTATACGTTATAAGTTATACGTTATACGTTATACGTTATACGTTATACGTTATACGTTATACGTTATACGTTATACGTTATACGTTATACGTTATACGTTATACGTTATACGTTATACGTTATACGTTCTACGTTATACGTTGTACGTTATACGTTGTACGTTATATGTTATACGTTATACGTTATACGTTATACGTTATACGCTGTACGTTATACGTTGTACATTATACGTTTTACGTTACACGTTATGTGTTATAGGTTATACGTTATACGTTATACGTTATACGTTATACGTTATATGTTATACGTTATACGTTATACGTTATACGTTATACGTTGTACGTTATACGTTGTACGTTATACGTTGTACGATATACGTTATAAGTTATACGTTATACGTTATACGTTATTCGTTATACGCTGTACGTTATACGCTGTACGTTATACGCTGTACGTTATACGTTGTACGTTATACGTTGTACGTTATATGTTATACGTTATACGTTATACGTTATACGTTATACGTTATACGTTATACGTTATACGTTATACGTTATACGTTATACGTTATACGTTATACGTTATACGTTATACGTTATACGTTATACGTTATACGTTATTCGTTTAGTTTATACGTTATACGTTATACGTTATACGTTATACGTTATACGTTGTACGTTATACGCTGTACGTTATACCTTATACGTTATACGTTATACGCTGTACGTTATACGCTGTACGTTATACGATATACGTTACACGTTATACGTTATACGTTATACGCTGTACGTTATACGCTGTACGTTATCCGTTGTACGTTATACGTTATACGTTATACGTTATACGTTATACGGTATACGTTATACGTTATACGTTATACGTTGTACGTTATACGCTGTACGTTATACCTTATACGTTATACGTTATACGCTGTACGTTATACGCTGTACGTTATACGATATACGTTATACGTTATACGTTATACGTTGTACGTTGTACGTTATACGTTATACGATATACGTTATACGTTATACGTTATACGCTGTACGTTATACGCTGTACGTTATACGCTGTACGTTATACGTTACACGTTGTACGTTGTACGTCATACGTTGTACGTTATACGTTGTACGTTATACGTTATACGTTATACGTTATACGTTATAAGTTATACGTTATACGTTATACGTTATACGTTATACGTTATACGTTATACGTTATACGTTATACGTTATACGTTATACGTTATACGTTATACGTTATACGTTATACGTTATACGTTATACGTTCTACGTTATACGTTGTACGTTATACGTTGTACGTTATATGTTATACGTTATACGTTATACGTTATACGTTATACGCTGTACGTTATACGTTGTACATTATACGTTTTACGTTACACGTTATGTGTTATAGGTTATACGTTATACGTTATACGTTATACGTTATACGTTATATGTTATACGTTATACGTTATACGTTATACGTTATACGTTGTACGTTATACGTTGTACGTTATACGTTGTACGATATACGTTATAAGTTATACGTTATACGTTATACGTTATTCGTTATACGCTGTACGTTATACGCTGTACGTTATACGCTGTACGTTATACGTTGTACGTTATACGTTGTACGTTATATGTTATACGTTATACGTTATACGTTATACGTTATACGTTATACGTTATACGTTATACGTTATACGTTATACGTTATACGTTATACGTTATACGTTATACGTTATACGTTATACGTTATACGTTATACGTTATACGTTATACGTTATACGTTATACGTTATACGTTATACGTTATACGTTATACGTTATTCGTTTAGTTTATACGTTATACGTTATACGTTATACGTTATACGTTATACGTTGTACGTTATACGCTGTACGTTATACCTTATACGTTATACGTTATACGCTGTACGTTATACGCTGTACGTTATACGATATACGTTACACGTTATACGTTATACGTTATACGCTGTACGTTATACGCTGTACGTTATACGTTATACGTTATACGTTATACGATATACGTTATACGTTATACGGTATACGTTATACGTTATACGTTATACGTTGTACGTTATACGCTGTACGTTATACCTTATACGTTATACGTTATACGCTGTACGTTATACGCTGTACGTTATACGATATACGTTACACGTTATACGTTATACGTTGTATGTTGTACGTTATACGTTATACGATATACGTTATACGTTATACGTTATACGCTGTACGTTATACGCTGTACGTTATACGCTGTACGTTATACGTTACACGTTGTACGTTGTACGTCATACGTTGTACGTTATACGTTGTACGTTATACGTTGTATGTTATACGTTATACGCTGTACGTTATACGTTATACGTTATACGTTGTACGTTATACGTTGTACGTTATATGTTATACGTTATACGTTATACGTTATACGTTATACGTTATACGTTATACGTTATACGTTATACGTTATACGTTATACGCTGTACGTTATCCGTTGTACGTTATACGTTATACGTTATACGTTATACGTTATACGTTATACGTTATACGTTATACGTTATACGTTGTACGTTATAGGTTGTACGTTATACGTTGTACGTTATACGGTGTACGTTATACGTTGTACGTTATACGATATACGTTATACGTTATACGTTATACGTTATACGTTATACGTTATACGCTGTACGTTATACGCTGTACGTTATACGCTGTACGTTATACGTTATACGTTATACGTTACACGTTGTACGTTATACGTTATACGTTATACGTTATACGTTATGCGTTATACGTTATACGTTATACGTTATACGTTATACGTTATACGTTATACGTTATACGTTATACGTTGTACGTTATACGCTGTACGTTATACGTTGTACGTTATACGTTATACGCTGTACGTTGTACGTTGTACGTTATACGTTGTACGTTATACGTTGTACGATATACGTTATACGTTATAGGTTATACGTTATACGTTATACGCTGTACGTTATCCGTTGTACGTTATACGTTATACGGTATACTTTATACGGTATACGTTATACGTTATACGTTATACGTTATACGTTATACGTTATACGTTATACGTTATACGTTATACTTTATACGTCATACGTTATACGTTATACGTTATACGTTATACGTTATACGTTATACGTTATACGTTATACGTTATACGTTATACGTTATACGTTATACGTTATACGTTATACGTTATACGTTATACGTTATACGTTGTACGTTATAGGTTGTACGTTATACGTTGTACGTTATACGGTGTACGTTATACGTTGTACGTTATACGATATACGTTATACGTTATACGTTATACGTTATACGTTATACGTTATACGCTGTACGTTATACGCTGTACGTTATACGCTGTACGTTATACGTTATACGTTATACGTTACACGTTGTACGTTATACGTTATACGTTATACGTTATACGTTGTACGTTATACGTTATACGTTGTACGTTATACGTTGTACGTTATATGTTATACGTTATACGTTATACGTTATACGTTATACGTTATACGCTGTACGTTATCTGTTGTACGTTATACGTTATACGGTATACTTTATACGGTATACGTTATACGTTATACGTTATACGTTATACGTTATACGTTATACGTTATACGTTATACGTTATACGTCATACGTTATACGTTATACGTTATACGTTATATGTTATACGTTATACGTTATACGTTATACGTTATACGTTATACGTTATACGTTATACGTTATACGTTGTACGTTATAGGTTGTACGTTATACGTTGTACGTTATACGGTGTACGTTATACGTTGTACGTTATACGATATACGTTATACGTTATACGTTATACGTTATACGTTATACGCTGTACGTTATACGCTGTACGTTATACGCTGTACGTTATACGTTATACGTTATACGTTACACGTTGTACGTTGTACGTTATACGTTGTACGTTATACGTTGTACATTATACGTTTTACGTTACACGTTATACGTTATACGTTGTACGTTATACGTTATGCGTTATACGTTATACGTTATACGTTATACGTTATACGTTATACGTTATACGTTATACGTTATACGTTATACGTTGTACGTTATACGCTGTACGTTATACGTTGTACGTTATACGTTATACGCTGTACGTTGTACGTTGTACGTTATACGTTGTACGTTATACGTTGTACGATATACGTTATACGTTATAGGTTATACGTTATACGTTATACGCTGTACGTTATACGCTGTAGGTTATACGCTGTACGTTATACGCTGTACGTTATACGTTGTACGTTATACGTTGTACGTTATATGTTATACGTTATACTTTATACGTTATACGTTATACGTTATACGTTATACGTTATACGTTATACGTTATACGTTATACGTTATACGTTATACGTTATACGTTATACGTTATACGTTATACGTTATTCGTTATACGTTATACGCTGTACGTTATACGTTGTACGTTATACGTTGTACGTTATATGTTATACGTTATACGTTATACGTTATACGTTATACGTTATACGTTATACGTTATACGTTATACGTTATACGTTATACGTTATACGTTATACGTTATACGTTATACGTTGTACGTTATACGCTGTACGTTATACGTTGTACGTTATACGTTGTACGTTATACGTTATACGTTATACGTTATACGTTATACATTATACGTTGTACGTTATACGTTGTACGTTATATGTTATACGTTATACGTTATACGTTATACGTTATACGTTATACGTTATACGTTATACGCTGTACGTTATCCGTTGTACGTTATACGTTATACGGTATACGTTATACGGTATACGTTATACGTTATACGTTATACGTTATACGTTATACGTCATACGTTATACGTTATACGTTATACGTTATACGTTATACGTTATACGTTATACGTTATACGTTATACGTTATACGTTATACGTTATACGTTATACGTTATACGTTATACGTTATACGTTATACGTTATACGTTATACGTTATACGTTATACGTTATACGTTGTACGTTATAGGTTGTACGTTATACGTTGTACGTTATACGGTGTACGTTATACGTTGTACGTTATACGATATACGTTATACGTTATACGTTATACGTTATACGTTATACGTTGTACGTTATACGCTGTACGTTATACGTTGTACGTTATACGTTATACGCTGTACGTTGTACGTTGTACGTTATACGTTGTACGTTATACGTTGTACGATATACGTTATACGTTATAGGTTATACGTTATACGTTATACGCTGTACGATGTACGTTATACGTTGTACGTTATACGTTGTACATTATACGTTTTACGTTACACGTTATATGTTATACGTTATACGTTATAAGTTATACGTTATATGTTATACGTTATACGTTATACGTTATACGTTATACGTTATACGCTGTACGTTATACGCTGTACGTTATACGTTATACGTTATACGTTACACGTTGTACGTTGTACGTTATACGTTGTACGTTATACGCTGTACGTTATACGTTTGTTTTATACGTTGTACGTTATATGTTATACGTTATACGTTATACGTTATACGCTGTACGTTATACGCTGTACGTTATACGCTGTACTTTATACGTTATACGTTATACGTTACACGTTGTACGATGTACGTTATACGTTGTACGTTATACGTTATACGTTATACGTTATACGTTATACGTTGTACGTTATACGTTGTACGTTATATATTGTACGTTATATGTTATACGTTATACTTTATACGTTATACGTTATACGTTACTCGTTGTACGTTATACGCTGTACGTTATACGTTATACGTTATACGTTATACGTTATACGTTATACGTTATACGTTATACGTTATACGTTATACGTTATACGTTATACGTTATACGTTATACGTTATACGTTATACGTTATACGTTATACGTTATACGTTATACGTTATACGTTATACGTTATACGTTATACGTTATACGTTATACGTTATACGGTATACGGTATACGTTATACGTTATACGTTATACGTTACACGTTATACGTTGTACGTTATACGTTATACGTTATACGTTATACGTTATACGTTATACGTTATACGTTATACGTTATATGGTATACGGTATACGGTATACGTTATACGTTGTACGTTATACGTTATACGTTATACGTTATACGTTATACGTTATACGTTATACGTTATACGTTATACGGTATACGTTATACGTTATACGGTATACGGTATACGTTATACGTTATACGTTATACGTTATACGTTACACGTTATACGTTGTACGTTATACGTTCTACGTTATACGTTGTACGTTATATGTTGTACGTTATATGCTATACGTTATACGTTATACGTTATACGTTATACGTTATACGTTATACGTTATACATTATACGTTATACGTTATACGTTGTACGTTATACGTTATACGATATACGTTATACGTTATACGTTATACGCTGTACGTTATACGCTGTACCTTATACGCTGTACGTTATACGCTGTACGTTATACGTTACACGTTGTACGTTGTACATTATACGTTGTACGTGATACGTTGTACGTTATACGTTGTACGTTATACGTTGTATGTTATACGTTATACGCTGTACGTTATACGTTATACGTTATACGTTATACGTTATACGTTATACGTTATATGTTATACGCTGTAAGTTGTACGCTGTACGTTATACGTTATACGTTATACGTTATACGTTATACGTTATACGTTATACGTTGTACGTTATACGCTGTACGTTATACCTTATACGTTATACGTTATACGCTGTACGTTATACGCTGTACGTTATACGTTATACGTTATATGTTATACGCTGTAAGTTGTACGCTGTACGTTATACGTTATACGTTATACGTTATACGTTATACGTTATACGTTATACGTTGTACGTTATACGCTGTACGTTATACCTTATACGTTATACGTTATACGCTGTACGTTATACGCTGTACGTTATACGTTATACGTTATACGTTATACGTTGTACGTAATACGTTATACGTTGTACGTTATACGTTGTACGTTATACGTTGTACGTTATACGTTATACGATATACGTTATACGTTATACGTTATACGCTGTACGTTATACGCTGTACGTTATACGCTGTAAGTTATACGCTGTACGTTATACGTTACACGTTGTACGTTGTACGTTATACGTTGTACGTTATACGCTGTACGTTATATGTTGTACGTTATACGTTATACGTTGTACGTTATATGTTATACGCTGTACGTTGTACGCTGTACGTTATACGTTATACGTTATACGTTATACGTTATACGTTATACGTTATACGCTGTACATTATACGCTGTACGTTATACGTTATACGTTATACGTTACACGTTGTACGATGTACGTTATACGTTGTACGTTATACGTTGTACATTATACGTTTTACGTTACACGTTATATGTTATACGTTATACGTTATACGTTATACGTTATATGTTATACGTTATACGTTATACGTTATACGTTATACGCTGTACGTTATACGCTGTACGTTATACGTTATACGTTATACGTTATACGTTACACGTTGTACGTTGTACGTTATACGTTGTACGTTATACGTTGTACGATATACGTTATACGTTATACGCTGTACGTTATACGCTGTACGTTATACGCTGTACGTTATACGTTTGTTTTATACGTTGTACGTTATATGTTATACGTTATACGTTATACGTTATACGCTGTACGTTATACGCTGTACGTTATACGCTGTACTTTATACGTTATACGTTATACGTTACACGTTGTACGATGTACGTTATACGTTGTACGTTATACGTTATACGTTATACGTTATACGTTATACGTTATACGTTACACGTTATACGTTGTACGTTATACGTTATACGTTATACGTTATACGTTATACGTTATACGTTATACGTTATACGTTATACGTTATACGTTATATGGTATACGGTATACGGTATACGTTATACGTTGTACGTTATACGTTATACGTTATACGTTATACGTTATACGTTATACGTTATACGTTATACGTTATACGGTATACGTTATACGTTATACGGTATACGGTATACGTTATACGTTATACGTTATACGTTACACGTTATACGTTGTACGTTATACGTTCTACGTTATACGTTGTACGTTATATGTTGTACGTTATATGCTATACGTTACACGTTATACGTTGTACGTTATACGTTATACGTTATACGTTATACGTTATACGTTATACGTTATACGTTATACGTTATACGTTATACGTTATACGTTATACGTTATACGTTATATGGTATACGGTATACGGTATACGTTATACGTTGTACGTTATACGTTATACGTTATACGTTATACGTTATACGTTATACGTTATACGTTATACGTTATACGTTATACGTTATACGGTATACGTTATACGTTATACGGTATACGTTATACGTTATACGTTATACGTTATACGTTATACGTTATACGTTACACGTTATACGTTGTACGTTATACGTTCTACGTTATACGTTGTACGTTATATGTTGTACGTTATATGCTATACGTTATACGTTATACGTTATACGTTATACGTTATACGTTATACGTTATACGTTGTACGTTATACGTTATACGATATACGTTATACGTTATACGTTATACGCTGTACGTTATACGCTGTACCTTATACGCTGTACGTTATACGCTGTACGTTATACGTTACACGTTGTACGTTGTACGTTATACGTTGTACGTGATACGTTGTACGTTATACGTTGTACGTTATACGTTGTATGTTATACGTTATACGCTGTACGTTATACGTTATACGTTATACGTTATACGTTATACGTTATACGTTATACGTTATACGTTATACGTTATACGTTATACGTTATACGTTATACGTTATACGTTATATGTTATACGCTGTACGTTGTACGCTGTACGTTATACGTTATACGTTATACGTTATACGTTATACGTTATACGTTGTACGTTATACGCTGTACGTTATACCTTATACGTTATACGTTATACGCTGTACGTTATACGCTGTACATTATACGTTATACGTTATACGTTATACGTTATACGTTGTACGTAATACGTTATACGTTGTACGTTATACGTTGTACGTTATACGTTGTACGTTATACGTTATACGATATACGTTATACGTTATACGTTATACGCTGTACGTTATACGCTGTACGTTATACGCTGTAAGTTATACGCTGTACGTTATACGTTACACGTTGTACGTTGTACGTTATACGTTGTACGTTATACGCTGTACGTTATATGTTGTACGTTATACGTTATACGTTGTACGTTATATGTTATACGTTATACGTTATACGTTATACGTTATACGTTATACGTTATACGTTATACGTTATACGCTGTACGTTATCCGTTGTACGTTATACGTTATACGGTATACGTTATACGTTATACGTTAGACGTTATACGTTATACGTTATACGTTATACGTTATACGTTATACGTTATACGTTATACGTTATACGTTATACGTTATACGTTATACGTTATACGTTATACGTTATACGTTATACGTTATACGTTATACGTTATACGTTATACGTTATACGTTATACGTTATACGTTATACGTTATACGTTATACGTTATACGTTATACGTTATACGTTATACGTTGTACGTTATACGTTATACGTTATACGTTATACGTTATACGTTATACGTTATACGTTATACGTTATACGTTATACGGTATACGTTATACGTTATACGTTATACGTTATACGGTATACGTTATACGTTATACGTTATACGTTACACGTTATACGTTGTACGTTATACGTTCTACGTTATACGTTGTACGTTATACGTTACACGTTATACGTTGTACGTTATACGTTCTACGTTATACGTTGTACGTTATATGTTGTACGTTATATGCTATACGTTACACGTTATACGTTGTACGTTATACGTTATACGTTATACGTTATACGTTATACGTTATACGTTATACGTTATACGTTATACGTTATATGGTATACGGTATACGGTATACGTTATACGTTGTACGTTATACGTTATACGTTATACGTTATACGTTATACGTTATACGTTATACGTTATACGTTATACGTTATACGGTATACGTTATACGTTATACGGTATACGGTATACGTTATACATTATACGTTATACGTTATACGTTATACGTTACACGTTATACGTTGTACGTTATACGTTCTACGTTATACGTTGTACGTTATATGTTGTACGTTATATGCTATACGTTATACGTTGTACGTTATATGCTATACGTTATACGTTATACGTTATACGTTATACGTTATACGTTATACGTTATACGTTGTACGTTATACGTTATACGATATACGTTATACGTTATACGTTATACGCTGTACGTTATACGCTGTACCTTATACGCTGTACGTTATACGCTGTACGTTATACGTTACACGTTGTACGTTGTACGTTATACGTTGTACGTGATACGTTGTACGTTATACGTTGTACGTTATACGTTGTATGTTATACGTTATACGCTGTACGTTATACGTTATACGTTATACGTTATACGTTATACGTTATACGTTATACGTTATACGTTATACGTTATACGTTATACGTTATACGTTATACGTTATATGTTATACGCTGTACGTTGTACGCTGTACGTTATACGTTATACGTTATACGTTATACGTTATACGTTATACGTTGTACGTTATACGCTGTACGTTATACATTATACGTTATACGTTATACGCTGTACGTTATACGCTGTACATTATACGTTATACGTTATACGTTATACGTTGTACGTAATACGTTATACGTTGTACGTTATACGTTGTACGTTATACGTTGTACGTTATACGTTATACGATATACGTTATACGTTATACGTTATACGCTGTACGTTATACGCTGTACGTTATACGCTGTAAGTTATACGCTGTACGTTATACGTTACACGTTGTACGTTGTACGTTATACGTTGTACGTTATACGCTGTACGTTATATGTTGTACGTTATACGTTATACGTTGTACGTTATATGTTATACGTTATACGTTATACGTTATACGTTATACGTTATACGTTATACGTTATACGTTATACGCTGTACGTTATCCGTTGTACGTTATACGTTATACGGTATACGTTATACGTTATACGTTAGACGTTATACGTTATACGTTATACGTTATACGTTATGCGTTATACGTTATACGTTATACGTTATACGTTATACGTTATACGTTATACGTTATACGTTATACGTTATACGTTATACGTTATACGTTATACGTTATACGTTATACGTTATACGTTATACGTTATACGTTATACGCTGTACGTTATACGTTATACGTTATACGTTATACGTTACACGTTGTACGTTGTACGTTATACGTTGTACGTTATACGTTGTACGATATACGTTATACGTTATACGCTGTACGTTATACGCTGTACGTTATACGCTGTACGTTATACGTTTGTCTTATACGTTGTACGTTATATGTTATACGTTATACGTTATACGTTATACGCTGTACGTTATACGCTGTACGTTATACGCTCTACTTTATACGTTATACGTTATACGTTACACGTTGTACGATGTACGTTATACGTTGTACGTTATACGTTATACGTTATACGTTATACGTTATACGTTGTACGTTATACGTTGTACGTTATATATTGTACGTTATATGTTATACGTTATACTTTATACGTTATACGTTATACGTTACTCGTTGTACGTTATACGCTGTACGTTATACGTTATACGTTATGCGTTATACGTTATACGTTATACGTTATACGTTATACGTTATACGTTATACGTTATACGTTATACGTTATACGTTATACGCTGTACGTTATACGCTGTACGTTATACGCTGTACGTTATACGTTATACGTTATACGTTACACGTTGTACGGTGTACGTTATACGTTGTACGTTATACGTTGTACATTATACGTTTTACGTTACACGTTATATGTTATAGGTTATACGTTATACGTTATACGTTATACGTTATACGTTATACGTTATACGTTATATGTTATACGTTATACGTTATACGTTATACGTTATACGTTATACGTTATACGTTATACGTTATACGTTATACGTTATACGTTATACGTTATACGTTATACGTTATACGTTATACGTTATACGTTATATGTTGTACGTTGTACGTTATAAATTGCACGTTATACGTTGTACGTTATAAGTTGTTCGTTATACGTTGTACGTTATACGTTGTACGTTAACGCTGTACGTTATACGCTGTACGTTATACGCTGTACGTTATACGTTATACGGTGTACGTTATACGTTATACGTTATACGTTATACGTTATACGTTACACGTTATACGTTGTACGTTATACGTTATACGTTATAGGTTGTACGTTATACGTTATACGTTGTACGTTATATGTTATACGTTATACGTAATACGTTATACGTTATACGTTATACGTTATACGTTATACGTTATACGTTATACGTTATACGTTATACGTTGTACGTTATATGTTATACGTTATACGTTATACGTTATACGTTATACGTTATACGTTATACGCTGTACGTTATACGTTGTACGTTATACGTTATACGTTATACGTTATACGTTATACGTTATACGTTATACGTTATACGTTATACGTTATACGTTATACGTTATACGTTATACGTTATACGTTATACGTTATACGTTATACGTTATACGTTATACGTTATACGTTATACGTTATACGTTATACGTTATACGTTATACGTTATACGTTATACGTTATACGTTATACGTTATACGTTATACGTTATACGTTATACGTTATACGTTATACGTTATACGTTATACGTTATACGTTATACGTTATACGTTATACGTTATACGTTATACGTTATACGTTATACGTTATACGTTATACGTTATACGTTATACGTTATACGTTATACGTTATACGTTATACGTTATACGTTATACGTTATACGTTATACGTTATACGTTATACGTTATACGTTATACGTTATACGTTATACGTTATACGTTATACGTTATACGTTATACGTTATACGTTATACGTTATACGTTATACGTTATACGTTATACGTTATACGTTATACGTTATACGTTATACGTTATACGTTATACGTTATACGTTATACGTTATACGTTATACGTTATACGTTATACGTTATACGTTATATGTTATACGTTATACGTTAGACGTTATACGTTATACGTTATACGTTATACGTTATACGTTATACGTTATACGTTATACGTTATACGTTATACGTTATACGTTATACGATATACGTTATACGTTATACGTTATACGTTATACGTTATACGTTGTACGTTATACGATATACGTTCTACGTTGTACGTTGTACGTTGTACGTTGTACGTTGTACGTTGTACGTTATACGTTAGACGTTAGACGTTATACGTTATACGTTATACGTTATACGTTATACGTTATACGTTATACGTTATACGTTATAAGTTATACGTTATACGTTATACGTTATACGTTATACGTTATACGTTATACGTTATACGTTATACGTTATACGTTATACGTTATACGTTATACGTTATACGTTATACGTTATACGTTCTACGTTATACGTTGTACGTTATACGTTGTACGTTATATGTTATACGTTATACGTTATACGTTATACGTTATACGCTGTACGTTATACGTTGTACATTATACGTTTTACGTTACACGTTATGTGTTATAGGTTATACGTTATACGTTATACGTTATACGTTATACGTTATATGTTATACGTTATACGTTATACGTTATACGTTATACGTTGTACGTTATACGTTGTACGTTATACGTTGTACGATATACGTTATAAGTTATACGTTATACGTTATACGTTATTCGTTATACGCTGTACGTTATACGCTGTACGTTATACGCTGTACGTTATACGTTGTACGTTATACGTTGTACGTTATATGTCATACGTTATACGTTATACGTTATACGTTATACGTTATACGTTATACGTTATACGTTATACGTTATACGTTATACGTTATACGTTATACGTTATACGTTATACGTTATACGTTATACGTTATACGTTATACGTTATACGTTATACGTTATACGTTATTCGTTTAGTTTATACGTTATACGTTATACGTTATACGTTATACGTTATACGTTGTACGTTATACGCTGTACGTTATACCTTATACGTTATACGTTATACGCTGTACGTTATACGCTGTACGTTATACGATATACGTTACACGTTATACGTTATACGTTATACGCTGTACGTTATACGCTGTACGTTATACGTTATACGTTATACGTTATACGATATACGTTATACGTTATACGGTATACGTTATACGTTATACGTTATACGTTGTACGTTATACGTTACACGTTATACGTTGTACGTTATACGTTCTACGTTATACGTTGTACGTTATATGTTGTACGTTATATGCTATACGTTACACGTTATACGTTGTACGTTATACGTTATACGTTATACGTTATACGTTATACGTTATACGTTATACGTTATACGTTATACGTTATATGGTATACGGTATACGGTATACGTTATACGTTGTACGTTATACGTTATACGTTATACGTTATACGTTATACGTTATACGTTATACGTTATACGTTATACGTTATACGGTATACGTTATACGTTATACGGTATACGGTATACGTTATACATTATACGTTATACGTTATACGTTATACGTTACAAGTTATACGTTGTACGTTATACGTTCTACGTTATACGTTGTACGTTATATGTTGTACGTTATATGCTATACGTTATACGTTGTACGTTATATGCTATACGTTATACGTTATACGTTATACGTTATACGTTATACGTTATACGTTATACGTTGTACGTTATACGTTATACGATATACGTTATACGTTATACGTTATACGCTGTACGTTATACGCTGTACCTTATACGCTGTACGTTATACGCTGTACGTTATACGTTACACGTTGTACGTTGTACGTTATACGTTGTACGTGATACGTTGTACGTTATACGTTGTACGTTATACGTTGTATGTTATACGTTATACGCTGTACGTTATACGTTATACGTTATACGTTATACGTTATACGTTATACGTTATACGTTATACGTTATACGTTATACGTTATACGTTATACGTTATACGTTATATGTTATACGCTGTACGTTGTACGCTGTACGTTATACGTTATACGTTATACGTTATACGTTATACGTTATACGTTGTACGTTATACGCTGTACGTTATACATTATACGTTATACGTTATACGCTGTACGTTATACGCTGTACATTATACGTTATACGTTATACGTTATACGTTGTACGTAATACGTTATACGTTGTACGTTATACGTTGTACGTTATACGTTGTACGTTATACGTTATACGATATACGTTATACGTTATACGTTATACGCTGTACGTTATACGCTGTACGTTATACGCTGTAAGTTATACGCTGTACGTTATACGTTACACGTTGTACGTTGTACGTTATACGTTGTACGTTATACGCTGTACGTTATATGTTGTACGTTATACGTTATACGTTGTACGTTATATGTTATACGTTATACGTTATACGTTATACGTTATACGTTATACGTTATACGTTATACGTTATACGCTGTACGTTATCCGTTGTACGTTATACGTTATACGGTATACGTTATACGTTATACGTTAGACGTTATACGTTATACGTTATACGTTATACGTTATGCGTTATACGTTATACGTTATACGTTATACGTTATACGTTATACGTTATACGTTATACGTTATACGTTATACGTTATACGTTATACGTTATACGTTATACGTTATACGTTATACGTTATACGTTATACGTTATACGTTATACGCTGTACGTTATACGTTATACGTTATACGTTATACGTTATACGTTACACGTTGTACGTTGTACGTTATACGTTGTACGTTATACGTTGTACGATATACGTTATACGTTATACGCTGTACGTTATACGCTGTACGTTATACGCTGTACGTTATACGTTTGTCTTATACGTTGTACGTTATATGTTATACGTTATACGTTATACGTTATACGCTGTACGTTATACGCTGTACGTTATACGCTCTACTTTATACGTTATACGTTATACGTTACACGTTGTACGATGTACGTTATACGTTGTACGTTATACGTTATACGTTATACGTTATACGTTATACGTTGTACGTTATACGTTGTACGTTATATATTGTACGTTATATGTTATACGTTATACTTTATACGTTATACGTTATACGTTACTCGTTGTACGTTATACGCTGTACGTTATGCGTTATACGTTATGCGTTATGCGTTATGCGTTATGCGTTATACGTTATACGTTATACGTTATACGTTATACGTTATACGTTATACGTTATACGCTGTACGTTATACGCTGTACGTTATACGCTGTACGTTATACGTTATACGTTATACGTTACACGTTGTACGGTGTACGTTATACGTTGTACGTTATACGTTGTACATTATACGTTTTACGTTACACGTTATATGTTATAGGTTATACGTTATACGTTATACGTTATACGTTATACGTTATACGTTATACGTTATATGTTATACGTTATACGTTATACGTTATACGTTATACGTTATACGTTATACGTTATACGTTATACGTTATACGTTATACGTTATACGTTATACGTTATACGTTATACGTTATACGTTATACGTTATACGTTATATGTTGTACGTTGTACGTTATAAATTGCACGTTATACGTTGTACGTTATAAGTTGTTCGTTATACGTTGTACGTTATACGTTGTACGTTAACGCTGTACGTTATACGCTGTACGTTATACGCTGTACGTTATACGTTATACGGTGTACGTTATACGTTATACGTTATACGTTATACGTTATACGTTACACGTTATACGTTGTACGTTATACGTTATACGTTATAGGTTGTACGTTATACGTTATACGTTGTACGTTATATGTTATACGTTATACGTAATACGTTATACGTTATACGTTATACGTTATACGTTATACGTTATACGTTATACGTTATACGTTATACGTTGTACGTTATATGTTATACGTTATACGTTATACGTTATACGTTATACGTTATACGCTGTACGTTATACGTTGTACGTTATACGTTGTACGATATACGTTATAAGTTATACGTTATACGTTATACGTTATTCGTTATACGCTGTACGTTATACGCTGTACGTTATACGCTGTACGTTATACGTTGTACGTTATACGTTGTACGTTATATGTCATACGTTATACGTTATACGTTATACGTTATACGTTATACGTTATACGTTATACGTTATACGTTATACGTTATACGTTATACGTTATACGTTATACGTTATACGTTATACGTTATACGTTATACGTTATACGTTATTCGTTTAGTTTATACGTTATACGTTATACGTTATACGTTATACGTTATACGTTGTACGTTATACGCTGTACGTTATACCTTATACGTTATACGTTATACGCTGTACGTTATACGCTGTACGTTATACGATATACGTTACACGTTATACGTTATACGTTATACGCTGTACGTTATACGCTGTACGTTATACGTTATACGTTATACGTTATACGATATACGTTATACGTTATACGGTATACGTTATACGTTATACGTTATACGTTGTACGTTATACGCTGTACGTTATACCTTATACGTTATACGTTATACGCTGTACGTTATACGCTGTACGTTATACGATATACGTTACACGATATACGTTATACGTTGTACGTTGTACGTTATGCGTTATACGATATACGTTATACGTTATACGTTATACGCTGTACGTTATACGCTGTACGTTATACGCTGTACGTTATACGTTACACGTTGTACGTTGTACGTCATACGTTGTACGTTATACGTTGTACGTTATACGTTGTATGTTATACGTTATACGCTGTACGTTATACGTTATACGTTATACGTTGTACGTTATACGTTGTACGTTATATGTTATACGTTATACGTTATACGTTATACGTTATACGTTATACGTTATACGTTATACGTTATACGTTATACGTTATACGTTATACGCTGTACGTTATCCGTTGTACGTTATACGTTATACGTTATACGTTATACGTTATACGTTATACGTTATACGTTATACGTTATACGTTATACGTTATACGTTATACGTTATACGTTATACGTTATACGTTATACGTTATACGTTATACGATATACGTTATACGTTGTACGTTATACGTTGTATGTTATACGTTATACGCTGTACGTTATACGTTATACGTTATACGTTGTACGTTATACGTTATACGTTATACGTTATACGCTGCACGTTATCCGTTGTACGTTATACGTTATACGTTATACGTTATACGTTATACGTTATACCTTGTACGTTATACGTTATACGTTATACGCTGTACGTTATACGCTGTACGTTATACGTTATACGTTATACGTTATACGTTATACGTTATACGTTATACGTTATACGTTATACATTATACGTTGTACGTTATACGTTGTACGTTATATGTTATACGTTATACGTTATACGTTATACGTTATACGTTATACGTTATACGTTATACGCTGTACGTTATCCGTTGTACGTTATACGTTATACGGTATACGTTATACGGTATACGTTATACGTTATACGTTATACGTTATACGTTATACGTTATACGTCATACGTTATACGTTATACGTTATACGTTATACGTTATACGTTATACGTTATACGTTATACGTTATACGTTATACGTTATACGTTATACGTTATACGTTATACGTTATACGTTGTACGTTATAGGTTGTACGTTATACGTTGTACGTTATACGGTGTACGTTATACGTTGTACGTTATACGATATACGTTATACGTTATACGTTATACGTTATACGTTATACGCTGTACGTTATACGCTGTACGTTATACGCTGTACGTTATACGTTATACGTTATACGTTACACGTTGTACGTTGTACGTTATACGTTGTACGTTATACGTTGTACATTATACGTTTTACGTTACACGTTATACGTTATACGTTGTACGTTATACGTTATGCGTTATACGTTATACGTTATACGTTATACGTTATACGTTATACGTTATACGTTATACGTTATACGTTATACGTTGTACGTTATACGCTGTACGTTATACGTTGTACGTTATACGTTATACGCTGTACGTTGTACGTTGTACGTTATACGTTGTACGTTATACGTTGTACGATATACGTTATACGTTATAGGTTATACGTTATACGTTATACGCTGTACGTTATACGCTGTAGGTTATACGCTGTACGTTATACGCTGTACGTTATACGTTGTACGTTATACGTCATACGTTATACGTTATACGTTATACGTTATACGTTATACGTTATACGTTATACGTTATACGTTATACGTTATACGTTATACGTTATACGTTGTACGTTATACGTTATACGTTGTACGTTATACGTTGTACGTTATATGTTATACGTTATACGTTATACGTTATACGTTATACGCTGTACGTTATCCGTTGTACGTTATACGTTATACGGTATACTTTATACGGTATACGTTATACGTTATACGTTATACGTTATACGTTATACGTTATACGTTATACGTTATACGTTATACGTTATACGTCATACGTTATACGTTATACGTTATACGTTATACGTTATACGTTATACGTTATACGTTATACGTTATACGTTATACGTTATACGTTATACGTTATACGTTGTACGTTATACGTTGTACGTTATACGGTGTACGTTATACGTTGTACGTTATACGATATACGTTATACGTTATACGTTATACGTTATACGTTATACGCTGTACGTTATACGCTGTACGTTATACGCTGTACGTTATACGTTATACGTTATACGTTACACGTTGTACGTTGTACGTTATACGTTGTACGTTATACGTTGTACATTATACGTTTTACGTTACACGTTATACGTTATACGTTGTACGTTATACGTTATGCGTTATACGTTATACGTTATACGTTATACGTTATACGTTATACGTTATACGTTATACGTTGTACGTTATACGCTGTACGTTATACGTTGTACGTTATACGTTATACGCTGTACGTTGTACGTTGTACGTTATACGTTGTACGTTATACGTTGTACGATATACGTTATACGTTATAGGTTATACGTTATACGTTATACGCTGTACGTTATACGCTGTAGGTTATACGCTGTACGTTATACGCTGTACGTTATACGTTGTACGTTATACGTTGTACGTTATACGTTATACGTTATACGCTGTACGTTATACGCTGTACGTTATACGCTGTACGTTATACGTTATACGTTATACGTTACACGTTGTACGTTGTACGTTATACGTTGTACGTTATACGTTGTACATTATACGTTTTACGTTACACGTTATACGTTATACGTTGTACGTTATACGTTATGCGTTATACGTTATACGTTATACGTTATACGTTATACGTTATACGTTATACGTTATACGTTGTACGTTATACGCTGTACGTTATACGTTGTACGTTATACGTTATACGCTGTACGTTGTACGTTGTACGTTATACGTTGTACGTTATACGTTGTACGATATACGTTATACGTTATAGGTTATACGTTATACGTTATACGCTGTACGTTATACGCTGTAGGTTATACGCTGTACGTTATACGCTGTACGTTATACGTTGTACGTTATACGTCATACGTTATACGTTATACGTTATACGTTATACGTTATACGTTATACGTTGTACGTTATACGTTATACGTTGTACGTTATACGTTGTACGTTATATGTTATACGTTATACGTTATACGTTATACGTTATACGTTATACGCTGTACGTTATCCGTTGTACGTTATACGTTATACGGTATACTTTATACGGTATACGTTATACGTTATACGTTATACGTTATACGTTATACGTTATACGTTATACGTTATACGTTATACGTTATACGTTATACGTTGTACGTTATAGGTTGTACATTATACGTTGTACGTTATACGGTGTACGTTATACGTTGTACGTTATACGATATACGTTATACGTTATACGTTATACGTTATACGTTATACGTTATACGCTATACGTTATACGTTACACGTTGTACGTTATACGTTATACGTTATACGTTATACGTTGTACGTTGTACGTTATACGTTATACGTTATACGTTATACGTTGTACGTTATACGTTATACGTTGTACGTTATACGTTGTACGTTATATGTTATACGTTATACGTTATACGTTATACGTTATACGTTATACGCTGTACGTTATCTGTTGTACGTTATACGTTATACGGTATACTTTATACGGTATACGTTATACGTTATACGTTATACGTTATACGTTATACGTTATACGTTATACGTTATACGTTATACGTTATACGTCATACGTTATACGTTATACGTTATACGTTATATGTTATACGTTATACGTTATACGTTATACGTTATACGTTATACGTTATACGTTATACGTTGTACGTTATAGGTTGTACGTTATACGTTGTACGTTATACGGTGTACGTTATACGTTGTACGTTATACGATATACGTTATACGTTATACGTTATACGTTATACGTTATACGCTGTACGTTATACGCTGTACGTTATACGCTGTACGTTATACGTTATACGTTATACGTTACACGTTGTACGTTGTACGTTATACGTTGTACGTTATACGTTGTACATTATACGTTTTACGTTACACGTTATACGTTATACGTTGTACGTTATACGTTATGCGTTATACGTTATACGTTATACGTTATACGTTATACGTTATACGTTATACGTTATACGTTATACGTTATACGTTATACGTTGTACGTTATACGCTGTACGTTATACGTTGTACGTTATACGTTATACGCTGTACGTTGTACGTTGTACGTTATACGTTGTACGTTATACGTTGTACGATATACGTTATACGTTATAGGTTATACGTTATACGTTATACGCTGTACGTTATACGCTGTAGGTTATACGCTGTACGTTATACGCTGTACGTTATACGTTGTACGTTATACGTTGTACGTTATATGTTATACGTTATACTTTATACGTTATACGTTATACGTTATACGTTATACGTTATACGTTATACGTTATACGTTATACGTTATACGTTATACGTTATACGTTATTCGTTATACGTTATACGCTGTACGTTATACGTTGTACGTTATACGTTGTACGTTATATGTTATACGTTATACGTTATACGTTATACGTTATACGTTATACGTTATACGTTATACGTTATACGTTATACGTTATACGTTATACGTTATACGTTATACGTTATACGTTATACGTTATACGTTATACGTTATACGTTATACGTTATACGTTATACGTTATACGTTGTACGTTATACGCTGTACGTTATACGTTGTACGTTATACGTTGTACGTTATACGTTATACGTTATACGTTATACGTTATACATTATACGTTGTACGTTATACGTTGTACGTTATATGTTATACGTTATACGTTATACGTTATACGTTATACGTTATACGCTGTACGTTATCCGTTGTACGTTATACGTTATACGGTATACGTTATACGGTATACGTTATACGTTATACGTTATACGTTATACGTTATACGTCATACGTTATACGTTATACGTTATACGTTATACGTTATACGTTATACGTTATACGTTATACGTTATACGTTATACGTTATACGTTATACGTTATACGTTATACGTTATACGTTATACGTTATACGTTATACGTTATACGTTATACGTTGTACGTTATAGGTTGTACGTTATACGTTGTACGTTATACGGTGTACGTTATACGTTGTACGTTATACGATATACGTTATACGTTATACGTTATACGTTATACGTTATACGCTGTACGTTATACGCTGTACGTTATACGCTGTACGTTATACGTTATACGTTATACGTTACACGTTGTACGTTGTACGTTATACGTTGTACGTTATACGTTGTACATTATACGTTTTACGTTACACGTTATACGTTATACGTTGTACGTTATACGTTATGCGTTATACGTTATACGTTATACGTTATACGTTATACGTTATACGTTATACGTTGTACGTTATACGCTGTACGTTATACGTTGTACGTTATACGTTATACGCTGTACGTTGTACGTTGTACGTTATACGTTGTACGTTATACGTTGTACGATATACGTTATACGTTATAGGTTATACGTTATACGTTATACGCTGTACGTTATACGCTGTAGGTTATACGCTGTACGTTATACGCTGTACGTTATACGTTGTACGTTATACGTCATACGTTATACGTTATACGTTATACGTTATACGTTATACGTTATACGTTATACGTTATACGTTATACGTTATACGTTATACGTTGTACGTTATACGTTATACGTTATACGTTATACGTTATACGTTATACGTTATACGTTATACGTTATACGTTATACGTTATACGTTATACGTTATACGTTATACGTTATACGTTATACGTTATACGTTATACGTTATACGTTATACGTTATACATTATACGTTGTACGTTATACGTTGTACGTTATATGTTATACGTTATACGTTATACGTTATACGTTATACGTTATACGCTGTACGTTATCCGTTGTACGTTATACGTTATACGGTATACGTTATACGGTATACGTTATACGTTATACGTTATACGTTATACGTTATACGTCATACGTTATACGTTATACGTTATACGTTATACGTTATACGTTATACGTTATACGTTATACGTTATACGTTATACGTTATACGTTATACGTTATACGTTATACGTTGTACGTTATAGGTTGTACGTTATACGTTGTACGTTATACGGTGTACGTTATACGTTGTACGTTATACGATATACGATATACGTTATACGTTATACGTTATACGTTATACGTTATACGTCATACGTTACACGTTGTACGTTGTACGTTATACGTTGTACGTTATACGTTGTACGATATACGTTATACGTTATACGCTGTACGTTATACGCTGTACGTTATACGCTGTACGTTATACGTTTGTATTATACGTTGTACGTTAGATGTTATACGTTATACGTTATACGTTATACGCTGTACGTTATACGCTGTACGTTATACGCTGTACTTTATACGTTATACGTTATACGTTACACGTTGTACGATGTACGTTATACGTTGTACGTTATACGTTATACGTTATACGTTATACGTTATACGTTATACGTTGTACGTTATACGTTGTACGTTATATATTGTACGTTATATGTTATACGTTATACTTTATACGTTATACGTTATACGTTACTCGTTGTACGTTATACGCTGTACGTTATACGTTATACGTTATACGTTATACGTTATACGTTATACGTTATACGTTATACGTTATACGTTATACGTTATACGTTATACGTTATACGTTATACGTTATACGTTATACGTTATACGTTCTACGTTATACGTTGTACGTTATATGTTGTACGTTATATGCTATACGTTATACGTTATACGTTATACGTTATACGTTATACGTTATACGTTATACGTTGTACGTTATACGTTATACGATATACGTTATACGTTATACGTTATACGCTGTACGTTACACGCTATACCTTATACGCTGTACGTTATACGCTGTACGTTATACGTTACACGTTGTACGTTGTACGTTATACGTTGTACGTGATACGTTGTACGTTATACGTTGTACGTTATACGTTGTATGTTATACGTTATACGCTGTACGTTATACGTTATACGTTATACGTTATACGTTATACGTTATACGTTATACGTTATACGTTATACGTTATATGTTATACGCTGTACGTTGTACGCTGTACGTTATACGTTATACGTTATACGTTATACGTTATACGTTGTACGTTATACGCTGTACGTTATACCTTATACGTTATACGTTATACGCTGTACGTTATACGCTGTACGTTATACGTTATACGTTATACGTTATACGTTATACGTTGTACGTAATACGTTATACGTTGTACGTTATACGTTGTACGTTATACGTTGTACGTTATACGTTATACGTTATACGTTATACGTTATACGTTATACGGTATACGGTATACGTTATTCGTTACACCTTATACGTTACACGTTATACGTTGTACGTTATACGTTCTACGTTATACGTTGTACGTTATACGTTGTACGATATACGTTATACGTTATCCGTTATACGTTATACGTTATACGTTATTCGTTATACGTTATACGTTATACGTTATACGTTGTACGTTGTACGTTATACGTTGTACGTTATACGTTATACGTTATACGTTATACGTTATACGTTATATGTTATACGTTATACGTTATACGTTATACGTTATACGTTATACGTTATATGTTATACGTTATACGTTATACGTTATACGTTATACGTTATACGTTATACGTTATACGTTATACGTTATACGTTATACGTTATACGGTATACGTTATACGTTATACGGTATACGTTATACGTTATACGTTATACGTTATACGTTACACGTTATACGTTGTACGTTATACGTTCTACGTTATACGTTGTACGTTATATGTTGTACGTTATATGCTATACGTTATACGTTATACGTAATACGTTATACGTTATACGTTATACGTTATACGTTATACGTTATACGTTATACGTTATACGTTATACGTTATACGTTATACGTTATACGTTATACGTTATACGTTATACGTTATACGTTATACGTTATACGTTATACGTTATACGTTATACGTTATACGTTATACGTTATACGTTATACGTTATACGTTATATGTTGTACGTTGTACGTTATACGTTGCACGTTATACGTTGTACGTTATAAGTTGTTCGTTATACGTTGTACGTTATACGTTGTACGTTAACGCTGTACGTTATACGCTGTACGTTATACGCTGTACGTTATACGTTATACGGTGTACGTTATACGTTATACGTTATACGTTATACGTTATACGTTATACGTTACACGTTATACGTTGTACGTTATACGTTATACGTTATAGGTTGTACGTTATACGTTATACGTTGTACGTTATATGTTATACGTTATACGTAATACGTTATACGTTATACGTTATACGTTATACGTTATACGTTATACGTTATACGTTATACGTTATACGTTATACGTTGTACGTTATATGTTATACGTTATGCGTTATACGTTATACGTTATACGTTATACGCTGTACGTTATACGTAGTACATTATACGTTATACGTTATACGTGATACGTTATACGTTATACGTTATACGTTATACGTTATACGTTATACGTTATACGTTATACGTTATACGTTATACGTTATACGTTATACGTTATACGTTATACGTTATACGTTATACGTTATACGTTATACGTTATACGTTATACGTTATACGTTATACGTTATACGTTATACGTTATACGTTATACGTTATACGTTATACGTTATACGTTATACGTTATACGTTATACGTTATACGTTATACGTTATACGTTATACGTTATACGTTATACGTTATACGTTATACGTTATACGTTATACGTTATACGTTATACGTTATACGTTATACGTTATACGTTATACGTTATACGTTATACGTTATACGTTATACGTTATACGTTATACGTTATACGTTATACGTTATACGTTATACGTTATACGTTATACGTTATACGTTATACGTTATACGTTATACGTTATACGTTATACGTTATACGTTATACGTTATACGTTATACGTTATACGTTATACGTTATACGTTATACGTTATACGTTATACGTTATACGTTATACGTTATACGTTATACGTTATACGTTATACGTTATACGTTATACGTTATACGTTATACGTTATACGTTATACGTTATACGTTATACGTTATACGTTATACGTTATACGTTATACGTTATACGTTATACGTTATACGTTATACGTTATACGTTATACGTTATACGTTATACGTTATACGTTATACGTTATACGTTATACGTTATACGTTATACGTTATACGTTATACGTTATACGTTATACGTTAGACGTTAGACGTTATACGTTATACGTTATACGTTATTCGTTATACGTTATACGTTATACGTTATACGTTATACGTTATACGTTATACGTTATACGTTATACGTTATACGTTATACGTTATACGTTATACGTTATACGTTATACGTTCTACGTTGTACGTTGTACGTTGTACGTTGTACGTTGTACGTTATACGTTGTACGTGATACGTTGTACGTTATACGTTGTACGTTATACGTTGTATGTTATACGTTATACGCTGTACGTTATACGTTATACGTTATACGTTATACGTTATACGTTATACGTTATACGTTATACGTTATATGTTATACGCTGTACGTTGTACGCTGTACGTTATACGTTATACGTTATACGTTATACGTTGTACGTTATACGCTGTACGTTATACCTTATACGTTATACGTTATACGCTGTACGTTATACGCTGTACGTTATACGTTATACGTTATACGTTATACGTTGTACGTAATACGTTATACGTTGTACGTTATACGTTGTACGTTATACGTTGTACGTTATACGTTATACGTTATACGTTATACGTTATACGTTATACGCTGTACGTTATACGCTGTACGTTATACGTTATACGTTATACGTTATACGTTATACGTTATACGCTGTACGTTATACGCTGTACGTTATACGCTGTACGTTATACGTTATACGTTATACGTTACACGTTGTACGGTGTACGTTATACGTTGTACGTTATACGTTGTACATTATACGTTTTACCTTACACGTTATATGTTATAGGTTATACGTTATACGTTATACGTTATACGTTATACGTTATACGTTATATGTTATACGTTATACGTTATACGTTATACGTTATACGTTATACGTTATACGTTATACGTTATACGTTATACGTTATACGTTATACGGTATACGTTATACGTTATACGGTATACGGTATACGTTATACGTTATACGTTATACGTTATACGTTACACGTTATACGTTGTACGTTATACGTTCTACGTTATACGTTGTACGTTATATGTTGTACGTTATATGCTATACGTTATACGTTATACGTTATACGTTATACGTTATACGTTATACGTTATACGTTGTACGTTATACGTTATACGATATACGTTATACGTTATACGTTATACGCTGTACGTTATACGCTATACCTTATACGCTGTACGTTATACGCTGTACGTTATACGTTACACGTTGTACGTTGTACGTTATACGTTGTACGTGATACGTTGTACGTTATACGTTGTACGTTATACGTTGTATGTTATACGTTATACGCTGTACGTTATACGTTATACGTTATACGTTATACGTTATACGTTATACGTTATACGCTGTACGTTATACGCTGTACGTTATACGCTGTACGTTATACGTTATACGTTATACGTTACACGTTGTACGGTGTACGTTATACGTTGTACGTTATACGTTGTACATTATACGTTTTACGTTACACGTTATATGTTATAGGTTATACGTTATACGTTATACGTTATACGTTGTACGTAATACGTTATACGTTATACGTTGTACGTTATACGTTGTACGTTATACGTTGTACGTTATACGTTCTACGTTATACGTTATACGTTATACGTTATACGTTATACGTTATACGTTATACGTTATACGTTATACGTTATACGTTATACGTTATACGTTATACGTTGTACGTTGTACGTTATACGTTATACGTTATACGTTATACGTTATACGTTATACGTTATACGTTATACGTTATACGTAATACGTTATACGTTATACGTTATACGTTATACGTTATACGTTATACGTTATACGTTATACGTTATACGTTATACGTTATACGTTATACGTTGTACGTTATATGTTATACGTTATACGTTATACGTTATACGTTATACGTTATACGCTGTACGTTATACGTAGTACATTATACGTTATACGTTATACGTGATACGTTATACGTTATACGTTATACGTTATACGTTATACGTTATACGTTATACGTTATACGTTATATGTTATACGCTGTACGTTGTACGCTGTACGTTATACGTTATACGTTATACGTTATACGTTGTACGTTATACGCTGTACGTTATACCTTATACGTTATACGTTATACGCTGTACGTTATACGCTGTACGTTATACGTTATACGTTATACGTTATACGTTGTACGTAATACGTTATACGTTGTACGTTATACGTTGTACGTTATACGTTGTACGTTATACGTTATACGTTATACGTTATACGTTATACGTTATACGTTATACGGTATACGGTATACGTTATTCGTTACACCTTATACGTTACACGTTATACGTTGTACGTTATACGTTATACGTTATACGTTATACGTTATACGATATACGTTATACGTTATACGTTATACGTTATACGCTGTACGTTATACGCTGTACGTTATACGTTATACGTTATACGTTATACGTTATACGTTATACGCTGTACGTTATACGCTGTACGTTATACGCTGTACGTTATACGTTATACGTTATACGTTACACGTTGTACGGTGTACGTTATACGTTGTACGTTATACGTTGTACATTATACGTTTTACGTTACACGTTATATGTTATAGGTTATACGTTATACGTTATACGTTATACGTTATACGTTATATGTTATACGTTATACGTTATACGTTATACGTTATACGTTATACGTTATACGTTATACGTTATACGTTATACGGTATACGTTATACGTTATACGTTATACGGTATACGTTATACGTTATACGTTATACGCTGTACGTTATACGCTGTACGTTATACGTTATACGTTATACGTTATACGTTATACGTTATACGCTGTACGTTATACGCTGTACGTTATACGCTGTACGTTATACGTTATACGTTATACGTTACACGTTGTACGGTGTACGTTATACGTTGTACGTTATACGTTGTACATTATACGTTTTACGTTACACGTTATATGTTATAGGTTATACGTTATACGTTATACGTTATACGTTATACGTTATACGTTATATGTTATACGTTATACGTTATACGTTATACGTTATACGTTATACGTTATACGTTATACGTTATACGTTATACGGTATACGTTATACGTTATACGGTATACGGTATACGTTATACGTTATACGTTATACGTTATACGTTACACGTTATACGTTGTACGTTATACGTTCTACGTTATACGTTGTACGTTATATGTTGTACGTTATATGCTATACGTTATACGTTATACGTTATACGTTATACGTTATACGTTATACGTTATACGTTGTACGTTATACGTTATACGATATACGTTATACGTTATACGTTATACGCTGTACGTTATACGCTATACCTTATACGCTGTACGTTATACGCTGTACGTTATACGTTACACGTTGTACGTTGTACGTTATACGTTGTACGTGATACGTTGTACGTTATACGTTGTACGTTATACGTTGTATGTTATACGTTATACGCTGTACGTTATACGTTATACGTTATACGTTATACGTTATACGTTATACGTTATACGTTATATGTTATACGCTGTACGTTGTACGCTGTACGTTATACGTTATACGTTATACGTTATACGTTATACGTTGTACGTTATACGCTGTACGTTATACCTTATACGTTATACGTTGTACGTTATACGCTGTACGTTATACCTTATACGTTATACGTTATACGCTGTACGTTATACGCTGTACGTTATACGTTATACGTTATACGTTATACGTTGTACGTAATACGTTATACGTTATACGTTGTACGTTATACGTTGTACGTTATACGTTGTACGTTATACGTTCTACGTTATACGTTATACGTTATACGTTGTACGTTATATGTTATACGTTATACGTTATACGTTATACGTTATACGTTATACGCTGTACGTTATACGTAGTACATTATACGTTATACGTTATACGTGATACGTTATACGTTATACGTTATACGTTATACGTTATACGTTATACGTTATACGTTATACGTTATACGTTATACGTTATACGTTATACGTTATACGTTATACGTTATACGTTATACGTTATCCGTTATACGTTATACGTTATACGTTATACGTTATACGTTATACGTTATACGTTATACGTTGTACGTTATATGTTATACGTTATACGTTATACGTTATACGTTATACGTTATACGTTATACGCTGTACGTTATACGTAGTACATTATACGTTATACGTTATACGTGATACGTTATACGTTATACGTTATACGTTATACGTTATACGTTATACGTTATACGTTATACGTTATACGTTATACGTTATACGTTATACGTTATACGTTATACGTTATACGTTATACGTTATACGTTATACGTTATACGTTATACGTTATACGTTATACGTTATACGTTATACGTTATACGTTAGACGTTATACGTTATACGTTATACGTTATACGTTATACGTTATACGTTATACGTTATACGTTATACGTTATACGTTATACGTTATACGTTATACGTTATACGTTCTACGTTGTACGTTGTACGTTGTACGTTGTACGTTGTACGTTGTACGTTCTACGTTCTACGTTATACGTTAGACGTTATACGTTATACGTTATACGTTATACGTTATACGTTATACGTTATACGTTATACGTTATACGTTATACGTTATACGTTATACGTTATACGTTATACGTTATACGTTATACGTTATACGTTATACGTTATACGTTATACGTTATACGTTATACGTTATACGTTATACGTTATACGTTATACGTTATACGTTATACGTTATACGTTATACGTTATACGTTATACGTTATACGTTATACGTTATACGTTATACGTTATACGTTATACGTTATACGTTATACGTTATACGTTATACGGTATACGTTATACGTTGTACGTTGTACGTTATACGTTGTACGTTATATGTTATACGTTATACGTTATACGTTATACGTTATACGCTGTACGTTATACGTTGTACATTATACGTTTTACGTTACACGTTATATGTTATAGGTTATACGTTATACGTTATACGTTATACGTTATATGTTATACGTTATACGTTATACGTTATACGTTGTACGTTGTACGTTATACGTTGTACGTTATACGTTGTACGATATACGTTATACGTTATACGTTATACGTTATACGTTATACGTTATACGCTGTACGTTATACGCTGTACGTTATACGCTGTACGTTATACGTTGTACGTTATACGTTGTACGTTATATGTTATACGTTATACGTTATACGTTATACGTTATACGTTATACGTTATACGTTATACGTTATACGTTGTACGTTGTACGTTATATGTTATACGTTATACGTTATACGTTGTACGTTATATGTTATACGTTATACGTTATACGTTCTACGTTATACGTTATACGTTATACGTTATACGTTATACGTTATACGTTATACGTTATACGTTATACGTTATACGTTATACGTTATACGTTATACGTTATACGTTATACGTTATACGTTATACGTTATACGTTATACGTTATACGTTATACGTTATACGTTATACGTTATACGTTATACGTTATACGTTATACGTTATACGTTATACGTTATACGTTATACGTTATACGTTATACGTTATACGTTATACGTTATACGTTATACGTTATACGTTATACGTTATACGTTATACGTTATACGTTATACGTTATACGTTATACGTTATACGTTATACGTTATACGTTATACGTTATACGTTATACGTTATACGTTATACGTTATACGTTATACGTTATACGTTATACGTTATACGTTATACGTTATACGTTATACGTTATACGTTATACGTTATACGTTATACGTTATACGTTATACGTTATACGTTATACGTTATACGTTATACGTTATACGTTATACGTTATACGTTATACGTTATACGTTATACGTTATACGTTATACGTTATACGTTATACGTTATACGTTATACGTTATACGTTATACGTTATACGTTATACGTTATACGTTATACGTTAGACGTTATACGTTATACGTTATACGTTATACGTTATACGTTATACGTTATACGTTATACGTTATACGTTATACGTTATACGTTATACGTTATACGTTATACGTTATACGTTATACGTTATACGTTATACGTTGTACGATATACGTTATACGTTATACGTTATACGTTATACGTTATACGTTATACGTTATACGCTGTACGTTATACGCTGTACGTTATACGCTGTACGTTATACGTTATACGTTATACGTTATACGTTATACGTTATACGTTATACGTTATACGTTGTACGTTGTACGTTATATGTTATACGTTATACGTTATACGTTGTACGTTATATGTTATACGTTATACGTTATACGTTCTACGTTGTACGTTGTACGTTGTACGTTGTACGTTGTACGTTGTACGTTCTACGTTATACGTTAGACGTTATACGTTATACGTTATACGTTATACGTTATACGTTATACGTTATACGTTATACGTTATACGTTGTACGTTATACGTTATACGTTATACGTTATACGTTATACGTTATACGTTATACGTTATACGTTATACGTTATACGTTATACGTTATACGTTATACGTTATACGTTATACGTTATACGTTATACGTTATACGTTATACGTTATACGTTATACGTTATACGTTATACGTTATACGTTATACGTTATACGTTATACGTTATACGTTGTACGTTGTACGTTATACGTTGTACGTTATACGTTATACGTTATACGTTATACGTTATACGTTATACGCTGTACGTTATACGTTGTACATTATACGTTTTACGTTACACGTTATATGTTATAGGTTATACGTTATACGTTATACGTTATACGTTATATGTTATACGTTATACGTTATACGTTATACGTTGTACGTTGTACGTTATACGTTGTACGTTATACGTTGTACGTTATACGTTATACGTTATACGTTATACGTTATACGTTATACGTTATACGTTATACGTTATACGTTATACGTTATACGTTATACGTTATACGTTATACGTTATACGTTATACGTTATACGTTATACGTTATACGTTATACGTTATACGTTATACGTTATACGTTATACGTTATACGTTATACGTTATACGTTATACGTTATACGTTATACGTTATACGTTATACGTTATACGTTATACGTTATACGTTATACGTTATACGTTATACGTTATACGTTATACGTTATACGTTATACGTTATACGTTATACGTTATACGTTATACGTTATACGTTATACGTTATACGTTATACGTTATACGTTATACGTTATACGTTATACGTTATACGTTCTACGTTCTACGTTCTACGTTCTACGTTGTACGTTGTACGTTGTACGTTGTACGTTGTACGTTGTACGTTGTACGTTAGACGTTATACGTTATACGTTATACGTTATACGTTATACGTTATACGTTATACGTTATACGTTATACGTTATACGTTATACGTTATACGTTATACGTTATACGTTATACGTTGTACGTTATACGTTATACGTTATACGTTATACGTTATACGTTATACGTTATACGTTATACGTTATACGTTATACGTTATACGTTATACGTTATACGTTATACGTTATACGTTATACGTTATACGTTATACGTTATACGTTATACGTTATACGTTATACGTTATACGTTATACGTTATACGTTATACGTTATACGTTATACGTTATACGTTATACGTTATACGTTATACGTTATACGTTATACGTTATACGTTATACGTTATACGTTATACGTTATACGTTATACGTTATACGTTATACGTTATACGTTATACGTTGTACGTTGTACGTTATACGTTGTACGTTATATGTTATACGTTATACGTTATACGTTATACGTTATACGCTGTACGTTATACGTTGTACATTATACGTTTTACGTTACACGTTATATGTTATAGGTTATACGTTATACGTTATACGTTATACGTTATACGTTATATGTTATACGTTATACGTTATACGTTATACGTTGTACGTTGTACGTTATACGTTGTACGTTATACGTTGTACGATATACGTTATACGTTATACGTTATACGTTATACGTTATACGTTATACGCTGTACGTTATACGCTGTACGTTATACGCTGTACGTTATACGTTGTACGTTATACGTTGTACGTTATATGTTATACGTTATACGTTATACGTTATACGTTATACGTTATACGTTATACGTTATACGTTATACGTTATACGTTATACGTTATACGTTATACGTTATACGTTATACGTTATACGTTATACGTTATACGTTATACGTTATACGTTATACGTTATACGTTATACGTTATACGTTATACGTTATACGTTATACGTTATACGTTATACGTTATACGTTATACGTTATACGTTATACGTTATACGTTATACGTTATACGTTATACGTTATACGTTATACGTTATACGTTATACGTTATACGTTATACGTTATACGTTATACGTTATTCGTTTAGTTTATACGTTATACGTTATACGTTATACGTTATACGTTGTACGTTATACGCTGTACGTTATACCTTATACGTTATACGTTATACGCTGTACGTTATACGCTGTACGTTATACGATATACGTTACACGTTATACGTTATACGTTATACGCTGTACGTTATACGCTGTACGTTATACGTTATACGTTATACGTTATACGATATACGTTATACGTTATACGGTATACGTTATACGTTATACGTTATACGTTGTACGTTATACGCTGTACGTTATACCTTATACGTTATACGTTATACGCTGTACGTTATACGCTGTACGTTATACGATATACGTTACACGTTATACGTTATACGTTGTACGTTGTACGTTATACGTTATACGATATACGTTATACGTTATACGTTATACGCTGTACGTTATACGCTGTACGTTATACGCTGTACGTTATACGTTACACGTTGTACGTTGTACGTCATACGTTGTACGTTATACGTTGTACGTTATACGTTGTATGTTATACGTTATACGCTGTACGTTATACGTTATACGTTATACGTTGTACGTTATACGTTGTACGTTATATGTTATACGTTATACGTTATACGTTATACGTTATACGTTATACGTTATACGCTGTACGTTATCCTTGTACGTTATACGTTATACCTTATACGTTATACGTTATACGTTATACGTTATACGTTATACGTTATACGTTATACGTTATACGTTATACGTTATACGTTATACGTTATACGTTATACGTTATACGTTATACGTTATACGTTATACGTTATACGTTATACGTTATACGTTATACGTTATACGGTATACGTTATACGTTATACGTTATACGTTGTACGTTATACGCTGTACGTTATACCTTATACGTTATACGTTATACGCTGTACGTTATACGCTGTACGTTATACGATATACGTTACACGTTATACGTTATACCTTGTACGTTATACGTTGTACGTTATACGTTGTACGTTATACGTTGTACGTTATACGGTGTACGTTATACTTTGTACGTTATACGATATACGTTATACGTTATACGTTATACGTTATAGGCTGTACGTTATACGCTGTACGTTATACGCTGTACGTTATACGTTATACGTTATACGTTACACGTTGTACGTTGTACGTTATACGTTGTACGTTATACGTTGTACATTATACGTTTTACGTTACACGTTATACGTTATACGTTATACGTTATACGTTATACGTTATACGTTATACGTTATACGTTATACGTTGTACGTTATATGTTATACGTTATACGTTGTACGTTATACGTTATACGATATACGTTATACGTTATACGTTATACGCTGTACGTTATACGCTGTACGTTATACGCTGTACGTTATACGCTGTACGTTATACGTTACACGTTGTACGTTGTACGTTATACGTTGTACGTTATACGTTGTACGTTATACGTTGTACGTTATACGTTGTACGTTATACGTTGTATGTTATACGTTATACGCTGTACGTTATACGTTATACGTTATACGTTGTACGTTATACGTTGTACGTTATATGTTATACGTTATACGTTATACGTTATACGTTATACGTTATACGTTATACGTTATACGTTATACGTTATACGTTATACGTTATACGTTATACGCTGCACGTTATCCGTTGTACGTTATACGTTATACGTTATACGTTATACGTTATACGTTATACGTTATACGTTATACGTTGTACGTTATACATTATACGCTGTACGTTATACGCTGTACGTTATACGTTATACGTTATACGTTATACGTTATACGTTATACCATAACGCCTAACGCATAACGGATCACGCATAACGCATAATGCATAACGCATAAAGCATACCGTATAACGCATAACGCATACGTATAACGCACAACGCATAACGCATAACGCATAACGCATACCGTATAACGCATAACGCATAACGCATAACGCACACCGTATAACGCATAACGCATAACGCATACCGCAAACGTATAGCGCACAATGCATAACGCATAAACCATAACCCATACTGCATAACGCATAACGCATACTGCACAACGCATGACGAACACCGGAAAACCCATAATGAATAACGCATAACGCATAACGCATAAAGCATAACGTGTAACTCATAACGCATAACGCATAAAGCATAACGCATAACGCATAACGCATAACGCATAACGCATAACGCATAACGCATAACGCATAACGCATAACGCATAACGCATAACGTATAACGCATAACGCATAACGCATAACGCATAACGCATAACGCATAACGCATAACGCATAACGCATAACGCAAACGTATAACGCACAACGCATAACGCATAACGCATAACGCATAACATATAACGCATAACGCATAACGCATAACGCATAACGCATAACGCATAAAGCATAACGTGTAACGCATAACGCAAACGTATAACGTGTAACTCATAACGCATAACGCATAAAGCATAACGCATAACGCATAACGCATAACGCATAACGCATAACGCATAACGCATAACGCATTACGCATAACGCATATCGCATAACGCATAACGCATAACGCAAACGTATAACGCACAACGCATAACGCATAACGCATAACGCATAACATTTAACGCATAACGCATAACGCATAACGCATAACGCATACCGTATAACGCATAACGCATAACGCATAACGCATACGTATAACGCACGACGCATAACGCATAACGCATAACGCATAACGCATACCGTATAACGCATAACGCATAACGCATAATGCATAACGCATAACGCAAACGTATAGCGCAAAACGCATAACGCATAAACCATAACCCATACTTCATAACGCATAACGCATACTGCACAACGCATAACGAACACCGGAAAACCCATAACGCCTAACGCATAACGGATCACGCATAACGCATAACGCATAACGCATATCGCATAACGCATAACGCATAACGCAAACGTATAACGTGTAACTCATAACGCATAACGCATAAAGCATAACGCATAACGCATAACGCATAACGCATAACGCATAACGTATAACGCATAACGCATAACGCATAACGCATAACGCATAACGCATATCGCATATCGCATAACACATAACACATAACGCAAACGTATAACGCACAACGCATAACGCATAACGCATAACGCATAACATATAACGCATAACGCACAACGCATAACGCAGAACGCATAACGCATACCGTATAACGCATAACGCATAACGCATAACGCATACGTATAACGCACGACGCATAACGCATAACGCATAACGCATAACGCATATCGCATAACGCATAACGCATAACGCATAACGCAAACGTATAGCGCACAACGCATAACGCATAAACCATAACCCATACTTCATAACGCATAACGCATACTGCCCAACGCATAACGAACACCGGAAGACCCATAACGCCTAACGCATAACGGATCACGCATAACGCATAATGCATAACGCATAAAGCATACCGTATAACGCATAACGCATACGTATAACGCACAACGCATAACGCATAACGCATAACGCATAACGCATAAAGCATAACGCATAACGCATAACGCATACCGTATAACGCATAACGCATAACGGATAACGCATAACGCAAACGTATAGCGCACAACGCATAACGCATAAACCATACCCCATACTTCATAACGCATAACGCATACTGCACAACGCATAACGAACACCGGAAAACCCATAACGCCTAACGCATAACGCATAACGCATAACGCATAATGCATAACGCATAACGCATAACGCATAACGCATATCGCATAACGCATAACGCATACCGTATAACGCATAACGCACAACGCATAACGCATAACGCATAACATATAACGCATAACGCATAACGCATAACGCATAACGCATAACGCATAACGCATAGCGCATAACGCATAACGCCTAACGCATAACGCATAACGCATAACGCATAAAGCATAACGCATAACGCATAACGCACACCGTATAACGCATAACGCATAACGCAAACGTATAGCGCACAACGAATAACGCATAAACCATAACCCATACTTCATAACGCATAACATATAACGCATAACGCATAACGCATAACGCATAACGCATAACGCATAACGCATAACGCATACCGTATAACGCATAACGCATAACGCATAACGCAAACGTATAGCGCACAACGCATAACGCATAAACCATAACCCATACTTCATAACGCATAACGCATACTGCCCAACGCATAACGAACACCGGAAAACCCATAACGCCTAACGCATAACGGATCACGCATAACGCATAATGCATAACGCATAACGCATAACGCATAACGCATAACGCATAACGCATAACGCATAATGCACAACGCTTAACGAATACCGCAAATCGCATAACGCCTAACGCATAACGCATAACGCATAACGCATAACGCATAACGCATAACGCATAACGCATAACGCATAACGCATAACGCATAACGCATAACGCATAACGCATAACGCATAACGCATAACGCATAACGCATAAAGCATAACGTGTAACTCATAACGCATAACGCATAAAGCATAACGCATAACGCATAACCCATAACGCACAACGCATAACGCATAATGCACAACGCATAAAGAATACCGCAAAACGCATAACGCATAACGCATAACGCATAACGCATAACGCATAACTCATAACGCATAACGCATAACGCACACCGTATAACGCATAACGCATAACGTATAACTCATAACGCATAACGCATAAAGCATAACGCATAACGCATAACGCATAACGCATAACGCATAACGCATAACGCATAACGCATAACGCATAACGCATAACGCATAACGCATAACGCATAACGCATAACGCATAACGCATAACGCATAACGCATAACGCATAAAGCATAACGCATAACGCATAACGCATAACTCATAACGCATAACGCATAACGCATAACGCATAACGCATAACGCATAACGCATAACGCATAACGCATAACGCATAACGGATAACGCATACCGTATAACTCATAACGCATAACGCATAAAGCATAACGCATAACGCATAACGCATAACGCATAACGCATAACGCATAACGCATAACGCATAACGCATATCGCATAACGCATAACGCATAATGCATAACGCATAACGTATAACTCATAACGCATAACGCATAAAGCATAACGCATAACGCATAACGCATACCGTATAACGCATAACGCATAACGCATAACGCATAACGCATACGTTTAACGCACGACGCATAACGCATAACGCATAACGCATAACGCATACCGTATAACGCATAACGCATAACGCATAACGCAAACGTATAGCGCACAACGCATAAACCATAACCCATACTTCATAACGCATAACGCATACTGCCCAACGCATAACGAACACCGGAAAACCCATAACGCCTAACGCTTAACGGATCACGCATAACGCATAATGCATAACGCATAAAGCATAACGCATAACGCATAACGCATAAACCCTAACGCAATAACGCATAACGCATAACGCATAAAGCATAACGTGTAACTCATAACGCATAACGCATAAAGCATAACGCATAACGCATAACGCATAACGCATAACGCATAACGCATAACGCATAACGCATATCGCATAACGCATAACGCATAACGCAAACGTATAACGCACAACGCATAACGCATAACGCATAACGCATAACATATAACGCATAACGCATAACGCATAACGCATAACGCATAACGCATAACGCATAACGCATAACGCATAACGCATAACGCATAACCCATAACGCATAACGCATAAAGCATAATGCATAACGCATAACGCATACCGTATAACGCATAACGCATAACGCATAACGCATAACATATAACGCATAACGCATAACGCATAACGCATAACGTATAACGCATAACGCATACCGTATAACGCATAACGCATAACGCATAACGCATACCGTATAACGGCTAACGCATAACGCATAACGCATACGTATAACGCACGACGCATAACGCATAACGCATAACGCATAACGCATAACGCATAACGCATAACGCATACCGTATAACGCATAACGCATAACGCATAACGCATAACGCATAACGCATAACGCATAACGCATAACGCATAACGCATAACGCATAACGCATAACGCATAACGCATAACGCATAACGCATAACGCATAACGCATAACGCATAAAGCATAACGTGTAACTCATAACGCATAACGCATAAAGCATAACGCATAACGCATAACCCATAACGCACAACGCATAACGCATAATGCACAACGCATAAAGAATACCGCAAAACGCATAACGCATAACGCATAACGCATAACGCATAACGCATAACGCATAACGCATAACGCATAACGCATAACGCATATCGCATAACGCATAACGCATAACGCATAACGTATAACGTATAACGCACAACGCACAACGCATAACGCATAACGCATAACGCATAACGCATACCGTATAACGCATAACGCATAACGCATAACGCACACCGTATAACGCACAACGCATAACGCATAACGCATAACATATAACGCATAACGCATAACGCATAACGCATAAAGCATAACGTGTAACTCATAACGCATAACGCATAAAGCATAACGCATAACGCATAACGCATAACGCATAACACATAACGCATAACGCATAACGCATACGTATAACGCACGACGCATAACGCATAACGCATTACGCATAACGCATACCGTATAACGCATAACGCATAACGCATAACGCATAACGCATAACGCAAACGTATAGCGCACAACGCATAACGCATAAACCATAACCCATACTTCATAACGCATAACGCATACTGCACAACGCATAACGAACACCGGAAAACCCATAACGCCTAACGCATAACGGATCACGCATAACGCATAACGCATAACGCATAACGCATAACGCATAACGCATGACGCATAACGCAAACGTATAACGTGTAACTCATAACGCATAACGCATAAAGCATAACGCATAACGCATAACGCATAACGCATAACGCATAACGTATAACGCATAACGCATAACGCATAACGCATATCGCATAACGCATATCGCATAACACATAACGCATAACGCAAACGTATAACGCACAACGCATAACGCATAACGCATAACGCATAACATATAACGCATAACGCACAACGCATAACGCATAACGCATAACGCATACCGTATAACGCATAACGCATAACGCATAACGCATACGTATAACGCACGACGCATAACGCATAACGCATAACGCATAACGCATACCGTATAATGCATAACGCATAACGCATAACGCATAACGCAAACGTATAGCGCACAACGCATAACGCATAAACCATAACCCATACTTCATAACGCATAACGCATACTGCCCAACGCATAACGAACACCGGAAAACCCATAACGCCTAACGCATAACGGATCACGCATAACGCATATTGCATAACGCATAAAGCATAACGCATAACGCATAACGCATAACGCATAACGCATAACGCAAACGTATAGCGCACAACGCATAACGCATAAACCATAACCCATACTTCATAACGCATAACGCATACTGCACAACGCATAACGAACACCGGAAAACCCATAACGCCTAACGCATAACGGATCACGCATAACGCATAACGCATAACGCATATCGCAGAACGCATAACGCATAACGCAAACGTATAACGTGTAACTCATAACGCATAACGCATAAAGCATAACGCATAACGCATAACGCATAACGCATAACGCATAACGTATAACGCATAACGCATAACGCATAACGCATAACGCATAACGCATATCGCATAACACATAACGCATAACGCAAACGTATAACGCACAACGCATAACGCATAACGCATAACGCATAACATATAACGCATAACGCACAACGCATAACGCATAACGCATAACGCATACCGTATAACGCATAACGCATAACGCATAACGCATACGTATAACGCACGACGCATAACGCATACCGCAAACGTATAGCGCACAATGCATAACGCATAAACCATAACCCATACTTCATAACGCATAACGCATACTGCACAACGCATAACGAACACCGGAAAACCCATAATGCCTAACGCATAACGGATCACGCATAACGCATAATGCATAACGCATAAAGCATAACGCATAACGCATAACGCATAACGCATAACGCATAACGCATAACGCATAACGCATAACGCATAACGCATAACGCATAACGCATAACGCATAACGCATAACGCATAACGCATAACGCATAACGCATAACGCATAACGCATAACGCATAACGCATAACGCATAACGCATAACGCATAACGCATAACGCATAACGCATAAAGCATAACGCATAACGCATAACGCATAAAGCATAACGCATAACGCATAACGCATACCGTATAACGCATAACGCATAACGCATAACGCATAACGCAAACGTATAGCGCACAACGCATAACGCATAAACCATACCCCATACTTCATAACGCATAACGCATACTGCACAACGCATAACGAACACCGGAAAACCCATAACGCCTAACGCATAACGCATAACGCATAACGCATAAAGCATAACGCATAACGCATAACGCATAACGCATATCGCATAACGCATAACGCATACCGTATAACGCATAACGCACAACGCATAACGCATAACGCATAACATATAACGCATAACGCATAACGCATAACGCATAACGCATAACGCATAGCGCATAACGCATAACGCATAACGCATAACGCATAACGCATAACGCATAACGCATAACGCATAACGCATAACGCATAACGCATAGCGCATAACGCATAACGCATAACGCATAACGCATAAAGCATAACGTGTAACGCACAACGCATAACGAATAACGCATAACGAATAACATATAACGCATAACGCATAACGCATAACGCATAAAGCATAACGTGTAACTCATAACGCATAACGCATAAAGCATAACGCATAACGCATAACGCATAACGCATAACGCATAACGCATAACGCATAACGCATAACGCATAACGCATATCGCATAACGCATAACGCATAACGCAAACGTATAACGCACAACGCATAACGCATAACGCATAACGCATAACATTTAACGCATAACGCATAACGCATAACGCATAACGCATACCGTATAACGGCTAACGCATAACGCATAACGCATACGTATAACGCACGACGCATAACGCATAACGCATAACGCATAACGCATAACGCATACCGTATAACGCATAACGCATAACGCATAACGCATAACGCAAACGTATAGCGCACAACGCATAACGCATAAACCATAACCCATACTTCATAACGCATAGCGCATACTGCACAACGCATAACGAACACCGGAAAACCCATAACGCCTAACGCATAACGGATCACGCATAACGCATAACGCATAACGCATATCGCATAACGCTAACGTATAGCGCACAACGCATAACGCATAAACCATAACCCATACTTCATAACGCATAACGCATAACGCATAACGCATAACGCATAACGCATAACGCATAACGCATAACGCATAACGCATAACGCATAACGCATAACGCATAAACCATAACCCATACCGTATAACGCATAACGCATAATGCATAACGCATACGTATAACACACAACGCACAACGCATAACGCATAACGCATACCGTATAACGCATAACGCATAACGCATAACGCACACCGTATAACGCATAACGCATAACGCATAACGCTAACGTATAGCGCACAACGCATAACGCATAAACCATAACCCATACTTCATAACGCATAACGCATAACGCATAACGCATAACGCATAACGCATAACGCATAACGCATAACGCATAACGCATAACGCATAACGCATAATGCATAACGCATAACGTATAACTCATAACGCATAACGCATAAAGCATAACGCATAACGCATAACGCATAACGCATAACGCATAACGCATAACGCATAACGCATAACGCATAACGCATAACGCATAACGCATAACGCATAACGCATAACGCATAACGCATAACGCATACCGTATAACTCATAACGCATAACGCATAAAGCATAACGCATAACGCATAACTCATAACGCATAACGCATAAAGCATAACGCATAACGCATAACGCATAACGCATAACGCATAGCGCATATCGCATAACGCATAACGCATAACGCATAACGCATATCGCATAACGCATAACGCATAACGCATAACATATAACGCATAACGCACAACGCATAACGCATAACGCATAACGCATACCGTATAACGCATAACGCATAACGCATAACGCATACGTATAACGCACGACGCATAACGCATAACGCATAACGCATAACGCATACCGTATAATGCATAACGCATAACGCATAACGCATAACGCAAACGTATAGCGCACAACGCATAACGCATAAACCATAACCCATACTTCATAACGCATAACGCATACTGCCCAACGCATAACGAACACCGGAAAACCCATAACGCCTAACGCATAACGGATCACGCATAACGCATATTGCATAACGCATAAAGCATACCGTATAACGCATAACGCATAACGCATAACGCATAACGCAAACGTATAGCGCACAACGCATAACGCATAAACCATAACCCATACTTCATAACGCATAACGCATACTGCACAACGCATAACGAACACCGGAAAACCCATAACGCCTAACGCATAACGGATCACGCATAACGCATAACGCATAACGCATATCGCAGAACGCATAACGCATAACGCAAACGTATAACGTGTAACTCATAACGCATAACGCATAAAGCATAACGCATAACGCATAACGCATAACGCATAACGCATAACGTATAACGCATAACGCATAACGCATAACGCATAACGCATAACGCATATCGCATAACACATAACGCATAACGCAAACGTATAACGCACAACGCATAACGCATAACGCATAACGCATAACATATAACGCATAACGCACAACGCATAACGCATAACGCATAACGCATACCGTATAACGCATAACGCATAACGCATAACGCATACGTATAACGCACGACGCATAACGCATACCGCAAACGTATAGCGCACAATGCATAACGCATAAACCATAACCCATACTTCATAACGCATAACGCATACTGCACAACGCATAACGAACACCGGAAAACCCATAATGCCTAACGCATAACGGATCACGCATAACGCATAATGCATAACGCATAAAGCATAACGCATAACGCATAACGCATAACGCATAACGCATAACGCATAACGCATAACGCATAACGCATAACGCATAACGCATAACGCATAACGCATAACGCATAACGCATAACGCATAACGCATAACGCATAACGCATAACGCATAACGCATAACGCATAACGCATAACGCATAACGCATAACGCATAAAGCATAACGCATAACGCATAACGCATAAAGCATAACGCATAACGCATAACGCATACCGTATAACGCATAACGCATAACGCATAACGCATAACGCAAACGTATAGCGCACAACGCATAACGCATAAACCATACCCCATACTTCATAACGCATAACGCATACTGCACAACGCATAACGAACACCGGAAAACCCATAACGCCTAACGCATAACGCATAACGCATAACGCATAACGCATAACGCATAACGCATAACGCATAACGCATAACGCATAACGCATAACGCATACCGTATAACGCATAACGCACAACGCATAACGCATAACGCATAACATATAACGCATAACGCATAACGCATAACGCATAACGCATAACGCATAGCGCATAACGCATAACGCATAACGCATAACGCATAACGCATAACGCATAACGCATAACGCATAACGCATAACGCATAACGCATAGCGCATAACGCATAACGCATAACGCATAACGCATAAAGCATAACGTGTAACGCACAACGCATAACGAATAACGCATAACGAATAACATATAACGCATAACGCATAACGCATAACGCATAAAGCATAACGTGTAACTCATAACGCATAACGCATAAAGCATAACGCATAACGCATAACGCATAACGCATAACGCATAACGCATAACGCATAACGCATAACGCATAACGCATAACGCATAATGCATAACGCATAACGCATAACGCATAAACCATAACCCATACCGTATAACGCATAACGCATAATGCATAACGCATACGTATAACACACAACGCACAACGCATAACGCATAACGCATACCGTATAACGCATAACGCATAACGCATAACGCACACCGTATAACGCATAACGCATAACGCATAACGCAAACGTATAGCGCACAACGCATAACGCATAAACCATAACCCATACTTCATAACGCATAACGCATAACGCATAACGCATAACGCATAACGCATAACGCATAACGCATAACGCATAACGCATAACGCATAACGCATAATGCATAACGCATAACGTATAACTCATAACGCATAACGCATAAAGCATAACGCATAACGCATAACGCATAACGCATAACGCATAACGCATAACGCATAACGCATAACGCATAACGCATAACGCATAACGCATAACGCATAACGCATAACGCATAACGCATACCGTATAACTCATAACGCATAACGCATAAAGCATAACGCATAACGCATAACTCATAACGCATAACGCATAAAGCATAACGCATAACGCATAACGCATAACGCATAACGCATAACGCATAACGCATATCGCATAACGCATAACGCATAACGCATAACGCATATCGCATAACGCATAACGCATAACGCAAACGTATAAGGCACAACGCATAACGCATAACGCATAACGCATAACGCATACCGTATAACGGCTAACGCATAACGCATAACGCATACGTATTTCGCACGACGCATAACGCATAACGCATCACGCATAACGCATACCGTATAACGCATAACGCATAACGCATAACGCATAACGCAAACGTATAGCGCACAACGCATAACTCATAAACCATAACCCATACTTCATAACGCATAGCGCATACTGCACAACGCATAACGAACACCGGAAAACCCATAACGCCTAACGCATAACGGATCACACATAACGCATAACGCATAACGCATATCGCATAACGCATAACGCATAACGCAAACGTATAACGTGTAACTCATAACGCATAACGCATAAAGCATAACGCATAACGCATAACGCATAACGCATAACGCATAACGCATAACGCATAACGCATAACGCATAACGCATAACGCATATCGCATAACGCATAACGCATAACGCAAACGTATAACGCACAACGCATAACGCATAACGCATAACGCATAACGCGTAACGCATAACGCATAACGCATAACGCATAACGCATAACGCATAACGCATAACGCATAACGCATAACGCATAACGTATAACGCACAACGCACAACGCATAACGCATAACGCATAACGCATAACGCATAACGCATACCGTATAACGCATAACGCATAACGCACAGCGTATAACGCATAACGCATAACGCAAACGTATAGCGCACAACGCATAACGCATAAACCATAACCCATACTTCATAACGCATAACGCATACTGCACAACGCATAACGAACACCGGAAAACCCATAACGCCTAACCCATAACGGATCACGCATAACGCATAATGCATAACGCATAAAGCATAACGCATAACGCATAACGCATAACGCATAACGCATAACGCATATCGCATAACGCATAACGCATAACGCAAACGTATAACGCACAACGCATAACGCATAACGCATAACGCATAACATTTAACGCATAACGCATAACGCATAACGCATAACGCATACCGTATAACGGCTAACGCATAACGCATAACGCATACGTATTTCGCACGACGCATAACGCATAACGCATAACGCATAACGCATACCGTATAACGCATAACGCATAACGCATAACGCATAACGCAAACGTATAGCGCACAACGCATAACGCATAAACCATAACCCATACTTCATAACGCATAGCGCATACTGCACAACGCATAACGAACACCGGAAAACCCATAACGCCTAACGCATAACGGATCACACATAACGCATAACGCATAACGCATATCGCATAACGCATAACGCATAACGCAAACGTATAACGTGTAACTCATAACGCATAACGCATAAAGCATAACGCATAACGCATAACGCATAACGCATAACGCATAACGCATAACGCATAACGCATAACGCATAACGCATAACGCATATCGCATAACGCATAACGCATAACGCAAACGTATAACGCACAACGCATAACGCATAACGCATAACGCATAACGCGTAACGCATAACGCATAACGCATAACGCATAACGCATAACGCATAACGCATAACGCATAACGTATAACGCACAACGCACAACGCATAACGCATAACGCATAACGCATAACGCATACCGTATAACGCATAACGCATAACGCACACCGTATAACGCATAACGCATAACGCAAACGTATAGCGCACAACGAATAACGCATAAACCATAACCCATACTTCATAACGCATAACATATAACGCATAACGCATAACGCATAACGCATAACGCATAACGCATAACGCATACCGTATAACGCATAACGCATAACGCATAACGCAAACGTATAGCGCACAACGCATAACGCATAAACCATAACCCATACTTCATAACGCATAACGCATACTGCCCAACGCATAACGAACACCGGAAAACCCATAACGCCTAACGCATAACGGATCACGCATAACGCATAATGCATAACGCATAACGCATAACGCATAACGCATAACGCATAACGCATAACGCATAATGCACAACGCTTAACGAATACCGCAAATCGCATAACGCCTAACGCATAACGCATAACGCATAACGCATAACGCATAACGCATAACGCATAACGCATAACGCATAACGCATAACGCATAACGCATAACGCATAACGCATAACGCATAACGCATAACGCATAAAGCATAACGTGTAACTCATAACGCATAACGCATAAAGCATAACGCATAACGCATAACCCATAACGCACAACGCATAACGCATAATGCACAACGCATAAAGAATACCGCAAAACGCATAACGCATAACGCATAACGCATAACGCATAACGCATAACGCATAACTCATAACGCATAACGCATAACGCACACCGTATAACGCATAACGCATAACGTATAACTCATAACGCATAACGCATAAAGCATAACGCATAACGCATAACGCATAACGCATAACGCATAACGCATAACGCATAACGCATAACGCATAACGCATAACGCATAACGCATAACGCATAACGCATAACGCATAACGCATAACGCATAACGCATAACGCATAACGCATAAAGCATAACGCATAACGCATAACGCATAAAGCATAACGCATAACGCATAACGCATAACTCATAACGCATAACGCATAAAGCATAACGCATAACGCATAACGCATAACGCATAACGCATAACGCATAACGCATAACGCATAACGCATAACGCATAACGCATACCGTATAACTCATAACGCATAACGCATAAAGCATAACGCATAACGCATAACGCATAACGCATAACGCATAACGCATAACGCATAACGCATAACGCATATCGCATAACGCATAACGCATAATGCATAACGCATAACGTATAACTCATAACGCATAACGCATAAAGCATAACGCATAACGCATAACGTATACCGTATAACGCATAACGCATAACGCATAACGCATACGTTTAACGCACGACGCATAACGCATAACGCATAACGCATAACGCATACCGTATAACGCATAACGCATAACGCATAACGCAAACGTATAGCGCACAACGCATAAACCATAACCCATACTTCATAACGCATAACGCATACTGCCCAACGCATAACGAACACCGGAAAACCCATAACGCCTAACGCATAACGGATCACGCATAACGCATAATGCATAACGCATAAAGCATAACGCATAACGCATAACGCATAAACCCTAACGCAATAACGCATAACGCATAACGCATAAAGCATAACGTGTAACTCATAACGCATAACGCATAAAGCATAACGCATAACGCATAACGCATAACGCATAACGCATAACGCATAACGCATAACGCATAACGCATAACGCATATCGCATAACGCATAACGCATAACGCAAACGTATAACGCACAACGCATAACGCATAACGCATAACGCATAACATATAACGCATAACGCATAACGCATAACGCATAACGCATAACGCATAACGCATAACGCATAACGCATAACGCATAACCCATAACGCATAACGCATAAAGCATAATGCATAACGCATAACGCATACCGTATAACGCATAACGCATAACGCATAACGCATAACATATAACGCATAACGCATAACGCATAACGCATAACGTATAACGCATAACGCATACCGTATAACGCATAACGCATAACGCATAACGCATACCGTATAACGGCTAACGCATAACGCATAACGCATACGTATAACGCACGACGCATAACGCATAACGCATAACGCATAACGCATAACGCATAACGCATAACGCATAACGCATACCGTATAACGCATAACGCATAACGCAAACGTATAGCGCACAACGCATAACGCATAAACCATAACCCATACTTCATAACGCATAGCGCATACTGCACAACGCATAACAAACACCGGAAAACCCATAACGCCTAACGCATAACGGATCACGCATAACGCATAACGCATAACGCATATCGCATAACGCATAACGCAAACGTATAACGTGTAACTCATAACGCATAACGCATAAAGCATAACGCATAACGCATAACGCATAACGCATAACGCATAACGCATAACGCATAACGCATAACGCATAACGCATATCGCATAACGCATAACGCATAACGCAAACGTATAACGCACAACGCATAACGCATAACGCATAACGCATAACATATAACGCATAACGCATAACGCATAACGCATACGTTTAACGCACGACGCATAACGCATAACGCATAACGCATAACGCATACCGTATAACGCATAACGCATAACGCATAACGCAAACGTATAGCGCACAACGCATAAACCATAACCCATACTTCATAACGCATAACGCATACTGCCCAACGCATAACGAACACCGGAAAACCCATAACGCCTAACGCATAACGGATCACGCATAACGCATAATGCATAACGCATAAAGCATAACGCATAACGCATAAACCCTAACGCAATAACGCATAACGCATAACGCATAAAGCATAACGTGTAACTCATAACGCATAACGCATAAAGCATAACGCATAACGCATAACGCATAACGCATAACGCATAACGCATAACGCATAACGCATAACGCATAACGCATAACGCATAACGCATATCGCATAACGCATAACGCATAACGCAAACGTATAACGCACAACGCATAACGCATAACGCATAACGCATAACATATAACGCATAACGCATAACGCATAACGCATAACGCATAACGCATAACGCATAACGCATAACGCATAACGCATAACGCATAACCCATAACGCATAACGCATAAAGCATAATGCATAACGCATAACGCATACCGTATAACGCATAACGCATAACGCATAACGCATAACATATAACGCATAACGCATAACGCATAACGCATAACGCATAACGCATAACGCATACCGTATAACGCATAACGCATAACGCATAACGCATACCGTATAACGGCTAACGCATAACGCATAACGCATACGTATAACGCACGACGCATAACGCATAACGCATAACGCATAACGCATAACGCATAACGCATAACGCATACCGTATAACGCATAACGCATAACGCAAACGTATAGCGCACAACGCATAACGCATAAACCATAACCCATACTTCATAACGCATAGCGCATACTGCACAACGCATAACAAACACCGGAAAACCCATAACGCCTAACGCATAACGGATCACGCATAACGCATAACGCATAACGCATATCGCATAACGCATAACGCAAACGTATAACGTGTAACTCATAACGCATAACGCATAAAGCATAACGCATAACGCATAACGCATAACGCATAACGCATAACGCATAACGCATAACGCATAACGCATAACGCATAACGCATATCGCATAACGCATAACGCATAACGCAAACGTATAACGCACAACGCATAACGCATAACGCATAACGCATAACATATAACGCATAACGCATAACGCATAACGCATACGTTTAACGCACGACGCATAACGCATAACGCATAACGCATAACGCATACCGTATAACGCATAACGCATAACGCATAACGCATAACGCATAACGCATAACGCATAACGCATAATGCATAACGCATAACGTATAACTCATAACGCATAACGCATAAAGCATAACGCATAACGCATAACGCATAACGCATAACGCATAACGCATAACGCATAACGCATAACGCATAACGCATAACGCATAACGCATAACGCATATCGCATAACGCATAATGCATAACGCATAACGTATAACTCATAACGCATAACGCATAAAGCATAACGCATAACGCATAACGCATAACGCATAACGCATAACGCATAACGCATAACGCATAACGCATAACGCATAACGCATAACGCATAACGCATAACGCATAACGCATAACGCATACCGTATAACGCATAACGCATAACGCATAACGCATACCGTATAACGGCTAACGCATAACGCATAACGCATACGTATAACGCACGACGCATAACGCATAACGCATAACGCATAACGCATAACGCATAACGCATAACGCATACCGTATAACGCATAACGCATAACGCAAACGTATAGCGCACAACGCATAACGCATAAACCATAACCCATACTTCATAACGCATAGCGCATACTGCACAACGCATAACAAACACCGGAAAACCCATAACGCCTAACGCATAACGGATCACGCATAACGCATAACGCATAACGCATATCGCATAACGCATAACGCAAACGTATAACGTGTAACTCATAACGCATAACGCATAAAGCATAACGCATAACGCATAACGCATAACGCATAACGCATAACGCATAACGCATAACGCATAACGCATAACGCATAACGCATAACGCATATCGCATAACGCATAACGCATAACGCAAACGTATAACGCACAACGCATAACGCATAACGCATAACGCATAACATATAACGCATAACGCATAACGCATAACGCATACGTTTAACGCACGACGCATAACGCATAACGCATAACGCATAACGCATACCGTATAACGCATAACGCATAACGCATAACGCATAACGCATAACGCATAACGCATAACGCATAATGCATAACGCATAACGTATAACTCATAACGCATAACGCATAAAGCATAACGCATAACGCATAACGCATAACGCATAACGCATAACGCATAACGCATAACGCATAACGCATAACGCATAACGCATAACGCATAACGCATATCGCATAACGCATAATGCATAACGCATAACGTATAACTCATAACGCATAACGCATAAAGCATAACGCATAACGCATAACGCATAACGCATAACGCATAACGCATAACGCATAACGCATAACGCATAACGCATAACGCATAACGCATAACGCATAACGCATAACGCATATCGCATAACGCATAACGCATAACGCATAACGTATAACGTATAACGCACAACGCACAACGCATAACGCATAACGCATAACGCATAACGCATACCGTATAACGCATAACGCATAACGCATAACGCACACCGTATAACGCATAACGCATAACGCAAACGTATAGCGCACAACGCATAACGCATAAACCATAACCCATACTTCATAACGCATAACGCATACTGCACAACGCATAACGAACACCGGAAAACCCATAACGCCTAACGCATAACGGATCACGCATAACGCATAATGCATAACGCATAAAGCATAACGCATAACGCATAACCCCTAACGCAATAACGCATAACGCATAACGCATAAAGCATAACGTGTAACTCATAACGCATAACGCATAAAGCATAACGCATAACGCATAACGCATAACGCATAACGCATAACGCATAACGCATAACGCATATCGCATAACGCATAACGCATAACGCATAACGCATAACGCATAACGCATAACGCATAACGCATAACGCATAACGCATAACGCATAACGCATATCGCATAACGCATAATGCATAACGCATAACGTATAACTCATAACGCATAACGCATAAAGCATAACGCATAACGCATAACGCATAACGCATAACGCATAACGCATAACGCATAACGCATAACGCATAACGCATAACGCATAACGCATAACGCATAACGCATAACGCATAACGCATAACGCATAACGCATAACGCATATCGCATAACGCATAACGCATAACGCATAACGTATAACGTATAACGCACAACGCACAACGCATAACGCATAACGCATAACGCATAACGCATACCGTATAACGCATAACGCATAACGCATAACGCACACCGTATAACGTATAACGCATAACGCAAACGTATAGCGCACAACGCATAACGCATGAACCATAACCCATACTTCATAACGCATAACGCATACTGCACAACGCATAACGAACACCGGAAAACCCATAACGCCTAACGCATAACGGATCACGCATAACGCATAATGCATAACGCATAAAGCATAACGCATAACGCATAACCCCTAACGCAATAACGCATAACGCATAACGCATAAAGCATAACGTGTAACTCATAACGCATAACGCATAAAGCATAACGCATAACGCATAACAGCATAACGCATAACGCATAACGCATAACGCATATCGCATAACGTGTAACTCATAACGCATAACGCATAAAGCATAACGCATAACGCATAACGCATAACGCATAACGCATAACGCATAACGCATATCGCATAACGCATAACGCATATCGCATAACGCATAACGCATAACGCAAACGTATAACGCACAACGCATAACGCATAACGCATAACGCATAACATATAACGCATAACGCATAACGCATAAAGCATAACGCATAACGCATAACGCATAACGCATAATGCATAACGCATAACGTATAACTCATAACGCATAACGCATAAAGCATAACGCATAACGCATAACGCATAACGCATAACGCATAAAGCATAACGCCTAACGCATAACGGATCACGCATAACGCATAATGCATAACGCATAAAGCATAACGCATAACGCATAACGCATAAAGCATAACGTGTAACTCATAACGCATAACGCATAAATCATAACGCATAACGCATAACGCATAACGCATAACGCATAACGCATAACGCATAACGCATAACGCATATCGCATAACGCATAACGAACACCGGAAAACCCATAACGCCTAACGCATAACGGATCACGCATAACGCATAATGCATAACGCATAAAGCATAACGCATAACGCATAACGCATAAACCCTAACGCAATAACGCATAACGCATAACGCATAAAGCATAACGTGTAACTCATAACGCATAACGCATAAAGCATAACGCATAACGCATAACGCATAACGCATAACGCATAACGCATAACGCATAACGCATAACGCATAACGCATAACGCATAACGCATAACGCATATCGCATAACGCATAACGCATAACGCAAACGTATAACGCACAACGCATAACGCATAACGCATAACGCATAACGCGTAACGCATAACGCATAACGCATAACGCATAACGCATAACGCATAACGCATAACGCATAACGCATAACGTATAACGCACAACGCACAACGCATAACGCATAACGCATAACGCATAACGCATACCGTATAACGCATAACGCATAACGCACACCGTATAACGCATAACGCATAACGCAAACGTATAGCGCACAACGCATAACGCATAAACCATAACCCATACTTCATAACGCATAACATATAACGCATAACGCATAACGCATAACGCATAACGCATAACGCATAACGCATACCGTATAACGCATAACGCATAACGCATAACGCAAACGTATAGCGCACAACGCATAACGCATAAACCATAACCCATACTTCATAACGCATAACGCATACTGCCCAACGCATAACGAACACCGGAAAACCCATAACGCCTAACGCATAACGGATCACGCATAACGCATAATGCATAACGCATAACGCATAACGCATAACGCATAACGCATAATGCACAACGCTTAACGAATACCGCAAATCGCATAACGCCTAACGCATAACGCATAACGCATAACGCATAACGCATAACGCATAACGCATAACGCATAACGCATAACGCATAACGCATAAACCATAACCCATACTTCATAACGCATAACGCATACTGCCCAACGCATAACGAACACCGGAAAACCCATAACGCCTAACGCATAACGGATCACGCATAACGCATAATGCATAACGCATAACGCATAACGCATAACGCATAACGCATAATGCACAACGCTTAACGAATACCGCAAATCGCATAACGCCTAACGCATAACGCATAACGCATAACGCATAACGCATAACGCATAACGCATAACGCATAACGCATAACGCATAACGCATAAAGCATAACGTGTAACTCATAACGCATAACGCATAAAGCATAACGCATAACGCATAACCCATAACGCACAACGCATAACGCATAATGCACAACGCATAAAGAATACCGCAAAACGCATAACGCATAACGCATAACGCACACCGTATAACGCATAACGCATAACGTATAACTCATAGCGCATAACGCATAAAGCATAACGCATAACGCATAACGCATAACGCATAACGCATAACGCATAACGCATAACGCATAACGCATAACGCATAACGCATAACGCATAACGCATAACGCATAACGCATAACGCATAACGCATAACGCATAACGCATAACGCATAACGCATAACGCATAAAGCATAACGCATAACGCATAACGCATAACTCATAACGCATAACGCATAAAGCATAACGCATAACGCATAACGCATAACGCATAACGCATAACGCATAACGCATAACGCATAACGCATAACGCATAACGCATATCGCATAACGCATAACGCATAATGCATAACGCATAACGTATAACTCATAACGCATAACGCATAAAGCATAACGCATAACGCATAACGCATACCGTATAACGCATAACGCATAACGCATAACGCATACGTTTAACGCACGACGCATAACGCATAACGCATAACGCATACCGTATAACGCATAACGCATAACGCATAACGCAAACGTATAGCGCACAACGCATAACGCATAAACCATAACCCATACTTCATAACGCATAACGCATACTGCCCAACGCATAACGAACACCGGAAAACCCATAACGCCTAACGCATAACGGATCACGCATAACGCATAATGCATAACGCATAAAGCATAACGCATAACGCATAACGCATAAACCCTAACGCAATAACGCATAACGCATAACGCATAAAGCATAACGTGTAACTCATAACGCATAACGCATAAAGCATAACGCATAACGCATAACGCATAACGCATAACGCATAACGCATAACGCATAACGCATAACGCATAACGCATATCGCATAACGCATAACGCATAACGCAAACGTATAACGCACAACGCATAACGCATAACGCATAACGCATAACATATAACGCATAACGCATAACGCATAACGCATAACGCATAACGCATAACGCATAACGCATAACGCATAACCCATAACGCATAACGCATAAAGCATAATGCATAACGCATAACGCATACCGTATAACGCATAACGCATAACGCATAACGCATAACACATAACGCATAACGCATAACGCATAACGCATAACGTATAACGCATAACGCATACCGTATAACGCATAACGCATAACGCATAACGCATACCGTATAACGGCTAACGCATAACGCATAACGCATACGTATAACGCACGACGCATAACGCATAACGCATAACGCATAACGCATAACGCATAACGCATAACGCATACCGTATAACGCATAACGCATAACGCAAACGTATAGCGCACAACGCATAACGCATAAACCATAACCCATACTTCATAACGCATAGCGCATACTGCACAACGCATAACAAACACCGGAAAACCCATAACGCCTAACGCATAACGGATCACGCATAACGCATAACGCATAACGCATATCGCATAACGCATAACGCAAACGTATAACGTGTAACTCATAACGCATAACGCATAAAGCATAACGCATAACGCATAACGCATAACGCATAACGCATAACGCATAACGCATAACGCATAACGCATAACGCATAACGCATATCGCATAACGCATAACGCATAACGCAAACGTATAACGCACAACGCATAACGCATAACGCATAACGCATAACATATAACGCATAACGCATAACGCATAACGCATACGTTTAACGCACGACGCATAACGCATAACGCATAACGCATAACGCATAACGCATACCGTATAACGCATAACGCATAACGCATAACGCATAACGCATAACGCATAACGCATAATGCATAACGCATAACGTATAACTCATAACGCATAACGCATAAAGCATAACGCATAACGCATAACGCATAACGCATAACGCATAACGCATAACGCATAACGCATAACGCATAACGCATAACGCATAACGCATATCGCCTAACGCATAATGCATAACGCATAACGCATAACGCATAACGCATAACGCATAACGCATAACGCATATCGCATAACGCATAACGCATAACGCATAACGTATAACGTATAACGCACAACGCACAACGCATAACGCATAACGCATAACGCATAACGCATACCGTATAACGCATAACGCATAACGCATAACGCACACCGTATAACGCATAACGCATAACGCAAACGTATAGCGCACAACGCATAACGCATAAACCATAACCCATACTTCATAACGCATAACGCATACTGCACAACGCATAACGAACACCGGAAAACCCATAACGCCTAACGCATAACGGATCACGCATAACGCATAATGCATAACGCATAAAGCATAACGCATAACGCATAACCCCTAACGCAATAACGCATAACGCATAACGCATAAAGCATAACGTGTAACTCATAACGCATAACGCATAAAGCATAACGCATAACGCATAACGCACAACGCATAACGCATAACGCATAACGCATAACGCATAACGCATATCGCATAACGTGTAACTCATAACGCATAACGCATAAAGCATAACGCATAACGCATAACGCACAACGCATAACGCATAACGCATAACGCATATCGCATAACGCATAACGCATATCGCATAACGCATAACGCATAACGCAAACGTATAACGCACAACGCATAACGCATAACGCATAACGCATAACGCATAACGCATACCGTATAACGCATAACGCATAACGCATAACGCATAACGCATAACGCATAACGCATAATGCATAACGCATAACGTATAACTCATAACGCATAACGCATAAAGCATAACGCATAACGCATAACGCATAACGCATATCGCATAACGCATAACGCATATCGCATAACGCATAACGCATAACGTATAACTCATAACGCATAACGCATAACGCATAACGCATACTGCACAACGCATAACGAACACCGGAAAACCCATAACGCCTAACGCATAACGGATCACGCATAACGCATAATGCATAACGCATAAAGCATAACGCATAACGCATAACCCCTAACGCAATAACGCATAACGCATAACGCATAAAGCATAACGTGTAACTCATAACGCATAACGCATAAAGCATAACGCATAACGCATAACGCATAACGCATAACGCATAACGCATAACGCATAACGCATAACGCATAACGCATATCGCATAACGTGTAACTCATAACGCATAACGCATAAAGCATAACGCATAACGCATAACGCACAACGCATAACGCATAACGCATAACGCATATCGCATAACGCATAACGCATATCGCATAACGCATAACGCATAACGCAAACGTATAACGCACAACGCATAACGCATAACGCATAACGCATAACGCATAACGCATACCGTATAACGCATAACGCATAACGCATAACGCATAACGCATAACGCATAACGCATAATGCATAACGCATAACGTATAACTCATAACGCATAACGCATAAAGCATAACGCATAACGCATAACGCATAACGCATAACGCATAACGCATAACGCATAACGCATAACGCATAACGCATAACGCATAACGCATAACGCATATCGCATAACGCATAATGCATAACGCATAACGTATAACTCATAACGCATAACGCATAAAGCATAACGCATAACGCATAACGCATAACGCATAACGCATAACGCATAACGCATAACGCATAACGCATAACGCATAACGCATAACGCATAACGCATAACGCATAACGCATAACGCATATCGCATAACGCATAACACATAACGCATAACGTATAACGTATAACGCACAACGCACAACGCATAACGCATAACGCATAACGCATAACGCATACCGTATAACGCATAACGCATAACGCATAACGCACACCGTATAACGCATAACGCATAACGCAAACGTATATCGCACAACGCATAACGCATGAACCATAACCCATACTTCATAACGCATAACGCATACTGCACAACGCATAACGAACACCGGAAAACCCATAACGCCTAACGCATAACGGATCACGCATAACGCATAATGCATAACGCATAAAGCATAACGCATAACGCATAACCCCTAACGCAATAACGCATAACGCATAACGCATAAAGCATAACGTGTAACTCATAACGCATAACGCATAAAGCATAACGCATAACGCATAACGCATAACGCATAACGCATAACGCATAACGCATAACGCATATCGCATAACGTGTAACTCATAACGCATAACGCATAAAGTATAACGCATAACGCATAACGCATAACGCATAACGCATAACGCATAACGCATATCGCATAACGCATAACGCATATCGCATAACGCATAACGCATAACGCAAACGTATAACGCACAACGCATAACGCATAACGCATAACGCATAACATATAACGCATAACGCATAACGCATAAAGCATAACGCATAACGCATAACGCATAACGCATAATGCATAACGCATAACGTATAACTCATAACGCATAACGCATAAAGCATAACGCATAACGCATAACGCATAACGCATAACGCATAAAGCATAACGCCTAACGCATAACGGATCACGCATAACGCATAATGCATAACGCATAAAGCATAACGCATAACGCATAACGCATAAAGCATAACGTGTAACTCATAACGCATAACGCATAAATCATAACGCATAACGCATAACGCATAACGCATAACGCATAACGCATATCGCATAACGCATAACGCATATCGCATAACGCATAACGCATAACGCAAACGTATAACGCACAACGCATAACGCATAACGCATAACATATAACGCATAACGCATAACGCATAAAGCATAACGCATAACGCATAACGCATAACGCATAATGCATAACGCATAACGTATAACTCATAACGCATAACGCATAAAGCATAACGCATAACGCATAACGCATGACGCATAACGCATAACGCATAACGCATATCGCATAACGCATAACGCAAACGTATAACGCACAACGCATAACGCATAACGCATAACGCATAACGCATAACATATAACGCATAACGCATAACGCATAACGCATAACGCATAACGCATAACGCATAACGCATAACGTGTAACTCATAACGCATAACGCATAAAGCATAACGCATAACGCATAACGCATAACGCATAACGCATAACGCATAACGCATAACGCATAACGCATAACGCATATCGCATAACGCATAACGCATAACGCAAACGTATAACGCATAATGCATAACGCATAACGTATAACTCATAACGCATAACGTATAACGCACAACGCATATCGCATAACGCATAACGCATAACGCAAACGTATAACGCACAACGCATAACGCATAACGCATAACGCATAACGCATAACATATAACGCATAACGCATAACGCATAACGCATAACGCATAACGCATACGTTTAACGCACGACGCATAACGCATAACGCATAACGCATAACGCATACCGTATAACGCATAACGCATAACGCATAACGCAAACGTATAACGTGTAACTCATAACGCATAACGCATAAAGCATAACGCATAACGCATAACGCATAACGCATAACGCATAACGCATAACGCATAACGCATAACGCATATCGCATAACGCATAACGCATAACGCAAACGTATAACGCACAACGCATAACGCATAACGCATAACGCATAACATATAACGCATAACGCATAACGCATAACGCATAACGCATACGTTTAACGCACGACGCATAACGCATAACGCATAACGCATAACGCATACCGTATAACGCATAACGCATAACGCATAACGCATAACGCATAACGCATAACGCATAATGCATAACGCATAACGTATAACTCATAACGCATAACGCATAAAGCATAACGCATAACGCATAACGCATAACGCATAACGCATAACGCATAACGCATAACGCATAACGCATAACGCATAACGCATAACGCATAACGCATAACGCATAACGCATATCGCATAACGCATAATGCATAACGCATAACGTATAACTCATAACGCATAACGCATAAAGCATAACGCATAACGCATAACGCATAACGCATACGTTTAACGCACGACGCATAACGCATAACGCATAACGCATAACGCATACCGTATAACGCATAACGCATAACGCATAACGCATAACGCATAACGCATAACGCATAATGCATAACGCATAACGTATAACTCATAACGCATAACGCATATAGCATAACGCATAACGCATAACGCATAACGCATAACGCATAACGCATATCGCATAACGCATAACGCATAACGCATAACGTATAACGTATAACGCACAACGCACAACGCATAACGCATAACGCATAACGCATAACGCATAACGCATATCGCATAACGCATAACGCATATCGCATAACGCATAACGCATAACGCAAACGTATAACGCACAACGCATAACGCATAACGCATAACGCATAACATATAACGCATAACGCATAACGCATAAAGCATAACGCATAACGCATAACGCATAACGCATAATGCATAACGCATAACGTATAACTCATAACGCATAACGCATAAAGCATAACGCATAACGCATAACGCATAACGCATAACGCATAAAGCATAACGCCTAACGCATAACGCATAACGCATAACCCATAACGCACAACGCATCACGCATAACGCATAATGCATAACGCATAAAGCATAACGCATAACGCATAACGCATAACTCATAACGCATAACGCATAACGCACACCGTATAACGCATAACGCATAACGTATAACTCATAACGCATAACGCATAAAGCATAACGCATAACGCATAACGCATAACGCATAACGCATAACGCATAACGCATAACGCATAACGCATAACGCATAACGCATAACGCATAACGCATAACGCATAACGCATAACGCATATCGCATAACGCATAACGCATAACGCATAACGTATAACGTATAACGCACAACGCACAACGCATAACGCATAACGCATAACGCATAACGCATACCGTATAACGCATAACGCATAACGCATAACGCACACCGTATAACGCATAACGCATAACGCAAACGTATATCGCACAACGCATAACGCATGAACCATAACCCATACTTCATAACGCATAACGCATACTGCACAACGCATAACGAACACCGGAAAACCCATAACGCCTAACGCATAACGGATCACGCATAACGCATAATGCATAACGCATAAAGCATAACGCATATAGCATAACACCTAACGCAATAACGCATAACGCATAACGCATAAAGCATAACGTGTAACTCATAACGCATAACGCATAAAGCATAACGCATAACGCATAACGCATAACGCATAACGCATAACGCATAACGCATATCGCATAACGTGTAACTCATAACGCATAACGCATAAAGCATAACGCATAACGCATAACGCATAACGCATAACGCATAACGCATAACGCATGTCGCATAACGCATAACGCATATCGCATAACGCATAACGCATAACGCAAACGTATAACGCACAACGCATAACGCATAACGCATAACGCATAACGCATAACATATAACGCATAACGCATAACGCATAACGCATAACGCATAACGCATAACGCATAACGTGTAACTCATAACGCATAACGCATAAAGCATAACGCATAACGCATAACGCATAACGCATAACGCATAACGCATAACGCATATCGCATAACGCATAACGCATAACGCAAACGTATAACGCACAACGCATAACGCATAACGCATAACGCATAACATATAACGCATAACGCATAACGCATAACGCATAACGCATAACGCATAACGCATAACGCATAACGCATAACGCATAACCCATAACGCATAACGCATAAAGCATAATGCATAACGCATAACGCATACCGTATAACGCATAACGCATAACGCATAACGCATAACATATAACGCATAACGCATAACGCATAACGCATAACGCATAACGCATAACGCATACCGTATAACGCATAACGCATAACGCATACCGTATAACGGCTAACGCATAACGCATAACGCATACGTATAACGCACGACGCATAACGCATAACGCATAACGCATAACGCATACCGTATAACGCATAACGCATAACGCATAACGCATAACGCAAACGTATAGCGCACAACGCATAACGCATAAACCATAACCCATACTTCATAACGCATAGCGCATACTGCACAACGCATAACAAACACCGGAAAACCCATAACGCATAACGCATAACGGATCACGCATAACGCATAACGCATAACGCATATCGCATAACGCATAACGCAAACGTATAACGTGTAACTCATAACGCATAACGCATAAAGCATAACGCATAACGCATAACGCATAACGCATAACGCATAACGCATAACGCATAACGCATAACGCATATCGCATAACGCATAACGCATAACGCAAACGTATAACGCACAACGCATAACGCATAACGCATAACGCATAACGCATAACATATAACGCATAACGCATAACGCATAACGCATAACGCATAACGCATACGTTTAACGCACGACGCATAACGCATAACGCATAACGCATAACGCATACCGTATAACGCATAACGCATAACGCATAACGCATAACGCATAACGCATAACGCATAATGCATAACGCATAACGTATAACTCATAACGCATAACGCATAAAGCATAACGCATAACGCATAACGCATAACGCATAACGCATAACGCATAACGCATAACGCATAACGCATAACGCATAACGCATAACGCATAACGCATACGTTTAACGCACGACGCATAACGCATAACGCATAACGCATAACGCATTCCGTATAACGCATAACGCATAACGCATAACGCATAACGCATAACGCATAACGCATAATGCATAACGCATAACGTATAACTCATAACGCATAACGCATAACGCATATCGCATAACGCATAATGCATAACGCATAACGCATACCGTATAACGCATAACGCATAACGCATAACGCATAACGCATAACGCATAACGCATAATGCATAACGCATAACGTATAACTCATAACGCATAACGCATAACGCATAACGCATAACGCATAACGCATATCGCATAACGCATAATGCATAACGCATAACGTATAACTCATAACGCATAACGCATAAAGCATAACGCATAACGCATAACGCATAACGCATACGTTTAACGCACGACGCATAACGCATAACGCATAACGCATAACGCATACCGTATAACGCATAACGCATAACGCATAACGCATAACGCATAACGCATAACGCATAACGCATAATGCATAACGCATAACGTATAACTCATAACGCATAACGCATAAAGCATAACGCATAACGCATAACGCATAACGCATATCGCATAACGCATAACGCATAACGCAAACGTATAACGCACAACGCATAACGCATAACGCATAACGCATAACATATAACGCATAACGCATAACGCATAAAGCATAACGCATAACGCATAACGCATAACGCATAATGCATAACGCATAACGTATAACTCATAACGCATAACGCATAAAGCATAACGCATAACGCATAACGCATAACGCATAACGCATAAAGCATAACGCCTAACGCATAACGCATAACGCATAACCCATAACGCACAACGCATCACGCATAACGCATAATGCATAACGCATAAAGCATAACGCATAACGCATAACGCATAACTCATAACGCATAACGCATAACGCACACCGTATAACGCATAACGCATAACGTATAACTCATAACGCATAACGCATAAAGCATAACGCATAACGCATAACGCATAACGCATAACGCATAACGCATAACGCATAACGCATACCGTATAACGCATAACGCATAACGCATAACGCAAACGTATAGCGCACAACGCATAACGCATAAACCATAACCCATACTTCATAACGCATAACGCATACTGCCCAACGCATAACGAACACCGGAAAACCCATAACGCCTAACGCATAACGGATCACGCATAACGCATAATGCATAACGCATAAAGCATAACGCATAACGCATAACGCATAAACCCTAACGCAATAACGCATAACGCATAACGCATAAAGCATAACGTGTAACTCATAACGCATAACGCATAAAGCATAACGCATAACGCATAACGTATAACGCATAACGCATAACGCATAACGCATAACGCATAACGCATAACGCATAACGCATAACGCATAACGCATAACGCATATCGCATAACGCATAACGCATAACGCAAACGTATAACGCACAACGCATAACGCATAACGCATAACGCATAACGCATAACATCTAACGCATAACGCATAACGCATAACGCATAACGCATAACGCATAACGCATAACGCATAACGCATAACGCATAACGCATAACGCATAACGCATAACCCATAACGCATAACGCATAAAGCATAATGCATAACGCATAACGCATACCGTATAACGCATAACGCATAACGCATAACGCATAACATATAACGCATAACGCATAACGCATAACGCATAACGTATAACGCATAACGCATACCGTATAAGGCATAACGCATAACGCATAACGCATAACGCATACCGTATAACGGCTAACGCATAACGCATAACGCATACGTATAACGCACGACGCATAACGCATAACGCATAACGCATAACGCATAACGCATAACGCATAACGCATACCGTATAACTCATAACGCATAACGCATAAAGCATAACGCATAACGCATAACGCATAACGCATAACGCATAACGCATAACGCATAACGCATAACGCATAACGCATAACGCATAACGCATAACGCATAATGCATAACGCATAACGCATAACGCATAACGCATAACGCATAACGCATAACGCAAACGTATAACGCACAACGCATAACGCATAACGCATAACGCATAACATATAACGCATAACGCATAACGCATAAAGCATAACGCATAACGCATAACGCATAACGCATAATGCATAACGCATAACGTATAACTCATAACGCATAACGCATAAAGCATAACGCATAACGCATAACGCATAACGCATAACGCATAAAGCATAACGCCTAACGCATAACGCATAACGCATAACCCATAACGCACAACGCATCACGCATAACGCATAATGCATAACGCATAAAGCATAACGCATAACGCATAACGCATAACTCATAACGCATAACGCATAACGCACACCGTATAACGCATAACGCATAACGTATAACTCATAACGCATAACGCATAAAGCATAACGCATAACGCATAACGCATAACGCATAACGCATAACGCATAACGCATAACGCATAACGCATAACGCATAACGCATAACGCATAACGCATAACGCATAACGCATAACGCATATCGCATAACGCATAACGCATAACGCATAACGTATAACGTATAACGCACAACGCACAACGCATAACGCATAACGCATAACGCATACCGTATAACGCATAACGCATAACGCATAACGCACACCGTATAACGCATAACGCATAACGCAAACGTATATCGCACAACGCATAACGCATGAACCATAACCCATACTTCATAACGCATAACGCATACTGCACAACGCATAACGAACACCGGAAAACCCATAACGCCTAACGCATAACGGATCACGCATAACGCATAATGCATAACGCATAAAGCATAACGCATAACGCATAACACCTAACGCAATAACGCATAACGCATAACGCATAAAGCATAACGTGTAACTCATAACGCATAACGCATAAAGCATAACGCATAACGCATAACGCATAACGCATAACGCATAACGCATAACGCATATCGCATAACGTGTAACTCATAACGCATAACGCATAAAGCATAACGCATAACGCATAACGCATAACGCATAACGCATAACGCATAACGCATATCGCATAACGCATAACGCATATCGCATAACGCATAACGCATAACGCAAACGTATAACGCACAACGCATAACGCATAACGCATAACGCATAACGCATAACATATAACGCATAACGCATAACGCATAACGCATAACGCATAACGCATAACGCATAACGTGTAACTCATAACGCATAACGCATAAAGCATAACGCATAACGCATAACGCATAACGCATAACGCATAACGCATAACGCATATCGCATAACGCATAACGCATAACGCAAACGTATAACGCACAACGCATAACGCATAACGCATAACGCATAACATATAACGCATAACGCATAACGCATAACGCATAACGCATAACGCATAACGCATAACGCATAACGCATAACGCATAACCCATAACGCATAACGCATAAAGCATAATGCATAACGCATAACGCATACCGTATAACGCATAACGCATAACGCATAACGCATAACATATAACGCATAACGCATAACGCATAACGCATAACGTATAACGCATAACGCATACCGTATAACGCATAACGCATAACGCATACCGTATAACGGCTAACGCATAACGCATAACGCATACGTATAACGCACGACGCATAACGCATAACGCATAACGCATAACGCATACCGTATAACGCATAACGCATAACGCATAACGCATAACGCAAACGTATAGCGCACAACGCATAACGCATAAACCATAACCCATACTTCATAACGCATAGCGCATACTGCACAACGCATAACAAACACCGGAAAACCCATAACGCCTAACGCATAACGGATCACGCATAACGCATAACGCATAACGCATATCGCATAACGCATAACGCAAACGTATAACGTGTAACTCATAACGCATAACGCATAAAGCATAACGCATAACGCATAACGCATAACGCATAACGCATAACGCATAACGCATAACGCATAACGCATAACGCATATCGCATAACGCATAACGCATAACGCAAACGTATAACGCACAACGCATAACGCATAACGCATAACGCATAACGCATAACATATAACGCATAACGCATAACGCATAACGCATAACGCATAACGCATACGTTTAACGCACGACGCATAACGCATAACGCATAACGCATACCGTATAACGCATAACGCATAACGCATAACGCATAACGCATAACGCATAACGCATAATGCATAACGCATAACGTATAACTCATAACGCATAACGCATAAAGCATAACGCATAACGCATAACGCATAACGCATAACGCATAACGCATAACGCATAACGCATAACGCATAACGCATAACGCATAACGCATAATGCATACGTTTAACGCACGACGCATAACGCATAACGCATAACGCATAACGCATACCGTATAACGCATAACGCATAACGCATAACGCATAACGCATAACGCATAACGCATAATGCATAACGCATAACGTATAACTCATAACGCATAACGCATAAAGCATAACGCATAACGCATAACGCATAACGCATAACGCATAACGCATAACGCATAACGCATAACGCATAACGCATAACGCATAACGCATAACGCATAACGCATATCGCATAACGCATAATGCATAACGCATAACGTATAACTCATAACGCATAACGCATAAAGCATAACGCATAACGCATAACGCATAACGCATACGTTTAACGCACGACGCATAACGCATAACGCATAACGCATAACGCATACCGTATAACGCATAACGCATAACGCATAACGCATAACGCATAACGCATAACGCATAACGCATAATGCATAACGCATAACGTATAACTCATAACGCATAACGCATAAAGCATAACGCATAACGCATAACGCATAACGCATAACGCATAACGCATATCGCATAACGCATAACGCATAACGCATAACGTATAACGTATAACGCACAACGCACAACGCATAACGCATAACGCATAACGCATAACGCATATCGCATAACGCATAACGCATATCGCATAACGCATAACGCATAACGCAAACGTATAACGCACAACGCATAACGCATAACGCATAACGCATAACATATAACGCATAACGCATAACGCATAAAGCATAACGCATAACGCATAACGCATAACGCATAATGCATAACGCATAACGTATAACTCATAACGCATAACGCATAAAGCATAACGCATAACGCATAACGCATAACGCATAACGCATAAAGCATAACGCCTAACGCATAACGCATAACGCATAACCCATAACGCACAACGCATCACGCATAACGCATAAAGCATAACGCATAAAGCATAACGCATAACGCATAACGCATAACTCATAACGCATAACGCATAACGCACACCGTATAACGCATAACGCATAACGTATAACTCATAACGCATAACGCATAAAGCATAACGCATAACGCATAACGCATAACGCATAACGCATAACGCATAACGCATAACGCATAACGCATAACGCATACCGTATAACGCATAACGCATAACGCATAACGCAAACGTATAGCGCACAACGCATAACGCATAAACCATAACCCATACTTCATAACGCATAACGCATACTGCCCAACGCATAACGAACACCGGAAAACCCATAACGCCTAACGCATAACGGATCACGCATAACGCATAATGCATAACGCATAAAGCATAACGCATAACGCATAACGCATAAACCCTAACGCAATAACGCATAACGCATAACGCATAAAGCATAACGTGTAACTCATAACGCATAACGCATAAAGCATATCGCATAACGCATAACGTATAACGCATAACGCATAACGCATAACGCATAACGCATAACGCATAACGCATAACGCATAACGCATAACGCATAACGCATATCGCATAACGCATAACGCATAACGCAAACGTATAACGCACAACGCATAACGCATAACGCATAACGCATAACGCATAACATCTAACGCATAACGCATAACGCATAACGCATAACGCATAACGCATAACGCATAACGCATAACGCATAACGCATAACGCATAACGCATAACGCATAACCCATAACGCATAACGCATAAAGCATAATGCATAACGCATAACGCATACCGTATAACGCATAACGCATAACGCATAACGCATAACATATAACGCATAACGCATAACGCATAACGCATAACGTATAACGCATAACGAATACCGTATAAGGCATAACGCATAACGCATAACGCATAACGCATACCGTATAACGGCTAACGCATAACGCATAACGCATACGTATAACGCACGACGCATAACGCATAACGCATAACGCATAACGCATAACGCATAACGCATAACGCATACCGTATAACTCATAACGCATAACGCATAAAGCATAACGCATAACGCATAACGCATAACGCATAACGCATAACGCATAACGCATAACGCATAACGCATAACGCATAACGCATAACGCATAACGCATAATGCATAACGCATAACGCATAACGTATAACGCATAACGCATAACGCATAACGCATAACGCATAATGCACAACGCATAACGAATACCGCAAAACGCATAACGCATAACGCATAACGCATAACGCATTACGCATAACTCATAACGCATAACGCATAACGCATAACGCACACCGTATAACGCATAACGCATAACGCATAACGCATAATGCATAACGCATAACGTATAACGTATAACGCATAACGCATAACGCATAACGCATAACGCATAACCCCTAACGCATAACGTAAAACTCATAACGCATAACGCATAAAGCATAACGCATAACGCATAACGCATAACGCATAACGCATAACGCATAACGCATAATGCATAACGCATAACGTATAACTCATAACGCATAACGCATAAAGCATAACGCATAACGCATAACGCATAACGCATAACGCATAACGCATAACGCATAAAGCATAACGCCTAACGCATAACGGATCACGCATAACGCATAATGCATAACGCATAAAGCATAACGCATAACGCATAACGCATAAAGCATAACGTGTAACTCATAACGCATAACGCATAAATCATAACGCATAACGCATAACGCATAACGCATAACGCATAACGCATATCGCATAACGCATAACGCATATCGCATAACGCATAACGCATAACGCAAACGTATAACGCACAACGCATAACGCATAACGCATAACATATAACGCATAACGCATAACGCATAAAGCATAACGCATAACGCATAACGCATAACGCATAATGCATAACGCATAACGTATAACTCATAAAGCATAACGCATAAAGCATAACGCATAACGCATAACGCATAACGCATAACGCATAACGCATAACGCATATCGCATAACGCATAACGCATAACGCAAACGTATAACGCACAACGCATAACGCATAACGCATAACGCATAACGCATAACATATAACGCATAACGCATAACGCATAACGCATAACGCATAACGCATAACGCATAACGCATAACGCATAACGTGTAACTCATAACGCATAACGCATAAAGCATAACGCATAACGCATAACGCATAACGCATAACGCATAACGCATAACGCATAACGCATAACGCATATCGCATAACGCATAACGCATAACGCAAACGTATAACGCACAACGCATAACGCATAACGCATAACGCATAACATATAACGCATAACGCATAACGCAAACGTATAACGCACAACGCATAACGCATAACGCATAACGCATAACGCATAACATCTAACGCATAACGCATAACGCATAACGCATAACGCATAACGCATAACGCATAACGCATAACGCATAACGCATAACGCATAACGCATAACCCATAACGCATAACGCATAAAGCATAATGCATAACGCATAACGCATACCGTATAACGCATAACGCATAACGCATAACGCATAACATATAACGCATAACGCATAACGCATAACGCATAACGTATAACGCATAACGCATACCGTATAAGGCATAACGCATAACGCATAACGCATAACGCATACCGTATAACGGCTAACGCATAACGCATAACGCATACGTATAACGCACGACGCATAACGCATAACGCATAACGCATAACGCATAACGCATAACGCATAACGCATACCGTATAACTCATAACGCATAACGCATAAAGCATAACGCATAACGCATAACGCATAACGCATAACGCATAACGCATAACGCATAACGCATAACGCATAACGCATAACGCATAACGCATAACGCATAATGCATAACGCATAACGTATAACGTATAACGCATAACGCATAACGCATAACGCATAACGCATAATGCACAACGCATAACGAATACCGCAAAACGCATAACGCATAACGCATAACGCATAACGCATTACGCATAACTCATAACGCATAACGCATAACGCATAACGCACACCGTATAACGCATAACGCATAACGCATAACGCATAATGCATAACGCATAACGTATAACGTATAACGCATAACGCATAACGCATAACGCATAACGCATAACCCCTAACGCATAACGTAAAACTCATAACGCATAACGCATAAAGCATAACGCATAACGCATAACGCATAACGCATAACGCATAATGCATAACGCATATCGCATAACGCATAACGCATAACGTATAACGCATAACGCATACCGTATAACGCATAACGCATAACGCATAACGCATAACGCATAACGCATAACGCATAACGCATAACGCATAACGCATAACGCATACCGTATAACTCATAACGCATAACGCATAAAGCATAACGCATAACGCATAACGCATAACGCATAACGCATAACGCATAACGTATAACGTATAACGCATAACGCATAACGCATAACGCATAACCCCTAACGCATAACGTAAAACTCATAACGCATAACGCATAACGCATAAAGCATAACGCATAACGCATAACGCATAACGCATAACGCATATCGCATAACGCATAACGCATAACGTATAACGCATAACGCATACCGTATAACGCATAACGCATAACGCATAACGTATAACGCATAACGCATACCGTATAACGCATAACGCATAACGCATAACGCATACCGTATAACGGCTAACGCATAACGCATAACGCATACGTATAGCGCACAACGCATAACGCATAAACCATAACCCATACTTCATAACGCATAGCGCATACTGCACAACGCATAACGAACACCGGAAAACCCATAACGCCTAACGCATGACGGATTACGCATAACGCATAACGCATAACGCATAACGCATAACGCATAACGCATAACGCATAACGCACACCGTATAACGCATAACGCATAACGTATAACTCATAACGCATAACGCATAAAGCATAACGCATAACGCATAACGCATAACGCATAACGCATAACGCATAACATATAACGCATAACGCATAACGCATAATGCATAACGCATAACGTATAACTCATAACGCATAACGCATAAAGCATAACGCATAACGCATAACGCATAACGCATAACGCATAACGCATACCGTATAACGCATAACCCCTAACGCATAACGTAAAACTCATAACGCATAACGCATACAGCATAACGCATAACGCATAACGCATAACGCATAACGCATAACGCATAACGCATAACGCATAAAGCATAACGCATAACGCATAACGCATAACGCATAACGCATAACGCATAACGCATAACGCATAAAGCATAACGTGTAACTCATAACGCATAACGCATAAAGCATAACGCATAACGCATAACCCATAACGCACAACGCATAACGCATAATGCACAACGCATAACGAATACCGCAAAACGCATAACGCATAACGCATAACGCATAAAGCATAACGCATAACGCATAACGCATAACGCATAACGCATAACGCATAACGCATAACGCATAACGCATAACATATAACGCATAACGCATAACGCATAATGCATAACGCATAACGTATAACTCATAACGCATAACGCATAACGCATAACGCATAACGCATAACGCATAACGCATAACGCATAACGCATAACGCATAACGCATAACGCATAACGCATAACGCATAACGCATAACGCATACCGTATAACTCATAACGCATAACGCATAAAGCATAACGCATAACGCATAACGCATAACGCATAACGCATAACGCATAACGCATAACGCATAACGCATAACGCATAATGCATAACGCATAACGTATAACGTATAACGCATAACGCATAACGCATAACGCATAACGCATAACCCCTAACGCATAACGTAAAACTCATAACGCATAACGCATAAAGCATAACGCATAACGCATAACGCATAACGCATAACGCATAACGCATAACGCATAAAGCATAACGCATAACGCATAACGCATAACGCATAACGCACACCGTATAACGCATAACGCATAACGTATAACTCATAACGCATAACGCATAAAGCATAACGCATAACGCATAACGCATAACGCATAACGCATAACGCATAACGCATAACATATAACGCATAACGCATTACGCATAATGCATAACGCATAACGTATAACTCATAACGCATAACGCATAAAGCATAACGCATAACGCATAACGCATAACGCATAACGCATAACGCATAACGCATAACGCATAACGCAGAACGCATAACGCATAACGCATAACGCATAACGCATAACGCATAACGCATATCGCATAACGCATAACGCATAACGCATAACGTATAACGTATAACGCACAACGCACAACGCATAACGCATAACGCATAACGCATAACGCATACCGTATAACGCATAACGCATAACGCATAACGCACACCGTATAACGCATAACGCATAACGCAAACGTATAGCGCACAACGCATAACGCATGAACCATAACCCATACTTCATAACGCATAACGCATACTGCACAACGCATAACGAACACCGGAAAACCCATAACACCTAACGCATAACGGATCACGCATAACGCATAATGCATAACGCATAAAGCATAACGCATAACGCATAACCCCTAACGCAATAACGCATAACGCATAACGCATAAAGCATAACGTGTAACTCATAACGCATAACGCATAAAGCATAACGCATAACGCATAACGCATAACGCATAACGCATAACGCATAACGCATATCGCATAACGTGTAACTCATAACGCATAACGCATAAAGCATAACGCATAACGCATAACGCATAACGCATAACGCATAACGCATAACGCATAACTCATATCGCATAACGCATAACGCATATCGCATAACGCATAACGCATAACGCAAACGTATAACGCACAACGCATAACGCATAACGCATAACGCATAACATATAACGCATAACGCATAACGCATAAAGCATAACGCATAACGCATAACGCATAACGCATAATGCATAACGCATAACGTATAACTCATAACGCATAACGCATAAAGCATAACGCATAACGCATAACGCATAACGCATAACGCATAAAGCATAACGCCTAACGCATAACGGATCACGCATAACGCATAATGCATAACGCATAAAGCATAACGCATAACGCATAACGCATAAAGCATAACGTGTAACTCATAACGCATAACGCATAAATCATAACGCATAACGCATAACGCATAACGCATATCGCATAACGCATAACGCATATCGCATAACGCATAACGCATAACGCAAACGTATAACGCACAACGCATAACGCATAACGCATAACATATAACGCATAACGCATAACGCATAAAGCATAACGCATAACGCATAACGCATAACGCATAATGCATAACGCATAACGTATAACTCATAAAGCATAACGCATAAAGCATAACGCATAACGCATAACGCATAACGCATAACGCATAACGCATAACGCATATCGCATAACGCATAACGCATAACGCAAACGTATAACGCACAACGCATAACGCATAACGCATAACGCATAACGCATAACATATAACGCATAACGCATAACGCATAACGCATAACGCATAACGCATAACGCATAACGCATAACGCATAACGCATAACGTGTAACTCATAACGCATAACGCATAAAGCATAACGCATAACGCATAACGCATAACGCATAACGCATAACGCATAACGCATAACGCATAACGCATATCGCATAACGCATAACGCATAACGCAAACGTATAACGCACAACGCATAACGCATAACGCATAACGCATAACATATAACGCATAACGCATAACGCATAACGCATAACGCATAACGCATAACGCATAACGCATAACGCATAACGCATAACCCATAACGCATAACGCATAAAGCATAATGCATAACGCATAACGCATACCGTATAACGCATAACGCATAACGCATAACGCATAACATATAACGCATAACGCATAACGCATAACGCATAACGTATAACGCATAACGCATAACGTATAACGCATAACGCATAACGCATAACGCATACCGTATAACGGCTAACGCATAACGCATAACGCATACGTATAACGCACGACGCATAACGCATAACGCATAACGCATAACGCATACCGTATAACGCATAACGCATAACGCATAACGCATAACGCAAACGTATAGCGCACAACGCATAACGCATAAACCATAACCCATACTTCATAACGCATAGCGCATACTGCACAACGCATAACAAACACCGGAAAACCCATAACGCCTAACGCATAACGGATCACGCATAACGCATAACGCATAACGCATATCGCATAACGCATAACGCAAACGTATAACGTGTAACTCATAACGCATAACGCATAAAGCATAACGCATAACGCATAACGCATAACGCATAACGCATAACGCATAACGCATAACGCATATCGCATAACGCATAACGCATAACGCAAACGTATAACGCACAACGCATAACGCATAACGCATAACGCATAACATATAACGCATAACGCATAACGCATAACGCATAACGCATAACGCATACGTTTAACGCACGACGCATAACGCATAACGCATAACGCATAACGCATACCGTATAACGCATAACGCATAACGCATAACGCATAACGCATAACGCATAACGCATAATGCATAACGCATAACGTATAACTCATAACGCATAACGCATAAAGCATAACGCATAACGCATAACGCATAACGCATAACGCATAACGCATAACGCATAACGCATAACGCATAACGCGTAACGCATAACGCATAACGCATAACGCATAACGCATAACGCATATCGCATAACGCATAATGCATAACGCATAACGTATAACTCATAACGCATAACGCATAAAGCATAACGCATAACGCATAACGCATAACGCATAACGCATACGTTTAACGCACGACGCATAACGCATAACGCATAACGCATAACGCATACCGTATAACGCATAACGCATAACGCATAACGCATAACGCATAACGCATAACGCATAAAGCATAACGCATAACGTATAACTCATAACGCATAACGCATAAAGCATAACGCATAACGCATAACGCATAACGCATAACGCATAACGCATATCGCATAACGCATAACGCATAACGCATAACGTATAACGTATAACGCACAACGCACAACGCATAACGCATAACGCATAACGCATAACGCATAACGCATAATGCATAACGCATAACGTATAACTCATAACGCATAACGCATAAAGCATAACGCATAACGCATAACGCATAACGCATAACGCATAAAGCATAACGCCTAACGCATAACGCATAACGCATAACCCATAACGCACAACGCATCACGCATAACGCATAATGCATAACGCATAAAGCATAACGCATAACGCATAACGCATAACTCATAACGCATAACGCATAACGCACACCGTATAACGCATAACGCATAACGTATAACTCATAACGCATAACGCATAAAGCATAACGCATAACGCATAACGCATAACGCATAACGCATAACGCATAACGCATAACGCATACCGTATAACGCATAACGCATAACGCATAACGCAAACGTATAGCGCACAACGCATAACGCATAACGCATAACGCATAACGCATAACGCATAACGCATAACGCATAACGCATAACGCATAACGCACACCGTATAACGCATAACGCATAACGTATAACTCATAACGCATAACGCATAAAGCATAACGCATAACGCATAACGCATAACGCATAACGCATAATGCATAACGCATAACGTATAACTCATAACGCATAACGCATAAAGCATAACGCATAACGCATAACGCATAACGCATAACGCATAACGCATATCGCATAACGCATAACGCATAACGCATAACGCATAACATATAACGCATAACGCATAACGCATAAAGCATAACGCATAACGCATAACGCATAACGCATAATGCATAACGCATAACGTATAACTCATAACGCATAACGCATAAAGCATAACGCATAACGCATAACGCATAACGCATAACGCATAAAGCATAACGCCTAACGCATAACGCATAACGCATAACCCATAACGCACAACGCATCACGCATAACGCATAATGCATAACGCATAAAGCATAACGCATAACGCATAACGCATAACTCATAACGCATAACGCATAACGCACACCGTATAACGCATAACGCATAACGTATAACTCATAACGCATAACGCATAACGCATAACGCATAACGCATAACGCATAACGCATAACGCATAACGCATAACGCATAACGCATAACGCATACCGTATAACGCATAACGCATAACGCATAACGCAAACGTATAGCGCACAACGCATAACGCATAAACCATAACCCATACTTCATAACGCATAACGCATACTGCCCAACGCATAACGAACACCGGAAAACCCATAACGCCTAACGCATAACGGATCACGCATAACGCATAATGCATAACGCATAAAGCATAACGCATAACGCATAACGCATAAACCCTAACGCAATAACGCATAACGCATAACGCATAACGCATAAAGCATAACGTGTAACTCATAACGCATAACGCATAAAGCATAACGCATAACGCATAACGCATAACGCATAACGCATAACGCATAACGCATAACGCATAACGCATAACGCATAACGCATAACGCATAACGCATAACGCATATCGCATAACGCATAACGCATAACGCAAACGTATAACGCACAACGCATAACGCATAACGCATAACGCATAACGCATAACATCTAACGCATAACGCATAACGCATAACGCATAACGCATAACGCATAACGCATAACGCATAACGCATAACGCATAACGCATAACGCATAACGCATAACCCATAACGCATAACGCATAAAGCATAATGCATAACGCATAACGCATACCGTATAACGCATAACGCATAACGCATAACGCATAACGCATAACGCATAACGCATAACGCATAACGCATAACGTATAACGCATAACGCATACCGTATAAGGCATAACGCATAACGCATAACGCATAACGCATACCGTATAACGGCTAACGCATAACGCATAACGCATACGTATAACGCACGACGCATAACGCATAACGCATAACGCATAACGCATAACGCATAACGCATAACGCATAACGCATAACGCATACCGTATAACGCATAACGCATAACGCATAACGCAAACGTATAGCGCACAACGCATAACGCATAAACCATAACCCATACTTCATAACGCATAACGCATACTGCCCAACGCATAACGAACACCGGAAAACCCATAACGCCTAACGCATAACGGATCACGCATAACGCATAATGCATAACGCATAAAGCATAACGCATAACGCATAACGCATAAACCCTAACGCAATAACGCATAACGCATAACGCATAACGCATAAAGCATAACGTGTAACTCATAACGCATAATGCATAACGCATAAAGCATAACGCATAACGCATAACGCATAACTCATAACGCATAACGCATAACGCACACCGTATAACGCATAACGCATAACGTATAACTCATAACGCATAACGCATAAAGCATAACGCATAACGCATAACGCATAACGCATAACGCATAACGCATAACGCATACCGTATAACGCATAACGCATAACGCATAACGCAAACGTATAGCGCACAACGCATAACGCATAAACCATAACCCATACTTCATAACGCATAACGCATACTGCCCAACGCATAACGAACACCGGAAAACCCATAACGCCTAACGCATAACGGATCACCCATAACGCATAATGCATAACGCATAAAGCATAACGCATAACGCATAACGCATAAACCCTAACGCAATAACGCATAACGCATAACGCATAAAGCATAACGTGTAACTCATAACGCATAACGCATAAAGCATAACGCATAACGCATAACGCATAACGCATAACGCATAACGCATAACGCATAACGCATAACGCATAACGCATAACGCATAACGCATAACGCATATCGCATAACGCATAACGCATAACGCAAACGTATAACGCACAACGCATAACGCATAACGCATAACGCAAAACGCATAACATCTAACGCATAACGCATAACGCATAACGCATAACGCATAACGCATAACGCATAACGCATAACGCATAACGCATAACCCATAACGCATAACGCATAAAGCATAATGCATAACGCATAACGCATACCGTATAACGCATAACGCATAACGCATAACGCATAACATATAACGCATAACGCATAACGCATAACGCATAACGTATAACGCATAACGCATACCGTATAAGGCATAACGCATAACGCATAACGCATAACGCATACCGTATAACGGCTAACGCATAACGCATAACGCATACGTATAACGCACGACGCATAACGCATAACGCATAACGCATAACGCATAACGCATAACGCATAACGCATAACGCATAACGCATACCGTATAACTCATAACGCATAACGCATAAAGCATAACGCATAACGCACACCGTATAACGCATAACGCATAACGCATAACGCATAATGCATAACGCATAACGTATAACGTATAACGCATAACGCATAACGCATAACGCATAACGCATAACCCCTAACGCATAACGTAAAACGCATAACGCATAACGCATAAAGCATAACGCATAACGCATAACGCATAACGCATAACGCATAACGCATATCGCATAACGCATAACGCATAACGTATAACGCATAACGCATACCGTATAAAGCATAACGCATAACGCATAACGCATAACGCATAACGCATAACGCATAACGCATAACGCATACCGTATAACTCATAACGCATAACGCATAAAGCATAACGCATAACGCATAACGCATAACGCATAACGCATAACGCATAACGCATAACGCATAACGCATAACGCATAACGCATAACGCATAACGCATAATGCATAACGCATAACGTATAACGTATAACGCATAACGCATAACGCATAACGCATAACGCATAACCCCTAACGCATAACGTAAAACTCATAACGCATAACGCATAACGCATAAAGCATAACGCATAACGCATAACGCATAACGGATAACGCATAACGCATATCGCATAACGCATAACGCATAACGTATAACGCATAACGCATACCGTATAACGCATAACGCATAACGCATAACGTATAACGCATAACGCATACCGTATAACGCATAACGCATAACGCATAACGCATACCGTATAACGGCTAACGCATAACGCATAACGCATACGTATAGCGCACAACGCATAACGCATAAACCATAACCCATACTTCATAACGCATAGCGCATACTGCACAACGCATATCGAACACCGGAAAACTCATAACGCCTAACGCATGACGGATTACGCATAACGCATAACGCATAACGCATAACGCATAACGCATAACGCATAACGCACACCGTATAACGCATAACGCATAACGTATAACTCATAACGCATAACGCATAAAGCATAACGCATAACGCATAACGCATAACGCATAACGCATAACGCATAACATATAACGCCTAACGCATAACGCATAATGCATAACGCATAACGTATAACTCATAACGCATAACGCATAAAGCATAACGCATAACGCATAACGCATAACGCATAACGCATAACGCATACCGTATAACGCATAACCCCTAACGCATAACGTAAAACTCATAACGCATAACGCATAAAGCATAACGCATAACGCATAACGCATAACGCATAACGCATAACGCATAACGCATAACGCATAAAGCATAACGCATAACGCATAACGCATAACGCATAACGCATAACGCATAACGCATAAAGCATAACGTGTAACTCATAACGCATAACGCATAAAGCATAACGCATAACGCATAACCCATAACGCACAACGCATAACGCATAATGCACAACGCATAACGAATACCGCAAAACGCATAACGCATAACGCATAACGCATAACGCATAAAGCATAACGCATAACGCATAACGCATAACGCATAACGCATATCGCATAACGCATAAAGCATAACGCATAACGCATAACGCATAACGCATAACGCATAACGCATATCGCATAACGCATAACGCATAACGTATAACGCATAACGCATACCGTATAACGCATAACGCATAACGCATAACGTATAACGCATAACGCATACCGTATAACGCATAACCCCTAACGCATAACGTAAAACTCATAACGCATAACGCATAAAGCATAACGCATAACGCATAACGCATAAAGCATAACGCATAACGCATAACGCATAACGCATAACGCATAACGCATAACGCATAACGCATAACGCATAATGCATAACGCATAACGTATAACGTATAACGCATAACGCATAACGCATAACGCATAACGCATAACCCCTAACGCATAACGTAAAACTCATAACGCATAACGCATAAAGCATAACGCATAACGCATAACGCATAACGCATAACGCATATCGCATAACGCATAAAGCATAACGCATAACGCATAACGCATAATGCATAACGCATAACGTATAACTCATAACGCATAACGCATAAAGCATAACGCATAACGCATAACGCATAACGCATAACGCATAAAGCATAACGCCTAACGCATAACGCATAACGCATAACCCATAACGCACAACGCATCACGCATAACGCATAATGCATAACGCATAAAGCATAACGCATAACGCATAACGCATAACTCATAACGCATAACGCATAACGCACACCGTATAACGCATAACGCATAACGTATAACTCATAACGCATAACGCATAAAGCATAACGCATAACGCATAACGCATAACGCATAACGCATAACGCATAACGCATAACGCATACCGTATAACGCATAACGCATAACGCATAACGCAAACGTATAGCGCACAACGCATAACGCATAACGCATAAAGCATAACGCATAACGCATAACGCATAACGCATAACGCATAACGCATAACGCACACCGTATAACGCATAACGCATAACGTATAACTCATAACGCATAACGCATAAAGCATAACGCATAACGCATAACGCATAACGCATAACGCATAATGCATAACGCATAACGTATAACTCATAACGCATAACGCATAAAGCATAACGCATAACGCATAACGCATAACGCATAACGCATAACGCATATCGCATAACGCATAACGCATAACGCATAACGCATAACATATAACGCATAACGCATAACGCATAAAGCATAACGCATAACGCATAACGCATAACGCATAATGCATAACGCATAACGTATAACTCATAACGCATAACGCATAAAGCATAACGCATAACGCATAACGCATAACGCATAACGCATAAAGCATAACGCATAACGCATAACGCATAACGCATAACCCATAACGCACAACGCATCACGCATAACGCATAATGCATAACGCATAAAGCATAACGCATAACGCATAACGCATAACTTATAACGCATAACGCATAACGCACACCGTATAACGCATAACGCATAACGTATAACTCATAACGCATAACGCATAAAGCATAACGCATAACGCATAACGCATAACGCATAACGCATAACGCATAACGCATAACGCATAACGCATACCGTATAACGCATAACGCATAACGCATAACGCAAACGTATAGCGCACAACGCATAACGCATAAACCATAACCCATACTTCATAACGCATAACGCATACTGCCCAACGCATAACGAACACCGGAAAACCCATAACGCCTAACGCATAACGGATCACGCATAACGCATAATGCATAACGCATAAAGCATAACGCATAACGCATAACGCATAAACCCTAACGCAATAACGCATAACGCATAACGCATAACGCATAAAGCATAACGTGTAACTCATAACGCATAACGCATAAAGCATAACGCATAACGCATAACGCATAACTCATAACGCATAACGCATAACGCATAACGCATAACGCATAACGCATAACGCATAACGCATAACGCATATCGCATAACGCATAACGCATAACGCAAACGTATAACGCACAACGCATAACGCATAACGCATAACGCATAACGCATAACATCTAACGCATAACGCATAACGCATAACGCATAACGCATAACGCATAACGCATAACGCATAACGCATAACGCATAACGCATAACGCATAACGCATAACCCATAACGCATAACGCATAAAGCATAATGCATAACGCATAACGCATACCGTATAACGCATAACGCATAACGCATAACGCATAACATATAACGCATAACGCATAACGCATAACGCATAACGTATAACGCATAACGCATACCGTATAAGGCATAACGCATAACGCATAACGCATAACGCATACCGTATAACGGCTAACGCATAACGCATAACGCATACGTATAACGCACGACGCATAACGCATAACGCATAACGCATAACGCATAACGCATAACGCATAACGCATAACGCATAACGCATACCGTATAACGCATAACGCATAACGCATAACGCAAACGTATAGCGCACAACGCATAACGCATAAACCATAACCCATACTTCATAACGCATAACGCATACTGCCCAACGCATAACGAACACCGGAAAACCCATAACGCCTAACGCATAACGGATCACGCATAACGCATAATGCATAACGCATAAAGCATAACGCATAACGCATAACGCATAAACCCTAACGCAATAACGCATAACGCATAACGCATAACGCATAAAGCATAACGTGTAACTCATAACGCATAATGCATAACGCATAAAGCATAACGCATAACGCATAACGCATAACTCATAACGCATAACGCATAACGCACACCGTATAACGCATAACGCATAACGTATAACTCATAACGCATAACGCATAAAGCATAACGCATAACGCATAACGCATAACGCATAACGCATAACGCATAACGCATACCGTATAACGCATAACGCATAACGCATAACGCAAACGTATAGCGCACAACGCATAACGCATAAACCATAACCCATACTTCATAACGCATAACGCATACTGCCCAACGCATAACGAACACCGGAAAACCCATAACGCCTAACGCATAACGGATCACCCATAACGCATAATGCATAACGCATAAAGCATAACGCATAACGCATAACGCATAAACCCTAACGCAATAACGCATAACGCATAACGCATAAAGCATAACGTGTAACTCATAACGCATAACGCATAACGAATAACGCATAACGCATAACGCATAACGCATAACGCATAACGCATAACGCATAACGCATAACGCATAACGCATAACGCATAACGCATATCGCATAACGCATAACGCATAACGCAAACGTATAACGCACAACGCATAACGCATAACGCATAACGCATAACGCATAACATATAACGCATAACGCATAACGCATAACGCATAACGCATAACGCATAACGCATAACGCATAACGCATAACGCATAACGCATAACCCATAACGCATAACGCATAAAGCATAATGCATAACGCATAACGCATACCGTATAACGCATAACGCATAACGCATAACGCATAACATATAACGCATAACGCATAACGCATAACGCATAACGTATAACGCATAACGCATACCGTATAAGGCATAACGCATAACGCATAACGCATAACGCATACCGTATAACGGCTAACGCATAACGCATAACGCATACGTATAACGCACGACGCATAACGCATAACGCATAACGCATAACGCATAACGCATAACGCATAACGCATAACGCATAACGCATACCGTATAACTCATAACGCATAACGCATAAAGCATAACGCATAACGCACACCGTATAACGCATAACGCATAACGCATAACGCATAATGCATAACGCATAACGTATAACGTATAACGCATACCGCATAACGCATAACGCATAACGCATAACCCCTAACGCATAACGTAAAACTCATAACGCATAACGCATAAAGCATAACGCATAACGCATAACGCATAACGCATAACGCATAACGCATATCGCATAACGCATAACGCATAACGTATAACGCATAACGCATACCGTATAAAGCATAACGCATAACGCATAACGCATAACGCATAACGCATAACGCATAACGCATAACGCATACCGTATAACTCATAACGCATAACGCATAAAGCATAACGCATAACGCATAACGCATAACGCATAACGCATAACGCATAACGCATAACGCATAACGCATAACGCATAACGCATAACGCATAACGCATAATGCATAACGCATAACGTATAACGTATAACGCATAACGCATAACGCATAACGCATAACGCATAACCCCTAACGCATAACGTAAAACTCATAACGCATAACGCATAACGCATAAAGCATAACGCATAACGCATAACGCATAACGGATAACGCATAACGCATATCGCATAACGCATAACGCATAACGTATAACGCATAACGCATACCGTATAACGCATAACGCATAACGCATAACGTATAACGCATAACGCATACCGTATAACGCATAACGCATAACGCATAACGCATACCGTATAACGGCTAACGCATAACGCATAACGCATACGTATAGCGCACAACGCATAACGCATAAACCATAACGCATACTTCATAACGCATAGCGCATACTGCACAACGCATATCGAACACCGGAAAACTCATAACGCCTAACGCATGACGGATTACGCATAACGCATAACGCATAACGCATAACGCATAACGCATAACGCATAACGCACACCGTATAACGCATAACGCATAACGTATAACTCATAACGCATAACGCATAAAGCATAACGCATAACGCATAACGCATAACGCATAACGCATAACGCATAACATATAACGCCTAACGCATAACGCATAATGCATAACGCATAACGTATAACTCATAACGCATAACGCATAAAGCATAACGCATAACGCATAACGCATAACGCATAACGCATAACGCATACCGTATAACGCATAACCCCTAACGCATAACGTATAACTCATAACGCATAACGCATAAAGCATAACGCATAACGCATAACGCATAACGCATAACGCATAACGCATAACGCATAACGCATAAAGCATAACGCATAACGCATAACGCATAACGCATAACGCATAACGCATAACGCATAAAGCATAACGTGTAACTCATAACGCATAACGCATAAAGCATAACGCATAACGCATAACCCATAACGCACAACGCATAACGCATAATGCACAACGCATAACGAATACCGCAAAACGCATAACGCATAACGCATAACGCATAACGCATAAAGCATAACGCATAACGCATAACGCATAACGCATAACGCATATCGCATAACGCATAAAGCATAACGCATAACGCATAACGCATAACGCATAACGCATAACGCATATCGCATAACGCATAACGCATAACGTATAACGCATAACGCATACCGTATAACGCATAACGCATAACGCATAACGTATAACGCATAACGCATACCGTATAACGCATAACCCCTAACGCATAACGTAAAACTCATAACGCATAACGCATAAAGCATAACGCATAACGCATAACGCATAAAGCATAACGCATAACGCATAACGCATAACGCATAACGCATAACGCATAACGCATAACGCATAACGCATAATGCATAACGCATAACGTATAACGTATAACGCATAACGCATAACGCATAACGCATAACGCATAACCCCTAACGCATAACGTAAAACTCATAACGCATAACGCATAAAGCATAACGCATAACGCATAACGCATAACGCATAACGCATATCGCATAACGCATAAAGCATAACGCATAACGCATAACGCATAACGCATAACGCATAACGCATATCGCATAACGCATAACGCATAACGTATAACGCATAACGCATACCGTATAACGCATAACGCATAACGCATAACGTATAACGCATAACGCATACCGTATAACGCATAACCCCTAACGCATAACGTAAAACTCATAACGCATAACGCATAAAGCATAACGCATAACGCATAACGCATAACGCATAACGCATAACGCATAACGCATAAAGCATAACGCATAACGCATAACGCATAACGCATAACGCATAACGCATAACGCATAAAGCATAACGTGTAACTCATAACGCATAACGCATAAAGCATAACGCATAACGCATAACCCATAACGCACAACGCATAACGCATAATGCACAACGCATAACGAATACCGCAAAACGCATAACGCATAACGCATAACGCATAACGCATTACGCATAACTCATAACGCATAACGCATAACGCATAACGCACACCGTATAACGCATAACGCATAACGTATAACTCATAACGCATAACGCATAAAGCATAACGCATAACGCATAACGCATAACGCATAACGCATAACGCATAACGCATAACATATAACGCATAACGCATAACGCATAATGCATAACGCATAACGTATAACTCATAACGCATAACGCATAAAGCATAACGCATAACGCATAACGCATAACGCATAACGCATAACGCATAACGCATAACGCATAACGCATAACGCATAACGCATAACGCATAACGCATAACGCATAACGCATAACGCATAACGCATAACGCATATCGCATAACGCATAACGCATAACGCATAACGTATAACGTATAACGCACAACGCACAACGCATAACGCATAACGCATAACGCATAACGCATACCGTATAACGCATAACGCATAACGCATAACGCACACCGTATAACGCATAACGCATAACGCAAACGTATAGCGCACAACGCATAACGCATGAACCATAACCCATACTTCATAACGCATAACGCATACTGCACAACGCATAACGAACACCGGAAAACCCATAACACCTAACGCATAACGGATCACGCATAACGCATAATGCATAACGCATAAAGCATAACGCATAACGCATAACCCCTAACGCAATAACGCATAACGCATAACGCATAAAGCATAACGTGTAACTCATAACGCATAACGCATAAAGCATAACGCATAACGCATAACGCATAACGCATAACGCATAACGCATAACGCATATCGCATAACGTGTAACTCATAACGCATAACGCATAAAGCATAACGCATAACGCATAACGCATAACGCATAACGCATAACGCATAACGCATAACGCATAACGCATAACGCATAACTCATATCGCATAACGCATAACGCATATCGCATAACGCATAACGCATAACGCAAACGTATAACGCACAACGCATAACGCATAACGCATAACGCATAACATATAACGCATAACGCATAACGCATAAAGCATAACGCATAACGCATAACGCATAACGCATAATGCATAACGCATAACGTATAACTCATAACGCATAACGCATAAAGCATAACGCATAACGCATAACGCATAACGCATAACGCATAAAGCATAACGCCTAACGCATAACGGATCACGCATAACGCATAATGCATAACGCATAAAGCATAACGCATAACGCATAACGCATAAAGCATAACGTGTAACTCATAACGCATAACGCATAAATCATAACGCATAACGCATAACGCATAACGCATAACGCATAACGCATATCGCATAACGCATAACGCATATCGCATAACGCATAACGCATAACGCAAACGTATAACGCACAACGCATAACGCATAACGCATAACATATAACGCATAACGCATAACGCATAAAGCATAACGCATAACGCATAACGCATAACGCATAACGCATAACGCATAACGAATAACTCATAAAGCATAACGCATAAAGCATAACGCATAACGCATAACGCATGACGCATAACGCATAACGCATAACGCATATCGCATAACGCATAACGCATAACGCAAACGTATAACGCACAACGCATAACGCATAACGCATAACGCATAACGCATAACATATAACGCATAACGCATAACGCATAACGCATAACGCATAACGCATAACGCATAACGCATAACGCATAACGCATAACGTGTAACTCATAACGCATAACGCATAAAGCATAACGCATAACGCATAACGCATAACGCATAACGCATAACGCATAACGCATAACGCATATCGCATAACGCATAACGCATAACGCAAACGTATAACGCACAACGCATAACGCATAACGCATAACGCATAACGTATAACGCATAACGCATAACGCATAACGCATAACGCATAACGCATAACGCATAACGCATAACGCATAACGCATAACGCATAACCCATAACGCATAACGCATAAAGCATAATGCATAACGCATAACGCATACCGTATAACGCATAACGCATAACGCATAACGCATAACATATAACGCATAACGCATAACGCATAACGCATAACGTATAACGCATAACGCATACCGTATAACGCATAACGCATAACGCATAACGCATACCGTATAACGGCTAACGCATAACGCATAACGCATACGTATAACGCACGACGCATAACGCATAACGCATAACGCATAACGCATACCGTATAACGCATAACGCATAACGCATAACGCATAACGCAAACGTATAGCACACAACGCATAACGCATAAACCATAACCCATACTTCATAACGCATAGCGCATACTGCACAACGCATAACAAACACCGGAAAACCCATAACGCCTAACGCATAACGGATCACGCATAACGCATAACGCATAACGCATATCGCATAACGCATAACGCAAACGTATAACGTGTAACTCATAACGCATAACGCATAAAGCATAACGCATAACGCATAACGCATAACGCATAACGCATAACGCATAACGCATAACGCATATCGCATAACGCATAACGCATAACGCAAACGTATAACGCACAACGCATAACGCATAACGCATAACATATAACGCATAACGCATAACGCATAACGCATAACGCATAACGCATACGTTTAACGCACGACGCATAACGCATAACGCATAACGCATAACGCATACCGTATAACGCATAACGCATAACGCATAACGCATAACGCATAACGCATAACGCATAATGCATAACGCATAACGTATAACTCATAACGCATAACGCATAAAGCATAACGCATAACGCATAACGCATAACGCATAACGCATAACGCATAACGCATAACGCATAACGCATAACGCGTAACGCATAACGCATAACGCATAACGCATAACGCATAACGCATATCGCATAACGCATAATGCATAACGCATAACGTATAACTCATAACGCATAACGCATAAAACATAACGCATAACGCATAACGCATAACGCATAACGCATACGTTTAACGCACGACGCATAACGCATAACGCATAACGCATAACGCATACCGTATAACGCATAACGCATAACGCATAACGCATAACGCATAACGCATAACGCATAATGCATAACGCATAACGTATAACTCATAACGCATAACGCATAAAGCATAACGCATAACGCATAACGCATAACGCATAACGCATAACGCATATCGCATAACGCATAACGCATAACGCATAACGTATAACGTATAACGCACAACGCACAACGCATAACGCATAACGCATAACGCATAACGCATAACGCATATCGCATAACGCATAACGCATATCGCATAACGCATAACGCATAACGCAAACGTATAACGCACAACGCATAACGCATAACGCATAACGCATAACATATAACGCATAACGCATAACGCATAAAGCATAACGCATAACGCATAACGCATAACGCATAATGCATAACGCATAACGTATAACTCATAACGCATAACGCATAAAGCATAACGCATAACGCATAACGCATAACGCATAACGCATAAAGCATAACGCCTAACGCATAACGCATAACGCATAACCCATAACGCACAACGCATCACGCATAACGCATAATGCATAACGCATAAAGCATAACGCATAACGCATAACGCATAACTCATAACGCATAACGCATAACGCACACCGTATAACGCATAACGCATAACGTATAACTCATAACGCATAACGCATAAAGCATAACGCATAACGCATAACGCATAACGCATAACGCATAACGCATAACGCATAACGCATAACGCATAACGCATACCGTATAACGCATAACGCATAACGCATAACGCAAACGTATAGCGCACAACGCATAACGCATAAACCATAACCCATACTTCATAACGCATAACGCATACTGCCCAACGCATAACGAACACCGGAAAACCCATAACGCATAACGCATAACGGATAACGCATAACGCATAATGCATAACGCATAAAGCATAACGCATAACGCATAACGCATAAACCCTAACGCAATAACGCATAACGCATAACGCATAACGCATAAAGCATAACGTGTAACTCATAACGCATAACGCATAAAGCATAACGCATAACGCATAACGCATAACGCATAACGCATAACGCATAACGCATAACGCATAACGCATAACGCATAACGCATATCGCATAACGCATAACGCATAACGCAAACGTATAACGCACAACGCATAACGCATAACGCATAACGCATAACGCATAACATCTAACGCATAACGCATAACGCATAACGCATAACGCATAACGCATAACGCATAACGCATAACGCATAACGCATAACGCATAACCCATAACGCATAACGCATAAAGCATAATGCATAACGCATAACGCATACCGTATAACGCATAACGCATAACGCATAACGCATAACATATAACGCATAACGCATAACGCATAACGCATAACGTATAACGCATAACGCATACCGTATAAGGCATAACGCATAACGCATAACGCATAACGCATACCGTATAACGGCTAACGCATAACGCATAACGCATACGTATAACGCACGACGCATAACGCATAAGGCATAACGCATAACGCATAACGCATAACGCATAACGCATAACGCATAACGCATAACGCATACCGTATAACGCATAACGCATAACGCATAACGCAAACGTATAGCGCACAACGCATAACGCATAAACCATAACCCATACTTCATAACGCATAACGCATACTGCCCAACGCATAACGAACACCGGAAAACCCATAACGCCTAACGCATAACGGATCACGCATAACGCATAATGCATAACGCATAAAGCATAACGCATAACGCATAACGCATAAACCCTAACGCAATAACGCATAACGCATAACGCATAACGCATAAAGCATAACGTGTAACTCATAACGCATAATGCATAACGCATATCGCATAACGCATAACGCATATCGCATAACGCATAACGCATAACGCATAACGCACACCGTATAACGCATAACGCATAACGTATAACTCATAACGCATAACGCATAAAGCATAACGCATAACGCATAACGCATAACGCATAACGCATAACGCATAACGCATAACGCATAACGCATACCGTATAACGCATAACGCATAACGCATAACGCAAACGTATAGCGCACAACGCATAACGCATAAACCATAACCCATACTTCATAACGCATAACGCATACTGCCCAACGCATAACGAACACCGGAAAACCCATAACGCCTAACGCATAACGGATCACGCATAACGCATAATGCATAACGCATAAAGCATAACGCATAACGCATAACGCATAAACCCTAACGCAATAACGCATAACGTATAACGCATAACGCATAAAGCATAACGTGTAACTCATAACGCATAACGCATAAAGCATAACGCATAACGCATAACGCATAACGCATAACGCATAACGCATAACGCATAACGCATAACGCATAACGCATAACGCATAACGCATATCGCATAACGCATAACGCATAACGCAAACGTATAACGCACAACGCATAACGCATAACGCATAACGCATAACATCTAACGCATAACGCATAACGCATAACGCATAACGCATAACGCATAACGCATAACGCATAACGCATAACGCATAACCCATAACGCATAACGCATAAAGCATAATGCATAACGCATAACGCATACCGTATAACGCATAACGCATAACGCATAACGCAGAACATATAACGCATAACGCATAACGCATAACGCATAACGTATAACGCATAACGCATACCGTATAAGGCATAACGCATAACGCATAACGCATAACGCATACCGTATAACGGCTAACGTATAACGCATAACGCATACGTATAACGCACGACGCATAACGCATAACGCATAACGCATAACGCATAACGCATAACGCATAACGCATAACGCATACCGTATAACTCATAACGCATAACGCATAAAGCATAACGCATAACGCACACCGTATAACGCATAACGCATAACGCATAACGCATAATGCATAACGCATAACGTATAACGTATAACGCATAACGCATAACGCATAACGCATAACGCATAACCCCTAACGCATAACGTAAAACTCATAACGCATAACGCATAAAGCATAACGCATAACGCATAACGCATAACGCATAACGCATAACGCATATCGCATAACGCATAACGCATAACGTATAACGCATAACGCATACCGTATAAAGCATAACGCATAACGCATAACGCATAACGCATAACGCATAACGCATAACGCATAACGCATACCGTATAACTCATAACGCATAACGCATAAAGCATAACGCATAACGCATAACGCATAACGCATAACGCATAACGCATAACGCATAACGCATAACGCATAACGCATAACGCATAACGCATAATGCATAACGCATAACGTATAACGTATAACGCATAACGCATAACGCATAACGCATAACGCATAACCCCTAACGCATAACGTAAAACTCATAACGCATAACGCATAACGCATAAAGCATAACGCATAACGCATAACGCATAACGCATAACGCATAACGCATAACGCATAACGCATAACGTATAACGCATAACGCATACCGTATAACGCATAACGCATAACGCATAACGCATAACGCATAACGCATACCGTATAACGCATAACGCATAACGCATAACGCATACCGTATAACGGCTAACGCATAACGCATAACGCATACGTATAGCGCACAACGCATAACGCATAAACCATAACCCATACTTCATAACGCATAGCGCATACTGCACAACGCATATCGAACACCGGAAAACCCATAACGCCTAACGCATGACGGATTACGCATAACGCATAACGCATAACGCATAACGCATAACGCATAACGCATAACGCACACCGTATAACGCATAACGCATAACGTATAACTCATAACGCATAACGCATAAAGCATAACGCATAACGCATAACGCATAACGCATAACGCATAACGCATAACATATAACGCCTAACGCATAACGCATAATGCATAACGCATAACGTATAACTCATAACGCATAACGCATAAAGCATAACGCATAACGCATAACGCATAACGCATAACGCATAACGCATACCGTATAACGCATAACCCCTAACGCATAACGTAAAACTCATAACGCATAACGCATAAAGCATAACGCATAACGCATAACGCATAACGCATAACGCATAACGCATAACGCATAACGCATAACGCATAAAGCATAACGCATAACGCATAACGCATAACGCATAAAGCATAACGTGTAACTCATAACGCATAACGCATAAAGCATAACGCATAACGCATAACCCATAACGCACAACGCATAACGCATAATGCACAACGCATAACGAATACCGCAAAACGCATAACGCATAACGCATAACGCATAACGCATTACGCATAACTCATAACGCATAACGCATAACGCATAACGCACACCGTATAACGCATAACGCATAACGTATAACTCATAACGCATAACGCATAAAGCATAACGCATAACGCATAACGCATAAGGCATAACGCATAACGCATAACATATAACGCATAACGCATAACGCATAACGTATAACTCATAACGCATAACGCATAACGCATAACGCATAACGCATAACGCATAACGCATAACGCATAACGCATAACGCATAACGCATAACGCATAACGCATAACGCATACCGTATAACTCATAACGCATAACGCATAAAGCATAACGCATAACTCATAACGCATATCGCATAACGCATAACGCATAACGCAAACGTATAACGCACAACGCATAACGCATAACGCATAACATATAACGCATAACGCATAACGCATAAAGCATAACGCATAACGCATAACGCATAACGCATAATGCATAACGCATAACGTATAACTCATAACGCATAACGCATAAAGCATAACGCATAACGCATAACGCATGACGCATAACGCATAACGCATAACGCATATCGCATAACGCATAACGCATAACGCAAACGTATAACGCACAACGCATAACGCATAACGCATAACGCATAACGCATAACATATAACGCATAACGCATAACGCATAACGCATAACGCATAACGCATAACGCATAACGCATAACGCATAACGCATAACGTGTAACTCATAACGCATAACGCATAAAGCATAACGCATAACGCATAACGCATAACGCATAACGCATAACGCATAACGCATATCGCATAACGCATAACGCATAACGCAAACGTATAACGCACAACGCATAACGCATAACGCATAACGCATAACGCATAACATATAACGCATAACGCATAACGCATAACGCATAACGCATAACGCATAACGCATAACGCATAACCCATAACGCATAACGCATAAAGCATAATGCATAACGCATAACGCATACCGTATAACGCATAACGCATAACGCATAACGCATAACATATAACGCATAACGCATAACGCATAACGCATAACGTATAACGCATAACGCATACCGTATAACGCATAACGCATAACGCATAACGCATACCGTATAACGGCTAACGCATAACGCATAACGCATACGTATAACGCACGACGCATAACGCATAACGCATAACGCATAACGCATACCGTATAACGCATAACGCATAACGCATAACGCATAACGCAAACGTATAGCGCACAACGCATAACGCATAAACCATAACCCATACTTCATAACGCATAGCGCATACTGCACAACGCATAACAAACACCGGAAAACCCATAACGCCTAACGCATAACAGATCACGCATAACGCATAACGCATAACGCATATCGCATAACGCATAACGCAAACGTATAACGTGTAACTCATAACGCATAACGCATAAAGCATAACGCATAACGCATAACGCATAACGCATAACGCATAACGCATAACGCATAACGCATAACGCATATCGCATAACGCATAACGCACAACGCAAACGTATAACGCACAACGCATAACGCATAACGCATAACGCATAACATATAACGCATAACGCATAACGCATAACGCATAACGCATAACGCATACGTTTAACGCACGACGCATAACGCATAACGCATAACGCATAACGCATACCGTATAACGCATAACGCATAACGCATAACGCATAACGCATAACGCATAACGCATAATGCATAACGCATAACGTATAACTCATAACGCATAACGCATAAAGCATAACGCATAACGCATAACGCATAATGCATAACGCATAACGTATAACTCATAACGCATAACGCATAACGCATAACGCATAACGCATAACGCATAACGCATAACGCATAACGCATAACGCATAACGCATAACGCATAACGCATAACGCATAACGCATAACGCATACCGTATAACTCATAACGCATAACGCATAAAGCATAACGCATAACGCATAACGCATATCGCATAACGCATAACGCATAACGCAAACGCATAACGCATACCGTATAAGGCATAACGCATAACGCATAACGCATAACGCATAACGCATAACGCATAACGCATAACGCATAACGCATAACGCATAACGCATACCGTATAACTCATAACGCATAACGCATAAAGCATAACGCATAACGCATAACGCATAACGCATAACGCATAACGCATAACGCATAACGCATAACGCATAACGCATAACGCATAATGCATAACGCATAACGTATAACGTATAACGCATAACGCATAACGCATAACGCATAACGCATAACCCCTAACGCATAACGTAAAACTCATAACGCATAACGCATAACGCATAAAGCATAACGCATAACGCATAACGCATAACGCATAACGCATATCGCATAACGCATAACGCATAACGTATAACGCATAACGCATACCGTATAACGCATAACGCATAACGCATAACGTATAACGCATAACGCATACCGTATAACGCATAACGCATAACGCATAACGCATACCGTATAACGGCTAACGCATAACGCATAACGCATACGTATAGCGCACAACGCATAACGCATAAACCATAACCCATACTTCATAACGCATAGCGCATACTGCACAACGCATAACGAACACCGGAAAACCCATAACGCCTAACGCATGACGGATTACGCATAACGCATAACGCATAACGCATAACGCATAACGCATAACGCATAACGCACACCGTATAACGCATAACGCATAACGTATAACTCATAACGCATAACGCATAAAGCATAACGCATAACGCATAACGCATAACGCATAACGCATAACGCATAACATATAACGCATAACGCATAACGCATAAAGCATAACGCATAACGCATAACGCATAACGCATAACGCATAACGCATAACATATAACGCATAACGCATAACGCATAATGCATAACGCATAACGTATAACTCATAACGCATAACGCATAACGCATAACGCATAACGCATAACGCATAACGCATAACGCATAACGCATAACGCATAACGCATAACGCATAAAGCATAACGTGTAACTCATAACGCATAACGCATAAAGCATAACGCATAACGCATAACCCATAACGCACAACGCATAACGCATAATGCACAACGCATAACGAATACCGCAAAACGCATAACACATAACGCATAACGCATAACGCATTACGCATAACTCATAACGCATAACGCATAACGCATAACGCACACCGTATAACGCATAACGCATAACGTATAACTCATAACGCATAACGCATAAAGCATAACGCATAACGCATAACGCATAACGCATAACGCATAACGCATAACGCATAACGCATAACGCATAACGCATAACGCATACCGTATAACTCATAACGCATAACGCATAAAGCATAACGCATAACGCATAACGCATATCGCATAACGCATAACGCATAACGCAAACGCATAACGAATACCGCAAAACGCATAACGCATAACGCATAACGCATAAAGCATAACGCATAACGCATAACGCATAACGCATAACGCATAACGCATAACGCATAACGCATAACATATAACGCATAACGCATAACGCATAATGCATAACGCATAACGTATAACTCATAACGCATAACGCATAACGCATAACGCATAACGCATAACGCATAACGCATAACGCATAACGCATAACGCATAACGCATAACGCATAACGCATACCGTATAACTCATAACGCATAACGCATAAAGCATAACGCATAACGCATAACACATAACGCATAACGCATAACGCATAACGCATAACGCATAACGCATAACGCATAATGCATAACGCATAACGTATAACGTATAACGCATAACGCATAACGCATAACGCATAACGCATAACCCCTAACGCATAACGTAAAACTCATAACGCATAACGCATAAAGCATAACGCATAACGCATAACGCATAACGCATAACGCATATCGCATAACGCATAAAGCATAACGCATAACGCATAACGCATAACGCATAACGCATAACGCATAACGCATATCGCATAACGCATAACGCATAACGTATAACGCATAACGCATACCGTATAACGCATAACGCATAACGCATAACGTATAACGCATAACGCATACCGTATAACGCATAACCCCTAACGCATAACGTAAAACTCATAACGCATAACGCATAAAGCATAACGCATAACGCATAACGCATAACGCATAACGCATAACGCATAACGCATAAAGCATAACGCATAACGCATAACGCATAACGCATAACGCATAACGCATAACGCATAACGCATAAAGCATAACGTGTAACTCATAACGCATAACGCATAAAGCATAACGCATAACGCATAACCCATAACGCACAACGCATAACGCATAATGCACAACGCATAACGAATACCGCAAAACGCATAACGCATAACGCATAACGCATAACGCATTACGCATAACTCATAACGCATAACGCATAACGCATAACGCACACCGTATAACGCATAACGCATAACGTATAACTCATAACGCATAACGCATAAAGCATAACGCATAACGCATAACGCATAACGCATAACGCATAACGCATAACGCATAACGCATAACATATAACGCATAACGCATAACGCATAATGCATAACGCATAACGTATAACTGATAACGCATAACGCATAAAGCATAACGCATAACGCATAACGCATAACGCATAACGCATAACGCATAACGCATAACGCATAACGCATAACGCATAACGCATAACGCATAACGCATAACGCATAACGCATAACGCATAACGCATAACGCATATCGCATAACGCATAACGCATAACGCATAACGTATAACGTATAACGCACAACGCACAACGCATAACGCATAACGCATAACGCATAACGCATACCGTATAACGCATAACGCATAACGCATAACGCACACCGTATAACGCATAACGCATAACGCAAACGTATAGCGCACAACGCATAACGCATGAACCATAACCCATACTTCATAACGCATAACGCATACTGCACAACGCATAACGAACACCGGAAAACCCATAACACCTAACGCATAACGGATCACGCATAACGCATAATGCATAACGCATAAAGCATAACGCATAACGCATAACCCCTAACGCAATAACGCATAACGCATAACGCATAAAGCATAACGTGTAACTCATAACGCATAACGCATAAAGCATAACGCATAACGCATAACGCATAACGCATAACGCATAACGCATAACGCATATCGCATAACGTGTAACTCATAACGCATAACGCATAAAGCATAACGCATAACGCATAACGCATAACGCATAACGCATAACGCATAACGCATAACGCATAACGCATAACTCATATCGCATAACGCATAACGCATATCGCATAACGCATAACGCATAACGCAAACGTATAACGCACAACGCATAACGCATAACGCATAACGCATAACATATAACGCATAACGCATAACGCATAAAGCATAACGCATAACGCATAACGCATAACGCATAATGCATAACGCATAACGTATAACTCATAACGCATAACGCATAAAGCATAACGCATAACGCATAACGCATAACGCATAACGCATAAAGCATAACGCCTAACGCATAACGGATCACGCATAACGCATAATGCATAACGCATAAAGCATAACGCATAACGCATAAATCATAACGCATAACGCATAACGCATAACGTATAACGCATAACGCATATCGCATAACGCATAACGCATATCGCATAACGCATAACGCATAACGCAAACGTATAACGCACAACGCATAACGCATAACGCATAACATATAACGCATAACGCATAACGCATAAAGCATAACGCATAACGCATAACGCATAACGCATAACGCATAACGCATAACGTATAACTCATAAAGCATAACGCATAAAGCATAACGCATAACGCATAACGCATGACGCATAACGCATAACGCATAACGCATATCGCATAACGCATAACGCATAACGCAAACGTATAACGCACAACGCATAACGCATAACGCATAACGCATAACGCATAACATATAACGCATAACGCATAACGCATAACGCATAACGCATAACGCATAACGCATAACGCATAACGCATAACGCATAACGTGTAACTCATAACGCATAACGCATAAAGCATAACGCATAACGCATAACGCATAACGCATAACGCATAACGCATAACGCATAACGCATATCGCATAACGCATAACGCATAACGCAAACGTATAACGCACAACGCATAACGCATAACGCATAACGCATAACATATAACGCATAACGCATAACGCATAACGCATAACGCATAACGCATAACGCATAACGCATAACGCATAACGCATAACGCATAACCCATAACGCATAACGCATAAAGCATAATGCATAACGCATAACGCATACCGTATAACGCATAACGCATAACGCATAACATATAACGCATAACGCATAACGCATAACGCATAACGTATAACGCATAACGCATACCGTATAACGCATAACGCATAACGCATAACGCATACCGTATAACGGCTAACGCATAACGCATAACGCATACGTATAACGCACGACGCATAACGCATAACGCATAACGCATAACGCATACCGTATAACGCATAACGCATAACGCATAACGCATAACGCAAACGTATAGCGCACAACGCATAACGCATAAACCATAACCCATACTTCATAACGCATAGCGCATACTGCACAACGCATAACAAACACCGGAAAACCCATAACGCCTAACGCATAACGGATCACGCATAACGCATAACGCATAACGCATATCGCATAACGCATAACGCAAACATATAACGTGTAACTCATAACGCATAACGCATAAAGCATAACGCATAACGCATAACGCATAACGCATAACGCATAACGCATAACGCATAACGCATAACGCATATCGCATAACGCATAACGCATAACGCAAACGTATAACGCACAACGCATAACGCATAACGCATAACATATAACGCATAACGCATAACGCATAACGCATAACGCATAACGCATACGTTTAACGCACGACGCATAACGCATAACGCATAACGCATAACGCATACCGTATAACGCATAACGCATAACGCATAACGCATAACGCATAACGCATAACGCATAACGCATAATGCATAACGCATAACGTATAACTCATAACGCATAACGCATAAAGCATAACGCATAACGCATAACGCATAACGCATAACGCATAACGCATAACGCATAACGCATAACGCATAACGCATAACGCATAACGCGTAACGCATAACGCATAACGCATAACGCATAACGCATAACGCATATCGCATAACGCATAATGCATAACGCATAACGTATAACTCATAACGCATAACGCATAAAGCATAACGCATAACGCATAACGCATAACGCATAACGCATACGTTTAACGCACGACGCATAACGCATAACGCATAACGCATAACGCATACCGTATAACGCATAACGCATAACGCATAACGCATAACGCATAACGCATAACGCATAATGCATAACGCATAACGTATAACTCATAACGCATAACGCATAAAGCATAACGCATAACGCATAACGCATAACGCATAACGCATAACGCATATCGCATAACGCATAACGCATAACGCATAACGTATAACGTATAACGCACAACGCACAACGCATAACGCATAACGCATAACGCATAACGCATAACGCATATCGCATAACGCATAACGCATATCGCATAACGCATAACGCATAACGCAAACGTATAACGCACAACGCATAACGCATAACGCATAACGCATAACATATAACGCATAACGCATAACGCATAAAGCATAACGCATAACGCATAACGCATAACGCATAATGCATGACGCATAACGTATAACTCATAACGCATAACGCATAAAGCATAACGCATAACGCATAACGCATAACGCATAACGCATAAAGCATAACGCCTAACGCATAACGCATAACGCATAACCCATAACGCACAACGCATCACGCATAACGCATAATGCATAACGCATAAAGCATAACGCATAACGCATAACGCATAACTCATAACGCATAACGCATAACGCACACCGTATAACGCATAACGCATAACGTATAACTCATAACGCATAACGCATAAAGCATAACGCATAACGCATAACGCATAACGCATAACGCATAACGCATAACGCATAACGCATAACGCATAACGCATACCGTATAACGCATAACGCATAACGCATAACGCAAACGTATAGCGCACAACGCATAACGCATAAACCATAACCCATACTTCATAACGCATAACGCATACTGCCCAACGCATAACGAACACCGGAAAACCCATAACGCCTAACGCATAACGGATCACGCATAACGCATAATGCATAACGCATAAAGCATAACGCATAACGCATAACGCATAAACCCTAACGCAATAACGCATAACGCATAACGCATAACGCATAAAGCATAACGTGTAACTCATAACGCATAACGCATAAAGCATAACGCATAACGCATAACGCATAACGCATAACGCATAACGCATAACGCATAACGCATAACGCATAACGCATAACGCATATCGCATAACGCATAACGCATAACGCAAACGTATAACGCACAACGCATAACGCATAACGCATAACGCATAACGCATAACATCTAACGCATAACGCATAACGCATAACGCATAACGCATAACGCATAACGCATAACGCATAACGCATAACGCATAACGCATAACGCATAACGCATAACCCATAACGCATAACGCATAAAGCATAATGCATAACGCATAACGCATACCGTATAACGCATAACGCATAACGCATAACGCATAACATATAACGCATAACGCATAACGCATAACGCATAACGTATAACGCATAACGCATACCGTATAAGGCATAACGCATAACGCATAACGCATAACGCATACCGTATAACGGCTAACGCATAACGCATAACGCATACGTATAACGCACGACGCATAACGCATAACGCATAACGCATAACGCATAACGCATAACGCATAACGCATAACGCATAACGCATAACGCATACCGTATAACGCATAACGCATAACGCATAACGCAAACGTATAGCGCACAACGCATAACGCATAAACCATAACCCATACTTCATAACGCATAACGCATACTGCCCAACGCATAACGAACACCGGAAAACCCATAACGCCTAACGCATAACGGATCACGCATAACGCATAATGCATAACGCATAAAGCATAACGCATAACGCATAACGCATAAACCCTAACGCAATAACGCATAACGCATAACGCATAACGCATAAAGCATAACGTGTAACTCATAACGCATAATGCATAACGCATAAAGCATAACGCATAACGCATAACGCATAACTCATAACGCATAACGCATAACGCACACCGTATAACGCATAACGCATAACGTATAACTCATAACGCATAACGCATAAAGCATAACGCATAACGCATAACGCATAACGCATAACGCATAACGCATAACGCATAACGCATAACGCATAACGCATACCGTATAACGCATAACGCATAACGCATAACGCAAACGTATAGCGCACAACGCATAACGCATAAACCATAACCCATACTTCATAACGCATAACGCATACTGCCCAACGCATAACGAACACCGGAAAACCCATAACGCCTAACGCATAACGGATCACGCATAACGCATAATGCATAACGCATAAAGCATAACGCATAACGCATAACGCATAAACCCTAACGCAATAACGCATAACGCATAACGCATAACGCATAAAGCATAACGTGTAACTCATAACGCATAACGCATAAAGCATAACGCATAACGCATAACGCATAACGCATAACGCATAACGCATAACGCATAACGCATAACGCATAACGCATAACGCATAACGCATATCGCATAACGCATAACGCATAACGCAAACGTATAACGCACAACGCATAACGCATAACGCATAACGCATAACGCATAACATCTAACGCATAACGCATAACGCATAACGCATAACGCATAACGCATAACGCATAACGCATAACGCATAACCCATAACGCATAACGCATAAAGCATAATGCATAACGCATAACGCATACCGTATAACGCATAACGCATAACGCATAACGCATAACATATAACGCATAACGCATAACGCATAACGCATAACGTATAACGCATAACGCATACCGTATAAGGCATAACGCATAACGCATAACGCATAACGCATACCGTATAACGGCTAACGCATAACGCATAACGCATACGTATAACGCACGACGCATAACGCATAACGCATAACGCATAACGCATAACGCATAACGCATAACGCATACCGTATAACTCATAACGCATAACGCATAAAGCATAACGCATAACGCACACCGTATAACGCATAACGCATAACGCATAACGCATAATGCATAACGCATAACGTATAACGTATAACGCATAACGCATAACGCATAACGCATAACGCATAACCCCTAACGCATAACGTAAAACTCATAACGCATAACGCATAAAGCATAACGCATAACGCATAACGCATAACGCATAACGCATAACGCATATCGCATAACGCATAACGCATAACGTATAACGCATAACGCATACCGTATAAAGCATAACGCATAACGCATAACGCATAACGCATAATGCATAACGCATAACGTATAACGTATAACGCATAACGCATAACGCATAACGCATAACGCATAACCCCTAACGCATAACGTAAAACTCATAACGCATAACGCATAACGCATAAAGCATAACGCATAACGCATAACGCATAACGCATAACGCATATCGCATAACGCATAACGCATAACGTATAACGCATAACGCATACCGTATAACGCATAACGCATAACGCATAACGTATAACGCATAACGCATACCGTATAACGCATAACGCATAACGCATAACGCATACCGTATAACGGCTAACGCATAACGCATAACGCATACGTATAGCGCACAACGCATAACGCATAAACCATAACCCATACTTCATAACGCATAGCGCATACTGCACAACGCATATCGAACACCGGAAAACCCATAACGCCTAACGCATGACGGATTACGCATAACGCATAACGCATAACGCATAACGCATAACGCATAACGCATAACGCACACCGTATAACGCATAACGCATAACGTATAACTCATAACGCATAACGCATAAAGCATAACGCATAACGCATAACGCATAACGCATAACGCATAACGCATAACGCATAACATATAACGCCTAACGCATAACGCATAATGCATAACGCATAACGTATAACTCATAACGCATAACGCATAAAGCATAACGCATAACGCATAACGCATAACGCATAACGCATAACGCATACCGTATAACGCATAACCCCTAACGCATAACGTAAAACTCATAACGCATAACGCATAAAGCATAACGCATAACGCATAACGCATAACGCATAACGCATAACGCATAACGCATAACGCATAACGCATAAAGCATAACGCATAACGCATAACGCATAACGCATAACGCATAACGCATAACGCATAAAGCATAACGTGTAACTCATAACGCATAACGCATAAAGCATAACGCATAACGCATAACCCATAACGCACAACGCATAACGCATAATGCACAACGCATAACGAATACCGCAAAACGCATAACGCATAACGCATAACGCATAACGCATTACGCATAACTCATAACGCATAACGCATAACGCATAACGCACACCGTATAACGCATAACGCATAACGTATAACTCATAACGCATAACGCATAAAGCATAACGCATAACGCATAACGCATAAGGCATAACGCATAACGCATAACATATAACGCATAACGCATAACGCATAACGCATAACGCATAACGCATAACGCATACCGTATAACTCATAACGCATAACGCATAAAGCATAACGCATAACTCATAACGCATATCGCATAACGCATAACGCATAACGCAAACGTATAACGCACAACGCATAACGCATAACGCATAACATATAACGCATAACGCATAACGCATAAAGCATAACGCATAACGCATAACGCATAACGCATAATGCATAACGCATAACGTATAACTCATAACGCATAACGCATAAAGCATAACGCATAACGCATAACGCATGACGCATAACGCATAACGCATAACGCATATCGCATAACGCATAACGCATAACGCAAACGTATAACGCACAACGCATAACGCATAACGCATAACGCATAACGCATAACATATAACGCATAACGCATAACGCATAACGCATAACGCATAACGCATAACGCATAACGCATAACGCATAACGTGTAACTCATAACGCATAACGCATAAAGCATAACGCATAACGCATAACGCATAACGCATAACGCATAACGCATAACGCATATCGCATAACGCATAACGCATAACGCAAACGTATAACGCACAACGCATAACGCATAACGCATAACGCATAACGCATAACATATAACGCATAACGCATAACGCATAACGCATAACGCATAACGCATAACGCATAACGCATAACGCATAACCCATAACGCATAACGCATAAAGCATAATGCATACCGCATAACGCATACCGTATAACGCATAACGCATAACGCATAACGCATAACATATAACGCATAACGCATAACGCATAACGCATAACGTATAACGCATAACGCATACCGTATAACGCATAACGCATAACGCATAACGCATACCGTATAACGGCTAACGCATAACGCATAACGCATACGTATAACGCACGACGCATAACGCATAACGCATAACGCATAACGCATACCGTATAACGCATAACGCATAACGCATAACGCATAACGCAAACGTATAGCGCACAACGCATAACGCATAAACCATAACCCATACTTCATAACGCATAGCGCATACTGCACAACGCATAACAAACACCGGAAAACCCATAACGCCTAACGCATAACGGATCACGCATAACGCATAACGCATAACGCATATCGCATAACGCATAACGCAAACGTATAACGTGTAACTCATAACGCATAACGCATAAAGCATAACGCATAACGCATAACGCATAACGCATAACGCATAACGCATAACGCATAACGCATAACGCATATCGCATAACGCATAACGCATAACGCAAACGTATAACGCACAACGCATAACGCATAACGCATAACGCATAACATATAACGCATAACGCATAACGCATAACGCATAACGCATAACGCATACGTTTAACGCACGACGCATAACGCATAACGCATAACGCATAACGCATACCGTATAACGCATAACGCATAACGCATAACGCATAACGCATAACGCATAACGCATAATGCATAACGCATAACGCATAACGCATAACGCATAACGCATAACGTATAACGCATAACGCATACCGTATAACGCATAACGCATAACGCATAACGCATACCGTATAACGGCTAACGCATAACGCATAACGCATACGTATAACGCACGACGCATAACGCATAACGCATAACGCATAACGCATACCGTATAACGCATAACGCATAACGCATAACGCATAACGCAAACGTATAGCGCACAACGCATAACGCATAAACCATAACCCATACTTCATAACGCATAGCGCATACTGCACAACGCATAACAAACACCGGAAAACCCATAACGCCTAACGCATAACGGATCACGCATAACGCATAACGCATAACGCATATCGCATAACGCATAACGCAAACGTATAACGTGTAACTCATAACGCATAACGCATAAAGCATAACGCATAACGCATAACGCATAACGCATAACGCATAACGCATAACGCATAACGCATAACGCATATCGCATAACGCATAACGCATAACGCAAACGTATAACGCACAACGCATAACGCATAACGCATAACGCATAACATATAACGCATAACGCATAACGCATAACGCATAACGCATAACGCATACGTTTAACGCACGACGCATAACGCATAACGCATAACGCATAACGCATACCGTATAACGCATAACGCATAACGCATAACGCATAACGCATAACGCATAACGCATAACGCATAACGCATAACGTATAACTCATAACGCATAACGCATAAAGCATAACGCATAACGCATAACGCATAATGCATAACGCATAACGTATAACTCATAACGCATAACGCATAACGCATAACGCATAACGCATAACGCATAACGCATAACGCATAACGCATAACGCATAACGCATAACGCACAACGCATAACGCATAACGCATACCGTATAACTCATAACGCATAACGCATAAAGCATAACGCATAACGCATAACGCATATCGCATAACGCATAACGCATAACGCAAACGCATAACGCATACCGTATAAAGCATAACGCATAACGCATAACGCATAACGCATAACGCATAACGCATAACGCATAACGCATAACGCATAACGCATAACGCATACCGTATAACTCATAACGCATAACGCATAAAGCATAACGCATAACGCATAACGCATAACGCATAACGCATAACGCATAACGCATAACGCATAACGCATAACGCATAACGCATAACGCATAACGCATAACGTATAACGTATAACGCATAACGCATAACGCATAACGCATAACGCATAACCCCTAACGCATAACGTAAAACTCATAACGCATAACGCATAACGCATAAAGCATAACGCATAACGCATAACGCATAACGCATAACGCATATCGCATAACGCATAACGCATAACGTATAACGCATAACGCATACCGTATAACGCATAACGCATAACGCATAACGTATAACGCATAACGCATACCGTATAACGCATAACGCATAACGCATAACGCATACCGTATAACGGCTAACGCATAACGCATAACGCATACGTATAGCGCACAACGCATAACGCATAAACCATAACCCATACTTCATAACGCATAACGCATACTGCACAACGCATAACGAACACCGGAAAACCCATAACGCCTAACGCATGACGGATTACGCATAACGCATAACGCATAACGCATAACGCATAACGCATAACGCATAACGCACACCGTATAACGCATAACGCATAACGTATAACTCATAACGCATAACGCATAAAGCATAACGCATAACGCATAACGCATAACGCATAACGCATAACGCATAACATATAACGCATAACGCATAACGCATAAAGCATAACGCATAACGCATAACGCATAACGCATAACGCATAACGCATAACATATAACGCATAACGCATAACGCATAATGCATAACGCATAACGTATAACTCATAACGCATAACGCATAACGCATAACGCATAACGCATAACGCATAACGCATAACGCATAACGCATAACGCATAACGCATAACGCATAACGCATAACGCATACCGTATAACTCATAACGCATAACGCATAAAGCATAACGCATAACGCATAACGCATATCGCATAACGCATAACGCATAACGCAAACGTATAACGCACAACGCATAACGCATAACGCATAACATATAACGCATAACGCATAACGCATAAAGCATAACGCATAACGCATAACGCATAACGCATAATGCATAACGCATAACGTATAACTAATAACGCATAACGCATAAAGCATAACGCATAACGCATAACGCATGACGCATAACGCATAACGCATAACGCATATCGCATAACGCATAACGCATAACGCAAACGTATAACGCACAACGCATAACGCATAACGCATAACGCATAACGCATAACATATAACGCATAACGCATAACGCATAACGCATAACGCATAACGCATAACGCATAACGCATAACGCATAACGCATAACGTGTAACTCATAACGCATAACGCATAAAGCATAACGCATAACGCATAACGCATAACGCATAACGCATAACGCATAACGCATATCGCATAACGCATAACGCATAACGCAAACGTATAACGCACAACGCATAACGCATAACGCATAACGCATAACATATAACGCATAACGCATAACGCATAACGCATAACGCATAACGCATAACGCATAACGCATAACGCATAACGCATAACGCATAACCCATAACGCATAACGCATAAAGCATAATGCATAACGCATAACGCATACCGTATAACGCATAACGCATAACGCATAACGCATAACATATAACGCATAACGCATAACGCATAACGCATAACGTATAACGCATAACGCATACCGTATAACGCATAACGCATAACGCATAACGCATACCGTATAACGGCTAACGCATAACGCATAACGCATACGTATAACGCACGACGCATAACGCATAACGCATAACGCATAACGCATACCGTATAACGCATAACGCATAACGCATAACGCATAACGCAAACGTATAGCGCACAACGCATAACGCATAAACCATAACCCATACTTCATAACGCATAGCGCATACTGCACAACGCATAACAAACACCGGAAAACCCATAACGCCTAACGCATAACGGATCACGCATAACGCATAACGCATAACGCATATCGCATAACGCATAACGCAAACGTATAACGTGTAACTCATAACGCATAACGCATAAAGCATAACGCATAACGCATAACGCATAACGCATAACGCATAACGCATAACGCATAACGCATAACGCATATCGCAAAACGCATAACGCATAACGCAAACGTATAACGCACAACGCATAACGCATAACGCATAACGCATAACATATAACGCATAACGCATAACGCATAACGCATAACGCATAACGCATACGTTTAACGCACGACGCATAACGCATAACGCATAACGCATAACGCATACCGTATAACGCATAACGCATAACGCATAACGCATAACGCATAACGCATAACGCATAATGCATAACGCATAACGTATAACTCATAACGCATAACGCATAAAGCATAACGCATAACGCATAACGCATAACGCATAACGCATAACGCATAACGCATAACGCATAACGCATAACGCATAACGCATAACGCATAACGCATAACGCATAACGCATAACGCATATCGCATAACGCATAATGCATAACGCATAACGTATAACTCATAACGCATAACGCATAAAGCATAACGCATAACGCATAACGCATAACGCATACGTTTAACGCACGACGCATAACGCATAACGCATAACGCAAAGCGCATACCGTATAACGCATAACGCATAACGCATAACGCATAACGCATAACGCATAACGCATAATGCATAACGCATAACGTATAACTCATAACGCATAACGCATAAAGCATAACGCATAACGCATAACGCATAACGCATAACGCATAACGCATATCGCATAACGCATAACGCATAACGCATAACGTATAACGTATAACGCACAACGCACAACGCATAACGCATAACGCATAACGCATAACGCATAACGCATATCGCATAACGCATAACGCATATCGCATAACGCATAACGCATAACGCAAACGTATAACGCACAACGCATAACGCATAACGCATAACGCATAACATATAACGCATAACGCATAACGCATAAAGCATAACGCATAACGCATAACGCATAACGCATAATGCATAACGCATAACGTATAACTCATAACGCATAACGCATAAAGCATAACGCATAACGCATAACGCATAACGCATAACGCATAAAGCATAACGCCTAACGCATAACGCATAACGCATAACCCATAACGCACAACGCATCACGCATAACGCATAACGCATAAAGCATAACGCATAACGCATAACGCATAACGCATAACGCATAACGCATAACGCATAACGCATAACGCATAACGCATACCGTATAACGCATAACGCATAACGCATAACGCAAACGTATAGCGCACAACGCATAACGCATAAACCATAACCCATACTTCATAACGCATAACGCATACTGCCCAACGCATAACGAACACCGGAAAACCCATAACGCCTAACGCATAACGGATCACGCATAACGCATAATGCATAACGCATAAAGCATAACGCATAACGCATAACGCATAAACCCTAACGCAATAACGCATAACGCATAACGCATAACGCATAAAGCATAACGTGTAACTCATAACGCATAACGCATAAAGCATAACGCATAACGCATAACGCATAACGCATAACGCATAACGCATAACGCATAACGCATAACGCATAACGCATAACGCATAACGCATAACGCATATCGCATAACGCATAACGCATAACGCAAACGTATAACGCACAACGCATAACGCATAACGCATAACGCATAACGCATAACATCTAACGCATAACGCATAACGCATAACGCATAACGCATAACGCATAACGCATAACGCATAACGCATAACGCATAACCCATAACGCATAACGCATAAAGCATAATGCATAACGCATAACGCATACCGTATAACGCATAACGCATAACGCATAACGCATAACATATAACGCATAACGCATAACGCATAACGCATAACGTATAACGCATAACGCATACCGTATAAGGCATAACGCATAACGCATAACGCATAACGCATACCGTATAACGGCTAACGCATAACGCATAACGCATACGTATAACGCACGACGCATAACGCATAACGCATAACGCATAACGCATAACGCATAACGCATAACGCATAACGCATAACGCATAACGCATAACGCATAACGCATACCGTATAACGCATAACGCATAACGCATAACGCAAACGTATAGCGCACAACGCATAACGCATAAACCATAACCCATACTTCATAACGCATAACGCATACTGCCCAACGCATAACGAACACCGGAAAACCCATAACGCCTAACGCATAACGGATCACGCATAACGCATAATGCATAACGCATAAAGCATAACGCATAACGCATAACGCATAAACCCTAACGCAATAACGCATAACGCATAACGCATAACGCATAAAGCATAACGTGTAACTCATAACGCATAATGCATAACGCATAAAGCATAACGCATAACGCATAACGCATAACTCATAACGCATAACGCATAACGCACACCGTATAACGCATAACGCATAACGTATAACTCATAACGCATAACGCATAAAGCATAACGCATAACGCATAACGCATAACGCATAACGCATAACGCATAACGCATAACGCATAACGCATACCGTATAACGCATAACGCATAACGCATAACGCAAACGTATAGCGCACAACGCATAACGCATAAACCATAACCCATACTTCATAACGCATAACGCATACTGCCCAACGCATAACGAACACCGGAAAACCCATAACGCCTAACGCATAACGGATCACGCATAACGCATAATGCATAACGCATAAAGCATAACGCATAACGCATAAACCCTAACGCAATAACGCATAACGCATAACGCATAACGCATAAAGCATAACGTGTAACTCATAACGCATAACGCATAAAGCATAACGCATAACGCATAACGCATAACGCATAACGCATAACGCATAACGCATAACGCATAACGCATAACGCATAACGCATAACGCATATCGCATAACGCATAACGCATAACGCAAACGTATAACGCACAACGCATAACGCATAACGCATAACGCATAACGCATAACATCTAACGCATAACGCATAACGCATAACGCATAACGCATAACGCATAACGCATAACGCATAACGCATAACGCATAACGCATAACCCATAACGCATAACGCATAAAGCATAATGCATAACGCATAACGCATACCGTATAACGCATAACGCATAACGCATAACGCATAACATATAACGCATAACGCATAACGCATAACGCATAACGCATAACGTATAACGCATAACGCATACCGTATAAGGCATAACGCATAACGCATAACGCATAACGCATACCGTATAACGGCTAACGCATAACGCATAACGCATACGTATAACGCACGACGCATAACGCATAACGCATAACGCATAACGCATAACGCATAACGCATAACGCATACCGTATAACTCATAACGCATAACGCATAAAGCATAACGCATAACGCACACCGTATAACGCATAACGCATAACGCATAACGCATAATGCATAACGCATAACGTATAACGTATAACGCATAACGCATAACGCATAACGCATAACGCATAACCCCTAACGCATAACGTAAAACTCATAACGCATAACGCATAAAGCATAACGCATAACGCATAACGCATAACGCATAACGCATAACGCATATCGCATAACGCATAACGCATAACGTATAACGCATAACGCATACCGTATAAAGCATAACGCATAACGCATAACGCATAACGCATAACGCATAACGCATAACGCATAACGCATAACGCATAACGCATACCGTATAACTCATAACGCATAACGCATAAAGCATAACGCATAACGCATAACGCATAACGCATAACGCATAACGCATAACGCATAACGCATAACGCATAACGCATAACGCATAATGCATAACGCATAACGTATAACGTATAACGCATAACGCATAACGCATAACGCATAACGCATAACCCCTAACGCATAACGTAAAACTCATAACGCATAACGCATAACGCATAAAGCATAACGCATAACGCATAACGCATAACGCATAACGCATATCGCATAACGCATAACGCATAACGTATAACGCATAACGCATACCGTATAAAGCATAACGCATAACGCATAACGCATAACGTATAACGCATAACGCATACCGTATAACGCATAACGCATAACGCATAACGAATACCGTATAACGGCTAACGCATAACGCATAACGCATACGTATAGCGCACAACGCATAACGCATAAACCATAACCCATACTTCATAACGCATGGCGCATACTGCACAACGCATAACGAACACCGGAAAACCCATAACGCCTAACGCATGACGGATTACGCATAACGCATAACGCATAACGCATAACGCATAACGCATAACGCACACCGTATAACGCATAACGCATAACGTATAACTCATAACGCATAACGCATAAAGCATAACGCATAACGCATAACGCATAACGCATAACGCATAACGCATAACGCATAACATATAACGCCTAACGCATAACGCATAATGCATAACGCATAACGTATAACTCATAACGCATAACGCATAAAGCATAACGCATAACGCATAACGCATAACGCATAACGCATAACGCATACCGTATAACGCATAACCCCTAACGCATAACGTAAAACTCATAACGCATAACGCATAAAGCATAACGCATAACGCATAACGCATAACGCATAACGCATAACGCATAACGCATAACGCATAAAGCATAACGCATAACGCATAACGCATAACGCATAACGCATAACGCATAAAGCATAACGTGTAACTCATAACGCATAACGCATAAAGCATAACGCATAACGCATAACCCATAACGCACAACGCATAACGCATAATGCACAACGCATAACGAATACCGCAAAACGCATAACGCATAACGCATAACGCATAACGCATAACGCATAACGCATTACGCATAACTCATAACGCATAACGCATAACGCATAACGCACAACGTATAACGCATAACGCATAACGTATAACTCATAACGCATAACGCATAAAGCATAACGCATAACGCATAACGCATAACGCATAACGCATAACGCATAACGCATAACATATAACGCATAACGCATAACGCATAATGCATAACGCATAACGTATAACTCATAACGCATAACGCATAACGCATAACGCATAACGCATAACGCATAACGCATAACGCATAACGCATAACGCATAACGCATAACGCATAACGCATAACGCATAACGCATACCGTATAACTCATAACGCATAACGCATAAAGCATAACGCATAACGCATAACGCATAACGCATAACGCATAACGCATAACGCATAACGCATAACGCATAACGCATAACGCATAACGCATAACGCATAATGCATAACGCATAACGTATAACGTATAACGCATAACGCATAACGCATAACGCATAACGCATAACCCCTAACGCATAACGTAAAACTCATAACGCATAACGCATAAAGCATAACGCATAACGCATAACGCATAACGCATAACGCATAACGCATATCGCATAACGCATAACGCATAACGTATAACGCATAACGCATACCGTATAACGCATAACGCATAACGCATAACGTATAACGCATAACGCATACCGTATAACGCATAACGCATAACGCATAACGCATAACGCATAACGCATAACCCCTAACGCATAACGTAAAACTCATAACGCATAACGCATAAAGCATAACGCATAACGCATAACGCATAACGCATAACGCATAACGCATATCGCATAACGCATAACGCATAACGTATAACGCATAACGCATACCGTATAACGCATAACGCATAACGCATAACGTATAACGCATAACGCATACCGTATAACGCATAACCCCTAACGCATAACGTAAAACTCATAACGCATAACGCATAAAGCATAACGCATAACGCATAACGCATAACGCATAACGCATAACGCATAACGCATAAAGCATAACGCATAACGCATAACGCATAACGCATAACGCATAAAGCATAACGTGTAACTCATAACGCATAACGCATAAAGCATAACGCATAACGCATAACCCATAACGCACAACGCATAACGCATAATGCACAACGCATAACGAATACCGCAAAACGCATAACGCATAACGCATAACGCATAACGCATTACGCATAACTCATAACGCATAACGCATAACGCATAACGCACACCGTATAACGCATAACGCATAACGTATAACTCATAACGCATAACGCATAAAGCATAACGCATAACGCATAACGCATAACGCATAACGCATAACGCATAACGCATAACATATAACGCATAACGCATAACGCATAATGCATAACGCATAACGTATAACTCATAACGCATAACGCATAAAGCATAACGCATAACGCATAACGCATAACGCATAACGCATAACGCATAACGCATAACGCATAACGCATAACGCATAAAGCATAACGTGTAACTCATAACGCATAACGCATAAAGCATAACGCATAACGCATAACCCATAACGCACAACGCATAACGCATAATGCACAACGCATAACGAATACCGCAAAACGCATAACGCATAAAGCATAACGTGTAACTCATAACGCACAACGCATAAAGCATAACGCATAACGCATAACCCATAACGCACAACGCATAACGCATAATGCACAACGCATAACGAATACCGCAAAACGCATAACGCATAACGCATAACGCATAACGCATTACGCATAACTCATAACGCATAACGCATAACGCATAACGCACACCGTATAACGCATAACGCATAACGTATAACTCATAACGCATAACGCATAAAGCATAACGCATAACGCATAACGCATAACGCATAACGCATAACGCATAACGCATAACATATAACGCATAACGCATAACGCATAATGCATAACGCATAACGTATAACTCATAACGCATAACGCATAAAGCATAACGCATAACGCATAACGCATAACGCATAACGCATAACGCATAACGCATAACGCATAAAGCATAACGTGTAACTCATAACGCATAACGCATAAAGCATAACGCATAACGCATAACCCATAACGCACAACGCATAACGCATAATGCACAACGCATAACGAATACCGCAAAACGCATAACGCATAACGCATAACGCATAACGCATTACGCATAACTCATAACGCATAACGCATAACGCATAACGCACACCGTATAACGCATAACGCATAACGTATAACTCATAACGCATAACGCATAAAGCATAACGCATAACGCATAACGCATAACGCATAACGCATAACGCATAACGCATAACATATAACGCATAACGCATAACGCATAATGCATAACGCATAACGTATAACTCATAACGCATAACGCATAAAGCATAACGCACAACGCATAACGCATAACGCATAACGCATAACGCATACCGTATAACTCATAACGCATAACGCATAAAGCATAACGCATAACGCATAACGCATAACGCATAACGCATAACGCATAACGCATAACGCATAACGCATAACGCATAACGCATAACGCATAACGCATAACGCATAACGCATAACGCATAACGCATAACGCATAACGCATACCGTATAACTCATAACGCATAACGCATAAAGCATAACGCATTACGCATAACGCATAACGCATAACGCATAACGCATAACGCATAACGCATAACGCATAACGCATAATGCATAACGCATAACGTATAACGTATAACGCATAACGCATAACGCATAACGCATAACGCATAACCCCTAACGCATAACGTAAAACTCATAACGCATAACGCATAAAGCATAACGCATAACGCATAACGCATAACGCATAACGCATAACGCATATCGCATAACGCATAACGCATAACGTATAACGCATAACGCATACCGTATAACGCATAACGCATAACGCATAACGTATAACGCATAACGCATACCTTATAACGCATAACGCATAACGCATAACGCATACCGTATAACGGCTAACGCATAACGCATAACGCATACGTATAGCGCACAACGCATAACGCATAAACCATAACCCATACTTCATAACGCATAGCGCATACTGCACAACGCATAACGAACACCGGAAAACCCATAACGCCTAACGCATGACGGATTACGCATAACGCATAACGCATAACGCATAACGCATAACGCATAACGCATAACGCACACCGTATAACGCATAACGCATAACGTATAACTCATAACGCATAACGCATAAAGCATAACGCATAACGCATAACGCATAACGCATAACGCATAACGCATAACATATAACGCATAACGCATAACGCATAATGCATAACGCATAACGTATAACTCATAACGCATAACGCATAAAGCATAACGCATAACGCATAACGCATAACGCATAACGCATACCGTATAACGCATAACCCCTAACGCATAACGTAAAACTCATAACGCATAACGCATAAAGCATAACGCATAACGCATTACGCATAACGCATAACGCATAACGCATAACGCATAACGCATAAATCATAACGCATAACGCATAACGCATAACGCATAACGCATAACGCATAACGCATAAAGCATAACGTGTAACTCATAACGCATAACGCATAAAGCATAACGCATTACGCATAACCCATAACGCACAACGCATAACGCATAATGCACAACGCATAACGAATACCGCAAAACGCATAACGCATAACGCATAACGCATAACGCATTACGCATAACTCATAACGCATAACGCATAACGCATAACGCACACCGTATAACGCATAACGCATAACGTATAACTCATAACGCATAACGCATAAAGCATAACGCATAACGCATAACGCATAACGCATAACGCATAACGCATAACGCATAACATATAACGCATAACGCATAACGCATAATGCATAACGCATAACGTATAACTCATAACGCATAACGCATAACGCATAACGCATAACGCATAACGCATAACGCATAACGCATAACGCATAACGCATAACGCATAACGCATAACGCATACCGTATAACTCATAACGCATAACGCATAAAGCATAACGCATAACGCATAACGCATAACGCATAACGCATAACGCATAACGCATAACGCATAACGCATAACGCATAACGCATAATGCATAACGCATAACGTATAACGTATAACGCATAACGCATAACGCATAACGCATAACGCATAACCCCTAACGCATAACGTCAAACTCATAACGCATAACGCATAAAGCATAACGCATAACGCATAACGCATAACGCATAACGCATAACGCATAACGCATATCGCATAACGCATAACGCATAACGTATAACGCATAACGCATACCGTATAACGCATAACGCATAACGCATAACGTATAACGCATAACGCATACCGTATAACGCATAACGCATAACGCATAACGCATAACGCATAACCCCTAACGCATAACGTAAAACTCATAACGCATAACGCATAAAGCATAACGCATAACGCATAACGCATAACGCATAACGCATAACGCATATCGCATAACGCATAACGCATAACGTATAACGCATAACGCATACCGTATAACGCATAACGCATAACGCATAACGTATAACGCATAACGCATACCGTATAACGCATAACCCCTAACGCATAACGTAAAACTCATAACGCATAACGCATAAAGCATAACGCATAACGCATAACGCATAACGCATAACGCATAACGCATAACGCATAAAGCATAACGCATAACGCATAACGCATAACGCATAACGCATAAAGCATAACGTGTAACTCATAACGCATAACGCATAAAGCATAACGCATAACGCATAACCCATAACGCACAACGCATAACGCATAATGCACAACGCATAACGAATACCGCAAAACGCATAACGCATAACGCATAACGCATAACGCATTACGCATAACTCATAACGCATAACGCATAACGCATAACGCACCACGTATAACGCATAACGCATAACGTATAACTCATAACGCATAACGCATAAAGCATAACGCATAACGCATAACGCATAACGCATAACGCATAACGCATAACGCATAACGCATAACATATAACGCATAACGCATAACGCATAATGCATAACGCATAACGTATAACTCATAACGCATAACGCATAAAGCATAACGCATAACGCATAACGCATAACGCATAACGCATAACGCATAACGCATAAAGCATAACGTGTAACTCATAACGCATAACGCATAAAGCATAACGCATAACGCATAACCCATAACGCACAACGCATAACGCATAATGCACAACGCATAACGAATACCGCAAAACGCATAACGCATAACGCATAACGCATAACGCATTACGCATAACTCATAACGCATAACGCATAACGCATAACGCACACCGTATAACGCATAACGCATAACGTATAACTCATAACGCATAACGCATAAAGCATAACGCATAACGCATAACGCATAACGCATAACGCATAACGCATAACGCATAACGCATAACATATAACGCATAACGCATAACGCATAATGCATAACGCATAACGTATAACTCATAACGCATAACGCATAAAGCATAACGCATAACGCATAACGCATAACGCATAACGCATAACGCATAACGCATAACGCATACCGTATAACTCATAACGCATAACGCATAAAGCATAACGCATAACGCATAACGCATAACGCATAACGCATAACGCATAACGCATAACGCATAACGCATAACGCATAACGCATAACGCATAACGCATAACGCATAATGCATAACGCATAACGTATAACGTATAACGCATAACGCATAACGCATAACGCATAACGCATAACGCATAACCCCTAACGCATAACGTAAAACTTATAACGCATAACGCATAAAGCATAACGCATAACGCATAACGCATAACGCATCACGCATAACGCATATCGCATAACGCATAACGCATAACGTATAACGCATAACGCATACCGTATAACGCATAACGCATAACGCATAACGTATAACGCATAACGCATACCGTATAACGCATAACGCATAACGCATAACGCATAACGCATAACGCATAACGCATAACCCCTAACGCATAACGTAAAACTCATAACGCATAACGCATAAAGCATAACGCATAACGCATAACGCATAACGCATAACGCATAACGCATATCGCATAACGCATAACGCATAACGTATAACGCATAACGCATACCGTATAACGCATAACGCATAACGCATAACGTATAACGCATAACGCATACCGTATAACGCATAACCCCTAACGCATAACGTAAAACTCATAACGCATAACGCATAAAGCATAACGCATAACGCATAACGCATAACGCATAACGCATAACGCATAACGCATAACGCATAACGCATAACGCACACCGTATAACGCATAACGCATAACGTACAACTCATAACGCATAACGCATAAAGCATAACGCATAACGCATAACGCATAACGCATAACGCATAACGCATAACATATAACGCATAACGCATAACGCATAATGCATAACGCATAACGTATAACTCATAACGCATAACGCATAAAGCATAACGCATAACGCATAACGCATAACGCATAACGCATAACGCATAACGCATAACGCATAACGCATAACGCATAACGCATAACGCATAACGCATACCGTATAACTCATAACGCATAACGCATAAAGCATAACGCATAACGCATAACGCATAACGCATAACGCATAACGCATAACGCATAACGCATAACGCATAACGCATAACGCATAACGCATAATGCATAACGCATAACGTATAACGTATAACGCATAACGCATAACGCATAACGCATAACGCATAACGCATAACCCCTAACGCATAACGTAAAACTCATAACGCATAACGCATAAAGCATAACGCATAACGCATAACGCATAACGCATAACGCATAACGCATATCGCATAACGCATAACGTATAACGCATAACGCATACCGTATAACGCATAACGCATAACGCATAACGTATAACGCATAACGCATACCGTATAACGCATAACGCATAACGCATAACGCATACCGTATAACGGCTAACGCATAACGCATAACGCATACGTATAGCGCACAACGCATAACGCATAAACCATAACCCATACTTCATAACGCATAGCGCATACTGCACAACGCATAACGAACACCGGAAAACCCATAACGCCTAACGCATGACGGATTACGCATAACGCATAACGCATAACGCATAACGCATAACGCATAACGCATAACGCACACCGTATAACGCATAACGCATAACGTATAACTCATAACGCATAACGCATAAAGCATAACGCATAACGCATAACGCATAACGCATAACGCATAACGCATAACGCATAACATATAACGCATAACGCATAACGCATAATGCATAACGCATAACGTATAACTCATAACGCATAACGCATAAAGCATAACGCATAACGCATAACGCATAACGCATAACGCATAACGCATAACGCATAACGCATAACGCATAACGCATAACGCATAACGCATAACGCATAACGCATAACGCATACCGTATAACTCATAACGCATAACGCATAAAGCATAACGCATAACGCATAACGCATAACGCACAACGCATAACGCATAACGCATAACGCATAACGCATAACGCATAACGCATAACGCATAATGCATAACGCATAACGTATAACGTATAACGCATAACGCATAACGCATAACGCATAACGCATAACCCCTAACGCATAACGTAAAACTCATAACGCATAACGCATAAAGCATTACGCATAACGCATAACGCATAACGCATAACGCATAACGCATAACGCATAACGCATAACGTATAACGCATAACTCATACCGTATAACGCATAACGCATAACGCATAACGTATAACGCATAACGCATAACGCATAACGCATAACGCATAACGCATAACGCATAACGCATAACGCATAACGCATACCGTATAACTCATAACGCATAACGCATAAAGCATAACGCATAACGCATAACGCATAACGCATAACGCATAACGCATAACGCATAACGCATAACGCATAACGCATAACGCATAACGCATAACGCATAAAGCATAACGCATAACGTATAACGTATAACGCATAACGCATAACGCATAACGCATAACGCACAACCCCTAACGCATAACGTAAAACTCATAACGCATAACGCATAAAGCATTACGCATAACGCATAACGCATAACGCATAACGCATAACGCATAACGCATAACGTATAACGCATAACTCATACCGTATAACGCATAACGCATAACGCATAACGTATAACGCATAACGCATACCGTATAACGCATAACGCATAACGCATAACGCATAACGCATACCGTATAACGGCTAACGCATAACGCATAACGCATACGTATAACGCACGACGCATAACGCATAACGCATAACGCATAACGCATACCGTATAACGCATAACGCATAACGCAAACGTATAGCCCACAACGCATAACGCATAAACCATAACCCATACTTCATAACGCATAGCGCATACTGCACAACGCACAACGAACACCGGAAAACCCATAACGCCTAACGCATGACGGATTACGCATAACGCATAACGCATAACGCATATCGCTTAACGCATAACAAATAACGCAAACGTATAACGTGTAACTCATAACGCATAACGCATAAAGCATAACGCATAACGCATAACGCATAACGCATAACGCATAACGCATAACGCATAACGCATAACGCATAACGCATAACGCATAACGCATAACGCATAAATCATAACGCATAACGCATAACGCATATCGCATAACGCATAACGCATAACGCAAACGTATAACGCACAACGCATAACGCATAACGCATAACGCATAACATATAACGCATAACGCATAACGCATAACGCATAACGCATAACGCATAACGCATACCGTATAACGCATAACGCATAACGCATAACGCATAACGCAAACGTATAGCGCACAACGCATAACGCATAAACCATAACCCATACTTCATAACGCATAACGCATACTGCCCAACGCATAACGAACACCGGAAAACCCATAACGCCTAACGCATAACGGATCACGCATAACGCATAATGCATAACGCATAAAGCATAACGCATAACGCATAACGCATAACCCCTAACGCAATAACGCATAACGCATAAAGCATAACGTGTAACTCATAACGCATAACGCATAAAGCATAACGCATAACGCATAACGCATAACGCATAACGCATAACGCATAACGCATAACGCATAACGCATATCGCATAACGCATAACGCATAACGCAAACGTATAACGCACAACGCATAACGCATAACGCATAACGCATAACATATAACGCATAACGCATAACGCATAACGCATAACGCATAACGCATAACGCATAACCCATAACGCATAACGCATAACGCATAACGCATAAAGCATAACGCATAACGCATAACGCATAACGCATAACGCATAACGCATACCGTAAAACGCATAACGCACAACGCATAACGCATAACGCATAACGCATAACATATAACGCCTAACGCATAACGCATAACGCATAACGCATAACGCATAACGCTTAACGCATAACGCATAACGCATAACGCATAACGCATACCGCATACCGTATAACGCATAACGCATAACGCATACGTATAACGCACAACGCATAACGCATAACGCATAACGCATACCGTATAACGCATAACGCATAACGCATAACGCATACCGTATAACGCATAACGCATAACGCATAACGCAAACGTATAGCGCACAACGCATAACGCATAAACCATAACCCATACTTCATAACGCATAACGCATACTGCACAACGCATAACGAACACCGGAAAACCCATAACGCCTAACGCATAACGGATCACGCATAACGCATAATGCATAACGCATAAAGCATAACGCATAACGCATAACGCAAACGTATAGCGCACAACGCATAACGCATAAACCATAACCCATACTTCATAACGCATAACGCATACTGCACAACGCATAACGAACACCGGAAAACCCATAACGCCTAACGCATAACGGATCACGCATAACGCATAACGCATAACGCATAACGCATATCGCATAACGCATAACCCATAACGCAAACGTATAACGTGTAACTCATAACGCATAACGCATAAAGCATAACGCATAACGCATAACGCATAACGCATAACGCATAACGCATAACGCATAACGCATAACGCATAACGCATAACGCATAACGCATATCGCATAACGCATACCGTATAACGGCTAACGCATATCGCATAACGCATACGTATAACGCACGACGCATAACGCATAACGCATAACGCATACCGTATAACGCATAACGCATAACGCATAACGCATACGTATAACGCACGACGCATAACACATAACGCATAACGCATAACGCATACCGTATAACGCATAACGCATAACGCATAACGCATAACGCTTACGTATAGCGCACAACGCATAACGCATAAACCATAACCCATACTTCATAACGCATAACGCATACTGCCCAACGCATAACGAACACCGGAAAACCCATAACGCCTAACGCATAACGGATCACGCATAACCCATAATGCATAACGCATAAAGCATAACGCATAACGCATAACCCCTAACGCAATAACGCATAACGCATAACGCATAAAGCATAACGTGTAACTCATAACGCATAACGCATAAAGCATAACGCATAACGCATAACGCATAACGCATAACGCATAACGCATAACGCATAACGCATAACGCATAACGCATAACGCATAACGCATAACGCATAACGCATAACGCATAACGCATAACGCATAACGCATAACGCATAACGCATAACGCATAACGCATAACGCATAACGCATATCGCATAACGCATAACGCATAACGCAAACGTATAACGCACAACGCATAACGCATAACGCATAACGTATAACGCATAACATATAACGCATAACGCATAACGCATAACGCATAACGCATAACGCATAACGCATAACGCATAACGCATAACCCATAACGCATAACGCATAACGCATAACGCATAACGCATAAAGCATAACGCATAACGCATAACGCATAACGCATAACGCATGCCGTATAACGCATAACGCACAACGCATAACGCATAACGCATAACGCATAACGCATAACATATAACGCATAACGCATAACGCATAACGCATAACGCATAACGCAAAACGCATAACGCATAACGCATAACGCATAACGCATACCGCATACCGTATAACGCATAACGCATAACGCATAACGCATACGTATAACGCACAACGCATAACGCATAACGCATAACGCATAACGCATAACATATAACGCATAACGCATAACGCATAACGCATAACGCATAACGCATAACGCATAAAGCATAAAGCATAACGCATAACGCATAACGCATAACGCATAATGCATAACGCATAACGTATAACTCATAACGCATAACGCATAAAGCATAACGCATAACGCATACCGCATACCGTATAACGCATAACGCATAACGCATACGTATAACGCACAACGCATAACGCATAACGCATAACGCATACCGTATAACGCATAACGCATAACGCATAACGCATACCGTATAACGCATAACGCATAACGCATAACGCAAACGTATAGCGCACAACGCATAACGCATAAACCATAACCCATACTTCATAACGCATAACGCATACTGCACAACGCATAACGAACACCGGAAAACCCATAACGCCTAACGCATAACGGATCACGGATAACGCATAATGCATAACGCATAAAGCATAACGCATAACGCATAACGCAAACGTATAGCGCACAACGCATAACGCATAAACCATAACCCATACTTCATAACGCATAACGCATACTGCACAACGCATAACGAACACCGGAAAACCCATAACGCCTAACGCATAACGGATCACGCATAACGCATAACGCATAACGCATAACGCATATCGCATAACGCATAACCCATAACGCAAACGTATAACGTGTAACTCATAACGCATAACGCATAAAGCATAACGCATAACGCATAACGCATAACGCATAACGCATAACGCATAACGCATAACGCATAACGCATAACGCATAACGCATAACGCATATCGCATAACGCATACCGTATAACGGCTAACGCATATCGCATAACGCATACGTATAACGCACGACGCATAACGCATAACGCATAACGCATACCGTATAACGCATAACGCATAACGCATAACGCATACGTATAACGCACGACGCATAACACATAACGCATAACGCATAACGCATACCGTATAACGCATAACGCATAACGCATAACGCATAACGCTTACGTATAGCGCACAACGCATAACGCATAAACCATAACCCATACTTCATAACGCATAACGCATACTGCCCAACGCATAACGAACACCGGAAAACCCATAACGCCTAACGCATAACGGATCACGCATAACCCATAATGCATAACGCATAAAGCATAACGCATAACGCATAACCCCTAACGCAATAACGCATAACGCATAACGCATAAAGCATAACGTGTAACTCATAACGCATAACGCATAAAGCATAACGCATAACGCATAACGCATAACGCATAACGCATAACGCATAACGCATAACGCATAACGCATAACGCATAACGCATAACGCATAACGCATAACGCATAACGCATAACGCATAACGCATAACGCATAACGCATAACGCATAACGCATAACGCATAACGCATAACGCATATCGCATAACGCATAACGCATAACGCAAACGTATAACGCACAACGCATAACGCATAACGCATAACGTATAACGCATAACATATAACGCATAACGCATAACGCATAACGCATAACGCATAACGCATAACGCATAACGCATAACGCATAACCCATAACGCATAACGCATAACGCATAACGCATAACGCATAAAGCATAACGCATAACGCATAACGCATAACGCATAACGCATGCCGTATAACGCATAACGCACAACGCATAACGCATAACGCATAACGCATAACGCATAACATATAACGCATAACGCATAACGCATAACGCATAACGCATAACGCATAACGCAAAACGCATAACGCATAACGCATAACGCATAACGCATACCGCATACCGTATAACGCATAACGCATAACGCATAACGCATACGTATAACGCACAACGCATAACGCATAACGCATAACGCATAACGCATAACATATAACGCATAACGCATAACGCATAACGCATAACGCATAACGCATAACGCATAAAGCATAACGCATAACGCATAACGCATAACGCATAATGCATAACGCATAACGTATAACTCATAACGCATAACGCATAAAGCATAACGCATAACGCATAACGCATAACGCATAACGCATAAAGCATAACGCCTAACGCATAACGGATCACGCATAACGCGTAATGCATAACGCATAAAGCATAACGCATAACGCATAACGCATAATGCATAACGTGTAACTCATAACGCATAACGCATAAAGCATAACGCATAACGCATAACGCATAACGCATATCGCATAACGCATAACGCATATCGCATAACGCACAACGCATAACGCAAACGTATAACGCACAACGCATAACGCATAACGCATAATATATAACGCATAACGCATAACGCATAAAGCATAACGCATAACGCATAACGCATAACGCATAACGCATAACGCATAACGCATAACGCATAACGCATAACGCATAACGCATAACGCATAACGCATATCGCATAACGCATAACGCATAACGCATGACGCAAACGTATAACGCACAACGCATAACGCATAACGCATAACGCATAACGCATAAAGCATAACGCATAACGCATAACGCATAACGCATAACGCATAACGCATAACGCATATCGCATAACGCATAACGCATAACGCAAACGTATAAGGCACAACGCATAACGCATAACGCATAACGCATAACATATAACGCATAACGCATAACGCATAACGCATAAAGCATAACGTGTAACTCATAACTCATAACGCATAACGCATAAAGCATAACGCATAACGCATAATGCATAACGCATAACGCATAACGCATAACTCATAACGCATAACGCATAACGCATAACGCACACCGTATAACGCATAACGCATAACGTATAACTCATAAAGCATAACGCATAAAGCATAACGCATAACGCATAACGCATAACGCATAACGCATAACGCATAACGCATAACGCATAACGCATAACGCATAACGCATAACGCATAACGCATAACGCAAACGTATAGCGCACAACGCATAACGCATAAACCATAACCCATACTTCATAACGCATAACGCATACTGCACAACGCATAACGAACACCGGAAAACCCATAACGCCTAACGCATAACGGATCACGCATAACGCATAATGCATAACGCATAAAGCATAACGCATAACGCATAACGCAAACGTATAGGGCACAACGCATAACGAATAAACCATAACCCATACTTCATAACGCATAACGCATACTGCACAACGCATAACGAACACCGGAAAACCCATAACGCCTAACGCATAACGGATCACGCATAACGCATAACGCATAACGCATATCGCATAACGCATAACCCATAACGCAAACGTATAACGTGTAACTCATAACGCATAACGCATAAAGCATAACGCATAACGCATAACGCATAACGCATAACGCATAACGCATAACGCATAACGCATAACGCATAACGCATATCGCATAACGCATAACGCATAACGCATGACGCAAACGTATAACGCACAACGCATAACGCATAACGCATAACGCATAACATATAACGCATAACGCATAACGCATAACGCATAACGCATAACGCATACCGTATAACGCATAACGCATAACGCATAACGCATACGTATAACGCACGACGCATAACGCATAACGCATAACGCATAACGCATATCGTATAACGCATAACGCATAACGCATAACGCATAACGCTAAAGTATAGCGCACAACGCATAACGCATAAACCATAACCCATACTTCATAACGCATAACGCATACTGCCCAACGCATAACGAACACCGGAAAACCCATAACGCCTAACGCATAACGGATCACGCATAACCCATAATGCATAACGCATAAAGCATAACGCATAACGCATAACGCATAACCCCTAACGCAATAACGCATAACGCATAACGCATAACGCATAAAGCATAACGTGTAACTCAAACGCATAACGCATAAAGCATAACGCATAACGCATAACGCATAACGCATAACGCATAACGCATAACGCATAACGCATAACGCATATCGCATAACGCATAACGCATAACGCATAACGCATAACGCATAACGCATAACGCATAACGCATACCGCATACCGTATAACGCATAACGCATAACGCATAACGCATACGTATAACGCACAACGCATAACGCATAACGCATAACGCATACCGTATAACGCATAACGCATATCGCATAACGCATAACGCAAACGTATAAGGCACAACGCATAACGCATAACTCATAACGCATAACATATAACGCATAACGCATAACGCATAACGCATAAAGCATAACGTGTAACTCATAACGCATAACGCATAAAGCATAACGTGTAACTCATAACGCATAACGCATAAAGCATAACGCATAACGTATAACGCATAACGCATAACGCATAACGCATAACGCATAACGCATAACGCATAACGCATAACGCATAACGCATAACGCATAACGCATAACGCATAACGCATAACGCATACCGTATATCTCATAACGCATAACGCATAAAGCATAACGCATAACGCATAACGCATAACGCATAACGCATGACGCATAACGCATAACGCATAACGCATAACGCATAACGCATAACGCATAATGCATAACGCATAACGTATAACTCATAACGCATAACGCATAAAGCATAACGCATAACGCATAACGCATACCGTATAACGCATAACGCATAACGCATAACGTATACGTTTAACGCACGACGCATAACGCATAACGCATAACGCATAACGCATACCGTATAACGCATAACGCATAACGCATAACGCAAACGTATAGCGCACAACGCATAACGCATAAACCATAACCCATACTTCATAACGCATAACGCATACTGCCCAACGCATAACGAACACCGGAAAACCCATAACGCCTAACGCATAACGGATCACGCATAACGCATAATGCATAACGCATAAAGCATAACGCATAACGCATAACGCATAAACCCTAACGCAATAACGCATAACGCATAACGCATAAAGCATAACGTGTAACTCATAACGCATAACGCATAAAGCATAACGCATAACGCATAACGCATAACGCATAACGCATAACGCATAACGCATAACGCATAACGCATATCGCATAACGCATAACGCATAACGCAAACGTATAACGCACAACGCATAACGCATAACGCATAACGCATAACATATAACGCATAACGCATAACGCATAACGCATAACGCATAACGCATAACGCATAACGCATAACGCATAACGCATAACCCATAACGCATAACGCATAAAGCATAAAGCATAACGCATAACGCATACCGTATAACGCATAACGCATAACGCATAACGCATAACATATAACGCATAACGCATAACGCATAACGCATAACGTATAACGCATAACGCATTCCGTATAACGCATAACGTATAACGCATAACGCATACCGTATAACGGCTAACGCATAACGCATAACGCATACGTATAACGCACGACGCATAACGCATAACGCATAACGCATAACGCATACCGTATAACGCATAACGCATAACGCATACCGTATAACTCATAACGCATAACGCATAAAGCATAACGCATAACGCATAACGCATAACGCATAACGCATAACGCATAACGCATAACGCATAACGCATAACGCATAACGCATAACGCATAACGCATAATGCATAACGCATAACGTATAACTCATAACGCATAACGCATAAAGCATAACGCATAACGCATAACGCATAACGCATACCGTATAACTCATAACGCATAACGCATAAAGCATAACGCATAACGCATAACGCATAACGCATAACGCATAACGCATAACGCATAACGCATAACGCATAACGCATAACGCATAACGCATAACGCATAACGCATAACGCATAACGCATAACGCATACGTATAACGCACGACGCATAACGCATAACGCATAACGCATAACGCATACCGTATAACGCATAACGCATAACGCATACCGTATAACTCATAACGCATAACGCATAAAGCATAACGCATAACGCATAACGCATAACGCATAACGCATAACGCATAACGCATAACGCATAACGCATAACGCATAACGCATAACGCATAACGCATAATGCATAACGCATAACGTATAACTCATAACGCATAACGCATAAAGCATAACGCATAACGCATAACGCATAACGCATACCGTATAACGCATAACGCATAACGCATAACGCATACGTTTAACGCACGACGCATAACGCATAACGCATAACGCATAACGCATACCGTATAACGCATAACGCATAACGCATAACGCAAACGTATAGCGCACAACGCATAACGCATAAACCATAACCCATACTTCATAACGCATAACGCATACTGCCCAACGCATAACGAACACCGGAAAACCCATAACGCCTAACGCATAACGGATCACGCATAACGCATAATGCATAACGCATAAAGCATAACGCATAACGCATAACGCATAAACCCTTACGCAATAACGCATAACGCATAACGCATAAAGCATAACGTGTAACTCATAACGCATAACGCATAAAGCATAACGCATAACGCATAACGCATAACGCATAATGAATAACGCATAACGCATAACGCATAACGCATAACGCATATCGCATAACGCATAACGCATAACGCAAACGTATAACGCACAACGCATAACGCATAACGCATAACGCATAACATATAACGCATAACGCATAACGCATAACGCATAACGCATAACGCATAACGCATAACCCATAACGCATAACGCATAACATATAACGCATAACGCATAACGCATAACGCATAACGTATAACGCATAACGCATACCGTATAACGCATAACGCATAACGCATAACGCATAACGCATAAAGCATAACGCATAACGCATAACGCATAACGCATAACGCATAACGCATAACCCCTAACGCATAACGTAAAACTCATAACGCATAACGCATAAAGCATAACGCATAACGCATAACGCATAACGCATAACGCATAACGCATAACGCATAACGCATAAAGCATAACGCATAACGCATAACGCATAACGCATAACGCATAACGCATAACGCATAAAGCATAACGTGTAACTCATAACGCATAACGCATAAAGCATAACGCATAACGCATAACCCATAACGCACAACGCATAACGCATAATGCACAACGCATAACGAATACCGCAAAACGCATAACGCATAACGCATAACGCATAACGCATTACGCATAACTCATAACGCATAACGCATAACGCATAACGCACACCGTATAACGCATAACGCATAACGTATAACTCATAACGCATAACGCATAAAGCATAACGCATAACGCATGACGCATAACGCATAACGCATAACGCATAACGCATAACATATAACGCATAACGCATAACGCATAATGCATAACGCATAACGTATAACTCATAACGCATAACGCATAACGCATAAAGCATAACGCATAACGCATAACGCATAACGCATAACGCATAACGCATAACGCATAACGCATAACGCATAACACATACCGTATAACTCATAACGCATAACGCATAAAGCATAACGCATAACGCATAACGCATAACGCATAACGCATAACGCATAACGCATAACGCATACCGTATAACGGCTAACGCATAACGCATAACGCATACGTATAACGCACGACGCATAACACATAACGCATAACGCATAACGCATACCGTATAACGCATAACGCATAACGCATAACGCATAACGCAAACGTATAGCGCACAACGCATAACGCATAAACCATAACCCATACTTCATAACGCATAGCGCATACTGCACAACGCATAACGAACACCGGAAAACCCATAACGCCTAACGCATGACGGATTACGCATAACGCATAACGCATAACGCATAACGCATAACGCATAACGCACACCGTATAACGCATAACGCATAACGTATAACTCATAACGCATAACGCATAAAGCATAACGCATAACGCATAACGCATAACGCATAACGCATAACGCATAACGCATAACGCATAACGCATAACATATAACGCATAACGCATAACGCATAATGCATAACGCATAACGTATAACTCATAACGCATAACGCATAAAGCATAACGCATAACGCATAACGCATAACGCATAACGCATAACGCATAACGCATAACGCATAACGCATAACGCATAACGCATACCGTATAACTCATAACGCATAACGCATAAAGCATAACGCATAACGCATAACGCATAACGCATAACGCATAACGCATAACGCATAACGCATAACGCATAACGCATAACGCATAACGCATAACGCATAACGCATAACGCATAATGCATAACGCATAACGTATAACGTATAACGCATAACGCATAACGCATAACGCATAACGCATAACGCATAACCCCTAACGCATAACGCATAACACATACCGTATAACTCATAACGCATAACGCATAAAGCATAACGCATAACGCATAACGCATAACGCATAACGCATAACGCATAACGCATAACGCATACCGTATAACGGCTAACGCATAACGCATAACGCATACGTATAACGCACGACGCATAACACATAACGCATAACGCATAACGCATACCGTATAACGCATAACGCATAACGCATAACGCATAACGCAAACGTATAGCGCACAACGCATAACGCATAAACCATAACCCATACTTCATAACGCATAGCGCATACTGCACAACGCATAACGAACACCGGAAAACCCATAACGCCTAACGCATGACGGATTACGCATAACGCATAACGCATAACGCATAACGCATAACGCATAACGCACACCGTATAACGCATAACGCATAACGTATAACTCATAACGCATAACGCATAAAGCATAACGCATAACGCATAACGCATAACGCATAACGCATAACGCATAACGCATAACGCATAACATATAACGCATAACGCATAACGCATAATGCATAACGCATAACGTATAACTCATAACGCATAACGCATAAAGCATAACGCATAACGCATAACGCATAACGCATAACGCATAACGCATAACGCATAACGCATAACGCATAACGCATAACGCATAACGCATACCGTATAACTCATAACGCATAACGCATAAAGCATAACGCATAACGCATAACGCATAACGCATAACGCATAACGCATAACGCATAACGCATAATGCATAACGCATAACGTATAACGTATAACGCATAACGCATAACGCATAACGCATAACGCATAACGCATAACCCCTAACGCATAACGTAAAACTCATAACGCATAACGCATAAAGCATAACGCATAACGCATAACGCATAACGCATAACGCATAACGCATATCGCATAACGCATAACGCATAACGTATAACGCATAACGCATACCGTATAACGCATAACGCATAACGCATAACGTATAACGCATAACGCATACCGTATAACGCATAACGCATAACGCATAACGCATACCGTATAACGGCTAACGCATAACGCATAACGCATACGTATAACGCACGACGCATAACGCATAACGCATAACGCATAACGCATAACGCATAACCCATAACGCATAACGCATAACGCATAACGCATAACGCATAAAGCATAACGCATAACGCATAACGCATAACGCATAACGCATAACGCATAACGCATACCGTATAACGCATAACGCACAACGCATAACGCATAACGCATAACGCATAACGCACACCGTATAACGCATAACGCATAACGTATAACTCATAAAGCATAACGCATAAAGCATAACGCATAACGCATAACGCATAACGCATAACGCATAACGCATAACGCATAACGCATAACGCATAACGCATAACGCATAACGCATAACGCATAACGCATAACGCATAACGCATAACGCATAACGCATAACGCATAACGCATAACGCATAACGCATAACGCATAACGCATAACGCATAACGCATAACGCATAACGCATAACGCATAACGCATAACGCATAACGCATAACGCATAACGCATAACGCATAACGCATAACCCCTAACGCATAACGTAAAACTCATAACGCATAACGCATAATGCATAACGCATAACGCATAACGCATAATGCATAACGCATAACGTATAACTCATAACGCATAACGCATAAAGCATAACGCATAACGCATAACGCATAACGCATAACGCATAACGCATAACGCATAACGCATAACGCATAACGCATACCGTATAACTCATAACGCATAACGCATAAAGCATAACGCATAACGCATAACGCATAACGCATAACGCATAACGCATAACGCATAACGCATAACGCATAACGCATAACGCATAACGCATAACGCATAACGCATAATGCATAACGCATAACGTATAACGTATAACGCATAACGCATAACGCATAACGCATAACGCATAACGCATAACCCCTAACGCATAACGTAAAACTCATAACGCATAACGCATAAAGCATAACGCATAACGCATAACGCATAACGCATAACGCATAACGCATATCGCATAACGCATAACGCATAACGTATAACGCATAACGCATACCGTATAACGCATAACGCATAACGCATAACGTATAACGCATAACGCATACCGTATAACGCATAACGCATAACGCATAACGCATAACGCATACCGTATAACGGCTAACGCATAACGCATACGTATAACGAACGACGCATAACGCATAACGCATAACGCATAACGCATACCGTATAACGCATAACGCATAACGCATAACGCATAACGCAAACGTATAGCGCACAACGCATAACGCATAAACCATAACCCATACTTCATAACGCATAGCGCATACTGCACAACGCATAACGAACACCGGAAAACCCATAACGCCTAACGCATGACGGATTACGCATAACGCATAACGCATAACGCATAACGCATAACGCATAACGCAAAAGTATAACGCACAACGCATAACGCATAACGCATAACGCATAACATATAACGCATAACGCATAACGCATAACGCATAACGCATACCGTATAACGCATAACGCATAACGCATAACGCATACGTTTAACGCACGACGCATAACGCATAACGCATAACGCATAACGCATACCGTATAACGCATAACGCATAACGCATAACGCATAACGCAAACGTATAGCGCACAACGCATAACGCATAAACCATAACCCATACTTCATAACGCATAACGCATACTGCCCAACGCATAACGAACACCGGAAAACCCATAACGCCTAACGCATAACGGATCACGCATAACGCATAATGCATAACGCATAAAGCATAACGCATAACGCATAACGCATAACCCCTAACGCAATAACGCATAACGCATAACGCATACCGTATAACTCATAACGCATAACGCATAAAGCATAACGCATAACGCATAACGCTTAACGCATAACGCATAACGCATAACGCATAACGCATAACGCATAACGCATAACGCATAACGCATAACGCATAACGCATAACGCATAATGCATAACGCATAACGTATAACGTATAACGCATAACGCATAACGCATAAGGCATAACGCATAATGCATAACCCCTAACGCATAACGTAAAACTCATAACGCATAACGCATAAAGCATAACGCAATACGCATAACGCATAACGCATAACGCATAACGCATATCGCATAACGCATAACGCATAACGTATAACGCATAACGCATACCGTATAACGCATAACGCATAACGCATAACGTATAACGCATAACGCATACCGTATAACGCATAACGCATATCGCATAACGCATACCGTATAACGGCTAACGCATAACGCATAACGCATACGTATAACGCACGACGCATAACGCATAACGCATAACGCATAACGCATAACGCATAACGCATACCGTATAACGCATAACGCATAACGCATAACGCATAACGCAAACGTATAGCGCACAACGCATAACGCATAAACCATAACCCATACTTCATAACGCATAGCGCATACTGCACAACGCATAACGAACACCGGAAAACCCATAACGCCTAACGCATGACGGATTACGCATAACGCATAACGCATAACGCATATCGCATAACGCATAACAAATAACGCAAACGTAGAACGTGTAACTCATAACGCATAACGCATAAAGCATAACGCATAACCCCTAACGCATAACGTAAAACTCATAACGTAAAACTCATAACGCATAACGCATAATGCATAACGCATAACGCATAACGCATAATGCATAATGCATAACGTATAACTCATAACGCATAACGCATAAAGCATAACGCATAACGCATAACGCATAACGCATAACGCATAACGCATAACGCATAACGCATAACGCATAACGCATACCGTATAACTCATAACGCATAACGCATAAAGCATAACGCATAACGCATAACGCATAACGCATAACGCATAACGCATAACGCATAACGCATAACGCATAACGCATAACGCATAACGCATAACGCATAACGCATAATGCATAACGCATAACGTATAACGTATAACGCATAACGCATAACGCATAACGCATAACGCATAACCCCTAACGCATAACGTAAAACTCATAACGCATAACGCATAAAGCATAACGCATAACGCATAACGCATAACGCATAACGCATAACGCATATCGCATAACGCATAACGCATAACGTATAACGCATAACGCATACCGTATAACGCATAACGCATAACGCATAACGTATAACGCATAACGCATACCGTATAACGCATAACGCATAACGCATAACGCATAACGCATACCGTATAACGGCTAACGCATAACGCATACGTATAACGCACGACGCATAACGCATAACGCATAACGCATAACGCATACCGTATAACGCATAACGCATAACGCATAACGCATAACGCAAACGTATAGCGCACAACGCATAACGCATAAACCATAACCCATACTTCATAACGCATAGCGCATACTGCACAACGCATAACGAACACCGGAAAACCCATAACGCCTAACGCATGACGGATTACGCATAACGCATAACGCATAACGCATAACGCAAACGTATAACGCACAACGCATAACGCATAACGCATAACGCATAACATATAACGCATAACGCATAACGCATAACGCATAACGCATACCGTATAACGCATAACGCATAACGCATACGTTTAACGCACGACGCATAACGCATAACGCATAACGCATAACGCATACCGTATAACGCATAACGCATAACGCATAACGCATAACGCAAACGTATAGCGCACAACGCATAACGCATAAACCATAACCCATACTTCATAACGCATAACGCATACTGCCCAACGCATAACGAACACCGGAAAACCCATAACGCCTAACGCATAACGGATCACGCATAACGCATAATGCATAACGCATAAAGCATAACGCATAACGCATAACGCATAACCCCTAACGCAATAACGCATAACGCATAACGCATACCGTATAACTCATAACGCATAACGCATAAAGCATAACGCATAACGCATAACGCATAACGCATAACGCATAACGCATAACGCATAACGCATAACGCATACCGCATAACGCATAACGCATAACGCATAACGCATAACGCATAACGCATAACGCATAATGCATAACGCATAACGTATAACGTATAACGCATAACGCATAACGCATAAGGCATAACGCATAATGCATAACCCCTAACGCATAACGTAAAACTCATAACGCATAACGCATAAAGCATAACGCATTACGCATAACGCATAACGCATAACGCATAACGCATATCGCATAACGCATAACGCATAACGTATAACGCATAACGCATACCGTATAACGCATAACGCATAACGCATAACGTATAACGCATAACGCATACCGTATAACGCATAACGCATAACGCATAACGCATAACGCAAACGTATAGCGCACAACGCATAACGCATAAACCATAACCCATACTTCATAACGCATAGCGCATACTGCACAACGCATAACGAACACCGGAAAACCCATAACGCCTAACGCATGACGGATTACGCATAACGCATAACGCATAACGCATATCGCATAACGCATAACAAATAACGCAAACGTAGAACGTGTAACTCATAACGCATAACGCATAAAGCATAACGCATAACGCATAACGCATAACGCATAACGCATAACGCATAACGCATAACGCATAACGCATAACGCATAACGCATAACGCATAACGCATAACGCATAACGCATAACGCATAACGCATATCGCATAACGCATAACGCATAACGCAAACGTATAACGCACAACGCATAACGCATAACGCATAACGCATAACATATAACGCATAACGCATAACGCATAACGCATAACGCATAACGCATAACGCATAACGCATAACGCATAACCCATAACGCATAACGCATAACGCATAACGCATAACGCATAACGCATAACGCATAAAGCATAACGCATAACGCATAACGCATAACGCATAACGCATAACGCATAACGCATAACGCATACCGTATAACGCATAACGCACAACGCATAACGCATAACGCATAACGCATAACATATAACGCATAACGCATAACGCATACCGCATAACGCATAACGCATAACGCATAACGCATAACGCATAACGCATACCGCATACCGTATAACGCATAACGCATAACGCATATCGCATAACGCATAACGCATAACGCAAACGTATAAGGCACAACGCATAACGCATAACGCATAACGCATAACATATAACGCATAACGCATAACGCATAAAGCATAACGTGTAACTCATAACTCATAACGCATAACGCATAACGCATAACGCACACCGTATAACGCATAACGCATAACGTATAACTCATAAAGCATAACGCATAAAGCATAACGCATAACGCATAACGCATAACGCATAACGCATAACGCATAACGCATAACGCATAACGCATAACGCATAACGCATAACGCATAACCCCTAACGCATAACGTAAAACTCATAACGCATAACGCATAATGCATAACGCATAACGCATAACGCATAATGCATAACGCATAACGTATAACTCATAACGCATAACGCATAAAGCATAACGCATAACGCATAACGCATAACGCATAACGCATAACGCATAACGCATAACGCATAACGCATAACGCATAACGCATACCGTATAACTCATAACGCATAACGCATAAAGCATAACGCATAACGCATAACGCATAACGCATAACGCATAACGCACGACGCATAACGCATAACGCATAACGCATAACGCATACCGTATAACGCATAACGCATAACGCATAACGCATAACGCATAACGCAAACGTATAGCGCACAACGCATAACGCATAAACCATAACCCATACTTCATAACGCATAGCGCATACTGCACAACGCATAACGAACACCGGAAAACCCATAACGCCTAACGCATGACGGATTACGCATAACGCATAACGCATAACGCATAACGCATAACGCATAACGCATAACGCAAACGTATAACGCACAACGCATAACGCATAACGCATAACGCATAACATATAACGCATAACGCATAACGCATAACGCATAACGCATAACGCATACCGTATAACGCATAACGCATAACGCATAACGCATACGTTTAACGCACGACGCATAACGCATAACGCATAACGCATAACGCAATCCGTATAACGCATAACGCATAACGCATAACGCATAACGCAAACGTATAGCTCACAACGCATAACGCATAAACCATAACCCATACTTCATAACGCATAACGCATACTGCCCAACGCATAACGAACACCGGAAAACCCATAACGCCTAACGCATAACGGATCACGCATAACGCATAATGCATAACGCATAAAGCATAACGCATAACGCATAACGCATAACCCCTAACGCAATAACGCATAACGCATAACGCATACCGTATAACTCATAACGCATAACGCATAAAGCATAACGCATAACGCATAACGCATAACGCATAACGCATAACGCATAACGCATAACGCATAACGCATAACGCATAACGCATAACGCATAACGCATAACGCATAACGCATAACGCATAACGCATAACGCATAATGCATAACGCATAACGTATAACGTATAACGCATAACGCATAACGCATAAGGCATAACGCATAATGCATAACCCCTAACGCATAACGTAAAACTCATAACGCATAACGCATAAAGCATAACGCATAACGCATAACGCATAACGCATAACGCATAACCCCTAACGCATAACGTAAAACTCATAACGCATAACGCATAATGCATAACGCATAACGCATAACGCATAATGCATAACGCATAACGTATAACTCATAACGCATAACGCATAAAGCATAACGCATAACGCATAACGCATAACGCATAACGCATAACGCATAACGCATAACGCATAACGCATAACGCATAACGCATACCGTATAACTCATAACGCATAACGCATAAAGCATAACGCATAACGCATAACGCATAACGCATAACGCATAACGCATAACGCATAACGCATAACGCATAACGCATAACGCATAACGCATAACGCATAACGCATAACGCATAATGCATAACGCATAACGTATAACGTATAACGCATAACGCATAACGCATAACGCATAACGCATAACGCATAACCCCTAACGCATAACGTAAAACTCATAACGCATAACGCATAAAGCATAACGCATAACGCATAACGCATAACGCATAACGCATAACGCATATCGCATAACGCATAACGCATAACGTATAACGCATAACGCATAACGCATACCGTATAACGCATAACGCATAACGCATAACGTATAACGCATAACGCATACCGTATAACGCATAACGCATAACGCATAACGCATACCGTATAACGGCTAACGCATAACGCATACGTATAACGCACGACGCATAACGCATAACGCATAACGCATAACGCATACCGTATAACGCATAACGCATAACGCATAACGCATAACGCATAACGCAAACGTATAGCGCACAACGCATAACGCATAAACCATAACCCATACTTCATAACGCATAGCGCATACTGCACAACGCATAACGAACACCGGAAAACCGATAACGCCTAACGCATGACGGATTACGCATAACGCATAACGCATAACGCATAACGCATAACGCATAACGCACACCGTATAACGCATAACGCATAACGTATAACTCATAACGCATAACGCATAAAGCATAACGCATAACGCATAACGCATAACGCATAACGCATAACGCATAACGCATAACGCATATCGCATAACGCATAACGCATAACGTATAACGCATAACGCATACCGTATAACGCATAACGCATAACGCATAACGCATAACGCATAACGCATAACGCATAACGCAAACGTATAACGCACAACGCATAACGCATAACGCATAACGCATAACATATAACGCATAACGCATAACGCATAACGCATAACGCATAACGCATAACGCATAACGCATAACGCATAACGCATAACGCATACCGTATAACGCATAACGCATAACGCATAACGCATAACGCAAACGTATAGCGCACAACGCATAACGCATAAACCATAACCCATACTTCATAACGCATAACGCATACTGCCCAACGCATAACGAACACCGGAAAACCCATAACGCCTAACGCATAACGGATCACGCATAACGCATAATGCATAACGCATAAAGCATAACGCATAACGCATAACGCATAACCCCTAACGCAATAACGCATAACGCATAACGCATAAAGCATAACGTGTAACTCATAACGCATAACGCATATCTCATAACGCATAACGCATAACGCAAACGTATAACGCACAACGCATAACGCATAACGCATAACGCATAACATATAACGCATAACGCATAACGCATAACGCATAACGCATAACGCATAACGCATAACGCATAACGCATAACCCATAACGCATAACGCATAACGCATAACGCATAACGCATAACGCATAACATATAACGCATAACGCATAACGCATAATGCATAACGCATAACGCATAACCCCTAACGCATAACGTAAAACTCATAACGCATAACGCATAATGCATAACGCATAACGCATAACGCATAATGCATAACGCATAACGTATAACTCATAACGCATAACGCATAAAGCATAACGCATAACGCATAACGCATAACGCATAACGCATAACGCATAACGCATAACGCATAACGCATAACGCATAACGCATAACGCATAACGCATACCGTATAACTCATAACGCATAACGCATAAAGCATAACGCATAACGCATAACGCATAACGCATAACGCATAACGCATAACGCATAACGCATAACGCATAACGCATAACGCATAACGCATAACGCATAATGCATAACGCATAACGTATAACGTATAACGCATAACGCATAACGCATAACGCATAACGCATACCGTATAACTCATAACGCATAACGCATAAAGCATAACGCATAACGCATAACGCATAACGCATAACGCATAACGCATAACGCATAACGCATAACGCATAACGCATAACGCATAACGCATAACGCATAACGCATAACGCATAATGCATAACGCATAACGTATAACGTATAACGCATAACGCATAACGCATAACGCATAACGCATAACGCATAACCCCTAACGCATAACGTAAAACTCATAACGCATAACGCATAAAGCATAACGCATAACGCATAACGCATAACGCATAACGCATAACGCATAACGCATATCGCATAACGCATAACGCATAACGTATAACGCATAACGCATACCGTATAACGCATAACGCATAACGCATAACGTATAACGCATAACGCATACCGTATAACGCATAACGCATAACGCATAACGCATACCGTATAACGGCTAACGCATAACGCATACGTATAACGCACGACGCATAACGCATAACGCATAACGCATAACGCATACCGTATAACGCATAACGCATAACGCATAACGCATAACGCAAACGTATAGCGCACAACGCATAACGCATAAACCATAACCCATACTTCATAACGCATAGCGCATACTGCACAACGCATAACGAACACCGGAAAACCCATAACGCCTAACGCATGACGGATTACGCATAACGCATAACGCATAACGCATAACGCATAACGCATAACGCACACCGTATAACGCATAACGCATAACGTATAACTCATAACGCATAACGCATAAAGCATAACGCATAACGCATAACGCATAACGCATAACGCATAACGCATATCGCATAACGCATAACGCATAACGTATAACGCATAACGCATACCGTATAACGCATAACGCATAACGCATAACGCATAACGCATAACGCATAACGCATATCGCATAACGCATAACGCAAACGTATAACGCACAACGCATAACGCATAACGCATAACGCATAACATATAACGCATAACGCATAACGCATAACGCATAACGCATAACGCATAACGCATAACGCATAACGCATAACGCATACCGTATAACGCATAACGCATAACGCATAACGCATAACGCAAACGTATAGCGCACAACGCATAACGCATAAACCATAACCCATACTTCATAACGCATAACGCATACTGCCCAACGCATAACGAACACCGGAAAACCCATAACGCCTAACGCATAACGGATCACGCATAACGCATAATGCATAACGCATAAAGCATAACGCATAACGCATAACGCATAACCCCTAACGCAATAACGCATAACGCATAACGCATAAAGCATAACGTGTAACTCATAACGCATAACGCATATCGCATAACGCATAACGCATAACGCAAACGTATAACGCACAACGCATAACGCATAACGCATAACGCATAACATATAACGCATAACGCATAACGCATAACGCATAACGCATAACGCATAACGCATAACGCATAACGCATAACGCATAACCCATAACGCATAACGCATAACGCATAACGCATAACGCATAAAGCATAACGCATAACGCATAACGCATAACGCATAACGCATAACGCATACCGTATAACGCATAACGCACAACGCATAACGCATAACGCATAACGCATAACATGTAACGCATAACGCATAACGCATAACGCATAACGCATAACGCATAACGCATAACGCATAACGCATACCGCATACCGTATAACGCATAACGCATAACGCATATCGCATAACGCATAACGCATAACGCAAACGTATAAGGCACAACGCATAACGCATAACGCATAACGCATAACATATAACGCATAACGCATAACGCATAACGCATAACCCCTAACGCATAACGTAAAACTCATAACGCATAACGCATAATGCATAACGCATAACGTATAACTCATAACGCATAACGCATAAAGCATAACGCATAACGCATAACGCATAACGCATAACGCATAACGCATAACGCATAACGCATAACGCATAACGCATAACGCATAACGCATAACGCATACCGTATAACTCATAACGCATAACGCATAAAGCATAACGCATAACGCATATCGCATAACGCATAACGCATAACGCATAACGCATAACGCATAACGCATAACGCATAATGCATAACGCATAACGTATAACGTATAACGCATAACGCATAACGCATAACGCATAACGCATAACGCATAACCCCTAACGCATAACGTAAAACTCATAACGCATAACGCATAAAGCATAACGTATAACGCATAACGCATAACGCATAACGCATAACGCATATCGCATAACGCATAACGCATAACGTATAACGCATAACGCATACCGTATAACGCATAACGCATAACGCATAACGTATAACGCATAACGCATACCGTATAACTCATAACGCATAACGCATAACGCATAACGCATACCGTATAACGGCTAACGCATAACGCATAACGCATACGTATAACGCACGACGCATAACGCATAACGCATAACGCATAACGCATACCGTATAACGCATAACGCATAACGCATAACGCATAACGCAAACGTATAGCGCACAACGCATAACGCATAAACCATAACCCATACTTCATAACGCATAGCGCATACTGCACAACGCATAACGAACACCGGAAAACCCATAACGCCTAACGCATGACGGATTACGCATAACGCATAACGCATAACGCATAACGCATAACGCACACCGTATAACGCATAACGCATAACGTATAACTCATAACGCATAACGCATAAAGCATAACGCATAACGCATAACGCATAACGCATAACGCATAACGCATAACGCATAACGCATAACGCATAACATATAACGCATAACGCATAACGCATAATGCATAACGCATAACGTATAACTCATAACGCATAACGCATAAAGCATAACGCATAACGCATAACGCATAACGCATAACGCATAACGCATAACGCATAACGCATAACGCATAACGCATAACGCATAACGCATAATGCATAACGCATAACGTATAACGTATAACGCATAACGCATAACGCATAACGCATAACGCATAACCCCTAACGCATAACGTAAAACTCATAACGCATAACGCATAAAGCATAACGCATAACGCATAACGCATAACGCATAACGCATAACGCATATCGCATAACGCATAACGCATAACGTATAACGCATAACGCATACCGTATAACGCATAACGCATAACGCATAACGCATAACGCATAACGCATACCCTATAACGCATAACGCATAACGCATAACGCATAACGCATACCGTATAACGGCTAACGCATAACGCATAACGCATACGTATAACGCACGACGCATAACGCATAACGCATAACGCATAACGCATACCGTATAACGCATAACGCATAACGCATAACGCATAACGCAAACGTATAGCGCACAACGCATAACGCATAAACCATAACCCATACTTCATAACGCATAGCGCATACTGCACAACGCATAACGAACACCGGAAAACCCATAACGCCTAACGCATGACGGATCACGCATAACGCATAACGCATAACGCATAACGCATAACGCATAACGCACACCGTATAACGCATAACCCATAACGTATAACTCATAACGCATAACGCATAAAGCATAACGCATAACGCATAACGCATAACGCATAACGCATAACGCATAACGCATAACGCATAACGCATAACATATAACGCATAACGCATAACTCATAATACATAACGCATAACGTATAACTCATAACGCATAACGCATAAAGCATAACGCATAACGCATAACGCATAACGCATAACGCATAACGCATAACACATAACGCATAACGCATAACGCATAACGCATAACGCATACCGTATAACTCATAACGCATAACGCATAAAGCATAACGCATAACGCATAACGCATAACGCATAACGCATAACGCATAACGCATAACGCATAACGCATAACGCATAACGCATAATGCATAACGCATAACGTATAACGCATAACGCATAACGCATAACGCAAACGTATAGCGCACAACGCATAACGCATAAACCATAACCCATACTTCATAACGCATAGCGCATACTGCACAACGCATAACGAACACCGGAAAACCCATAACGCCTAACGCATGACGGATTACGCATAACGCATAACGCATAACGCATAACGCATAACGCATAACGCATAACGCATAACGCATAACGCATAACGCATAACGCATAACGCATAACGCATAACGCATAACGCATAACGCATAACGCATAACGCATAACGCATACCGTATAACTCATAACGCATAACGCATAACGCATACCGTATAACGCATAACGCATAACGCATAACGCATAACGCAAACGTATAGCGCACAACGCATAACGCATAAACCATAACCCATACTTCATAACGCATAGCGCATACTGCACAACGCATAACGAACACCGGAAAACCCATAACGCCTAACGCATGACGGATTACGCATAACGCATAACGCATAACGCATAACGCATAACGCATAACGCACACCGTATAACGCATAACCCATAACGTATAACTCATAACGCATAACGCATAAAGCATAACGCATAACGCATAACGCATAACGCATAACGCATAACGCATAACGCATAACGCATAACGCATACCGTATAACGCATAAAGCATAACGCATAACGCATAACGCATAACGCATAACGCATAACGCATAACACATAACGCATAACGCATAACGCATAACGCATAACGCATACCGTATAACTCATAACGCATAACGCATAAAGCATAACGCATAACGCATAACGCATAACGCATAACGCATAACGCATAACGCATAACGCATAACGCATAACGCATAATGCATAACGCATAACGTATAACGCATAACGCATAACGCATAACGCAAACGTATAGCGCACAACGCATAACGCATAAACCATAACCCATACTTCATAACGCATAGCGCATACTGCACAACGCATAACGAACACCGGAAAACCCATAACGCCTAACGCATGACGGATTACGCATAACGCATAACGCATAACGCATAACGCATAACGCATAACGCATAACGCATAACGCATAACGCATAACGCATAACGCATAACGCATAACGCATAACGCATAACGCATAACGCATAACGCATACCGTATAACTCATAACGCATAACGCATAAAGCATAACGCATAACGCATAACGCATAACGCATAACGCATAACGCATAACGCATAACGCATAACGCATAACGCATAACGCATAACGCATAACGCATAATGCATAACGCATAACGTATAACGTATAACGCATAACGCATAACGCATAACGCATAACGCATAACCCCTAACGCATAACGTAAAACTCATAACGCATAACGCATAAAGCATAACGCATAACGCATAACGCATAACGCATAACGCATAACGCATATCGCATAACGCATAACGCATAACGTATAACGCATAACGCATACCGTATAACGCATAACGCATAACGCATAATGCATAACGCATAACGTATAACTCATAACGCATAACGCATAAAGCATAACGCATAACGCATAACGCATAAAGCATAACGCATAACGCATAACGCATAACGCATAACGCATAACGCATAACGCATATCGCATAACGCATAACGCATAACGTATAACGCATAACGCATACCGTATAACGCATAACGCATAACGCATAACATATAACTCATAACGCATAACGCATAAAGCATAACGCATAACGCATAACGCATAACGCATAACGCATAACGCATAACGCATAACGCATAACGCATAACGCATAATGCATAACGCATAACGTATAACGCATAACGCATAACGCATAACGCAAACGTATAGCGCACAACGCATAACGCATAAACCATAACCCATACTTCATAACGCATAGCGCATACTGCACAACGCATAACGAACACCGGAAAACCCATAACGCCTAACGCATGACGGATTACGCATAACGCATAACGCATAACGCATAACGCATAACGCATAACGCATAACGCATAACGCATAACGCATAACGCATAACGCATAACGCATAACGCATAACGCATAACGCATAACGCATAATGCATAACGCATAACGTATAACGTATAACGCATAACGCATAACGCATAACGCATAACGCATAACCCCTAACGCATAACGTAAAACTCATAACGCATAACGCATAAAGCATAACGCATAACGCATAACGCATAACGCATAACGCATAACGCATATCGCATAACGCATAACGTATAACGCATACCGTATAACTCATAACGCATAACGCATAAAGCATAACGCATAACGCATAACGCATAACGCATAACGCATAACGCATAACGCATAACGCATAACGCATAACGCATAACGCATAACGCATAACGCATAACGCATAATGCATAACGCATAACGTATAACGTATAACGCATAACGCATAACGCATAACGCATAACGCATAACCCCTAACGCATAACGTAAAACTCATAACGCATAACGCATAAAGCATAACGCATAACGCATAACGCATAACGCATAACGCATAACGCATATCGCATAACGCATAACGCATAACGTATAACGCATAACGCATACCGTATAACGCATAACGCATAACGCATAACGTATAACGCATAACGCATACCCTATAACGCATAACGCATAACGCATAACGCATAACGCATACCGTATAACGGCTAACGCATAACGCATAACGCATACGTATAACGCACGACGCATAACGCATAACGCATAACGCATAACGCATACCGTATAACGCATAACGCATAACGCATAACGCATAACGCAAACGTATAGCGCACAACGCATAACGCATAAACCATAACCCATACTTCATAACGCATAGCGCATACTGCACAACGCATAACGAACACCGGAAAACCCATAACGCCTAACGCATGACGGATTACGCATAACGCATAACGCATAACGCATAACGCATAACGCATAACGCACACCGTATAACGCATAACCCATAACGTATAACTCATAACGCATAACGCATAAAGCATAACGCATAACGCATAACGCATAACGCATAACGCATAACGCATAACGCATAACGCATAACATATAACGCATAACGCATAACGCATAATGCATAACGCATAACGTATAACTCATAACGCATAACGCATAAAGCATAACGCATAACGCATAACGCATAACGCATAACGCATAACGCATAACACATAACGCATAACGCATAACGCATAACGCATACCGCATACCGTATAACTCATAACGCATAACGCATAAAGCATAACGCATAACGCATAACGCATAACGCATAACGCATAACGCATAACGCATAACGCATAACGCATAACGCATAACGCATACCGTATAACTCATAACGCATAACGCATAAAGCATAACGCATAACGCATAACGCATAACGCATAACGCATAACGCATAACGCATAACGCATAACGCATAACGCATAACGCATAATGCATAACGCATAACGTATAACGTATAACGCATAACGCATAACGCATAACGCATAACGCATAACCCCTAACGCATAACGTAAAACTCATAACGCATAACGCATAAAGCATAACGCATAACGCATAACGCATAACGCATAACGCATATCGCATAACGCATAACGCATAACGTATAACGCATAACGCATACCGTATAACGCATAACGCATAACGCATAACGTATAACGCATAACGCATACCCTATAACGCATAACGCATAACGCATAACGCATAACGCATACCGTATAACGGCTAACGCATAACGCATAACGCATACGTATAACGCACGACGCATAACGCATAACGCATAACGCATAACGCATACCGTATAACGCATAACGCATAACGCATAACGCATAACGCAAACGTATAGCGCACAACGCATAACGCATAAACCATAACCCATACTTCATAACGCATAGCGCATACTGCACAACGCATAACGAACACCGGAAAACCCATAACGCCTAACGCATGACGGATTACGCATAACGCATAACGCATAACGCATAACGCATAACGCATAACGCACACCGTATAACGCATAACCCATAACGTATAACTCATAACGCATAACGCATAAAGCATAACGCATAACGCATAACGCATAACGCATAACGCATAACGCATAACGCATAACGCATAACGCATAACATATAACGCATAACGCATAACGCATAACGCATAACGCATAACGCATAACGCATAACGCATAACGCATAATGCATAACGCATAACGTATAACGTATAACGCATAACGCATAACGCATAACGCATAACGCATAACGCATAACCCCTAACGCATAACGTAAAACTCATAACGCATAACGCATAAAGCATAACGCATAACGCATAACGCATAACGCATAACGCATAACGCATAACGCATAACGCATAACGCATATCGCATAACGCATAACGCATAACGTATAACGCATAACGCATACCGTATAACGCATAACGCATAACGCATAACATATAACGCATAACGCATAACGCATAATGCATAACGCATAACGTATAACTCATAACGCATAACGCATAAAGCATAACGCATAACGCATAACGCATAAAGCATAACGCATAACGCATAACGCATAACGCATAACGCATAACGCATAACGCATATCGCATAACGCATAACGCATAACGTATAACGCATAACGCATACCGTATAACGCATAACGCATAACGCATAACATATAACTCATAACGCATAACGCATAAGGCATAACGCATAACGCATAACGCATAACGCATAACGCATAACGCATAACGCATAACGCATAACGCATAACGCATAACGCATAATGCATAACGCATAACGTATAACGCATAACGCATAACGCATAACGCAAACGTATAGCGCACAACGCATAACGCATAAACCATAACCCATACTTCATAACGCATAGCGCATACTGCACAACGCATAACGAACACCGGAAAACCCATAACGCCTAACGCATGACGGATTACGCATAACGCATAACGCATAACGCATAACGCATAACGCATAACGCATAACGCATAACGCATAACGCATAACGCATAACGCATAACGCATAACGCATAACGCATAACGCATAACGCATAACGCATAACGCATAACGCATACCGTATAACTCATAACGCATAACGCATAAAGCATAACGCATAACGCATAACGCATAACGCATAACGCATAACGCATAACGCATAACGCATAACGCATAACGCATAACGCATAACGCATAACGCATAATGCATAACGCATAACGTATAACGTATAACGCATAACGCATAACGCATAACGCATAACGCATAACCCCTAACGCATAACGTAAAACTCATAACGCATAACGCATAAAGCATAACGCATAACGCATAACGCATAACGCATAACGCATAACGCATAACGCATATCGCATAACGCATAACGCATAACGTATAACGCATAACGCATACCGTATAACGCATAACGCATAACGCATAACGTATAACGCATAACGCATACCCTATAACGCATAACGCATAACGCATAACGCATAACGCATACCGTATAACGGCTAACGCATAACGCATAACGCATACGTATAACGCACGACGCATAACGCATAACGCATAAACCATAACCCATACTTCATAACGCATAGCGCATACTGCACAACGCATAACGAACACCGGAAAACCCATAACGCCTAACGCATGACGGATTACGCATAACGCATAACGCATACCGTATAACGCATAACGCATAACGCATAACGCATAACGCAAACGTATAGCGCACAACGCATAACGCATAAACCATAACCCATACTTCATAACGCATAGCGCATACTGCACAACGCATAACGAACACCGGAAAACCCATAACGCCTAACGCATGACGGATTACGCATAACGCATAACGCATAACGCATAACGCATAACGCATAACGCACACCGTATAACGCATAACCCATAACGTATAACTCATAACGCATAACGCATAAAGCATAACGCATAACGCATAACGCATAACGCATAACGCATAACGCATAACGCATAACGCATAACGCATAACGCATAACATATAACGCATAACGCATAACGCATAATGCATAACGCATAACGTATAACTCATAACGCATAACGCATAAAGCATAACGCATAACGCATAACGCATAACGCATAACGCATAACGCATAACGCATAACGCATAACACATAACGCATAACGCATAACGCATAACGCATAACGCATACCGTATAACTCATAACGCATAACGCATAAAGCATAACGCATAACGCATAACGCATAACGCATAACGCATAACGCATAACGCATAACGCATAACGCATAACGCATAACGCATAACGCATAATGCATAACGCATAACGTATAACGTATAACGCATAACGCATAACGCATAACGCATAACGCATAACCCCTAACGCATAACGTAAAACTCATAACGCATAACGCATAAAGCATAACGCATAACGCATAACGCATAACGCATAACGCATAACGCATAACGCATATCGCATAACGCATAACGCATAACGTATAACGCATAATTCATACCGTATAACGCATAACGCATAACGCATAACGTATAACGCATAACGCATACCGTATAACGCATAACGCATAACGCATAACGCATACCGTATAACGGCTAACGCATAACGCATAACGCATACGTATAACGCACGACGCATAACGCATAACGCATAACGCATAACGCATACCGTATAACGCATAACGCATAACGCATAACTCATAACGCAAACGTATAGCGCACAACGCATAACGCATAAACCATAACCCATACTTCATAACGCATAGCGCGTACTGCACAACGCATAACGAACACCGGAAAACCCATAACGCCTAACGCATGACGGATTACGCATAACGCATAACGCATAACGCATATCGCATAACGCATAACAAATAACGCAAACGTATAACGTGTAACTCATAACGCATAACGCATAAAGCATAACGCATAACGCATAACGCATAACGCATAACGCATAACGCATAACGCATAACGCATAACGCATAACGCATAACGCATAACGCATAACGCATAACGCATAACGCATATCGCATAACGCATAACGCATAACGCAAACGTATAACGCACAACGCATAACGCATAACGCATAACATATAACGCATAACGCATAACGCATAACGCATAACGCATAACGCATAACGCATAACGCATACCGTATAACGCATAACGCATAACGCATAACGCATAACGCAAACGTATAGCGCACAACGCATAACGCATAAACCATAACCCATACTTCATAACGCATAACGCATACTGCCCAACGCATAACGAACACCGGAAAACCCATAACGCCTAACGCATAACGGATCACGCATAACGCATAATGCATAACGCATAAAGCATAACGAGTAACGCATAACGCATAACCCCTAACGGAATAACGAATAACGCATAACGCATAAAGCATAACGTGTAACTCATAACGCATAACGCATAACGCATAACGCATAACGCATAACGCATAACGCATAACGCATAACGCATAACGCATAACGCATAACGCATAACGCATAACGCATAACGCATAACGCATAACGCATAACGCATAACGCATAACGCATAACGCATAACGCATAACGCATAACGCAAACGTATAACGCACAACGCATAACGCATAACGCATAACGCATAACATATAACGCATAACGCATAATGCATAACGCATAACGCATAACGCATAACGCATAACGCATAACGCATAACGCATAACGCATATCGCATAACGCATAACGCATAACGCAAACGTATAACGCACAACGCATAACGCATAACATATAACGCATAACGCATAACGCATAACGCATAACGCATAACGCATAACGCATAACGCATACCGTATAACGCATAACGCATAACGCATAACGCATAACGCAAACGTATAGCGCACAACGCATAACGCATAAACCATAACCCATACTTCATAACGCATAACGCATACTGCCCAACGCATAACGAACACCGGAAAACCCATAACGCCTAACGCATAACGGATCACGCATAACGCATAATGCATAACGCATAAAGCATAACGAGTAACGCATAACGCATAACCCCTAACGGAATAACGAATAACGCATAACGCATAAAGCATAACGTGTAACTCATAACGCATAACGCATAACGCATAACGCATAACGCATAACGCATAACGCATAACGCATAACGCATAACGCATAACGCATAACGCATAACGCATAACGCATAACGCATAACGCATAACGCATAACGCATAACGCATAACGCATAACGCAAACGTATAACGCACAACGCATAACGCATAACGCATAACGCATAACATATAACGCATAACGCATAATGCATAACGCATAACGCATAACGCATAACGCATAACGCATAACGCATAACGCATAACGCATAACCCATAACGCATAACGCATAACGCATAACGCATAACGCATAAAGCATAACGCATAACGCATAACGCATAACGCATAACGCATAACGCATACCGTATAACGCATAACGCACAACGCATAACGCATAACGCATAACGCATAACATATAACGCATAACGCATAACGCATAACGCAAACGTATAAGGCACAACGCATAACGCATAACGCATAACGCATAACATACAACGCATAACGCATAACGCATAACGCATAAAGCATAACGTGTAACTCATAACTCATAACGCATAACGCATAAAGCATAACGCATAACGCATAACGCATAACGCATAACGCATAACTCATAACGCATAACGCATAACGCATAACGCACACCGTATAACGCATAACGCATAACGTATAACTCATAAAGCATAACGCATAAAGCATAACGCATAACGCATAACGCATAACGCATAACGCATAACGCATAACGCATAACGCATAACGCATAACGCATAACGCATAACGCATAACGCATAACGCATAACGCATAACGCATAACGCATAACGCATAAAGCATAACGCATAACGCATAACGCATAACGCATAACGCATAGCGCATAACCCCTAACGCATAACGTAAAACTCATAACGCATAACGCATAAAGCATAACGCATAACGCATAACGCATAACGCATAACGCATAACGCATAACGCATAACGCATAACGCATAAAGCATAACATGTAACTCATAACGCATAACGCGTAAAGCATAACGCATAACGCATATCGCATAACGCATAACGCATAACGTATAACGCATAACGCATACCGTATAACGCATAACGCATAACGCATAACGTATAACGCATAACGCATACCGTATAACGCATAACGCATAACGCATAACGCATAACGCATAACGCATACCGTATAACGGCTAACTCATTACGCATAACGCATACGTATAACGCACGACGCATAACGCATAACGCATAACGCATAACGCATAACGCATACCGCATACCGTATAACGCATAACGCATAACGCATAACGCATACGTATAACGCACAACGCATAACGCATAACGCATAACGCATAACGCATAACGCAAACGTATAGCGCACAACGCATAACGCATAAACCATAACCCATACTTCATAACGCATAACGCATACTGCACAACGCATAACGAACACCGGAAAACCCATAACGCCTAATGCATAACGGATCACGCATAACGCATAATGCATAACGCATAAAGCATAACGCATAACGCATAACGCAAACGTATAGCGCACAACGCATAACGAATAAACCATAACCCATACTTCATAACGCATAACGCATACTGCACAACGCATAACGAACACCGGAAAACCCATAACGCCTAACGCATAACGGATCACGCATAACGCATAACGCATAACGCATATCGCATAACGCATAACCCATAACGCAAACGTATAACGTGTAACTCATAACGCATAACGCATCAAGCATAACGCATAACGCATAACGCATAACGCATAACGCATAACGCATAACGCATAACTCATAACGCATAACGCATATCGCATAACGCATAACGCATAACGCATAACGCAAACGTATAACGCACAACGCATAACGCATAACGCATAACATATAACGCATAACGCATAACGCATAACGCATAACGCATAACGCATACCGTATAACGCATAACGCATAACGCATAACGCATAACGCATACGTATAACGCACGACGCATAACGTATAACGCATAACGCATAACGCATATCGTATAACGCATAACGCATAACGCATAACGCATAACGCTAAAGTATAGCGCACAACGCATAACGCATAAACCATAACCCATACTTCATAACGCATAACGCATACTGCCCAACGCATAACGAACACCGGAAAACCCATAACGCCTAACGCATAACGGATCACGCATAACCCATAATGCATAACGCATAAAGCATAACGCATAACGCATAACGCATAACCCCTAACGCAATAACGCATAACGCATAACGCATAACGCATAAAGCACAACGTGTAACTCATAACGCATAACGCATAAAGCATAACGCATAACGCATAACGCATAACTCATAACGCATAACGCATAACGCATAACGCATAACGCATAACGCATATCGCATAACGCATAACGCATAACGCATAACGCATAACGCATAACGCATAACGCATAACGCATAACGCATACCGCATACCGTATAACGCATAACGCACAACGCATAACGCATACGTATAACGCACAACGCATAACGCATAACGCATAACGCATAACGCATACCGTATAACGCATAACGCATATCGCATAACGCATAACGCATAACGCAAACGTATAAGGCACAACGCATAACGCATAACTCATAACGCATAACATATAACGCATAACGCATAACGCATAACGCATAACGCATAAAGCATAACGTGTAACGCATAACGCATAACGCATAAAGCATAACGCATAACGCATAACGCATAACGCATAACGCATAACGCATAACGCATACCGTATAACGCATAACGCACAACGCATAACGCATAACGCATAACGCATAACATATAACGCATAACGCATAACGCATAACGCATAACGCATAACGCATAACGCATAACGCATAACGCATAACGCATATCGCATAACGCATAACGCATAACGTATAACGCATAACGCATACCGTATAACGCATAACGCATAACGCATAACATATAACGCATAACGCATAACGCATAATGCATAACGCATAACGTATAACTCATAACGCATAACGCATAAAGCATAACGCATAACGCATAACGCATAAAGCATAACGCATAACGCATAACGCATAACGCATAACGCATAACGCATAACGCATATCGCATAACGCATAACGCATAACGTATAACGCATAACGCATACCGTATAACGCATAACGCATAACGCATAACATATAACTCATAACGCATAACGCATAAAGCATAACGCATAACGCATAACGCATAACGCATAACGCATAACGCATAACGCATAACGCATAACGCATAACGCATAATGCATAACGCATAACGTATAACGCATAACGCATAACGCATAACGCAAACGTATAGCGCACAACGCATAACGCATAAACCATAACCCATACTTCATAACGCATAGCGCATACTGCACAACGCATAACGAACACCGGAAAACCCATAACGCCTAACGCATGACGGATTACGCATAACGCATAACGCATAACGCATAACGCATAACGCATAACGCATAACGCATAACGCATAACGCATAACGCATAACGCATAACGCATAACGCATAACGCATAACGCATAACGCATACCGTATAACTCATAACGCATAACGCATAAAGCATAACGCATAACGCATAACGCATAACGCATAACGCATAACGCATAACGCATAACGCATAACGCATAACGCATAACGCATAACGCATAATGCATAACGCATAACGTATAACGTATAACGCATAACGCATAACGCATAACGCATAACGCATAACCCCTAACGCATAACGTAAAACTCATAACGCATAACGCATAAAGCATAACGCATAACGCATAACGCATAACGCATAACGCATAACGCATAACGCATAACGCATAACGCATAACGTATAACGCATAACGCATACCGTATAACGCATAACGCATAACGCATAACGTATAACGCATAACGCATACCCTATAACGCATAACGCATAACGCATAACGCATAACGCATACCGTATAACGGCTAACGCATAACGCATAACGCATACGTATAACGCACGACGCATAACGCATAACGCATAACGCATAACGCATACCGTATAACGCATAACGCATAACGCATAACGCATAACGCAAACGTATAGCGCACAACGCATAACGCATAAACCATAACCCATACTTCATAACGCATAGCGCATACTGCACAACGCATAACGAACACCGGAAAACCCATAACGCCTAACGCATGACGGATTACGCATAACGCATAACGCATAACGCATAACGCATAACGCACACCGTATAACGCATAACCCATAACGTATAACTCATAACGCATAACGCATAAAGCATAACGCATAACGCATAACGCATAACGCATAACGCATAACGCATAACGCATAACGCATAACATATAACGCATAACGCATAACGCATAATGCATAACGCATAACGTATAACTCATAACGCATAACGCATAAAGCATAACGCATAACGCATAACGCATAACGCATAACGCATAACGCATAACGCATAACACATAACGCATAACGCATAACGCGTAACGCATAACGCATACCGTATAACTCATAACGCATAACGCATAAAGCATAACGCATAACGCATAACGCATAACGCATAACGCATAACGCATAATGCATAACGCATAACGCATAACGCATAATGCATAACGCATAACGTATAACGTATAACGCATAACGCATAACGCATAACGCATAACGCATAACCCCTAACGCATAACGTAAAACTCATAACGCATAACGCATAAAGCATAACGCATAACGCATAACGCATAACGCATAACGCATAACGCATAACGCATATCGCATAACGCATAACGCATAACGTATAACGCATAACGCATACCGTATAACGCATAACGCATAACGCATAACGTATAACGCATAACGCATACCGTATAACGCATAACGCATAACGCATAACGCATAACGCATACCGTATAACGGCTAACGCATAACGCATAACGCATACGTATAACGCACGACGCATAACGCATAACGCATAACGCATAACGCATAACGCATACCGTATAACGCATAACGCATAACGCATAACTCATAACGCAAACGTATAGCGCACAACGCATAACGCATAAACCATAACCCATACTTCATAACGCATAGCGCATACTGCACAACGCATAACGAACACCGGAAAACCCATAACGCCTAACGCATGACGGATTACGCATAACGCATAACGCATAACGCATATCGCATAACGCATAACAAATAACGCAAACGTATAACGTGTAACTCATAACGCATAACGCATAAAGCATAACGCATAACGCATAACGCATAACGCATAACGCATAACGCATAACGCATAACGCATAACGCATAACGCATAACGCATAACGCATATCGCATAACGCATAACGCATAACGCAAACGTATAACGCACAACGCATAACGCATAACGCATAACATATAACGCATAACGCATAACGCATAACGCATAACGCATAACGCATAACGCATAACGCATACCGTATATCGCATAACGCATAACGCATAACGCATAACGCAAACGTATAGCGCGCAACGCATAACGCATAAACCATAACCCATACTTCATAACGCATAACGCATACTGCCCAACGCATAACGAACACCGGAAAACCCATAACGCCTAACGCATAACGGATCACGCATAACGCATAATGCATAACGCATAAAGCATAACGAGTAACGCATAACGCATAACCCCTAACGGAATAACGAATAACGCATAACGCATAAAGCATAACGTGTAACTCATAACGCATAACGCATAACGCATAACGCATAACGCATAACGCATAACGCATAACGCATAACGCATAACGCATAACGCATAACGCATAACGCATAACGCATAACGCATAACGCATAACGCATAACGCATAACGCATAACGCATAACGCATAACGCATAACGCATAACGCATAACGCAAACGTATAACGCACAACGCATAACGCATAACGCATAACGCATAACATATAACGCATAACGCATAATGCATAACGCATAACGCATAACGCATAACGCATAACGCATAACGCATAACGCATAACGCATAACCCATAACGCATAACGCATAACGCATAACGCATAACGCATAAAGCATAACGCATAACGCATAACGCATAACGCATAACGCATAACGCATACCGTATAACGCATAACGCACAACGCATAACGCATAACGCATAACGCATAACATATAACGCATAACGCATAACGCATAACGCATAACGCATAACGCATAACGCATAACGCATAACGCATAACGCATAACGCATAACGCATAACGCATACCGCATACCGTATAACGCATAACGCATAACGCATATCGCATAACGCATAACGCATAACGCAAACGTATAAGGCACAACGCATAACGCATAACGCATAACGCATAACATACAACGCATAACGCATAACGCATAACGCATAAAGCATAACGTGTATCTCATAACTCATAACGCATAACGCATAAAGCATAACGCATAACGCATAACGCATAACGCATAACGCATAACTCATAACGCATAACGCATAACGCATAGCGCACACCGTATAACGCATAACGCATAACGTATAACTCATAAAGCATAACGCATAAAGCATAACGCATAACGCATAACGCATAACGCATAACGCATAACGCATAACGCATAACGCATAACGCATAACGCATAACGCATAACGCATAACGCATAACGCATAACGCATAACGCATAACGCATAACGCATAAAGCATAACGCATAACGCATAACGCATAACGCATAACGCATAGCGCATAACCCCTAACGCATAACGTAAAACTCATAACGCATAACGCATAAAGCATAACGCATAACGCATAACGCATAACGCATAACGCATAACGCATAACGCATAACGCATAACGCATAACGCATAAAGCATAACGTGTAACTCATAACGCATAACGCGTAAAGCATAACGCATAACGCATAACGCATATCGCATAACGCATAACGCATAACGTATAACGCATAACGCATACCGTATAACGCATAACGCATAACGCATAACGTATAACGCATAACGCATACCGTATAACGCATAACGCATAACGCATAACGCATAACGCATAACGCATACCGTATAACGGCTAACTAATTACGCATAACGCATACGTATAACGCACGACGCATAACGCATAACGCATAACGCATAACGCATAACGCATACCGCATACCGTATAACGCATAACGCATAACGCATAACGCATACGTATAACGCACAACGCATAACGCATAACGCATAACGCATAACGCATAACGCAAACGTATAGCGCACAACGCATAACGCATAAACCATAACCCATACTTCATAACGCATAACGCATACTGCACAACGCGTAACGAACACCGGAAAACCCATAACGCCTAATGCATAACGGATCACGCATAACGCATAATGCATAACGCATAAAGCATAACGCATAACGCATAACGCAAACGTATAGCGCACAACGCATAACGAATAAACCATAACCCATACTTCATAACGCATAACGCATACTGCACAACGCATAACGAACACCGGAAAACCCATAACGCCTAACGCATAACGGATCACGCATAACGCATAACGCATAACGCATATCGCATAACGCATAACCCATAACGCAAACGTATAACGTGTAACTCATAACGCATAACGCATCAAGCATAACGCATAACGCATAACGCATAACGCATAACGCATAACGCATAACGCATAACTCATAACGCATAACGCATATCGCATAACGCATAACGCATAACGCATAACGCAAACGTATAACGCACAACGCATAACGCACAACGCATAACATATAACGCATAACGCATAACGCATAACGCATAACGCATAACGCATACCGTATAACGCATAACGCATAACGCATAACGCATACGTATAACGCACGACGCATAACGTATAACGCATAACGCATAACGCATATCGTATAACGCATAACGCATAACGCATAACGCATAACGCATAACGCTAAAGTATAGCGCACAACGCATAACGCATAAACCATAACCCATACTTCATAACGCATAACGCATACTGCCCAACGCATAACGAACACCGGAAAACCCATAACGCCTAACGCATAACGGATCACGCATAACCCATAATGCATAACGCATAAAGCATAACGCATAACGCATAACGCATAACCCCTAACGCAATAACGCATAACGCATAACGCATAACGCATAAAGCACAACGTGTAACTCATAACGCATAACGCATAAAGCATAACGCATAACGCATAACGCATAACTCATAACGCATAACGCATAACGCATAACGCATAACGCATAACGCATATCGCATAACGCATAACGCATAACGCATAACGCATAACGCATAACGCATAACGCATAACGCATACCGCATACCGTATAACGCATAACGCACAACGCATAACGCATACGTATAACGCACAACGCATAACGCATAACGCATAACGCATAACGCATACCGTATAACGCATAACGCATATCGCATAACGCATAACGCATAACGCAAACGTATAAGGCACAACGCATAACGCATAACTCATAACGCATAACATATAACGCATAACGCATAACGCATAACGCATAACGCATAAAGCATAACGTGTAACGCATAACGCATAACGCATAAAGCATAACGCATAACGCATAACGCATAACGCATAACGCATACCGTATAACGCATAACGCACAACGCATAACGCATAACGCATAACGCATAACATATAACGCATAACGCATAACGCATAACGCATAACGCATAACCCATAACGCATAACGCATAACGCATAACGCATAACGCATAAAGCATAACGCATAACGCATAACGCATAACGCATAACGCATAACGCATAACGCATAACGCAAACGTATAAGGCACAACGCATAACGCATAACGCATAACGCATAACGCATAACATATAACGCATAACGCATAACGCATAAAGCATAACGTGTAACTCATAACTCATAACGCATAACGCATAAAGCATAACGCATAACGCATAACGCATAACGCATAACGCATAACGCATAACTCATAACGCATAACGCATAACGCATAACGCACACCGTATAACGCATAACGCATAACGTATAACTCATAAAGCATAACGCATAAAGCATAACGCATAACGCATAACGCATAACGCATAACGCATAACGCATAACGCATAACGCATAACGCATAACGCATAACGCATAACGCATAACGCATAACGCATAACGCATAACGCATAACGCATAACGCATAACGCATAACGCATAACGCATAACGCATAACGCATAACGCATAACCCCTAACGCATAACGTAAAACTCATAACGCATAACGCATAATGCATAACGCATAACGCATAACGCATAATGCATAACGCATAACGTATAACTCATAACGCATAACGCATAAAGCATAACGCATAACGCATAACGCATAACGCATAACGCATAACGCATAACGCATAACGCATAACGCATAACGCATACCGTATAACTCATAACGCATAACGCATAAAGCATAACGCATAACGCATAACGCATAACGCATAACGCATAACGCATAACGCATAACGCATAACGCATAACGCATAACGCATAACGCATAACGCATAATGCATAACGCATAACGTATAACGTATAACGCATAACGCATAACGCATAACGCATAACGCATAACGCATAACCCCTAACGCATAACGTAAAACTCATAACGCATAACGCATAAAGCATAACGCATAACGCATAACGCATAACGCATAACGCATAACGCATATCGCATAACGCATAACGCATAACGTATAACGCATAACGCATACCGTATAACGCATAACGTATAACGCATAACGTATAACGCATAACGCATACCGTATAACGTATAACGCATAACGCATAACGCATAACGCATACCGTATAACGCATAACGCATAACGCATAACGCATAACGCATAACGCATAACCCATAACGCATAACGCATAACGCATAACGCATAACGCATAAAGCATAACGCATAACGCATAACGCATAACGCATAACGCATAACGCATAACGCATACCGTATAACGCATAACGCACAACGCATAACGCATAACGCATAACGCATAACATGTAACGCATAACGCATAACGCATAACGCATAACGCATAACGCATAACGCATAACGCATACCGCATACCGTATAACGCATAACGCATAACGCATATCGCATAACGCATAACGCATAACGCAAACGTATAAGGCACAACGCATAACGCATAACGCATAACGCATAACATATAACGCATAACGCATAACGCATAACGCATAAAGCACAACGTGTAACTCATAACGCATAACGCATAAAGCATAACGCATAACGCATAACGCATAACTCATAACGCATAACGCATAACGCATAACGCATAACGCATATCGCATAACGCATAACGCATAACGCATAACGCATAACGCATAACGCATACCGCATACCGTATAACGCATAACGCATAACGCATAACGCATACGTATAACGCACAACGCATAACGCATAACGCATAACGCATAACGCATACCGTATGACGCATAACGCATATCGCATAACGCATAACGCATAACGCAAACGTATAAGGCACAACGCATAACGCATAACTCATAACGCATAACATATAACGCATAACGCATAACGCATAACGCATAACGCATAAAGCATAACGTGTAACGCATAACGCATAACGCATAAAGCATAACGCATAACGCATAACGCATAACGCATAACGCATAACGCATACCGTATAACGCATAACGCACAACGCATAACGCATAACGCATAACGCATAACATATAACGCATAACGCATAACGCATAACGCATAACGCATAACCCATAACGCATAACGCATAACGCATAACGCATAACGCATAAAGCATAACGCATAACGCATAACGCATAACGCATAACGCATAACGCATAACGCATAACGCAAACGGATAAGGCACAACGCATAACGCATAACGCATAACGCATAACATATAACGCATAACGCATAACGCATAAAGCATAACGTGTAACTCATAACTCATAACGCATAACGCATAAAGCATAACGCATAACGCATAACGCATAACGCATAACGCATAACGCATAACTCATAACGCATAACGCATAACGCACACCGTATAACGCATAACGCATAACGTATAACTCATAAAGCATAACGCATAAAGCATAACGCATAACGCATAACGCATAACGCATAACGCATAACGCATAACGCATAACGCATAACGCATAACGCATAACGCATAACGCATAACGCATAACGCATAACGCATAACGCATAACGCATAACGCATAACGCATAACGCATAACGCATAACGCATAACCCCTAACGCATAACGTAAAACTCATAACGCATAACGCATAATGCATAACGCATAACGCATAACGCATAATGCATAACGCATAACGTATAACTCATAACGCATAACGCATAAAGCATAACGCATAACGCATAACGCATAACGCATAACGCATAACGCATAACGCATAACGCATAACGCATAACGCATAACGCATAACGCATAACGCATAACGCATACCGTATAACTCATAACGCATAACGCATAAAGCATAACGCATAACGCATAACGCATAACGCATAACGCATAACGCATAACGCATAACGCATAACGCATAACGCATAACGCATAACGCATAACGCATAACGCATAACGCATAATGCATAACGCATAACGTATAACGTATAACGCATAACGCATAACGCATAACGCATAACGCATAACGCATAACCCATAACGCATAACGTAAAACTCATAACGCATAACGCATAAAGCATAACGCATAACGCATAACGCATAACGCATAACGCATAACGCATATCGCATAACGCATAACGCATAACGTATAACGCATAACGCATACCGCATAACGCATAACGCATAACGCATAACGTATAACGCATAACGCATACCGTATAACGCATAACGCATAACGCATAACGCATAACGCATACCGTATAACGGCTAACGCATAACGCATAACGCATACGTATAACGCACGACGCATAACGCATAACGCATAACGCATAACGCATACCGTATAACGCATAACGCATAACGCATAACGCAAACGTATAGCGCACAACGCATAACGCATAAACCATAACCCATACTTCATAACGCATAGCGCATACTGCACAACGCATAACGAACACCGGAAAACCCATAACGCCTAACGCATGACGGATTACGCATAACGCATAACGCATAACGCATAACGCATAACGCACACCGTATAACGCATAACGCATAACGTATAACTCATAACGCATAACGCATAAAGCATAACGCATAACGCATAACGCATAACGCATAACGCATAACGCATATCGCATAACGCATAACGCATAACGTATAACGCATAACGCATACCGTATAACGCATAACGCATAACGCATAACGCATAACGCATAACGCATAACGCATATCGCATAACGCATAACGCAAACGTATAACGCACAACGCATAACGCATAACGCATAACGCATAACATATAACGCATAACGCATAACGCATAACGCATAACGTATAACGCATAACGCATACCGTATAACGCATAACGCATAACGCATAACGCATAACGCATAACGCATAACGCATATCGCATAACGCATAACGCAAACGTATAACGCACAACGCATAACGCATAACGCATAACGCATAACATATAACGCATAACGCATAACGCATAACGCATAACGCATAACGCATAACGCATAACGCATAACGCATACCGTATAACGCATAACGCATAACGCATAACGCATAACGCAAACGAATAGCGCACAACGCATAACGCATAAACCATAACCCATACTTCATAACGCATAACGCATACTGCCCAACGCATAACGAACACCGGAAAACCCATAACGCCTAACGCATAACGGATCACGCATAACGCATAATGCATAACGCATAAAGCATAACGCATAACGCATAACGCATAACCCCTAACGCAATAACGCATAACGCATAACGCATAAAGCATAACGTGTAACTCATAACGCATAACGCATATCGCATAACGCATAACGTATAACGCAAACGTATAACGCACAACGCATAACGCATAACGCATAACGCATAACATATAACGCATAACGCATAACGCATAACGCATAACGCATAACGCATAACGCATAACCCATAACGCATAACGCATAACGCATAACGCATAACGCATAAAGCATAACGCATAACGCATAACGCATAACGCATAACGCATAACGCATAACGCATAACGCAAACGTATAAGGCACAACGCATAACGCATAACGCATAACGCATAACATATAACGCATAACGCATAACGCATAAAGCATAACGTGTAACTCATAACTCATAACGCATAACGCATAAAGCATAACGCATAACGCATAACGCATAACGCATAACGCATAACGCATAACTCATAACGCATAACGCATAACGCATAACGCACACCGTATAACGCATAACGCATAACGTATAACTCATAAAGCATAACGCATAAAGCATAACGCATAACGCATAACGCATAACGCATAACGCATAACGCATAACGCATAACGCATAACGCATAACGCATAACGCATAACGCATAACGCATAACGCATAACGCATAACGCATAACGCATAACGCATAACGCATAACGCATAACGCATAACGCATAACGCATAACGCATAACGCATAACCCCTAACGCATAACGTAAAACTCATAACGCATAACGCATAATGCATAACGCATAACGCATAACGCATAATGCATAACGCATAACGTATAACTCATAACGCATAACGCATAAAGCATAACGCATAACGCATAACGCATAACGCATAACGCATAACGCATAACGCATAACGCATAACGCATACCGTATAACTCATAACGCATAACGCATAAAGCATAACGCATAACGCATAACGCATAACGCATAACGCATAACGCATAACGCATAACGCATAACGCATAACGCATAACGCATAACGCATAACGCATAACGCATAATGCATAACGCATAACGTATAACGTATAACGCATAACGCATAACGCATAACGCATAACGCATAACGCATAACCCCTAACGCATAACGTAAAACTCATAACGCATAACGCATAAAGCATAACGCATAACGCATAACGCATAACGCATAACGCATAACGCATATCGCATAACGCATAACGCATAACGTATAACGCATAACGCATACCGTATAACGCATAACGCATAACGCATAACGTATAACGCATAACGCATACCGTATAACGCATAACGCATAACGCATAACGCATAACGCATACCGTATAACGGCTAACGCATAACGCATAACGCATACGTATAACGCACGACGCATAACGCATAACGCATAACGCATAACGCATACCGTATAACGCATAACGCATAACGCATAACGCAAACGTATAGCGCACAACGCATAACGCATAAACCATAACCCATACTTCATAACGCATAGCGCATACTGCACAACGCATAACGAACACCGGAAAACCCATAACGCCTAACGCATGACGGATTACGCATAACGCATAACGCATAACGCATAACGCATAACGCACACCGTATAACGCATAACGCATAACGTATAACTCATAACGCATAACGCATAAAGCATAACGCATAACGCATAACGCATAACGCATAACGCATAACGCATATCGCATAACGCATAACGCATAACGTATAACGCATAACGCATACCGTATAACGCATAACGCATAACGCATAACGCATAACGCATAACGCATAACGCATATCGCATAACGCATAACGCAAACGTATAACGCACAACGCATAACGCATAACGCATAACGCATAACATATAACGCATAACGCATAACGCATAACGCATAACGCATAACGCATAACGCATAACGCATAACGCATAACGCATAACGCATACCGTATAACGCATAACGCATAACGCATAACGCATAACGCAAACGTATAGCGCACAACGCATAACGCATAAACCATAACCCATACTTCATAACGCATAACGCATACTGCCCAACGCATAACGAACACCGGAAAACCCATAACGCCTAACGCATAACGGATCACGCATAACGCATAATGCATAACGCATAAAGCATAACGCATAACGCATAACGCATAACCCCTAACGCAATAACGCATAACGCATAACGCATAAAGCATAACGTGTAACTCATAACGCATAACGCATATCGCATAACGCATAACGTATAACGCAAACGTATAACGCACAACGCATAACGCATAACGCATAACGCATAACATATAACGCATAACGCATAACGCATAACGCATAACGCATAACGCATAACGCATAACGCATAACCCATAACGCATAACGCATAACGCATAACGCATAACGCATAAAGCATAACGCATAACGCATAACGCATAACGCATAACGCATAACGCATAACGCATACCGTATAACGCATAACGCACAACGCATAACGCATAACGCATAACGCATAACATGTAACGCATAACGCATAACGCATAACGCATAACGCATAACGCATAACGCATACCGCATACCGTATAACGCATAACGCATAACGCATATCGCATAACGCATAACGCATAACGCAAACGTATAAGGCACAACGCATAACGCATAACGCATAACGCATAACATATAACGCATAACGCATAACGCATAACGCATAAAGCATAACGTGTAACTCATAACTCATAACGCATAACGCATAAAGCATAACGCATAACGCATAACGCATAACGCATAACGCATAACGCATAACTCATAACGCATAACGCATAACGCATAACGCACACCGTATAACGCATAACGCATAACGTATAACTCATAAAGCATAACGCATAAAGCATAACGCATAACGCATAACGCATAACGCAAAACGCATAACGCATAACGCATAACGCATAACGCATAACGCATAACGCATAACGCATAACGCATAACGCATAACGCATAACGCATAACGCATAACGCATAACGCATAACGCATAACGCATAACGCATAACGCATAACGCATACCGTATAACTCATAACGCATAACGCATAAAGCATAACGCATAACGCATATCGCATAACGCATAACGCATAACGCATAACGCATAACGCATAACGCATAATGCATAACGCATAACGTATAACGTATAACGCATAACGCATAACGCATAACGCATAACGCATAACGCATAACGCATAACCCCTAACGCATAACGTAAAACTCATAACGCATAACGCATAAAGCATAACGTATAACGCATAACGCATAACGCATAACGCATAACGCATATCGCATAACGCATAACGCATAACGTATAACGCATAACGCATACCGTATAACGCATAACGCATAACGCATAACGTATAACGCATAACGCATACTTCATAACGCTTAGCGCATACTGCACAACGCATAACGAACACCGGAAAACCCATAACGCCTAACGCATGACGGATTACGCATAACGCATAACGCATAACGCATAACGCATAACGCACACCGTATAACGCATAACGCATAACGTATAACTCATAACGCATAACGCATAAAGCATAACGCATAACGCATAACGCATAACGCATAACGCATAACGCATAACGCATAACGCATAACGCATAACATATAACGCATAACGCATAACGCATAATGCATAACGCATAACGTATAACTCATAACGCATAACGCATAAAGCATAACGCATAACGCATAACGCATAACGCATAACGCATAACGCATAACGCATAACGCATAACGCATAACGCATACCGTATAACTCATAACGCATAACGCATAAAGCATAACGCATAACGCATAACGCATAACGCATAACGCATAACGCATAACGCATAACGCATAACGCATAACGCATAACGCATAACGCATAACGCATAATGCATAACGCATAACGCATAACGTATAACGCATAACGCATAACGCATAACGCATAACGCATAACCCCTAACGCATAACGTAAAACTCATAACGCATAACGCATAAAGCATAACGCATAACGCATAACGCATAACGCATAACGCATAACGCATAACGCATATCGCATAACGCATAACGCATAACGTATAACGCATAACGCATACCGTATAACGCATAACGCATAACGCATAACGTATAACGCATAACGCATAACGCATATCGCATAACGCATAACGCATAACGTATAACGCATAACGCATACCGTATAACGCATAACGCATAACGCATAACGTATAACGCATAACGCATACCGTATAACGCATAACGCATAACGCATAACGCATAACGCATACCGTATAACGGCTAACGCATAACGCATAACGCATACGTATAACGCACGACGCATAACGCATAACGCATAACGCATAACGCATACCGTATAACGCATAACGCATAACGCATAACGCATAACGCAAACGTATAGCGCACAACGCATAACGCATAAACCATAACCCATACTTCATAACGCATAGCGCATACTGCACAACGCATAACGAACACCGGAAAACCCAAAACGCCTAACGCATGACGGATTACGCATAACGCATAACGCATAACGCATAACGCATAACGCACACCGTATAACGCATAACCCATAACGTATAACTCATAACGCATAACGCATAAAGCATAACGCATAACGCATAACGCATAACGCATAACGCATAACGCATAACGCATAACATATAACGCATAACGCATAACGCATAATGCATAACGCATAACGTATAACTCATAACGCATAACGCATAAAGCATAACGCATAACGCATAACGCATAACGCATAACGCATAACGCATAACACATAACGCATAACGCATAACGCATAACGCATAACGCATACCGTATAACTCATAACGCATAACGCATAAAGCATAACGCATAACGCATAACGCATAACGCATAACGCATAACGCATAACGCATAACGCATAACGCATAACGCATAACGCATAACGCATAACGCATAATGCATAACGCATAACGTATAACGTATAACGCATAACGCATAACGCATAACGCATAACGCATAACCCCTAACGCATAACGTAAAACTCATAACGCATAACGCATAAAGCATAACGCATTACGCATAACGCATAACGCATAACGCATAACGCATAACGCATAACGCATAACGCATAACGTATAACGCATAACGCATACCGTATAACGCATAACGCATAACGCATAACGTATAACGCATAACGCATACCGTATAACGCATAACGCATAACGCATAACGCATAACGCATACCGTATAACGGCTAACGCATAACGCATAACGCATACGTATAACGCACGACGCATAACGCATAACGCATAACGCATAACGCATACCGTATAACGCATAACGCATAACGCATAACTCATAACGCAAACGTATAGCGCACAACGCATAACGCATAAACCATAACCCATACTTCATAACGCATAGCGCATACTGCACAACGCATAACGAACACCGGAAAACCCATAACGCCTAACGCATGACGGATTACGCATAACGCATAACGCATAACGCATATCGCATAACGCATAACAAATAACGCAAACGTATAACGTGTAACTCATAACGCATAACGCATAAAGCATAACGCATAACGCATAACGCATAACGCATAACGCATAACGCATAACGCATAACGCATAACGCATAACGCATAACGCATAACGCATAACGCATAACGCATAACGCATAACGCATAACGCATATCGCATAACGCATAACGCATAACGCAAACGTATAACGCACAACGCATAACGCATAACGCATAACGCATAACATATAACGCATAACGCATAACGCATAACGCATAACGCATAACGCATAACGCATAACGCATACCGTATAACGCATAACGCATAACGCATAACGCATAACGCAAACGTATAGCGCACAACGCATAACGCATAAACCATAACCCATATTTCATAACGCATAACGCATACTGCCCAACGCATAACGAACACCGGAAAACCCATAACGCCTAACGCATAACGGATCACGCATAACGCATAATGCATAACGCATAAAGCATAACGCATAACGCATAACGCATAACCCCTAACGCAATAACGCATAACGCATAACGCATAAAGCATAACGTGTAACTCATAACGCATAACGCATAACGCATAACGCATAACGCATAACGCATAACGCATAACGCATAACGCATAACGCCTAACGCATAACGCATAACGCATAACGCATAACGCATATCGCATAACGCATAACGCATAACGCAAACGTATAACGCACAACGCATAACGCATAACGCATAACGCATAACATATAACGCATAACGCATAACGCATAACGCATAACGCATAACGCATAACGCATAACGCATAACGCATAACGCATAACGCATAACGCATAACCCATAACGCATAACGCATAACGCATAACGCATAAAGCATAAAGCATAACGCATAACGCATAACGCATAACGCATAACGCATACCGTATAACGCATAACGCACAACGCATAACGCATAACGCATAACGCATAACATATAACGCATAACGCATAACGCATAACGCATAACGCATAACGCATAACGCATAACGCATAACGCATAACGCATAACGCATAACGCATAACGCATACCGCATACCGTATAACGCATAACGCATAAAGCATATCGCATAACGCATAACGCATAACGCAAACGTATAAGGCACAACGCATAACGCATAACGCATAACGCATAACGCATAACGCATAACGCATAACGCATAACGCATAACGCATAACGCATATCGCATAACGCATAACGCATAACGCAAACGTATAACGCACAACGCATAACGCATAACGCATAACGCATAACATATAACGCATAACGCATAACGCATAACGCATAACGCATAACGCATAACGCATAACGCATAACGCATAACCCATAACGCATAACGCATAACGCATAACGCATAACGCATAAAGCATAACGCATAACGCATAACGCATAACGCATAACGCATAACGCATACCGTATAACGCATAACGCACAACGCATAACGCATAACGCATAACGCATAACATATAACGCATAACGCATAACGCATAACGCATAACGCATAACGCATAACGCATAACGCATAACGCATAACGCATAACGCATAACGCATACCGCATACCGTATAACGCATAACGCATAACGCATATCGCATAACGCATAACGCATAACGCAAACGTATAAGGCACAACGCATAACGCATAACGCATAACATACAACGCATAACGCATAACGCATAACGCATAAAGCATAACGTGTAACTCATAACTCATAACGCATAACGCATAAAGCATAACGCATAACGCATAACGCATAACGCATAACGCATAACGCATAACGCATAACGCATAACGCATAACGCATAACGCATAACGCATAACGCATAATGCATAACGCATAACGCATAACGCATAACGCATAACGCATAACGCATAACGCATAACGCATAACGCATAAAGCATAACGCATAACGCATAACGCATAACGCATAACGCATAACCCCTAACGCACAACGTAAAACTCATAACGCATAACGCATAAAGCATAACGCATAACGCATAACGCATAACGCATAACGCATAACGCATAACGCATAACGCATAAAGCATAACGTGTAACTCATAACGCATAACGCGTAAAGCATAACGCATAACGCATAACGCATATCGCATAACGCATAACGCATAACGTATAACGCATAACGCATACCGTATAACGCATAACGCATAACGCATAACGTATAACGCATAACGCATACCGTATAACGCATAACGCGTAACGCATAACGCATAACGCAAACGTATAGCGCACAACGCATAACGCATAAACCATAACCCATACTTCATAACGCATAGCGCATACTGCACAACGCATAACGAACACCGGAAAACCCATAACGCCTAACGCATGACGGATTACGCATAACGCATAACGCATAACGCATAACGCATAACGCATAACGCACACCGTATAACGCATAACCCATAACGTATAACTCATAACGCATAACGCATAAAGCATAACGCATAACGCATAACGCATAACGCATAACGCATAACGCATAACGCATAACGCATAACATATAACGCATAACGCATAACGCATAATGCATAACGCATAACGTATAACTCATAACGCATAACGCATAAAGCATAACGCATAACGCATAACGCATAACGCATAACGCATAACGCATAACACATAACGCATAACGCATAACGCATAACGCATAACGCATAACGCATACCGTATAACTCATAACGCATAACGCATAAAGCATAACGCATAACGCATAACGCATAACGCATAACGCATAACGCATAACGCATAACGCATAACGCATAACGCATAACGCATAACGCATAATGCATAACGCATAACGTATAACGTATAACGCATAACGCATAACGCATAACGCATAACGCATAACGCATAAAGCATAACGTGTAACTCATAACGCATAACGCGTAAAGCATAACGCATAACGCATAACGCATAACGCATAACGCATAACGCATAACGCATAACGCATAACGCATAAAGCATAACGTGTAACTCATAACGCATAACGCATAAAGCATAACGCATAACGCATAACGCATAACGCATAACGCATAACGCATAACGCATAACGCATAACGCATAAAGCATAACGTGTAACTCATAACGCATAACGCGTAAAGCATAACGCATAACGCATAACGCATATCGCATAACGCATAACGCATAACGTATAACGCATAACGCATACCGTATAACGCATAACGCATAACGCATAACGCATAAAGCATAACGCATAACGCATAACGCATAACGCATAACGCATAACGCATAACGCATAACGCATAACATATAACGCATAACGCATAACGCATAATGCATAACGCATAACGTATAACTCATAACGCATAACGCATAAAGCATAACGCATAACGCATAACGCATAACGCATAACGCATAACGCATAACACATAACGCATAACGCATAACGCATAACGCATACCGTATAACTCATAACGCATAACGCATAAAGCATAACGCATAACGCATAACGCATAACGCATAACGCATAACGCATAACGCATAACGCATAACGCATAACGCATAACGCATAACGCATAATGCATAACGCATAACGTATAACGTATAACGCATAACGCATAACGCATAACGCATAACGCATAACGCATAACGCATAACGCATAACGCATAACGCATAATGCATAACGCATAACGTATAACGTATAACGCATAACGCATAACGCATAACGCATAACGCATAACCCCTAACGCATAACGTAAAACTCATAACGCATAACGCATAAAGCATAACGCATTACGCATAACGCATAACGCATAACGCATAACGCATATCGCATAACGCATAACGCATAACGTATAACGCATAACGCATACCGCATAATGCATAACGCATAACGCATAACGCATAACGCATAACGCATAACGCATAACGCATAACGCATAACGCATAACGCATAACGCATATCGCATAACGCATAACGCATAACGCAAACGTATAACGCACAACGCATAACGCATAACGCATAACGCATAACATATAACGCATAACGCATAACGCATAACGCATAACGCATAACGCATAACGCATAACGCATAACGCATAACGCATAACGCATAACGCATAACGCATAACGCATAACCCATAACGCATAACGCATAACGCATAACGCATAACGCATAAAGCATAACGCATAACGCATAACGCATAACGCATAACGCATACCGTATAACGCATAACGCACAACGCATAACGCATAACGCATAACGCATAACATATAACGCATAACGCATAACGCATAACGCATAACGCATAACGCATAACGCATAACGCATAACGCATAACGCATAACGCATAACGCATACCGCATACCGTATAACGCATAACGCATAACGCATATCGCATAACGCATAACGCATAACGCAAACGTATAAGGCACAACGCATAACGCATAACGCATAACATACAACGCATAACGCATAACGCATAACGCATAAAGCATAACGTGTAACTCATAACTCATAACGCATAACGCATAAAGCATAACGCATAACGCATAACGCATAACGCATAACGCATAACGCATAACGCATAACGCATAACGCATAACGCATAACGCATAACGCATAACGCATAATGCATAACGCATAACGCATAACGCATAACGCATAACGCATAACGCATAACGCATAAAGCATAACGCATAACGCATAACGCATAACGCATAACGCATAACGCATAACGCATAACATATAACGCATAACGCATAACGCATAATGCATAACGCATAACGTATAACTCATAACGCATAACGCATAAAGCATAACGCATAACGCATAACGCATAACGCATAACGCATAACGCATAACACATAACGCATAACGCATAACGCATAACGCATAACGCATACCGTATAACTCATAACGCATAACGCATAAAGCATAACGCATAACGCATAACGCATAACGCATAACGCATAACGCATAACGCATAACGCATAACGCATAACGCATAACGCATAACGCATAATGCATAACGCATAACGTATAACGTATAACGCATAACGCATAACGCATAACGCATAACGCATAACCCCTAACGCATAACGTAAAACTCATAACGCATAACGCATAAAGCATAACGCATTACGCATAACGCATAACGCATAACGCATAACGCATATCGCATAACGCATAACGCATAACGTATAACGCATAACGCATACCGTATAACGCATAACGCATAACGCATAACGTATAACGCATAACGCATACCGTATAACGCATAACGCATAACGCATAACGCATAACGCATACCGTATAACGGCTAACGCATAACGCATAACGCATACGTATAACGCACGACGCATAACGCATAACGCATAACGCATAACGCATACCGTATAACGCATAACGCATAACGCATAACTCATAACGCAAACGTATAGCGCACAACGCATAACGCATAAACCATAACCCATACTTCATAACGCATAGCGCATACTGCACAACGCATAACGAACACCGGAAAACCCATAACGCCTAACGCATGACGGATTACGCATAACGCATAACGCATAACGCATATCGCATAACGCATAACAAATAACGCAAACGTATAACGTGTAACTCATAACGCATAACGCATAAAGCATAACGCATAACGCATAACGCATAACGCATAACGCATAACGCATAACGCATAACGCATAACGCATAACGCATAACGCATATCGCATAACGCATAACGCATAACGCAAACGTATAACGCACAACGCATAACGCATAACGCATAACGCATAACATATAACGCATAACGCATAACGCATAACGCATAACGCATAACGCATAACGCATAACGCATACCGTATAACGCATAACGCATAACGCATAACGCATAACGCAAACGTATAGCGCACAACGCATAACGCATAAACCATAACCCATACTTCATAACGCATAACGCATACTGCCCAACGCATAACGAACACCGGAAAACCCATAACGCCTAACGCATAACGGATCACGCATAACGCATAATGCATAACGCATAAAGCATAACGCATAACGCATAACGCATAACCCCTAACGCAATAACGCATAACGCATAACGCATAAAGCATAACGTGTAACTCATAACGCATAACGCATAACGCATAACGCATAACGCATAACGCATAACGCATAACGCATAACGCATAACGCATAACGCATAACGCATAACGCATATCGCATAACGCATAACGCATAACGCAAACGTATAACGCACAACGCATAACGCATAACGCATAACGCATAACATATAACGCATAACGCATAACGCATAACGCATAACGCATAACGCATAACGCATAACGCATAACGCATAACGCATAACGCATAACGCATAACGCATAACGCATAACCCATAACGCATAACGCATAACGCATAACGCATAACGCATAAAGCATAACGCATAACGCATAACGCATAACGCATAACGCATAACGCATACCGTATAACGCATAATGCACAACGCATAACGCATAACGCATAACGCATAACATATAACGCATAACGCATAACGCATAACGCATAACGCATAACGCATAACGCATAACGCATAACGCATAACGCATAACGCATAACGCATACCGCATACCGTATAACGCATAACGCATAACGCATATCGCATAACGCATAACGCATAACGCAAACGTATAAGGCACAACGCATAACGCATAACGCATAACGCATAACATACAACGCATAACGCATAACGCATAACGCATAAAGCATAACGTGTAACTCATAACTCATAACGCATAACGCATAAAGCATAACGCATAACGCATAACGCATACCGTATAACGGCTAACTCATTACGCATAACGCATACGTATAACGCACGACGCATAACGCATAACGCATAACGCATAACGCATAACGCATACCGCATACCGTATAACGCATAACGCATAACGCATAACGCATACGTATAACGCACAACGCATAACGCATAACGCATAACGCATAACGCATAACGCATAACGCATAACGCAAACGTATAGCGCACAACGCATAACGCATAAACCATAACCCATACTTCATAACGCATAACGCATACTGCACAACGCATAACGAACACCGGAAAACCCATAACGCCTAACGCATAACGGATCACGCATAACGCATAATGCATAACGCATAAAGCATAACGCATAACGCATAACGCAAACGTATAGCGCACAACGCATAACGAATAACGCATATCGAATAACGCATAACGCATAACGCATAACGCATAACGCTAAAGTATAGCGCACAACGCATAACGCATAAACCATAACCCATACTTCATAACGCATAACGCATACTGCCCAACGCATAACGAACACCGGAAAACCCATAACGCCTAACGCATAATGGATCACGCATAACCCATAATGCATAACGCATAAAGCATAACGCATAACGCATAACGCATAACCCCTAACGCAATAACGCATAACGCATAACGCATAACGCATAAAGCATAACGTGTAACTCATAACGCATAACGCATAAAGCATAACGCATAACGCATAACGCATAACTCATAACGCATAACGCATAACGCATAACGCATAACGCATATCGCATAACGCATAACGCATAACGCATAACGCATAACGCATAACGCATAACGCATACCGCATACCGTATAACGCATAACGCATAACGCATAACGCATACGTATAACGCACAACGCATAACGCATAACGCATAACGCATAACGCATACCGTATAACGCATAACGCATATCGCATAACGCATAACGCATAACGCAAACGTATAAGGCACAACGCATAACGCATAACTCATAACGCATAACATATAACGCATAACGCATAACGCATAACGCATAACGCATAAAGCATAACGTGTAACGCATAACGCATAACGCATAAAGCATAACGCATAACGCATAACGCATAACGCATAACGCATAACGCATAACGCATACCGTATAACGCATAACGCACAACGCATAACGCATAACGCATAACGCATAACATATAACGCATAACGCATAACGCATAACGCATAACGCATAACGCATAACGCATAACGCATAACGCATAACGCATAACGCATACCGCATACCGTATAACGCATAACGCATAACGCATATCGCATAACGCATAACGCATAACGCAAACGTATAAGGCACAACGCATAACGCATAACGCATAACGCATAACATATAACGCATAACGCATAACGCATAACGCATAAAGCATAACGTGTAACTCATAACTCATAACGCATAACGCATAAAGCATAACGCATAACGCATAACGCATAACGCATAACGCATAACTCATAACGCATAACGCATAACGCATAACGCACACCGTATAACGCATAACGCATAACGTATAACTCATAAAGCATAACGCATAAAGCATAACGCATAACGCATAACGCATAACGCATAACGCATAACGCATAACGCATAACGCATAACGCATAACGCATAACGCATAACGCATAACGCATAACGCATAACGCATAACGCATAACGCATAACGCATAAAGCATAACGCATAACGCATAACGCATAACGCATAACCCCTAACGCATAACGTAAAACTCATAACGCATAACGCATAAAGCATAACGTGTAACTCATAACGCATAACGCGTAAAGCATAACGCATAACGCATAACACATATCGCATAACGCATAACGCATAACGTATAACGCATAACGCATACCGTATAACGCATAACGCATAACGCATAACGTATAACGCATAACGCATACCGTATAACGCATAACGCATAACGCATAACGCATAACGCATAACGCATAACGCATACCGTATAACGGCTAACTCATTACGCATAACGCATACGTATAACGCACGACGCATAACGCATAACGCATAACGCATAACGCATAACGCATACCGCATACCGTATAACGCATAACGCATAACGCATAACGCATACGTATAACGCACAACGCATAACGCATAACGCATAACGCATAACGCATAACGCATAACGCATAACGCAAACGTATAGCGCACAACGCATAACGCATAAACCATAACCCATACTTCATAACGCATAACGCATACTGCACAACGCATAACGAACACCGGAAAACCCATAACGCCTAACGCATAACGGATCACGCATAACGCATAATGCATAACGCATAAAGCATAACGCATAACGCATAACGCAAACGTATAGCGCACAACGCATAACGAATAAACCATAACCCATACTTCATAACGCATAACGCATACTGCACAACGCATAACGAACACCGGAAAACCCATAACGCCTAACGCATAACGGATCACGCATAACGCATAACGCATAACGCATATCGCATAACGCATAACCCATAACGCAAACGTATAACGTGTAACTCATAACGCATAACGCATCAAGCATAACGCATAACGCATAACGCATAACGCATAACGCATAACGCATAACGCATAACGCATAACGCATATCGCATAACGCATAACGCATAACGCATAACGCAAACGTATAACGCACAACGCATAACGCATAACGCATAACATATAACGCATAACGCATAACGCATAACGCATAACGCATAACGCATACCGTATAACGCATAACGCATAACGCATACGTATAACGCATAACGCATAACGCATAACGCTAAAGTATAGCGCACAACGCATAACGCATAAACCATAACCCATACTTCATAACGCATAACGCATACTGCCCAACGCATAACGAACACCGGAAAACCCATAACGCCTAACGCATAACGGATCACGCATAACCCATAATGCATAACGCATAAAGCATAACGCATAACGCATAACGCATAACCCCTAACGCAATAACGCATAACGCATAACGCATAACGCATAACGCATAAAGCATAACGTGTAACTCATAACGCATAACGCATAAAGCATAACGCATAACGCATAACGCATAACTCATAACGCATAACGCATAACGCATAACGCATAACGCATATCGCATAACGCATAACGCATAACGCATAACGCATAACGCATAACGCATAACGCATAACGCATACCGCATACCGTATAACGCATAACGCATAACGCATAACGCATACGTATAACGCACAACGCATAACGCATAACGCATAACGCATAACGCATACCGTATAACGCATAACGCATATCGCATAACGCATAACGCATGACGCAAACGTATAAGGCACAACGCATAACGCATAACTCATAACGCATAACATATAACGCATAACGCATAACGCATAACGCATAAAGCATAACGTGTAACGCATAACGCATAACGCATAACGCATACGTATAACGCACGACGCATAACGCATAACGCATAACGCATAACGCATACCGTATAACGCATAACGCATAACGCATAACTCATAACGCAAACGTATAGCGCACAACGCATAACGCATAAACCATAACCCATACTTCATAACGCATAGCGCATACTGCACAACGCATAACGAACACCGGAAAACCCATAACGCCTAACGCATGACGGATTACGCATAACGCATAACGCATAACGCATATCGCATAACGCATAACAAATAACGAAAACGTATAACGTGTAACTCATAACGCATAACGCATAAAGCATAACGCATAACGCATAACGCATAACGCATAACGCATAACGCATAACGCATAACGCATAACGCATAACGCATAACGCATAACGCATAACGCATATCGCATAACGCATAACGCATAACGCAAACGTATAACGCACAACGCATAACGCATAACGCATAACGCATAACATATAACGCATATCGCATAACGCATAACGCATAACGCATAAGGCATAACGCATAACGCATACCGTATAACGCATAACGCATAACGCATAACGCATAACGCAAACGTATAGCGCACAACGCATAACGCATAAACCATAACCCATACTTCATAACGCATAACGCATACTGCCCAACGCATAACGAACATCGGAAAACCCATAACGCCTAACGCATAACGGATCACGCATAACGCATAATGCATAACGCATAAAGCATAACGCATAACGCATAACGCATAACCCCTAAGGCAATAACGCATAACGCATAACGCATAAAGCATAACGTGTAACTCATAACGCATAACGCATAACGCATAACGCATAACGCATAACGCATAACGCATAACGCATAACGCATAACGCATAACGCATAACGCATAACGCATAACGCATAACGCATAACGCATAACGCATAACGCATAACGCATATCGCATAACGCATAACGCATAACGCAAACGTATAACGCACAACGCATAACGCATAACGCATAACGCATAACATATAACGCATAACGCATAACGCATAACGCATAACGCATAACGCATAACGCATAACGCATAACGCATAACGCATAACGCATAACGCATAACGCATAACCCACAACGCATAACGTATAACGCATAACGCATAAAGCATAACACATAACGCATAACGCATAACGCATAACGCATACCGTATAACGCATAACGCACAACGCATAACGCATAACGCATAACGCATAACATATAACGCATAACGCATAACGCATAACGCATAACGCATAACGCATAACGCATAACGCATAACGCATAACGCATAACGCATAACGCATAACGCATACCGCATACCGTATAACGCATAACGCATAACGCATATCGCATAACGCATAACGCATAACGCAAACGTATAAGGCACAACGCATAACGCATAACGCACAACGCATAACATACAACGCATAACGCATAACGCATAACGCATAAAGCATAACGTGTAACTCATAACTCATAACGCATAACGCATAAAGCATAACGCATAACGCATAACGCATAACGCATAACGCATAACGCATAACGCATAACGCATAACGCATAACGCATAACGCATAACGCATAACGCATAACGCATAACGCATAACGCATAACGCATAACGCATAACGCATAACGCATAACGCATAACGCATAACGCATAACGCATAACGCATAACGCATAACGCATAACGCATAACGCATAACGCATAACGCATAACGCATAAAGCATAACGCATAACGCATAACGCATAACGCATAACGCATAACGCATAACCCCTAACGCATAACGTAAAACTCATAACGCATATCGCATAAAGCATAACGCATAACGCATAACGCATAACGCATAACGCATAACGCATAACGCATAACGCATAACGCATAAAGCATAACGTGTAACTCATAACGCATAACGCGTAAAGCATAACGCATAACGCATAACGCATATCGCATAACGCATAACGCATAACGTATAACGCATAACGCATACCGTATAACGCATAACGCATAACGCATAACGTATAACGCATAACGCATACCGTATACGGCATAACGCATAACGCATAACGCATAACGCATACCGTATAACGGCTAACTCATTACGCATAACGCATACGTATAACGCACGACGCATAACGCATAACGCATAACGCATAACGCATAACGCATACCGCATACCGTATAACGCATAACGCATAACGCATAACGCATACGTATAACGCACAACGCATAACGCATAACGCATAACGCATAACGCATAACGCATAACGCAAACGTATAGCGCACAACGCATAACGAATAAACCATAACCCATACTTCATAACGCATAACGCATACTGCACAACGCATAACGAACACCGAAAAACCCATAACGCCTAACGCATAACGGATCACGCATAACGCATAACGCATAACGCATATCGCATAACGCATAACCCATAACGCAAACGTATAACGTGTAACTCATAACGCATAACGCATCAAGCATAACGCATAACGCATAACGCATAACGCATAACGCATAACGCATAACGCATAACGCATAACGCATATCGCATAACGCATAACGCATAACGCATAACGCAAACGTATAACGCACAACGCATAACGCATAACGCATAACATATAACGCATAACGCATAACGCATAACGCATAACGCATAACGCATACCGTATAACGCATAACGCATAACGCATAACGCATACGTATAACGCACGACGCATAACGTATAACGCATAACGCATAACGCATATCGTATAACGCATAACGCATAACGCATAACGCATAACGCAAACGTATAGCGCACAACGCATAACGAATAAACCATAACCCATACTTCATAACGCATAACGCATACTGCACAACGCATAACGAACACCGAAAAACCCATAACGCCTAACGCATAACGGATCACGCATAACGCATAACGCATAACGCATATCGCATAACGCATAACCCATAACGCAAACGTATAACGTGTAACTCATAACGCATAACGCATCAAGCATAACGCATAACGCATAACGCATAACGCATAACGCATAACGCATAACGCATATCGCATAACGCATAACGCATAACGCATAACGCAAACGTATAACGCACAACGCATAACGCATAACGCATAACATATAACGCATAACGCATAACGCATAACGCATAACGCATAACGCATACCGTATAACGCATAACGCATAACGCATAACGCATACGTATAACGCACGACGCATAACGTATAACGCATAACGCATAACGCATATCGTATAACGCATAACGCATAACGCATAACGCATAACGCTAAAGTATAGCGCACAACGCATAACGCATAAACCATAACCCATACTTCATAACGCATAACGCATACTGCCCAACGCATAACGAACACCGGAAAACCCATAACGCCTAACGCATAACGCATAACGCATAACGCATAACGCATAACGCATATCGCATAACGCATAACGCATAACGCAAACGTATAACGCACAACGCATAACGCATAACGCATAACGCATAACATATAACGCATAACGCATAACGCATAACGCATAACGCATAACGCATAACGCATAACGCATACCGTATAACGCATAACGCATAACGCATAACGCATAACGCAAACGTATAGCGCACAACGCATAACGCATAAACCATAACCCATACTTCATAACGCATAACGCATACTGCCCAACGCATAACGAACACCGGAAAACCCATAACGCCTAACGCATAACGGATCACGCATAACGCATAATGCATAACGCATAAAGCATAACGCATAACGCATAACGCATAACCCCTAACGCAATAACGCATAACGCATAACGCATAAAGCATAACGTGTAACTCATAACGCATAACGCATAACGCATAACGCATAACGCATAACGCATAACGCATAACGCATAACGCATAACGCATAACGCATAACGCATAACGCATAACGCATAACGCATATCGCATAACGCATAACGCATAACGCAAACGTATAACGCACAACGCATAACGCATAACGCATAACGCATAACATATAACGCATAACGCATAACGCATAACGCATAACGCATAACGCATAACGCATAACGCATAACGCATAACGCATAACGCATAACGCATAACCCATAACGCATAACGCATAACGCATAACGCATAACGCATAAAGCATAACGCATAACGCATAACGCATAACGCATAACGCATAACGCATACCGTATAACGCATAACGCACAACGCATAACGCATAACGCATAACGCATAACATATAACGCATAACGCATAACGCATAACGCATAACGCATAACGCATAACGCATAACGCATAACGCATAACGCATAACGCATACCGCATACCGTATAACGCATAACGCATAACGCATATCGCATAACGCATAACGCATAACGCAAACGTATAAGGCACAACGCATAACGCATAACGCATAACGCATAACATACAACGCATAACGCATAACGCATAACGCATAAAGCATAACGTGTAACTCATAACTCATAACGCATAACGCATAAAGCATAACGCATAACGCATAACGCATAACGCATAACGCATAACGCATAACGCATAACGCATAACGCATAACGCATAACGCATAACGCATAACGCATAACGCATAACGCATAACGCATAACGCATAACGCATAACGCATAACGCATAACGCATAACGCATAACGCATAAAGCATAACGCATAACGCATAACGCATAACGCATAACGCATAACCCCTAACGCATAACGTAAAACTCATAACGCATAACGCATAAAGCATAACGCATAACGCATAACGCATAACGCATAACGCATAACGCATAACGCATAACGCATAACGCATAAAGCATAACGTGTAACTCATAACGCATAACGCGTAAAGCATAACGCATAACGCATAACGCATATCGCATAACGCATAACGCATAACGTATAACGCATAACGCATACCGTATAACGCATAACGCATAACGCATAACGTATAACGCATAACGCATACCGCATAACGCATAACGCATAACGCATAACGCATAACGCATACCGTATAACGGCTAACTCATTACGCATAACGCATACGTATAACGCACGACGCATAACGCATAACGCATAACGCATAACGCATAACGCATACCGCATACCGTATAACGCATAACGCATAACGCATAACGCATACGTATAACGCACAACGCATAACGCATAACGCATAACGCATAACGCATAACGCATAACGCATAACGCAAACGTATAGCGCACAACGCATAACGCATAAACCATAACCCATACTTCATAACGCATAACGCATACTGCACAACGCATAACGAACACCGGAAAACCCATAACGCCTAACGCATAACGGATCACGCATAACGCATAATGCATAACGCATAAAGCATAACGCATAACGCATAACGCAAACGTATAGCGCACAACGCATAACGAATAACGCATATCGTATAACGCATAACGCATAACGCATAACGCATAACGCTAAAGTAGAGCGCACAACGCATAACGCATAAACCATAACCCATACTTCATAACGCATAACGCATACTGCCCAACGCATAACGAACACCGGAAAACCCATAACGCCTAACGCATAATGGATCACGCATAACCCATAATGCATAACGCATAAAGCATAACGCATAACGCATAACGCATAACCCCTAACGCAATAACGCATAACGCATAACGCATAACGCATAAAGCATAACGTGTAACTCATAACGCATAACGCATAAAGCATAACGCATAACGCATAACGCATAACTCATAACGCATAACGCATAACGCATAACGCATAACGCATATCGCATAACGCATAACGCATAACGCATAACGCATAACGCATAACGCATAACGCATACCGCATACCGTATAACGCATAACGCATAACGCATAACGCATACGTATAACGCACAACGCATAACGCATAACGCATAACGCATAACGCATACCGTATAACGCATAACGCATAACGCATATCGCATAACGCATAACGCATAACGCAAACGTATAAGGCACAACGCATAACGCATAACGCATAACGCATGACATATAACGCATAACGCATAACGCATAACGCATAAAGCATAACGTGTAACTCATAACTCATAACGCATAACGCATAAAGCATAACGCATAACGCATAACGCATAACGCATAACGCATAACTCATAACGCATAACGCATAACGCATAACGCACACCGTATAACGCATAACGCATAACGTATAACTCATAAAGCATAACGCATAAAGCATAACGCATAACGCATAACGCATAACGCATAACGCATAACGCATAACGCATAACGCATAACGCATAACGCATAACGCATAACGCATAACGCATAACGCATAACGCATAACGCATAACGCATAACGCATAACGCATAACGCATAACGCATAAAGCATAACGCATAACGCATAACGCATAACGCATAACCCCTAACGCATAACGTAAAACTCATAACGCATAACGCATAAAGCATAACGTGTAACTCATAACGCATAACGCGTAAAGCATAACGCATAACGCATAACACATATCGCATAACGCATAACGCATAACGTATAACGCATAACGCATACCGTATAACGCATAACGCATAACGCATAACGTATAACGCATAACGCATACCGTATAACGCATAACGCATAACGCATAACGCATAACGCATAACGCATACCGTATAACGGCTAACTCATTACGCATAACGCATACGTATAACGCACGACGCATAACGCATAACGCATAACGCATAACGCATAACGCATACCGCATACCGTATAACGCATAACGCATAACGCATAACGCAAACTTATAACGCACAACGCATAACGCATAACGCATAACGCATAACGCATAACGCATAACGCATAACGCAAACGTATAGCGCACAACGCATAACGCATAAACCATAACCCATACTTCATAACGCATAACGCATACTGCACAACGCATAACGAACACCGGAAAACCCATAACGCCTAACGCATAACGGATCACGCATAACGCATAATGCATAACGCATAAAGCATAACGCATAACGCATAACGCAAACGTATAGCGCACAACGCATAACGCATAAACCATAACCCATACTTCATAACGCATAACGCATACTGCACAACGCATAACGAACACCGGAAAACCCATAACGCCTAACGCATAACGGATCACGCATAACGCATAACGCATAACGCATATCGCATAACGCATAACCCATAACGCAAACGTATAACGTGTAACTCATAACGCATAACGCATCAAGCATAACGCATAACGCATAACGCATAACGCATAACGCATAACGCATAACGCATAACGCATAACGCATATCGCATAACGCATAACGCATAACGCATAACGCAAACGTATAACGCACAACGCATAACGCATAACGCATAACATATAACGCATAACGCATAACGCATAACGCATAACGCATAACGCATACCGCATAACGCATAACGCATAACGCAAACGTATAACGCATAACGCATAACGCATAACGCTAAAGTATAGCGCACAACGCATAACGCATAAACCATAACCCATACTTCATAACGCATAACGCATACTGCCCAACGCATAACGAACACCGGAAAACCCATAACGCCTAACGCATAACGGATCACGCATAACCCATAATGCATAACGCATAAAGCATAACGCATAACGCATAACGCATAACCCCTAACGCAATAACGCATAACGCATAACGCATAACGCCTAAAGCATAACGTGTAACTCATAACGCATAACGCATAAAGCATAACGCATAACGCATAACGCATAACGCATAACGCATAAAGCATAACGTGTAACGCATAACGCATAACGCATAACGCATACGTATAACGCACGACGCATAACGCATAACGCATAACGCATAACGCATACCGTATAACGCATAACGCATAACGCATAACTCATAACGCAAACGTATAGCGCACAACGCATAACGCATAAACCATAACCCATACTTCATAACGCATAGCGCATACTGCACAACGCATAACGAACACCGGAAAACCCATAACGCCTAACGCATGACGGATTACGCATAACGCATAACGCATAACGCATATCGCATAACGCATAACAAATAACGCAAACGTATAACGTGTAACTCATAACGCATAACGCATAAAGCATAACGCATAACGCATAACGCATAACGCATAACGCATAACGCATAACGCATAACGCATAACGCATAACGCATAACGCATAACGCATATCGCATAACGCATAACGCATAACGCAAACGTATAACGCACAACGCATAACGCATAACGCATAACGCATAACATATAACGCATAACGCATAACGCATAACGCATAACGCATAAGGCATAACGCATAACGCATACCGTATAACGCATAACGCATAACGCATAACTCATAACGCAAACGTATAGCGCACAACGCATAACGCATAAACCATAACCCATACTTCATAACGCATAGCGCATACTGCACAACGCATAACGAACACCGGAAAACCCATAACGCCTAACGCATAACGGATCACGCATAACGCATAATGCATAACGCATAAAGCATAACGCATAACGCATAACGCATAACCCCTAAGGCAATAACGCATAACGCATAACGCATAAAGCATAACGTGTAACTCATAACGCATAACGCATAACGCATAACGCATAACGCATAACGCATAACGCATAACGCATAACGCATAACGCATACCGTATAACGCATAACGCATAACGCATATCGCATAACGCATAACGCATAACGCATAACGCATAACGCATAACGCATAACGCATAACGCATAACGCATAACGCATAACGCATAACGCATAACGCATAACGCATAACGCATAACGCATACCGTATAACGCATAACGCATAACGCATAACGCATACCGTATAACGCACAAGGCATAACGCATAAACCATAACCCATACTTCATAACGCACAACGCATAACGCATAACGCATAACGCATAACATATAACGCATAACGCATAACGCATAACGCATAACGCATAACGCATAACGCATAACGCATAACGCATAACGCATAACGCATAACGCATAACGCATAACGCATACCGCATACCGTATAACGCATAACGCATAACGCATAACGCATAACGCATAACCCCTAAGGCAATAACGCATAACGCATAACGCATAAAGCATAACGTGTAACTCATAACGCATAACGCATAACGCATAACGCATAACGCATAACGCATAACGCATAACGCATAACGCATAACGCATAACGCATAACGCATAACGCATAACGCATAACGCATAACGCATAACGCATAACGCATAACGCATAACGCATAACGCATAACGCATAACGCATAACGCATAACGCATAACGCATAACGCATAACGCATAACGCATAACGCATAACGCATACCGTATAACGCATAACGCATAACGCATAACGCATACCGTATAACGCACAAGGCATAACGCATAAACCATAACCCATACTTCATAACGCACAACGCATATCGCATAACGCATAACGCATGACGCAAACGTATAAGGCACAACGCATAACGCATAACTCATAACGCATAACATATAACGCATAACGCATAACGCATAACGCATAAAGCATAACGTGTAACGCATAACGCATAACGCATAACGCATACGTATAACGCACGACGCATAACGCATAACGCATAACGCATAACGCATACCGTATAACGCATAACGCATAACGCATAACTCATAACGCAAACGTATAGCGCACAACGCATAACGCATAAACCATAACCCATACTTCATAACGCATAGCGCATACTGCACAACGCATAACGAACACCGGAAAACCCATAACGCCTAACGCATGACGGATTACGCATAACGCATAACGCATAACGCATATCGCATAACGCATAACAAATAACGCAAACGTATAACGTGTAACTCATAACGCATAACGCATAAAGCATAACGCATAACGCATAACGCATAACGCATAACGCATAACGCATAACGCATAACGCATAACGCATAACGCATAACGCATAACGCATATCGCATAACGCATAACGCATAACGCAAACGTATAACGCACAACGCATAACGCATAACGCATAACGCATAACATATAACGCATAACGCATAACGCATAACGCATAACGCATAAGGCATAACGCATAACGCATACCGTATAACGCATAACGCATAACGCATAACGCATAACGCAAACGTATAGCGCACAACGCATAACGCATAAACCATAACCCATACTTCATAACGCATAACGCATACTGCCCAACGCATAACGAACATCGGAAAACCCATAACGCCTAACGCATAACGGATCACGCATAACGCATAATGCATAACGCATAAAGCATAACGCATAACGCATAACGCATAACCCCTAAGGCAATAACGCATAACGCATAACGCATAAAGCATAACGTGTAACTCATAACGCATAACGCATAACGCATAACGCATAACGCATAACGCATAACGCATAACGCATAACGCATAACGCATAACGCATACCGTATAACGCATAACGCATAACGCATATCGCATAACGCATAACGCATAACGCATAACGCATAACGCATAACGCATAACGCATAACGCATAACGCATAACGCATAACGCATAACGCATAACGCATAACGCATAACGCATACCGTATAACGCATAACGCATAACGCATAACGCATACCGTATAACGCACAAGGCATAACGCATAAACCATAACCCATACTTCATAACGCACAACGCATAACGCATAACGCATAACGCATAACATATAACGCATAACGCATAACGCATAACGCATAACGCATAACGCATAACGCATAACGCATAACGCATAACGCATAACGCATACCGCATACCGTATAACGCATAACGCATAACGCATAACGCATAACGCATAACCCCTAAGGCAATAACGCATAACGCATAACGCATAAAGCATAACGTGTAACTCATAACGCATAACGCATAACGCATAACGCATAACGCATAACGCATAACGCATAACGCATAACGCATAACGCATAACGCATAACGCATAACGCATAACGCATAACGCATAACGCATAACGCATAACGCATAACGCATAACGCATAACGCATAACGCATAACGCATAACGCATAACGCATAACGCATAACGCATAACGCATAACGCATAACGCATACCGTATAACGCATAACGCATAACACATAACGCATACCGTATAACGCACAAGGCATAACGCATAAACCATAACCCATACTTCATAACGCACAACGCATAACGCATAACGCATAACGCATAACATATAACGCATAACGCATAACGCATAACGCATAACGCATAACGCATAACGCATAACGCATAACGCATAACGCATAACGCATAACGCATAACGCATACCGCATACCGTATAACGCATAACGCATAACGCATATCGCATAACGCATAACGCATAACGCAAACGTATAAGGCACAACGCATAACGCATAACGCATAACGCATAACATACAACGCATAACGCATAACGCATAACGCATAAAGCATAACGTGTAACTCATAACTCATAACGCATAACGCATAAAGCATAACGCATAACGCATAACGCATAACGCATAACGCATAACGCATAACGCATAACGCATAACGCATAACGCATAACGCATAACGCATAACGCATAACGCATAACGCATAACGCATAACGCATAACGCATAACGCATAACGCATAACGCATAACGCATAACGCATAACGCATAACGCATAACGCATAACGCATAACGCATAACGCATAACGCATAACGCATAACGCATAACGCATAACGCATAACGCATAACGCATAACGCATAACGCATAACGCATAACGCATAAAGCATAACGCATAACGCATAACGCATAACGCATAACGCATAACGCATAACCCCTAACGCATAACGTAAAACTCATAACGCATAACGCATAAAGCATAACGCATAACGCATAACGCATAACGCATAACGCATAACGCATAACGCATAACGCATAACGCATAAAGCATAACGTGTAACTCATAACGCATAACGCGTAAAGCATAACGCATAACGCATAACGCATATCGCATAACGCATAACGCATAACGTATAACGCATAACGCATACCGTATAACGCATAACGCATAACGCATAACGTATAACGCATAACGCATACCGTATAACGCATAACGCATAACGCATAACGCATAACGCATACCGTATAACGGCTAACTCATTACGCATAACGCATACGTATAACGCACGACGCATAACGCATAACGCATAACGCATAACGCATAACGCATACCGCATACCGTATAACGCATAACGCATAACGCATAACGCATACGTATAACGCACAACGCATAACGCATAACGCATAACGCATAACGCATAACGCATAACGCAAACGTATAGCGCACAACGCATAACGAATAAACCATAACCCATACTTCATAACGCATAACGCATACTGCACAACGCATAACGAACACCGAAAAACCCATAACGCCTAACGCATAACGGATCACGCATAACGCATAACGCATAACGCATATCGCATAACGCATAACCCATAACGCAAACGTATAACGTGTAACTCATAACGCATAACGCATCAAGCATAACGCATAACGCATAACGCATAACGCATAACGCATAACGCATACGTATAACGCACAACGCATAACGCATAACGCATAACGCATAACGCATAACGCAAACGTATAGCGCACAACGCATAACGCATAAACCATAACGCAAACGTATAACGTGTAACTCATAACGCATAACGCATAACGCATAACTCATAACGCATAACGCGTAAAGCATAACGCATAACGCATAACACATATCGCATAACGCATAACGCATAACGTATAACGCATAACGCATACCGTATAACGCATAACGCATAACGCATAACGTATAACGCATAACGCATACCGTATAACGCATAACGCATAACGCATAACGCATAACGCATAACGCATACCGTATAACGGCTAACTCATTACGCATAACGCATACGTATAACGCACGACGCATAACGCATAACGCATAACGCATAACGCATAACGCATACCGCATACCGTATAACGCATAACGCATAACGCATAACGCATACGTATAACGCACAACGCATAACGCATAACGCATAACGCATAACGCATAACGCATAACGCATAACGCAAACGTATAGCGCACAACGCATAACGCATAAACCATAACGCAAACGTATAACGTGTAACTCATAACGCATAACGCATCAAGCATAACTCATAACGCATAACGCGTAAAGCATAACGCATAACGCATAACACATATCGCATAACGCATAACGCATAACGTATAACGCATAACGCATACCGTATAACGCATAACGCATAACGCATAACGTATAACGCATAACGCATACCGTATAACGCATAACGCATAACGCATAACGCATAACGCATAACGCATACCGTATAACGGCTAACTCATTACGCATAACGCATACGTATAACGCACGACGCATAACGCATAACGCATAACGCATAACGCATAACGCATACCGCATACCGTATAACGCATAACGCATAACGCATACGTATAACGCACAACGCATAACGCATAACGCATAACGCATAACGCATAACGCATAACGCATAACGCAAACGTATAGCGCACAACGCATAACGCATAAACCATAACCCATACTTCATAACGCATAACGCATACTGCACAACGCATAACGAACACCGGAAAACCCATAACGCCTAACGCATAACGGATCACGCATAACGCATAATGCATAACGCATAAAGCATAACGCATAACGCATAACGCAAACGTATAGCGCACAACGCATAACGAATAAACCATAACCCATACTTCATAACGCATAACGCATAATGCACAACGCATAACGAACACCGGAAAACCCATAACGCCTAACGCATAACGGATCACGCATAACGCATAACGCATAACGCATATCGCATAACGCATAACCCATAACGCAAACGTATAACGTGTAACTCATAACGCATAACGCATCAAGCATAACGCATAACGCATAACGCATAACGCATAACGCATAACGCATAACGCATAACGCATAACGCATATCGCATAACGCATAACGCATAACGCATAACGCAAACGTATAACGCACAACGCATAACGCATAACGCATAACATATAACGCATAACGCATAACGCATAACGCATAACGCATAACGCATACCGTATAACGCATAACGCATAACGCATACGTATAACGCATAACGCATAACGCATAACGCTAAAGTATAGCGCACAACGCATAACGCATAAACCATAACCCATACTTCATAACGCATAACGCATACTGCCCAACGCATAACGAACACCGGAAAACCCATAACGCCTAACGCATAACGGATCACGCATAACCCATAATGCATAACGCATAAAGCATAACGCATAACGCATAACGCATAACCCCTAACGCAATAACGCATAACGCATAACGCATAACGCCTAAAGCATAACGTGTAACTCATAACGCATAACGCATAAAGCATAACGCATAACGCATAACGCATAACTCATAACGCATAACGCATAACGCATAACGCATAACGCATATCGCATAACGCATAACGCATAACGCATAACGCATAACGCATAACGCATAACGCATAACGCATACCGCATACCGTATAACGCATAACGCATAACGCATAACGCATACGTATAACGCACAACGCATAACGCATAACGCATAACGCATAACGCATACCGTATAACGCATAACGCATATCGCATAACGCATAACGCATGACGCAAACGTATAAGGCACAACGCATAACGCATAACTCATAACGCATAACGTATAACGCATAACGCATAACGCATAACGCATAAAGCATAACGTGTAACGCATAACGCATAACGCATAACGCATACGTATAACGCACGACGCATAACGCATAACGCATAACGCATAACGCATACCGTATAACGCATAACGCATAACGCATAACTCATAACGCAAACGTATAGCGCACAACGCATAACGCATAAACCATAACCCATACTTCATAACGCATAGCGCATACTGCACAACGCATAACGAACACCGGAAAACCCATAACGCCTAACGCATGACGGATTACGCATAACGCATAACGCATAACGCATATCGCATAACGCATAACAAATAACGCAAACGTATAACGTGTAACTCATAACGCATAACGCATAAAGCATAACGCATAACGCATAACGCATAACGCATAACGCATAACGCATAACGCATAACGCATAACGCATAACGCATAACGCATAACGCATAACGCATAACGCATAACGCATATCGCATAACGCATAACGCATAACGCAAACGTATAACGCACAACGCATAACGCATAACGCATAACGCATAACATATAACGCATAACGCATAACGCATAACGCATAACGCATAAGGCATAACGCATAACGCATACCGTATAACGCATAACGCATAACGCATAACGCATAACGCAAACGTATAGCGCACAACGCATAACGCATAAACCATAACCCATACTTCATAACGCATAACGCATACTGCCCAACGCATAACGAACATCGGAAAACCCATAACGCCTAACGCATAACGGATCACGCATAACGCATAATGCATAACGCATAAAGCATAACGCATAACGCATAACGCATAACCCCTAAGGCAATAACGCATAACGCATAACGCATAAAGCATAACGTGTAACTCATAACGCATAACGCATAACGCATAACGCATAACGCATAACGCATAACGCATAACGCATAACGCATAACGCATACCGTATAACGCATAACGCATAACGCATATCGCATAACGCATAACGCATAACGCATAACGCACAACGCATAACGCATCAAGCATAACGCATAACGCATAACGCATAACGCATAACGCATAACGCATAACGCATAACGCATAACGCATATCGCATAACGCATAACGCATAACGCATAACGCAAACGTATAACGCACAACGCATAACGCATAACGCATAACATATAACGCATAACGCATAACGCATAACGCATAACGCATAACGCATAACGCATAACGCATAACGCATAACGCATACCGTATAACGGCTAACTCATTACGCATAACGCATACGTATAACGCACGACGCATAACGCATAACGCATAACGCATAACGCATAACGCATACCGCATACCGTATAACGCATAACGCATAACGCATACGTATAACGCACAACGCATAACGCATAACGCATAACGCATAACGCATAACGCATAACGCATAACGCAAACGTATAGCGCACAACGCATAACGCATAAACCATAACCCATACTTCATAACGCATAACGCATACTGCACAACGCATAACGAACACCGGAAAACCCATAACGCCTAACGCATAACGGATCACGCATAACGCATAATGCATAACGCATAAAGCATAACGCATAACGCATAACGCAAACGTATAGCGCACAACGCATAACGAATAAACCATAACCCATACTTCATAACGCATAACGCATACTGCACAACGCATAACGAACACCGGAAAACCCATAACGCCTAACGCATAACGGATCACGCATAACGCATAACGCATAACGCATATCGCATAACGCATAACCCATAACGCAAACGTATAACGTGTAACTCATAACGCATAACGCATCAAGCATAACGCATAACGCATAACGCATAACGCATAACGCATAACGCATAACGCATAACGCATATCGCATAACGCATAACGCATAATGCATAACGCAAACGTATAACGCACAACGCATAACGCATAACGCATAACATATAACGCATAACGCATAACGCATAACGCATAACGCATAACGCATACCGTATAACGCATAACGCATAACGCATACGTATAACGCATAACGCATAACGCATAACGCTAAAGTATAGCGCACAACGCATAACGCATAAACCATAACCCATACTTCATAACGCATAACGCATACTGCCCAACGCATAACGAACACCGGAAAACCCATAACGCCTAACGCATAACGGATCACGCATAACCCATAATGCATAACGCATAAAGCATAACGCATAACGCATAACGCATAACCCCTAACGCAATAACGCATAACGCATAACGCATAACGCCTAAAGCATAACGTGTAACTCATAACGCATAACGCATAAAGCATAACGCATAACGCATAACGCATAACTCATAACGCATAACGCATAACGCATAACGCATAACGCATATCGCATAACGCATAACGCATAACGCATAACGCATAACGCATAACGCATAACGCATAACGCATACCGCATACCGTATAACGCATAACGCATAACGCATAACGCATACGTATAACGCACAACGCATAACGCATAACGCATAACGCATAACGCATACCGTATAACGCATAACGCATATCGCATAACGCATAACGCATGACGCAAACGTATAAGGCACAACGCATAACGCATAACTCATAACGCATAACATATAACGCATAACGCATAACGCATAACGCATAAAGCATAACGTGTAACGCATAACGCATAACGCATAACGCATACGTATAACGCACGACGCATAACGCATAACGCATAACGCATAACGCATACCGTATAACGCATAACGCATAACGCATAACTCATAACGCAAACGTATAGCGCACAACGCATAACGCATAAACCATAACCCATACTTCATAACGCATAGCGCATACTGCACAACGCATAACGAACACCGGAAAACCCATAACGCCTAACGCATGACGGATTACGCATAACGCATAACGCATAACGCATATCGCATAACGCATAACAAATAACGCAAACGTATAACGTGTAACTCATAACGCATAACGCATAAAGCATAACGCATAACGCATAACGCATAACGCATAACGCATAACGCATAACGCATAACGCATAACGCATAACGCATAACGCATAACGCATAACGCATATCGCATAACGCATAACGCATAACGCAAACGTATAACGCACAACGCATAACGCATAACGCATAACGCATAACATATAACGCATAACGCATAACGCATAACGCATAACGCATAAGGCATAACGCATAACGCATACCGTATAACGCATAACGCATAACGCATAACGCATAACGCAAACGTATAGCGCACAACGCATAACGCATAAACCATAACCCATACTTCATAACGCATAACGCATACTGCCCAACGCATAACGAACATCGGAAAACCCATAACGCCTAACGCATAACGGATCACGCATAACGCATAATGCATAACGCATAAAGCATAACGCATAACGCATAACGCATAACCCCTAAGGCAATAACGCATAACGCATAATGCATAAAGCATAACGTGTAACTCATAACGCATAACGCATAACGCATAACGCATAACGCATAACGCATAACGCATAACGCATAACGCATAACGCATACCGTATAACGCATAACGCATAACGCATATCGCATAACGCATAACGCATAACGCATAACGCATAACGCATAACGCATAACGCATAACGCATAACGCATAACGCATAACGCATAACGCATAACGCATAACGCATAACGCATAACGCATAACGCATACCGTATAACGCATAACGCATAACGCATAACGCATACCGTATAACGCACAAGGCATAACGCATAAACCATAACCCATACTTCATAACGCACAACGCATAACGCATAACGCATAACGCATAACATATAACGCATAACGCATAACGCATAACGCATAACGCATAACGCATAACGCATAACGCATAACGCATAACGCATAACGCATAACGCATAACGCATACCGCATACCGTATAACGCATAACGCATAACGCATAACGCATAACGCATAACCCCTAACGCAATAACGCATAACGCATAACGCATAAAGCATAACGTGTAACTCATAACGCATAACGCATAACGCATAACGCATAACGCATAACGCATAACGCATAACGCATAACGCATAACGCATAACGCATAACGCATAACGCATAACGCATAACGCATAACGCATAACGCATAACGCATAACGCATAACGCATAACGCATAACGCATAACGCATAACGCATAACGCATAACGCATAACGCATAACGCATAACGCATAACGCATAACGCATACCGTATAACGCATAACGCATAACGCATAACGCATACCGTATAACGCACAAGGCATAACGCATAAACCATAACCCATACTTCATAACGCACAACGCATAACGCATAACGCATAACGCATAACATATAACGCATAACGCATAACGCATAACGCATAACGCATAACGCATAACGCATAACGCATAACGCATAACGCATAACGCATAACGCATAACGCATACCGCATACCGTATAACGCATAACGCATAACGCATATCGCATAACGCATAACGCATAACGCAAACGTATAAGGCACAACGCATAACGCATAACGCATAACGCATAACATACAACGCATAACGCATAACGCATAACGCATAAAGCATAACGTGTAACTCATAACTCATAACGCATAACGCATAAAGCATAACGCATAACGCATAACGCATAACGCATAACGCATAACGCATAACGCATAACGCATAACGCATAACGCATAACGCATAACGCATAACGCATAACGCATAACGCATAACGCATAACGCATAACGCATAACGCATAACGCATAACGCATAACGCATAACGCATAACGCATAACGCATAACGCATAACGCATAACGCATAACGCATAACGCATAACGCATAACGCATAACGCATAACGCATAACGCATAACGCATAACGCATAACGCATAAAGCATAACGCATAACGCATAACGCATAACGCATAACGCATAACGCATAACCCCTAACGCATAACGTAAAACTCATAACGCATAACGCATAAAGCATAACGCATAACGCATAACGCATAACGCATAACGCATAACGCATAACGCATAACGCATAACGCATAACGCATAAAGCATAACGTGTAACTCATAACGCATAACGCGTAAAGCATAACGCATAACGCATAACGCATAACGCATATCGCATAACGCATAACGCATAACGTATAACGCATAACGCATACCGTATAACGCATAACGCATAACGCATAACGTATAACGCATAACGCATACCGTATAACGCATAACGCATAACGCATAACGCATAACGCATACCGTATAACGGCTAACTCATTACGCATAACGCATACGTATAACGCACGACGCATAACGCATAACGCATAACGCATAACGCATAACGCATACCGCATACCGTATAACGCATAACGCATAACGCATAACGCATACGTATAACGCACAACGCATAACGCATAACGCATAACGCATAACGCATAACGCATAACGCAAACGTATAGCGCACAACGCATAACGAATAAACCATAACCCATACTTCATAACGCATAACGCATACTGCACAACGCATAACGAACACCGAAAAACCCATAACGCCTAACGCATAACGGATCACGCATAACGCATAACGCATAACGCATATCGCATAACGCATAACCCATAACGCAAACGTATAACGTGTAACTCATAACGCATAACGCATCAAGCATAACGCATAACGCATAACGCATAACGCATAACGCATAACGCATAACGCATAACGCATAACGCATAACGCATAACGCATACCGCATACCGTATAACGCATAACGCATAACGCATAACGCATACGTATAACGCACAACGCATAACGCATAACGCATAACGCATAACGCATAACGCATAACGCAAACGTATAGCGCACAACGCATAACGAATAAACCATAACCCATACTTCATAACGCATAACGCATACTGCACAACGCATAACGAACACCGAAAAACCCATAACGCCTAACGCATAACGGATCACGCATAACGCATAACGCATAACGCATATCGCATAACGCATAACCCATAACGCAAACGTATAACGTGTAACTCATAACGCATAACGCATCAAGCATAACGCATAACGCATAACGCATAACGCATAACGCATAACGCATAACGCATATCGCATAACGCATAACGCATAACGCAAACGTATAACGCACAACGCATAACGCATAACGCATAACGCATAACATATAACGCATAACGCATAACGCATAACGCATAACGCATAAGGCATAACGCATAACGCATACCGTATAACGCATAACGCATAACGCATAACGCATAACGCAAACGTATAGCGCACAACGCATAACGCATAAACCATAACCCATACTTCATAACGCATAACGCATACTGCCCAACGCATAACGAACATCGGAAAACCCATAACGCCTAACGCATAACGGATCACGCATAACGCATAATGCATAACGCATAAAGCATAACGCATAACGCATAACGCATAACCCCTAAGGCAATAACGCATAACGCATAATGCATAAAGCATAACGTGTAACTCATAACGCATAACGCATAACGCATAACGCATAACGCATAACGCATAACGCATAACGCATAACGCATAACGCATACCGTATAACGCATAACGCATAACGCATATCGCATAACGCATAACGCATAACGCATAACGCATAACGCATAACGCATAACGCATAACGCATAACGCATAACGCATAACGCATAACGCATAACGCATAACGCATAACGCATAACGCATAACGCATACCGTATAACGCATAACGCATAACGCATAACGCATACCGTATAACGCACAAGGCATAACGCATAAACCATAACCCATACTTCATAACGCACAACGCATAACGCATAACGCATAACGCATAACATATAACGCATAACGCATAACGCATAACGCATAACGCATAACGCATAACGCATAACGCATAACGCATAACGCATAACGCATAACGCATAACGCATAACGCATACCGCATACCGTATAACGCATAACGCATAACGCATAACGCATAACGCATAACCCCTAAGGCAATAACGCATAACGCATAACGCATAAAGCATAACGTGTAACTCATAACGCATAACGCATAACGCATAACGCATACCGTATAACGCATAACGCATAACGCATAACGCATAACGCATACCGTATAACGGCTAACTCATTACGCATAACGCATACGTATAACGCACGACGCATAACGCATAACGCATAACGCATAACGCATAACGCATAACGCATAACGCATAACGCATAACGCATAACGCATAACGCATAACGCATAACGCATACCGCATACCGTATAACGCATAACGCATAACGCATATCGCATAACGCATAACGCATAACGCAAACGTATAAGGCACAACGCATAACGCATAACGCATAACGCATAACATACAACGCATAACGCATAACGCATAACGCATAAAGCATAACGTGTAACTCATAACTCATAACGCATAACGCATAAAGCATAACGCATAACGCATAACGCATAACGCATAACGCATAACGCATAACGCATAACGCATAACGCATAACGCATAACGCATAACGCATAACGCATAACGCATAACGCATAACGCATAACGCATAACGCATAACGCATAACGCATAACGCATAACGCATAACGCATAACGCATAACGCATAACGCATAACGCATAACGCATAACGCATAACGCATAACGCATAACGCATAACGCATAACGCATAACGCATAACGCATAACGCATAACGCATAAAGCATAACGCATAACGCATAACGCATAACGCATAACGCATAACGCATAACCCCTAACGCATAACGTAAAACTCATAACGCATAACGCATAAAGCATAACGCATAACGCATAACGCATAACGCATAACGCATAACGCATAACGCATAACGCATAACGCATAACGCATAACGCATAAAGCATAACGTGTAACTCATAACGCATAACGCGTAAAGCATAACGCATAACGCATAACGCATAACGCATATCGCATAACGCATAACGCATAACGTATAACGCATAACGCATACCGTATAACGCATAACGCATAACGCATAACGTATAACGCATAACGCATACCGTATAACGCATAACGCATAACGCATAACGCATAACGCATACCGTATAACGGCTAACTCATTACGCATAACGCATACGTATAACGCACGACGCATAACGCATAACGCATAACGCATAACGCATAACGCATACCGCATACCGTATAACGCATAACGCATAACGCATAACGCATAACGCATAACGCATAACGCATAACGCATAACGCATAACGCAAACGTATAGCGCACAACGCATAACGAATAAACCATAACCCATACTTCATAACGCATAACGCATACTGCACAACGCATAACGAACACCGAAAAACCCATAACGCCTAACGCATAACGGATCACGCATAACGCATAACGCATAACGCATATCGCATAACGCATAACCCATAACGCAAACGTATAACGTGTAACTCATAACGCATAACGCATCAAGCATAACGCATAACGCATAACGCATAACGCATAACGCATAACGCATAACGCATAACGCATATCGCATAACGCATAACGCATAACGCATAACGCAAACGTATAACGCACAACGCATAACGCATAACGCATAACATATAACGCATAACGCATAACGCATAACGCATAACGCATAACGCATACCGTATAACGCATAACGCATAACGCATACGTATAACGCACGACGCATAACGTATAACGCATAACGCATAACGCATATCGTATAACGCATAACGCATAACGCATAACGCATAACGCTAAAGTATAGCGCACAACGCATAACGCATAAACCATAACCCATACTTCATAACGCATAACGCATACTGCCCAACGCATAACGAACACCGGAAAACCCATAACGCCTAACGCATAACGGATCACGCATAACCCATAATGCATAACGCATAAAGCATAACGCATAACGCATAACGCATAACCCCTAACGCAATAACGCATAACGCATAACGCATAACGCATAAAGCATAACGTGTAACTCATAACGCATAACGCATAAAGCATAACGCATAACGCATAACGCATAACGCATAACTCATAACGCATAACGCATAACGCATAACGCATAACGCATATCGCATAACGCATAACGCATAACGCATAACGCATAACGCATAACGAATAACGCATAACGCATACCGCATACCGTATAACGCATAACGCATAACGCATAACGCATACGTATAACGCACAACGCATAACGCATAACGCATAACGCATACCGTATAACGCATAACGCATATCGCATAACGCATAACGCATAACGCAAACGTATAAGGCACAACGCATAACGCATAACTCATAACGCATAACATATAACGCATAACGCATAACGCATAACGCATAACGCATAAAGCATAACGTGTAACGCATAACGCATAACGCATAAAGCATAACGCATAACGCATAACGCATAACGCATAACGCATACCGTATAACGCATAACGCACAACGCATAACGCATAACGCATAACGCATAACATATAACGCATAACGCATAACGCATAACGCATATCGCATAACGCATAACGCATAACGCATAACGCATAACGCATAACGCATACCGCATACCGTATAACGCATAACGCATAACGCATATCGCATAACGCATAACGCATAACGCAAACGTATAAGGCACAACGCATAACGCATAACGCATAACGCATAACATATAACGCATAACGCATAACGCATAACGCATAAAGCATAACGTGTAACTCATAACTCATAACGCATAACGCATAACGCATAAAGCATAACGCATAACGCATAACGCATATCGCATAACGCATAACGCATAACGCAAACGTATAACGCACAACGCATAACGCATAACGCATAACGCATAACGCATAACGCATAAAGCATAACGCTTAACGCATAACGCATAAAGCATAACGCATAACGCATAACGCATATCGCATAACGCATAACGCATAACGCAAACGTATAACGCACAACGCATAACGCATAACGCATAACGCATAACGCATAACGCATAACGCATAACATATAACGCATAACGCATAACGCATAACGCATAACGCATAACATATAACGCATAACGCATAACGCATAACGCATAACGCATAACGCATAACGCATAACGCATAACGCATAACGCATAACGCATAACGCATAACGCATAACGCATAACGCATAACGCATAACGCATAACGCATACCGCATACCGTATAACGCATAACGCATAACGCATAACGCATAAAGCATAACGTGTAACTCATAACGCATAACGCATAAAGCATAACGCATAACGCATAACGCATAACGCATAACGCATAACGCATAACGCATAACGCATAACGCATAACGCATAACGCATAACGCATAACGCATAACGCATAACGCATAACGCATAACGCATAACGCATAACGCATACCGCATACCGTATAACGCATAACGCATAACGCATAACGCATAACGCATACGTATAACGCACAACGCATAACGCATAACGCATAACGCATAACGCATAACGCATACCGTATAACGCATAACGCATATCGCATAACGCATAACGCATAACGCAAACGTATAAGGCACAACGCATAACGCATAACGCATAACGCATAACATATAACGCATAACGCATAACGCATAACGCATAACGCACAAAGCATAACGTGTAACTAATAACGCATAACGCATAAAGCATAACGCATAACGTATAACGCATAACGCATAACGCATAACGCATAACGCATAACGCATAACGCATAACGCATAACGCATAACGCATAACGCATAACGCATAACGCATAACGCATAACGCATAACGCATAACGCATAACGCATAACGCATAACGCATACCGTATAACTCATAACGCATAACGCATAAAGCATAACGCATAACGCATAACGCATAACGCATAACGCATAACGCATAACGCATAACGCATAACGCATAACGCATAACGCATAACGCATAACGCATAAAGCATAACGTGTAACTCATAACGCATAACGCGTAAAGCATAACGCATAACGCATATCGCATAACGCATAACGCATAACGTATAACGCATAACCCATACCGTATAACGCATAACGCATAACGCATAACGTATAACGCATAACGCATACCGTGTAACGCATAACGCATAACGCATAACGCATAACGCATAACGCATACCGTATAACGCATAACGCATATCGCATAACGCATAACGCATAACGCAAACGTATAAGGCACAACGCATAACGCATAACGCATAACGCATAACATATAACGCATAACGCATAACGCATAACGCATAACGCATAACGCATAACGCATACCGTATAACGCATAACGCATATCGCATAACGCATAACGCATACGTATAACGCACAACGCATAACGCATAACGCATAACGCATAACGCATAACGCATACCGTATAACGCATAACGCATATCGCATAACGCATAACGCATAACGCAAACGTATAAGGCACAACGCATAACGCATAACGCATAACGCATAACATATAACGCATAACGCATAACGCATAACGCATAACGCACAAAGCATAACGTGTAACTCATAACGCATAACGCATAAAGCATAACGCATAACGTATAACGCATAACGCATAACGCATAACGCATAACGCATAACGCATAACGCATAACGCATAACGCATAACGCATAACGCATAACGCATAACGCATAACGCATAACGCATAACGCATAACGCATAACGCATAACGCATAACGCATAACGCATAACGCATAACGCATACCGTATAACTCATAACGCATAACGCATAAAGCATAACGCATAACGCATAACGCATAACGCATAACGCATAACGCATAACGCATAACGCATAACGCATAACGCATAACGCATAACGCATAACGCATAAAGCATAACGTGTAACTCATAACGCATAACGCGTAAAGCATAACGCATAACGCATATCGCATAACGCATAACGCATAACGTATAACGCATAACCCATACCGTATAACGCATAACGCATAACGCATAACGTATAACGCATAACGCATACCGTGTAACGCATAACGCATAACGCATAACGCATAACGCATAACGCATACCGTATAACGGCTAACGCATAACGCATAACGCATACGTATAACGCACGACGCATAACGCATAACGCATAACGCATAACGCATAACGCACAACGCATAACGCATAACGCATAACGCATAACATATAACGCATAACGCATAACGCATAACGCATAACGCATAACGCATAACGCATAACGCATAACGCATAACGCATAAAGCATAACGTGTAACTCATAACGCATAACGCATAAAGCATAACGCATAACGCATAACGCATATCGCATAACGCATAACGCATAACGCATAACGCATAACGCATACCGTATAACGCATAACGCATAACGCATAACGCATAAAGCATAACGTGTAACTCATAACGCATAACGCATAAAGCATAACGCATAACGCATAACGCATAACGCATAACGCATAACGCATAACGCATAACGCATAACGCATAACGCATAACGCATAACGCATAACGCATAACGCATAACGCATAACGCATAACGCATACCGCATACCGTATAACGCATAACGCATAACGCATAACGCATAACGCATACGTATAACGCACAACGCATAACGCATAACGCATAACGCATAACGCATAACGCATACCGTATAACGCATAACGCATATCGCATAACGCATAACGCATAACGCAAACGTATAAGGCACAACGCATAACGCATAACGCATAACGCATAACATATAACGCATAACGCATAACGCATAACGCATAACGCACAAAGCATAACGTGTAACTCATAACGCATAACGCATAAAGCATAACGCATAACGTATAACGCATAACGCATAACGCATAACGCATAACGCATAACGCATAACGCATAACGCATAACGCATAACGCATAACGCATAACGCATAACGCATAACGCATAACGCATAACGCATAACGCATAACGCATAACGCATAACGCATACCGTATAACTCATAACGCATAACGCATAAAGCATAACGCATAACGCATAACGCATAACGCATAACGCATAACGCATAACGCATAACGCATAACGCATAACGCATAACGCATAACGCATAACGCATAAAGCATAACGTGTAACTCATAACGCATAACGCGTAAAGCATAACGCATAACGCATATCGCATAACGCATAACGCATAACGTATAACGCATAACCCATACCGTATAACGCATAACGCATAACGCATAACGTATAACGCATAACGCATACCGTGTAACGCATAACGCATAACGCATAACGCATAACGCATAACGCATACCGTATAACGCATAACGCATAACGCATAACGCATAACGCATAACGCATAACGCATACCGCATACCGTATAACGCATAACGCATAACGCATAACGCATAACGCATACGTATAACGCACAACGCATAACGCATAACGCATAACGCATAACGCATAACGCATACCGTATAACGCATAACGCATATCGCATAACGCATAACGCATAACGCAAACGTATAAGGCACAACGCATAACGCATAACGCATAACGCATAACATATAACGCATAACGCATAACGCATAACGCATAACGCACAAAGCATAACGTGTAACTAATAACGCATAACGCATAAAGCATAACGCATAACGTATAACGCATAACGCATAACGCATAACGCATAACGCATAACGCATAACGCATAACGCATAACGCATAACGCATAACGCATAACGCATAACGCATAACGCATAACGCATAACGCATAACGCATAACGCATAACGCATAACGCATACCGTATAACTCATAACGCATAACGCATAAAGCATAACGCATAACGCATAACGCATAACGCATAACGCATAACGCATAACGCATAACGCATAACGCATAACGCATAACGCATAACGCATAACGCATAACGCATAAAGCATAACGTGTAACTCATAACGCATAACGCGTAAAGCATAACGCATAACGCATATCGCATAACGCATAACGCATAACGTATAACGCATAACCCATACCGTATAACGCATAACGCATAACGCATAACGTATAACGCATAACGCATACCGTGTAACGCATAACGCATAACGCATAACGCATAACGCATAACGCATACCGTATAACGCATAACGCATATCGCATAACGCATAACGCATAACGCAAACGTATAAGGCACAACGCATAACGCATAACGCATAACGCATAACATATAACGCATAACGCATAACGCATAACGCATAACGCATAACGCATAACGCATACCGTATAACGCATAACGCATATCGCATAACGCATAACGCATACGTATAACGCACAACGCATAACGCATAACGCATAACGCATAACGCATAACGCATACCGTATAACGCATAACGCATATCGCATAACGCATAACGCATAACGCAAACGTATAAGGCACAACGCATAACGCATAACGCATAACGCATAACATATAACGCATAACGCATAACGCATAACGCATAACGCACAAAGCATAACGTGTAACTCATAACGCATAACGCATAAAGCATAACGCATAACGTATAACGCATAACGCATAACGCATAACGCATAACGCATAACGCATAACGCATAACGCATAACGCATAACGCATAACGCATAACGCATAACGCATAACGCATAACGCATAACGCATAACGCATAACGCATAACGCATAACGCATAACGCATAACGCATAACGCATACCGTATAACTCATAACGCATAACGCATAAAGCATAACGCATAACGCATAACGCATAACGCATAACGCATAACGCATAACGCATAACGCATAACGCATAACGCATAACGCATAACGCATAACGCATAAAGCATAACGTGTAACTCATAACGCATAACGCGTAAAGCATAACGCATAACGCATATCGCATAACGCATAACGCATAACGTATAACGCATAACCCATACCGTATAACGCATAACGCATAACGCATAACGTATAACGCATAACGCATACCGTGTAACGCATAACGCATAACGCATAACGCATAACGCATAACGCATACCGTATAACGGCTAACGCATAACGCATAACGCATACGTATAACGCACGACGCATAACGCATAACGCATAACGCATAACGCATAACGCACAACGCATAACGCATAACGCATAACGCATAACATATAACGCATAACGCATAACGCATAACGCATAACGCATAACGCATAACGCATAACGCATAACGCATAACGCATAAAGCATAACGTGTAACTCATAACGCATAACGCGTAAAGCATAACGCATAACGCATAACGCATATCGCATAACGCATAACGCATAACGCATAACGCATAACGCATACCGTATAACGCATAACGCATAACGCATAACGCATAAAGCATAACGTGTAACTCATAACGCATAACGCATAAAGCATAACGCATAACGCATAACGCATAACGCATAACGCATAACGCATAACGCATAACGCATAACGCATAACGCATAACGCATAACGCATAACGCATAACGCATAACGCATAACGCATAACGCATACCGCATACCGTATAACGCATAACGCATAACGCATAACGCATAACGCATACGTATAACGCACAACGCATAACGCATAACGCATAACGCATAACGCATAACGCATACCGTATAACGCATAACGCATATCGCATAACGCATAACGCATAACGCAAACGTATAAGGCACAACGCATAACGCATAACGCATAACGCATAACATATAACGCATAACGCATAACGCATAACGCATAACGCACAAAGCATAACGTGTAACTCATAACGCATAACGCATAAAGCATAACGCATAACGTATAACGCATAACGCATAACGCATAACGCATAACGCATAACGCATAACGCATAACGCATAACGCATAACGCATAACGCATAACGCATAACGCATAACGCATAACGCATAACGCATAACGCATAACGCATAACGCATAACGCATACCGTATAACTCATAACGCATAACGCATAAAGCATAACGCATAACGCATAACGCATAACGCATAACGCATAACGCATAACGCATAACGCATAACGCATAACGCATAACGCATAACGCATAACGCATAAAGCATAACGTGTAACTCATAACGCATAACGCGTAAAGCATAACGCATAACGCATATCGCATAACGCATAACGCATAACGTATAACGCATAACCCATACCGTATAACGCATAACGCATAACGCATAACGTATAACGCATAACGCATACCGTGTAACGCATAACGCATAACGCATAACGCATAACGCATAACGCATACCGTATAACGCATAACGCATATCGCATAACGCATAACGCATAACGCAAACGTATAAGGCACAACGCATAACGCATAACGCATAACGCATAACATATAACGCATAACGCATAACGCATAACGCATAACGCATAACGCATAACGCATACCGTATAACGCATAACGCATATCGCATAACGCATAACGCATACGTATAACGCACAACGCATAACGCATAACGCATAACGCATAACGCATAACGCATACCGTATAACGCATAACGCATATCGCATAACGCATAACGCATAACGCAAACGTATAAGGCACAACGCATAACGCATAACGCATAACGCATAACATATAACGCATAACGCATAACGCATAACGCATAACGCACAAAGCATAACGTGTAACTCATAACGCATAACGCATAAAGCATAACGCATAACGTATAACGCATAACGCATAACGCATAACGCATAACGCATAACGCATAACGCATAACGCATAACGCATAACGCATAACGCATAACGCATAACGCATAACGCATAACGCATAACGCATAACGCATAACGCATAACGCATAACGCATAACGCATAACGCATAACGCATAACGCATACCGTATAACTCATAACGCATAACGCATAAAGCATAACGCATAACGCATAACGCATAACGCATAACGCATAACGCATAACGCATAACGCATAACGCATAACGCATAACGCATAACGCATAACGCATAACGCATAAAGCATAACGTGTAACTCATAACGCATAACGCGTAAAGCATAACGCATAACGCATATCGCATAACGCATAACGCATAACGTATAACGCATAACCCATACCGTATAACGCATAACGCATAACGCATAACGTATAACGCATAACGCATACCGTGTAACGCATAACGCATAACGCATAACGCATAACGCATAACGCATACCGTATAACGGCTAACGCATAACGCATAACGCATACGTATAACGCACGACGCATAACGCATAACGCATAACGCATAACGCATAACGCACAACGCATAACGCATAACGCATAACGCATAACATATAACGCATAACGCATAACGCATAACGCATAACGCATAACGCATAACGCATAACGCATAACGCATAACGCATAACGCATAACGCATACCGCATACCGTATAACGCATAACGCATAACGCATAACGCTAACGTATAGCGCACAACGCATAACGCATAAACCATATCCCATACTTCATAACGCATAACGCATACTGCCCAACGCATAACGAACACCGGAAAACCCATAACGCCTAACGCATAACGGATCACGCATAACCCATAATGCATAACGCATAAAGCATAACGCATAACGCATAACGCATAACCCCTAACGCAATAACGCATAACGCATAACGCATAACGCATAAAGCATAACGTGTAACTCATAACGCATAACGCATAAAGCATAACGCATAACGCATAACGCATAACGCATAACGCATAACGCATAACGCATAACGCATAACGCATAACGCATATCGCATAACGCATAACGCATAACGCATAACGCATAACGCATAACGCATAACGCATAACGCATAACGCATAACGCATAACGCATAACGCATAACGCATAACGCATAACGCATAACGCATAACGCATAACGCATAACGCATACCGTATAACTCATAACGCATAACGCATAAAGCATAACGCATAACGCATAACGCATAACGCATAACGCAAAACGCATAACGCATAACGCATAACGCATAACGCATAACGCATAACGCATAACGCATAACGCATAAAGCATAACGTGTAACTCATAACGCATAACGCGTAAAGCATAACGCATAACGCATATCGCATAACGCATAACGCATAACGTATAACGCATAACCCATACCGTATAACGCATAACGCATAACGCATAACGTATAACGCATAACGCATACCGTGTAACGCATAACGCATAACGCATAACGCATAACGCATAACGCATACCGTATAACGGCTAACGCATAACGCATAACGCATACGTATAACGCACGACGCATAACGCATAACGCATAACGCATAACGCATAACGCATACCGCATACCGTATAACGCATAACGCATAACGCATAACGCATACGTATAACGCACAACGCATAACGCATAACGCATAACGCATAACGCATAACGCATAACGCAAACGTATAGCGCACAACGCATAACGCATAAACCATAACCCATACTTCATAACGCATAACGCATGCTGCACAACGCATAACGAACACCGGAAAACCCGTAACGCCTAACGCATAACGGATCACGCATAACGCATAATGCATAACGCATAAAGCATAACGCATAACGCATAACGCAAACGTATAGCGCACAACGCATAACGCATAAACCATAACCCATACTTCATAACGCATAACGCATACTGCACAACGCATAACGAACACCGGAAAACCCATAACGCCTAACGCATAACGGATCACGCATAACGCATAACGCATAACGCATATCGCATAACGCATAACCCATAACGCAAACGTATAACGTGTAACTCATAACGCATAACGCATAAAGCATAACGCATAACGCATAACGCATAACGCATAACGCATAACGCATAACGCATAACGCATATCGCATAACGCATAACGCATAACGCATAACGCAAACGTATAACGCACAACGCATAACGCATAACGCATAACGCATAACATATAACGCATAACGCATAACGCATAACGCATAACGCATACGTATAACGCACAACGCATAACGCATAACGCATAACGCATATCGTATAACGCATAACGCATAACGCATAACGCATAACGCTAACGTATAGCGCACAACGCATAACGCATAAACCATAACCCATACTTCATAACGCATAACGCATACTGCCCAACGCATAACGAACACCGGAAAACCCATAACGCCTAACGCATAACGGATCACGCATAACCCATAACGCATAACGCATAACGCATAACGCATAACGCATAACGCATAACGCATAACGCATAACGCATAAAGCATAACGCATAACGCATAACGCATAACGCATACCGTATAACGCATAACGCATAACGCATAACGCATAACGCAAACGTATAGCGCACAATGCATGACGCATAAACAATAACCCATACTTCATAACGCATAACGCATACTGCACAACGCATAACGAACACCGGAAAACCCATAATGCCTAACGCATAACGGATCACGCATAACGCATAATGCATAACGCATAAAGCATAACGCTTAACGCATAACGCATAAAGCATAACGAATAACGCATAACGCATATCGCATAACGCATAACGCATAACGCAAACGTATAACGCACAACGCATAACGCATAACGCATAACGCATAACGCATAACGCATAACATATAACGCATAACGCATAACGCATAACGCATAACGCATAACGCATAACGCATAACGCATAACCCATAACGCATAACGCATAACGCATAACGCATAACGCATAAAGCATAACGCATAACGCATAACGCATGCCGTATAACGCATAACGCACAACGCATAACGCATAACGCATAACGCATAACATATAACGCATAACGCATAACGCATAACGCATAACGCATAACGCATAACGCATAACGCATAACGCATAACGCATAACGCATAACGCATAACGCATACCGCATACCGTATAACGCATAACGCATAACGCATAACGCTAACGTATAGCGCACAACGCATAACGCATAAACCATAACCCATACTTCATAACGCATAACGCATACTGCCCAAGCATAACGAACACCGGAAAACCCATAACGCCTAACGCATAACGGATCACGCATAACCCATAATGCATAACGCATAAAGCATAACGCATAACGCATAACGCATAACCCCTAACGCAATAACGCATAACGCATAACGCATAACGCATAAAGCATAACGTGTAACTCATAACGCATAACGCATAAAGCATAACGCATAACGCATAACGCATAACGCATAACGCATAACGCATAACGCATAACGCATAACGCATATCGCATAACGCATAACGCATAACGCATAACGCATAACGCATAACGCATAACGCATAACGCATACCGCATACCGTATAACGCATAACGCATAACGCATAACGCATAACGCATACGTATAACGCACAACGCATAACGCATAACGCATAACGCATACCCTATAACGCATAACGCATATCGCATAACGCATAACGCATAACGCAAACGTATAAGGCACAACGCATAACGCATAACGCATAACGCATAACATATAACGCATAACGCATAACGCATAACGCATAACGCATAAAGCATAACGTGTAACTCATAACGCATAACGCATAAAGCATAACGCATAACGTATAACGCATAACGCATAACGCATAACGCATAACGCATAACGCATAACGCATAACGCATAACGCATAACGCATATCGCATAACGCATAACGCATAACGCAAACGTATAACGTGTAACTCATAACGCATAACGCATAAAGCATAACGCATAACGCATAACGCATAACGCATAACGCATAACGCATATCGCATAACGCATAACGCATAACGCAAACGTATAACGCACAACGCATAACGCATAACGCATAACGCATAACGCATAACGCATAACGCATAACGCATAACGCATAACGCATAACGCATAACGCATAACGCATAAAGCATAACGCATAACGCATAACGCATAACGCATACCGTATAACGCATAACGCATAACGCATAACGCATAACGCAAACGTATAGCGCACAACGCATAACGCATAAACCATAACCCATACTTCATAACGCATAACGCATACTGCACAACGCATAACGAACACCGGAAATCCCATAACGCCTAACGCATAACGGATCACGCATAACGCATAATGCATAACGCATAAAGCATAACGCATAACGCATACGTATAACGAACAACGCATAACGCATAACGCATAACGCATAACGCATAACGCATACCGTATAACGCATAACGCATAACGCATAACGCATACGTTGTCACGCCGTGTCTCGGCGGGGGTTGGAAAACCCCCGAAAAGAACGACTCCGGGCTTTTATGGCTCTGAGACCGGGCCACGTGCAGCCGTATGCACGGGGTCCGCCCGGGACTAAGCAAGGCCGCTAAAAACCTACCGACCACGTAACGAATTTTGTTCGGGCGCCAGGCACCGCGAGGATGCCACGCGAAACGCGATGACTCTCTCGTGCACGGAGAAGCCGTGCACGAGAATCGGATCTTCGAAACGCGACTCGAAAAGCGAACGCAATGGGTCCAGGAGGTTCGAGCACGGAAAGGACTAGGACGGCCCTTACGGCAGGGCGGATCTCACAGGGTTCGAGAAATAGCGACAATTTTGGTCTCGAGTGGAAATTTATTTCCTTGTCAGATGGTACAGAGTACGGTCACGTGACCGCAACCCGAGAGCCCGCGCTCTTTATACACTTTTGCGAGAGTTGGTGGTATCGCAGCGCGTTTGTCGAATTCTCCTATCGCGCGTAAGCGCACGGATGACCGGTACGAAATACAATTTGAATTTCCCGACGAACGGGATCGCGCGAGGCGCAGATGGACGGCGCGGTACAGGACTGTCGCGATAGCTTTCGCACGTTAAACGCTCGCGAGGTGGTTATCTACGCCACCAGATTCAAGAGGACTTCGAAACATCGAAAGACGACTATTCTCGCGACACGCGATTCCTCCGAAGAAGCTTCCGGTAACCCGACGCAATGGAACACTCTCTAGACGCGAAGAAAATGCTCAAAGTGCTCTCGAGAGCACGAGCCGACGGCACGAGACGCAGGACGTCTCGGCACACGCGAAATTTCGAGGACGGAACGGCGACCGTTCGTCCTCGCGCAAAATCTATCGAGCCAAATCGCTACCGACAAATACGAAGAAGATCACTGTGCGACTCACCGTTATTGTTCGTAATCGAGGGGGTTTTCTCTATCGATTCGTCCCTTCCATTAATCGGGCTCCTCAGCCGGACCGGTCGGAGCGAAGTCGCCAACCTCCACTCGCCCGAAAAATACTTGAACGGCCGCGAGACCGAGGTTCTCTCTTACGAGAGGCGCGAAGATGTCGATCGCACAAACAATTCGCGAGGGCCGCTGACGGTTACGCAGGATGTTACTTGCTCTTCGTGAGAGCGCTAACGCGACAGTGATCTTCGCCTATCGACGGCTAGTCTTAGCGATTCTCGTTCCCCCTACCCGAACCTTTGCCGAAATCTTCCGAAGGTATGCGCTGTTCGCGCGCGATGCCCGCGTATCAGTACCGACTCTGCGAGGGTCCTTGGGCCCCAGACCATAACGCGAAAATTACTCGGCTCTCCAGGAGCCGAGGGAGGCCTTTGCCTCAATGGTCATCGTCGGCACCTATCTCGCCGGAACCCTATTTTGGCGGGACGAGGCGGTGTTGGGAACGCGAAAAGGGTGACGTTTTTCGTCGAGGGTTCCTTCCCTTCAGCGCCTCCTGGTTGCATGACCGGGTGCCTTCAATGCCAGAGTTTTGCCCGAGCTCGGGGCTTCGCAACGCAACGTTGGCCATCTTTTTCGCTCGACGATTCCTGTAGGCAGTGCATCTTCCTTCTGATTTCGAAGGTCGGGGTTTTGTTTCCGGGTCCTGTGTTCGGCCCTGAAACTTGCCGTTCTCGGCACGTACGCTAGGTGTCAGTACGCTGACTATTGTCTATTATCGGAAGTTCTTCGGGGAACGCTCTTGAATCGGTTAATTCTCGGTCTCGCGGTTCATTGTATCTTGGTCCGGTCCTTCGTTAATCGCAGACGTTACGCGAAATTAACGACAAAAGTGACGTCGCAAAAGTTGCAACGTCACAACTCCCCCCCCCTTAAAGTGGACCGGACCAACACGGTTTCGTCGACACTGTGATCTTTGGCTCGATTAACAAGAGAGCGTTCCCTTCGGAAGTCATCCTTACATCTGAGGAACCTTCACCAGGAGACAGACACACCCACGATTTCAACCAACACCTGTTTCCTGATATTTGTGCAATAACTCGAAACAACAAAATCAATGTACGGTTTCGGTTTTCGCCCGAAATTCAAAAAAACGCGGATGACGCTTGCAGCTCGGTGTGGTAGGTCGTATTATACTCGAAGCGAATTTGGGAGATGCTCGCATCCCACTCGCGATAGTCTCTATCGAGATACGTTACGATCATGGTTTTTAGCACACGGTGGACTCGTTTCTTTTCCCGCAAACGTTTGGGTCTACAGGACGCAACACCGTTTGCCCCTGTGCCCCGAATGTAATTTCACGTGCGGTCGTGACGCGAAGTACCATATCGCTCGATGGTATTCGATGACGATACCGATTTGTTCTATTGCGCAATTCTCAACAATACTGAATTGACCAAATTATCGAGGACGTACACGAAAACTTCACGCGTTAGATCCTTTATTTTCAGCCGAAACTGAACGTGCTCGACGGCGTGATCAATTGCCCCGGTGGTCAGAAGAAAATATCACGGTTCTGCGGCTTCTGTAACTTCTACCGTACCTGTTACCAATTCGATGGTTTCGCGACTCACGAACGGAAATGCAGAATCCGAATCTGTTAGAGCGTGGACGATTTTATCTCTTATTTTCACGCTCCCGATAAGAAGTGCGTGTTTCGCGACGAGAGCGGATTCAAGATTTTTATTCGCTACGCGAGTCGAAATTAAAGAGTACGAGGTCGTTCCGGCTCCTTTGAGCGGCTTCGTTGCGCATTTCGTTCGTAAAACACAACGGACGAAAATTTTCGCGTCGTTACGCCGGGTTCCCCATAACGATAACGGTGGAGTCGCGGCTTTTTTGGACAGTCTCCCGACCGGTGTCCCTCTTGGCCACGGTTCCAAAACGTGTTGCTCGCCACCGATTGACAGTTCGGCGACGAGACAGCTCGGCTTTCCCCGGTGGCGGTCGGGCGGTCTCGGTTCGTCGCTTCGCGGAAGCGGCTGATCGGCTGCACGACTCTTCGTTCGGTCGTGAGGGGTTCGCGGCCGTCGAAAATCGCGTTTCTGACTCGTACTAGTCGACTTTTCTTTATTCTACTTTTTCGACTTTTTATAAAGGTTCGCGTTGTAAGCGAACTCTTTATTCGCTAAATAGGGCGATTGATATAACTCCACACTTCGCGGTGTCGTATATCTTTCCCCTCCGCGTAGCTGTTCTTCCAGCTCTAAAACCGATGTTACGAGCGCGCGGGATATTACAGCACGCAATTCGTCTCTCGCGCCCCAATAGATTCGATCTATTTTCTTTTGTTCTGACCACGGGGTTTTCGAACGCGCGAGCATCGCTTTCATGTTCGCAAGATAATCTCGCACCGGCTCGTCCGGACCTTGCTTTCGTACGCGTAGATCGTGCTCTAATAATTCCTGGTAATCAGGATCCCGAAAATTTTTCTGCCATTCGCTAACAAACTCGGTCCAGGTCGTCATCGGAGGACAGTTCTCAAACCATTTCGCCGCCAGATCGGTGAAGCAGATCGGCAGACAGCGCACGAGATCAGCGTCTTTCAAATTACAGACGTTACGCATGTTAGATAGTCTGCTAAAGAACGCTTCGGCATCTTCCTCCGGTTTTCCTCCGAAAGTGAGGTGCCATTTTCGCATGACCTCGTACGCTGAGACCGGTGAGCGTCGCTCCGGCGGGGAAACGTTAGCCATTTTCGGAATGGATGTTGTGCGTTTTAAAATAGGGGTTCCCGACCGAGAAGGTACCCGCAACGTTATCTGACTGGGGCCGGGTAGGGATTCGTCAGGTTCGGGTTTTAGCCTGGACCGACTATCTTCCTCCCCGTCAGTCTCGTAAGCACTGTAATACGAAACATCTTCCTCGGTTGACCACCTCGACGTGAATTTTTCTTCCTCGTCCGACATTTGACGCCTGTCTCGAAGTCTGTTTACGTTCGCGAGGCTATTCTACCGCGTACTTGGCTGAAGGCCGTGCGAGAACGCTGTGTTTATGTAGCGCGTCCGGGCGCAGTGTGTTCCCCACGAATATCTTACTCGTAACGTTACCGAAACGAATCCCGTGGCTGTCAACCGTGACTACCTTTGTTCTCAAATCGAATCATAAGGAGGTCGAATTTATTATATTTTCAAAATCACGATCGGCCTATACGTTATATCCTACCACACGGTGCTGACTTTGCGTCCGAAACAATACGCGAGGCTTGGGAACAATATCGCTCCCGAAACCTTGAGGAAACGACTAAATGAAAACAGTGAGAAAAAAAAATTTCAATCTACGTGACAAACAAGAAGAAATTTGACTTTCGTTCGGGATGTAACCGTAACGATTTCAAATTTCACATCTTAAACCCGACACCTGAAGACGTACTTTTTGCCAATGAATAATAAATTACCATAAAATTTCAACAAAATACAATTTGGACAAGAATCAGATGTAGTTGGCTCTCAAAAATTTTCCTCCTCTCGGATATGTCACTTGAGGAAAAACGCAAACGTAACGAAACGTGGTTTAGCGTGTTTCCCCTGGCGTTGTGCCGCTGAGAATAGTCTCTTGCTCCTCAAACTGCGAATTTCTAAAGTCCTGTATCGCGCTTTTTCCCTGTAAGAGTCCTTCGTTCTCTCCGTGCTTCTCCCTGTTCTCGGGGAAAATCCCTTCGAGAGAGAGAAACCTGTTCGGGCGCCAGTTTGTCACGCCGTGTCTCGGCGGGGGTTGGAAAACCCCCGAAAAGAACGACTCCGGGCTTTTATGGCTCTGAGACCGGGCCACGTGCAGCCGTATGCACGGGGTCCGCCCGGGACTAAGCAAGGCCGCTAAAAACCTACCGACCACGTAACGAATTTTGTTCGGGCGCCAGGCACCGCGAGGATGCCACGCGAAACGCGATGACTCTCTCGTGCACGGAGAAGCCGTGCACGAGAATCGGATCTTCGAAACGCGACTCGAAAAGCGAACGCAATGGGTCCAGGAGGTTCGAGCACGGAAAGGACTAGGACGGCCCTTACGGCAGGGCGGATCTCACAGGGTTCGAGAAATAGCGACAATTTTGGTCTCGAGTGGAAATTTATTTCCTTGTCAGATGGTACAGAGTACGGTCACGTGACCGCAACCCGAGAGCCCGCGCTCTTTATACACTTTTGCGAGAGTTGGTGGTATCGCAGCGCGTTTGTCGAATTCTCCTATCGCGCGTAAGCGCACGGATGACCGGTACGAAATACAATTTGAATTTCCCGACGAACGGGATCGCGCGAGGCGCAGATGGACGGCGCGGTACAGGACTGTCGCGATAGCTTTCGCACGTTAAACGCTCGCGAGGTGGTTATCTACGCCACCAGATTCAAGAGGACTTCGAAACATCGAAAGACGACTATTCTCGCGACACGCGATTCCTCCGAAGAAGCTTCCGGTAACCCGACGCAATGGAACACTCTCTAGACGCGAAGAAAATGCTCAAAGTGCTCTCGAGAGCACGAGCCGACGGCACGAGACGCAGGACGTCTCGGCACACGCGAAATTTCGAGGACGGAACGGCGACCGTTCGTCCTCGCGCAAAATCTATCGAGCCAAATCGCTACCGACAAATACGAAGAAGATCACTGTGCGACTCCCCGTTATTGTTCGTAATCGAGGGGGTTTTCTCTATCGATTCGTCCCTTCCATTAATCGGGCTCCTCAGCCGGACCGGTCGGAGCGAAGTCGCCAACCTCCACTCGCCCGAAAAATACTTGAACGGCCGCGAGACCGAGGTTCTCTCTTACGAGAGGCGCGAAGATGTCGATCGCACAAACAATTCGCGAGGGCCGCTGACGGTTACGCAGGATGTTACTTGCTCTTCGTGAGAGCGCTAACGCGACAGTGATCTTCGCCTATCGACGGCTAGTCTTAGCGATTCTCGTTCCCCCTACCCGAACCTTTGCCGAAATCTTCCGAAGGTATGCGCTGTTCGCGCGCGATGCCCGCGTATCAGTACCGACTCTGCGAGGGTCCTTGGGCCCCAGACCATAACGCGAAAATTACTCGGCTCTCCAGGAGCCGAGGGAGGCCTTTGCCTCAATGGTCATCGTCGGCACCTATCTCGCCGGAACCCTATTTTGGCGGGACGAGGCGGTGTTGGGAACGCGAAAAGGGTGACGTTTTTCGTCGAGGGTTCCTTCCCTTCAGCGCCTCCTGGTTGCATGACCGGGTGCCTTCAATGCCAGAGTTTTGCCCGAGCTCGGGGCTTCGCAACGCAACGTTGGCCATCTTTTTCGCTCGACGATTCCTGTAGGCAGTGCATCTTCCTTCTGATTTCGAAGGTCGGGGTTTTGTTTCCGGGTCCTGTGTTCGGCCCTGAAACTTGCCGTTCTCGGCACGTACGCTAGGTGTCAGTACGCTGACTATTGTCTATTATCGGAAGTTCTTCGGGGAACGCTCTTGAATCGGTTAATTCTCGGTCTCGCGGTTCATTGTATCTTGGTCCGGTCCTTCGTTAATCGCAGACGTTACGCGAAATTAACGACAAAAGTGACGTCGCAAAAGTTGCAACGTCACAACGTATAACGCACAACGCATAACGCATAACGCATAACGCATAACGCATACCGTATAACGCATAACGCATAACGCATAACGCATAACGCATACCGTATAACGCATAACGCATATCGCATAACGCATAACGCATAACGCAAACGTATAAGGCACAACGCATAACGCATAACGCATAACGCATAACATATAACGCATAACGCATAACGCATAACGCATAACGCATAAAGCATAACGTGTAACTCATAACGCATAACGCATAAAGCATAACGCATAACGTATAAGGCATAACGCATAACGCATAACGCATAACGCATATCGCATAACGCATAACGCATAACGCAAACGTATAACGTGTAACTCATAACGCATAACGCATAAAGCATAACGCATAACGCATAACGCATAACGCATAACTCATAACGCATAACGCATAACGCATATCGCATAACGCATAACGCATAACGCAAACGTATAACGCACAACGCATAACGCATAACGCATAACGCATAACGCATAACGCATAACGCATAACGCATAACGCATAACGCATAACGCATAACGCATAACGCATAACGCATAACGCATAACGCATAACGCATAACGCATAACACATAACGCATACCGCATACCGTATAACGCATAACGCATAACGCATAACGCTAACGTATAGCGCACAACGCATAACGCATAAACCATAACCCATACTTCATAACGCATAACGCATACTGCCCAACGCATAACGAACACCGGAAAACCCATAACGCCTAACGCATAACGGATCACGCATAACCCATAATGCATAACGCATAAAGCATAACGCATAACGCATAACGCATAACCCCTAACGCAATAACGCATAACGCATAACGCATAACGCATAAAGCATAACGTGTAACTCATAACGCATAACGCATAAAGCATAACGCATAACGCATAACGCATAACGCATAACGCATAACGCATAACGCATAACGCATAACGCATATCGCATAACGCATAACGCATAACGCATAACGCATAACGCATAACGCATAACGCATAACGCATACCGCATACCGTATAACGCATAACGCATAACGCATAACGCATAACGCATACGTATAACGCACAACGCATAACGCATAACGCATAACGCATAACGCATAACGCATACCGTATAACGCATAACGCATATCGCATAACGCATAACGCATAACGCAAACGTATAAGGCACAACGCATAACGCATAACGCATAACGCATAACATATAACGCATAACGCATAACGCATAACGCATAACGCATAACGCATAAAGCATAACGTGTAACTCATAACGCATAACGCATAAAGCATAACGCATAACGTATAACGCATAACGCATAACGCATAACGCATAACGCATAACGCATAACGCATAACGCATAACGCATATCGCATAACGCATAACGCATAACGCAAACGTATAACGTGTAACTCATAACGCATAACGCATAAAGCATAACGCATAACGCATAACGCATAACGCATAACGCATAACGCATAACGCATAACGCATAACGCATAACGCATATCGCATAACGCATAACGCATAACGCAAACGTATAACGCACAACGCATAACGCATAACGCATAACGCATACCGCATAACGCATAACGCATAACGCATAACGCATAACGCATAACGCATAACGCATAACGCATAAAGCATAACGCATAACGCATAACGCATAACGCATACCGTATAACGCATAACGCATAACGCATAACGCATAACGCAAACGTATAGCGCACAACGCATAACGCATAAACCATAACCCATACTTCATAACGCATAACGCATACTGCACAACGCATAACGAACACCGGAAATCCCATAACGCCTAACGCATAACGGATCACGCATAACGCATAATGCATAACGCATAAAGCATAACGCATAACGCATACGTATAACGAACAACGCATAACGCATAACGCATAACGCATAACGCATAACGCATAACGTATAACGCATAACGCATAACGCATACGTATAACGCACAACGCATAACGCATAACGCATAACGCATAACGCATAACGCATACCGTATAACGCATAACGCATAACGCAAAACGCATACGTATAACGCACAACGCATAACGCATAACGCATAACGCATAACGCATAACGCATAACGCATAACGCATAACGCATACCGCATAACGCACACCGTATAACGCATAACGCATAACGCAAACGTATAGCGCACAACGCATAACGCATAAACCATAACCCATACTTCAAACCGCATAACGCATACTGCACAATGCATAACGAACACCGGAAAACCCATAACGCCAAACGCATAACGGATCACGCATAACGCATAATTCATAACGCATAAAGCATAACGCATAACGCATAACCCCTAACGCAATAACGCATAACGCATAACGCATAAAGCATAACGTGTAACTCATAACGCATAACGCATAAAGCATAACGCATAACGCATAACGCATAACGCATAACGCATAACGCATAACGCATAACGCGTATCGCATAACGCATAACGCATAACGCAAACGTATAACGCACAACGCATAACGCATAACGCATAACGCATAACGCATAACGCATAACGCATAACGCATAACGCATAACGCATAACGCATAACATATAACGCATAACGCATAACGCATAACGCATAACGCATAACGCATACCGTATAACGCATAACGCATAACGCATAACGCATACGTTTAACGCACGACGCATAACGCATAACGCATAACGCATAACGCATACCGTATAACGCATAACGCATAACGCAAACGTATAACGTGTAACTCATAACGCATAACGCATAAAGCATAACGCATAACGCATAACGCATAACGCATAACGCATAACGCATAACGCATAACGCATAACGCATATCGCATAACGCATAACGCATAACGCAAACGTATAACGCACAACGCATAACGCATAACGCATAACGCATAACATATAACGCATAACGCACAACGCATAACGCATAACGCATAACGCATACCGTATAACGCATAACGCATAACGCATAACGCATAACGCATAACGCATAACGCATAACGCATAACGCATAACGCATAACGCATAACGCATAACGCATAACGCATAACGCATAACGCATAACGCATAACGCATATCGCATAACGCATAACGCATAACGCAAACGTATAACGTGTAACTCATAACGCATAACGCATAAAGCATAACGCATAACGCATAACGCATAACGCATAACGCATAACGCATAACGCATAACGCATAACGCATAACGCATATCGCATAACGCATAACGCATAACGCAAACGTATAACGCACAACGCATAACGCATAACGCATAACGCATACCGCATAACGCATAACGCATAACGCATAACGCATAACGCATAACGCATAACGCATAAAGCATAACGCATAACGCATAACGCATAACGCATACCGTATAACGCATAACGCATAACGCATAACGCATAACGCAAACGTATAGCGCACAACGCATAACGCATAAACCATAACCCATACTTCATAACGCATAACGCATACTGCACAACGCATAACGAACACCGGAAATCCCATAACGCCTAACGCATAACGGATCACGCATAACGCATAATGCATAACGCATAAAGCATAACGCATAACGCATACGTATAACGAACAACGCATAACGCATAACGCATAACGCATAACGCATAACGCATACCGTATAACGCATAACGCATAACGCATACGTATAACGCACAACGCATAACGCATAACGCATAACGCATAACGCATAACGCATACCGTATAACGCATAACGCATAACGCAAAACGCATACGTATAACGCACAACGCATAACGCATAACGCATAACGCATAACGCATAACGCATAACGCATAACGCATAACGCATACCGCATAACGCACACCGTATAACGCATAACGCATAACGCAAACGTATAGCGCACAACGCATAACGCATAAACCATAACCCATACTTCAAACCGCATAACGCATACTGCACAATGCATAACGAACACCGGAAAACCCATAACGCCAAACGCATAACGGATCACGCATAACGCATAATTCATAACGCATAAAGCATAACGCATAACGCATAACCCCTAACGCAATAACGCATAACGCATAACGCATAAAGCATAACGTGTAACTCATAACGCATAACGCATAAAGCATAACGCATAACGCATAACGCATAACGCATAACGCATAACGCATAACGCATAACGCGTATCGCATAACGCATAACGCATAACGCAAACGTATAACGCACAACGCATAACGCATAACGCATAACGCATAACGCATAACGCATAACGCATAACGCATAACGCATAACGCATAACGCATAACGCATAACATATAACGCATAACGCATAACGCATAACGCATAACGCATAACGCATACCGTATAACGCATAACGCATAACGCATAACGCATACGTTTAACGCACGACGCATAACGCATAACGCATAACGCATAACGCATACCGTATAACGCATAACGCATAACGCAAACGTATAACGTGTAACTCATAACGCATAACGCATAAAGCATAACGCATAACGCATAACGCATAACGCATAACGCATAACGCATAACGCATAACGCATAACGCATATCGCATAACGCATAACGCATAACGCAAACGTATAACGCACAACGCATAACGCATAACGCATAACGCATAACATATAACGCATAACGCACAACGCATAACGCATAACGCATAACGCATACCGTATAACGCATAACGCATAACGCATAACGCATAACGCATAACGCATAACGCATAACGCATAACGCATAACGCATAACGCATAACGCATAACGCATAACGCATAACGCATAACGCATAACGCATAACGCATAACGCATAACGCATAACGCATACCGTATAACGCATAACGCATAACGCATAACGCATAACGCATAACGCATAACATATAACGCATAACGCACAACGCATAACGCATAACGCATAACGCATAACGCATAACGCATAACGCATAACGCATACCGCATACCGTATAACGCATAACGCATAACGCATACCGTATAACGCATTACGCATAACGCATAACGCATACCGTATAACGCATAACGCATAACGCATAACGCAAACGTATAGCGCACAACGCATAACGCATAAACCATAACCCATACTTCATAACGCATAACGCATACTGCACAACGCATAACGAACACCGGAAAACCCATAACGCCTAACGCATAACGGATCACGCATAACGCATAATGCATAACGCATAAAGCATAACGCATAACGCATAACGCATAACGCATAACGCATAACGCATATCGCATAACGCATAACGCATAACGCAAACGTATAACGCACAACGCATAACGCATAACGCATAACGCATAACATTTAACGCATAACGCATAACGCATAACGCATACCGTATAACGCATAACGCATAACGCATAACGCATAACGCATACGTATAACGCACGACGCATAACGCATAACGCATAACGCATACCGTATAACGCATAACGCATAACGCATAACGCATAACGCATAACGCATAACGCATACCGCATACCGTATAACGCATAACGCATAACGCATACCGTATAACGCATAACGCATAACGCATAACCCCTAACGCAATAACGCATAACGCATAACGCATAAATCATAACGTGTAACTCATAACGCATAACGCATAAAGCATAACGCATAACGCATAACGCATAACGCATAACGCATAACGCATATTGCATAACGCATAACGCATAACGCAAACGTATAACGCACAACGCATAACGCATAACGCATAACGCATAACATTTAACGCATAACGCATAACGCATAACGCATACCGTATAACGCATAACGCATAACGCATAACGCAAACGTATAGCGCACAACGCATAACGCATAAACCATAACCCATACTTCATAACGCATAACGCATACTGCACAACGCATAACGAACACCGGAAAACCCATAACGCCTAACGCATAACGGATCACGCATAACGCATAATGCATAACGCATAAAGCATAACGCATAACGCATAACGCATAACCCCTAACGCAATAACGCATAACGCATAACGCATAAAGCATAACGTGTAACTCATAACGCATAACGCATAAAGCATAACGCATAACGCATAACGCATAACGCATAACGCATAACGCATAACGCATATCGCATAACGCATAACGCATAACGCAAACGTATAACGCACAACGCATAACGCATAACGCATAACATTTAACGCATAACGCATAACGCATAACGCATACCGTATAACGCATAACGCATAACGCATAACGCATAACGCATACGTATAACGCACGACGCATAACGCATAACGCATAACGCATAACGCATACCGTATAACGCATAACGCATAACGCATAACGCATAACGCATAACGCAAACGTATAGCGCACAACGCATAACGCATAAACCATAACCCATACTTCATAACGCATAACGCATACTGCACAACGCATAACGAACACCGGAAAACCCATAACGCCTAACGCATAACGGATCACGCATAACGCATAACGCATAACGCATATCGCATACCGCATAACGCATAACGCAAACGTATAACGTGTAACTCATAACGCATAACGCATAAAGCATAACGCATAACGCATAACGCATAACGCAAACGTATAACGCACAACGCATAACGCATAACGCATAACGCATAACATATAACGCATAACGCACAACGCATAACGCATAACGCATAACGCATACCGTATAACGCATAACGCATAACGCATACGTATAACGCACGACGCATAACGCATAACGCATAACGCATAACGCATACCGTATAATGCATAACGCATAACGCATAACGCATAACGCATAACGCATAACGCATAAAGCATAACGCGTAACGCATAACGCATAACGCATAACGCATAACGCATGACGTATAACGCATAACGCATACCGTATAACGCATAACGCATAACGCATAACGCATAACGCATACCGTATAACGGCTAACGCATAACGCATAACGCATAACGCATACGTATAACGCACGACGCATAACGCATAACGCATAACGCATACCGTATAACGGCTAACGCATAACGCATAACGCATACGTATAACGCACGACGCATAACGCATAACGCATAACGCATACCGTATAACGCATAACGCATAACGCATAACGCATAACGCATAACGCATAACGCATAACGCATAACGCATAACGCATAACGCATAACGCATAACGCATAACGCATAACGCATAACGCATAACGCATAACGCATAAAGCATAACGCGTAACGCATAACGCATAACGCATAACGCATAACGCATACGTATAACGCACGACGCATAACGCATAACGCATAACGCATACCGTATAACGCATAACGCATAACGCATAACGCATAACGCATAACGCATAACGCATAACGCATAACGCATAACGCATAACGCATAACGCATAACGCATAACGCATAACGCATAACGCATAACGCATAACGCATAAAGCATAACGCGTAACGCATAACGCATAACGCATAACGCATAACGCATGACGTATAACGCATAACGCATACCGTATAACGCATAACGCATAACGCATAACGCATAACGCATACCGTATAACGGCTAACGCATAACGCATAACGCATACGTATAACGCACGACGCATAACGCATAACGCATAACGCATACCGTATAACGCATAACGCATAACGCATAACGCAAACGTATAGCGCACAACGCATAACGCATAAACCATAACCCATACTTCATAACGCATAGCGCATACTGCACAACGCATAACGAACACCGGAAAACCCATAACGCCTAACGCATAACGGATCACGCATAACGCATAACGCATAACGCATATCGCATAACGCATAACGCATAACGCAAACGTATAACGTGTAACTCATAACGCATAACGCATAAAGCATAACGCATAACGCATAACGCATAACGCATAACGCATAACGCATAACGCATAACGCATAACGCATAACGCATAACGCATAACGCATATCGCATAACGCATAACGCATAACGCAAACGTATAACGCACAACGCATAACGCATAACGCATAACGCATAACATATAACGCATAACGCATAACGCATAACGCATAACGCATACCGTATAACGCATAACGGATAACGCATAACGCATACGTTTAACGCACGACGCATAACGCATAACGCATAACGCATAACGCATACCGTATAACGCATAACGCATAACGCATAACGCATAACGCATAACGCATAACGCATAACGCATAACGCATAACGCATAACGTATAACGCATAAGGCATAACGCATAACGCATAACGCATAACGCATAACGCATAACGCATAACGAATAACGCATAACGCAAAATGAATAACGCATAAAGCATAACGCATAACCCATAACCCTTAACGCATAACGCATAACGCATAATGCACAACGCTTAACGAATACCGCAAATCGCATAACGCCTAACGCGTAACGGATCACGCATGACGCATAAAGCATAACGCCTATCGCATAACATATAACGCATAACGCATAACGTATAACGCCTAAAGCATAACGCATAATGCATAACGCATAACGCATAACGCATAACGCATAACGCATAACGCATAACGCATAACGCATAACGCATAACGCATAACGCATAACGCATAACGCATAACGCATAACGCATAACGCATAACGCATAACGCATAACGCATAACGCATAACGCATAACGCATAACGCATAACGCATAACGCATAACGCATAACGCATAACGCATAACGCATAACGCATAACGCATAACGCATAACGCATACCGTATAACGCATAACGCATACGTATAATACATAACGCATAACGCATAACGCATAACGCATAACGCATAACGCATAACGCATAACGCATAACGCATAACGCATAACGCATAACGCATAACGCATAACGCATAAAGCATAACGCATAACGCATAACGCATAACGCATAACGCATAACGCATAACGTATAACTCATAACGCATAACGCATAAAGCATAACGCATAACGCATAACGCATAACGCATAACGCATAACGCATAACGCATAACGCATAACGCATAACGCATAACGCATAACGCATAACGCATAACGCATAACGCATAACGCATAACGCATACCGTATAACGCATAACTCATAACGCATAACGCATAACGCATACGTATAACGCACAACGCATAACGCATAACGCATAACGCATACCGTATAACGCATAACGCATAACGCTTAACGCATACGTATAACGCACAACGCACAACGCATAACGCCTAACGCATAACGCTTAACGCATACCGTATAACGCATAACGCATAACGCATAACGCACACCGTACAACGCATAACGCATAACGCAAACGTATAGCGCACAACGCATAACGCATAAACCATAACCCATACTTCATAACGCATAACGCATACTGCACAACGCATAACGAACACCGGAAAACCCATAACGCCTAACGCATAACGGATCACGCATAACGCATAATTCATAACGCATAAAGCATAACGCATAACGCATAACCCCTAACGCAATAACGCATAACGCATAACGCATAAAGCATAACGTGGAACTCATAACGCATAACGCATAAAGCATAACGCATAACGCATAACGCATAACGCATAACGCATATCGCATAACGCATAACGCATAACGCAAACGTATAACGCACAACGCATAACGCATAACGCATAACACATAACGCATAACGCATAACATATAACGCATAACGCATAACGCATAACGCATAACGCAAACGTATAGCGCACAACGCATAACGCATAAACCATAACCCATACTTCATAACGCATAACGCATACTGCACAACGCATAACGAACACCGGAAAACCCATAACGCCTAACGCATAACGGATCACGCATATCGCATAATGCATAACGCATAAAGCATAACGCATAACGCATAACGCATAACGCATAACCCCTAACGCAATAACGCATAACGCATAAAGCATAACGTGTAACTCATAACGCATAACGCAAAAAGCATAACGCATAACGCATAACGCATAACGCATAACGCATAACGCATAACGCATAACGCATATCGCATAACGCATAACGCATAACGCAAACGTATAACGCACAACGCATAACATATAACGCATAACGCATAACGCATAACGCATAACGCATAACGCATAACGCATATCGCATAACGCATAACGCATAACGCAAACGTATAACGCACAACGCATAACGCATAACGCATAACGCATAACATATAACTCATAACGCATAACGCATAACGCATATCGCATAACGCATAACGCATAACGCATAACGCATAACGTTAACGCATAACCCATAACGCATAAGGCTTGATGCATGACGCATATCGCATATCGCATAACGCATAAGGCTTGATGCATGACGCATATCGCATAACGCATAAGGCATAACGCATAATACATAACGTATAACGCATTATGCATAATGCATAACGCATAACGCATAACGCATAACGCATATCGGATAACACATACGCATAACGCATAATGCATAACGCATAACGCAAAAGCATAACGCATAAACCATAACCCATACTTCATATCGCATAACGCATACTGCACAACGCATAACGAACACCGGAAAACCCATAACGCCTAACGCATAACGGATCACGCATAACGCATAATGCATAACGCATAAAGCATAACGCATAACGCATAACGCATAACGCATAACCCCTAAAGCAAAAACGCATAACGCATAAAGCATAACGTGTAACTCATAACGCATAACGCATAACGTATAACGCATAAAGCATAACGCATAACGCATAAGGCATAACGCATTACGCATAACTTATAACTCATAACTCATAACGAATAACGCATAACGCAAAATGAATAACGCATAAAGCATAACGCATAACCCATAACCCTTAACGCATAACGCATAACGCATAATGCACAACGCTTAACGAATACCGCAAATCGCATAACGCCTAACGCATAACGGATCACGCATGACGCATAAAGCATAACGCATATCGCATAACATATAACCCATAACGCATAACGCATAACGCATAACGCATAACGCATAAAGCATAACGCATAACGCATACCGTATAACGCATAACGCATAACGCATACGTATAACGCACAACGCATAACGCATAACGCATAACCCATAACGCATAACGCATACCGTATAACGCATAACGCATAACGCACACCGTATAACGCATAACGCATAACGCAAACGTATAGCGCACAATGCATAACGCATAAACCATAACCCATACTTCATAACGCATAACGCATAGTGCACAACGCATAACGAACACCGGAAAACCCATAATGCCTAACGCATAACGGATCATGCATAACGCATAATGCATAACGCATAAAGCATAACGCATAACGCATAACGCATAACCCCTAACGCAATAACGCATAACGCATAACGCATAACGCATAACGCATAACGCATAACGCATAAAGCATAACGCATAACGCATAACGCATAACGCATAACGCATAACGCATAACGCATAACGCATAACGCATAACGCATAACGCATAACGCATAACGCATAACGCATAACGCATAACGCATAACGCATAACCCATAACGCATAACGCAAAACGCATAACGTTAACGCAGAACCCATAACGCATAAGGCTTGATGCATGACGCATATCGCATATCGCATAACGCATAAGGCTTGATGCATGACGCATATCGCATAACGCATAAGGCATAACGCATAATACATAACGTATAACGCATTATGCATAACGCATAACGCATAACGCATAACGCATATCGCATAACGCATAACGCATAACGCATAACGCATAACGCATAACGCATAACGCATAACGCATAACGCATACCGTATAACGCATAACGCATAACGCATAACGCATACGTATAACGCACAACGCATAACGCATAACGCATAACGCATAACGCATACCGTATAACGCATAACGCATAACGCAAACGTATAGCGCACAACGCATAACGCATAAACCATAACCCATACTTCATAACGCATAACGCATACTGCACAACGCATAACGAACACCGGAAAACCCATAACGCCTAACGCATAACGGATCACGCATAACGCATAATGCATAACGCATAAAGCATGACGCATAACGCATAACGCATAACGCATAACACCTAAAGCAAAAACGCATAACGCATAAAGCATAACGTGTAACTCATAACGCATAACGCATAAAGCATAACGCATAACGCATAGCGCATAACGCATAACGCATAACGCATAACGCATAACGCATAACGCATAACGCATATCGCATAACGCATAACGCATATCGCATAACGCATAACGCATAACGCAAACGTATAACGCACAACGCATAACGCATAACGCATAACGCATAACATATAACGCATAACGCATAACGCATAACGCATAACGCATAAAGCATAACGCATAACGCATAACGCATATCGCATAACACATACGCATAACGCATAATGCATAACGCATAAGGCATAACGCATTACGCATAACTTATAACTCATAACTCATAACGAATAACGCATAACGCAAAATGAATAACGCATAAAGCATAACGCATAACCCATAACCCTTAACGCATAACGCATAACGCATAATGCACAACGCTTAACGAATACCGCAAATCGCATAACGCCTAACGCATAACGGATCACGCATGACGTTTAAAGCATAACGCATATCGCATAACATATAACGCATAACGCATAACGCATAACGCATAAAGCATAACGCATAATGCATAACGCATAACGCATATCGCATAACGCATAACGCATATCGCATAACGCATAACGCATAACGCAAACGTATAACGCACAACGCATAACGCATAACGCATAACGCATAACATATAACGCATAACGCATAACGCATAACGCATAACGCATAAAGCATAACGCATAACGCATATCGCATAACACATACGCATAACGCATAATGCATAATGCATAAGGCATAACGCATTACGCATAACTTATAACTCATAACTCATAACGAATAACGCATAACGCAAAATGAATAACGCATAAAGCATAACGCATAACCCATAACCCTTAACGCTTAACGCATAACTCATAATGCACAACGCTTAACGAATACCGCAAATCGCATAACGCCTAACGCATAACGGATCACGCATGAATCATAAAGCATAACGCATATCGCATAACATATAACGCATAACGCATATCGCATAACGCATAACGCAAACGTATAACGCACAACGCATAACGCATAACGCATAACGCATAACATATAACGCATAACGCATAACGCATAACGCATAACGCATAACGCATAACGCATAACGCATAACGCATAACGCATAACGCATAACGCATAACGCATAACGCATAACGCATAACGCATAACGCATAACGCATAACGCATAACGCATAACGCATAACGCATAACGCATAACGCATAACGCATAACGCATAACGCATAACGCATACCGTATAACGCATAACGCATAACGCATAACGCATAACGCATACGTATAACGCACAACGCATAACGCATAACGCATAACGCATACCGTATAACGCATAACGCATAACGCTTAACGCATACGTATAACGCACAACGCACAACGCATAACGCCTAACGCATAACGCTTAACGCATACCGTATAACGCATAACGCATAACGCATAACGCACACCGTACAACGCATAACGCATAACGCAAACGTATAGCGCACAACGCATAACGCATAAACCATAACCCATACTTCATAACGCATAACGCATACTGCACAACGCATAACGAACACCGGAAAACCCATAACGCCTAACGCATAACGGATCACGCATAACGCATAATTCATAACGCATAAAGCATAACGCATAACGCATAACCCCTAACGCAATAACGCATAACGCATAACGCATAAAGCATAACGTGGAACTCATAACGCATAACGCATAAAGCATAACGCATAACGCATAACGCATAACGCATAACGCATATCGCATAACGCATAACGCATAACGCAAACGTATAACGCACAACGCATAACGCATAACGCATAACGCATAACACATAACGCATAACGCATAACATATAACGCATAACGCATAACGCATAACGCATAACGCAAACGTATAGCGCACAACGCATAACGCATAAACCATAACCCATACTTCATAACGCATAACGCATACTGCACAACGCATAACGAACACCGGAAAACCCATAACGCCTAACGCATAACGGATCGCGCATATCGCATAATGCATAACGCATAAAGCATAACGCATAACGCATAACGCATAACGCATAACCCCTAACGCAATAACGCATAACGCATAACGCATAAAGCATAACGTGTAACTCATAACGCATAACGCAAAAAGCATATCGCATAACGCATAACGCATAACGCATAACGCATAACGCATATCGCATAACGCATAACGCATAACGCAAACGTATAACGCACAACGCATAACATATAACGCATAACGCATAACGCATAACGCATAACGCATAACGCATAACGCATATCGCATAACGCATAACGCATAACGCAAACGTATAACGCACAACGCATAACGCATAACGCATAACGCATAACATATAACTCATAACGCATAACGCATAACGCATAACGCATATCGCATAACGCATAACGCATAACGCATAACGCATAACGTTAACGCATAACCCATAACGCATAAGGCTTGATGCATGACGCATATCGCATATCGCATAACGCATAAGGCTTGATGCATGACGCATATCGCATAACGCATAAGGCATAACGCATAATACATAACGTATAACGCATTATGCATAACGCATAACGCATAACGCATAACGCATATCGCATAACACATACGCATAACGCATAATGCATAACGCATAACGCAAAAGCATAACGCATAAACCATAACCCATACTTCATATCGCATAACGCATACTGCACAACGCATAACGAACACCGGAAAACCCATAACGCCTAACGCATAACGGATCACGCATAACGCATAATGCATAACGCATAAAGCATAACGCATAACGCATAACGCATAACGCATAACCCCTAAAGCAAAAACGCATAACGCATAAAGCATAACGTGTAACTCATAACGCATAACGCATAACGTATAACGCATAAAGCATAACGCATAACGCATAACGCATATCGCATTACGCATAACTTATAACTCATAACTCATAACGAATAACGCATAACGCAAACTGAATAACGCATAAAGCATAACGCATAACCCATAACCCTTAACGCATAACGCATAACGCATAATGCACAACGCTTAACGAATACCGCAAATCGCATAACGCCTAACGCATAACGGATCACGCATGACGCATAAAGCATAACGCATATCGCATAACATATAACGCATAACGCATAACGCATAACGCATAAAGCATAACGCATAATGCATAACGCATAACGCATAACGCATAACGCATAACGCATAACGCATAACGCATAACGCATAACTCATAACGCATAACGCATAACGCATAACGCATAACGCATAATGCATAACGCATAACGGATAACTCATAACGCATAACGCATAAAGCATAACGCATAACGCATAACGCATAACGCATAACGCATAACGCATAACGCATAACGCATAACGCATAACGCATAACGCATAACGCATAAGGCATAACGCATAACGCATAACGCATAACGCATAACGCATAACGCATAACGCATAACGCATATCGCATAACACATACGCATAACGCATAATGCATAACGCATAAGGCATAACGCATTACGCATAACTTATAACTCATAACTCATAACGAATAACGCATAACGCAAAATGAATAACGCATAAAGCATAACGCATAACCCATAACCCTTAACGCATAACGCATAACGCATAATGCACAACGCTTAACGAATACCGCAAATCGCATAACGCCTAACGCATAACGGATCACGCATGACGCATAAAGCATAACGCATATCGCATAACATATAACCCATAACGCATAACGCATAACGCATAACGCATAAAGCATAACGCATAACGCATACCGTATAACGCATAACGCATAACGCATACGTATAACGCACAACGCATAACGCATAACGCATAACGCATACCGTATAACGCATAACGCATAACGCACACCGTATAACGCATAACGCATAACGCAAACGTATAGCGCACAATGCATAACGCATAAACCATAACCCATACTTCATAACGCATAACGCATAGTGCACAACGCATAACGAACACCGGAAAACCCATAATGCCTAACGCATAACGGATCATGCATAACGCTTAATGCATAACGCATAAAGCATAACGCATAACGCATAACGCATAACCCCTAACGCAATAACGCATAACGCATAACGCATAACGCATAACGCATAACGCATAAAGCATAACGCATAACGCATAACGCATAACGCATAACGCATAACGCATAACGCATAACGCATAACGCATAACGCATAACGCATAACGCATAACGCATAACGCATAACGCATAACGCATAACCCATAACGCATAACGCAAAACGCATAACGTTAACGCAGAACCCATAACGCATAACGCATAACGCATAACGCATAACGCATAACGCATAACGCATAACGCATAACGCATAACGCATAACGCATACCGTATAACGCATAACGCATAACGCATAACGCATAACGCATACGTATAACGCACAACGCATAACGCATAACGCATAACGCATACCGTATAACGCATAACGCATAACGCTTAACGCATACGTATAACGCACAACGCACAACGCATAACGCCTAACGCATAACGCTTAACGCATACCGTATAACGCATAACGCATAACGCATAACGCACACCGTACAACGCATAACGCATAACGCAAACGTATAGCGCACAACGCATAACGCATAAACCATAACCCATACTTCATAACGCATAACGCATACTGCACAACGCATAACGAACACCGGAAAACCCATAACGCCTAACGCATAACGGATCACGCATAACGCATAATTCATAACGCATAAAGCATAACGCATAACGCATAACCCCTAACGCAATAACGCATAACGCATAACGCATAAAGCATAACGTGGAACTCATAACGCATAACGCATAAAGCATAACGCATAACGCATAACGCATAACGCATAACGCATATCGCATAACGCATAACGCATAACGCAAACGTATAACGCACAACGCATAACGCATAACGCATAACGCATAACACATAACGCATAACGCATAACATATAACGCATAACGCATAACGCATAACGCATAACGCAAACGTATAGCGCACAACGCATAACGCATAAACCATAACCCATACTTCATAACGCATAACGCATACTGCACAACGCATAACGAACACCGGAAAACCCATAACGCCTAACGCATAACGGATCGCGCATATCGCATAATGCATAACGCATAAAGCATAACGCATAACGCATAACGCATAACGCATAACCCCTAACGCAATAACGCATAACGCATAACGCATAAAGCATAACGTGTAACTCATAACGCATAACGCAAAAAGCATATCGCATAACGCATAACGCATAACGCATAACGCATAACGCATATCGCATAACGCATAACGCATAACGCAAACGTATAACGCACAACGCATAACATATAACGCATAACGCATAACGCATAACGCATAACGCATAACGCATAACGCATATCGCATAACGCATAACGCATAACGCAAACGTATAACGCACAACGCATAACGCATAACGCATAACGCATAACATATAACTCATAACGCATAACGCATAACGCATAACGCATATCGCATAACGCATAACGCATAACGCATAACGCATAACGTTAACGCATAACCCATAACGCATAAGGCTTGATGCATGACGCATATCGCATATCGCATAACGCATAAGGCTTGATGCATGACGCATATCGCATAACGCATAAGGCATAACGCATAATACATAACGTATAACGCATTATGCATAACGCATAACGCATAACGCATAACGCATATCGCATAACACATACGCATAACGCATAATGCATAACGCATAACGCAAAAGCATAACGCATAAACCATAACCCATACTTCATATCGCATAACGCATACTGCACAACGCATAACGAACACCGGAAAACCCATAACGCCTAACGCATAACGGATCACGCATAACGCATAATGCATAACGCATAAAGCATAACGCATAACGCATAACGCATAACGCATAACCCCTAAAGCAAAAACGCATAACGCATAAAGCATAACGTGTAACTCATAACGCATAACGCATAACGTATAACGCATAAAGCATAACGCATAACGCATAACGCATATCGCATTACGCATAACTTATAACTCATAACTCATAACGAATAACGCATAACGCAAACTGAATAACGCATAAAGCATAACGCATAACCCATAACCCTTAACGCATAACGCATAACGCATAATGCACAACGCTTAACGAATACCGCAAATCGCATAACGCCTAACGCATAACGGATCACGCATGACGCATAAAGCATAACGCATATCGCATAACATATAACGCATAACGCATAACGCATAACGCATAAAGCATAACGCATAATGCATAACGCATAACGCATAACGCATAACGCATAACGCATAACGCATAACGCATAACGCATAACTCATAACGCATAACGCATAACGCATAACGCATAACGCATAATGCATAACGCATAACGGATAACTCATAACGCATAACGCATAAAGCATAACGCATAACGCATAACGCATAACGCATAACGCATAACGCATAACGCATAACGCATAACGCATAACGCATAACGCATAACGCATAAGGCATAACGCATAACGCATAACGCATAACGCATAACGCATAACGCATAACGCATAACGCATATCGCATAACACATACGCATAACGCATAATGCATAACGCATAAGGCATAACGCATTACGCATAACTTATAACTCATAACTCATAACGAATAACGCATAACGCAAAATGAATAACGCATAAAGCATAACGCATAACCCATAACCCTTAACGCATAACGCATAACGCATAATGCACAACGCTTAACGAATACCGCAAATCGCATAACGCCTAACGCATAACGGATCACGCATGACGCATAAAGCATAACGCATATCGCATAACATATAACCCATAACGCATAACGCATAACGCATAACGCATAAAGCATAACGCATAACGCATACCGTATAACGCATAACGCATAACGCATACGTATAACGCACAACGCATAACGCATAACGCATAACGCATACCGTATAACGCATAACGCATAACGCACACCGTATAACGCATAACGCATAACGCAAACGTATAGCGCACAATGCATAACGCATAAACCATAACCCATACTTCATAACGCATAACGCATAGTGCACAACGCATAACGAACACCGGAAAACCCATAATGCCTAACGCATAACGGATCATGCATAACGCTTAATGCATAACGCATAAAGCATAACGCATAACGCATAACGCATAACCCCTAACGCAATAACGCATAACGCATAACGCATAACGCATAACGCATAACGCATAAAGCATAACGCATAACGCATAACGCATAACGCATAACGCATAACGCATAACGCATAACGCATAACGCATAACGCATAACGCATAACGCATAACGCATAACGCATAACGCATAACGCATAACCCATAACGCATAACGCAAAACGCATAACGTTAACGCAGAACCCATAACGCATAAGGCTTGATGCATGACGCATATCGCATATCGCATAACGCATAAGGCTTGATGCATGACGCATATCGCATAACGCATAAGGCATAACGCATAATACATAACGTATAACGCATTATGCATAACGCATAACGCATAACGCATAACGCATATCGCATAACGCATAACGCATAACGCATAACGCATAACGCATAACGCATAACGCATAACGCATACCGTATAACGCATAACGCATAACGCATAACGCATACGTATAACGCACAACGCATAACGCATAACGCATAACGCATAACGCATACCGTATAACGCATAACGCAAACGTATAGCGCACAACGCATAACGCATAAACCATAACCCATACTTCATAACGCATAACCCATACTGCACAACGCATAACGAACACCGGAAAACCCATAACGCCTAACGCATAACGGATCACGCATAACGCATAATGCATAACGCATAAAGCATGACGCATAACGCATAACGCATAACGCATAACACCTAAAGCAAAAACGCATAACGCATAAAGCATAACGTGTAACTCATAACGCATAACGCATAAAGCATAACGCATAACGCATAACGCATAACGCATAACGCATAACGCATAACGCATAACGCATAACGCATAACGCATAACGCATAACGCATATCGCATAACGCATAACGCATATCGCATAACGCATAACGCATAACGCAAACGTATAACGCACAACGCATAACGCATAACGCATAACGCATAACATATAACGCATAACGCATAACGCATAACGCATAACGCATAAAGCATAACGCATAACGCATAACGCATATCGCATAACACATACGCATAACGCATAATGCATAACGCATAAGGCATAACGCATTACGCATAACTTATAACTCATAACTCATAACGAATAACGCATAACGCAAAATGAATAACGCATAAAGCATAACGCATAACCCATAACCCTTAACGCATAACGCATAACGCATAATGCACAACGCTTAACGAATACCGCAAATCGCATAACGCCTAACGCATAACGGATCACGCATGACGTTTAAAGCATAACGCATATCGCATAACATATAACGCATAACGCATAACGCATAACGCATAAAGCATAACGCATAATGCATAACGCATAACGCATATCGCATAACGCATAACGCATATCGCATAACGCATAACGCATAACGCAAACGTATAACGCACAACGCATAACGCATAACGCATAACGCATAACGCATAACATATAACGCATAACGCATAACGCATAACGCATAACGCATAAAGCATAACGCATAACGCATATCGCATAACACATACGCATAACGCGTAATGCATAATGCATAAGGCATAACGCATTACGCATAACTTATAACTCATAACTCATAACGAATAACGCATAACGCAAAATGAATAACGCATAAAGCATAACGCATAACCCATAACCCTTAACGCATAACGCATAACCCATAATGCACAACGCTTAACGAATACCGCAAATCGCATAACGCCTAACGCATAACGGATCACGCATGAATCATAAAGCATAACGCATATCGCATAACATATAACGCATAACGCATATCGCATAACGCATAACGCAAACGTATAACGCACAACGCATAACGCATAACGCATAACGCATAACATATAACGCATAACGCATAACGCATAACGCATAACGCATAACGCATAACGCATAACGCATAACGCATAACGCATAACGCATAACGCATAACGCATAACGCATAACGCATAACGCATAACGCATAACCCATAACGCATAACGCAAAACGCATAACGTTAACGCAGAACCCATAACGCATAAGGCTTGATGCATGACGCATATCGCATATCGCATAACGCATAAGGCTTGATGCATGACGCATATCGCATAACGCATAAGGCATAACGCATAATACATAACGTATAACGCATTATGCATAACGCATAACGCATAACGCATAACGCATATCGCATAACGCATAACGCATAACGCATAACGCATAACGCATAACGCATACCGTATAACGCATAACGCATAACGCATAACGCATAACGCATACGTATAACGCACAACGCATAACGCATAACGCATAACGCATAACGCATAGCGTATAACGCATAACGCATAACGCAAACGTATAGCGCACAACGCATAACGCATAAACCATAACCCATACTTCATAACGCATAACGCATACTGCACAACGCATAACGAACACCGGAAAACCCATAACGCCTAACGCATAACGGATCACGCATAACGCATAATGCATAACGCATAAAGCATGACGCATAACGCATAACGCATAACGCATAACACCTAAAGCAAAAACGCATAACGCATAAAGCATAACGTGTAACTCATAACGCATAACGCATAAAGCATAACGCATAACGCATAACGCATAACGCATAACGCATAACGCATAACGCATAACGCATAACGCATAACGCATATCGCATAACGCATAACGCATATCGCATAACGCATAACGCATAACGCAAACGTATAACGCACAACGCATAACGCATAACGCATAACGCATAACATATAACGCATAACGCATAGCGCATAACGCATAACGCATAAAGCATAACGCATAACGCATAACGCATATCGCATAACACATACGCATAACGCATAATGCATAACGCATAAGGCATAACGCATTACGCATAACTTATAACTCATAACTTATAACGAATAACGCATAACGCAAAATGAATAACGCATAAAGCATAACGCATAACCCATAACCCTTAACGCATAACGCATAACGCATAATGCACAACGCTTAACGAATACCGCAAATCGCATAACGCCTAACGCATAACGGATCACGCATGACGCATAAAGCATAACGCATATCGCTTAACATATAACGCATAACGCATAACGCATAACGCATAAAGCATAACGCATAATGCATAACGCATAACGCATAAAGCATAACGCATAACGCATAACGCATATCGCATAACACATACGCATAACGCATAATGCATAACGCATAAGGCATAACGCATTACGCATAACTTATAACTCATAACTTATAACGAATAACGCATAACGCAAAATGAATAACGCATAAAGCATAACGCATAACCCATAACCCTTAACGCATAACGCATAACGCATAATGCACAACGCTTAACGAATACCGCAAATCGCATAACGCCTAACGCATAACGGATCACGCATGACGCATAAAGCATAACGCATATCGCTTAACATATAACGCATAACGCATAACGCATAACGCATAAAGCATAACGCATAATGCATAACGCATAACGCATAACGCATAACGCATAACGCATAACGCATAACGCATAACGCATAACGCATAACGCATAACGCATAACGCATAATGCATAACGCATAACGGATAACTCATAACTCATAACGAATAACGCATAACGCAAAATGAATAACGCATAAAGCATAACGCATAACCCTTAACGCATAACGCATAACGCATAATGCACAACGCTTAACGAATACCGCAAATCGCATAACGCCTAACGCATAACGGATCACGCATGTCGCATAAAGCATAACGCATATCGCATAACATATAACGCATAACGCATAACGCATAACGCATAAAGCATAACGCATAATGCATAACGCATAACGCATAACGCATAACGCATAACGCATAACGCATAACGCATAAAGCATAACCCATAACGCATAACGCATAACGCATAACGCATAACGCATAACGCATTACGCATAACGCATAACGCATAACGCATAACGCATAAAGCATAACGCATAACGCATAACGCATAACGCATAACGCATAACGCATAACGCATAACGCATAAAGCATAACGCATAACGCATAACGCATAACGCATAACGCATAATGCATAACGCATAACGGATAACTCATAACGCATAACGCATAAAGCATAACGCATAACGCATAACGCATAACGCATAACGCATAACGCATAACGCATAACGCATAACGCATAACGCATAACGCATAACGCATAACGCATAACGCATAACGCATAACGCATAACGCAAAACGCATAACGTTAACGCATAACCAATAACGCATAAGGCTTGATGCATGACGCATATCGCATATCGCATAACGCATAAGGCTTGATGCATGACCCATATCGCATAACGCATAAGGCATAACGCATAACGCATAAAGCATAAAGCATAACGCAGAACGCATAACGCATAACGCATAATGCATAACGCATAACGTATAACTCATAACGCATAACGCATAAAGCATAACGCATAACGCATAACGCATAACCCATAACGCATAACGCATAACGCATAACGCATAACGCATAAGGCATAACGCATAGTACATAACGTATAACGCATTATGCATAACGCATAACGCATAACGCACAACGCATAACGCATAACGCATATCGCATAACACATACGCATAACGCATAATGCATAACGCATAAGGCATAACGCATTACGCATAACTTATAACTCATATTTCATAACGAATAACGCATAACGCAAAATGAATAACGCATAAAGCATAACGCATAACCCATAACCCTTAACGCATAACGCATAACGCATAATGCACAACGCTTAACGAATACCGCAAATCGCATAACGCCTAACGCATAACGGATCACGCATGACGCCTAAAGCATAACGCATATCGCATAACATATAACGCATAGCGCATAACGCATAACGCATAAAGCATAACGCATAATGCATAACGCATAACGCATAACGCATAACGCATAACGCATAACGCATAACGCATAACGCATAACGCATAACGCATAACGCATAACGCATAACGCATAACGCATAACGCATAACGCATAACGCATAACGCATAACGCATAACGCATAACGCATAACGCATAACGCATAACGCATAACGCATAACGCATAACGCATAAAGCATAACGCATAACGCATAACGCATAACGCATAACGCATAACTCATAACGCATAACGCATAAAGCATAACGCATAACGCATAACGCATAACGCATAACGCATAACGCATAACGCATAACGCATAACGCATAACGCATAACGCATAACGCATAACGCATAACGCATAACGCATAACGCATACCGTATAACGCATAACGCGTAACGCATAAAACAAACGTATAACGCACAACGCATAACGCATAACGCATAACGCATACCGTATAACGCATAACGCATAACGCATAACGCATACGTATAACGCACAACGCACAACGCATAACGCATAACGCATAACGCTTAACGCATACCGTATAACGCATAACGCATAACGCACACCGTATAACGCATAACGCATAACGCAAACGTATAGCGCACAACGCATAACGCATAAACCATAACCCATACTTCATAACGCATAACGCATAATGCACAACGCATAACGAACACCGGAAAACCCATAACGCCTAACGCATAACGGATCACGCATAACGCATAATGCATAACGCATAAAGCATAACGCATAACGCATAACCCCTAACGCAATAACGCATAACGCATAACGCATAAAGCATAACGTGTAACTCATAACGCATAACGCATAAAGCATAACGCATAACGCATAACGCATAACGCATATCGTATAACGCATAACGCATAACGCAAACGTATAACGCACAACGCATAACGCATAACGCATAACACATAACGCATAACGCATAACATATAACGCATAACGCATAACGCAAACGTATAGCGCACAACGCATAACGCATAAACCATAACCCATACTTCATAATGCATAACGCATACTGCACAACGCATAACGAACACCGGAAAACCCATAACGCCTAACGCATAACGGATCACGCATAACGCATAATGCATAACGCATAAAGCATAACGCATAACGCATAACGCATAACGCATAACGCATAACCCCTAACACAATAACGCATAACGCATAACGCATAAAGCATAACGTGTAACTCATAACGCATAACACAAAAAGCATAACGCATAACGCATAACGCATAACGCATTATGCATAACGCATAACGCATAACGCATAACGCATATCGCATTACACATACGCATAACGCATAATGCATAACGCATAAAGCATAACGCATAACGCATAACGCATAACGCATAACGCATAACGCATAACCCCTAACACAATAACGCATAACGCATAACGCATAAAGCATAACGTGTAACTCATAACGCATAACGCAAAAAGCATAACGCATAACGCATAACGCATAACGCATAACGCATATCGCATAACGCATGACGCATAATGCATAACGCATAAAGCGTAACGCATAACGCATAAATCATAACGCATAACGCATAACGCATAACGCATAAAGCATAACGCATAACGCATAACGCATAACCCATAACGCATAACGCATAACGCATAACGCATAACGCATAACGCATAACGCATAACGCATAACGCATAACGCATAACCCATAAAACATAACGCAAAACGCATAACGTTAACGCATAACCCATAACGCATAAGCCTTGATGCATGACGCATATCGCATATCGCATAACGCATAAGGCTTGATGCATGACGCATATCGCATAACGCATAAGGCATAACGCATAATACATAACGTATAACGCATTATGCATAACGCATAACGCATAACGCATAACGCATAACGCATATCGCATAACACATACGCATAACGCATAATGCATAACGCATAACGCATAACGCATAACGCATAACGCATAACGCATAACGCATAACGCATAACGCATAACGCATACCGTATAACGCATAACGCATAACGCATACGTATAACGCACAAAGCATAACGCATAACGCATAAGTCATAACGCATAACGCATACCGTATAACGCATAACGCATAACGCAAACGTATAGCGCACAACGCATAACGCATAAACCATACCCCATACTTCATAACGCATAACGCATACTGCACAACGCATAACGAACACCGGAAAACCCATAACGCCTAACGCATAACGGATCACGCATAACGCATAATGCATAACGCATAAAGCATAACGCGTAACGCATAACGCATAACGCATAACCCCTAAAGCAAAAACGCATAACGCATAAAGCATAACGTGTAACTCACAACGCATAACGCATAAAGCATAACGCATAACGCATAACGCATAACGCATAACGCATAACGCATAACGCATAACGCATAACGCATAACGCATAACGCATAACGCATAACGCATAACGCATATCGCATAACACATACGCATAACGCATAATGCATAACGCATAAGGCATAACGCATTACGCATAACTTATAACTCATAACTCATAACGAATAACGCATAACGCAAAATGAATAACGCATAAAGCATAACGCATAACCCATAACCCTTAACGCATAACGCATAACGCATAATGCACAACGCTTAACGAATACCGCAAATCGCATAACGCCTAACGCGTAACGGATCACGCATGACGCATAAAGCATAACGCATATCGCATAACATATAACGCATAACGCATAACGCATAACGCATAATGCATAACGCATAACGCATAAAGCATAACGCATAACGCATAACCCCTAACGCAATAACGCATAACGCATAACCCATAAAGCATAACGTGTAACTCATAACGCATAACGCATAAAGCATAACGCATAACGCATAACGCATAACGCATAACGCATATCGTATAACGCATAACGCATAACGCAAACGTATAACGCACAACGCATAACGCATAACGCATAACACATAACGCATAACGCATAACATATAACGCATAACGCATAACGCAAACGTATAGCGCACAACGCATAACGCATAAACCATAACCCATACTTCATAATGCATAACGCATACTGCACAACGCATAACGAACACCGGAAAACCCATAACGCCTAACGCATAACGGATCACGCATAACGCATAATGCATAACGCATAAAGCATAACGCATAACGCATAACGCATAACGCATAACCCCTAACACAATAACGCATAACGCATAACGCATAAAGCATAACGTGTAACTCATAACGCATAACGCAAAAAGCATAACGCATAACGCATAACGCATTATGCATAACGCATAACGCATAACGCATAACGCATATCGCATTACACGTACGCATAACGCATAATGCATAACGCATAAAGCATAACGCATAACGCATAACGCATAACGCATAACGCATAACGCATAACCCCTAACACAATAACGCATAACGCATAACGCATAAAGCATAACGTGTAACTCATAACGCATAACGCAAAAAGCATAACGCATAACGCATAACGCATAACGCATAACGCATATCGCATAACGCATGACGCATAATGCATAACGCAAAAAGCATAACGCATAACGCATAACGCATAACGCATTATGCATAATGCATAACGCATAAAGCATAACGCATAACGCGTAACGCATAACCCCTAACGCAATAACGCATAACGCATAACGCATAAAGCATAACGTGTAACTCATAACGCATAACGCATAAAGCATAACGCATAACGCATAACGCATAACGCATAACGCATAACGCATAACGCATAACGCATAACGCATAACGCATAACGCATATCGCATAACGCATAACGCATAACGAAAACGCATAACGCACAACGCATAACGCATAACGCATAACGTATAACATATAACGCATAACGCATAACGCATAACGCATAACGCATAACGCATAACGCATAACGCATAACGCATAACGCATAACGCATAACGCATAACGCATAACGCATAACGCATTACGCATAACGCATAACGCATAACGCATAACGCATAACGCATAAAGCATAACGCATAACGCATAACGCATAACGCATAACGCATAACGCATAACGCATAACGCATAACGCATAAAGCATAACGCATAACGCATAACGCATAACGCATAACGCATAATGCATAACGCATAACGGATAACTCATAACGCATAACGCATAACGCATAACGCATAACGCATAACGCATAACGCATAACGCATAACGCATAACGCATAACGCATAACGCATAACGCATAACGCATAACGCATAACGCATAACGCATAACGCATAACGCATAACGCATAACGCATAACGCATAACGCATAACGCATAACGCATAACGCATAACGCATAACGCATAACGCATAACGCAAAACGCATAACGTTAACGCATAACCAATAACGCATAAGGCTTGATGCATGACGCATATCGCATATCGCATAACGCATAAGGCTTGATGCATGACCCATATCGCATAACGCATAAGGCATAACGCATAACGCATAAAGCATAAAGCATAACGCAGAACGCATAACGCATAACGCATAATGCATAACGCATAACGTATAACTCATAACGCATAACGCATAAAGCATAACGCATAACGCATAACGCATAACCCATAACGCATAACGCATAACGCATAACGCATAACGCATAAGGCATAACGCATAGTACATAACGTATAACGCATTATGCATAACGCATAACGCATAACGCACAACGCATAACGCATAACGCATATCGCATAACACATACGCATAACGCATAATGCATAACGCATAAGGCATAACGCATTACGCATAACTTATAACTCATATATCATAACGAATAACGCATAACGCAAAATGAATAACGCATAAAGCATAACGCATAACCCATAACCCTTAACGCATAACGCATAACGCATAATGCACAACGCTTAACGAATACCGCAAATCGCATAACGCCTAACGCATAACGGATCACGCATGACGCCTAAAGCATAACGCATATCGCATAACATATAACGCATAACGCATAACGCATAACGCATAAAGCATAACGCATAATGCATAACGCATAACGCATAACGCATAACGCATAACGCATAACGCATAACGCATAACGCATAACGCATAACGCATAACGCATAAGGTATAACGCATAACGCATACGTATAATACATAACGCATAACGCATAACGCATAACGCATAACGCATAACGCATAACGCATAACGCATAACGCATAACGCATAACGCATAACGCATAACGCATAACGCATAACGCATAAAGCATAACGCATAACGCATAACGCATAACGCATAACGCATAACGCATAATGCATAACGCATAACGTATAACTCATAACGCATAACGCATAAAGCATAACGCATAACGCATAACGCATAACGCATAACGCATAACGCATAACGCATAACGCATAACGCATAACGCATAACGCATAACGCATAACGCATAACGCATAACGCATAACGCATAACGCATAACGCATACCGTATAACACATAACGCGTAACGCATAAAACAAACGTATAACGCACAACGCATAACGCATAACGCATAACGCATACCGTATAACGCATAACGCATAACGCATAACGCATACGTATAACGCACAACGCACAACGCATAACGCATAACGCATAACGCTTAACGCATACCGTATAACGCATAACGCATAACGCACACCGTATAACGCATAACGCATAACGCAAACGTATAGCGCACAACGCATAACGCATAAACCATAACCCATACTTCATAACGCATAACGCATAATGCACAACGCATAACGAACACCGGAAAACCCATAACGCCTAACGCATAACGGATCACGCATAACGCATAATGCATAACGCATAAAGCATAACGCATAACGCATAACCCCTAACGCAATAACGCATAACGCATAACGCATAAAGCATAACGTGTAACTCATAACGCATAACGCATAAAGCATAACGCATAACGCATAACGCATAACGCATATCGTATAACGCATAACGCATAACGCAAACGTATAACGCACAACGCATAACGCATAACGCATAACACATAACGCATAACGCATAACATATAACGCATAACGCATAACGCAAACGTATAGCGCACAACGCATAACGCATAAACCATAACCCATACTTCATAATGGATAACGCATACTGCACAACGCATAACGAACACCGGAAAACCCATAACGCCTAACGCATAACGGATCACGCATAACGCATAATGCATAACGCATAAAGCATAACGCATAACGCATAACGCATAACGCATAACCCCTAACACAATAACGCATAACGCATAACGCATAAAGCATAACGTGTAACTCATAACGCATAACGCAAAAAGCATAACGCATAACGCATAACGCATTATGCATAACGCATAACGCATAACGCATAACGCATATCGCATTACACATACGCATAACGCATAATGCATAACGCATAAAGCATAACGCATAACGCATAACGCATAACGCATAACGCATAACGCATAACCCCTAACACAATAACGCATAACGCATAACGCATAAAGCATAACGTGTAACTCATAACGCATAACGCAAAAAGCATAACGCATAACGCATAACGCATAACGCATAACGCATATCGCATAACGCATGACGCATAATGCATAACGCATAAAGCGTAACGCATAACGCATAAATCATAACGCATAACGCATAACGCATAACGCATAAAGCATAACGCATAACGCATAACGCATAACGCATAACGCATAACGCATAACGCATAACGCATAACGCATAACGCATAACGCATAACCCATAAAACATAACGCAAAACGCATAACGTTAACGCATAACCCATAACGCATAAGCCTTGATGCATGACGCATATCGCATATCGCATAACGCATAAGGCTTGATGCATGACGCATATCGCATAACGCATAAGGCATAACGCATAATACATAACGTATAACGCATTATGCATAACGCATAACGCATAACGCATAACGCATAACGCATAACGCATATCGCATAACACATACGCATAACGCATAATGCATAACGCATAACGCATAACGCATAACGCATAACGCATAACGCATAACGCATAACGCATAACGCATAACGCATACCGTATAACGCATAACGCATAACGCATACGTATAACGCACAAAGCATAACGCATAACGCATAAGTCATAACGCATAACGCATACCGTATAACGCATAACGCATAACGCAAACGTATAGCGCACAACGCATAACGCATAAACCATACCCCATACTTCATAACGCATAACGCATACTGCACAACGCATAACGAACACCGGAAAACCCATAACGCCTAACGCATAACGGATCACGCATAACGCATAATGCATAACGCATAAAGCATAACGCGTAACGCATAACGCATAACGCATAACCCCTAAAGCAAAAACGCATAACGCATAAAGCATAACGTGTAACTCACAACGCATAACGCATAAAGCATAACGCATAACGCATAACGCATAACGCATAACGCATAACGCATAACGCATAACGCATACGCATAACGCATATCGCATAACACATACGCATAACGCATAATGCATAACGCATAAGGCATAACGCATTACGCATAACTTATAACTCATAACTCATAACGAATAACGCATAACGCAAAATGAATAACGCATAAAGCATAACGCATAACCCATAACCCTTAACGCATAACGCATAACGCATAATGCACAACGCTTAACGAATACCGCAAATCGCATAACGCCTAACGCGTAACGGATCACGCATGACGCATAAAGCATAACGCATATCGCATAACATATAACGCATAACGCATAACGCATAACGCATAAAGCATAACGCATAACGCATAAAGCATAACGCATAACGCATAACCCCTAACGCAATAACGCATAACGCATAACGCATAAAGCATAACGTGTAACTCATAACGCATAACGCATAAAGCATAACGCATAACGCATAACGCATAACGCATATCGTATAACGCATAACGCAAACGTATAACGCACAACGCATAACGCATAACGCATAACACATAACGCATAACGCATAACATATAACGCATAACGCATAACGCAAACGTATAGCGCACAACGCATAACGCATAAACCATAACCCATACTTCATAATGCATAACGCATACTGCACAACGCATAACGAACACCGGAAAACCCATAACGCCTAACGCATAACGGATCACGCATAACGCATAATGCATAACGCATAAAGCATAACGCATAACGCATAACGCATAACGCATAACCCCTAACACAATAACGCATAACGCATAACGCATAAAGCATAACGTGTAACTCATAACGCATAACGCAAAAAGCATAACGCATAACGCATAACGCATAACGCATTATGCATAACGCATAACGCATAACGCATAACGCATATCGCATTACACATACGCATAACGCATAATGCATAACGCATAAAGCATAACGCATAACGCATAACGCATAACGCATAACGCATAACCCCTAACACAATAACGCATAACGCATAACGCATAAAGCATAACGTGTAACTCATAACGCATAACGCAAAAAGCATAACGCATAACGCATAACGCATAACGCATAACGCATATCGCATAACGCATGACGCATAATGCATAACGCATAAAGCGTAACGCATAACGCATAAATCATAACGCATAACGCATAACGCATAACGCATAAAGCATAACGCATAACGCATAACGTATAACCCATAACGCATAACGCATAACGCATAACGCATAACGCATAACGCATAACGCATAACGCATAACCCATAAAACATAACGCAAAACGCATAACGTTAACGCATAACCCATAACGCATAAGCCTTGATGCATGACGCATATCGCATATCGCATAACGCATAAGGCTTGATGCATGACGCATATCGCATAACGCATAAGGCATAACGCATAATACATAACGTATAACGCATTATGCATAACGCATAACGCATACGTATAACGCACAAAGCATAACGCATAACGCATAAGTCATAACGCATAACGCATACCGTATAACGCATAACGCATAACGCAAACGTATAGCGCACAACGCATAACGCATAAGTCATAACGCATAACGCATACCGTATAACGCATAACGCATAACGCAAACGTATAGCGCACAACGCATAACGCATAAACCATACCCCATACTTCATAACGCATAACGCATACTGCACAACGCATAACGAACACCGGAAAACCCATAACGCCTAAAGCATAACGGATCACGCATAACGCATAATGCATAACGCATAAAGCATAACGCGTAACGCATAACGCATAACGCATAACCCCTAAAGCAAAAACGCATAACGCATAAAGCATAACGTGTAACTCACAACGCATAACGCATAAAGCATAACGCATAACGCATAACGCATAACGCATAACGCATAACGCATAACGCATAACGCATAACGCATAACGCATAACGCATAACGCATATCGCATAACACATACGCATAACGCATAATGCATAACGCATAAGGCATAACGCATTACGCATAACTTATAACTCATAACTCATAACGAATAACGCATAACGCAAAATGAATAACGCATAAAGCATAACGCATAACCCATAACCCTTAACGCATAACGCATAACGCATAATGCACAACGCTTAACGAATACCGCAAATCGCATAACGCCTAACGCGTAACGGATCACGCATGACGCATAAAGCATAACGCATATCGCATAACATATAACGCATAACGCATAACGCATAACGCATAAAGCATAACGCATAATGCATAACGCATAACGCATAACGCATAACGCATAACGCATAACGCATAACGCATAACGCATAACGCATAACGCATAAGGTATAACGCATAACGCATACGTATAATACATAACGCATAACGCATAACGCATAACGCATAACGCATAACGCATAACGCATAACGCATAACGCATAACGCATAACGCATAACGCATAACGCATAAAGCATAACGCATAACGCATAACGCATAACGCATAACGCATAATGCATAACGCATAACGTATAACTCATAACGCATATCGCATAAAGCATAACGCATAACGCATAACGCATAACGCATAACGCATAACGCATAACGCATAACGCATAACGCATAACGCATAACGCATAACGCATAACGCATAACGCATAACGCATAACGCATAACGCATAACGCATAACGCATAACGCATAACGCATAACGCATAACGCATAACGCATAACGCATAACGCATAACGCATAACGCATAACGCATAACGCATAACGCATAACGCATACCGTATAACGCATAACGCATAACGCATAACGCATACCGTATAACGCAAAAGGCATAACGCATAAACCATAACCCATACTTCATAACGCATAACGCATACAGCAACACCGCATAAAGAACACCGGAAAACCCATAACGCCTCACGCATAACGGATCACGCATAACGCATAATGCATAACGCATAAAGCATAACGCATAACGCATAACGCATAACGCATAACGCATAATGCATAACGCATAACGTATAACTCATAACGCATAACGCATAAAGCATAACGCATAACGCATAACGCATAACGCATAACGCATAACGCATAACGCATAACGCATAACGCATAACGCATAACGCATAACGCATAACGGATAACGCATAACGCATAACGCATAACGCATAACGCATAACGCATAACGCATAACGCATAACGCATAACGCATAACGCATAACGCATAACGCATAACGCATAACGCATACCGTATAACGCATAACGCATAACGCATAACGCATACCGTATAACGCACAAGGCATAACGCATAAACCATAACCCATACTTCATAACGCATAACGCATACAGCAACACCGCATAAAGAACACCGGAAAACCCATAACGCCTCACGCATAACGGATCACGCATAACGCATAATGCATAACGCATAAAGCATAACGCATAACGCATAACCCCTAACGCAATAACGCATAACGCATAACGCATAAAGCATAACGTGTAACTCATAACGCATAACGCATAAAGCATAACGCATAACGCATAACGCATAACGCATAACGCATAACGCATAACGCATAACGCATAACGCATAACGCATAACGCATAACGCATAACGCATAACGCATAACGCATAACGCATAACGCATAACGCATAACGCATAACGCATAACGCATAACGCATAACGCATAACGCATAACGCATAACGCATAACGCATAACGCATAACGCATAACGCATAACGCATAACGCATACCGTATAACGCATAACGCCTCACGCATAACGGATCACGCATAACGCATAATGCATAACGCATAAAGCATAACGCATAACGCATAACGCATAACGCATAACGCATAATGCATAACGCATAACGTATAACTCATAACGCATAACGCATAAAGCATAACGCATAACGCATAACGCATAACGCATAACGCATAACGCATAACGCATAACGCATAACGCATAACGCATAACGCATAACGCATAACGCATAACGCATAACGCATAACGCATAACGCATAACGCATAACGCATAACGCATAACGCATACCGTATAACGCATAACGCATAACGCATAACGCATACCGTATAACGCACAAGGCATAACGCATAAACCATAACCCATACTTCATAACGCATAACGCATACAGCAACACCGCATAAAGAACACCGGAAAACCCATAACGCCTCACGCATAACGGATCACGCATAACGCATAATGCATAACGCATAAAGCATAACGCATAACGCATAACCCCTAACGCAATAACGCATAACGCATAACGCATAAAGCATAACGTGTAACTCATAACGCATAACGCATAAAGCATAACGCATAACGCATAACGCATAACGCATAACGCATAACGCATAACGCATAACGCATAACGCATAACGCATAACGCATACCGTATAACGCACAAGGCATAACGCATAAACCATAACCCATACTTCATAACGCATAACGCATACAGCAACACCGCATAAAGAACACCGGAAAACCCATAACGCCTCACGCATAACGGATCACGCATAACGCATAATGCATAACGCATAAAGCATAACGCATAACGCATAACGCATAACGCATAACGCATAATGCATAACGCATAACGCATAACGCATAACGCATAACGCATAACGCATAACGCATAACGCATAACGCATAACGCATAAAGCATAACGCATAACGCATAACGCATAACGCATAACGCATAATGCATAACGCATAACGTATAACTCATAACGCATATCGCATAAAGCATAACGCATAACGCATAACGCATAACGCATAACGCATAACGCATAACGCATAACGCATAACGCATAACGCATAACGCATAACGCATAACGCATAACGCATAACGCATAACGCATAACGCATAACGCATAACGCATAACGCATAACGCATAACGCATAACGCATAACGCATAACGCATAACGCATAACGCATAACGCATAACGCATAACGCATAACGCATAACGCATAACGCATAACGCATAACGCATAACGCATAACGCATAACGCATACCGTATAACGCATAACGCATAACGCATAACGCATACCGTATAACGCACAAGGCATAACGCATAAACCATAACCCATACTTCATAACGCATAACGCATACAGCAACACCGCATAAAGAACACCGGAAAACCCATAACGCCTCACGCATAACGGATCACGCATAACGCATAATGCATAACGCATAAAGCATAACGCATAACGCATAACGCATAACGCATAACGCATAATGCATAACGCATAACGTATAACTCATAACGCATAACGCATAAAGCATAACGCATAACGCATAACGCATAACGCATAACGCATAACGCATAACGCATAACGCATAACACATAACGCATAACGCATAACGCATAACGCATAACGCATAACGCATAACGCATAACGCATAACGCATAACGCATAACGCATAACGCATAACGCATAACGCATAACGCATAACGCATAACGCATAACGCATAACGCATAACGCATAACGCATACCGTATAACGCATAACGCATAACGCATAACGCATACCGTATAACGCACAAGGCATAACGCATAAACCATAACCCATACTTCATAACGCATAACGCATACAGCAACACCGCATAAAGAACACCGGAAAACCCATAACGCCTCACGCATAACGGATCACGCATAACGCATAATGCATAACGCATAAAGCATAACGCATAACGCATAACCCCTAACGCAATAACGCATAACGCATAACGCATAAAGCATAACGTGTAACTCATAACGCATAACGCATAAAGCATAACGCAAAACGCATAACGCATAACGCATAACGCATAACGCATAACGCATAACGCATAACGCATAACGCATATCGCATAACGCATAACGCATAACGCAAACGTATAACGCACAACGCATAACGCATAACGCATAACACATAACGCATAACGCATAACATATAACGCATAACGCATAACGCAAACGTATAGCGCACAACGCATAACGCATAACGCATAACGCAAACGTATAGCGCACAACGCATAACGCATAAACCATAACCCATACTTCATAACGCATAACGCATACTGCACAACGCATAACGAACACCGGAAAACCCATAACGCCTAACGCATAACGGATCACGCATAACGCATAATGCATAACGCATAAAGCATAACGCATAACGCATAACGCATAACGCATAACGCATAACGCATAACGCATAACCCCTAACGCAGTAACGCATAACGCATAACGCATAAAGCATAACGTGTAACTCATAACGCATAACGCAAAAAGCATAACGCATAACGCATAACGCATAACGCATAACGCATAACGCATAACGCATATCGCATAACGCATAACGCATAACGCAAACGTATAACGCACAACGCATAACGCATAACGCATAACGCATAACATATAACGTATAACGCATAACGCATAACGCATAACGCATAACGCATATCGCATAACGCATAACGCATAACGCAAACGTATAACGCACAACGCATAACGCATAACGCATAACGCATAACACATAACATATAACGCATAACGCATAACGCATAACGCATAACGCATAACGCATAACGCATAACGCATAACGCATAATGCATAACGCATAACGCATAACGCATAACGCATAACGCATAACGCATAACGCATAACGCATAACGCATAACGCATAACCCATAACGCATAACGCAAAACGCATAACGTTAACGCATAACCCATAACACATAAGGCTTGATGCATGACGCATATCGCATATCGCATAACGCATAAGGCTTGATGCATGACGCATATCGCATAACGCATAAGGCATATCGCATAATACATAACGTATAACGCATTATGCATAACGCATAACGCCTAACGCATAACGCATATCGCATAACACATACGCATAACGCATAATGCATAACGCATAACGCATAACGCATAACGCATAAGGCATAAGGCATAACGCATAACGCATAACGCATAACGCATACCGTATAACGCATAACGCATAACGCATAACGCATAACGCATAACGTTAACGCATAACCCATAACACATAAGGCTTGATGCATGACGCATATCGCATATCGCATAACGCATAAGGCTTGATGCATGACGCATAACGCACAACGCATAACGCATAACGCATAACGCATAACATATAACGTATAACGCATAACGCATAACGCATAACGCATAACGCATATCGCATAACGCATAACGCATAACGCAAACGTATAACGCACAACGCATAACGCATAACGCATAACGCATAACACATAACATATAACGCATAACGCATAACGCATAACGCATAACGCATAACGCATAACGCATAACGCATAATGCATAACGCATAACGCATAACGCATAACGCATAACGCATAACGCATAACGCATAACGCATAACGCATAACCCATAACGCATAACGCAAAACGCATAACGTTAACGCATAACCCATAACACATAAGGCTTGATGCATGACGCATATCGCATATCGCATAACGCATAAGGCTTGATGCATGACGCATATCGCATAACGCATAAGGCATATCGCATAATACATAACGTATAACGCATTATGCATAACGCATAACGCCTAACGCATAACGCATATCGCATAACACATACGCATAACGCATAAAGCATAACGCATAACGCATAACGCATAACGCATAACGCATAATGCATAACGCATAACGCATATCGCATAACGAACACCGGAAAACCCATAACGCCTAACGCATAACGGATCACGCATAACGCATAATGCATAACGCATAAAGCATAACGCATAACGCATAACGCATAACGCATAACGCATAACCCCTAACGCAATAACGCATAACGCATAACGCATAAAGCATAACGTGTAACTCATAACGCATAACGCAAAAAGCATAACGCATAACGAATAACGCATAACGCATAACGCATAACGCATAACGCATATCGCATAACGCATAACGCATAACGCAAACGTATAACGCACAACGCATAACGCATAACGCATAACGCATAACGCATAACGCATATCGCATAACGCATAACGCATAACGCAAACGTATAACGCACAACGCATAACGCATAACGCATAACGCATAACGCATAACATATAACGCATAACGCATAACGCATAACGCATAACGCATAACGCATAACGCATAATGCATAACGCATAACGCATAACGCATAACGCATATCGCATAACCCATAACGCATAACGCAAAACGCATAACGTTAACGCATAACCCATAACACATAAGGCTTGATGCATGACGCATATCGCATATCGCATAACGCATAAGGCTTGATGCATGACGCATAACGCACAACGCATAACGCATAACGCATAACGCATAACGCATAACATATAACGTATAACGCATAACGCATAACGCATAACGCATAACGCATAACGCATATCGCATAACGCATAACGCATAACGCAAACGTATAACGCACAACGCATAACGCATAACGCATAACGCATAACACATAACATATAACGCATAACGCATAACGCATAACGCATAACGCATAACGCATAACGCATAACGCATAATGCATAACGCATAAAGCATAACGCATAACGCATAACGCATAACGCATAACGCATAACCCCTAACGCAATAACGCATAACGCATAACGCATAAAGCATAACGTGTAACTCATAACGCATAACGCAAAAAGCATAACGCATAACGAATAACGCATAACGCATAACGCATAACGCATAACGCATATCGCATAACGCATAACGCATAACGCAAACGTATAACGCACAACGCATAACGCATAACGCATACCGTATAACGCATAACGCATAACGCATAACGCATAACGCATAACGCATAACGCATAACGCATAACGCATAACGCATAACGCATACCGTATAACGCATAACGCATAACGCATAACGCATACCGTATAACGCACAAGGCATAACGCATAAACCATAACCCATACTTCATAACGCATAACGCATACAGCAACACCGCATAAAGAACACCGGAAAACCCATAACGCCTCACGCATAACGGATCACGCATAACGCATAATGCATAACGCATAAAGCATAACGCATAACGCATAACCCCTAACGCAATAACGCATAACGCATAACGCATAAAGCATAACGTGTAACTCATAACGCATAACGCATAAAGCATAACGCAAAACGCATAACGCATAACGCATAACGCATAACGCATAACGCATAACGCATAACGCATAACGCATATCGCATAACGCATAACGCATAACGCAAACGTATAACGCACAACGCATAACGCATAACGCATAACACATAACGCATAACGCATAACATATAACGCATAACGCATAACGCAAACGTATAGCGCACAACGCATAACGCATAACGCATAACGCAAACGTATAGCGCACAACGCATAACGCATAAACCATAACCCATACTTCATAACGCATAACGCATACTGCACAACGCATAACGAACACCGGAAAACCCATAACGCCTAACGCATAACGGATCACGCATAACGCATAATGCATAACGCATAAAGCATAACGCATAACGCATAACGCATAACGCATAACGCATAACGCATAACGCATAACCCCTAACGCAGTAACGCATAACGCATAACGCATAAAGCATAACGTGTAACTCATAACGCATAACGCAAAAAGCATAACGCATAACGCATAACGCATAACGCATAACGCATAACGCATAACGCATAACGCATAACGCATAACGCATATCGCATAACGCATAACGCATAACGCAAACGTATAACGCACAACGCATAACGCATAACGCATAACGCATAACATATAACGTATAACGCATAACGCATAACGCATAACGCATAACGCATATCGCATAACGCATAACGCATAACGCAAACGTATAACGCACAACGCATAACGCATAACGCATAACGCATAACACATAACATATAACGCATAACGCATAACGCATAACGCATAACGCATAACGCATAACGCATAACGCATAACGCATAATGCATAACGCATAACGCATAACGCATAACGCATAACGCATAACGCATAACGCATAACGCATAACGCATAACGCATAACCCATAACGCATAACGCAAAACGCATAACGTTAACGCATAACCCATAACACATAAGGCTTGATGCATGACGCATATCGCATATCGCATAACGCATAAAGCTTGATGCATGACGCATATCGCATAACGCATAAGGCATATCGCATAATACATAACGTATAACGCATTATGCATAACGCATAACGCCTAACGCATAACGCATATCGCATAACACATACGCATAACGCATAATGCATAACGCATAACGCATAACGCATAACGCATAAGGCATAAGGCATAACGCATAACGCATAACGCATAACGCATACCGTATAACGCATAACGCATAACGCATAACGCATAACGCATAACGTTAACGCATAACCCATAACACATAAGGCTTGATGCATGACGCATATCGCATATCGCATAACGCATAAGGCTTGATGCATGACGCATAACGCACAACGCATAACGCATAACGCATAACGCATAACATATAACGTATAACGCATAACGCATAACGCATAACGCATAACGCATATCGCATAACGCAAACGCATAACGCAAACGTATAACGCACAACGCATAACGCATAACGCATAACGCATAACACATAACATATAACGCATAACGCATAACGCATAACGCATAACGCATAACGCATAACGCATAACGCATAATGCATAACGCATAACGCATAACGCATAACGCATAACGCATAACGCATAACGCATAACGCATAACGCATAACGCATAACGCATAACCCATAACGCATAACGCAAAACGCATAACGTTAACGCATAACCCATAACACATAAGGCTTGATGCATGACGCATATCGCATATCGCATAACGCATAAGGCTTGATGCATGACGCATATCGCATAACGCATAAGGCATATCGCATAATACATAACGTATAACGCATTATGCATAACGCATAACGCCTAACGCATAACGCATATCGCATAACACATACGCATAACGCATAAAGCATAACGCATAACGCATAACGCATAACGCATAACGCATAACGCATAACGCATAACGCATATCGCATAACGAACACCGGAAAACCCATAACGCCTAACGCATAACGGATCACGCATAACGCATAATGCATAACGCATAAAGCATAACGCATAACGCATAACGCATAACGCATAACGCATAACCCCTAACGCAATAACGCATAACGCATAACGCATAAAGCATAACGTGTAACTCATAACGCATAACGCAAAAAGCATAACGCATAACGAATAACGCATAACGCATAACGCATAACGCATAACGCATATCGCATAACGCATAACGCATAACGCAAACGTATAACGCACAACGCATAACGCATAACGCATAACGCATAACGCATAACGCATAACGCATAACGCATAACTCATAACGCATAACGCATAACGCATAACGCATAACGCATAATGCATAACGCATAACGGATAACTCATAACGCATAACGCATAAAGCATAACGCATAACGCATAACGCATAACGCATAACGCATAACGCATAACGCATAACGCATAACGCATAACGCATAACGCATAACGCATAACGCATATCGCATAACGCATAACGCATAACGCAAACGTATAACGCACAACGCATAACGCATAACGCATAACGCATAACGCATAACATATAACGCATAACGCATAACGCATAACGCATAACGCATAACGCATAACGCATAATGCATAACGCATAACGCATAACGCATAACGCATATCGCATAACCCATAACGCATAACGCAAAACGCATAACGTTAACGCATAACCCATAACACATAAGGCTTGATGCATGACGCATATCGCATATCGCATAACGCATAAGGCTTGATGCATGACGCATAACGCACAACGCATAACGCATAACGCATAACGCATAACGCATAACATATAACGTATAACGCATAACGCATAACGCATAACGCATAACGCATAACGCATATCGCATAACGCATAACGCATAACGCAAACGTATAACGCACAACGCATAACGCATAACGCATAACGCATAACACATAACATATAACGCATAACGCATAACGCATAACGCATAACGCATAACGCATAACGCATAACGCATAATGCATAACGCATAACGCATAACGCATAACGCATAACGCATAACGCATAACGCATAACGCATAACGCATAACCCATAACGCATAACGCAAAACGCATAACGTTAACGCATAACCCATAACACATAAGGCTTGATGCATGACGCATATCGCATATCGCATAACGCATAAGGCTTGATGCATGACGCATATCGCATAACGCATAAGGCATATCGCATAATACATAACGTATAACGCATTATGCATAACGCATAACGCCTAACGCATAACGCATATCGCATAACACATACGCATAACGCATAAAGCATAACGCATAACGCATAACGCATAACGCATAACGCATAACGCATAACGCATAACGCATATCGCATAACGCATAACGCATAATGCATAACGCATAAAGCGTAACGCATAACGCATAAATCATAACGATTAACGCATAATGCATAACGCATAACGCATAACGCATAACGCATAACGCATAACGCATAACGCATAACGCATAACCCATAACGCATAACGCAAACCGCATAACGTTAACGCATAACCCATAACGCATAAGGCTTGATGCATGACGCATATCGCATATCGCATAACGCATAAGGCTTGATGCATGACGCATATCGCATAACGCATAAGGCATAACGCATAATACATAACGTATAACGCATTATGCATAACGCATAACGCATAACGCATAGCGCATAACGCATATCGCATTACACATACGCATAACGCATAATGCATAACGCATAACGCATAACGCATAACGCATAACGCATAACGCATAACGCATAACGCATAACGGATAACGCATACCGTATAACGCATAACGCATAACGCATAACGCATACGTATAACGCACAACGCATAACGCATAACTCATAACGCATAACGCATAACGCATACCGTATAACGCATAACGCATAACGCAAACGTATAGCGCACAACGCATAACGCATAAACCATACCCCATACTTCATAACGCATAACGCATACTGCACAACGCATAACGAACACCGGAAAACCCATAACGCCTAACGCATAACGGATCACGCATAACGCATAATGCATAACGCATAAAGCATAACGCGTAACGCATAACGCATAACGCATAACCCCTAAAGCAAAAACGCATAACGCATAAAGCATAACGAGTAACTCACAACGCATAACGCATAAAGCATAACGCATAACGCATAACGCATAACGCATAACGCATAACGCATAACGCATAACGCATAACGCCTAACGCAAAACGCATAACGCATATCGCATAATGCATAACGCATAATGCATAACGCATAACGCATAACGCATAACCCATAACGCATAACGCAAAACGCATAACGTTAACGCATAACCCATAACGCATAAGGCTTGATGCATGACGCATATCGCATATCGCATAACGCATAAGGCTTGATGCATGACGCATATCGCATAACGCATAAGGCATAACGCATAATACATAACGTATAACGCATTATACATAACGCATAACGCATAACGCTTAACGCATATCGCATAACACATACGCATAACGCATAATGCATAACGCATAACGCATAACGCATAACGCATAACGCATAACGCATAACGCATAACGCATAACGCATAAGGCATAACGCATAATACATAACGTATAACGCATTATGCATAACGCATAACGCATAACGCACAACGCATAACGCATAACGCATATCGCATAACACATACGCATAACGCATAATGCATAACGCATAAGGCATAACGCATTACGCATAACTTATAACTCATAACTCATAACGAATAACGCATAACGCAAAATGAATAACGCATAAAGCATAACGCATAACCCATAACCCTTAACGCATAACGCATAACGCATAATGCACAACGCTTAACGAATACCGCAAATCGCATAACGCCTAACGCGTAACGGATCACGCATGACGCATAAAGCATAACGCATATCGCATAACATATAACGCATAACGCATAACGCATAACGCATAACGCATAAAGCATAACGCATAATGCATAATGCATAACGCATAACGCATAACGCATAACGCATAAGGTATAACGCATAACGCATACGTATAATACATAACGCATAACGCATAACGCATAACGCATAACGCATAACGCATAACGCATAACGCATAACGCATAACGCATAAAGCATAACGCATAACGCATAACGCATAACGCATAACGCATAACGCATAACGCATAACGCATAACGCATAACGCATAACGCATACCGTATAACGCCTAACGCATAACGCATAACGCATACCGTATAACGCACAACGCATAACGCATAAACCATAACCCATACTTCATAACGCATAACGCATACAGCAACACCGCATAAAGAACACCGGAAAACCCATAACGCCTCACGCATAACGGATCACGCATAACGCATAATGCATAACGCATAAAGCATAACGCATAACGCATAACCCCTAACGCAATAACGCATAACGCATAACGCATAAAGCATAACGTGTAACTCATAACGCATAACGCATAAAGCATAACGCATAACGCATAACGCATAACGCATAACGCATAACGCATAACGCATAACGCATAACGCATATCGCATAACGCATAACGCATAACGCAAACGTATAACGCACAACGCATAACGCATAACGCATAACACATAACGCATAACGCATAACATATAACGCATAACGCATAACGCATAACGCAAACGTATAGCGCACAACGCATAACGCATAACGCATAACGCAAACGTATAGCGCACAACGCATAACGCATAAACCATAACCCATACTTCATAACGCATAACGCATACTGCACAACGCATAACGAACACCGGAAAACCCATAACGCCTAACGCATAACGGATCACGCATAACGCATAATGCATAACGCATAAAGCATAACGCATAACGCATAACGCATAACGCATAACGCATAACCCCTAACGCAATAACGCATAACGCATAACGCATAAAGCATAACGTGTAACTCATAACGCATAACGCAAAAAGCATAACGCATAACGAATAACGCATAACGCATAACGCATAACGCATAACGCATATCGCATAACGCATAACGCATAACGCAAACGTATAACGCACAACGCATAACGCATAACGCATAACGCATAACGCATAACGCATATCGCATAACGCATAACGCATAACGCAAACGTATAACGCACAACGCATAACGCATAACGCATAACGCATAACGCATAACATATAACGCATAACGCATAACGCATAACGCATAACGCATAACGCATAACGCATAATGCATAACGCATAACGCATAACGCATAACGCATATCGCATAACCCATAACGCATAACGCAAAACGCATAACGTTAACGCATAACCCATAACGCATAAGGCTTGATGAATGACGCATATCGCATATCGCATAACGCATAAGGCTTGATGCATGACGCATATCGCATAACGCATAAGGCATATCGCATAATACATAACGTATAACGCATTATGCATAACGCATAACGCATAACGCATAACGCATAACGCATATCGCATAACACATACGCATAACGCATAATGCATAACCCATAACGCATAACGCATAACGCATAACGCATAACGCATAACGCATAACGCATACCGTATAACGCATAACGCATAACGCAAACGTATAGCGCACAACGCATAACGCATAAACCATACCCCATACTTCATAACGCATAACGCATACTGCACAACGCATAACGCATACTGCACAACGCATATCGAACACCGGAAAACCCATAACGCCTAACGCATAACGGATCACGCATAACGCATAATGCATAACGCATAAAGCATAACGCATAACGCATAACGCATAACGCATAACGCATAACGCATAACGCATAACGCATAACGCATAACGCATAACGCATAACGCATAACGCATAATGCATAACGCATAAAGCGTAACGCATAACGCATAAATCATAACGCATAACGCATAACGCATAACGCATAACGCATAACGCATAACGCATACCGTATAACGCATAACGCATAAAGCATAACGCATAACGCATAACGCATAACGCATGAAGCATAACCCATAACGCATAACGCATAACGCATAACGTATAACGCATAACGCATAATGCATAACGCATAACGCATAACGCATAACGCATAACGCATAACGCATAACGCATAACGCATAACGCATAACGCATAACGCATAACGCATAACGCATAACGCATAACGCATAACGCATATCGCATAACGCATAACGCATAATGCATAACGCATAAAGCGTAACGCATAACGCATAAATCATAACGCATAACGCATAACGCATAACGCATAACGCATAACGCATACCGTATAACGCATAACGCATAAAGCATAACGCATAACGCATAACGCATGAAGCATAACCCATAACGCATAACTCACAACGCATAACGCATAAAGCATAACGCATAACGCATAACGCATAACGCATAACGCATAACGCATAACGCATAACGCATAACGCATAACGCATAATGCATAACGCATAAAGCGTAACGCATAACGCATAAATCATAACGCATAACGCATAACGCATAACGCATAACGCATACCGTATAACGCATAACGCATAAAGCATAACGCATAACGCATAACGCATACCGTATAACGCATAACGCATAAAGCATAACGCATAACGCATAACGCATGAAGCATAACCCATAACGCATAACGCATAACGCATAACGTATAACGCATAATTCATACCGTATAACGCATAACGCATAACGCAAACGTATAGCGCACAACGCATAACTCATAACGCATAACGCATAACGCATACGTATAACGCACAACGCATAACGCATAACGCATAACGCATGACGCATAACGCATACCGTATAACGCATAACGCATAACGCAAACGTATAGCGCACAACGCATAACGCATAAACCATACCCCATACTTCATAACGCATAACGCATACTGCACAACGCATAACGAACACCGGAAAACCCATAACGCCTAACGCATAACGGATCACGCATAACGCATAATGCATAACGCATAAAGCATAACGCGTAACGCATAACGCATAACCCCTAAAGCAAAAACGCATAACGCATAAAGCATAACGTGTAACTCACAACGCATAACGCATAACGTATAACGCATAACGCATACCGTATAACGCATAACGCATAACGCAAACGTATAGCGCACAACGCATAACGCATAAACCATAACCCATACTTCATAACGCATAACGCATAATGCATAACGCATAACGCATATCGCATAACGCATAACGCATAATGCATAACGCATAAAGCGTAACGCATAAAGCATAAATCATAACGCATAACGCATAACGCATAACGCATAACGCATAACGCATACCGTATAACGCATAACGCATAACGCATAACGCATAACGCATAACGCATAACGCATAACGCATAACGCATAACGCATAAAGCATAACGCATACCCCATAACGCATGAAGCATAACCCATAACGCATAACGCATAACGCATAACGCATAACGCATAACGTATAACGCATAACGCATACCGTATAACGCATAACGCATAACGCATAACGCAAACGTATAGCGCACAACGCATAACGCATAAACCATAACCCATACTTCATAACGCATAACGCATAATGCCCAACGCATAACGAACACCGGAAAACCCATAACGCCTAACGCATAACGGATCACGCATAACCCATAATGCATAACGCATAAAGCATAACGCATAACGCATAACGCATAACGCATAACGCATAACGCATAATGCATAACGCATAACGCATAACGCATAACGCATAACGCATAACGCATAACGCATAACGCATAACGCATAACGCATAACCCATAACGCATAACGCAAAACGCATAACGTTAACGCATAACCCATAACGCATAAGGCTTGATGCATGACGCATATCGCATATCGCATAACGCATAAGGCTTGTTGCATGACGCATATCGCATAACGCATAAGGCATATCGCATAATACATAACGTATAACGCATTATGCATAACGCATAACGCATAACGCATAACGCATAACGCATAACGCATATCGCATAACGCATAACGCATAATGCATAACGCATAAAGCGTAACGCATAACGCATAAATCATAACGCATAACGCATAACGCATAACGCATAACGCATAACGCATACCGTATAACGCATAACGCATAAAGCATAACGCATAACGCATAACGCATGAAGCATAACCCATAACGCATAACTCACAACGCATAACGCATAAAGCATAACGCATAACGCATAACGCATAACGCATAACGCATAACGCATAACGCATAACGCATAATGCATAACGCATAAAGCGTAACGCATAACGCATAAATCATAACGCATAACGCATAACGCATAACGCATAACGCATACCGTATAACGCATAACGCATAAAGCATAACGCATAACGCATAACGCATACCGTATAACGCATAACGCATAAAGCATAACGCATAACGCATAACGCATGAAGCATAACCCATAACGCATAACGCATAACGCATAACGTATAACGCATAATTCATACCGTATAACGCATAACGCATAACGCAAACGTATAGCGCACAACGCATAACGCATAACGCATAACGCATAACGCATACGTATAACGCACAACGCATAACGCATAACGCATAACGCATGACGCATAACGCATACCGTATAACGCATAACGCATAACGCAAACGTATAGCGCACAACGCATAACGCATAAACCATACCCCATACTTCATAACGCATAACGCATACTGCACAACGCATAACGAACACCGGAAAACCCATAACGCCTAACGCATAACGGATCACGCATAACGCATAATGCATAACGCATAAAGCATAACGCGTAACGTATAACGCATAACCCCTAAAGCAAAAACGCATAACGCATAAAGCATAACGTGTAACTCACAACGCATAACGCATAAAGCATAACGCATAACGCATAACGCATAATGCATAACGCATAACGCATAACGCATAACGCATAACGCATAACGCATAACGCATAACGCATAACGCATAACGCATAACGCATAACGCATAACGCATACCGTATAACGCATAACGCATAAAGCATAACGCATAACGCATAACGCATGAAGCATAACCCATAACGCATAACGCATAACGCATAACGTATAACGCATAACGCATACCGTATAACGCATAACGCATAACGCAAACGTATAGCGCACAACGCATAACGCATAAACCATAACCCATACTTCATAACGCATAACGCATAATGCATAACGCATAACGCATATCGCATAACGCATAACGCATAATGCATAACGCATAAAGCGTAACGCATAAAGCATAAATCATAACGCATAACGCATAACGCATAACGCATAACGCATACCGTATAACGCATAACGCATAACGCATAACGCATAACGCATAACGCATAACGCATAACGCATAACGCATAACGCATAAAGCATAACGCATACCGCATAACGCATGAAGCATAACCCATAACGCATAACGCATAACGCATAACGCATAACGCATAACGTATAACGCATAACGCATACCGTATAACGCATAACGCATAACGCATAACGCAAACGTATAGCGCACAACGCATAACGCATAAACCATAACCCATACTTCATAACGCATAACGCATAATGCCCAACGCATAACGAACACCGGAAAACCCATAACGCCTAACGCATAACGGATCACGCATAACCCATAATGCATAACGCATAAAGCATAACGCATAACGCATAACGCATAACGCATAACGCATAACGCATAATGCATAACGCATAACGCATAACGCATAACGCATAACGCATAACGCATCACGCATAACGCATAACGCATAACGCATAACGCATAACCCATAACGCATAACGCAAAACGCATAACGTTAACGCATAACCCATAACGCATAAGGCTTGATGCATGACGCATATCGCATATCGCATAACGCATAAGGCTTGTTGCATGACGCATATCGCATAACGCATAAGGCATATCGCATAATACATAACGTATAACGCATTATGCATAACGCATAACGCATAACGCATAACGCATAACGCATAACGCATAACGCATATCGCATAACGCATAACGCATAACGCAAACGTATAACGCACAACGCATAACGCATAACGCATAACGCATAACGCATAACGCATAACGCATAACGCATAATGCATAACGCATAAAGCGTAACGCATAACGCATAAATCATAACGCATAACGCATAACGCATAACGCATAACGCATATCGCATAACGCATAACGCATAACGCAAACGTATAACGCACAACGCATAACGCATAACGCATAACGCATAACGCATAACGCATAACGCATAACGCATAACGCATAATGCATAACGCATAAAGCGTAACGCATAACGCATAAATCATAACGCATAACGCATAACGCATAACGCATAACGCATAACGCATAACGCATACCGTATAACGCATAACGCATAAAGCATAACGTGTAACTCATAACGCATAACGCAAAAAGCATAACGCATAACGCATAACGCATAACGCATAACGCATAACGCATAACGCATAACGCATAACGCATAACGCATATCGCATAACGCATAACGCATAACGCAAACGTATAACGCACAACGCATAACGCATAACGCATAACGCATAACGCATAACGCATAACATATAACGCATAACGCATAACGCATAACGCATAACGCATAACGCATAACGCATATCGCATAACGCATAACGCATAACGCATAACGCATAACGCATAACGCATACCGTATAACGCATAACGCATAATGCAAACGTATAGCGCACAACGCATAACGCATAAACCATACCCCATACTTCATAACGCATAACGCATACTGCACAACGCATAACGAACACCGGAAAACCCATAACGCCTAACGCATAACGGATCACGCATAACGCATAATGCATAACGCATAAAGCATAACGCGTAACGCATATCGCATAACGCATAACCCCTAAAGCAAAAACGCATAACGCATAACGCATAACGCATAACGCATAACGCATAACGCATAACGCATATCGCATAACGCATAACGCATAATGCATAACGCATAAAGCGTAACGCATAACGCATAAATCATAACGCATAACGCATAACGCATAACGCATAACGCATACCGTATAACGCATAACGCATAAAGCATAACGCATAACGCATAACGCATGAAGCATAACCCATAACGCATAACTCACAACGCATAACGCATAAAGCATAACGCATAACGCATAACGCATAACGCATAACGCAAACGTATAGCGCACAACGCATAACGCATAAACCATAACCCATACTTCATAACGCATAACGCATAATGCCCAACGCATAGCGAACACCGGAAAACCCATAACGCCTAACGCATAACGGATCACGCATAACGCATAATGCATAACGCATAAAGCATAACGCATAACGCATAACGCATAACGCATAACGCATAATGCATAACGCATAACGCATAACGCATAACGCATAACGCATAACGCATAACGCATAACGCATAACGCATAACGCATAACGCATAACGCATAACCCATAACGCATAACGCAAAACGCATAACGTTAACGCATAACCCATAACGCATAAGGCTTGATGCATGACGCATATCGCATATCGCATAACGCATAAGGCTTGATGCATGACGCATATCGCATAACGCATAAGGCATATCGCATAATACATAACGTATAACGCATTATGCATAACGCATAACGCATAACGCATAACGCATAACGCATAACGCATATCGCATAACACATACGCATAACGCATAATGCATAACGCATAACGCATAACGAATAACGCATAACGCATAACGCATAACGCATAACGCATAACGCACAACGCATAACGCATAACGCATAAAGCATAACGCATACCGCATAATGCATAACGCATAACGCATAACGAATAACGCATAACGCAAACGTGTAGCGCACAACGCATAACGCATAAACCATAACCCATACTTCATAACGCATAACGCATACTGCACAACGCATAACGAACACCGGAAAACCCATAACGCCTAACGCATAACGGATCACGCATAACGCATAAAGCATAACGCATAATGCATAATGCATAACGCATAACGCATAACGCATAACGCATAAGGTATAACGCATAACGCATACGTATAATACATAACGCATAACGCATAACGCATAACGCATAACGCATAACGCATAACGCATAACGCATAACGCATAACGCATAACGCATAACGCATAACGCATAACGCATAAAGCATAACGCATAACGCATAACGCATAACGCATAACGCGTAACGCATAACGCATAACGCATAACGCATAACGCATAACGCATAACGCATAACGCATATCGCATAACGCATAACGCATAACGCAAACGTATAACGCACAACGCATAACGCATAACGCATAACACATAACGCATAACGCATAACATATAACGCATAACGCATAACGCATAACGCAAACGTATAGCGCACATCGCATAACGCATAACGCATAACGCAAACGTATAGCGCACAACGCATAACGCATAAACCATAACCCATACTTCATAACGCATAACGCATACTGCACAACGCATAACGAACACCGGAAAACCCATAACGCCTAACGCATAACGGATCACGCATAACGCATAATGCATAACGCATAAAGCATAACGCATAACGCATAACGCATAACGCATAACGCATAACCCCTAACGCAATAACGCATAACGCATAACGCATAAAGCATAACGTGTAACTCATAACGCATAACGCAAAAAGCATAACGCATAACGCATAACGCATAACGCATAACGCATAACGCATAACGCATAACGCATAACGCATATCGCATAACGCATAACGCATAACGCAAACGTATAACGCACAACGCATAACGCATAACGCATAACGCATAACATATAACGCATAACGCATAACGCATAACGCATAACGCATAACGCATATCGCATAACGCATAACGCATAACGCAAACGTATAACGCACAACGCATAACGCATAACGCATAACGCATAACGCATAACATATAACGCATAACGCATAACGCATAACGCATAACGCATAACGCATAACGCATAATGCATAACGCATAACGCATAACGCATAACGCATAACGCATAACGCATAACGCATAACGCATAACGCATAACGCATAACGCATATCGCATAACCCATAACGCATAACGCAAAACGCATAACGTTAACGCATAACCCATAACGCATAAGGCTTGATGAATGACGCATATCGCATATCGCATAACGCATAAGGCTTGATGCATGACGCATATCGCATAACGCATAAGGCATATCGCATAATACATAACGTATAACACATTATGCATAACGCATAACGCATAACGCATAACGCATAACGCATAACGCATATCGCATAACACATACGCATAACGCATAATGCATAACGCATAACGCATAACGCATAACGCATAACGCATAACGCATAACGCATAACGCATAACGCATAACGCATAACGCATACCGTATAACGCATAACGCATAACGCATAACGCATACGTATAACGCACAACGCATAACGCATAACGCATAACGCATAACGCATAACGCATACCGTATAACGCATAACGCATAACGCAAACGTACAGCGCACAACGCATAACGCATAAACCATACCCCATACTTCATAACGCATAACGCATACTGCACAACGCATAACGCATACTGCACAACGCATATCGAACACCGGAAAACCCATAACGCCTAACGCATAACGGATCACGCATAACGCATAATGCATAACGCATAAAGCATAACGCGTAACGCATAACGCATAACCCCTAAAGCAAAAACGCATAACGCATAAAGCATAACGTGTAACTCACAACGCATAACGCATAAAGCATAACGCATAACGCATAACGCATAACGCATAACGCATAACGCATAACGCATAACGCATAACGCATAACGCATAACGCATAACGCATAACGCATAACGCATAACGCATAACGCATAACGCATAACGCATAACGCATAATGCATAACGCATAAAGCGTAACGCATAACGCATAAATCATAACGCATAACGCATAACGCATAACGCATAACGCATAACGCATAACGCATACCGTATAACGCATAACGCATAAAGCATAACGCATAACGCATAACGCATAACGCATGAAGCATAACCCATAACGCATAACGCATAACGCATAACGTATAACGCATAACGCATAATGCATAACGCATAACACATAACGCATAACGCATAACGCATAACGCATAACGCATAACGCATAACGCATAACGCATAACGCATAACGCATAACGCATAACGCATAACGCATAACGCATAACGCATAACGCATAACGCATAACGCATAACGCATACCCTATAACGCATAACGCATAACGCATAACGCATACGTATAACGCATAAAGCGTAACGCATAACGCATAAATCATAACGCATAACGCATAACGCATAACGCATAACGCATACCGTATAACGCATAACGCATAAAGCATAACGCATAACGCATAACGCATGAAGCATAACCCATAACGCATAACGCATAACGTATAACGTATAACGCATAACGCATAATGCATAACGCATATCGCATAACGCATAACGCATAATGCATAACGCATAAAGCGTAACGCATAACGCATACGTATAACGCACAACGCATAACGCATAACGCATAACGCATAACGCATAACGCATAACGCATACCGTATAACGCATAACGCATAACGCAAACGTATAGCGCACAACGCATAACGCATAAACCATACCCCATACTTCATAACGCATAACGCATACTGCACAACGCATAACGAACACCGGAAAACCCATAACGCCTAACGCATAACGGATCACGCATAACGCATAATGCATAACGCATAAAGCATAACGCGTAACGCATATCGCATAACGCATAACCCCTAAAGCAAAAACGCATAACGCATAACGCATAACGCATAACGCATAACGCATAACGCATAACGCATAACGCATAACGCATAACGCATAACGCATAACGCATAACGCATAACGCATATCGCATAACGCATAACGCATAATGCATAACGCATAAAGCGTAACGCATAACGCATAACGCATACCGTATAACGCATAACGCATAACGCAAACGTATAGCGCACAACGCATAACGCATAAACCATACCCCATACTTCATAACGCATAACGCATACTGCACAACGCATAACGCATACTGCACAACGCATATCGAACACCGGAAAACCCATAACGCCTAACGCATAACGGATCACGCATAACGCATAATGCATAACGCATAAAGCATAACGCGTAACGCATAACGCATAACCCCTAAAGCAAAAACGCATAACGCATAAAGCATAACGTGTAACTCACAACGCATAACGCATAAAGCATAACGCATAACGCATAACGCATAACGCATAACGCATAACGCATAACGCATAACGCATAACGCATAACGCATAACGCATAACGCATAACGCATAACGCATAACGCATAACGCATAACGCATAACGCATAATGCATAACGCATAAAGCGTAACGCATAACGCATAAATCATAACGCATAACGCATAACGCATAACGCATAACGCATAACGCATAACGCATACCGTATAACGCATAACGCATAAAGCATAACGCATAACGCATAACGCATAACGCATGAAGCATAACCCATAACGCATAACGCATAACGCATAACGTATAACGCATAACGCATAATGCATAACGCATAACACATAACGCATAACGCATAACGCATAACGCATAACGCATAACGCATAACGCATAACGCATAACGCATAACGCATAACGCATAACGCATAACGCATATCGCATAACGCATAACGCATAATGCATAACGCATAAAGCGTAACGCACAACGCATAAATCATAACGCATAACGCATAACGCATAACGCATAACGCATAACGCATACCGTATAACGCATAACGCATAAAGCATAACGCATAACGCATAACGCATGAAGCATAACCCATAACGCATAACTCACAACGCATAACGCATAAAGCATAACGCATAACGCATAACGCATAACGCATAACGCATAACGCATAACGCATAACGCATAACGCATAACGCATAATGCATAACGCATAAAGCGTAACGCATAACGCATAAATCATAACGCATAACGCATAACGCATAACGCATAACGCATACCGTATAACGCATAACGCATAAAGCATAACGCATAACGCATAACGCATACCGTATAACGCATAACGCATAAAGCATAACGCATAACGCATAACGCATGAAGCATAACCCATAACGCATAACGCATAACGCATAACGTATAACGCATAATTCATACCGTATAACGCATAACGCATAACGCAAACGTATAGCGCACAACGCATAACGCATAACGCATAACGCATAACGCATACGTATAACGCACAACGCATAACGCATAACGCATAACGCATGACGCATAACGCATACCGTATAACGCATAACGCATAACGCAAACGTATAGCGCACAACGCATAACGCATAAACCATACCCCATACTTCATAACGCATAACGCATACTGCACAACGCATAACGAACACCGGAAAACCCATAACGCCTAACGCATAACGGATCACGCATAACGCATAATGCATAACGCATAAAGCATAACGCGTAACGCATAACGCATAACCCCTAAAGCAAAAACGCATAACGCATAAAGCATAACGTGTAACTCACAACGCATAACGCATAAAGCATAACGCATAACGCATAACGCATAACGCATAACGCATAACGCATAACGCATAACGCATAACGCATAACGCATAACGCATAACGCATAACGCATAACGCATAACGCATAACGCATAACGCATAACGCATAACGCATAACGCATATCGCATAACGCATAACGCATAATGCATAACGCATAAAGCGTAACGCATAACGCATAAATCATAACGCATAACGCATAACGCATAACGCATAACGCATAACGCATAACGCATAACGCATACCGTATAACGCATAACGCATATAGCATAACGCATAACGCATAACGCATGAAGCATAACCCATAACGCATAACGCATAACGCATACCGTATAACGCATAACGCATACCGTATAACGCATAACGCATAACGCAAACGTATAGCGCACAACGCATAACGCATAAACCATAACCCATACTTCATAACGCATAACGCATAATGCATAACGCATAACGCATATCGCATAACGCATAACGCATAATGCATAACGCATAAAGCGTAACGCATAAAGCATAAATCATAACGCATAACGCATAACGCATAACGCATAACGCATACCGTATAACGCATAACGCATAACGCATAACGCATAATGCATAACGCATAACGCATAACGCATAACGCATAAAGCATAACGCATACCGCATAACGCATGAAGCATAACCCATAACGCATAACGCATAACGCATAACGCATAACGCATAACGTATAACGCATAACGCATACCGTATAACGCATAACGCATAACGCATAACGCAAACGTATAGCGCACAACGCATAACGCATAAACCATAACCCATACTTCATAACGCATAACGCATAATGCCCAACGAATTACGAACACCGGAAAACCCATAACGCCTAACGCATAACGGATCACGCATAACGCATAACGCATAACGCATAACGCATAACGCATATCGCATAACGCATAACGCATAACGCATAACGCAAACGTATAACGCACAACGCATAACGCATAACGCATAACGCATAACGCATAACGCATAACGCATAACGCATAATGCATAACGCATAAAGCGTAACGCATAACGCATAAATCATAACGCATAACGCATAACGCATAACGCATAACGCATAACGCATACCGTATAACGCATAACGCATAAAGCATAACGCATAACGCATAACGCATAACGCATGAAGCATAACCCATAACGCATAACGCATAACGCATAAATCATAACGCATAACGCATAACGCATAACGCATAACGCATACCGTATAACGCATAACGCATAAAGCATAACGCATAACGCATAACGCATGAAGCATAACCCATAACGCATAACTCACAACGCATAACGCATAAAGCATAACGCATAACGCATAACGCATAACGCATAACGCATAACGCATAACGCATAACGCATAACGCATAACGCATAATGCATAACGCATAAAGCGTAACGCATAACGCATAAATCATAACGCATAACGCATAACGCATACCGTATAACGCATAACGCATAAAGCATAACGCATAACGCATAACGCATACCGTATAACGCATAACGCATAAAGCATAACGCATAACGCATAACGCATGAAGCATAACCCATAACGCATAACGCATAACGCATAACGTATAACGCATAATTCATACCGTATAACGCATAACGCATAACGCAAACGTATAGCGCACAACGCATAACGCATAACGCATAACGCATAACGCATAACGCATACGTATAACGCACAACGCATAACGCATAACGCATAACGCATGAAGCATAACCCATAACGCATAACGCATAACGTATAACGTATAACGCATAACGCATAATGCATAACGCATATCGCATAACGCATAACGCATAATGCATAACGCATAAAGCGTAACGCATAACGCATAAATCATAACGCATAACGCATAACGCATAACGCATAACGCATAACGCATACCGTATAACGCATAACGCATAACGCATAACGCATAACGCATAACGCATAACGCATACGTATAACGCACAACGCATAACGCATAACGCATAACGCATAACGCATAACGCATAACGCATACCGTATAACGCATAACGCATAACGCAAACGTATAGCGCACAACGCATAACGCATAAACCATACCCCATACTTCATAACGCATAACGCATACTGCACAACGCATAACGAACACCGGAAAACCCATAACGCCTAACGCATAACGGATCACGCATAACGCATAATGCATAACGCATAAAGCATAACGCGTAACGCATATCGCATAACGCATAACCCCTAAAGCAAAAACGCATAACGCATAACGCATAACGCATAACGCATAACGCATAACGCATAACGCATAACGCATAACGCATAACGCATAACGCATAACGCATAACGCATAACGCATAACGCATATCGCATAACGCATAACGCATAATGCATAACGCATAAAGCGTAACGCATAACGCATAAATCATAACGCATAACGCATAACGCATAACGCATAACGCATAACGCATACCGTATAACGCATAACGCATAAAGCATAACGCATAACGCATAACGCATGAAGCATAACCCATAACGCATAACTCACAACGCATAACGCATAAAGCATAACGCATAACGCATAACGCATAACGCATAACGCATAACGCATAACGCATAACGCATAACGCATAACGCATAACGCATAATGCATAACGCATAAAGCGTAACGCATAACGCATAAATCATAACGCATAACGCATAACGCATAACGCATAACGCATACCGTATAACGCATAACGCATAAAGCATAACGCATAACGCATAACGCATACCGTATAACGCATAACGCATAAAGCATAACGCATAACGCATAACGCATGAAGCATAACCCATAACGCATAACGCATAACGCATAACGTATAACGCATAATTCATACCGTATAACGCATAACGCATAACGCAAACGTATAGCGCACAACGCATAACGCATAACGCATAACGCATAACGCATACGTATAACGCACAACGCATAACGCATAACGCATAACGCATGACGCATAACGCATACCGTATAACGCATAACGCATACCGTATAACGCATAACGCATAAAGCATAACGCATAACGCATAACGCATACCGTATAACGCATAACGCATAAAGCATAACGCATAAATCATAACGCATAACGCATAACGCATAACGCATAACGCATACCGTATAACGCATAACGCATAAAGCATAACGCATAACGCATAACGCATACCGTATAACGCATAACGCATAAAGCATAACGCATAACGCATAACGCATGAAGCATAACCCATAACGCATAACGCATAACGCATAACGTATAACGCATAATTCATACCGTATAACGCATAACGCATAACGGAAACGTATAGCGCACAACGCATAACGCATAACGCATAACGCATAACGCATACGTATAACGCACAACGCATAACGCATAACGCATAACGCATAACGCATGAAGCATAACCCATAACGCATAACGCATAACGTATAACGTATAACGCATAACGCATAATGCATAACGCATATCGCATAACGCATAACGCATAATGCATAACGCATAAAGCGTAACGCATAACGCATAAATCATAACGCATAACGCATAACGCATAACGCATAAAGCATAACGCATAACGCATACCGTATAACGCATAACGCATAACGCATACCCTATAACGCATAACGCATAACGCATAACGCATACGTATAACGCACAACGCATAACGCATAACGCATAACGCATAACGCATAACGCATAACGCATACCGTATAACGCATAACGCATAACGCAAACGTATAGCGCACAACGCATAACGCATAAACCATACCCCATACTTCATAACGCATAACGCATACTGCACAACGCATAACGAACACCGGAAAACCCATAACGCCTAACGCATAACGGATCAGGCATAACGCATAATGCATAACGCATAAAGCATAACGCGTAACGCATATCGCATAACGCATAACCCCTAAAGCAAAAACGCATAACGCATAACGCATAACGCATAACGCATAACGCATAACGCATAACGCATAACGCATAACGCATAACGCATAACGCATAACGCATAACGCATAACGCATAACGCATATCGCATAACGCATAACGCATAATGCATAACGCATAAAGCGTAACGCATAACGCATAAATCATAACGCATAACGCATAACGCATAACGCATAACGCATAACGCATACCGTATAACGCATAACGCATAAAGCATAACGCATAACGCATAACGCATGAAGCATAACCCATAACGCATAACTCACAACGCATAACGCATAAAGCATAACGCATAACGCATAACGCATAACGCATAACGCATAACGCATAACGCATAACGCATAACGCATAACGCATAACGCATAATGCATAACGCATAAAGCGTAACGCATAACGCATAAATCATAACGCATAACGCATAACGCATAACGCATAACGCATACCGTATAACGCATAACGCATAAAGCATAACGCATAACGCATAACGCATACCGTATAACGCATAACGCATAAAGCATAACGCATAACGCATAACGCATGAAGCATAACCCATAACGCATAACGCATAACGCATAACGTATAACGCATAATTCATACCGTATAACGCATAACGCATAACGCAAACGTATAGCGCACAACGCATAACGCATAACGCATAACGCATAACGCATACGTATAACGCACAACGCATAACGCATAACGCATAACGCATGACGCATAACGCATACCGTATAACGCATAACGCATAACGCAAACGTATAGCGCACAACGCATAACGCATAAACCATACCCCATACTTCATAACGCATAACGCATACTGCACAACGCATAACGAACACCGGAAAACCCATAACGCCTAACGCATAACGGATCACGCATAACGCATAATGCATAACGCATAAAGCATAACGCGTAACGCATAACGCATAACCCCTAAAGCAAAAACGCATAACGCATAAAGCATAACGTGTAACTCACAACGCATAACGCATAAAGCATAACGCATAACGCATAACGCATAACGCATAACGCATAACGCATAACGCATAACGCATAACGCATAACGCATAACGCATAACGCATAACGCATAACGCATAACGCATAACGCATAACGCATAACGCATAACGCATATCGCATAACGCATAACGCATAATGCATAAC